>OX940900.1:4749898-6062297 GCA_954871355.1 Cabera pusaria | reverse complement strand
TAGGTTGTTTGTGTGGCGCACAAAGGCGTCTGTCTGTGTTGAATTTTGTATGTATTACCTTTAACTAATAGGCTTGGAGTGCGTATATATATTTTCATAATTTTAGTTTTCCTTTATGTGCTACTAATATTACTACCACACTGCTAACATGCTACTAACATAATTATTAGTCTATATATTTTTTAGTCCGGTCAATCTAGACCAAAACATGAGGGTGAAGGTACATAAAATCCCAACAAACTGAAAATCAGTAAAATTGTTCAAAACATAATTATAAATAATATTTATAAGTTCCCCATCATTCACGTGAATGAAAAAAAATTTCAAGGTCAAAGGTCAAAAAATGTGGTTTTCGCGATTTTTAGCAAAACGGTAAAGTGTTATCATAAAAATACCTGAAACAAAATTGTAGACCATAAAATTATCTATAAAAAATGTATCAATACTTTTTTTCCTACGTGCCACCGTTTCTGAGATATAACGATTCAAAAAGTTATAAAAGTTAAAATGTATTTTAATTTCTTTGGTTGTCCATGGCTGGGTTAAACAGCTGATCAACTGACTTAAATATGACAATTATGTAAAAAAATGTCAAGTGTCAATAGCTCTGTAAAAATGGTCAAGTCTTTATTACTTGAGCGATAAGCGCTATGAAAAAAACAGGTTTCTTCTATGGGGAACCCCTTTAATTTTTAACTTTATTCTGTTTTTTTTTAGTTTGTGTTCTGTTTAGTATTTTTGCTATAGCGACCATAGCAATACATATTTTGTGAATATTTCAAGTTCTATCTATTATGATCAGGTAAATAAGATCAAGCAAAAACGTCAAGAAACACGTTTTTGTATAGGGACCCAGCCCCTTTAATTATTTTATTTTTTGTTATAACGCCCATTAAGTAATACATACTTTGTGAAAATTTCAAGTATCCTATTACGGTAAAAGAGACGACATACAGCCCTGCGAAAGGCAGAAAGGCAGATAGACGGATGGACGGACGGATGGACAGCGAAATCAATTCAAATCTCAGTAATTTAGGGGGGGGGGGGGGGGACCAACAAACTCTAATTACTGAGATCTCGCTTTTTTTTTTAGTTCGAAACCATTAACAAATGTGGTCCCCTGATGTAAGGTAGACAATGGTACTATTACACTCAACCTCATGTCACAGAATAAATAATAGTACAAGTACCCATGTTCCAGTACTTTAGACAAGTTTTGTGCCAAAATTGTAAAAAATGAAACACAATCACTCAATAACACGCATACTGATCGCAGTACAATTTGTATTAACGAGTACTGATTATCCGTTCTTCAGCTGCATAATAACATATAAGAAGGTGCTTCAATTTAAAATTGTTTTCCTTTCATGAAGCAATATATGGCACTAGGAATACAATTTTGCCACAATAAATGGTTTATTTAAGTATCAGACAATATTTATTACCTAAACTGTCCTAAGTCAGCATATTATATTTATTGTTCTATTTATCCCAATGTCATAATTTATTTTCTTTCAGAACCTAGACTACACCCGCGTATAAATTAGTAATAAACAAACAATGTCTCTAAAACTTTTTACAATCACCATTAATATTCGAAAGCTACACGATACAAAACACGAAAAACATGCTGGATTTACTAACAAAATGCTGACTTAAAACTATGTTTTCTGCACCATCAATAAACTAGGATCAAATAGCACATAAAACTGACCTGAACCGGTTAAAAAACTAACCATTTAGTGAACAAACAACAATGAATATCACTGTATTCCAAAGGCCGGTAATTTCCACGCCGTAAGCCTAGTGAAGCACGGAAAATGCTGTGTGGCTCTTTTTCACTCTCTATTGGGAGCAAATGAGACAGATGTAGTATCGCAACTGCATATCGTAATATTATAGCCTGCAATTCGATATGTCTTGCAGCTGATACAAAAATACATATTACAGGAGCTCAAGTTACCTCTGTAGCAGTTATGCGAAATACGATTTGCCGGAGCACCGTCAAGTTATGGCGGCAGATTTTCTCCTTGATGGTGGTTAGCTAGTTTTTGGTAGCAATTCAGGCGAAATATCGATATAATGCTCATACTACTAATAGACCTGCACCCATGCACATATAAAAATCCATTGGTGCACGGCACGGCAGGGTTGCCGGGCCGTCCGTCATTTAATATAAAATGTCACCTGTGCGGAGCTGAACCGAGTTGCTAGTAAATTGACCGTGTATTTAGTGTCCGTTTTCTTTTTATTGACACAAATTTAATAAGATAAATATAAAATAAATAAATGATAAAATAAGAAAAATTACTTAGCATCAAAATGTAGCGCAGCACAGCCCTTAATAGTCAAAGTTTCTAGCTCTCGGCCTAGCGTGTTTACCATCTTCGACCACATCATCGCTTACCTCCAGGTGATATATGGTCAATAATAGAGTAAGTGGTGGTAAATATTAAAGTAAATAGCTACAAATTTGAAAGCGAGTTAAACACAATATTATCAGAAAGTCTACTTCACTTTTTGCCATTAACCATGTAGATTTTTAAACAAGTATAGGCTTGTCAAATTAATGAATATTCATTTCTGCATGGAAATATTGAAATAAAAATTACATCATTTAACAATATCACCATAAAACAGTAATTGTGCATTAAAATTGTGCTATTTTATTAAGATAGCTGCAACCACAATAATAATTGTAATTCGGCTACTTATAAATAGGCTTATATTATTGCTTTGCCACATGTCATCCAGTAATGGTAACGGTTAGTGCTATTGGTACAGCTACAGAATACCTAATAACTATTATAGGATTGGTTCAAAGCAGTTAAATATAAATACTGACATTAAAGATGTAAGTATGATGCGTTTCATTGGCCATTGGTCAAATGGAAGTGACTGAAGCAAGTGACTGTATTTTCTATTACAAAGTCTCACTTTGTAATTTGGTTAAAGTTTGGTTAAACATTGCTGTTTTACTGCTATATTAATATTCCTTATATAATGCTTACATCGATATGAACGTACCTCCATGAATGCTAAGAAGAATAAGAACGATAGTAAACTCTACTGAACTATACAGGGTGTCGGATTTCATATGGTCCAAACGAAAACTATCAATGGAGGACTCCACGGGCTACTCAGAGAACCAAGAGTGCAATGCTGTAAAGGGTAACTTTGCTTGCATTGCTGTTAAGGGACCTTTTAAACTTTTATTACGACAAGAAAATCTCTTCGTTTGAGTTAAATATGTAAAAAAAGATTACCAGAGTGTATTTCAGAAGAAATAATTTGAATATTAAAATCTTTTCTTAATTGCGTTAATTATGTTTTTAGACCTGAACCTCTTGTCGTAGCCGTATGAAATTTGGCAAGCAGAGGGTCCATAAAACAGACAAGTTTCTAAAATCAGTTATAACTTTTTTTATAGTATGTTTTTTTTGAAAAAAAGCCTGGCCAAAGTAAAAGTTCAAATATCATCTAAATAAAATAAATCTAAATAAAAAATGTGATGTTTTATTTTTTTTCTCAGAAAATAATAAGCCTAAATAAAAAATTGTATTTTTTCCTGAAAGACTTATTTATTTTTCATAGTCCCACAAAAAACCAGCCTGGCCTTTATAGTTTGGGAGAAAATTTAAATAAATTGCAACATTTCGGGGACTATCTCGAAAACAAGTAAAACGCAATTTTCTCGAAAACTATAGATTTTCGCGGAACATACATGGGGGTTCTCTGAGTAGCCCTTGGAGTCCTACATCCATGGTTTTCGTTTGGACCATATGAAACCCGACATTATGGCCGACCCGACATATTGGCGGGAATGCAAAACCACACCTTGTATATACATATGTGTATGTACATAGATTAACTGCATATGGTGGTTTGGTTCGCTTTCAATAAATGTCTTAAGTGTGTCCTATTCATAAGTTACTCCTATGCGTAAATTTATATGAATAGAGGCAACTTATTGCTCGTGATAAATATATATTGGCTCTTAATTTATTATATTAGCAAGATATATTTAAATCGAAAGTTATAATAGAAGAAAATGAAAGATTTGATTTTTGATTTTGTTTGTTTGTTACGATTTATCTCAAAAACTGATGGACTGATTTAAAAAAATATTTCATTAATGGAAAACTATATTATCAGCAAGTAACATTGGTTATACTATTTTATTCCCGTTATCTCAGTACGTATGTACGTACGGTTACGGAAAAAAAAAAAAAAAAAAAACTACGCGGATGAAACAGCGAGACGCTGCTAGTTTATAATATTGATGGTGATAGCTTGGATAACTTTTATAAGGAAATTTCCAGTATTTTTTCTACACTTACTTTAAGGGACACTGGACTACAGCCAAATAGTAGTATCTCACTCTCTCCAGACCTTGAGGTGTAGGATGCACGATCTCAAACATTTAAGCAATATTTACACGGATAGCTATTTAACCCGCTCTTGCGCCATCTAGATGTTTTTATATAAACTAATATTATAAAGATTTGATATTTGTTTCTATCAATTTAACTCAAACACGAATGGATTGAATTAAAAACAAATCAATAATGGAAAGCTACATTATCAGCAAGTAACATAGGCTAGATTTTATCCCCGTATTCTTACGGATACGGGAACAATGCGGGTGAAACTGCGAGGCGCTGCTAGTCGATAACACATTTCATGCATCATGCATGGTGCGAATTATGAAATTCAAATATTCAAAGCTGTCATAATGCGAAGTTTGAAACTACGAAAAACTGGCCAAGTGCAAGTTGGACTCGCACTCGTAGGGTCCGTAACACAGTAAAGTATTCTTTAAGTATGATTTTTCGCTACTATAAAATTAACTTAGTTTTCCATAGTGTTTGTATGAAAAACAATGTTATCTTTGCGGTCGCTATATCTCAAAAACTGCTGACTGTATCTCGTTCAAACCAATTTTTGTTGTTAGTTTTTATTGAGATGTAAAGCAAATATTTTTTTTAGATTTTTCACTCCCATACTTTAGAAGTTAGAGGGGGGGGACACACATTTTACCGTTTTAGACGCGCCTATCTTTCAAATAATTGACTTTAAGAAAAAAATATTTTAGGAACCTCAATGTCATTTTTAAAGAACTATCCATAAATACCCCACACGTATAGGTTTGAAGAAAACATTTTTTTTTTGTTTCATTTCCACGTATAAAAATCGGATAGCGGTTCACAGAATACATCTATCTACCAAGTTTCAATCCTAACAGTTTCAGAATAAAATGGCTGTGACATACGGACGGACAGACAGACAGACAGACATTACGAATCTATAAGGGTTCCGCTTTTTGCCATTCGGCTACGGAACTCTAAAAACTTACGAAATTACATCTAACCTCATTTCTCAGCTTATCTCCGATAACTTTGACGGACCAAATCAAACTTTAAAAACTTATTCCACATTGGAACCCTTGGAGTCATCAACCGCAATCATTATTCGGAAACAAAATCAAAACAAAATCGCATTTTACCTGAGAACTTCCGACATCCCTCACGTCCCAGAGGCAAACTAGCTATTGCTTCTGCGCCATATTGACATAAAAATAAGAAGGGTAAAAAGGTAGAGTTCCCAAAATCTTTATTACAGAGAGAAACTTTCATAAAGTCGAAACATTTATAGTCAGTAAGGGACTCCAATCGACGATATGTGTAAGTAAGTGGCAGTATAGATTGAGGTTTTTTTGTCTAAATATTCAATTTTGTTCGTCCACAAAATACTTAACTGACTACTTGTCTACAAATAACATAAAATAATTATTTATTAGAATGAGATACTCCTTTTGTAACCACGATCAATGCAACTTGGTCGAAACTTCGCTATTGCGCTAATTGCGCTAAAACATTTAGCGCAATAAGTCCCGTATTTTAATATTTATAACTATAAATTAATTCCATTCAGATATTTTTCTTTTAATTCAATTTTTTATATTTACTAATAAATTACTACTTTATTAGTTACTTATCAAATATTTACAAAAGTACATAATATTCAATTTAAAATTATATTATGCTAAATACTATTTTAATTCATATTAAATATCCACAACATTATTATGTAATAAAAAAAAAACCGGCCAAGTCGAGTTGGACTCGCCCACCGAGGCTTCCGTACCAACGTTGGTAGGTATCAATTAAGCTAGACCTCTAAATTGTATGAGCGCTAATATATCTCAGAGGTCTATCTTAATTGGCGTAACCTATGTGTGTATGGGGACACCCTTTAATTTTCAACTTTTTTTTACTTTTGGAATTTTTCCTTTATTTGTGCTGTAAGACCTTGCTTCTTGCCAAATGTAATGTTTCTAGGTCAACGGGAAGTACCCTATAGGTTTTCGACCCAAAACCTAGAGGGTACTTCCGGTTGACCTAGAATTGTCAATTTTGGTCAAAAGCAAGGTCTTACAACACGAGTAAAGGAAACATTTCGAAAAATAAAAAAAGTTGAAAATTAAGGTAAATTTTGGTACTTACAAGTTTTCACGAAAATCTAAATTTGCCCATATCTTTTTAATGTGTTGACTCAAGACCTTGATTTTTATACACCCAATAGGGGCTTATAGACTTCAGTATCAGGTATAAATTTCAATTTGCTAGGTCCACCCGTTCCTGAGAAAATCAGTGGTGACACACGGACAGACAGACGGACAGACAGACAGACAGACGGACAGACAGACGGACAGACAGACAGACAGACAGACGGACAAGAAAGTTATTTTATAACGGTTCCTTTTTTTTACCTTTTGAGGTACGGAACCCTAAAAAAAAGGAATCAAGGTTAAATTGCTAGACTAATTCGTTGGCTGAGGTAAGCGCCAGCTGTTTGGTCACAAGTGTTAGCGTTTTGCTGTAATAAAACCTGCATGGTGCGTCTAACCGAGTGGGTGGCGCCTCTAGCGGTGAAAAATAGAAGATCGACTACGAACTCTGTGGTTACAGAGTAAAAGAGGGGGAGATCAGTATTGTATTATGAGCGAAAATAAATGCTTGTTTATAAATTGTAATACAGATTTTTATTATTTCAGAAGTGGCATAAAGCTCACGACGCGTACGAGGCGAATCGTCCGAGTTCGGCGGCCTGCAGAAGCCTACTACTCTTCATGGAACAAAGGCGCTAGGCGCAACGAAGGTTGGTTCAATCGAGATTTATGATTAACCACTAAATTTCTGTTGAACTGAAAGTGATTATGTGTCTCTGTTGCCTAAGTTCTGACACAGATCACTATAATATGCTGGCTCGGTTCTGAAAGATGTTCCAATGAGGAACAGAGGAGTGAATTGGAACGGGCTTGCTAATGCTAAGACGACTATGATATTGACTAAAACTGTGATAATGATAAATGAATCGATGCTCGCAGGGGTGAGATGAGCCTGCACGATTAGAGAATATATATGATTGGGACAGAGTTATATCTTTTTTTAGTTCAACTTGTACATTTCATACCTAAACATGTATTCATGGCACATAAAATCATTATTATTATAGAACAAAATAAGGATTTTAGGGATGCCGAAAACGATTCGATATATCGATACAGCATTAAACGATGTGCTGGCCTTACGATACGCTGCTATATTATATCATAGCAAACTGGTGATAAATAGTCCTATTGACCGTATTGTCAGGTATTCGTAATATGAAATAAGTACCATTAACAATATTGACATACGATACAATATTGATGCTAATCAGTGGAAACTGGAAAACATGACTTATTAACTATGAATTGATGAATGAAATGATGATGATGAAGGTATACTTACCGTGAACAGTAAGAATACATTTTGATTTTAAAAATATATGATGAAGACTCTTAAAGACTGATGAGTTAGTGGAGTCGGATTAAAGTTTGGATACTTTGGATAGTGACGAAAAATAAGTGGTGATTACTGATCATCCAGAATACTAGGTATACTAATTCTTTTTTACTCTAATGGCGGACGGCGGTGTAATTAGTTACTGAGTTCCGATAATGTTTAGGTTTTGTGCAAAAATATGAATATAAATAATTTATTGCTAGTTAGACACTTTGAAAAGAATTATATGGGATAGTGGAGACGAATAAAAAGTCCGTGTTCCAATTCAACACATTAGGTATATTAATGGGTACGGTTACAGAATAAGACTGTAAAACACAAATTATTACGATTCGCGGAGGTGTGGTCGCGGGGCAGAGCACGAGTAGTGTTTACATTTAACTAATTCGTTATCGAAATGTCGAGGCGCGGCCAGCCGCAGGGAGCACAACCTGAAGTGAAGAAATTATCGTACTATCAGAATGATAACACTAAGGCAGGTGATTTTTAGGGTTGCGAACCCAAAGGGTACCAACGGAACCCTATTACTGATTATAACTTTGTGCCAGGTTGTGTATACAGAATTACATTACGTACCTACATTAAATATAGACATGCCAATACGATATCAATAACGTTCGCTGATTGGCAGACGCTAGCGTAGCAACCAGAGAAATCATTGACGCATGAAGCGGCCAACACTGCGGGATAGCTGATGTTGGGGTTAGTGAGCAGCCAACACTGCACGAGAACCAGATGTTGAGGCGAGCTAGCGGCCAACACTGCGGGATAGCTGATGTTGGGGTTAGTGAGCAGCCAACACTGCACGAGAACCAGATGTTGAGGCGAGCTAGCGGCCAACACTGCGGGATAGCTGATGTTGGGGTTAGTGAGCAGCCAACACTGCACGAGAACCAGATGTTGAGGCGAGCTAGCGGCCAACACTGCGGGATAGCTGATGTTGGGGTTAGTGAGCAGCCAACACTGCACGAGAACCAGATGTTGAGGCGAGCTAGCGGCCAACACTGCGGGATAGCTGATGTTGGGGTTAGTGAGCAGCCAACACTGCACGAGAACCAGATGTTGAGGCGAGCTAGCGGCCAACACTGCGGGATAGCTGATGTTGGGGTTAGTGAGCAGCCAACACTGCACGAGAACCAGATGTTGAGGCGAGCTAGCGGCCAACACTGCGGGATAGCAGATGTTGGGGTTAGTGAGCAGCCAACACTGCCCGAGCCAGATGTTTAGGCGAGCTAGCGGCCAACACTGCGGGATAGCAGATGTTGGGGTTAGTGAGCAGCCAACACTGGCACTGCAACCTGTGCTGAAGATGGATATTGGAACGGAGAAGCTGAAAGCACTAGACTTCGCGACGAGTATGCTGGATAGCCTGGATTAAAGATGAATGTTGGAGCACACAAACTGCAAGCACTAGACTTCGCAACAAGCAGGCTGGGCAGCCTGTACTGAAGATGAATATTGGAGCAGACAAACTGCCAATATGGGACCTCGCATCAGTAATCTCGCTGGACAGACCATACTGAAATGAAAAGTCTATACTGAGAACAGAGAGTGGAGCCAATTTCGAAATTCCAGGATGGCTGAATGAATTTATATTAATTATCAGGACTATGAATGACTCGGCTGTAAACGCACAAAATATTGCTTGTCTGAGGACAGACATTGGTCAGGATGGCCGAATGTTAGCGTTTTGCTGTAATAAAACCTGCATGGTGCGTCTAACCGAGTGGGTGGCGCCTCTAGCGGTGAAAAATAGAAGATCGACTACGAACTCTGTGGTTACAGAGTAAAAGAGGGGGAGATCAGTATTGTATTATGAGCGAAAATAAATGCTTGTTTATAAATTGTAATACAGATTTTTATTACAAGTAATGTCTATTATACGTCTCAGCTCCCTCATAATCTCAGGGCATCTCGACTCACGGACCCATTGTTTCGACCCCAAACGGAAGAAATATGTAGCCATCACCAATGGCAGCGTATTTTCACAGTTTGTATTGGGATTCTACCGCATCCGCTGACGCATCCGCAGACCGTTAGATCCCACATTTATGTGAGACGCCGCTAATGTCTACTAACGCACGTCATGTCTATTAATAAAATTGCACTCATTTTTTCATAATCTACTGACTTATTTATGAATTAACAGTAAAACAATGAGACTCGTCATATGTTTTTGCACTTGTATGGACAAAAACTAACTTAATATTTACATCAATTTTCATACATCTGTGATCTAACTTGATGATAAAATTACGACAAAACTATAAATTGCCTTCGTCGAATTTTCTAGAACAATTGTCTGAGAAAATTTCATAACCTGGGTATGAAATAATGATCAAACTTCTTATTTGTCGTTATTAGTGCGTAAAAAAGTCGCTAAGTGCAAAGGCTCAGAGTAGCCATCAACCTTGACGGAATTCCACGTTTTAGTATCAAAGTTTCGAGACATAGCGACGGTATTAAAACCATAATGCCTAAGTAGTACTCGAGGTTTGTGGCGTTCCTTTCTCAACCTTCAGGCTTTGAGAATGCCTGGCATACTATCGCATAAAGAAAATAACTGTGTAATTTGGTCATTGTTTGTAAGGTATTTTTATAAGGTAGTAGTGTATGTTTACAATTTTACTATTATTTAGAATACTTATGCAGACTGGCGTGTCTAAATGCAGGATACCTGAAACAGGTCCTCTTTTCTTCTCTGATGCATAGTTTGGCGTCTTATTTGCTTCTTCAATACATTAAACTATGGTCCTTTGTATTTTGAGTCTAGATGAGAAAAATATCCAGTTAATCCCATACTAACATTGGAAATTGGAACCCACTTGGAGAGTTATATGTCTCGGGTCGTCCGACATGCTGCTCTCTATATCTGCCTCAGTTTCACTTCACAATAGTGCCTACATCATAATGTAAGCGCCTAGGTTTAGCTCAAATGGCATATCAGTCTCAACATCTAGATGTTGTAATGCAGTACCAATCAAAAATCTTGAAAATCCAGAGTTTTCCTTGTAACGACAGTTACAGTTGCTAACTTAACTGAATACAAGGCACTTTCTATAACACTTCCCGACTCCCGTTTATATACTCTCATACATGATACTAAAACCAATTTATATTTAATTTTACAACCAAACATACCTAGTATTTATACATTCACAATTTTTTTTTATTTTTTTTTTTATTTTACCGTTTAGAATGCAAACGTAGCTGTAAACGAACGTCCATACTGTTTATTCAGTTGTGATAAAGGTTTATGTGTCGCGACCCATTCACTCACACTTTTGACCGCAACTCGCGAGGGTTGGGGTTAAAATATTTTATGACGTACTTAAACTGTAAAGAAGCGAAACACACGGAAATTTGCGGCTTTCGAGGTAATAGCAAGAGTGAGAGGTTTTCTTGGTTTTGCATCTTAATAAGAAGGTACCTAACTCTCCCACTTAGGGTGTTTACGTCTCGGATGTTTCACTTTGTTAGGGTAAATTGTAATGCTTTATGAGCACATCTAGTTTCTTTAGAATTACTTGTTAAATTATCAGCCACGGGAAGTTTTTACATGTCTGTGTCTGTGGGCTACTAAACCTTAATAAAATAAACAAGTTAATATATGATTTTTATTTTTAAATTTACGTAAAATATCGTGTATTTGTAACTTTATTAATGTTATATACCAGCTGTAATTCACGTGCCTTTTGTCGAATTTTCTCGACCGAGGTGAACATGTCGATTTCACAGCGTGATCTCACTTCCGAGGAAATTCCGAGGAAAAGCACCGGACTCGCTCGAAATCCAGATCGAGAAAATTCAACAAAAGGTACGTCAGTTACATCCGGTATATAACATTATTAAAGCTTTTATTTAACTTCACTTGTACGTCCTCAAATTTTGCAACCAATATTTCACCCAATTTACATTTTAATTATATAGCTTATTATTACCATAAGGAATGGCGTTTAATCATTATTTCACCTGTTGCTAGGTGACGATGCAGTTGAGTATGATATTAAGCTAAACCTAGAATGAAAACTTGCTCCCAAGGACAGCTTTCAGAACACATTAGACCTTATCCCTGGATAGTGGTGATCACTGCATATTTTCAACCGACTTCCAAAAAGAAGGAGGTTATCAATTCGTCTGTATGTTTTTTTTTTGTTTGTGTATGTACGTACGTACGCGATTACTCCGTCAATTGTGAACCGATTTGAATGATTCTTTTTTAAATCGGTAGGGTGCGTTCCTGGAATGGTCCCATTTTAAGATCATTGAGATCTGATAAGTATCTCCAGAGATATGACGATAAATGTTCAAACTTGCAACTGAAATTGACTCGCGGGAACATAGACATAGAAGTCCGTTGTTTTAGTTTTTTAACTATCTTAATTATTATTTGGCTAAATACGTCAATATTTTTTACTAGCTACGATGCCAACTGAACAAACGAGCCTTGGTAGTGTAAACGATAGATCGCTTGATTTCTAAGCTAGAGGTCGCCGTTTCTTAACCTAGCATGGTTGTTCGTCCACAAGTGATAAAAGCATACTATAGCGATGTTTTGCTTGATTTGCTATCAAAAAGTTTAAGACCTTACCACCATCGAGGAGAAAATCTGCCGATAATACCTTACTGTGTTCCGGCAGCCTAGCGTGTTCACTATCTTCGACCACATCATCGCTTACCATTAGGTGAGGTAGTGGTCAGATGCTAGCCTACCGCGTGCTCCTCGCGCGTCAAACTTTGGCGCGAAATGAACCACTGCCACATCATCGGTTTAACACCAGAAGATTAAAAAAAAGAAATTGTCTCAATGTTCATAATCTCAACCGCATATAAATGGAAATTATCAAATAAACATGAAATATTCCGATATAATGCCAAGCTCTTATAATTACATTCAAAAGATAGTAGCGCGTACCTATCATACTCGTATCTAAGCTAAGCGTATTTCTGTGTTTACCGAATAAGATTGACACACGTACAAGCACAATAATTGCTTGTGTGTTCTTAGAAACTATTCTACTATCATGTAAAGACATAATATAATAGTAATTTGATATCATAGTAAATAAGCCACTGTTGACACAAGGAAGTTGAGTTTTTCAAAGGAGTGAGGTCGTAGACGGAAAATTAAATAGACAAGACATTAGCGTATGCGAATGAAATAGCTGTAGAGATATAACCCGCCTAAAATGATGAACACGTGATACATATGCTAGATATAAGATAACATGAATAACGTAATTTGGTCGGGTCATACATGACAGCGGGTGAAAGCCAATAGACGCACTAGAACTGGGAGCCAGAGCTGTCTCCAAACAATAAAATCTCATATGCAGAGAAGGTAAAAAAATTTGTCCATCTCGCTCTCTCATATTAGTGATCGTATAGTTTTTTTTTATCTTTCTCATATTCTTATTGTTATTTTAATGCCAGGTCCACTTAATACTCCGTCTACGAGTCAGGCGTAATGTGCGTCTTGTCGCCTTTTCTTTACTCATGTGTTGTCGAGGTGACGTGAATTGGCGCGTATCTGATAGATTGTTAATCATTACTGACAGCTATCACTGTAATTTCCTGTTTATTGAAATACGGATACCTAGAACTAGTAGGCATTTATTCTGGTAGTTGAAAGTAAATAAGAACTCCCTTGGCATAAAGGATAGATGGTTGCTTGACTTTCTAAGCGAGAAGTCGCCTTTTCCATTCCTAGCATGGGTGTTCGTCCATGGGTAGTAGAAGCATTATATTAATATTAAATCGATGTTCCAAGCAAGTCAGGCTTGCTATCAAAACGTAGTTTACCACTATCAAAGACAAAATCTGCCGCCATAACCTTGTGGTGTTCTGGCAGCACACAGCCCTTGAGAGTCAGAGTATTCTAGGCCTAGCGTGTTCACCACCTTCGACCACATCATCGCTTACCACCAATCGAGATAGCAGTCAGACGCTAGCCTACCGTATGCTCCTCGTGCTTCAAACTTTGGCACGATAGAATCATTAAATATATATATTTTTTTGCTTTTTAGTTCATGTTTTTATGCTTATCGTGTATGTTAAAACAAAATGTGATAGTTTTCATGTTTCCAAAACGTAAACCGACATTACCAATTAATTAAACTTGAATATAATATAAATAATTCGTATGTTAATGACGTCGGTAATGTAACATTACGTGCTATTAGCACTAAGAGCTTTCTAATCTCTAATACCTCTTAAAGGTTAAACTTCTCTGAGCGGTACAAGGCATAGTTTAATATATACATACAAATATGAATGAAGTATCAAAATAAGCAACAAAAAGGTTTCTAAATTAGCACTTTATGAATAAATAAGTAGCTGTCCTTCGTCATCATAGCATCATATTTTTGTGAAAAATTGTAGCATCTTTAGCAAAGATATTTATTTTACTGTTAAATAATGTTTCAACATCATCATCAGCCTATATTAGTCAACTGCTGGACATAGGCCTGGTACTGAGCACGGTTCTCGACTACTCTCATCCAGCTCTTCCCAACCACTTTGCGAAGATTCTTCGCTCCACATAGTCTAAGGGCATCCTACACTATACACTACGTTCCGATCCGTGATTTTCACTCTAGAGTTTGTTTATTCCAACGGTAGTCGATTCTTCAGCTGATATGGCAGCCCCACTGCCGCTTCAGTTTATTAATCTGTTGAGCTATTTCAATCAAATGACTTTAGTTCTCTGTCAGATCACCTTATATTATCAAAAACTAATATTGAGCTACAAATGAGATATTAAAATTTCCTTGGCAATCATAATATTTGAGCACTACGAAAAATCGGCTTTTCGTTTCAATACAGCGCATCGTTTATGTTTCACGCCACATTATCACAATTTAGCCCATTTACGACGATACCCCGCCAAAACAACATATAATGTACGACTACATTTTCCTTATATCGTCTTATGTCAAAAGTTTTTGCCCATGTTTTTGCCGAGAGCACCCAACCAAGAGAGATATATACCCTTTTTGTGCTCCTTCACCTGAAATGACCACGGAACTTGGGAAAAACCGTATTTAGTTGGAATTAAGTTATGAAACTCGAACAAGTTGAGCGCCGCTTGCTTATTAAAGTACTTGCAGTACTGGGATGTTATGACGGAACTGTCACATATTATACGATGTTATTTAATAAGTTTGGAAGTTTCCAATCCGGCCGTTATGGCTCCAAGGGGGAATCTTCCAGTTTTCGTACTCTCATTTTAACTTGAGTTTCAAAATTAAAAGTACAAGTATTGTAAAATAAATTTTCCCGCCCGCACTCGACTTTTATGGGAAGCTGCGGCCGCAACGGCTGCTTTATTTTCTCTACAATGAGTTTCGGAAATTTATATTTCTTGGCCTAAATTGCTTCTGAACTAGTACTTGAATCTGAAGCGCTAAAATGTTACTGCCATCCGGTGACATAGGCAACTGAAATGTCGAAAAGTTATCTACAAATTTTAACAAAGTACAACATTTATATAATATATATATATTACAGCTATTATTTGCACAAGGATCTAAAGATCATCTATGACATAACCATCATTTTTTTTAAACTCATTATATATCTGTATTCTGCCACCTCCCAGGTCGTGTCTGAAAACCAGCGATGAGTGTGCACTCCGCACTATGCTGAGTTACGACCTTTTCAACACTCTAAAATAATGTTTAATGTGTACTTTTTTAGGGTTCCGTACCCAAAGGGTAAAACGGGACCCTATTACTAAGACTCCGCTCTCCGTCTGTCTGTCTGTCTGTCTGTCCGTCTGTCACCAGGCTGTATCTCATGAACCGTGATAGTTAGACAGTTTAAATTTTCACAGATGATGTATTTCTGTTGCCGCTATAACAACAAATACTAAAAACAGAATAAAGTTAAAAATAATAGAGGGTCCCTATACAAGAAACGTGTTTTTTCGGCATTTCACGCCATCTATGAACGCTTAGTTAGGTAAACGTCCCATAGATGGAGTTATATTGAAATGTCGATCCCTAAAACCTTTGTTAGACGTTAGATGGCGTTATAAGAAATAAAATGTTTATTGTAGTGTGGTACGGAACCCTACGAGTGCGAGTCCGACTTGCACTTGGCCAGTTTATTTCTTTACTTGTTTCTATATATTTTTTTTTGTTTTTTGTAGTGTTGAATAAAATGTATTTTCTGTCTTTCTTTCTAAAGATATTAAAGTACTTTAATAGAATTACCGACGACGTTCTACCATAGAAGATAAAATTCCTATTCCAAAAAGGCTTGCTAATGGTTTTACCCGCAAACATAACGTCGAAGAACCTTTCGCAGAATTTGAAACCTTTTTACTTTCCGTCCTTTGGATCGTAAACACATCTCGACATTCTTAACCATTCAAACAAAATTAAAAGCGGTCAGATCCACCTTTACCATCGATCACTCCAAAGTCAATCAGGCTTTCGGTCGCATAACCTTTCTTTTTTTGGTTCCGTG
Source organism: Cabera pusaria (assembly GCA_954871355.1). Taxonomy (NCBI): domain Eukaryota; kingdom Metazoa; phylum Arthropoda; class Insecta; order Lepidoptera; family Geometridae; genus Cabera; species Cabera pusaria. The sequence goes on along the minus strand of OX940900.1, from coordinate 6,045,975 downwards.
CCTTTAGAATTCCGGTTGATGTATGGTAGTTCTAATTCCACGTGCTGGCTTCTGGCCAAACCTCCGGTCGAATGGTACCTGTCGCAGGGTTAAGTTGTGCTAGAATGCCCGCAGTTCGCGTTTTAATTAAGTTATACTGTGAGTGGTGGTTCTATCTGCGTTTTGCGGGGTAATGTACATTATTTCGAACTTTTCAACGGACTTTGTAGCTGGCCTCAGAAATGTAGATTGACGACATCGTAGCGTTATATTTGAGTTAAATAATCAGTTTTAATTTTTAAGAGTCGAGCTGCACGTATATTAAAAATTATTACTCAAATGAATAAATTATAATATTTAAGATTATGCCTGTCATATTTAAGTTTTTTTTGTTGTTTATTATGTTCAATTTTATGGCAAATTTAAAATATATGTCGCATATAGAAATTACTTTTTTGACGATTACCACCAAATTCATGATTTTTTAATTAGGTCATCGTTTTGTTAAGAGTGCGATGTTTCGAGCTATATTATTTAAATTAGCAATTATTTTTTCGAACCACCGCGGGAAATAACTAGTTATTTGGAATATTTTCGCAAATTGTTTGTTGAGGTATTAAAGAGGCTTTGAAGAAAACATCTTTGATTCTTCAAGGTCACACCGCAGCGTCCTGCATGCGCGATCTAAGCGACGATCAGATAGAGCAGAAGTATTTGTACTGACTGGTTCACACCAAACGCGATCAAAAAACAATTTAAAATTACTGTGATTGCGCCCGCAGATCGCAGGACGCCGCGGTGTGGCCGTATCTTTAATGTGTTTTGATATTGAAGTGATTCTACAGTCAATTTTTATAAAAATGTATACATTCTTTTGTTGGAAATTTAAAACGCATACGGTGTCAATGTTCAGCTTCGCCACGTTAAATTCTATGAGTTAACTTATACCGTAATACCTGCCATCCATGACGTGTATTGTGGAAACTAGTTCGCCACAACTTTAGCGAAAATTGACACATCCTTAAACATTATGTGCCGAGATTCTGTCAGCGTGAATTAAACGCCATTTTCATGTTGATAAAGATTAAATTTAAACCACACAAATATGAATAATAAGGTAGTTATTCAGATTTCTGTGAATTAAACATACAAATGAACAGCTACAAATAGTGCATGCAAGTTGATAAATGTATGTATGTTTCAACCGATTTCAAAAAAGAGGAGTTTTTCAATTCGTTTATACGTTTTTCTTATTTTTTTTTATGTTTGTTACGGTGATCACTATGCCAATTGTAAACCGATTTGAATGATTAATTATGTTTGTCATGGGTAGAATTTATCTCTGAGGTGATCATGTTAAAATGTTATCAATATCTGATTAGTATCATTCTGCGAGGTTTTGCATGAGCGTCGAATTTAACTTTAATTAATTTAGTTATGTTTGATTACTTTCTCGTCTATTAATAGATGTAATAAAATTAACTAACATTTATCAAATGCTGTGTTATATGCTAAAATGGCCAAGCTAATAGTGGGAAACAATACTAATATATAGAGTATCTTTACAAGAAGCTCCTGTATCACAATATATAGTTTGTACGTCCTGTACAAACTATCCCCTCTTTATATAAATCTTACAACTATCGCAAAACCGCAAACTTTAATACTTGTCGCTGGAAGTTATATTAGAGGTTATGGTGGAAAATATTAAAGCTTTTGTTGAAGGTCGACTTTACAACGGAACAATTGTTTGGCTCTCGATATATTGCTGTCCGGAATCAGACCGACGTGCCGGAATCGGAAACTGGAGCGCCACGTATTTAACTTTCAATTGTTTCGCTGGAAACGTTAGCAGCGCCTCAGTTCGCTACGCCGATTGTCATTGCGGACAGAAGAGAGAATCGATGTTTGTTTAGAAGGAAGGAATTTAATTTTGAACTGAAAATAGAACGATCTTTAGAATTTCTATTGTTTTACCTGAGACTGGCTTGAATTACGTACGAAACGACGCGACACGACACTGTTCACTAAGGTAATGTTAATGTCATGTACCATTCTAATTATATCTCGTACACTACACACTATAATAAATACGCATACACAATTAGGCCTCATTTTAAGCGAAACAAAAAGGAGGGTTATGTTTTTGATCGGTATTTGAGTATGTATGTTTGTATGTACATATGTTCATCTGTTCCCTCATAACTTCTAAAGTACTTATTAAAACACCGGTAGATTCAACAGCCATTTAGTTTTTCCCTTTTGTCCGCAGATTTTCTTTCTAGGCTTGCCATTTTTATTTTTATTTAAACAATATTATGCAGCTGACAGACGGACTATCAGTTCCATTTGGATCATGATATGTACTGTGATCGGTATGCGTTTCTCTATGTTGTGTTTCACTATTTCACTTTTTTTATTTTTTTTATATAAAAATTGTCTGAAGTACTGAAACACACAGTTACATGTATAGTTGGTTTTAACATACTTTAATTTTTTTTAAATATTCTGACGTAAACGATTGGATGACAGCTGAATGGTTCATTACTTTTTTTTTCTAATTCAAAGCGTTAAATTCTGCTTTTGCTATGTTTACTTGATAATTGGTTATGATTTATTTTATGATTTATGATTTTGACGTGTATATGTGCGTATATTTATACTGCCTACATACTGAATAAATGCTTTGATTCTTAATTCTTCTTGATTATAATTTGACGAATGAGGTGTTGTTGAACGCGTTTTATTTGTCTGCTGGTTATTGGCTATATGACGTCATATCAAGTTGAATGCGGCGCCATCTAGAGTGCACGAAGTCCAGAACTAAAAATCATTCCACCCCATCGTGTGTGGTATCGTTGAATAGGGATTTTAAAATGAAGATAAGAATCGTTACATCATATTTTTGTCGGGCGTAGCGTTAGCGGGATATATCCCGCCGAAGTCAGGAAAACTAATTTTTACCCCACGGCGTCGCAAAGAAGCAGCTGGGAGGGTAATGTTTTCGTTGATCGCTGTTTATGTACGTAAGTATGTTGACATGTATACATGTATACAATTATGCAAAAACCCCAAAATGCATTAAATAAAAAAATAAGTTCAAAAACTAAAACCCGACTACTGAAAAATCACACTGTAAAAGTATGAAACAAGAAAATATTCTCATCTGAGATCGCTATGTAGTTTGTACATAGCTTGTTTATATAATACACGATACATTCAATATGTATCGTGTATTATATAAACAACTTACTTGTTATAAATATTTTATTGTATTTCATAAATATTCTTAGTGGTGCTCAGAGGATAGCCGTGGTCGTACGTCACCTACCGTAACAAAACAATATACTCTGCAAAGTAGCATACGACCATGGGTATCCATAACAAGACTATGAATATGTATGAAATACAATAAAATATTTATTACAAGTAAGTTGTTTATGTAATACACGATACATATTGAATAGTTTGTACATAGCGATCTCAGATGAGAATATTTTCTTGTTTCATACTTTTACAGTGTGATTTTTCAGTAGTCGGGTTTTAGTTTTTGAACTTATTTTTTATAACATATTATATTAAGCAGTCCAGAAAAAAGTTGTAAAAATAATAATATGGAAAAAACACGACTACAATCTGGTTTTCTGGCAGGAAAATGTGTTGCCACCATGTTTGTCAATACATTTTATTTTCCTTTTATTTAGCGATTTTGTTACACAACGGTGTTACGGCCAGCTGAGATCTAGCTACGGTCGTTGAATTTTTGTGTCGAGATTATGAATAGTGTCAAATATTTCATATTTTTTGGCATCCACTACAACGGAATAAGAAAACTAAATAATACGTGCGATTTATCATGGACTTAACAATAGCCACTCGTATTTTGTCGTATGATGTATTGTGGCCGTGGTGTACAAAAACGGTTCAATACGAATATGGAAATTGAATGAAACCATTGAGTTTCTTCCCATCTTATGTAAAGACATTTTAATAAATATAGTTGAAGAATGGGGTTGAAATAGTCGAAGACGAGTTTACTTTCATATATCGTTGAAAGTTAAATACTATATTATCTATGAAAAGCGACGCTGCTGAGATTTTTTTTAATGTGATATAAAATTAATAAAATTTCTAATGTAGATGTTTGAATAACTTCTCACAAATAATTTTGCGCTTAAGGTACGGCCACACCGCGGCGTCCTGCGATCTGCGGGCGCGATCTCAGTACTTTTCAATTGTTTTCTGATCGCGTTTGGTGTGAACCAGTCGGTATAAATACTACTTTGCTATCTGATCACCGCCTAGATCACGCACGCAAGACGATGCGGTGTGCCCGTACCTTTACATAACTTAATCAATTTGAGATAGATAAAATACTTAAAAAAACCGACTCACATGCCCGCGTGAGTCAGTTTCAATAGCAATTTAGAGACATCTTGATAAAAAGGAGTTATTTCCAAGTTTGGTAAATACTCTGGTCAATAATTATCTCTGGATATTCATATATTAGGTCTCACATAAAAATCAATCCAGTTAAACAAACATATTACGGAACACTTCAATCTATATCATGAATTTAAAACCTATTTACTTATCAGAGACGTTAAGATATAATCTAAATGCTTTTTTCTCCTGCACATTGTCCACCACATGTCGCATCCCACATTTCTTTCGGCTTCAGATAAAACATCCCAACTCCCCACTTTTACTCCAAATTAATCCCCCAACACGTGCAACCCAGAAGTTTGCAGTGTGCAAGTTCCCTTAGCTTGCCCGCTGGGGTGTAAAATAGCCTTAACGGATTGGAACACATCTGGCTTTAAGCAGGATGAATTAAGATTAAAATCGTCTTTGAAGATTCAACTTTCTTCTACCATTGATAAGAGTATAAAAGGGATAAATAAAGATTTCGGGGATGAGATTGTGCCGTTTATTCATTTGGCAGAAGACGATTTGGTTTTCTAATCAAATCGCATTCCTTTAATGTGTTGAACGATATCGCTTGCTCTTTGTTAATTTTGTGTTTGATAATGTCCAGGGACAGATAATGTGAATTAAAGAAGTTGATCCATGAAGTTTTTTTTTTGATTGAGTTTTTTGATTGTTCACTTCATAACTTGATAATACTTAAAATTGAGTAACTAGGCATGATAAATCCGCAACCAACTATTAGATATTATCTACTGGAGTTAATAAAAACCCTACAAATTTCCAAAATAATTAGAACTGAAATTAAACGAAAACACGGCTATTACTAACAGTTAATATTCATGTGTTTATTAAACGTTACTTATAGGATTTCTTGGCATTGGCTTAATGTTGATATGAGGAAATTGATATTTTGGGCTGCCTACTAGTAGCTTGGGCTTACCAATTAATTTGGCTTAGCTACTTACACAACGTAAACAACGGAAACCTTATTACTTAGTACCTAAGACACTCATTCGGTAGATGGGATGGGATCACAGATGGGATAGTAACGATGTGGGATGGACTTAAGTTACAGTTTGGTTATGCCACCTCGTCTTAGGGTCAGTTTACACTGAGACTCGATGTGGCGATGCTTGTGGTTCTGCGCCGCCGCGAATTGTATTCATGAAATGTGTATTTTTGTTTTGTGTAGTTAATAAAGTTCTATGTTGTATCACGTGACTTTTCGCTGCGCCGCGCAGTGCAGCATGACGCCGCACAGCGCAGCCAGAAACCGCTTGGCTCTGCGCAACGCCGCTGAATTTTCTTAATAAAATTAATGCATACATTTGTATTTATTTTGTTAAATTAGAGAATCGGCAGCCCTTAATTTATTAACATAGTTTATAAATTATTTATTATAGTACCTGCGTATTACTTATATTTTAAGTTTTACTCTAAGTATTAGAAGTCTCTAAGTATGACTATAATTATACCATTATCTATCTGACTTACTGCTTTAATTTTTATTTGTGCTCAAGAAGTTTACGCAACACATAGTCAAGTTGATTTTTGCAGACAAAGTGCACTAGCTAAAAAACGCATTGCGATAATCCCAAACATAGGAAAATTTCGATTTATTTCTCAATCTGCTAACAAAAATCTAAGCGCGCCTGACAATTTCATGATGATTTGGTGAATGTAAAACACTAGCTTTGCTCTGTGGCTTCGCCCACGTTAAGAGTTACCCTATAGCCTAATCCATAACACTGGGTATCCCTGTACAACATTTTAGCTACAACGATCCAGCCATTTGAAGCTGAAGAATTCTTAAACAAACAAACTAACACAATCAAACTGACTTTCGCATTTATAATATTGGTGTTGATTGGTGTTGATAATTTTTAAACAGTTATTTCATCACCATCTACAATATTAATTATGCATCTGCAACCTTTTCAGCATTGGAAGTGGAACGTAGAATTTCTAGCTCATACATTATCATAAAAGTGAGAGAACGCTTCGCGAAACATCGCATGCGAGCCCCTTTGTGAGAGTTTGAAGAAGACAGTGACATGTTAGCGAGCGTCGACTTTGTTCCGTCAGGGAGTAGGTACTTTCAGCGTATGACACCTAGTTCATTTAGAAAGTTGTAATATATGTCTCAGATTTTGAGGGCTGTTGAGTTTCAGACTTTTTCCTCCATGTGCTATAACACATTGCTTTTTACCAAATTTCTTGAATTTTGGTCAACGAGAAGTACCGTATAGGTATTGATTCCCTTGTGAAATTGCAAAATATGCGACATAAACTGTCATACCTTTTGATGGCGTTGACTTACAAGTTTATTTTTTACAGCTTAAAAGAGACCGTTGACCCTAGTATTTGATATAAGACCTTTAGTTTGATTATTTTTTTTTTATGACGTCAAGATAACTTCTTCTGATGTGGTCTTATATAAATCATCATCAATATCAGCAAATTTCCATCCACTGCTGGACATAGGCCTCTCCTATAGCACGCCACTGACAAATTTGTGCGTGCGTGTGACAGACTTAGACTCGCGTAAATTATTGCTTGGCCAATGCGTGAATAATGTTATACTACGCCCATCGTTTTCAATGATTACATTTTGATTTTTAACCGACTTCAAAAAAAGAAGGTTTCTCAATTCGACCGTATATATGTTTATTTTTTGTTTTTTTTTTGTTCGCGGATAACTTCGTCGTTTATGAACCAATTTTGATTATTCTTTTTTGTTAGAAAGGCGATATCTCAAGTGTAGTACCATGGTAATATTATTGAGGTCTGATAAGTATCTCCAGAGATATGTAGATAAACACCGCAAAATTGGTACTGAAAATGCATAGCGCGGCAGAGAGTGGGTTATTTTTTACTTTTTAAACGATCTTATGTACCTAGATGTTGTTAGTCCGGCAATCTCGTGCGCGACCGTCCTGCGGAGTGACAGACGGTGGCGTGGACGAGGTAGCGGTCATTCTAGCACACGGCTACGTAGTAACTATTATATCATCTGTGACACGGCTACACATGCTTCCCTTCCCCGCTACACCACCCGCTACCCGCTGACATCTTGGGTACCTCGTCCCCGCCACCGTCTGACACCACGCGGGACGGTCGCGCACGAGATTGCCGGACTATAGATACGAGTATGGTGCAAAACTGTTTAAATAATGACAGAATAATACTCATGGAGTAGGTATTCATTCCTTAATTTTTAAACGAAATTATAATCTGAATCATTGAAATAAAATAAAATTTAAATAAAAGCATAATGTGAAAAGTAAAAATCAATTTCGAATCCAAGCTTTGTTGAAAATACCAGTATTATTACCATTCTTTAGAAATAAGTTCTTCAAAAATTTGCATAATAAAAATTGGCGCTTCAGAGCTTGAGCTCCTATTTATTATACCAGAATACTAAAACTTCTGTAAGTACCTATCAAGGCACAAACGTAAGGCCCGTCACATACGTAGCTATAATATATATAAATATACTGTGCGTTATAATAGCGGATACCCGGCGTGTGCTACTACGCTGAAAAATAAAAATAAAAGTGCTTAATGCATTATTTTTAAAAGACTTCAAAAAAGGAGGAGGTTTCTCAATTCGATCGTATATATGTTTTTTTTTTTGTTTGTTCGCGGATAACTTCGTCGTTTATGAACCGATTTTGATTATTCTTTTTTTTGTTGAAAAGAAAATGTTCCAAGTGTGATACCATGTTAATTTTATCGAGGTCTGATTCGTATCTCCAGAGATATGGAGATAAACATCTCAAAATTGGTACTGAAAACTATTAACGCTGCATTGAAGTCGGTTCTTTTTTTTAAGTTTTTTAAACGATATTATAGTGAAATATTATGTTTCTTTGAAGTGTCTCACACTTTATAACAATTTACAAAAGATATTATAGTGGTCTAAAACCATCTGTGCACTATTTGCCTTTCCAATTAAATCGTTTTGGGGTACATCGGTTGGACGGTTTAAAAGTCTATAACGGACAAAAGTATAAACTTTTTTGTGTTTTATATAATACTAGCTGTGCCCCGCGGCTTCGCCAGCGTTAAGAAGTATCCTATAGCCTTATCCATAGTACTGGCTATCCCTATACAAAATTTCAGCTAAATCAGTCTAGCCGTTTGACCGTTAAGAAGTCCCAAACAAGTAAACAAACTGACTTTCGCATTTATAATATTGGTGTTGATAGATTATAGCCAGCCACCAAACACGGGGTCCATACTATCATGAGGGCTGCAGTAATAAACCATTATATATATTCATACTAGCTGATACCCGCGACTTTGTTCACGTACTTTACACCAAGAATTTTATAGCCTATGTTCATCCTCATGGTATTTATTTATTTATTTTTATTTTAAATGCCTGCTACACTTACAGTTATTAACACCAAAGCGTGTAGTAGGCCAGAATTCAGATAGCAATAATAATATAACTTAATTTAACTAAGATATTTGATACCTTTATTTATAAATATACAACATTTTGTGTGGAATATGTCGGTTATTGGGTTCACCAGCAATCAAAGTATTGAGAAAATTTAGAGCCTGCGATGTGGGAGCATACTGAGCGGTCCTCGTTCGTACTGACGGAGCTCAGAGCAGGCGTCGCGACCGCAGACGTATGTACTGGTCGGGCGCGTACAGATCGACGCGGCCCAGAGCGGTGGGGTTATCAATTCTGTCTTCTATCTGTCTATAAAGTATCTCCTTGTTAAATTTCACATAAGATCGAATCGTCCGTTTAGGCGTGATTAGGTAACAAACAGACATAGTGACACAGTGACTGTAGGCAACCATAATTTAGTTTTAGTCTAGTTTGTAGCGTTCTATAAAGAAAATGTCAAATGTATGTTTAAATATTCGCGGTCTCGCCCGCCATTTCCATGCCTGCTCATGAGTGGTTAAATTGTTAGAGCGCGAGGCCGCGATTGGTGGCAAGTCACGCGTGCATCGTCCCACGCTCGGCTTGTTATAAGTGTAAAAACCTTCAAGCATTTACCAATGGAGATGTTAACGTTGTAATCCGCAAACATTTTTTTCTACCGATACTTACGGGGGACGAGGTAAACACGCATTGCACACACACAAATCACTCACTTTAACGATTCCGCACACTAGCTTGAAACACCCACACAGTATTAAAAATAACGTAACTACGCTAGTTACGCACGCTCATATGGCCAATAATGGCTATATGGCCAGCAGAGGGGTACGCTTTACGTTAAGATCTACATTGGTAAATGCTCGAAGGTAAAAACTGCCGAGAATTTACGAATCATCCCGAAGTTACCCGAGCGCGCGATGCAGCGTGGCGAAGGCGAGCCCCCGCCATCTTGTACGTATATATCGAGTTTTGACGTGTCAGGTGTAATTAATTTTAAAGAAGTAGTAATTGTATTCTCTTTTTAACTGTAATGCAAAAAATATTGTGTGTGTGCGCCGGTAAGCAGTACGTAATAAACGTGAATACCAGTTGAACGGTTGTTTCAATTTGCGACACCATCAAGCCACAAGGACCCTGCGCCATAAGCATCTACAGTGACAGAGTTACAAACGTTTTTTATAGAAATAGAAATAGAAATAGAAATATGTTTATTGTATAACTGTGTAGGTACATTGGTACAAGATGGTCTTATGTACAATATGTCTGGTATCAACAGTTTACCCTTTCGGGCGTACAATATAATGTTACTTAATCTAATGAGGCTTAAGTACAATCATAGATTTTATCAATAAGTTTACAATATAATTAACTTAATCGTTAAAGAACTCGTTTAAATTGTAATACGCTTTAGATGTCAACCATTCTTTAAGCCTAATTTTAAAATATTTATGGCTTAAAGTTTTAAAATCTGTGGGCAGATGATTGTAAACTTTGATGGCAGTAACAAAGGAACTTTTATGAAACATTGTGTTGTTACTCTGGGGTACACATATATTATATTTATGTTTACTACGAAGGTTTTCGGCGCGACTTGACTGTATATTGAAAAAGTATTCAGGATTATTTCTAACAAACATACAAAGTTCATTAATGTATATACATGTAATGGTTAATATGTATTTAGCTCTAAAAATATCACGTAAAGTATCGGTTTCTTTTATTTTAAAAATATTTCTAAGACATCGTTTTTGCAATATAAAAGTTGACTGAACATCAACTGAATTGCCCCAGAAAATAACTCCATAACTGAGTTGAGGATACACGTAACCGTAGTATGCATTTGTTGCTATTGCTTTAGACGCTATACTACTTAGTATCGATAAAGCGTAGCAGTATTTCGATATCTTATTATTTACTTTATTTATATGAGCTTTCCAATTTAAATTATAATCCAAAGTCACTCCTAGAAAGTTAATTTTTTCAATTAAGTTTACTTTGATGCCGTTATTTTGAATATCAAGATGAAGTGAGGACATTTTGTAGTTCTTAAACTGTATTAATTTAGTTTTATCTATATTTACTTTAAGATTTATAGATTTCAACCAGTTGACGATTGTATTTAGAGTGCTATTGACTTCTATTTCAAGAGAGTTGTTAGAGTTCTTTTGGGAAATGAAAATTGAGGCATCATCGGCAAACATAATACATTGATGTTTTACAATAAGTGGGAGCTCGTTGACATACACTAGGAATAGTAGGGGTCCAAGGATGCTACCTTGCGGAACTCCTAAAGTTATGCGAAGCATTTCTGATTTAATCTGTTGCATTGTTTTTGTATTTTTATTATATACATCTAATATTATTGCTTGACTTCTATTCTGAAGATATGATTTTAATAATGATAGTGGAGTACCTCGGATACCGATCGCCTCTAATTTATTCAATAAAATGGTATGATTTACGCAGTCAAATGCCTTTGACAAGTCTAAAAATAAGGCAATGCCAGATCTTCTATTGTTTAATTCTTCCCATACTTGTTTTAACATTTTAAAAATGGCTAGTGATGTGCTTTTCCCTTTGCGAAACCCAAATTGATTGTTATTGAGTGTGTTATTTGAATCTAAAAATGAAATTAGTCTATTGTAGATTACCTTCTCAAACATTTTTGAGAAGCTAGGCAAGATTGCGATTGGTCTATAATTAGCAATATCCTTTTTGGAACCTTTTTTGTGTAATGGTTTCACTAATGCTATCTTTAAATCGTCCGGAAAACATCCATTTTCTATGGACAAATTTATAATATAGACCAGTGGGGCTGCAATATAGTCTATACTGCTTTTAACAATTTGCATTGATATGTCATCATGGCCTGCACTCTTTTTATTTTTGAGTAGTTTAACTATATTCTTTAATTCTTGTATATCTACTGGTTTAAAAAAAAAAGATTTACTATTTATATTTATAGGCTTAGGATGTGAAATTTGGTCAGTTAAATTTATATTGTTGTGTTCGATAAAATACTTATTCATTGCAAAAGCTATTTTGGATGAATCAACTATATTTTCATTTTCTATTCTTATGTTCTCTACTGTAGTCTTTATTAAATTCGTCTGAGCAGTGTTTTGTTTTATAACACCCCATGTTGCTTTACTCTTGTTTGCACTCCTATTAATATATCTGGTGTTGGCAATTTTTCGAGAAATGTTTACTGTTCGTTTCAATATTTTGCAGTATTTTCGATATTTATCCTGTTTTAGTTTGTCAGTTGTTTTTTGCACTTCTAAGTAATGCCTTCTTTTGTTTTTACTTGCAATTTGAATTCCGGTTGTTTTCCAGTTGGGTCGTTTCATGTATGTGATTTTTTTTCGTTCTAGTGGAATACATAACTTATGTATCAGAGTGAACATATTTATGAATTCTTTATATGCCAAATTTGGGTCATTATATTTGTAAACATCTAAGAAATGTATTTGTGATAAGTATTTTAGGAATACATCTAAATAAAGGTCAGTGCTTCTTTTTTCAATAAACCAATATTTTTCTTGAAAACTTAGGTTGGATGGAATTTTTATTACTTGTGCTGTATGATCGGATATTCCAATGTTTAGGACTTCTGTTTTAAATTTTTTTAGGTTGGTTAGTATGTTATCAATGCAAGTGTTCGAGTGCGATGTGATTCTTGTTGCTTCAGTTATTGTTGGTGTCATATTAAACATTTTTAATGTTGAAGTAAATGTTTCGGTCCTCTTGGATTGTTCTAATATATTAACATTAAAATCTCCTAATATTATAACCTTTTTTCTATTAGTTCTACTCCTTAACGTAAGTTTCTGTAAAATATTTTCGAGCATCTGAATGAAAAGATTAAAGTTACCGTCTGGGGTCCTATATATGGTTATTACAGTGCAATTTATTTCGGATACGACCACACCACAGCACTCAAAATGTTTTTCTATGCCCATATCAGAAATCCAGTCTATTTTCTTGCAGCTTATGGATTTTTTTACAAAAATACAAACACCACCTCGTGATGATTTTTTTCTACTAAAGTAGGCTACATTCCTATAGTTTTCAATTTGCACTAAGTCTACTTCATTACTTTTCAAAAATGTTTCACTAAAGCAACATATATCTAAATTGCGCTCTGTCGCTAATATTTCTATTTGGTCTATTTTAGATGTTAATCCCTGAGTGTTCATGTGTAGGATGCTTAAGTTGTATTTTTCTTCATCCAAGAAAAAGCTGGGCATCATTTTGACGAGGACTAATAGTTTTGGTTACCTTTTTAAAATAAAATGGTATTTGTCCTGGCCGTGGCTCGTTTATAGTGTTGCAAACGCTATGATTAGTTATTGTCGAGTCTGTTTTAGTAGCACTCATTGTTTTGGATAGGTTTACATTTTTCATTTTTTCAATCAGATAAGGTATTGTGCCCGGTTTTAATTTTAGTTGTTGATGTGTCATGCCATTCAGAGTCAGAGTTTTCTTATTTTTATGAGTAATATTTTCATTTAAGAAACATGACTTGTAGTCATCAGTGTTGATTGTGTTATTAATCAGTTTTGTTATTTTCACATTATGAAGCACATATGGATATCTTTTCGCGGTTTGTGATAAGTCAATAAATTGACATTTTTTTGAATTTTTCACAATATTTTTTAATCTGTGATTGAGTTTACCCTCATTCAAGATGGAGTTATTCGATACACTTGGAATTATGATCTGAGGTTTAGTTAATTTTTTCAGGATAGCTGTTATTTCCATAAAAAAATTTTTAGGATTTGTGTCATTTGAGCCAACCGCCAAAACGAGCCAGTCATTTTCTTCAAAGTTGTCATTATTTATGTCACTGTTTTGTAGGATATAGTCTGTTCGGGCATTCGGGTAAACTTGGCCAAAGATTTTGTAGTTTCTTGCATTGGGGTGTTTGTTTCTAAGCAAAGTCAATTTTGATGCAAGACCCTGGGCGTTTTGATCTCCGACAATACGAATTACAGGTTTCCTAGTAGGTGACATAATATCTTTTATCGCTTCATACGTAGGAGCAGTTGTAGTGCTGGTTAACGCTGGTCGATATTTCAAATTATTGACTTTAAGATTCTCTAAGTATTCGTTGACTTCGCTAGAGAAATCAGCCGTGTTGCTTTTACATGGAGGACTTTTGATGACTTCATGCTTTGTCTTTAGATCTTCTTTATGAGTCGTGTCTATTTTACTTCCAACGTATTTCCTTGAAGCTGGTGTTTTCACTTCAGCTTTCTTTATTTTTTCTTGTTTCAAACGATTAATTTGTGTTTTTAAAGTTTGTATCTCTGTTTGTAGCTTGTCGATTTCGTTCTTAGTTTTTAACTGTTGAGATTCTGATAGTAATTCAGTAGATGTTCTTGAATTTACTTTTTTTAATCTTTCAACGTGGTTGTTCAGTTCTATGTTTTCAGCCTGTAGTTGATTGATTTCTTCCTTAGCTTTTATGAGGTGATTGGTAATTTCTTCGAGCTCTTCTTTCAATTGCACAAAGTTTTTTTTAGAAATATGCTTTTCTGTGGGTGAAGCACAGCTTAAACGAGTAGTATTTTCATAGCTATCGTTGATAGTATCTACTGACAATGATAGGTTTTCCAGTGACAGTTTCCGTAATGGCTTTCTAATTGTTACGTTCTCGTTCTGCAGTTCCGTTTTAGAAATAATATTATGGTTACCCACAGGTGTGTCAGCATTATTTCCTTTAGGTTTCTTTGAAAAACACGGGGTGCACCTCCATAAAAGCTTCTTTTCTGGATCCATTATACGAAATCTCCCAAATGACACATTTGCGCAGAGTAGATCATAATTGCAATTACAAATACAGCATGTCATGTATTGTCGATTTCTGATTTTCTGTGGGCATCCGGCGCAGACGATAGAAATTTCTTTTTCGAGTAAAAACTCCATCTTTTAAAAATATTTTACTGCACCAGGATTTAAAATCTATCTGCCGCCACTGTGCTGGCCACTTTTCACCATTCGGCTAGCAAGACACTAGGTAGTCAGTAAGTTTGAATCAGTTATTCAATATCCTTAAAACAATACAAGGGAAGACAGTCACGTTGACTTATATGATGTATATATTTTATTTTTTTGACATATTTTGCACTTTCACTTAAAAAATTTTGCACCAGATTAAAGTGAGTAGTTTTTTTATTATTATTATTATTTCTAGTTAAAAATAAAATCTGTCCAAGATAGAACAAAAATAATATATGACAAAATATTTAAAAAATTGACTCCAAAAAGTGAACTTGCTCCAAGGTTTGAAGTCGCCTACCGACTATAGTACCATATACCCAGTGCGTTACACCACTAGGCTAGCGTTGGCGTATGAGAAGCGCCCAAATAGTCCTTCTATATCGAAGAAATATAAAGTTTCAATGTAAACAAAACAAAAGTTCAGTTAGAATTTTGAATTTTGAATTTTACGGCGTCTTGTCTAAAGTGACGCGTTATGCATCGTCCGTTTGAATAATAGGTATTTAGTTTTACGAAATATTGTTGCACTTCCACTTTGTAATACTGCACCATATTTTCACTGTTTCTGGTGTTAGGTTCTATATCACTGTAGAGAAGTCTAACCACAGTTTTCGAAAGCTTTTTGTTGAATAATTTGTACGACACCGTTTGTTATTAAAACACGGTGAATATAAATTTATATTAGTCACAAACGACATAAGTTACTAGTTATACACTATTAAGTTTCATAAGTATAATTTTTGCACTTAGAACACACTTAAACTATTTTTAAATAATAATTAATCATGAGCTGATGTTTACACTGATGGCAGCGCCATCTTCCTCCAATATATAATATTAGATAATATTAGTATATAAGTATGGATTAGTATGGATGTATCTGTTCACATATTTTGGTGACGTAATAAAAATATTTATTATAGCTCCGTCTGTGATCGCTCGAGATTTACTAAGGAAATAAAATAAAAATGTCTTGCTATGATATATATTGTAGCTATGTGTGTGACGGGCTTTAGCCAGGTCCCATGCTAACGTAGCCATACTAACTATCACTGTAACTGTGGTTTCAGTGTTTCGTGAAGATGGATCACTATAGAGTTTGCGGAATAAGTCCAACTTTTGTTATAAATTTTCCTATTGTGTGTACCGAGTTTTGAAACTTGAGCTTGTTAATGAACCTAAAATTTCTTTGGTAAAACGTATTGTTGTTCCTTCAAGCTTTTATTTAGACGTTGGAACAGAAGTTGAACGACCCGATTGTACTCGTAGTAGGTTGGGCTTGAAGCTTCCGGTAAATTAAATTTTATTTGCTAGTACTTAACTTCATGTTAATTACTTCAGAAGTAAAACTATCATCACTACATATTATAAAACAAAGTCCCCCCGCCGCGTCTGTCTGTCTGTATGCGATAATCTCAAAAACTACTGAACGGATTTTCATGAGGTTTTCACTAATAGATAGAGTGATTTATGAGGAAGGTTAACGTATATAATTGTTTAAGGTTTTGTGCGAATTGGTTCAAATATGGTGATAATTGTTGGAAGTGTCGGAAAAAATCGAGCAACCTATTTGAGATATAACAAAACTGCGCATATGGGATATTCCTCTTTTAAAGGTCTAAATAGTCTAAATGCTGGTAGTAATTTAAAAGTTCTGTGTAAATTGGTTGAAATGTGACAATTATTGTTGAAGACGTTAATTCATACTCGACGCATGACGCATTAAACTTATGCAAAAATGTAGGCATATATGCACTACCCGTGCGAAGCCGGGGCGGGTCGCTAGTTATCTAATAAGATTATTTGTAGTGCTGTCAAAATAAGTTTCATAAGCGGCTCCTCAAAATCGGCACTAATATTTTTCATGAGGTGACAAAACTAATGAATCAATGAACAGCATGTTTTAATTACTTTTAAGTACATCCGTATTCACCTAGGTATTCACGAACAATACTGTGAAGTATCATAGTGCTCACCAACAGATAACTGAAAATACTAGTGTAAAAGCATACCAAGGAGTTTACAAAGGTTAATAGTTCTATGAGTCCACGCCTATGCTCCTGTCATAATATTAAAAAAAATGGAAGACAAATTCAGCATAAATAATTGGAAAAGCATTTGCTATTCCCACAGAAGATTGATCTGAGTTGCTTTAAACAGAAAGGAATGAATGAATGAATGAATGATTTATTTTGAAACAACTAAACTAGGGTACATACATTAGAGGCTTAAAAATATGGACACTTAGTAACTAGTTTGTAAGTGTAAGACAACCCTGAAATTCCACACTAGGAGAACCTGTGTCGTGGAATACAGTAATAAAGGCAAGGACCTACGGACGTCAAGGAGCACATAAGATACTATAGGTACATTAAGGAGAGTTAATAGATTATCTTTCAAAAGGGCAGGCAGCGCACCAGTGTTGCCTCTAGTGTTGCAGAAGTCAATAGGCGGCGGTAACAACTTACCATCAGGCGGGCCGCATGTTTGTTTGCTTCTCTATATTTACATTTAAAAAAAGTAATATTTTAAAAAACCTTTTTAAACACAAGCTTTAACATAACCTAGGACCAGAGTAAGTCATGACAAATCCAACGAGCCCAAACACGACAGGTATAACATGTGCAGTTTATGAGTTCCTTTGGCCACCTTCCAGCTCCAACATCAGATCAGCACCATGTCGTAAACTTTAAACTTTCGCGATTTGAACACATAGTTATAAATATGAAAATACGGGACTTATCGCGCCTAAAACATTAATTTTATTTAACTCGACGTTTCGACCCAGTTGCATTGATCGTGGTCACGAGACGACAGTCGTCTCGTCACCACGATCAATGCAACTTGGTCGAAACGTCGAATTAATCTAAAATTAAATCAATCGCAAGATTTGTGACGGACAAATTCGCCGTGATGTAGAGATAATTAAAGCTTGTAAAAATATGCTGCTGCATTTTAATTTGGACACCCTGTTATTGTATGTTAATTACTGTATAGAAACAAAAAAATTCCGCTTCAGTCTGCTAAATCCTTACAAATACACATTACATTACTTTATCTTAACGTCCTCGTAAAAGAGACAAAAAAGAAAATCATTTACAATACAGTCAACCTAAGCAATAACATAAAAGTTTGGTCGTAAAATAGTTTGTTCAAGACATCTATGAGTCGTTTTTGTACAAGAATAACAGACTTATGCCGAATCAAACATATGTTTGTCCAATTATAACGGGGGGTCAACAAGTTTGTATCATCTCGTCAGTACAACAGCTACAGGTATGCAAATTTAAAATCGGTTTTCGACCCAAAACCTATGGTTGACCTAGAATTGTCAATTTTGGTTAAAAGCAAGGTCTTTTAACAGAATTAATGGAAAAATTCCGAAAAATAATAAAAAATGAAAATTAAAGTAACTTTTGGTACTTACAAGTTTTCGCGAAAATATAAATTTACTCATAATATTTTTATCGTGCTGACTCAGGACCTTTATTTTTAGACACCTAATAGGGACTATAGATTTTTGAATAAAGTTTCGGAATAAAATGGCTTTGACATACGGACGGACAGACATACAGACAGACATGACGAATCTATAAGGGTTCCGTTTTTTGCCATTCGGCTACGGAACCCTAAAAAGTAGCTTACCACCAAGGAAAACATCTGCCGCCGTAACCTTACGGCGTTCCCCGACGCAAAAAGTAGGGGTATTATACGTTTGACGTGTGTATCTGTGTGTCTGACTGTAGCATCTTAGCACCCAATCGGATGAACCAATTTTGATTTTATTATTGATAGATTTTTCGTTTGTTTCATACATGTCTTCATCGAGAGTGTTCTTAGCTTTGATTCATGAAATATTCGTTCAATCGTTATAAAACTATGAGCTTTTTTCTAGTTAATTGCGCTATGAAATCAACGTTCATAGGTCTTGATCTGATGCTGGGACATCTCCTGGACTCTATAGAAAACTGAAATCCTCACCAACTTACAGCTCAGATTTTAAATATCGTGTTTAGAGTCATTGGAATGCTTTTAATGAAAAGATTATACATAGATCAGTCGGGGTGGTTATATTAAATTATATTATATATTATAAATATAGATCATTATTATTTTATACAATAGATCATATTATTATACTATATTGACTTCAAATTGATTGTGATCGGTGGGGATCTACAGAAAAGCTAAGCTTATAATAATATTTTCGCAGTAGCTATGACCTATTCTGTGGTTTCACTGCAAATATTTTATTAATTTTGCGATGCGTGTATGTGAAATCCGTGATATCTTCTAGAGTTTTCATTTGAATTATATACCGTAAAGGACAATTTTAATCTTTGATATGTGGCCAAGCTAATTAATTATTTGGATAAGGATTAATAACATATACTTGAAAATAGCCCTGGAAGTTATGTAATATTTTTTAACAAAAAATTAAAGATTAAAATGGTTACTGTGAGTCAACCTTAAGAGATAGAGACATATGCTGTCGCGGACTTTTTTGTAGGTCTTATTAAGTTGTACAACTCTTCCATAGGATATATTCTTCCATCTGTTTTCAATTGAGCAGCGTTCGTAAGAAACATGTTTTATCGACCGTTTTTTGTCGACTTAGGCTGCAAATTAGGTCTCCACGAATGTACCTTTGATTTAAACAGGATAATATATAGCCTATTTTCATTTCAAAAGTACATTCTATATATTAGTGAAAGAATTTTTTTAAATCGGTCCAGTAATTTTTGAGCCAAAACATTACAAACATACAAAAATACAAAATTACAAAAATACAAATGTTCTCTCTTTATAATATTAGTATAGAAATGCGATGGCCACCTCACAGCTTCATAATCAGATCCTGGCTATCATTTAAGTGTAAAGTGCTCCTCAAGACGAATCATTTGAGTCCAAATTCACTGGAATTACGTTATTTTATCACAGAGGTGCCGTGGTCACTTTCCAGCGTCATCACCAGTCGCTAAATATCATCTAGGTGTAAAGTTCTCTTCAAGACGATTCAATCGAGCCCAAACTCGGCAGTGTTTTGTTTTTTATCACAGATGTTCCGTGGATGCCTTCCAGCTTCATCATCAGACCCTGAATATTATTTAGGTGTAAAGTTCTCTTCAAGACGAATTAACCGAGCCCAAACTCGGTAGAGTTACGTTGATTTATCACAGAAATGCCGTGGCCACCTTCCGTCTCCATCATCAGACCAGCTCCATGGTACCATATCATTGTATTGATACTAAAGGTACATAAGCACACCAAATTTGAGTCCAATCGGACATCGGAAAGTGGGTCAAATTTAGCTTCGAAGATTCCACCCGAACATACATAGTGAAATACATACATACATAGTGAAATACATACTTGAAATACATACATACATTGCCAGTTAAATAAAAGCTTGTAAAAAGTTAATTATACTATTACAAACTTATTATTTGCGGTTGATGCAATACATTTTCTGTGGATTAAACTGCAAAGTTAAGTTTGTTCTTTAACATAGTTTCACAATTTTTTACGGAAACCTCGGTGGGCGAGTACAACTCGCAAATGGCTGGTGTTTTTAACCGACTTCACAAAAAAGAAGGAGGTTCTCAATTCGTCTGTATGTTTGTTTTTTTTTTGTCTGTATGTTACGCGATTTCGCCATCAATTGTGAACGGATTCAAATGATTCTTTTTTTAATAGGTAGGATACGTTTCCGAGGTAGTCCCATTTTAATGTTATCGAGATCTGATTAGTATCACCAGAGATATGGAGATAAATACCTCAAACATAGGAGAATGTACTAGTTTTAGTAGAAGAGTCCCAAGAAGATTATACACAATGGAGGTTGCTATTACATATAAGATATTCTTACGGTAACTGTGAGCGAGATAGAAATAAAGGTGGGGATATTTTTTTTTATATCTTATAGGCAAGCGTTTGACCACTATCTCACCTGTTGCTAAGTGATGATGCGGTCAAAGATAGAGAAGTGAACTAGAATTGGAACTGGCTCTCAAGGATAGCTGCCGGAACACATTAGATGTTTGGCGACAGATTTTCTGACTTGAGGGTGGTAGCTGGCCAGGCGGACACTAGATATATTCTACCACCATGCGGGGGTTATTGGTTTCTAAACGATGTTTTCCTTCACCGGAGGGCCACTGTGAGAAGCGCACATATATGTTTCGATAGAAAAATTCATTGGTGCACGGCGGTTTGGACTCGGTACCACGGCATCAAAGCCGACTGTTCTCCCAATTACGCCACCAGGCCCTCAATAAATAATTATATATTAATAATTATAATAAATAATTATATATAAATATAAATAATTTGTCTTCACGGGAATGTTCTACCGGGCAAAGTCTTGTTGGGTGCAAACTTTTTTAAACATACCTAATATTTTTTGACATGACATGACATTTGGCGAAGATGGCGGCCATTTCAGTCCCGCGACACTGCATACATAATTAAATAACTCAGAATTATGAACGTACTTTGTACCAATCAACACAGCAAAAAAAAATTATAAGCATAAAACCACATATTATATAATAGTTACTACGTAAATAATACTTTCCGTTGTTAGGTTGGCTACACAGTGCTTTCATAATTCGGGTATCCACAATATAGGGAAGTGCCTCTTATAACGTAGTAGAGTGATTCAGTACTCTGTTGGCCATATGGCGGCAATTAATGTTAATAATCGCAAATAATACTTTTTAATATTCATTTTGGAATACAACTAGTCCGTGTTATAAAAGTATTTGGAATTATTGTAATAAAATAGACAATTAATTATCGTGTGTGTCAGATGCTTTAATTGTACACCTTTGTGGCTGGCACCGACTTCAAATAGAGAAGTGGGTAACGCTTATAATAATGTTAAGTAAATTATTTTTCGCTTTTGAGTGCCTTTTTGTGGTTATGAAGTCGGTTTTATTTTTTTTGTAAAATAACTTATTATTATAAAAATGTCTATAACATATTATGTCTTTAATATATTAACAGTGACGCTAGTGTAGATTCCGGATATCTATTACATCTCTATTCTATGCCTACGTTTTTATGAGTTGACATATAACGCACGGTTTTCTTGGAGAATGCACAAGAGGCTATAAATGGACCCTTCGTGCTTCATGATATCGAAGGTTTAGTGTATACAGTTATATTTATTTATGTTTTACTTTTATTTCGCATAAAATTTTTTGTCATAATTTACATTTATATAATTTTGTTTATCTTAATTTCAGTTAAGAGTAAATTAATTTGGCATAAAGTGATAATGCATATTTTTATGTCATGAACATGATTACTGTTAGTGCAACTATTTAGTACCATAATATAATTTAAGGCATGGTTTAAATTAGGCATAACATGCTAAAACTTATTATTTCGTATATTAGTGTTAGAACAATTTATTTTTTTAATTAAAATAATAGCATTATAATAGTATAGGCCTCTGTTATAGCCTCTATCCAAGCGCTGCCAGTCTATTAGCCTAGCGCTATTTACAATTAAATCATGTCAATAATAATTATAAAATGTGTGACATTTTAAGTAAACTTTGTTTATAATCATTATTACCATTCATCATAAAATTTGAGGATATGCTCGACTATGACTACATATTTTGTACCACAAACTTTTAATTATTAACTTTATGCAAATAAAAATTAAGCTAACAAGAATTTGCCTAAATGAGTGTTATGCGAATTTTTTTACACGATCGAGAATTAAATTATGCTTTGAAGACTTATGGTATGCACATATATCAAACCAATAAACCAATCACAAGTATACAAATTATTACGACCAATTTCGCAGTTTTTTGACAATTTCAATGTCTCACACTGTGTCATGTTCACCCAATACAATGATAGGTCTAGGGAAAAAAACGAAAGCAGTGGCTCACGCGTGACCTAGTCTAAGTTTAATATCTGCACCCGATATTCTGTTATGTTTTACGTCTACAGTTCCAACATAAGAGACCATTTAGCTATCAAATCTCGGCACCATTGTTGCTTGTTATACGACCATACAATGTAAATTGTCTTATTTGTTTTCAACGTAACCGTAACTTTTTCGATGAATCTAAATGAGTTTTTAGCTTGAGTGTGTTTTATTTAAATTTTTGTTTTATAGGAATCACGTCCGAGCCTGAATATTTATCAGAATGTGAGCAATCGTATGTCATAATTAATATTGTAAGATAGCACTCCTGACTCGTGTTACAAAGGTTTAATAAGCAAAATGTTGTTTTTCATGAATTCTAATCACTTTTCTAATCAAACTTAGTAACCTGTCGTTGAGATCAATATTTTCGCAGCACACGAACAAAGGCATACGGTCTGTTGAACCGGGTAACGAATTCTGTGCTCCAATTAGAATCTCGGTTGTCTGTAGAATTTAGAACCACTATATAAATGGTACCGCAATTAACAGACACCAATCAAATACTTATTTTTCGTGTATAATGTTTTATTAGCCGAATCGAAGTTAAATATTTAATGTTGTCATATTGTCGGTCAACGGTCGATCGTTGTGGTACGACTACACCGCAGCAGTTAGGTAACTTTGAGGATACAAAAGTTGGCATCTTTTTTATATATTTTTTTATGCTTCGAGTATGAGCACTTAGACAAGCAATTACATTAATTTGACCTCGTAACATTTAAGGGTCAGCTCAGACCGTGACGCAACGCGACGTGACGCGGCGCGTACTTATTACGAAAGTGATACAAAAAAGAACTTTATTTACTACACATAAAAATACACGATTCATTGAGTTAGTTCGGCGGTTTCTGGCTGCACCGCGGTGGAGTGGGAAGCCGTGAGATAAATGATTGAACTTTATTAACTACACATTAAGATACACATTGCATTGACATCGTACAAATTGTGCGTTTTGCAGCGCCCCGCGGGTTTTCGGGCTGCGCTGTGCGGCTTGTCGCTGCGCTGCGCTGCGCCGCACAAAACTAAAAGCATCGTCACATCACGACGCGTAGCGTTGCGGTGTGAACTGACCCTAACAGACGCATGTGAAACCCTGAATTGCAAGAATTTAAAGTCACTGCACGTCACCTACTACCCTATGCATGCATCATCCGCATACGTTTTTAGAAACCACGTATTTTCTATGGTTAAAAAAACTTCAAATGGAGACGTTATAACAAGAACGATATTTCCCTAAATCCCAAAAAGCGACGGCACCGTCACGTGCGAAGGGTTCTCACGTCACGCGCGCCTCTTTACCCCAGAACCATCGGAGCAGGGATGATAGGAAGCACTTTATCATACTGCCACGTCCTGTTTCGTACTGTTGTTTGCAACGAAACAGGAAATAGACGGTCTACCATGAAATATATTCAGTGAAATCTGTCCTCCGAACCGCCACCGATGAATATCACATACGACGGTGTATTTTAATGTGGCGTATTGATCAAACAGTCGATAATTAGTTCGACAAGCCTAATACATAGTAAATTGCGACAATAGTCTAATGGCTAAGTCGTCGGCTGGCAATCGAGAGGTCGTGAGTTCGATCCCCATCCATTGAACTGACGTGAACCCACTCCAGACACAAGCATATTTACCTTATTTGGAGGGGTTTACAAGAATACTAGTAATGTGCAACTCACATTGCTAGTAAGCATTTTAATAAAACGAGAACATAATAGTTGATTGTTTGTTAATTATGAACACACTAGTTGTGCCTCGCGGTTTTACTCGCGTAGACATCGTTCCCGTGAGAATAGCGGAATAAAAAGAACTCGATGAGTTATTCCAGGGCCTATGCTATCTACATACCAAATTTTTGCTCAATCTGTTGAGTAGTTTTAGTGTGTAGAAGTAATAGACATACTTACACTCGCAAACTTTCACCTTTATAATATTATTAGGATTTGTAGGATTTAACAGAGATATTATAGTCGAAAAGATGTTCGATACGTGTAAAGCTGTATTTAGCTGTATTTAGCTGTATTAAGTGAGGTGAAATTATTGGTTTATTTTTCTCGCACATCGCGTAGTTCACTGCACATCTCTGGAGGAAACGCGCCCTTCAGGGGCCTTAATAATAATCAGTCCTTCTGATTATTATCTTTTATATATAGATTAGATATAGATAGATAGTTTAGCTCCCTAGATTCTAGAGAGTCAAACCTCCTTCTGGATATTAGACCTTTTTTTTTACTTATCTGAAGTCTAGATGATCCTGTAAGTAAAAAAAAAATCTTAAGTGAGGCAATAGATTAATATATTTTTTGGAAGAATACCAAATTCGGATGTTGTATATATAATACTAGAAGTGCCCCGCAGCTTCGCCCGCGTTAAAAACTTTTATTTACTTAAAACAGTTATTTTGTAAAAACCTTTCTATCATAAAAGACATCAAAAAAGTTAAAAACAAATCGGTTAAAACTTTGAACCCCTGTTTAATTATCCTAAAGAGTGAATTTTGAAAAATCTTTTCTTAACGGATACTAACGTCAAAACAACTATCTGCATGCCAAATTTCAGCACAATCCCACTTCGCCCATTTAGGGTTGGCATTTCGAAAAAGCCTGAAACACTTATTTTCTTATTTACTTACTGAAGCACTTGTGTGAAGTTTCGAATAGAAAAACTTTCTTATATTGTTTCTACATACAAATTTTTGAACCCCCGTTTCATCCCCTTAAAGGGTGAATTTTGAAAAATTCTTTCTTAACGGATACCCACGTCAAAATAACTAACTGCATGCCAAATTTCAGCGCAATCCGAAACAATATTGATTTCAGACTTTGTTTCTCCACTTCACCTTTTTAGGGGTGGCATTTCGAAAAAGTCTGAAACATTTATTTACTTATTTATTTACTGAAGCACTTGTAAGAAGTTTCGAATAGAAAAGTCTATCTTATCTTGTTGCTCCATACAAACTTTGAACACCCCGTTTCATCCCCTTGAAGAGTGAATTTTGAAAAATCTTTTCTCAACGGATATCTGCGTCAAAATAACTATCTGCATGCCAATTTTCAGCGCAATCCGAAATAATATTTATTTCAGACTTTGTTACCCCACTTCCACCCTTTTGGGGGTGCCATTTCGAAAAAGCCTGAACCACGTATTTTCTTATTTATTTACTGAAGCACTTGTGTAAAGTTTCGAATAGAAATTAGTATCAAACTTTGAACCCCCATTTCATCCCCTAAAGGGGTGAATTTTGGAAAATCATTTCTTAGTATACGTTTACGTACTAAGACAAATATTCCCTCCAAATTTCAAATCTCTACGACCAGTGGTTTTGCCTGTGCGTTGTCTTTCAGTCAGTCAGTATGTCAGGACAAAGATTCTTATAGTATTAGATAGACTATATTCAGTTGTCTTGCCCCTCGTCTCACTGCCATTTGAAACACTGTTCTGAGATTATTATATATGTAAAGATATTATAAACATCAGGTGTTATATAATGTCATATAGGCTAGCTTCTCACCACTATCTCACCTATTAGTAAGTAATAATGCGGTCAAAGATGGTAAGCACACTAGGCCTAGAATGGTAACTGGCTCTCAAGGATAGCTGCCGGAACACATTAGATGTTTGGCGGCAGATTTTCTAACTTGAGGGTGGTAACTGGACAGGCGGACACTAGATAGTGTCCTGCAACACTAGATAGTGTCCTACCACCATGTGGGGGTTGGAGGTTTTTTTACTATGTTTTTCCTTCACTGCGTAAAACGCACAAAATTTTTTCTATAGAAAAATCCATTGGTGCACGGCGGGGATTGTACTGGCTACCACTGGCATGAATGCCGACGGTTTTCCCACTACACCACCGGGCCCTCAAAGTAGTCTAGTGTTTGTCGTTTTTTATAGGAGATAAGCAAGCGGTTGACCACTATCTTACCTGATGCCAAATGATGATGTAATCGACTGTCAGTATAATAAATCTGGCCACATACACTGCATCCTAGCTTGTGCAAGTAATCTGTTCACATTTCCCAATTGAAGATGCAACTTCAATGGACACAAAAATAAAACTCAAAACTGAAACCGACAACATTTTGCAGTCAGCTCTTGGAACAATATCAACTATCATTGCGGTATTGTTTCGTTTGTGGTTATTTCATTGTGTGCAGAACATTCCTATAAATGCATATACATTAGGCGAGCGGCGGAATCGAAACCACTCAGTGGAAAATGTAGTTTACTGAATCACTACGCGCTGAAGAGCTTGCTCCCAGAATACCGATATAAAAGTTGCAACCATGCATATAAGTTGCGGATTGAGACACATTTCTCACTGTGGAATGAGTTGTTGCCCAATGTACGAGTGTCTTCTGATATAAATTTTAGTTTGTTAAACTTTGCGATAGAATTTCTATTGGATCTCAATTCGATATGTTTATAAAAGTCTAAAGAAAAGTCCAAAGCATCTATTCAGTATATGTAAAAATTAAAAATCTGCATTTACATACTTCAAATAACAGTCATATCATTAATAATTATTCTAATTAAAAAAAAAACATAACTTATTGCTTTGAATTAAAGAAAAAAAAAAAGTAATGAGCCATTCAGTTTTCATCTAAACGTCGAACGTCACACTTACAACAAATTTTGAATTCCTTGATTAATGTAGGGTTGCCAACCGTACTATTAAGTGCACCCTCAACCCAATGCATGTTTCATTACTTCAGACAATTTTTACCCAAAAATGTTTTGCTGTGTATATTTAAATGTCCACGCATAAATTACAAAGTACCGCAATTATTAATAGTTCTATTTGTTTGACTGTAAAGGTTACATACAAATAATTGTACCCATTTGGGACCCGAGTTGCACTGTCTGTCTCACCTAGTGCAGTTAATATTCTTTATTATATGAAGTTCCATTGTCATGCACTCACTACATTCACTCCGTTACGTCACCAGTTCGCCTCGTTCATCATCATCATCATTATCAGCCCACATCAGTCCACTTCTGGACATAGGCCTCTCCCAATGCACGCCACTGAGCTCTGTCTTCATCTCTTCTCCTCCAGTCACTGCCTGCTACCCTGCGTATATCGTAATATGACAACTCGTCCGCAAGCTGTCAATTCGCGGACAGCGAGTGGACCACTCGGTGACAGTTTTCTTGCGTTGACCGCAATCTGTTGTGTGGAATCCGGCTGCCAGTGTTGCATCTGTTATTTTCTTCTTCATCAAGCATTAAGAAAATTCTCTGGTTGACGATGACTGGTTGAACATGCGGTGGTTGTACCTCTGAACCACCTATTTATAGACTGTAAAATCACTGGCGTGACAATGTGAACTCGAAAAGTTTTTGAACAATATTATTATGTAACCTTATTTCCTGGTAAAAGTCAGAGTCAATTGAATACCAAAAATACAATAAATATAAATCAACCGATACGAACTGATAGGTTCAGAACATGCGTAGATTTATTCCGACCGATCTGATCTGCCCGCCAATATATCAAAGATGTCTTACCCATAGATACGACACCTGTATTCAGTAGACACCCACAAATTATCCGGCTTCCATCGGCACCGTACATTTTTCCGTTAAGCTCGTGTCCGCTTCGACAGAATCGCAAAAATATCGCTTTAGAGATACGATCAAGGCGATCGTGTGTCTTTGAGAAATATAGGTAACCACTTCAATTAATTTAAATGTTACCAATATAATAATACCTCTATGTTTACTTTAAAATTCACTTAGCTTTTTTAAGTGAACCTTCTTTAGGCGCAAAAATAAACTTACCGTCACGGTCCGAAAGCAACGAAAGTTACGTACACGTAAATCTAAATTGTCAATATTTCAATGTGAAGGTAGTTTCATTTTTAACGCGTAGCTTTCTACGCACTTTCGGTTATTATCATAAAAATGATTACTTATAGGAATATTCTACACATCATACTAAATAAAAATGCGGAATGTTATATATTATAGGGGGTTCAGGTAGGTACCTACCTAATTGAACAATACGCAATGTCACGACCAAAACTACGAGTAGCTACGTTTGATGTGCTCTGTTTTGCTATAAAACCGTTATTTCTTTCAGAACATGAAAGGAGTTTCTACAACACAGAATGGACTAATAATAGGTAATTAGTTCTTATGTTTTTGTGCGAATACCTAATAATATAAGTTATCACATATCTCGTTAATATAATATTTTCTCTTTACATTAATTATATTTGTAAATTTTTGTACAGACGTATTTTGTTTCATGTAACATAGTCAAAATGAGTTATCTCATAACCAAAAAATAATCTTATGAACTTAAACTTGTTTTCTCTGTGTTTAAACAAGCTTGGCAAAAAATGCCGTGTGCTTTTATTTTGTTTTCATACTGTCCAGACTAAAAAGAGAAAACGTATTTAAACGTGTTCAACTTTTGAAATGTTTAATCACGAAGCAAGTGCATCAGTTTTACTATCGCGGAAAATATCATTTGCGCGATGCATGATCTCATACATTTAGGCAATATCTAAAGGAGAACTATTAAAATCTACGCTAGCGCCATCTATGGGTTTTATTTATCCTTACTCCTTACTAATATTATAAATGCAAAAGTAACTCTGTCTGTCTGTCTCGCTTTTATGCCAAAACTATAAACCGATTTCAATGAAATTTGTGGAAGTGGGGGAGGGGGAGGGGAGCAGAGGGAGAGAGTAAGTAATTAAGGGGGAGGGGAGGGGGAAGGGAGGTGGAAGTGAGGAGAAGGAGGAGGGGAGGGTATGTGAGAGGAGGAGGGAAGGGGGGATTAGCGAGGCGTGGTACGGCGCGGTGTAGTTGGGATACGTATGTGTCTTATTTGTTAACGCTACCCAAAGACACTATTCCACGCGGTCGAAGTCGCAGGCACATCTCAAATTTCAAATCTTAGCTCAAATTTCAAAGCTAGTCTTATATTATTTGCCAATATTGGAGGTTTCTTCATTACAGACTCTCTGTGTAACCTAATATTCCTACTATTGATGTTTAACTCTATATAGTTAAACATCAATAGTATGAATATTAGTACACTTTCTAAAGACAAATAATTGTAACATTATATATGGCTTCCATTTTACAGTCTCAATATTTCTGTTGTGTTCCTGTGATTTTATAAAATGTATATGTAAAAATAGTTTTATTTATTTATTCATAAACACGTTGTTAGTAGTAAGTACATTTATATTGTGCCAATAAGCCGGTAGCTTGTGCTGGCACTCACATTCACTATCGTGCTACAAGTTCTGTTCATGTAGTGTTTATATTGATACCTTTTATTCAATTTAACGCACGGGTCATGCCCGGTCTTTTGGAGGGCATTGATGGAGCCGAAGCCAACATCATGAGGCCCTTTACAATGTTTACTGAGGTATTATTAATAGATGAGGAGGAGATATGGGAAACTATATTATAAAAAGATAGTATGTACATTATTTAATGAGACTATTGGGTGAGCTGATTAATGTCGGATTGCTGGTCTATGGGATGAGGTACGGCACCCGCCAATTATGCCTCATTACAAAATATTTAGTCGGGTGGGGACTTGCCATAAAGGCGAAAATAATCAATAAGGTAAGTCCTTAACCGCAAGCAAGTATAAAAACACAAAGAAAAACACTATTCGCATATAGATTGGACCTACCAAGATTCCTTTCTAGTAACTTTGTCACAAGAATCAATCGAGTTGCAAGTTGTAGGTATTTAATTAGTCTTCTGTTTTCAGCGCTCTGTGGAGTTCGTACCGTCCACTTCACGCGTAAGTTGGAGTAAGTTCCTTGTCACAGGAAGTGCTCTACAAAGGAAGTGAGGAAAAAGTGCGAGATTCGGTTAGAGTTTCGTATTTACTCCCAGGCATTGTTGTGTTGACTATATTGTCCGTTATTGTGTTCGGATTTTGACCTTTACTTTATTATTACGGAGAACGGTTCCTATGTATCTTAAAGAGATATTAATAGGTATTAGTCGTGGGCTTGACAGTTAATTTCATTTCATATTAATATTTTACAATTATTTAGGTTTCTGTCTTCTACTTACCAGGATATTTTTAGGTTATACGAAGATCATTGAAAACTGGTATGTTTATCGAGCAAAGTTTTTGGTTCTTCGGCTGACATGGCTAGGTAATTGCCACTTCTGTTTGTTAATTATGTTAATCTGATTTATCAACATCATCATCAGAATATATTAGCCCACTACTGGACTTAGCCTCTCCAATTGCTCGTTACTGAGTACGATCCTCAGCTACTCTTATCCAGCTCTTTTTTCAACCGCCTTTCGAAGTGAAGTCACCACTCCACATCCAAGGGCGTCCTAAGCTACGTTTACCGATTCACGGCCTCTACTCAAGGACTTTTGTACTCCAACGGTTGCCGGTTCTTCGACTAATGTGGTTGGCCCATTGCCACTTCAGCTTTATAATTCAGTGGGATATATTGGTGACTTTGATTTTTTGTTGAATCACTTCGTTACGAATTCGATCTTTCAGAGAAACTCCAAGCATAGCTCTTTCCATGGCGCGCTGAGCGATATTAAATTTGTGGACTAGCCCGAGAGTGTCCACGTTTCAACTCCGTTTGTCATGACGGGTAGGACGTACTGAGTAAAGACTTTTGTCTTTAAGTTCTGTGTGTTTGTGTTATCTGATTACATTGTATCAAATAAATTTAACTTTAATGCCTTTGAGTAAACCAAAGCAAAACTCAGTGGCTTGTTTTGAAGATGTGTGTAACCCAATCTGTAAATCTATAACCTTTATTGTACACTGAACAATATCTTTACGAGTCAAGTGACACGAGATACAAAATATAATCCTGTTCCTTCTACATTACCATGTAACAAGTTTGTAATCCTTGCAACACGTACACATTAGTTCATTACCTGTTCTCTAAACCCCTCTAACTAAACATTTACAAGGAAATCCAATATAGAGCACAAGTTGTTCGGCAGTTCTGTAGGTGTCTCAATAATGATTACTTAATTGCCTATTGTAACTGTTACAAAGGTACACTGAGTAATTAGTCTGATACAAATGGGATTCTAAAGATATGTTGTAGGTATTAGTTATAAGCATTGTGTTTGTATTATTATTGTACCAATTGTGAGTGTTATTTTACATAAATAAGAAAGATCTCGATTAGTAAGTTGTAAAATAAGTGTGACTTGTTTTCAACCGATTCCCAAAAAGAATGAGGTCCTCGTTTTTAGGTTGTCTTGTCCGTTATAGACCAATGTTATTGTTTATCATCAGGCTAGCATCTCGTCTTATCTGGTACTCTGTAAAAAAGTATTTTGACCATGGATCTTAATTAAAAAAGATATTTACTGTATTTATTCTAACTGGCTCCAAGATTGTCTAAAAGCGTTTACTAGCAATTGTTGAACAACTTTTTTGTTGTAATTTAAAGATATCAATTTATTAGGCAATAAGCATCGAAACGATACCACTAATAAAATTAAAGTGTTGAAACCAACTGAACACAAGTAAAAAACACGCAAACTTTTTTTTGTTTACTTAATTTCCTATAAAAAAACCAGTCAGTAAAATTTATTTATTCAGTAAAATTTTTGAATAGCAGTTGTTAAACCATTGGACTGTCGCAGTTTACTTTCAGTCGTAAAGTGAAAAGACGATTTTCATAGCTTTTATTACATCGTCAAAATTATCAACGTCATCGCTATCATAAAATAAAGCTAACTCACTGTGAGTTGGACTCGCGTGGATAGGGTTTCGAACTAAATAATAACACAATTTTTTTAAACAAGCTTTACATGAACCTTAAATATGTATTGAAAAGTACTTGTGATAAAAAAAACCCACTAGCCGAAATTTGACAGTCCCATAATTTCCTAACAAGAAATTCTAGTCACTAAATTTTGGCTTCATCATCGGATTAATCAACAAATTCCATAATATTGCATTGTCACCGAACTGACATGAGTATGCCAAACAACCTTCTAGCATTTATCAATAGAGATGTTAACGCAAGGCGTACCCCTCTGCTGGCCATATAGCCATTTTTGGCCATACGAGCGTGCGTAACTACGCTGTATTTTTAATACTGTGTGCGTGTTTCAAGCTAGTGTGCGGGATCGTTAAAGTGAGTGATTTGTGTGTGTGCAATGCGTGTTTACCTCGTCCCCCGTAAACATCGGCAGAAAAAAATGTTTGCGGATTACAACGTTAACATCTCCATTGGTAAATGCTCGAAGGAAACAACAGATCAATTAGATACCAGTTAGTGGTCAAAAAAAACGAATGTGTTCAGCAGCTGTCCTTGAGAACTAGTCCCCATTCTAGGCCTAGCATCCTTGACCGTATAATCATAACTAAGATATTGTAACAATTATTATTTTAAGTCGAAAATGTGTATTAATATTTCTTACTATTATCCAAATTAATTAATACATACATATAATAAATAAGACGTTTTTCCCGTAGGGGTAGGCAAAGACTACGTCTTTCCACATGCTACGATCCTGCAGGGCTAGCTTGGCAAGGGGACTATTTTGTCTTTCCACCTATCCGTGTTTTGTTTGGTGGAGAAGGCAAATTATAAGTAAAGTTTTTTGACAATTTTAACGCCCGGTAAATTTCAATCAATTCATTTTTTTGAACTTTTTAATACGAAACAAAATCAACACTCAGGGTTAAACTTCACCAAGCGTTTAAATTGTTGTGTTGATCTCCTGTCAGTGGCGAAAAACAGGGAAATAATTTTGTCTTTCCCCCGGGGATAAGGCCATGCTAGCCCTGCTGACATATATCTTTTTCGCTTCTTTCACATTTAAGAGCGCCTTCATACACGCTCGGCGGTTATAGGCACTTTTGACTCGGTCTTTATTTAATTGATTAATGTCTTACTTTAATGATACTAAGCTATAATTAAAGGGTTCCTTTCAAAGGTTTACCTTTTTCATCTACACCAATAATATAGCCCCACAAAAAATATATATATATATTTGATATGAGAAAGCGACGCGTATTCCTAAGTGACTACCTACCTACCTACCATTACAAGACAATTTATCATGCTTGCATTTATCAACATTTTTCAATTACATATAACTTTTTCGCAAAGAATTGCAATATCTCGACTGACGGAAATTAACAGTGCTGTTAGAATGTACTAGACGGTTATGAAATGAGAAGCTATACCACAAAATTTAATCTTATCCACATTGTAGAACGCAACTATTCTACAACCCTTTCTCCGAGCTATAAGTTATATAGATAGATATATTAAAGCTTATATTAACATCATGCCAGACTTAATTATATAATGCAAGTAGGTACAATCTATGTGATGTAGCAGCCAATTTCGTTCGTGAATGTTTGGGGTTCCGTACCCAAAGGGTATTAAAGGAACCCTATTACTGAGACTTCGCTGTTCGTCCGTCCGTCCGTCTGTCCGTCCGTCTTTCCTAACTGTACAGAGCTGTATCTCCTTAACCGTAATAAATAAATACATGGAACGAAGTATGTATTACTATGAGGGAATTTAACAAAAAATAAAATAAAATATTAAAGGACGCTATACAAAAAACGTGTTTGTTCAGTGTTTTTTTTCTTGAACTTATGAACTTTAATACATAGAGACTTAAAACCTACTAACAACAAATGTTAAAAATAGAATAAATTGAAAATAAAAGGGGGTCCCCATAAAGTACAAGAAACGTGTGTTTCAGGAGTTTCATGGTCTATCTTACAAGCTGTAAAAGACAGAGACTTAAAATTTGATCATAACGTGTATTAAAATGACTGCTATAATATTAAATAATAAAAACTAGATTAACTTAAGAGTTAAAAAAACGTGTTTTTTCAGACGTTTTTATGCTCAATCTTACAAGCTTTAATATAGAGACTTGAAATTTGTTCATAGTGTATTTCAATGGTAGCATATAGCATCAAATAAAAGAAACTAAATTCAATTTAAAATTAGAAGGGGTCCCAATACAAAAAACGTATTTTTCCGGCTAATTTTGTTCAATCGGAACCCTATGTGTGCGAGTCCGACTCGCACTTGGGCAGTTTATTTTGTTTTAATCAACTTTTATTTAGGGGCTTCTGGCACTTTTGGCTAAATACAGCTATGACAGCCACGTATTAGCTTACAAGGAAAATTAAAAACTACATAATAGATGAAGGTTTGTCAACCACCCTTTGCACACGTAAATAAAGCACCTGCACTGTGATAGAACACTGTCTTGTATCCACTTGGCAGTTAAAAATGTGTCACCACACATCTAATGTGTTCCGGCTAATATTCTTGAGAGCCTGTTCCCATCTGTTCCCATCTGTTCAGAGATCTAGCATAGATAGTTGACTAAAATATAGCACTACTATTATCGACCGCATCGTCACTTACCAATACGTAAGATAGTGATGATGATAGGCTAGCATGAAAAAAAACCGACTATTATTAGAAGTAAAAGTAGTCACAACTATTTGTTTATAAAAATTATCGTGAGAATGACACATATAATTATTTGAAACGAATTTACACTCACAGGTTTAGATGTCAAAATTACTCCGACACGTTTAGGACATCTTTGATGTCCTTTTTCACAGCGACGCGCGGTAGGCCTGACTCTTGTGAAAAAGGACATCAAATATATCCGAAACGTGTCGGAGTAATTTTGACATCTTAACCCGTTAGTGTAAAGCCGTTTTAAATAATTATAGTCAGAACTAACTTACTTTTTAGTATCAATAAAATGATTCCTAGCATTTTGCCATTTTCACTTACCACTTGCTTCTAAATCACCCTTGACCTTGACTCCATAAATTCTGTAATAAATATCCCCCGTAACTAATGATAAGGGTTCATTGATTCCTTACTTAAGTGCTCGGGTAATTCGGCCAATGAGACAACTCCAATTTATCACAGCTAAGTACTTGCTTCCTTGTATCTCTAGTCAAACAGCCCGTGCTTACGAAGCGTCCCTTCCGAACCCTTCCATTTATATTAAATGTTGCTGTGTATATGATGTTTGCTAAGAGCTCTAAGTAAGGATCTATTTGCGATGTGAGAACGGTATGCATCCGCGAATTTGTTTAAAAGAACACCTAAGGGTTTCTATTAAATACGAATGTTGAATTTGTACAGTGCTCTCAACCCTTTGTAAATGATATTATTTGTAGAAATGGACGTCGAATCTGACTTGTGTGGATAGGGTTCCTTACAAAATATTTACAGCTAAAATTAACAACACAAAATCGTCCATTTTTAAAGCCAAGCGTAAGCATGGCAACGAAATTAATGTGTAAAATGTTGTAAGATTATTATTTTAACAAAAATATTTTCGATTTTCCGTGTGTGAAGAACCCTTATATTATTTTCTTCCCATTTTTTGATCAATGCTTATATTCAACAATTCAACCAAATTCTAGGCATTGTAGATTTGGCTATAAAAAGGGGTAATATGGGCATAGATGAAGGCTCCATTTTTATATATTATTTATTAGATTTTCTTCGCCGCTTCACCTACGTTAAATTATATCATCTGTGTCAATTTCGGTAATAAACTACCTGTGTCCCAAAATGTATTTAGATCAAACAAATAAACTTCAAATTATAAAGAAATATCATTGAATTTCAAAACCCTTTAAAGACTTTTTACGTAGGAATACATTTTTAATGTAATTTATTTTTAGAATGATGCTAATAAAACTGTCACTAACCTTCATTCTAAGAATCTGGGACCGAAAAACTTCTACAAAAAGATAAGAAAAAATTATAATGTCTCTTGCTAACGAGCCGTACTCAATATCAAAACCGGATATTACCTAGATAGTCTAATAAAAAAAGATTTTTCCAAATTACCCTAAACTTCTATCACAGTGTCCTTCATAACAGTAAAAAAACTCTAAACATTTCCCCTGATACGCAAGCCTCAAACGCTTGTTGCGTTCAGTCAAGACGCCTGTGGCTATAAAAGTACCGTTTCATTCTGAAAAAAACTTCTCAAAGAATGAAACATGTATAAAACTGGCGTTATACTGTGGAGGACGCACTTACTGTGGTCGTAAAACAAGGAGGCGGATACGACGGTGAGGTAGCGGGAATGTAGGACTACGTAAGTTAAAAGGTTAGAATGGTATGACTTACGAGTGGAGCTTATGACAAAGCTGGAAATTTTAATGGCAAGCCATAAGACCGTTTAGGTTAGGTGACTTTCAGGTAATTTAACACAAAAGTAGTTTTGACTTGTGTACTAAACTGTGACGAAAGGATGTAAACCACAAAACAAGGAAAATGGTTTCTTTGTTTTTGATCTATGAGTTAAATAGTTTTGGTATTGCTGTCTCTGTGTGCATTTTTTTTGTAAATTGACCTTTTCTATATCATATAGGCTAGCGTTTGAACACTATCTCATTTGTTGGTAAGTGATGATGCGGTCGTGGATGGTACCACGCACTGACTAACCACCTACCGTCACTGCTTTACATTATAAGAAGTGAGTTAAAAATAATTATGGTACAACTCTTGAACATTTTCGAACATAACACTTTGACTGCGGCACTTTTTCGCATATTTTTTTATTTTTTTCATTATTTTTTTTCGTAGTTGTGGCATCAAATAAAAACTAAAATCCAAAAGCAGAAGGTCACACGCACCCCTTGTAAAAAAATTAATTTAAAATAAACATGTATTATATATATATTTTTTAATTTACTTACTACTACCGATACCAAAAATCGAAA
The DNA here is from genome assembly GCA_954871355.1 of Cabera pusaria. NCBI lineage: Eukaryota > Metazoa > Arthropoda > Insecta > Lepidoptera > Geometridae > Cabera > Cabera pusaria. Next base: position 6,008,467 of record OX940900.1, on the reverse strand, counting down.
AAACGCACGGTGTGTGTTTTCAGCAGCGAACGAGTTAATTTCTTGTAAACAAACATCCAATGTTTGAGAAAAAAATTGTACGTTGCACGTTCAAAACCACTAGCGGATCAGTAAGTGATAGACCTTGAGGCAGGAAAAACCACGCTATAACATTGTTATTTATTTTTAATAGAAAACGGACGATAGCACAAGCTGTAAAAAATCAGCTAGTTGGTTGAACAAACTTGCCAGGAAAATATCACTGGAAAAGCTTTACTTTGGTTTCGGTTTACAATATTGAGTAACACTGTCGTTAATTTTTTAATAATAAGTGTTTCATGTGCGTTCAATATGGTACGCCCGTTTAAGATAATATTAAAAAATATATATTTATTTGCTTGTGGTTCTAAGCTGTATATATCTGTGGTGTTTTTTTTTTATATCTTATATAGGCTAGAGTTTGACCACTATTTCACCTGTTGATAAGTGATGATGCGGTTGAAAATGGTAAGCACGCTAGGCCTAGAATGGGAACTGGCTCTCAAGGATAGCTGCCGGAACACATTAGATGTTTGGCGACAGATTTTCTAACTAGAGGGTGGTAGCTGGCCAGGGGGACACTAGATAGTGTCCTACCACCATGCGGGGGTTGTTGGTTTCTTAACGATGTTCTCCTTCACCGGAGGGCCACTGTGAGAAGCGCACTCAAATGTTTCGAAAGAAAAATCCATTGGTGCACGGCGGGGTTTGAACTCGGTACCACGGCATCAAAGCCGACCGTTCTCCCGATTACGCACCGGGCCCTCAATTTAGGCCTCTGTTACCTCGGCCGGGCCTCTGTTAGTTAATTTCAACTGATATCACTAGATCCACTCGAGTTAGTCTTCAAGCATTTTACGTAAATTACATGTAGGTATTTAAATACCAAAGAGTTTCCCCCCTAATAAAAAAAAACCGCGATCGCCAAAATTACTTAAATAAATCAAGGAACTCGTGTGCCAATTTTCTACCTGTTGGCAAAAACAGACAAACATCCGGACAAAAGCATTTTTGTCCAATCTCGAAACTGAGACGCTATGGTCGCTACGCACGCTCGGTCAATTAGTTTCACAATATTTTTATTTAAGATTTCGTCAATAGAATATTAAATTAGATATTTTCTATTTAAACTTATTTACATTATATACATTACATTATTATTTACTTATTTAAAATAATTTAAAAACACATTTTTATTTCTTTGGGCTATATGTGTTTTGGTAGTTTGTTGTTTAATGTTGGTACCGGGCACAATACACAAAAAATGTTAAACAAGAAATGTTATAAAAAGTAACGAAATGTCACGAAATTTCATAAAATGTCACGAAATGTCATGAAATGTAACAAAATATCACTAAATGTCATGATATGTCACAAAAATATGTCATGAAATGTCTGAAATGTCATCGAATGTCACGAAATGTCATGAAAAGCAACGAAGTGTCATTATATGTCATGAAATATTACAATATGTCATAAAATGTCACGCAATGTTATATAATGTCACAAAATGTCATAAAATGTCTCAAAATGTCATAAAATGTCATGAAATGTAACAAAATGTCATGATATGTCACGAAATTTCATGAAACGTCACGAAATGTCATATTCTATAAACAATCTCTAATAATCTCTAAATATATAATGAAACTAAACAGAAATGGAATGAAAATAATTTTAATTTACCCACGTTGGCAGAATGCATTCCGGTAGTACTTGTTTACTTGGTAGGTACCTGTTGACCTATGTTTGTAAGTAAGTTAATAAAGTGGGTATCTGAAGCAATGGCGTGACAACCTATATGATTTCGATGGTATTTGGCATGAATTATTAAAGGACAGACAAGAATACAGTAGTGGTAGGACTTCTGCTAGTCCGCCTGGGGCGGTACTACCACTTTGCCAATGAATTTTTAGCCGAGAAATAAGAATGTTTTTCGGTTGAAGTGGGAAGGCGTCCAGTGAAATTAAAAGGCATCTGAGACTCAACATCTTTATGTCTCAAGGTAGCAGGCGCAGTGCAGTGACATGCAAAATTATGGCAGTCCCAAATTTGCATGCCGCTGTATCTGTAATAGGTCAGAGCGTCGTGCTTGTCCTGTTACCTTTTACCATAAAGAAAAAGGATATAATAATAATTATGGCAGATACCTATGCCTAGAAGTTGGACATATCTGGTGATGGAAATATATACATTTTATAAATTGTTTCTAATAAACATCAAGTGAGATCGGAAATACAGTAGAATTGTGTTAATTTGTTATTTTGTAATATGTTAATTTGTTAATATGTCAATTTGTACAACTTCAAGCAATCATTATTCCGTGGGCGGAAACGCGGGGCGGAGCTAGTACTTCTATATGTACTAAAAACTTTCTGATTGCCACCGAAACCGCGATTTTTTTGTTCATAACTTCGCTTACACTTCTCATTCCCAAGGGATCTTTTAGGTGTGCTGTTTATAGGTAGGGCGGTGAGTACGAACCTTTATGTGAATAACGACAATGCGAAACTGTCGTTGTAAAGAGGTGTGTACACTGCCACATGTTTACCTTGAGAAAACTAAAAAAAAACTTTAAAAAACCTAAAAAAAAAACTAAATCCAAAAGTGTCATATTTACCAGATTTTGCAAGTATCAAATGAATCATAAAGCAAAAACTAGATTTTTTGGAGAAATTACACTTGTCATTTAGTTAACCTTTGTTAAGGTACGGACACATCGCAGCGTCCTGCGTGCGCGATCTAAGTGGCGATCAGATAGTGCAGTAATATTTGTACCAACTGGTTTACACCAAACTCGATCAGAAAACAATTTAAAAGTACTGAGATCGCGCCCGAAGATCGCAGGACGCCGCGGCTTGGCCGTACCTTTAACGCTTCATTTCAATACACTTTTATTATTATTTATGTAAGAGAATAGCACCGTAACTCAACTCTTGCATTGAATTATTGAAAAATAAATCACAGCACTTAAAATGTAATTTTTAATTGGCGATTAGGTACCTACTTATATGGCAATTCCGTTTCTTTGACTTGAAAATTATGTGGTGTGCCAGCTATAAAGAATTATACAATGGATGCATATACAAGAAGAAAGTGCAGCTAACGTTTTAAGTTACTATTACTAAACCTACTTCATAAAGAAGGAGGTTCTCAATTCGACTTTATTTGTATGTTTCGTTACCTCATAACTCCGTCATTTATTATACAATTTGGATATTTTTTTTGTTTGAGTAAGTATATATAACTAGTTCTCGTTTGGTCTCATAGTAATTTCATCGAGACCTGATGAGTATTTCCAGAGATATGAAGATAAACACCTTATATTTTGTACTGAAATTGACAACCGCGGCATTTGAGATTGTTTTTTCGTTTTGTAAACATTCTTAATTTATCATACGTTTGTAAATCCAAGAAAAATACATGTCAAATAATATATATTCTGGAAAACAATAAATCTGTCTGTAGAATAGATATTTAAAATGTACTAATATTAAAATTCGAAACAAGTGTGTACCCATCCTTAACCCACCGAGAGAAAGCGACCCTTGTATGAAAGCGCATGAAAAATTAACAACCACTTTTGACGATGATTTTTTTCAAAGCAATCAAGAGGGGAAACTTAAACCCACGTGTTAAATGCTAAATTATTTATGAAGTAAAGTCATAAAACAGTACTTCATTGTGGCAGATGGCTTATTGAAGATTGCTTTTGAAAACTTTTTTCTTCTTTTGCAGATTATATTGGATTGGATCGGCGCGTGTCTATAAGGTGAGTGTGGCTTAGTGGGATATAATTTCAAATAGATTTTTTGTATGAGCTTGCGTTAGCTAACAACGGTGTTTTATCAACGGTGTCAATAAAATTGGCATATTTGGCTTAGTTGGAGGGGTTAACAAATAAACTAGTAATGTGCCACATTGCTAGTAAGCTTTAAAAAAAAGCAAGGAATTGTATCTCATTTTCATTAAAATCGAAAATTTGGCCTCTAAACGACCTGTAAGCATTACAAACTTTAATTATGTAAGCAACCTATGCGACGCGAGAATAGACAGACGGACAAAATCATTTCTGGTCAATCTCGAAACTGATGCTTTGCTCGCTCGGTCAATAACGCTCGAGTTATGTATGTGCCAATGTAACAGTTACCTTGTTTCAGAGTCATAAAACATCCCTGAAATAAAACTAATTTTAGTTTCAAAGAACACTTAAAAAAAGCACTTTGAATTTGAAATAGAAAATAAAACTGAGGTAATGTTATGACTTATGAGTTATAAATATGATGCGATTGTGTTTGCATAAAAGTATAAAACGGTATGTCGTTACCATTAGATCATACCTCAATGGACATAACCCAACTATTTCAAACTGCCTTTCGAACAAAACTTTAGGGCTTCCAGGTTTAGGTGAAAATGATGTAAATGAAATGTAGAATTTAATTGGTATATTAAATCACGGCACGTAGGAAACCTTATAAACATTTACCTATTCACTAGCTAATTGAAGCCCGATACGAATCGAAGTAAAACAAGAATATTTTAGGAAATATTATTTTTGCCCAAAGGAAATATAAATAAATTGTAAGAAGATAAAAACGATGGCTACCATTACAAGAGGATAATAATAATTTCTCAGTTTTGTATAATAATATTCCATTGAATTATTCATCGTCTTCTTGAATTAGAATAATTTTGCTTCAGGCTCGTTTTCTAAGTACGGCTCCCTGAGACCACAAACAAACCAAAATTATGTCAACATATAATATCTATACCAGATGAGAGAGCCACGGTTCGAATCAACCCTTATAAATATACATGAGGATGACCGCGTCTTTACGTATTTCACTGAAGCGATAAAATATGATAAGTACAGTAAAATCGGAAATCTCCTTTGAGCTTGGTTAGCGATAATTCCGGATGGAATGCCAGAGTCAATGTTTGGCATAAAACCTGGCTATCAACATGAATGTGGGTATAAATGTTATATCTGGGAAGGGTGTATTTGTTTCCTGTTTTCTAAGTACGGTGCACTAAAAATTATCTTGCAGGAATCTTACTTGTCTTACAACTATGTATTACATTTTCAACCGACTTTCAAAAAGGAGGAGGTTCTTAATTCGTCTGTATGTTTTTTTAACCGAAATCACAAAAAAGGAGGAGGTTCTCAATTCGTCTGTATGTTTTTTTTTTGTGTGTATGTTCCGCGATTACTCCGTCAATTGTGAACGGATTCAAATGTTTCTTTTTTTAATAGGTAGGGTACGTTTTCGAGGTGGTGGGAGGTTTTTCTGATTAATATCTTCAGAGATATGAAGATAAATGTCTCAAACATAGGAGAATGTACTGGTTTTAGAAGAAGAGTCCCAAGAATATTATACACAATGGAGGTTGCTATTGCATATACTTTTGAAGACTAAAAAGTATGACCTTGAATAATGTTTTACATCTTTCTTCACGTTGATTTTGGTTTTTAACCCTCGACGCAAAAGGAAGGAGTGTTATAAGTTTGACGTGTGTATCTGTGTATCTGTGTGTCTGTCATCGTGGCATCGTAGCGCCCAAACGGATGAACCGATTTTGATTTAGTTTGTTTTGTTTGATAGATGTCTTCGTCGAGAGTGTTCTTAGTTTTATTTCATGAAAATCTGTTCAGGCGTTAACATATTATCAGCTCTTTTTTTGGTTAAAAAAACTACGATAGCAACTTTCGTAAGCTCGTAGTACTTTGACCGTGGACGTCAAAAAATCAAAATGGCGCTGTCGCAGTATCTTGTTACTTCAATGATATTCCAAAAATATGGTAAGCTTGATCTAATTCTGAGACATCTCCTTGGAATGGTCTCAATATATAAAGTTATACATATGCTTTGATTATAAACTCGACATATACAAATCAGTCGGGGGTGGTTTTAATTTTTTAAATTTAAGTATTGACTTCTGATATTCTTACGGTAACTGAACTGTGAGCGAGATAGAAACAAAGGTGGAGAGAATTAATTAGTCTTCACAGGAATGTTCTACCAGGCAAAGTCTTGTTAATGTGCAAAGTTTTTGAGCATACCTAATATTTTTTGACATGACATGACGTTTGGCGAAGATGGCGGCCACATCAGTCCCGCCCGCGACACTGCATACATAAATAACTCAGAATTATGAGCGTACTTTGTACCAACCAACACTACAAAAAAAAAAATTATAAGCATAATACCACAGATTATATAATAGTTACTACGTAAATAATACTTTTCACAGTGCTTTCATAATTCGGGTATTAACAATGTAAGGAAGTGCCAACTCTTATAACGTATAATAGTAGAGTGATTCAGACTGTGTGGGCCATATGGCGGCAATTAATGTTAATAATCGCAAATAATACTTTTTAATATTCATTTTGGAATACAACTAGTCCGTGTTATAAACGTATTTGGAATTATTGTAATAAAATAGACAATTAATTATCGTGTGTGTCAGATGCTTTTATTGCACAGGGCCATTTTGTACATTGTCCTTTGATACCTTAATGACATCATTATGACTAGTGAATGTTTTCACGCGCGGCATTTTAGGGTTCCGAACCCAAAGGGTACCAAATGAACACTTTCTGAGACTTGTTGTCCGTTCGTCCGTCTGTCCGCCCGTCCGTGTGTCTATATGTGCACACTTTACAGATGTACCTTCTTAACCGTAATAGGTACATACTTGACATTTTCACAAAGTATATCCGTCAGTGTATAACGGCCCCGACACGAAATTTTATAGATGCATGTAATTTAACTAAAACTTAATTTGGATTGGAAAAGGCCCAAGATAATTTATAAATTTGGTAGCAAAAGTTGTGTTTATAGATTGGGTGTTGCACACATTATGCGATGACCTTTTTCTTAAGCTGGGGTCGTATTTGGTGAGAGTGTGTTGGTGTAGTACTGTGTTTTGTATATAAAGTTGCCGCACAGTGAGGACTTGGCATTCATCATGTAGGTCTGCAGTGGGGTATCTTATAGGACGGTGAGTACTACATTTGAGAAACCCTCTTTGTGCTCTTTCTAGACTTATTAAATGGGATTTATTGGCTCCTCCCCAAGCTGTTACGCAGTATGTTAATAATGACTGACACAAAGAGAAATAGAGCATTTGTATGATCTTCCAATCAGCACAATCGTGTATGGATCTAAATACAGCTGTGAGTCTTCGTACGCGTTGGTTAGGTCACTACAACCCGGTCACAATATCTGTGCACCTCGCTGGAATGCGGGCGCCTCTCCCGCTTCCCCTGTCACCTCTCCGCACACTCCCCGGTGCGACAGTACGGTTAGCACACCGTACCCAGACCGCCGATATGACGTCACGAGGTCAGGTGCACAGATATTGTGACCGGGTTGTAATGTGTGGCACAAAAGAAAGTTTGCTGTAGATAGTAATTCCTAGGTATTTTATTGAGTCTACCATTTCAATAGCGGGACAATCGCATGTAGAAGGTGATAGAGGAGTAAACTGACACAAAACTGTCTTATGTCCATATAATGAAAAACTATTGACCGGTTTAGTGCCTGGGATGTAGAAGGATAGGTACTTAGTTTTGTCTACATTTAATGATAAGAGGTTGTTTCGTAACCACGAAGAGATTTGGTTAAATGAAGTTTGTGCATTTTGGTAGGCTTGTTTCCAACACTTTCCCTGGACTAGTATGGCTGTGTCGTCAGCATAGGTGACTATGGTGCCGTTTTCTATTTTTATGTCACAGAGCTCATTTATATAAGCTAGGAAGAGTGTTGGGCCGATTATACTTCCCTGTGGAACACCGAAATTGACCGGTAAAGGCTCACTAATGAATTCACCTATCTTTACACTTTGTGTTCTGTTAGAAAGGTAATCTGTGATTAGTTTTAGCTGTATCCCACTAATACCTAGATTTTCATATTTTGTGTCCTCACAAAATATGAAAATCTTGCGTTTCAATACCTCTACTCCTGTAGAGGTATTGAAACGCAATCAAAAGCTTTTGCCAGGTCTAAGAAAATAGCTATGCTTTTCATTTTAGTATCTAAGTTATTGGCAACAGTGTTTACAAGTCTCAGCACTGCATCATTTGTGGACTTCTTCTGTCGAAAACCGTAAAAACCGTATTCGTTGGGTGATAATAGACTATTGGTTTCTAAAAAGTGTACTATTCTGTTGTTAATTACCTTTTCGAATATTTTTGATTAGGTTGTTAATATTGAAATAGGCCTGTAGTTCCCACTTATCTTTTTATCTCCTTTTTTGTGAATAGGTATTATGATAGCATGTTTTAAAGCATTGGGAAAGCATCCCGTATGAAGTGCTAAGTTAACTAAATACGTAATCACAGGAGCAAGGACATTTCTGTTTTGACAGACGATGTGTGGTGATATATTGTCCCACCCTGTTGCGGAATCTGTTTTCAGGTTGGATATAAGGGACAAGATTTTCATTTTCAATTATAGGTTATTCGAAGTGTGAGTTGTTACAGAGTTCGCTGATCTAGCGTTGATATAATATTATGTGTTGACCAATGGATAGGTTTTTGAAATGTAGATTATAAAACTTATAGGAGTAGTATTAAGTCCTCTACCTTGTACCTACTTTGTTCTCAGTAAAAATATCTTAGATTTCTTTTTCTATTCGACCACATCGTCACTTACCAACAGTGAAAAGTAATAATAAACATAATCAATCTAATTATGAAACAAATGTCAAGGTCAGTCAAATTTCCCAAGTGAAATCCAGTAAAGTATCACAAACAAGTTCAAGCAAACGTCACCCCACACAATACCTAAGAAAATTCATCCTCATGATACAAAATTGATTTCGGCTGAGTGAGCATCGCTTCTGGACGTCATCCAAGTCTTGTGCTTTTTCGCCTTTTTACTCCGTGACACTCATTTTTACGACGTTTGTTGTTGAGACAGTCCGAACTAAGAAGATTGTATTATTTTCAACAGAGGTATCATGCGCATTAAACTTTTGAAGACTGAAAGAACTACCTTAAATCATACAGAAATATGAATAACTTTAGTATTCATATTTCTGTGTAAAATCACATTTAACCTTTTCTTCACGTTGATTTTAGTATTTGACAGAATATTACAGTCTTCTTACAGTAAGTGATAGAAAATAAACTGGCCAAGTGCAAGTCGGACTCGCACTAGTAGGGTTCCGTACCACACTACAGTATTTTATAAGATCGAGCAAAAAATAGCACTTTCATTTTTCGCCAGCAAAAAATAATGATTAATAAACATTTTATTTCTTATATAACGCCATCTAACGTCTAACAAGGGTGTTAGGGATCGACATTTCAATATAACGCTATCTATGGGACGTTTACCTAACTAAGCGTTCATAGATGGCGTGAAATGCCGAAAAAAAGACGTTTCTTGTATGGGGACCCTCTACTATTTTTAACTTCATTCTGTTTTTAGTATTTGTTATTATAGCGGCAACAGAAATACATCATCTGTGAAAATGTCAACCGTCTAACTATCACGGTTCATGAGATACAGCCTGGTGACAGACGGACAGACAAACAAACAGACAGACAGACAGACAGACAGACAGACAGACGGACAGCGGAGTCTTAGTACTAGGGTCCCGTTTTACCCTTTGGGTACGGAACCCTAAAAAAGATATTTAAAAAAAAAAACTGGTATGAAATAATTTGTGTTCACAGCAATTTTCTACCTTAAAAGCTCAAGTTAGGGTGTAACTTTTTAGCCCGAGTAGAGAAGGGTAGTTTATTTGGAATTCTTGATAATACAAATCGATTTGGCGTTTCTGACAAGGTAACCCGCGAATATAATTAATTTTTGGTATGCTATAAAATAAAGAACTCGTCATAATAGATTTCAAAGTTATCAAAATAATAAATTGGATAATAGTGTAATACAACACACATATACACAATTCATTTGAACACTGTAAACAGTGAACAGCGCCAAAATATTGGAAACTCCTAAATAGTCAATACGGTCAATATTTTTTCTACTATAATTATTACTTACAAGTCTTAGAAGAGTCAATAAAAAAATATATACGGTAATAAAAAAAAAACATAAATTTCTGACGACTTTGTAGTTTTCTCTTGACAACGATCAAAGCATCTTGAATGAGGTCAAAGCTTGTTAAAATTAACTATAATAAACAATAGTTTAAAAAAACTAAAAAAATACGCTTTTATAGAAAATCCAACTAAAAAATAGAAAATAAATTTTAATAAATTTGAATTAAAAATAGTGTAAGAAAAGATGATTTTATTGTAAAAAAAAAGCGTGGGGTGCATCCATCAATCAATATCAATAGTTCCAAATATTTTATGAACAGATATGACTAGAAGGGTTATTTTGATAATATCCTGAAAAGCACCTCACGCTTTTTTTTAACAATAAAATTATTTTTTCTTACACTATTTTTAATTCAAATTTATTAAAATTTATTGTCTATTTTTTAGTTGGATTTTCTATAAAAGCGTATTTTTTTAATTTTTTTAAACTATTATTTATTTTTCATTTTTTGTCGATTTTTTTTTTTAATTTTTTTTTTTATTTATTTATTGTCATCGGTCCTTAATAAGTATGCCAAATTTCGCGTTAATCCGACGTTTTGAAGGGGGTTAAAATCATGTTCAAAGATTCCGTTACATACTAACATACAAACATACATACGTCTGAAGCTAATATAAGCGTATTAAAAAGAATCAACCTTTTAAAATATCCTAAAGATAGGATAAAAAGAAAAACTTTGTTATTGGTCCGAATCAGGTAGTTGTCTAACATCTCATTGTTGTACCACCGGAGGGCACGAAGTTCCGAATTCTATCACAAAATTTCCGACGAAATTCTTAACCCCGATCGGGTTTAAGGCGACCGCATCGTGACATTGGTATTCATTGTGTATCACCGTCTTTTGCATGAAACACAATGAAAACTTATCCGATATTAGTTTTCAATTCCCCGCCCGTCTCATCTTGGGACGGTACGAGTGCGCAACGACGACGGGGCGACGTAGAATTGGGAATTTGGATAGTGCCTTCAATCCCTTGGAGACGATGGAATGATGGCAGTAGGTGGATTCAGGACCTTGGAATTTACGCATATTTTTTTGTTGGCTGTAGGAAAACAAGAAATCCTATACATGTGATGTTTGTCCTATTCACATGTCCGTCGGTTTATTGATGTAATGTATATCATATGACACAAATATATTTACAACCGACTACCAAAAAGAAAGAAGTTCTCAATTCGTCGGCATGTTTTTTTTTGTGTGTATGTTTCGCGATTACTCCGTCAATTCTGAACCAATTCGAATGATTCTTTTTGTAATCGGTAGGGTACGTTTATGAAATGGTCCCATTGTAATTTTATTGAGATCCGATTAGTATCTCTAGAGATATGACGATAAAGGTCTCAAAGTTGCTACTGAAATTGACACGCGGGGCATTGAAGTCGGTTGTTTTAGTTTTTAAACTATCTTAATTTGTATTAAAATTGCTATTACCGTTAACTCGTCGAAATCGAAGTTCGGAAAAGTTTGAGGTGCTAATCTCCATATCTTTGGAGATAATCATCCGATTTCGATAAATTTACAACAGAACCACCTCAGTAGTGAATAAAATATAACTTTGAAAATTGGTCTACAATGTACAAAAAAATCGATGACCATACGAGTACATAATAATTTAAGATCGTTTAAAAAACTTAGTTTTTACAGGTTGATAGGTGTCTTAATCGAGAGTATTCTTAGCTTTATTTCATGAAAATCCGTAATGCCGTTTAAATATTACCAGCTCTTTATTGGTTGATGAGACTACGATAGCAATTTTCGTAGACTCGTAGTCCTTTGACCGCGGACGACAAAAAAATCAAAATAGCGCTTCTGGATCTGAATGGCGCACTAGGTTCTTACCCGTCACTCTGCTGCCGTCGTTTTTCAACCGACTTCCCAAAAAGAAGGACGATCTCAATTCGTCTGTATGTTTTTTTTTGTATGTTGCGTGGTTACTCCGTCAATTCTGAACCGAATCGAATGATTTTTTTTGTTATCGGTAGGGTACGTTTTTGAGATAGTCCCATTGTAATTTCGTCGAGATTTGATAAGTACCTCCAGAGATATGACGATAAACGTCTCAATCTTGCTACTGAATCTGACTCGCAGGGCATTGAAGTCGGCTGTTTTGGTTTTTATTACATTAGCCAAATCAAATGTATTTGAAATTCAGTATCCTGTGACTTCAATGATATTGCCAAAATATGGTTAACTTGACGTCACGCTGAGACATCTCCTTGTATCTGCATAATACTCTCAACTGCCTGAGGCGTCGTGTTTAGTTGCATTGGTCTCAATGAACAAAATTATACGTTTACAAATCGGTCGGGGATGGTTTTAAATTTTTTATTTAGGTATTATTAAAGATTTAAGTTTCTTTTTTAAATACTAAAAAATTGCATGATAAAAATACAGGAAATAAATAAACTAGCTAAGCTAAAAACTAAGCTTGTCCGGCAATAACCACTAGAAAATTAACAATGTTTTTGCATGTCGAAGGTGTATGAAATGAAAGCTTTTACAACATTTTTTGCTCATTTTTAATTAAGCCTTTGGCATCATTTTAGCCAAAGAAAATAACCACTGCTACGATGTATATTTTTTGCTAGCAAAATTGGTAGTTTGATATGGTTTTAAGGTAAAGTTTAAAAAAGCAGGAGTGAACTAATTTATTTTTTAAATATTATGCCGTGGATGTCTCAAAATCTGACCTGGTTGTGTCTACTTACGGTACATGATAGAAAACATGTGTCCAAAAGAAATATAAATTCTTTAAAGGGGGAATGTGAACGTTCTTGAATTGTGAAAATTCTTGAAGGGGGAATATTGAATTCCTGTTTGAATATAATAAGAAAATACTTATGAATGATAAAAAAAAGGAAAAAAATCTTGACTTTTCTATAGAAAAAATTATATGCGCTTTTCACAGTGGCCCTCCGGTGCAGGAAAAACATCGTTTAGAAACCAACAACCACCGCATGGTGGTAGGACACTATTTAGTGTCCACCTGGCGACCTACCACCCTAAAATTATATAATCTGTCGCCAAACATCTAATGTGTTCCGGCAGCTATCCTTGAGAGCCTGTTCCCATTCTAGACCTAGCGTGCTTACCATCTTCGACCGCATCATCACTTACCAACAGGTAAGATAGTGATCAAACTAAAAAAATACTTATTGCACCCGCTATCAATTTCATATCCGTTCCAAATTTCGATCTAAATCCGCAAACTTAGTTAATAACACATCATAAATATTCATAACTTTATGATGTTAGTATAATATAACTAAAACACTTATCTGTTATTCAATACTTATTTAGTACTTTAGAAAAGTACACCAGTTTGTAACATTTGTCATTCAAAATAGGCAGTTATTCACAGCACAAGCTCTAAATAACGCAATTGCAGACACGTTAAATTAAACAGTACGGCATTGTACGTTAAAACGACCGACATCTAGTAAAGATAATAATTTAATTGAAGAATAATTTGAACCAACAAAAAAATTATTAGATGCTAACTCTGCATCATTGTTTTAGCCCGTCATCCGTGTTGGATTTTTTTAAATATCAGTTGGGCTAGCATTTGACCACTACCTCCCCTAGTGGTAACCAATGAAGTGGTGGAGGATGGTAAACATGTTAAGCCTAGAATACTCTGAATCTTGAGTGCCAGAGTATTCTGTTATCTCACAGCCTTTGAGGGCGCTGTGATGCTTTTCATTTTACATTATTATTACACAAGACTCACGTGTAGAGTTAATTGAGGTCTAAGAATACGGACGCAGGCTGGTATGAGACACTTACATAGGTGACAATGGCCTACAGTTCTTCAGGAAGTCAGCAAATGTAACTATTCCACCTCAATATAAATTCGTCAGATTCTTTCCTTGAAATATACAAGCACTTAGAATCAATTAAATAGAGTATGGAAAAAATCCATTCACCCGTGACTGTTCTCATTTGCGACAGGTTGTAAAAGCCACACGCGGTAATAATTTCGCGCGAAACGTGTCGTACGTACAAAGCTTATCAGGACCACAGAATATTTAAGAGTAATTAGGGAGAACCGTTTAGAGCTGATAACACACATGCACGCCACTAACTGGTGGCAGGCATGCGAAAAGAGGAAATTGTACAACTAAAGAAAAAATGCAAACGCATCTTAAAAATAACCCAAAACATTTATGGTCTTACATGAAATCGTTGCGTAATAACAGCACGGGTTACCCGAATACCTTAACACTGGGTGATCAGATATATAACACTGAACCTGATATGTGTAAGGGATTTAATAATTTTTTTCATAGCGTTTTCCAAAAACCGGCGTTATCATACAACAACAACCTACGTACCTACCCGGAACCTGTAGATTCAGTGCATAACTTAAACATATCTGAGACTAATATCCAAAAACTATTACAATCATTAGACATTAATAAGGGACCAGGCAGCGACGGTATACCGCCGCTGTTTATTAACAAGTGTGCTAAATCTCTCAGTTTACCATTACAAAAGATATTTATGTTATCAGTCAATGTATTCGGCATCTACCCAGATATATGGAAGGAAGCGAAAATAGTACCCATCCACAAGGGAGGATCTCGAAGACGTATAGAACATTATCGTCCGATTTCAATATTAAACACATTCAGTAAGATTTTTGAAAAGATGATTTACAAGATGATAAGTACAACTATATGCAAATCAATTCCTGAGGAACAACACGGTTTCATGAATAGGCGCTCTACTGTATCGAATCTGACCGTATTTACTAACTACGTATTTTTGAGTATGAATGAGGGGGCGCAGGTTGATGTTATATACACCGACTTCGAAAAAGCTTTCGATAAAGTCGACCACATCATCCTGCTTCACAAGTTATATGCGCTCGGAATACGTGGTGACCTTCACAGATGGTTCTGCTCATATATCGCGAAAAGGAGACAGGCGGTAGTGATAGGCAGTGCTCGCAGCGACTATATTACGATCGACTCTGGAGTTCCCCAAGGATCGATTCTCGGTCCCTTGTTGTACAACGCATACCTTTTTGACATAAACACTTGTTTTTCAAATTCGAAATGTATTATGTTTGCAGATGACAAGAAAATCTTCCTAAAGGTTAACAAGGTATCTGACTGTATCAATATCCAGAGCGACTTAAATAGTCTTTGCGAGTACTACACAACAAACAGAATTACAGTAAACACAGCAAAATGTCTTCAAATAACATTTACACGTAAAACTAAAATAATTAAAAATACATATTATATCGATGAAAAGCCCGTCAAAAAGGTAGATTCAGTACGTGACCTTGGTGTAAGACTTGACCGTAAAATGACTCTAATTGAACATATTGACGATATAGTCCATAAAGCTTATAAGCAACTCGGCTTTATAAAACGTGTCTGCAAGTCATTTACAGATATTGGCTGCATCAAAGTCTTATATTTCTGTTATGTAAGAAGCATACTAGAATATGCCTGTAGTATATGGTCTCCTTGTTATATAGTTCACACAGAAAAGCTAGAATCTATCCAACATAAATTCATAAAATTTCTTTGTTTTAAAGCATATAAGCAGTTTGATTCGTATTCCGAGGCTTGCAAATATTTCCATATAGAACCACTATCGCTCAGAAGAAAGCAATATGACGTTGTTCTATTACACGACATACTTTCAGGTAAATTAGACTGCCCCGACTTACTCTCAAATCTAGAATTATGTACTCCTTCACGTCGGACGCGACATACTCCACTTTTCAATGTACCTCACTACCACACAAAATATGCTAGTAACTCCGTCTTGTCTCGAGCTGTTCAAACTTACAATAAGCAGTATTCTCATTTGGATCTATTTCATTTGTCTAAATGTGCCTTAAAATTCGAAATTAAATCACTACACAATACTAGTAACACAGAATAAATAATAATACAAGTAGTTACACAAACACACACACACACACACACACACACACACACACATACTCACACACACACACACAATGCACGTAACAAGATCGTAAACTAAAATTTGCATCCGTTCATTTTTATCTTTGTGTAATTTATGTAATTGTAATCAATTTTGGCTATATTCCGTATGTTATATTCTTAGTCTTAAGTTTTTAAAATCGCTGTATGATTACTGAAATAAATAAATAAAAAAAAAAAAAAAAAAAAGAGTTTATTAGCTGTAATGAGGAAATCAAAAGAAAAAAATATTTTCGGATTTTAATTTTAAGGCCGTTCCACATAGCTTAACAGTATAAGGTTAGGTATTGTAAAAGCACTTCATCATAATCAGCCGGTGTAAGTAAACTGCTGGGCGTAGGCCTTTTTAGGGTTCCGAACCCAAAGGTCACCAACGGAACCCTATTACTGAGACTTCGCTGTCCGTCTGTCTGTAAGTATGTTTGTCTGTCCGTCTGTCATCAGGCTGTATCTCATGAACCGTGATAGTTAAACGGTTGAAATTTTCACAGATGATGTATTTTTATTGCCGCTATAACAACAAATACTAAAAACAAAACAAAGTTAAAAATTCAAGGGGTCCCCATACAAAAAACGTGTTTTTACTATAGCGCCATCTATGAACGATTTTTTACCTTATTAATAAATAATATTAGTTACCTGCCTTTGTGTTAACGACTAACGTTCACTTAGTTGGTGTTAGAAGTTCGTTAGATGTTCATTAGATGGCGTTGTATTTATTAATTTATATTGACACGGTAATTTAATATAATATTATACTTATATATTATTATACTGCGGTTCGGAACCCTTCGTGTGCGAGACAAAAGTCCAACTCGTACTTAGCCAGTTTTTTAAGATACGCCACTGAGCCGATTAAATCAAAATTGTTACATCCGTTTAGGCGCTACGATGCCACAGACAGACACACAGATATAGCCGTAAACTTATAACACCCTTTTTTTGCGTCGGGGTTTAAAAATAAATTAAAAGTATAAAACGTCTCATAAACATAAATTATATAATCATGTATATACTTATAGAGTGTAATGAAAAATTACCTACCAATTATAACAAGCTATACTAGCCTTAATTGTACTGTCCTACAATTTGCCATTAGGGAGTTCCACTCCCTACAGCCCGACTCCTTTATCGAATCAGTTCCATTTTTTTTGAATATCTTTTAGGCTAGGCATTTGACCACTATCTCACCTGTTGGTAAGTGATGATGCGATCGAAGATGGTAAGCACGCTAGGCCTAGAATGGGAACTGGCTCTCAAGGATAGCTGCCAGAACGCATTAGATGTTTGACGACAGATTTTCTAACTTGAGATTGAACTCGGTACCTCTGGTATCAAAGCCGACCATTCTCCCACTGACAACACCGGGCCCTCTAATATTTATTCATTTAATTAACTTAGGATAAGCATTACAGTTGCCCAATTCACTTACCTCACTAAATCTATTTAACAATACTTTGATTAAACACAAAAATAAATTGAATCACAGACACAAACATAAACATATTATACATATATGGTATTATTATACATATTTACCATATATGGTAACACCCTCCATGGTACCCTATTAATTGCTTTGTCACCAAAGGAAAGCAAGTGTACGTACTAAATATGACTCCAATAGAACATCAGGCAATTTTTCTAATTTACCTTCCAAAATGTGACCCACACTAACATACTAACGTAGCAAGATAAATAAAAGCTTGTAACAGGGCCGAAGTTTCGTGTACCGACAAGACAACCTAATTTTATTTAAGTAAAGACAAATAAGCAATTGCGAAAGTTCAAGTAGTTTTAAAACTTAATTACTTACTGCAGGTACCGCACCGCTACCATAGTTCAGCCTTTTTGGTTTAAACTTTTATTTTTACAATGGCAGCACTAAAGTATGAAGTCTTAATATAATTAACTTGTTTTAAACTGTTTTTAAAATTAAATACGTGCTCAAGTTGCGTGAAAGGCACGAAATTTGCTCTGTATTTAAAAACATTATTCGCTTTCGTAGTTTTGTTTTGTTCATACAATATCTACAAAATTTTCGTATTTCATTATTTTTTTCAGTTTCTACTATCCAGCATATAAACAGAAATTTGACTTTGAGTAATTTATATACTGCTTATCAAGTCAGAATGTAAAACCACTCATTTCAATCTGTGCATTGAGACCATTCCAATGAGCTAAAACATGACATTCCGCTGTTAGTTAGTTGGTGAGGAATAGAATAGTATTCTTATAATTTAAGATCATATAAAAACTACAAGAACCGATTTCAAACGTCGCGCTATTCAAAGTAGCCAGCGGTAAGTAGCATATTGTCATCGAGATAAATAAATGCATCGTAATACAAATGTTGATATATTAATTAATTACCCCCTTTGAAACAAAAAAGAATTTTCCAAATCGGTTCAGGCATCTTTGCGTAATCGGTAAACATAGGAAATAAAAAAAGAGATTCTGACAAATGGAAAAACTACTCCTTTTTGTGAAGTCGATTAAAAATAGCTCAACGGCTTTTCATGAAGAATAAGGTAAGAACACTCTAGATCTTAATCTAATCTAATCTAATAGGCGTCTTAACGCCTATCTAAAACAAAAAAAAAGTGCCAAAAAACTATGCGTTAGAAGTGTACTTGCGTTAGAAGAAAGTGAAAGTTTCTTGACAGATTTGAGATTCCATTTTGTATTCCATCTGTTGACCTTAGCGGGACGAATGACTGAACGATGGCGAATATGTGTTCATGGTTACGCCGTTCTACAATAGAGAGCGTTTATAATATTAAATCTTCGAGCATTTACCAATGGAGATGTTAACGTTGTAATCCGCAAACATTTTTTTCTGCCGATACTTACGGGGGAGGTAAACACGCATTGCGCACACACAAATCACTCACCTTAACGATCCCACACACTAGCTTAAAACACGCACATAGTATTAAAAATACAGCATAGTTACGCACGCTCATATGGCCAAAAATGGCTATAAGACCAGCAGAGGGGTAGGCCTTGCGTTAAAATCTCCATTGGTAAATGCTCAAAGTATAAATATAACACAATGCTTACGTCACTTCCGTTGATTACCATGACCATGACGCTACGAAATTTCCGTCAAATT
Source organism: Cabera pusaria (assembly GCA_954871355.1). NCBI lineage: Eukaryota > Metazoa > Arthropoda > Insecta > Lepidoptera > Geometridae > Cabera > Cabera pusaria. The sequence continues at coordinate 5,989,285 of OX940900.1, read as the reverse complement.
TTAGCCCAATACGCATAAAGAAGTTTTACTACAAAAACTTAATCAAAATCGGTTCATCCTTTGAGCTTTACAATGACAGATAGTAAATTTTAAACTTTCGCGATTTACACACATAATTATATTGTAATACGGGACTTATCGCGCTAAAAACATAATTTTATTTACCTCGATGTTTCGGTCAAGTTGCATTGACCGTGGTCACGAGAGGACTGTTGACTGACTGTGATTTACTCTCGGTAAATAAAATTATATTTTTAGCGCGACTTATCGCGACCTATCTGTCATTATATTGTAATACGGGACTTATCCCGTATTACAATATAATGACAGATAGGTACACAGATACACAGACACACACATACACCATGTCAAACTTATCGCACTTCTCTTTTAAAGTCTGAGGTTAAAAAGGAACCTTTCATTCACAGTTGCACAACGATAATCAGCTTTTACGCTCTATGAGTTAGTACGTTATGTTTTTACGATCACATACGCGAGACATAAATCCTTTGGTGCGGTTTATAGACTGCCCGCGCCATGAATAACTTGAAATTGAACGCGAAATTATGGAATGTCAGGTTTAATTCACCGTTTATAAACCTGTTGTGGGATTTGAGGGTAGCTGTAATTAATGATCGCGTCATAGTTGTGGAATAGTGCCCTTATAGCAGGTTATATTTTTTTACACGCGTTAGCTGCAAAAAACAATAGACAATTTAAAAAAAAGGTCCGACATTTTCTTTTATTCTGGAATCGATATTTTTCGTTGAGCTAGATAGCTACATTAACATTTATTTTGAAAATTATGTATAAATAATAGACAGAGTAATAAAGATAGTTTACAAACTAAAATAACCGACTATTGTGTTTCTTTGAAGTGTTTCACACTTTATATTTTTGTAAATTGTTAAACACAATAGCTTAATTGGCAAAGCACCGGAACATGTTATTCCGGAGGTTGCGGGTTCAAGTCCCGTCGGTACGATGAAATTTTGGATTGTGTTTAACAATTAAAATAACCGACATCCATGCCGCGCGAGTCACTTTTAGTAGCAAGTTTTTAGACATTTATAGTCATTCATTATTGCCATTTAAATAGTATCACCTTGGAGATCCCTACCTATAGCAAAAATAATCATTTAAATCGTTTCACAATTAGCGGAGTAATCGTGTAACATACACAAAAAAAACATTCAGCCACATTCTAAATCTCCTCCTTTTTTGAAGTGGGTTGAAAAGACGCGAAACATTCTGGCGTATTTTGCATGCCTCATTGTAGTTTCTACCTATAGCTTACGTCATTGCTAACCATTAAGTTAACCAATCGTTCTGCTTGTCCTTGTTACGTAATAATATAAAATATTTACTGGGTATAACTGCCCTGAATCAGTAAATCAAATAGTTTCTTCTCGATGTTGTTTCAATAGCATGTATAAAATCACGCGATTTGCAACAAAAGCTCAAATATAAGATACTCACTTTGACTATATTGATCAGTTACTTCTTGATAACAACATTTTTAAATTAAACGCGTCCTGCGTTTAAATGACGTTAGCGTGCAAACATCGCCATCACTGAACGCAGATTGAAAGGTCTGTTTTGTGCTTACACCAAACCTTTAGACACTTACTTCTGTAAGCATGAGATATATGACCTGAATGCATATCCACCTCTTTGAAAGTATAACCACGTGAAGGGAGCATTGGGGACGGCACCGGTAGCCGGGGTGAAATGAAACTATTTCGCGTCCCGTTACTTAACCGCGTCGTAAAGTCGTGCGACGACTCCCATGGGACGGCCTTCGTGTTGCGTTCCAATTTCTCCAACAGTTTTGAGGTGAGACGGAGAAGGGATCAAATGGGATTAGCATATTGGAGATGGGGAAATAGTTTGTGATATCCAAGAATATCCAAGTAAAACTAGGTGTCAGAAATTGTGGAAATTTTTGCATTTCTTAATATAATACCTAACATTTAATATCGTTTAAAAAGCTAAAAGAATATACTTCAAATAACGCACTTGTCATTTTCAGTACCAAGTTTGAGGTATGTACCTCCATATCTCTGGAGATACTGAACATACCTCGACGAAATTTAAATGGGACTACCTGAGAAGTACACCTTTCCAAACAAAAATAAATTATTAATCGTTCCATACGTCTTAAGTTGAGTCATCGGTGAACTCCCCTTTTTCAAAGTCGGTTAAAAATAGAAACGAATAAAAATTACTACTTTTAGTATAAGAGGACAATTCTACACAATTACAGAATGACAAAATATTATATTTATCTGAAACCATTTACGGAATTAGATTTCGTATCACAAAAGCACAAATATCTAATCACTTTCTCTATATAATATATTATCTCTGCCTAGTGAGTGGTTTGAGCCACGGCTAATGCCAACTACCACCAGTGGTAATCGATTTAGCACCACCCTTATATATTAACTATTCAAATCTTACGGGCGCAGGAAGGCAACAATTACTTCAACTTTCCGTGAAGCATGACAAAAAGCGCATAAAACTGGAAAATAATTGCATATTATATTATAATTTTTATCACCTACGTGGTCAATAAGTACTGTAAATTAGTGACCACTGGTAGTATGCCTCGACTGTGGCTCAAACCATCTCCCAAACACATAACCAAAATGCACCATTTGCAAATTTTGAATGATATTGTTTCTGTTTTTCATGCAATTAATATCATCAACATCAATATTATAAATTTTAATACACAAGTCTGTTTGTAAATGTTTGTTTGTTTATTTGTGTCTTAATCATGGTCAAATGACTCTTACCGATTCGGCAGAAATTTTGCAAAGTTATAACCAATATGGTAGAAAAAGACATAGGATTCTTTTTAACGCGAGTGAAGCCACGGGGCGCAGATAGTTTAAAATAAGCAAGTAAGTGGTAGTTTAATAAAGTTTAAATAAAAATGTTTAATAAAGCTATGGAATGCTTATTGCTCGAAAATATATTTGATATAATCATAAAACTGTATAAAATATTATCTAAAATTTCTCTTTGCAGATAAACTTAGTTCATAAAAGACTAAAGAGAACTTCACAGATTGCTTTTTCGGTTTTTAAATTAAATTTTTGATGAAAGTCGTGACAACGATAATAATAATATGGTAGGTTATTATTACGTTCCACAAAATTTTTAGGTAAGGTATATTTGGTCTATTTTTTAAAATAAATCTGGAATATGATTCATTTTGTTGTCTGCCTTAACACACATACCGCAGCGTCCTACGTGCGCGATCTAGGCGGCTATCACATAGCGCAGTAGTATTTGTACCGGATGGTTCACTCCAAACGCTTTCAGAAAACAATTCTACTGAGTAATGAGATCGCGCTCGCAGATCGCAGGACGCCGCGGTGTGGCCGTACATTTAATGAAAAACTATGCACAGCTTAATTAATGTATAGAGATTGGGCAGCTGAGAATAATGACTAATTTCAGAGGTGGGTAAAGACAATTACTCCATAATAAAATGTAGTTCTTGTGTACTACATTTCTACAATAAATGTTGTATGATTATGGTCATTTAGTTGTTTATGTCTATAGAAGAGTATTAAACAGATTCCTAAGAATTGAGAACCTCCTCTTTTTATGTGAAGTCGCTTAAAAATGGTCTAAAGGTACACATAACCTGCCATCGGACGAATAGTAAATAATGGGCGTGAAACTAATCGTAGGTTTGTTAAGAGAAGAGTCCACTGAAATCGTTCGATCATCATCATCATCATCTTTATCAGCCGGTATCAGTCAACTGCTGGACGTAGGCCTCCCCCAAGAGACGCCACTGGGCCCGGTCTTCGGCTCTTTGTTTCCAGTCACTGCCCACCGCTTTGCGAATGTTGTCGCTCCACCTAGTCACAGGGCGTCCTACGCTACGTTTGCCAATTCGCGGTCTCCACTCTAGAACCAGTCTGCCCCAACGGTTATCGGTCCTACGGCAGATATGACAAGCTCACTGTCACTTCAGTTTGCTAATCCGCTGAGCTATGTCGATCACTTAAGTTCTCTGGCGAATTACTTCGTTCCGGATTCGATCCCGCAGAGAAACACCGAGCATAGCTCTTTCCATAGCTCGCTGAGCGACTTTGAACTGGTGGACTAGTCGAACCGTGAGTGTCCACGTCTCGGCACCGTATGTCATGACAGGTAGGACGCATTGGTTAAAGACTTTTGTCTTTAGGCACTGTGGTATAGGCGACGAGAAGACTCGACGGAGTTTCCCAAATGCTGCCCAGCCCAGCTGAATTCTTCTCTGGATTTCTTTCTCGAAGTTGTGTTTGCCAAGTTGGAGCGTTTGCCCTAGGTAAACATACTGCGTGACAACTTCGAGTGGAATTCCATCTACGGCAATCGGTTCCGGAACAACGTGCTCGTTGTACATGACTTTGGTTTTATCCAAATTCATCGGGAGACCGATGCGACGAGAAGAATCAGCTAGGTCATTTAACATCCTTTGTAGGTCCTGCAGCGTCTCTGCCATAATGACGATGTCATCTGCAAATCGTAAGTGAGAGATGTACTTGCCGTTAATGTTGATGCCGCAATATTTCCAGTCCAGCATCTTAAACATATCCTCTAAGGCGTTAGTGAACAGGGATATAATGTCCCCCTGTCTCACTCCTCGACGCAGGTGAATATGTTTAGTACGCTGGTTCTGTACAAGTACTGCTGGCTTACAGCTGGAGCTCCTCCAGCTTTTAGAAGCTCCGTTGTAATTCCATCCTCACCTGGGGCTTTTCAATTTTTGAGCTGTCTAAGGGCCATCACGATCTCATCTCGGCTGACTTCGGGCAGATCTTCTATGAAGTGGCGGGTTAAGGTGGCTCTGCAATCCTCAGTATCGCGTAAAGACCTTGAAGCATGCGATGCGTAAAGCTTGCTGTAGAAGTCTTTAACTTTCGACAGAATCTCCGGCTTGGATGCGACGACGTTCCCCGTTGATGTTTTCAGCTTTGTGAGGTGGCTTCTACCCAGATGCTGGAAGAACACTTTCGACCCCCGATTCTGTGCAATTGATTCTTTAATCTTGATTAGAGAATCAATTGCGCTCGCAACACGCTCTTGAGCGTGTTAGAGTATCGGAAGTCGTGGCGTACCAACTTCTTAATGGTTTTGTTGCGCACCTGGTTAATTGACAAAGCTGACAATGGGTCTGTTCGTCTCTCTTCCATTAGTCGAAGTGTTTCTGCCGAAAGTTTGGACTTTTTGCCCGTACGCTTGCTCTCGCAAAACTTCGTCCCTTCTTCCTTGAGCATTTCCACCACTTTTTCGAGTTTCTGGTCAACGTCATCTGTGGTTTCCAAGGCAGCGAATCGATTTTCCAATTTTAATTGGAATGTTTCAGACCCAACAACGGTTTGGAGTAGGTTCGGTCGGAGCGTGGATTTCATCAATCGGAATCTCTCGGCTTTGAAGTCGATACCCAGAGAGCCTCGTACAAGTCGGTGATCACATCCAATATTGAACCTAGCGATCCCTGAGACGTCTCTGAATATGCACCGTTTGTCCGTAATGATGAAATCAATCTCGTTTTTAGTCACAGTGTTGGCTTTGCCACGTCCACTTCCTTTGGGGCTTCTCTTAAAGAACGAAATCACCAAGAAAAGCCCCTCATTCTCGAGGAAATTGACGAGCATTTGCCCGTTGTGATTCCTAATCCCAAATCCGTGTGGTCCTATTGTCGATTTACTGCAGGTCTGTACTCCCACTTTGGCGTTAAAGTCTCCCATGACAACGTTGTAGTGAGCCTTAGCGGTGGTATGTAAGGCTCTGGAGATGTCTTCATACATACTTTCCATAGAGTTATGGTGTCTTCTCCCTGTCTTCGGACTTCATATAACCCCAGAATGTGCCATCTTATGTGTCCCAGCTCCTCCTCCAGCTGCGTCAGATGCTCATCCAGCCGAATCGTGCGTCCATTAAATGTTGCGAGGGTCAGTTTGTTTTGGCGGCCTACCGTAACCCGGGGATTCTTAGCACCCCCTGCCCTGCCGATACCGTGACCGCCGCCGTGGTCAGGAATAGCAGGGCGGCCGGGAACTGGGGGCCGCGGCTTATAGTGACTTTCCATCATTGGGGGGGAAAATGCCCTAATCGCCACGTTGGGCAGGCGTGTTGGCGATCGTAGGACGTAGCCTCTTGCACCGGTGACGCTACTGCCCGTCACCGGCGTGTAGTATTTAGCTACGCGATAGTTTTGAAATGGTTATACCGCCATTTGTCGGTCGCCAGAGCCTCGTTGGTTTGTCAGCAGGATGCAACACGGGCAGGTGAGGTTGGCTGGGAGCACTGAGGTGGTATTTGTGCTCCCTTACATCTCGTTACAATCGTTCGATAACGTCCGAATATTATATCGATGAACGGTCAATTCTGTCATTTGAATCGTTTCGAGTTTCGAAATCAGATCAGCCGTTAATTCGGATAAGGTATATGCGTACCGTCACAAATACGACTGATACTGATATGACTAAACTAAGGCAAAGTTCGCCTCTTTTTTCTCAAGAGAATAAAGAACTACTCCACTAGATCCAAGGATCTAGTGCCGTCCCCTTAGGTAGCTTGTCCCGTTAAAACGTTCCCTCTATTAAACGACCTCTAGGTGTGTCTAGAGGCCAGTAAACTTCACATTAGAAACAATACTTTTGAAAACGCATCCCCTAAGAAGTTTTTGTTATAGTTACCTAGATAATCAATAAAATTCATTGAGTTTAACAAAGTTGAATTATTGAATTATTATTATAAGTTGAAATGCGATGAAAGTAAATATCGTGTACGCATCTTTATATATTATACCTGTATTCTTAAAGATACAGGTGCAGTCGCTGACTGAAAATAGTGTTCGTACAGAATCTAATAAACTTGCTATAGTTGCCGCATAAATGTCGACGAGGTAATTTGAATCTTGTTTGCATTCGAAATGAGATTCTGTCATGTCATACTCTTTATTTAAACATTCATGTTATTAAAGCGGTGGTTGTGAGTTCACTACATATATTTAATGTGAATTGATGTTAACTCCGGACTTACGACTTTGACTATTTTAAGTGTTCCAAGCATCATGTTAATATATTTGGTGTACTCACGTTATAACGAAATTACATATCTATCTGGAAAAAGATATAAACTAGAATTAAAATAAAATTTAAAAATATATTGAATATATAGCACGACTGCTATTAAACAATAATTTTAAACCTCAAATGAAAGGGTTTTATAAGCATATTTCAAAAATATATGTGTCGTTAGCTGTTGCTTGCGGCTTTGTTTGCACTGTATCAGATATTTCAGAATGGTTCTTAAAATTAGAGCGTGATTTTTCAGTAGTCGAGTTTTAGTTTTTAAATATACTTTTTACGTATGCACAGTTTTCAAATTAAATATTAAAAAAAACCGTGCGCACGTTTTACTATTACACTAATAGCTCATTATTATTAACTAGCTGTGCCCCGTGTCTTTGCCCGCATGCAATCCCTAATTATAACCCTTTTTACCCGACTGCGCGACACAAAGGAGAGGTAATGTGTTTATCAGTCTATATATGTATGTATGTATGTATGTATGTATGTTTGTTCCTTTTTGGCACACTAGAGACCAAACGCGTGGGCCGATTTTGATAATTGGCACGTCAATAGATTTGCCATGCTAGCGCGAGTGTCAACGAAAACATAAAAAATTCAAAAATTCAAAATGGCGGATTTCAGACGCCAAAATTTCGGTTTAAAAAAAAATTTTTTTTTTAAAACCTATCGAGGGTTATCGAATTAAAGGTCTTAAAATGGAGATTCAAAATATATTTATAACAAATAATTTATGATCGTACAAATCGAAAAAAAAACTATTTTCATGCCGCGTTAGTCACTTTCAGTAACATGTTTGCGGTGCTTATCTCTGAAGTTACTTATCAGATCTCAATAAAATTACAATGAGACCAAATGAAAATCATATTAACTCAAACAAAAAAAGAATTTTCAAAATCGGTTAAGAATTAATGATATTGATGAGATGAGTTCTGAGGTAACAAACAACCTCTTCCTTTTGGTATAGTCGTTTAATAGTACAACTGTAAAGTAAGTAAGCTTAAAAAGCTATACCCTATCTATTTCACGCATTTCGGTTTTTTGTTCATTTTTTTTCCATAATTGTAATAACGTTCATAGTTATACATATTTTGTGAAGATTTCAAGTCTCTATCTATTATTAGTTTACAAGTTCAAGCACAAAACGCCGAAAAATACACGTTACTTGTATGTAGACCACGCTGTGATGTAGACCCCCTTTAATATTTAATTTTATTTTGTTTTTAGTATTTGTTGTTAAATCCCCTATTGTAATACATACTTAGTAGTGTAGATGCACAAAACCTTATATTTGCCAAAAAAATGCGTAAGCATATTAGTGAATATAATGTACTGGAATCCTGCTGGCCCCATTTCATAAACAATAAAATATTAACGCTAACGTCAATATATATATATATTTGAAATGTGCAAATTGGTACGTTTATATACCAATTTCTATTCTAGAAAAAGAGGTGGTCCTAGAGGAGACAAAACAAGGTTCAAACATAACCTGATTCATCCCAGCTCTAAGCTGAAAATACACAGTTCCGGTACACATGCGATGGCGGTAAAGTCAAAGTCAAAGCATTTATTCAGTAAGTAGGTAGTATTAATATACGCACTTATACACGTCTCAAATCATAAAATAAATCATAATTGATGAAAAGTAAACATAGCAAAAGCAAGATATTTTATAAGGATCCCGACTGTTTTACAAGTATAAAGTATAGAACAGGATAGAAGGAGTTACTAATTAACAAAGCGTATTTTACACTCAATGAATACCTAGATGACAAAACAAATAAATAGTTAAATAAGTCTATAAAGTGAATAAAGTAATAAGTAGTTTAGATCCCCGGAAACTACTCAATAATCCACATGACATCAACTCTCTAAATGAAATGAGAAGATTACGGAATTTGCCGTCCTTTACTGAACTAAAAAGTGTAAAATAAAACATTAAATTAAAAAATCAAAAAACCCAACTGCGCAAAAAGTGAAGTATTAAAAAACGAACTGAAAAGAAAAAAACGAGTAAGTCTAGTAGTTTAGACTTCTGTTTAGGGATATCAAAAAACTATACATTTAAATTCTTTCTCGGTCGATACACTCATAAAATAAATTATACATTGTTATATGGAATATAGAGACTTTAACAGTCAGGACACAATAATCCCCATTCGGTAAGCCATTAATCACTCTATTTTTGATGATAACCGCTTTAAAATCTGTTGCGTAGTTCAAAAGATCTAAGCGTACAGATAGCGATTTTGTTTTAAACTATGTAGCGATGATAAAAAATTACTAATAATGAATAAATACTGTAAGAATATTTTGACTTTTTTTATGGAGCGAACCAAGAAATTTTTCTTACATAAAACAGTTATGTATATTTCAAATTTTCACTACTAAGATGGGCAGCTTCACAAAACGCTACACTATCAAATTCAATATTCGTGATATAAAACAATTTTACAAGTGTATTGCCAACTTGAAATCAACTGTCTCATCCGACACTTTCGTGCTACAGTACATTTTCAAGTGAATAAATCATTCAAATGCTATATAGAACTGAAACCTTCTTGGCAGGGACCCCATGTTTCGGAGCCAACAGGGGCACAGTGCCATAGTAGTTGGTAAAATTGACAGTTGATATACAAATATAGAGATATTTAAAGGATGATTTGAAATATTATGCTTAGGGTAAAATTTATACGTGTAAATTTATTTATTTATTTATTCACTACAAAATTATTTACAAGTTTTTAATCATATAGCACAAGTAAACCTTATATAGGTTTGTCTAGGTACTAGATCCTCTACATATTACAAATTCATTTTAGCTTAATGTAATTATAGTTATTTTATAAGTTATGATGTAAGTTAGTAAAGTTAGTTTATTGAATATTAAAGTGAATTACATTTGTATGATATTCTTATACTAGTGAGATAATATTATGTTAATGTTTTAGTTGTTAGTTTGTGTATTAATAAAATTATATTATATAAAAGTGTACAATGATAAAGCGACTACGTGCGGGCAAGTAAGTCCGTAGACTTACTTACACGCCCGATGACGTTTAGCCAACGTTTTTTTGACGTGTTTCTTTATGATAATTTAAGATCGTTTAAAAAACTAAAAGAACCGACTTCAAACGTCGCGCTAGTCAAAGCAGCATGTCATCGAGGTATACAAATGCTTCGTAATACAAATGTTTTTGAAATTACAAACGGCTCAACCGATTTTGTTAAAATTTAAATGGTATCATCTGGGAAAGTACCCTATAAAACTAAAAAAAGAATTTTCCAAATCAGTTCACGCATCTTCGAGTAATCGGTGAACATACATAAAAATAACTGGCCAAGTGCGTGTCGGGCCACGCGCAGTGTAAGGTTCCGTAGTAGCCCGTTATTCAATGCAAGTCTTTACCCGTTATAAACAAGCAAATAGGTATTCTCTTTACCGTTTACCGTCTTTGTCACTTAAAAAGATTTATTCGAAAGATTTTGTATTTGGTACAAAAATATCCAACACCCAAGTTCAACGACTTTTACTGCTTAACTAATAAAGTTATCTTAACCGCTATAGTTTTCCTTTGAAGTTCATAAAATGCGCTATTGTATTATTCAAGCCAGCAGTTTAGCTTTAAGAGTGGGGGGGGGGACAATCTGCACTTTAAAGTTTAATATTTCGTAAATGGACCTATTCAACGATACCCCACACTCTGGGTTAGGCGATGAAATTCATCCCCACTTCTCATATAGGGGAGCTACCCTAAAAAAAAACATTTTTCACAATTTTATTTCAGCAATTTGTCGGCGTAATTTATAAACATACCCCCACAAAATCACAGCTTTCTAGTACTAACGGTCTCTTAGCAAAACCTCGGACAGACAGACAGACAAACAGATGGACATGACGAAACTATAAGGGTTCCTTGTCAGTACTACGGAACCCTAAAAAGAAAAGATTCCGAAGAATTGAGAACCTCCTCCTTTTCCAGGCGTTTAAATTTGTCGGTAAGTACAGCTTTAGATTTTGACCGTCAGCTTTTATTTAAGTTAAGGGTAAAAATAGTTGCGTTATGACTATCACCGACTTTAACGACGTTTATTGTTGTTTATCTTTAGATATCTGTTATTAGATTATATTATTTAGATTATATTGAGCGAAGGATAAGATCTGGATTAGAAAAATTGCCGTTTATATAAATGTCGTTTTTGTATGTTACTGGTCAAATCAAGTCAAATTGAGTCAAAGGAGACATTTTGTTTTGTTGTGCTATCATTTGTAGCGTTTAACAATAAAACTTATGTTGCCTCCTTATCCCTAGATTACAATGACAAAAATATCTAAGTGTCCTATACCTGCACATTTATAAAAAAAAATGTTTGATGTTACAGAGAAATGACTTAATTTCTAGTCTATGGTACGTGTTTTTCAAACGCCTCATTCATCAATCATCATCATTATCATCATAATCAGTCATCGGTATCAGTCCACTGCTGGACATAGGCCTATTCCAAGATACGCCACTGAGCCCGATCTTTGGCTCTTCTTTTTCGGTCACTGCCCACCGCTTTGCATATATCGTTACCAATCAAATGGTTTCATTATGTGCTAAGAGTAGATTGATGTTTGACTATCGTTCTTTAATACCCACTGACCTAGAATTTTCACTGCGTTATAAGTGATATTCTAGTTCTTGTGATAATACCAGTCGTGCTGTCAATATCGCAACATCAAAATCGGCACGGTGTCCTATGCGCGTGAAATTAGGGTAGGGGCGTCGTAAAAAGAACGGGGTCCACAAATCATAATATCATAACCTCTTCAATATGCGATAACCAAAGAGAATTCAATAAAGAACAAAGAGGAAATCCGGCACAAACAAATTCCCAGCGAACATTCATCACAGGCGTTCGCGCGGTTAGGGATGAGGGTGGTGGTTGCTTTCGGTTCTATATCGATATTAGAAATCTAAAGGTCATGCATATACATTTTTGTTTTATTATTTGTGTTTCATTGCATTTTTATTATTAATATTTTCAATATTATGTTTATGATTCGTTTTGACTAGTCTAATAGATTGGTAACAAGATTCTGATGATGGAGCTATGAGTTTACTTTTTAGAACAAGTGTGTTTTATTCATCTTTTAAAACCATAGTTTATTCATTGTATGTATTGAATTTACAAGATTCTGTAATTTTCCACTCTTTCTCAGTTAAGATGGTTACTAACTTGTTAAATAAACTATGAGCGTATGTTTTGGGTCCTCGCTATCGATGCATTAGTTTAAGCAAACTCTTTGGTTGGTACTATAGAAAGATACCCAAGCATTGTTCTATTTTTTACCCGACTACGGACGGGTTTTGTGTTTGACCGGTATGTTTGTATGTATATTCAGCTGATCCCTCATGACTTCTGAACGCTTTATCTTTTGACAAATGAGGTATCATTGAAAGCGTCTTGATCCTCCTCTAGTTTATTGGCTATGTGATATCACACTAAATTAAATATAGCGCCCTCTAGAAGACTCATTAACTAAAATAAAATATGTTTTTTATTGATGCCATGTTGGGTATCAAAAGAAATAACATTTGTAGCACATTTCAAAAATATAATATAATAGTGTGAGCTGTTGCTTGCCTCTTTGCTAGCATGCACCCCATAATTGGGAGTAATTTATAAATTGAAGCAAGCTTTTTCAAGATGCTTGCCTCTTTGCTAGCATGCACCCCATAATTGGGAGTAATTTATAAATTGAAGCAAGCTTTTTCAAGATGCTTGCCTCTTTGCTAGCATGCACCCCATAATTGGGAGTAATTTATAAATTGAAGCAAGCTTTTTCAAGATGCTTGCCTCTTTGCTAGCATGCACCCCATAATTGGGAGTAATTTATAAATTGAAGCAAGCTTTTTCAAGATGCTTGCCTCTTTGCTAGCATGCACCCCATAATCGGGAGTAATTTATAAATTGAAGCAAGCTTTTTCAAGATTCAAGTAGAGCTCAAGATTTTTCAACAGACTTCCAAAAAAGAAGAGGTTCTCAATTCGTTTGTATTTTTTTATGTATGTTACGCGATTACTCCGTCAATTGAGAACCGTTTCGAATGATTTTTTTTTAATCGGTAAGGTACATTTCCGAGGTGATTTCATTGTAATTTTAGTAAGTATCTCCAGAGATATGATGATAAACGTCTCAAACTTGCTACTTAAACTAACTCGCGGGGAATGGAAGTCGGTTGTTTTAGTTTTTTAACTGTCTTAATTATTAGCTGTCAGGTTTTAGATTTTGAACTTACTTTTAATAATTGAAGCATATAGAAGCCATTTGATTGGTTCAATCACATCTAGTAAACTAAGCGTTTGTTTTGCATGGTGGAAGGACACTATCTAGTGTGCGCCTGGCCAGCTACCAGCCTCAAGTTAGAAAAGTCTAGTCTGTCGCCAAACATCTAATGTGTTCCAGCAGTTATCCTTAAGAGCCAGTTCCCATTCTAGGCTTAACGTGTTACCATCCTCGACCGCATCATCATTTACCAATAGGTATGACAAAAAAAAATCGTTTTACTCCTTTCTATACTAAGCGTAGGTCAATCATTATAATATAGTAGGTCAAATATTTATATTAATTAATATTTCTGTTAGGTCAATACTTGAGTTAAGATCTTTAATACCGGTCTTAGTGTTTTAGAAGATAGTTTCATATTGTCGTATTAATAATAATTAATATGACACGTACAAAATAAAATCTTCCTGTCATAAAATAAATACTAAACATTGATAAATTAATTTATTTGTTAGTATCGCATAAAATAATTGCATTGAGTATTTACTCGCTTCTCAAAAAAAATCCTGTAGAACACTTAAAAATCTTGTAGTGTATATTTATATATAAATACATGTGGTCGAAATATAATGAATACAATTTGATCGAAAAGTTTTTTTTTTGTTTTACAGTGAAAACGGTCAACTAAAAAAAAAATGTTGTGTATAATTGCGATATTTGTGACGTAAGACATTTGATACAATACATTTTATCTTTCTGCACTATTTTTATCCTAAATTTATGAATATATATACATATATATATATATATATGTAAATATTAACATTAAATAAAACATATATCACACTCGTCTGTGTGCACAGTGTTCAAAGTTTTTCTTCACGTATTTTAATATTATATTCATTAGTATTATAATCATTATGATTTATTATTATCATACTATTTGATCAATCTGTGAAAAATTTGCGTAGACATCTAGGCTAAGTACAGACTTAAGCATTCGTCAGTCATCACCAACAAGTATTCAACGAAAATGCTAATACTCCGATGACTGTTTAAACGGCTGTACGAAATCTTCTCAAGAAGTTCAATATCTTCGATACATCTGAAGTCACACAATCAGCACTCTCTGCGTATTGAAAAAAATATCTTCAAGATATTCGTATCTCGTAAACTCATTAGTATCTACAAATCCCACCTAAGCCCTCGTAACTCGATATCCGAGTATCGATAATCGTAAAAACATCGGATGCCGTGATCAGCACCTCGGGTGTCTGATTGAATTTCTGCTACGTATGATTTAGTAGGTATAAATAGGGATTTTTGTTACCGCCTGCGGACGTGACGTGTTTTTTGTGGGGTTGATGTATGAGGTTTAGACGTAAGTATGTTCGAATGTTTTTCGAGTTTAACTTTTATTATGCCAAATAAACAACCGTTTCACTGCTATCTTACCTAACTTTAATGACGATGTGATCTCTAATAAGTTACTTAGAAGATACCTACTGTAACTTTACTCGCTGCTTGAATGCGCTTTAAGGGTAGATAGATAAACACTGACTCAGGTGAAGTAAGTCATTCCATTTCTTGGCAGTACGTATGATGAATGTGGGATTAAATCTTGTTGTGCGTATTGATAGAATGTCCACCGTGTAGCGATTTCGCATATCGTATAAGTTAATAATAAATAGTACTTTAGATTTGTTGCATTCACTTTTTAACCGACTTCAAAAATTATGAGGTTCTCAATTCGTCGGAATATTTTATTATTTATGTGTGTTCCCCGATTACTCAAAGACGCCTGAATCGATTTAGATATTCTTCTTTTGTTGAAAAGGGTATAATACTTCCCAGGTGATCCCATTTAAATTTGATTGAGATCTTATGAGTATCTCCGGAGATAGGTATAGAGAGAAACACTTGAAATTTAGTACTAAAAATTACTTATAGCGCGGCATTCGAGGGCTTTTTAAACGATCTTATATTATTCAATAGTCATTTTGATTGATTGTAATCTTTTCTTCAACAACTAGTTACGTGACTACTTGCTTACTTTATATTATTTACAACAAATAAATGGTATAGCAAACTTTCGATTGAGTATTTCCTTCCTAAGTCCAAGTCCTTCAAAATATTATAAGCAAGTTTAGTTCTCGAGCGTAGACAAACAGTCTCTACTTAATCATTTAATACAGCGATCATTAAATACGAGAAAACCGTTTTTTTTGTCTATGTCCTACTATAAGATAACGATTATATTTCCCTGAAGGTAAAATCGGATCATTCCTGTTTCTATAAATGTATTTTCTGTTAGTTTTGGATTACCAAATTAGATTTTGGAGATCTGTATCACCCACGCGAAGATCATTGTTGCCTTATTTTGTCAATGATGTGTCCGAAGATGGTGAATACGCTAGGCCTAGAATATTCTGACTCTCAAGGGCTGTGTGCTGCCGGAACACCTTTAGGTTATGGCGGCAGATTTTCTCCCTTACAGTGCTAAGCTACTTTTTGGTAGCAAGTCAGTTAGTACATCGATATAATAATTCTGCTACCACATGTAGGCGAATATCCGTATTAGTATTTAAACCTGTGATCTCTCTAGGAAGTCAAGCCATTTAACCGTTACGCCAACAGGACTCTCAGCGTGAAGTTCGGTTTGAATGAAAGACGGTACGGGTTGCGCTATATGAACTTTAAGTCTGCCTCTTCTCAGTGTCGTCTTCCAACTGCAGACAATCATAATTCGATCTTAGACAGCATCTTCACTTAGCATCAGGGGAGATAACGGTTAAGTATCTTGTATAACAGAAATAAAGGTACGGACACACAGCAGCGTCCTGCATGCGCGATCTAGGCGGCGATCAGATAGCGCAGTAGTATTTGTAGCGACTGGTTCACACCCAACGCGAAACTGAAAACAATTAAAAAGTACTGCGATCGCACCCGCAGATCTCAGGCCGCCGCGGTGTGGTCGTACCTTAAAAAAGTGATTATTTTTAAGGAGTCAAAGAGAGATTATTATCTTCTGAAAGCATTTTCAGATTATTTAATTTTCTTATTTAAAATAAAGATAACAAACATTATTTATCATTTACTAGCTGCGCTCCGCGGCTTTGCCCGCCTTTAATTCTGGTTATAAACCTTTGTCTTTAATTACTCTATCTATTGATAAAAATCGCGTTAAAATGCGTTGCATAGTTTAAAAGATATAAGCGTATAGATATAAGAGCGTGATATAAGAGATAAGCGTATATCTAATGTGTTCCGGCAGCTATCCTTGAGAGCCAGTTCCCATTCTAGGCCTAGCGTGCTTACCATCTTCGACCGCATCATCACTTACCAACAGGTGAGATAGTGGTCAAAACGCTAGCTTATAAGATAATAAAAAAAAGAGGGAGGGTCAGACGGCGGAAAACGACTTTGTTTTGTACTATGTAAAGAATAATCGTTGTGTTTTAGTTCATTGTTTTCGATTACAAGAATCGTAAACAAATCAGCTGAGCTCAAAATCTATCGCCAGAAAAAGATCCAAGCAAAGTTTTTCCGTAGTACATTGAACGATTTTCCTTTGCCTTTCGTTGTTTATTTAGACAAGCCCACTCTCTCGGCACATTTTTTTCGATGTTTTACAATAAATCCTACATTGTTCAGCTTACTTTCAATTCCATTGAGTTTGCAGCTGCGATTTCCGATTTTTCCGCACCGTCACGTTTTATCGACCAAATCGATCTGATAGTACTGCTTGGCACCCAGAGTCCCTTGCGCTGCCAATCTCGTGTAACCCGACCACAACGTCAGTTGCTGTGCAAAATTGGGACTTATGCTTTCAAAATTCATGGACGTTTCACAACTGACAGTTCAGTGTTAGAAGGTGCCAAATTTTCATGCGGATTGGAGACTGATAGATATTTTGATGGTGAAATATTTTACTTATTCTTGTGTCGTTGACTCATATTATTTCATCGTCCAGCATATAAACTTCTTATGTTGTATACAAAAAAATATTTTCATATTGTGTGAGTAGCACACATAGCGTTGGTTTAATTGTTTTTTTTTTTTTTAATTTATTATTAGTTAGCGTTTGACTACTATCTCGCCTGGTGGTAAACTATGATGTGGTCAAACCATTAATTGACATTGAAATGTGTAGTTGCATGGCATTGACATTTAATATTTTGACATTCCAATTTTAATTTTAATTATTTGTGTTGTTTTTACTTGTATAATTGTAATTGATAAATAACAGCAATGGAATTATTAACAAAACATAAACATGGAATGGTTAATTAGACGGTGAGAACATATAATAATTATCAATATTAGTGTAACGAATTGTAAATAACATTTGCACGCCCGAAAGGGTATAAATAAGAGGACCTATGGTTAAAATGTATTTTACCTTTGTGACCTTATTTATAGCAAATAAATAATTGATTGATTAAAAGATGGTAGACACGCTAGACCTACAATACTCTGAATCTCTCTCTAGAATATTCTGGGGGCTGTGAGCTGCGGGAATACCGTAAGGTTTAGGCGGTAGATTTTCTCCTTCATGAAGGCAAGCAACTCTTTGGTAGCAAGTCAGAAGAATAATGACACGGTATGCTCTTACCGTCTGTGGACAAAATTCCTCTCTCCGTAACCTATTACCAGTTACTGAAGTTAAACGACGGACAATGTCTTAGTATTTAGATGGGTGACCGTGAACGGTATTTACAGAATACGCTACAGTTGATGAACTCTAGTTGTTTTTCTTGTACAGCAGACATAAGACATATCAATAACCTTTTAGTGACCTAAAAACTTTGACAACAGGGCTAGCCACATAAACTTTCATACTTAGTAACTAATGCAAAACTGACATTTTTTATTTATAACTCGTAAAACGAGTATGTCATGTGTCATCGTGTGTCATAGAGTAGACGATTTGCGTTCACCGATGTTGTGATACTCCCAAACCAACTGCATATTCCCTAAACAAATGTCCTGTAAAAACGTCTGAAAAAACAACGCTCATCGCACATGGACGGTTACTTGTCCATACATATACTTTGCAAAAACAATGTTGACAACAAGTAAATAGAACTGGCACAAAACAAAACCACAAGGTAGTAGAACGTCCGCCCCGCCTGTGTCCAAATCCCTGATTACGTGATGAACAGTACCAAAAACTTATTTGGGCTTACGCCAAGCACCACGGTGCCAATACGGGAGGATCACCTTGTTATCTTGCCACGTTAATTTGACGTAATGGCTGTGCTTAATGGTTGCTATCTAAAGAATACTCGATACTAACACCTTTGCTTGATGGTACAGTTATAATGCCATCAACTTTTATATGCTACTTTTGTTGGGAATCAAGGAGTTTCTTTGGTGAAAGTCAAGGCTTAATATAATAATGGTTAGTTTTATTTTTTATGATAAAACGTAACAGGAAAAGTACTACGGTGGTCTGATGTTTTGGGTAGCCAAATTTTGCATATCATTGCCTTGTGCACCTTCTATCTCGAGACGTAGATGTTAAGTCTTATGCCCTGTAATTTCACTGGATAAATTACCATTCAAACCACATGGATTGTATCTATATATCTGAGGTCAAATCTAAAAGTATTCCTATTTCACGGCTGAGTTTATTGGCAAAGTCCTATTACTACAGATACTTATAAAATATATCCGTATTTCTGATAATTTCTTAATATTGGCGGATTCTAGTAAGATGATTTTTTTTGTAAAACTATGTTTTGATGTTTGGGTACACATTTTTTAACTTGATACTAAATTTGTTTTTATTTCGAGCTGTTTATGAGTCATTTCATAAAATGTCATTTTTTGATTCACTAATTTAGCAAGAAACTACTGAAACCTTCTAGTTGTCGCCATATTACATTTTGATTACAGCAGGGTCAGGAAATAAAGTCAAAATGATGGGAGTGACAAACATTAACATGGGCTCACGCATTTTGTCTCTAGGACGATACAAAGGAATAAACATACGAGTACACATAGGCTAATAACATTACCTTCTCTTAAGTCACAGAGTCGGGTAAAAAGATAGATGTCAAGTACTATTTACTTAATTATAATTAAGATAGTTTAAAAACTAAAACAACCGACTTCCATATGCCTGGCGAGTCAATTTCAGTAGCAAGTTTAGGACGTTTATCGTCATATCTCAGGAGATACTTTTCAGATCTCGATGAAATTATAATGGGACTACTTCGGATACGTACCCTAACGTTTAATAATATAATTATTCGAATCGGTTCACAATTGATGTTACATACATATATACAAAAAAAAACATACATACGAATTGAGAACCTCTTTCTTTTTGGAAGTCGGTGGAAAAGGCCAACAATATCAAATCTCAGACATTAATTTTAGTTTAAAAGAGTATAAATGGCTTGGGATTTAATAACTTTTCTTTACCATCTTAAGATTGACAATTAAGTTTAATAATAACATCAGCCACATTGTTTAATCACTTATCCTCTGAATTTATAAATGTTCAACTATTTGTACTGTATCTGTGAACAATTTAAACTTAATGACTTAACGTTACAAGGTGTTCGAGTAAAATAGTTTAGAGCTTTTTGAGGTAATGTGGTGCAGTCATAAGTCACTAGGACACTTAAGTTGATGTCGTTAGGAACTATGTAGACCATTATGACTTTGAAATTAAACTAAATTAATGAGAAACCCACACTCAGTCTGTCTCTTATTTTAGTTGGCAACTTTACGTGAAAATGTTGGCCATTGCTTATTTCCACTTAAAATGTTTAAATATCTACATTTTAAGGCATATTTGTGTTTTATACGTTTTTGTGGAGCAGACATTTAAGTAGTTTTAGTAATAAATTTAAAATACGGGACTTTTCTCGCGCTTTTTAGTTAACTCGACGTTTCGACCAAGTTGCATGCATCGTGGTCATGAGACCAGATTGAAAGAAACTCATTAAACCTAACTGTAACATAATGTCCAATTTTCAACGGGTAAAATATTTTATCAAAGCAGTTTTAAGGAAAGAATATCAACGCTACAATTACGACTCTGTGAAGGAATCCTGACGGTACTAAACTGAAATCATTTATTAAAAAAAATATCAAAATCGTGTAAGTATTCGTAAGTAGTACGTGTAGTAAAAATTGCGACCTCAGGTGAGAAGGAGCCTAGGTTATTTGTACTATTATATATTCTGTGCCTAGGTCTTAAACTTAACTAAATAGGAGTACATAACATTTTGAGTACATTCGGGATATATCGTTGAAAATATCGTATTTATACGGAAATTGTAATAGTAGGTTAGGTAGGTTACGTACCCATCTGACCGCTTATATAAGTGACCACGGTATGTCTCTTATGTAAAAAGTGGAATTGTAAGATTTAATTATAAGTCAATCAATGAATTTTAAGTCGATGTTTTGTGCCTCACATGGCAAAGATTTCACACTACAAAAAAAAAAACCGTCCCAATTTCGAGCGGCAATCTTTTCCCTTATAAATAATTTAATGGGACGCAGAAAGTAATTACGGCTACGTCCTCGGGCATTACTTTGACAAGGTATTATCTCAGTGGCGAAGTCGGCAGGATCCGATTGGCGTGGGACCATTGCTAATTAGAAACGTAATCAGGGATTTGAATTTTTTGTTTGACATTGCGTGTAAGCTACTTGGAAAGGACTGAAATGGGACGTCGTTTAGACCTTTTATTTGGATTTGTTTCTTGGCTTGAAAGTAATGTTTTTGCCGAAATTATTACGATTCTTGAGTTTTGTGACAATATCGTCACTAAGAGCCAGCTTTTTGTGAATAAAATATTATGTTTTTTTTATTAATTTGGAATGAGAAGCTTACGTTTCGCAACGATGATTAGTTTAACATAATACTACTTCCTATTGCAAGACTTAAAACGCAAACGATGATAATTTTAACAGATAATTTTTAACGAATAGCTGAGTCCCGCGGCTTCGCCTGACATAAAAAGGGTATCTTTTGACCTAATCCATAATACTGGCTATGTCTGTGCAAAATGTAAGCTAAATCGGTCTAACTGTTTGACTGTGAAGTAGTCCTAAGTGAATATAAAATCCTTTACAATTCTTTTGATGAAAATAAACGAATTTAAATAATTACGATAGTTTAAAAACTAAAACAATCGACTTCAATGCTTAAGTCAATTTACTAAGTCATTATCATTTAAAATAGAATTAAAGCTATATTATAGATTTATATAGATGTCAATTATTGTACGATTATAAATTACTTTAAAAACTCTGCTACATTATAGAAACATTTATCTTGTAACCAACACTTAAGTTTTTGACAAAATAGTGTCATTGGAAGATTTTTTATCTCTGTAGGAACAGAATTGTAAGACGTTAGATGCTAGGATGCTAGTTAGTGCTAGGAGCACGGGTGTTCGTTCATCCACAGGTGGATGGAGCACATTATCGATGGTTCAGCTGATTTGCTCTCAAAAACTAGCATACCATAAAGATGAAATTCGGCTGACATAACTTTACGGTATTCCGGCAACACACAGTCCTTGAGAGTCAAAGTATTCTAGTTCTAGCGTACTCACCATCTTCAACCACATCATCGCTTACCGCCAAGCAAATCGTCGAACTAAATCTGACTGCGATCAGCTTCAACACGATTTAAATAAACTTGATTTATATTATAAAGAAAATAAAATTACCATAAATATTAATAAATGTATGTGTATGACATTCACCAGAAAGAGAAATCCGATAAAATACGTATATAATATAGCTGGCACTCCCATCAACCAGACTAACTTAGTTAAAGATCTTGGAGTTCTCTTAGACAGCAAGTTATCATTTAACGATCACATATCAGACATTGCTAATAGATCATATAAAAATCTAGGCTTTATTTTACGTGTCAGCAAACCCTTTTCCGATATTATGTGCCTTAAAGTATTGTATTTTGCCTTTGTCAGAAGCATTCTAGAATACTGTTCAAATATCTGGAACCCACATTACGTAAAATACACACACGACCTTGAAAGAATACAAACTAAATTCATAAAACATTACATCGATTACATCTTGCAAAATCCATAACATCCTAAGCTTACGTGACAGACGGACACTCTTAGATATGATGTTTCTTTATAAAAACTGTGTTGGAATGATAAACAGTACTGAGCTTCTAGAAAACTATCTGAGACTACAGGTCCCAGCAGTTCGCAAAAGAAGCACAAGAAGTAGTCCTTTTTTCGACCTCCCGCGCTCGCACACTAATTATTATTATCAAAACTCAATTATTTACAGAACACAAAAAAGTTTAATGAACAGTTTAGCTCAATCGACCTATCCAATAATAATATACAACAATTTAAAAATCTTGTGACTAATATATTAACAGCTAAATAGGTTACACGCACGCACACAAACACCCTACACGCACACACACACACACACACACACACACACACACACACACACACACACACACACACACACACACACACACACACACACACACACACACACACACGCATAAACATAGTACATTTATATAAATATACATGTATCTATATATAATACCTCTGCTCTCTATTTGAAATAAATTATATAAAGTAAATCCGTTATTAGATGTAAGTATATAATATAAGTATATAATATTATATAATTAAATCCATCATAATTGGGTACCTTAAACATCCAACGACATAACTATAAGTAGCAATGCACTGACATAAGTCTAGTCAAATAGAAAGAACAAACAGTTGCTGCAAACTGGTAAGCATATTCAAATACAGACAATGTTACCAGTCTCAAAAGACATCCAGCAGAAAACGTGGCATCAGAATTTCCGAACAAAGGAAGTCAGGTTTAGATAAAGAAAATAAGGAAATAAGAAAAATCTGCTTGCTTTACGTAGAAAAGGTCAATCTCAAGGCGGAGATTGAGTGAGGAGTGGCGTCGTAACGTCACATCATTGTAGGCATTTGCCGTAACCTCTGAGCCGTAAAGGCGAAAATACTTCCAGCCCAGATTTTGTACATAATTTACATCCATACTTTAATACGGGTTCTTTGGTTAGCTTTACAAAATGACAATGTTATTGTGCTCTATAATTTTCAAATTAGGGCTCTTTATTAAATTGAATTTATTCAATTACTTTGCAGCAATGTTTGATGATCTATTAATAATATTAAAAGCACACAGCCTTTCAGATTCAGAGTGTTCTAGGCCTACCGTGTTCACTATCTTCGATCGCATCATCGTGACCCTGCGAAATAGTGGTCACATGATAGCCTATCGGATATTATACATAAACTGGCCAAGTAGCAAGTCGGACTCGCACTCGTAGGGTTCCGTACCATACTACAGTATTTTATAAGATCGAGCGAAAAATTCCCACTATCATTTTTTGCCAGCAAAAAATTATAATTAATAAACATTTTATTTTTTATAACGCCATCTACCCTCTAACAAAGGAGTTAGGGATCGGCATTTCAATATAACGCCATCTATGGACGTTATTTTGCAATGCATAGCATGAAAAAACACGTTTTTTGTATGGGGCCCCCTATTATTTGTAATTTTATTCTGTTTTTAGTATTTGTTGTTATAGCGGCAATAGAAATACATCATCTCTAAAAATGTCAACTGTCTAACTATCACGGTTCATGAGATACAGCCTGGTGACAGACAGACAGACAGACAGATAGACAGACAGACAGACGGACAGCGGAGTCTTAGTAATAGGGTCCCGTTTTACCCTTTGGGTACGAAACCCTAAAAAGTGACTAAGATAACTTTATTTATAGGTGTGAAGAACTAGGTTAACTTTATATTAATATTATTACTTTACCACACAACTGAAATGGCGTATACCACGCCATATCATATCTAATATAATGTTGTCACCTCTGTCCTCTATGCATCGTTATGTAAAAACATTTTCCTTAATAAAATCAAATTGCCTCTTTCCTTTGTTTTCATGTTTACATTTTGGTATCGAAATTGTATGTATTTTTATGTATTCCTAAAGTAGTCAAGAGACATTTTCAACTGAGCGCGAATTTGTTTATCTGTATATCATTATGAATATTTTATTTTATAATAACAGTTTCATCATTAAAACAAAAACAAGAGCTTCTGGATTAAAGCTTAACAGCGAAAATAGCCTTACTCTAGCCGCCACACAGAAATACATTTTGAACCATTTTTCTAAATAGTGTACGTTAGTAGTAAGTGAAGATATCAATCTTAAGAAAGAACGCAGAGTATTCGCTTCATGTACTACAGTTTGAATCTTAAAACCACTTCTACATTTGATAAACTGTAGTAGTATACAAATTTAGTACATTCGTTGTAGAGTCTACAATGTCAACATATATTATGTATATGTCATACGGCACGAAACTTCAATCAATTGTATTTGACCTACCTAACCTCTTAAATTCGATGTCTAAAGACACTAATAACTAGACAAAGCCTTACACATTTTATAAGGTTAACCCTTAAAGAGACATCGGAATGCCGCCGTTAAAGTCAGTTAGTAATGATTGATTGAACAGCAACGAGGCCGGAGTAATTAATATTGAGAAGTGTTTGTTCCGAAGATCCGGGTTATTGGGGTTGTGGCCGATACTTCGGTTAGAAGTGCTCTAATATTGGCTAACGATTATCTTTATTTTATAGCTGCTTTTGTAGTTTGCTAGGGAGGGGAATTTGTAACGGTTATGTAACGCTGGTGTATTTTGGAGGGTTAAATTGTAATTGCAACTATAGGGGTTATATTGTGACGACATAATAACTAATATCGTTGGAATTCACTTATTTAAAAATAACTCATATATTTGAGCTTTAAAACTTAGTGTTGATTTAATTTCAAAAAAATTGTTCGAAATGCAACCGTTGAAGCTTAGAGCACTATCTCATGAGGACATCAACCGAATACCAGTAGTGGCGCAAACAGTAACGCTACCAACAAAATGTATACACCTGCATAAAGGGTCTCTCGTGTACCTGGTGTCCGGATCGTTGCGCGACCTGCGACCAGATCGGAGGTGGCTATCAAACTACCTGTTGGAGGTACAACCATGGTGTCCTAGTAGGATAGGGTTTGATTTTTTTTTCGTCCATCTATTGCATGTCGCATTACAGCCGGTGCTTTCAGTTGATTAGTAGATATTATGTATGACATTTAGGTCTAGCTGTGATTGGCGGACGCTTCCGCAGCCATATTTGTATGCATGCTAAGTGTCATGTCAACTGCTGTCATAGTAGCTAGCTACCACAGCTAGACATAAAAAAAAGTTTTACTTGCATCGTTGTTTCATAAAATCACACCACACTTTTTTATTATTTAGGATAGTAGATAGATTTTTCTACTCTCAGGCTATCATAAAAAAGGCAGACAGATTCGTGCCGAACACCAGAGTGACCGCAAGTTCAGTAATACTAAATTCTTGAGTAATAAGTTGACGCACTCAGTCCGGCATAGTCAATACAGCATGATTACTACGTAAGCAACGCTGCGAAGTAATACTGCACGGAAGCGTCCGACTATGCTGCTGCGGTTTCTTAGCAAACTTAGCGCGGAAACGTATTACTCAAGCATTTAGTATTACTGAACTTGCGTTCACTCGGGTTACGTTCGGCATGAATCTGTCTGCCTTTTTTATGATAGTTTGAGTTCCTACAAATATTATATTTGCGAAATGTTATGTAAGGTATTCGAATTTGAAGATAAAAACATAAAACTTGTAACACCCCACTTTTTTTTAAAGCTTGTTTTGCAAATGTACATAAAAATAATACATTACTCACATTTTTAAACAAAAAAATATATTGCAGTCAGAAATACTTCCGGAAAATCTCATTTCGATTAACGTTCCTACTGGTAGACAATCATAGTAAATATCTATTCGTGTGCAATTGACCAGAGAAAGGTCAGTTTTCCGAAAGAAATTCAACCCTTACCATGCAGACCTTTCCCGAACATTACATTACTAAGGTATTACCCGTAAATTCCATATGCTATTAAGGAAGTAACTTATCCTTAGGGTGGGGCATACTGCTACTTAGTGTCACGGCACGAGACTGGTCTCAAAGCTTTTTCGTATTCCCTTAGATTTTATTTCCTTTATTATTAGGAGTTCTATTCTATGTATATAAGCTACAAATATTTAACTATGATTTTTAGGATTCCGTACCCAAAGGGTAAAACGGGACCCTATTACTAAGGCTCCGCTGTCCGTCTGTCTGTCTGTCTGTCTGTCTGTCTGTCTGTCTGTCCATCTGTCACCAGGCTATAGCTCATTAACCGTGATAGTTAGACAGTTGAAGTTTTCACAGATGGTGTATTTCTGTTGCCGCTAGAACAACAAATACTAAAAACAAAATAAAGTTAAAAATTAAAGGGGGTCCCCATACATAAAACGTGTTTTTAAACGCCATCTATCTAATTAGTTTCGGCAAAATGACATAGATGGCGCTAGTAAACGAGCCCCGTCTTTCTAGATCGCGACCAAACCAAATATTCTTGGTAACATCAATTAATCAAATATATGAGATTGAAACTCTGTTGTTTCGTATTGTACGGAACCCTCCCTAAGTGTGCGACAAGAGACGCGATGCTGACTCGCACTTGGCCAGTTTTATTATCCCCACCCATTGCTTTATTGACGTGAACCCACTTCAGACTCAAGCATACTTTAGCTTAGTTGGAGGGGTTAAGAAGACTGCTTGCTAGTTAGCTATTTGTAAAACAAAACGATTATCTTTTTAACCGACTTCAAAATAAAAAAACTGGCCAAGTGCAAGTCGGACTCGCACTCGTAGGGTTCCGTAACACCGTTAAGTATTCCATAACTATGATTTTACGCAGCTACAAAATTAACTTTGTTTTTCATAGTGTTTGTATGAAAAACAAAGTTATACTTGCGGTCGCCATATCCCTAAAACTGCTGACTGTATCTTGTTCAAACCAATTTTCGTTGTTAGTTTTTCTTGAGATCTACAGCATAATTTTTTTTTAGATTTTTCACTCCCATACTTTAAAAGTTAGAGGGGGGGGGGGGGACACACATTTTACCACTTTAGACGCGCATATCTTTCAAATGTTTGACTTTGAGAAAAAATGATTTTAGAAACCTCAATGTCATTTTTGAAGACCTATCCACAGACACCCCACACTTTTAGGTTTGAAGAAAAACTTTTTTTTTGTTTCATTTCTATGTATGGGATGCCCCCCTTAAACTTTTATATTTTCTATTTTTGTATAAAAATCGGAAAGCGGTTTACAGAATACATCTACCTACCAAGTTTCAATTCTGTAGTCCTAACAGTTTCGGAATAAAATGGCTGTGACATACGAACGGACAGACAGACATGACGAATCTATAAGGGTTCCGTTTTTTGCCATTCGGCTACGGAACCCTAAAAAGGAGGAGGTTTCTCAATTTGACCGTATATATATATATATATATATATCTTCTAATATATAAAATTCTCGTGTCACAGTTTTCGTTGCCATACTCCTCCGAAACGGCTTAATCGATTTTGATGAAATTTTTTGTGCTTATCCGGTATCTATGAGAATCGGCCAACATCTATTTTTCATCCCCCTAAATGTTAGGGGTAGTCCACCCCTAAATTTTTAATTTTATTTTTTAAACAAAATTTTTAATTTCTATTTTTTTATGATACAACATACAAAAATACATACAATCCTCAATTTTCACCCTTCTACGATCAACCCTTATTTTTTAATAGCCATTTATTTATATGGCAAAACAACGTTTGCCGGGTCAGCTAGTATATATATATATATTTTTTTATGTTTACTCGCGGATAAATTCGTCGTTTATGAACCGCTTTTGATTATTCTTTTTTTGTTCGAAAGTAGATGTCCCAAGTGTAGTACCATGGTAATTTTATCGAGGTATGATAAGTATCTCCAGAGATATTGAGATAAACATCTCAAAATTGGTACTGAAAATGAATAGCGCAGCATTGAAGTCGGTTCTTTTTTAGTTTTTAAACGATATTATTTGTGTAATTTTGTGGTAATAGTATACTCTTATTTAATATGTACATTGGTTGAAAGAAAATGACATGTTGCATCAACCCACGTAGGGATAAGGGTAAGGGTTAACATTTTTTAGCCAACATTGTGTCTTCTCTGCAGGACAAAGGCCACATTTCCCTGCTTTTATTGATATACACTTTATTTATTCGTGATTATTGCAGTAATAATACTAATCAGTTTTTTTACATTCTAAGATAATAAATAAGGCTTGTTGCTTTTATCATTGTGTAAACAGATTTCAATTGTTTTACTTGAAAAACAACATAATATTGCGTAATCCGAACTTATTTGTTCTTTTCCTAAAATACTACATTTGGAATCCCCGTGTCGCGGGAGACTTTACGAACACACAAATAATTAGCAAGTTTAAAAACTAAAAAAACTTCGATGCCACCCGATTCGATGCCACCCGAGTCAGTTTTAGTTGCAAGTCTGAATATATTTTTTAGTTTATCTCTAGAGATATGACGATAAACCTCTCGTTAAATTCTATCAAGATGAAATGTCTCTAGAGATACCTTAGATCTTGATAAAATTTAAATGAGACCGCTTTGAGATTACACCCATGAAAATATAATCATTCAAATCAATTTAACAATTGGCAGAGTAATAGGTGAACAAAAATTTAAAAAAAAAACAGATATGTACTGAGAACTTTATCCATTTCAACGGACTTCCAAAAAGAAGGAGGTTCTCTATTCGTCTGTATGTTTTTTTTGTATGTACGTTACGCGATTACTCCATCAACTGTGAACCGATTTGAATGATTCTTATTTTAATCGATAATGTACGTTTCCGCGGTGGTCCCATTGTAATTGGCGGCTTAATTGTAATTGAGAGGTCGTGAGTTCGATCTTCACCCCACCTATTGCACTATTGACGTGAACCCACTCCAGACACAAGCATATTTAGCTTAGTTGGAGGGGTTAACAAGAATACTAGTAATGTGCAACCCACATTGCGAGTAATCTTTATTTAAAAAAAAATCCAGATCTGATATGTATATCCAGAGATATGACGATACACGTCTGAAACTTTCTACTGAAACTGACTCGCGCGGCATGATAGTCGGTTGTTTTAGTTTTTTAAACGATCTTAAATTATTGGAAGTCCGTTGATAATGGTAACAATCAAGATTGTAAAAGATGATCACTAAATTGAACTATACACATAGAATATACCATTTACTCAGATAACAAAACCGTACCTTTTACCTAATGTAAAGGCTTATTATCTACTAAACAAAATGTTTATATTACTCCTAAAATTAAATACAAAGCGGCCACACCATAATCGCGAAATAATATTTCCCTCCAGTGTTACGCCAGCATTATGAACTAACTCAGAGGGGTTGCTGCTATTGAATTACTTCTCCAGAATTTACACCAAACACGCGTTTTGAATGTAAATGGCCGAGGGGTTATCACAAGAGTCGCCAAAGACAAAGTAAGCATTTTCCGATAAAGACTCGCTGGTAATTCGAATGGTTTGTCGCTTTACGAATTATGGTCACGTATCCAGTGACAGGGGATTCGGATATCATTTAGACGTTAATGTTTTTTGAGTTATAGAATAAAGTGAGCCTTGATATTTCCTCTAATGTGTCGATATATCACTGTTATTGATGATTTTGGGGTTTCCGGAAAATGAAAATAAAAAGGTGTGGTGTTTAGGAACTATTTCACACGGTACACCTTTGAAGGGAATATACGAAAATTCTATTTTCTTCGAAGGATTCCTCGCTCACGAAATGCCAATTTTGGCCACCAGTTGGTCTTACGCCTTACAATAACCAGGTCGATATTCACTGCAAGATAGGAGCTAAAACTAAAACATAACTCTGGCAAACGCACAGAATGTGCGGCGCCAAAATCCCAGGATTGGGGGAAAAAAAAACTTAACTGACAGGTCAGATAAACTATGCATACAGTCTTAGGATTCACTTGTAATTTAGTAAATCCTACGTCTGTGTCTGTCTACGTGGTAGTAAGTGATTGTTTTCGAAAATTATTTCAAATTCGATTTTTGAAATTAAATAAGGATGTGTACTCGTAAACATCTATATATTTAAATTCTCTCATTACGTTGTATTGGCTGTTTTCTGTCCTTCTGTACGAGAATTATCAAGAAGTTAAGATCGTGTTTTGTATTTTAAATTTTATATAACCTATGGAATAGTGATGGCATTTCTGCTACTTGGACGGTATCATCTCTCTCTGTCAATTATTTAACTATGGAATAGAACTTTAATGAAGTTAACAGTAAACTAACATGGCGCCTGAGACTCAACGCCTTAAGCAAAAGCTATTCAAGAGAAAACCGTATTAAATACTCCGAGGTTTAAATAAAAATAATACATAAAAAATATGCAATAACTCTTGCAGACAAGTGACCCTGGTAACGGATGCAATCCAATGACGCATCTAAAAATCTGAAGTTTTTCGAACTAGTATTTTATGCAGACCTCAACGCTCATTGACACGACAGCGTTTTGATGGCCTTGTTACGTGGACGGGGTGGACGGGGATACACTTGTTACCTATCTAATATCATTGAGAGGCATTAACAAACTGCCTTTATTAAAACATCAACTTCTTAGTCGTATTATAGACAAAACTCCATTTCCCTATTATTATTGCTTAATCACGAGGCGTTTACATTTTGGTCTTTTCGTCACTTGTAATTATTCCTATCCTCTATATATTATTCACTGCATTACCAAGGGAAATACAAGCCTATACAAAAAATCTTGTAATTCGGGCTTTTAAACGGTGGACAACAAACCCCAAGTGGACCATTGCGCTCCATTACAGAACGCTGGAAACAAAAGCTCTTAAATCTTTATACTCAACAGAATAGGTATATCTGTTCCTCTCTTGAGATTTCCAGTAATAAATCTCTCCTGTATCTAGAGACCTCCGTTTGTTTTTTATCAAGATCTTGGCTTTGAGCGGAGTTGAGACACAGTTTCGGGAGTGGGGAATCTTCAAGTGCCTTTAATCTTTCAATCTCTTCACACGTATAGATGGATTCAGAAACATATCTTTACGCTTTCAAGTTTTTAAACTGTGGAAATTGGATACGTTTAAGTCGCAAAGGCACTTGAATTTCGAATTTATATTTTTTGTTATGGTATATTTTTAGTGGTACATAAAACAAAATTGGGAATTCCAAAAAAGTCTCATGTTGCAAGCCCGATGCCCAAGACAAGCCTGAACATGCTTTGTTGCTTGCTTAAGCTAGATCTGAACCAGTCTCGATACTTAGGTAGGTCACAGGTACATGAGGTTCTAAATAACCAACAAATTTTTAGAACAAGACTGATCAGTGAAGTCGGTCATGTTCCCTTGTAATGATAATGAGAAATGAGGTCGAGAAGAATTGATAAGACATAATATTTAAATAATAATAATATATCAAAATAGTTTTTAGCGAACTTATTCTAAAATTAGAATATATCTGATGAAATTATGCCCTTTTTACATTTAATGTTACTCTTCCAGGCATTCTCATAAAATAAAAAGATTACGATGATGAATATGTGTCGGGATTTTCAACTGGAGATATTATTTGAAAGTACTAAAGTAATTAAGTACTTAAATAAATAAGAAAGTAAGCCTTTATTTATTTATTTAAGTACTTGGTGGGAGTACGGTGGTAGTATGATATAACTACAGCTAAAGGCTTGTTCTAATTTTTTTTCCGAATATATTTATTTTTTGAAGGTATTAAAATTCAGTTAACATACCGATCTGTATAATTTTGTTTTGAGATCCCGTAATTCTAAATTTTCTGATATTTAATTTAATAATGAATCGATCAAACAATTAAAAAAATATCCACATGGGCGTAAACGTTTGATTACAGAGAGGTAACAAACATAATAGATTTTCACAAATCGTAGGGGTGAACGTTTAGTTTGTTTTTAACCTTGTTTTCAAGCAAAGGAGCTTTTGAACTTTTCTATGACTCATTGTTTCTACACATATCTAACACTTGACCTTGACCTTAGCTTTTATAGGCAGTCAGGACTGCTAAAAATTAAACAAATAAGTATCTTAAAATAGACGAAAGTATTAAGCTTCTTTTTTAGGCTTTTTAAATAAAATGCACACGATACGAACTCAGTTTAATATTCCATCACTCTGTTCAAGTTTTCTAACTCCTGTTAAAATATGTTTTATGTCCAGTAAATTTGTCGGTACCTACAGAGTTTTTAATGACAAATTTAGACTGCGCCTGTGATCCTGACTCACTGATAAGTTACAAGCAGAAGTTTTTGTAGTGAAACGTCTTTAGGCGCACTGGTAACTATTATATAATCTGTGGCACTAGGTAAATTTGACGGATGTGACGTAGCGTCACGTTCCGAAGGCAGCGGAAATGACGTAAGCGTCATGTTATATTTTATATTTAGAAACGCTTTCTATTGTAGATCAGCGTAACCACGAAGACGTGTTCACTAAAATACTACATGTAAAGTGATAAAAAAAAAAGTGATGTTGAGAAATAAATTGAATGAACTTGAAAGTTTCACTTCTAACGCTTAGTTTTCTATAAACCCTCTTTTTAGGGTTCGGTACCTCAAAATGTAAAAAAGGAACCCTTATAAGATCACTTTCTTGTCGGTCTGTCTGTCCGTCTGTCCGTGTGTCACCAGTGATTTTCTTAGGAACGGGTGGACCTAGCCAAGCTGAAATTTATACCTGATACTGAGGTCTATAGTCCCTATTGGGTGTATTGGGTCTTGAATGAACACGATAAAAAGATATGGGCAAATTTAGATTTTCGCGAAAACTTGTTAGTACCAAAATGTACCTTAATTTTCATTTTTTTTTATTTTTGAATTTTTCCTTTACTTGTGCTCTTAAGACCTTGCTTATAACCAAAATTGACAATTCTAGGTAAAGCGGAAGTACCTACCCTATAGGTTTTGGGTCGAAAACCTATAGGGTACTTCCCGTTGAACTAGAATCATGAAATTTGGCAAGAAGCAATTTAAGGTCCTACAGCATAAATAAAGGAAAAATTCCAAAAAATAAAAACAGTTGAAAATTAAAGGGTGTCCCCATACATACATAGTTTGCCCTAATTAAAGTAGACCTCTGAGTTATATGATCGCTGATACAATTTAGAGGTCTAGCTTAATTGGTTGGTACGGAAGCCTTGGTGGGCGAGTTCAACTCGACTTAGCCGGTTTTATTTTATTTATATATTTTATCTGTTATGCTAGTTTGAGCACTATATCGCCTGGTGGTTAGCGATGAAGTGGTCGTGAATGGTTAACACGCTAGGCTTAGAATAGTCTGACTCTCAATAACAAGGACTAAAAGAAGTCACCGTTATCAATCACGCGAGCGTTTAACATTATATGTTACCTAACAGAATTACAAAAACGATGGCCTATGGGAGTATTACAGCAGTCACGTAAAAGCTTACCTACTGCAACATTTACCCTAGGACAGAAGGGGTAGTAAGTTTTTTGTGTCGAGTCGTCGCCCCGCGGGATATTTAGTGGGAACAGGACGATTGGCCATGCTTGTTTGTCGTTTACGGCGATTGATGGCTCCATTGAGATAAGTTCCGCTTGTGATTTTTTTATCGTACACAGTTATGTTCTACTCTGCGGAACGTTTGTGTTGAGTTGTGAATGGAAACTTTGGCGAGGGAATGGAAATGTGTATCTGGATTAGCAGGTTCATTTGTTTAATTTAGGCCATCTAGTAGAGAGTTATAGGTAGCGGCACGTTGTAAGTACAATTTTATCACAACTGGCCGGTTTTATCGTGTGTAACAACCACGTCGATTCTTTACGTGATTCGTTATTCTGTCTACTGGGCACACACGTGTCGTTTGACTACACTGCTCACTTGCGCAATAATTATTAAACAATACATTATTAATTATCAGTGCTCACGACGATGTCTGCACTAAAACTACGCTAAAAAGAAGTAAGTTGGCGAGTTCAGTATACTGCAGTTCAAGAAGAAGCCCCAGCAGGTCATGGTTACCATGTTTTTGCAATACCATTAAAGTTACTGAATAGCGGATTTTATTTTAAACAAGTCATCAATTTGGGAGCTACGATGTCTGACAGACACATGTGGCATCACTATTCCTGCACGCGCAATTCACTACAACAACCGGCTCCGGCACACAAAACAAATACATACAAATACCCACCGTACGTGACGTCAAACATTATAAATTATCGTTTGAAAAACTAAAAAACTGGATTCACATAAAATTGTCTTTTTTGCGGTTGGTTTGTGGTGTTTATTTCCATATCTCAGAATATACTTATCAGATTTTCATAAATTGTATTAAATGACAACCCCTAAGAAAATATACCCTACTCAAGAATAAAGAAATCATTACAACCAGTTTATTTTCAGTCACAAGATCGAGGCTGTTACCTTCATTATATCTATTCATGAGTATGTATAGATGTAATGAAGGTAGATTAGATATCGATATTATGAGTATTTATATAAAACCCTTCCCTCAGGACAATCCCTGAGAAATGTCAAATTCAATAAAAATATAAAATAAATATATTAATAAAATCGGCTTACAATTAGTAAATCCGCGTAAAATACTTATTAATTTTAAAAAAAAAGTACGAATAATAGGCCTCTTCCTTCTATATATCTTTATTTTATTATAAAAGACTGAAACTCCAAACAATGTCCCTCCGTATCTTTACAACAGCAGAACACACATACTTATCAATTTAAACCAAACATAAAATCCGAGTATTAGGCTGACTGGCCACTGGTGCGAAGAGGAAAGAAGCGAAAAGGAGCTGTGCTAATATTAACCAATTGTGGAATCATAGTTTAGGGTGTCCAATTTCGGATCAGGCTAATTTTAAAATTGATTTACATTTTTGATATCAATTGTAAGATTTGTGTTATAAATAGATGGCAAATATTGTATTGCGTTTTCGCATGGCAGTGGCTCAGCCTGACAAAGCTTTGAACTTAAATGTATGATTAAAAAAAACAATAGAATTGCATAAAATCTCTGCTCTGTTGCAGTGAACAGCTGGTATTGCCAATTAGTTTAAAAAATCATACAAAACCAAAAAGTGAAACGGAAAAGTAAATAAAAATCGGCCGCGGGTATTGCAACATTTTAAGTATAGCTAAATTCATCTCCTGCCGCCAACTGTTCATCACAAGAACTTGGCCTAGCTTCGCACAGTCCGCAACTCTACTCCGCGCTACCTCGCTTCGCTTTGCTGCCTCGCTCCGCATTAATGGACAGACACCCTTATCGTCCATAACAATTGACATTACAAACATATGGCAGAGTGGAATTAAGCTGGATTTTCACTCAGCAGCACTCGAAAGTTCCTAACTAAATACGCAAGGTCTTTTCTGTGATGAGCGTAATTAAAACGTGGATTAAGAATTTAATATTGAAACTCAGAGTTGTAATGTGTGTTTGAATTGTTCGCCTTGACAAAGTTTATGATGGTCGTTCGAATCATGTCGGGGATTACAGTTATGACTTTTGGAGAAAGTTTCTCCTAATCAGCTTTGTATTCTTATGTTATGGGTAATTTCAGCTTGAAACAATAACACAACGCTACATATTACGGGGGTATAACAAATGAAGATAACTGATTTTAAACCACATATATGTATATCATATAAAATTCTAAAATACAATTTACAAATTTAAAACTACCCTGGAGTGGAAGTCTCTCCATTAATAGCGATGCATTTTGCCATCGCAAACTTCTAATAGATGGAGATTCAGCTAGACAGTTGTGTATTTGCATCTCTGCTCTTAACGACAACCATCGCTCGAGATTCATCGCTATGGATGTAGACTACGGGCTCTTATGTCTAATCTGTTAACTGAGACCATTCCCATTAGCCCCATTCACCTAAACACTGCTGTTAGATGGTGAAGAGTTGGATGTTCTGCAGATTCCAGCAAATGCCCTAGCAGGTCAAGCTTACCATGTTCATTCAATATCATTGAAGTAACAGGATGCCTACTGAATTTCAATATGATCATGTAAATGTTGCTCTCATTGCCTCACCAACTAGTCCAGAGCTTAATCTTCAAACGGCTGAACGGATTTTTTTTTATACCCGAGTTAGTATATATTCATATATATACTCATAAATATACTCATTTATCACAACAAAAAAAACTTAATCAAAATCGGTTGATCAAGTTTGAAGAAACCGATGAACAAGGTTTTCTGTTCAATTTTCTGCTAGCAGCTCGTATTTATTTTAAAATAAAGTTAAGTACTTTGTATAAACAAATACACGTTGCTCGTATTCTTCTCTACTCTTTGACTACCTTTATTACAGAGTTCTGAGAATTTTATTCGCAAAACAGAACATAATTTCATGTGATTAACTTTTTCGCGTTTTCTGTTTTCCTTTACTTATTTACACAATATATTGTCATTCGTTGAACAGATAACCATAGCAGTTATTTCAGTTCTTGGAAACATTATTGTATGTAAAGTAAACACAATATATGCTTATTTTACTTACTGATATTACAGTGTAACAAATTTTAATATAAGTTGTGTCAATATCTTATTTACCGTACCTATGCTAAAAGTATAAGGACAAATTAGTCTGATCTTTGAAGGCCCAGTGGTGTAGTAGGATTAAACAAGCTTGCTGGCAGCGGTTGGAAACGAATAGCTGAAGATTGAGCTCAATGGCGTGCCATAGGAGAGGCCTATGTTTAGCAGTGGATAGAAATTGGCTGATTATGATTATAAAACCTATAATATATACCTATACATTGTTTGTATTAACACACTAGGTATTTTTTCACCCATTAACCAAAATTGCTAAAAACATCATCATTATCAGCCCACGTCAGTCCATTGCTGGACACAGGCGTCTTCCAATGCACGCCACTGAGTTCTGTCTTCAGCTCTTCTCCTCCAGGCACTGCCAGCTACCCTGCGTGTATCGTCGCTTCATCTTGTCACAGGGCGTTCCACACACAATAATACGTAATCTCCACTCCAAAACGCGTCTACCCCAACGGTTATCGGTTCTGCGACATAATATGACTCGCGTCCTGCTAGTTCAGCTTGTTTACAATACTTATAATAAGTATTTTGAGTAGTGACGAGGTATTGCACACTTTATTACGAAAAGTCACCGCAGCGGATAAGCAGCGCTGGAAAATCGTTGGCAAGACGTTATCTGGAGATATAGCAGCGTATTTTCAATCATAGCAACTTTGTTTCAACGTCGTTAGAACAATTTAAAGTAAATAGACTGCAAAATAAGTTTACGTTACGATGTATCTGCGGCAAACTAGGCGCCTCCAAAATTTCCTTAATATTTTCGTATTTATTTTTATAACACGCATCATTCATTTTCATCACCAGGCGAGCACCATGCGCATTATACTTCAAAAACATGTTAATGTTAACCGTCTTCTATCAAAGTTCAAAAGACACAGCTTTCGATAGGTAGAACAGAACAATAATAACTCGTAGCACTACTAATTAGAATCCCCTTTAGTTCT
Source organism: Cabera pusaria (assembly GCA_954871355.1). Lineage (NCBI taxonomy): Eukaryota > Metazoa > Arthropoda > Insecta > Lepidoptera > Geometridae > Cabera > Cabera pusaria. The sequence goes on along the minus strand of OX940900.1, from coordinate 5,951,302 downwards.
GGTAACAGTGATTTCAAATGATGTAGGCTCCCATAAATCGCGACAAAGTACCCCAAGTATCGCTTCGGTTTCACGGTGCGCGACGCCAGTTTGCAAATGGCGTACTCGTTCGATTCGTTAATATTTGAAACCCATTTGGATTACGTGTTGCGGCTGCATTCTCATTAAACACATTAAAGCATGTTCCCGCGTCGACAGAAGGATTAGCGTGCGGCGGTGTACCTGCCGCAATCGTATGGAAAATAAATCCTCTTGGCTCTGAGGTTACAAGCTCTGAGGTAAAAAGTAAATTAAGCTTCGAACAAATCCTAATAGGATTTAGTTTGTGTAGTGGTGAAATTAACGAATAGTCGTTGCTTTTATAGGATGTTGATTTTTGAATATGTCGCTCAATATGACAGGTTTAACATAAAATAATTTTTATGGACTTGTGGTGTATTGGGAATATGGCTTTGACGCCATATGTAGTAAATACCAAATGCTTAAAATACTGCTATTACCAATAGATTTTCTATTAAAAAAAACATTGGTAAGTCCCCCCGGCTTAGTAAGCTGGCAATATAGGCTAACAAGTGTTGGGCAAGCTTGTCAGTCTAGCAACGTCCTTTTTATCACGCTTTTATTACTTTCACCTGTATGTTTGCTTCTATGTATGTAACTGACTTCTTTGGACTCGATTTTGACCCACTTTAAACAGACAGATTTAATACAAACTTTAAACACTTATTAGGAATCGGTGACAATACAATAATACAAACTAAAAAAATGTAAAATAAATATAGATTAAAACATTAAAAATGCCCGCTTTTATAACACATCAAACTAAAAAGTGAAAAATTATTCCTAATATAAGACGAAAATAATAATAAACGAAAAATACTAGTATATATTTTTGTGAAAAAAGCGTGGGTTGCTCGATATACTATGGCACAAAGCCCCCCACGCTTTTTTCACAATAATACTAGTATTTTTAGTTCATTATTACTTGCAGCTAATTAAGAATAATTTTTCACTTTTTAGATTAATTTGCTATAGAAGCGTGTTTTTTAGGGTTCCGTACCCAAAGGGTAAAACGGGACCCTATTACTAAGACTCCGCTGTCCGTCTGTCTGTCTGTCTGTCTGTCCGTCTGTCACCAGGCTATAGCTCATTAACCGTGATAGTTAGACAGTTTAAATTTTTACAGATGGTGTATTTCTATTGCCGCTGGAACAGCAAATACTAAAAAAAAAAAAAAAAAATTAAAGGGGTTCCCCATACCAAAAACGTGTTCTTAAACGCCATCTATCTAATTCGTTTCGGCAAAATGACATAGATGGCGCTAGTAAACGAGCCCCGTCTTTCTAGATCGCGACCAAACCAAATATTCTGGGTAATATCTATTAATCAAATGTATGAGGTTGAAACTCTGTTAAGTTTCGTATTGTACGAAACCCTCCCACAGTGTGCGATAAGAGACGCGATGCTGACTCGCACTTGGCCAGTTTTATTTAAAAACTATATTTATTATAGTGACAGGATAGTGTCTGGTGTCTGTCTAGCCAGCTAAACACACTCAAGTTGGAAAATTTGATGGATATTTTTTTATACTTATTATTATTTTATTATTTTTATACTTTCTCGCAAAAACTGAACGGATTTGAATGAAAATGTATATACAGATATATACCCTATAGTACCACATTAAAGGATACTTTAAGACGCGGGCAAAGCTGCGGGGTGCAGCTAGTTATAAAATATTACTTAGATCTATTACAAATGTACAAAACACCCAAAAACTGAAGGCGACATCATAAGTGCTCTACATCCTACCATAATTCAAGAATATCATGATGAAAGCCTTAAGAATATTTGAGCAAGCGTAACCCTATAACCGATGTACTAAGCTCTAGTAACAAAACATTTTCGTAGTAAATTTCACAATTTAATTTGCTTATGAGCTTAGATAACTTGATTTAATTTCACAACCGCTTGATTATTATCAAACCTGAAATTAACGTTCACGATACACGCCGCCGCATCGCAGCTTTATTTAACAAGTACTGCTAGACCACACGGGATTCCGCCGTTCGTGAGATAATATTGAACGAAATTTTCAAAACACGTTCGGGGAATTGCCTCCTCCGAATTAAACGTAATCTAAATGCTCTTACTCTAATTAGTCTTAAATAATGACTTTTGCTTGTTACAGATAAAATGGAGCGCCGCATCGCGGGGATAATCTACATCTTAATCACATTCGCCCTCGTTACTGAAATGTCTATCAACGTACAAGCAAGAGACAACAATAAAAGACGCACTAAAGAGAAAACGGGAGGGTTCCTCAAAAATATTTGCGACATTACCGACCGAGACTCGAAAGTTCACTGCTACTGCGAGAATACACGGGAACTGAAAAATGCTACTAAGGCTGAATGCTGGGTATTCAACGGCGGGATACCGAAAGACGATCTCATTTGGCAGAGTTTTGCATCGCAGCCGAATTTGCAAACTTTATCTTTCAACGTTCGCGTCGACGGAGCTCTCGGCTATGTACCCACTAAGGCTCTCTACTACTTACAACGTCTTAGATCAATTAATATCAAATATGGGAACATTGTGGAAGTAACATCCTTCTCGTTCGCAAACTTAACTAACCTCAAGGAACTTGGACTCTCGCAAAACCAAATCGAAACTTTACAACAGTACTCCTTTGCTCACCTGCCCAATATTACGTCGATTAGTCTTGAGGACAACAACATCATAGATATTGATGCGGAGGCTTTTATCGATATACCGAAACTACAAAAGTTGGTATTCACAAAAAATAACATATCGACGATACGTAACCAGACTTTTCTGCACACTTTCAACTTATTGGAATTGGACTTGAACAAAAATAATATATACTATCTGAATCGTCACACTTTTGATGGATTGGCAAACTTGAAGAAATTGGATTTAAGAAGGAACCGAATACACAATTTGACTGAATTCACTTTTGCGGAGTTGTGGAATTTGCAGGAGTTACTCCTAGGCAAGAACGATTTGCGGTTTATATCGGAACGAGCGTTCGACGGACTCTCGCAGCTCCGAAAGTTGTCCCTCGATGACAATAAACTGGCGTCGCTCCCTTCGGGCCTGTTCGAGGGAGTTAGGGGCCTCAGCTCCCTCGATTTGCGATCTAACGAGCTACATGCATTAACTTTTGACAACATCAAACCTATATTAGACAATTTAAAGCCTCAAAACAGCAATTTACTGCTTGAAGGTAATAATAAATTCATAATTGACTTCCTCTAAATTGACTTGCATAAACTTAAAACACACGTTGAATATCAAACGAGTATAAACAGAGACGTTATTATTAACTTTAACTTATAAAGTTTGTGCTTTTATGATCCCTCAGGGTGTCTTACCCGAGTAGACTAGGTGGATAGAAGTGGAAAGCGTTGTATAATACGTTTTATTTCGGAGTAGTTGCGTAGTTTACTGCGCTCGACTCTAAAAAGTCCTCTTGCATTTAAGCTTTAAGCTGAGATTTTAGTTTTATCCAAATATGTTTTAATTCTTTTCAGAGAACAACTTCGTGTGCGACTGCAGGTTGAAATGGATGCACGTGCTGCGCAACGACACAAAAAGTCAGAATACAAAAGAATCTCTAGATGGAGTCATTTGCAAAATGGATCCCCCCATAGTAAGCTCCGCTTACAATAAGATGTCTGAGCAGGATGATAAACTGGATTACAGTCAAGACATTTTGCATGCAGGTATAACGATTGAAACATTGAACGCAAAGATGAACGTCACTGAGAAGAAAACTATTCCCGATCAAGACACTGCCGACACAAATACGAATGATGTATCAAAGAAAGGGATGAAACGTAACGTTTTGAAGATACCTATGGAAAAATTACCATGTCCAAGAGAAACGCAGAAAACTACCGAGGCGCCTCCAATGCCTTTAGGAGATCCAATGATACCGATACAGAATGAAATGAAGACGTTTCGATTTCTCGATATGAATTCCGGACAAGTAATGTCAAGGTCGATTTCTAGTTGTGTAGTGTTATGGAATGTTTGTTTTGCGTTTTTCTTTACCTAGATTAAGTATTAAAACTAGTCTTAAATAAAGAGGTACAGACTATTTAAGTAAATTTTGCTTCATTTCTATGTAAATAAAAATAAAAAGGTTGTAATTGGCTTTGTGGTAATAATAGAATTTAATCGATAATGTTTGCCATAATTGTTCGTTATGTACAAAACAATTACGTAAAATATTATTTCAAGTAAGTTTTATGTATTTTATAATTATAATATAATACGAGTATATATCTAAGTAAATAATAACTATCATATATTTTATAATGTGTGTTCATATTTCGTTTTGTATTGTAGTAACAAAGCCTCTGTAAAATGAGTATACTTACTGCTTATTAACTAACTCAATAGTCAATAAATCTAGTCAATAACAATTTTACGCTGAATGAATATTGTAAAATAAGGATTATGTTACTATAAGAAATAATGCCTGTGTGTGAACAGCGTTCAAACAGCAATAGAGTTAAATGTATTAAATATTACAGCAGCTGATTTTCATCACGTACCAATGGCTCACTTTCGACTTGTTGAGACCTTTAGTTTGAATTTCATTATAATGTTGTATCTTGAAAAGTATTGATACCCAGAGCTCAAAGGCTAAACATTGATACCGACAATTTCAATGATATCAAACCAGAATACTAGAAGAAAAGAGAAAGACGTGGCTATTTAGGTTGTTTCATGTCTCTCTATTTGACGCTTGCAATGACAGTAGACATCTCGCACACGGCGTCGTAATAATATACCTACGTGCATCGTAATACGCGCGTAGTACGAGAGCAATACGAGCACGTACATATTCAAAAAAGTCCGCAGACGAAGCGTTGTTGCAGCGAATCGTATGTAGAACTCTGCAGGTCTCGTACTCGCAATGTATAGACGCACATACGACGATACGCCTACGAGACGACTACGCTTACGATCCGTGTGCGAAAACCCTATAGGCTAGTCGATGTCAGTGTTAAGACTTCCTGCCCTACCCAAGTACTATTTAGAAAGTTATCGAAGTTCTCTGTCATCGTAAACGGTTAATAAAGAAAAAGTGTGTAGCAAGACAGCTGTATAGCTGATTTTCATTCAATATAACCAGGGCAATCACTATCAATGTAGATACAACCCAGTCTAGTCTACTATTTCAGCGCAAAAGTCCATAAAAGCCTTCAAAGGTGAGTTATATCACACCAATAGCTTTTCAGTGTAAATCCGCGGCGTTTTTCATACTCAAGTGTAGAACAAGCTTAATTTAAAATATGACGTACATTCAAAATTCGAGTCGAGAGTAAGCTAAGCCATTACGGAGCCGCTTATTTTTATTGCGGTTAATAATTATAATAATTGTAATGTATCGTAACACGCACTTTACCATTTATGCAAACAGTAATGTACTTACTCATTGATGTTGTAAATTACCGGTAAATGTTATTGAGGTATATTTCGTTCGGTAACAAATATTTTGCACGAATTTCAAGATATGCAAGCAAATGTAGGTCGGTCAGAACGACACTCAATCATAGCACACTCACACACACACTCATTCACTCCTAAACATAGAATGAAGCTATTTGTTTGGATATTTTGCTTCTTATTTGATAATATCTATACTTAAGCATTGTCCTTTAATACGGATTTTAGAATTTGCAACTAACCTTTAAAGCCTTTTTATGCCTTTCCTTAAAAAATACAACTTTTTACTGATGAACGGCAGTACAATCTGTAATACTTACCTCAATTTTGTGTGCCTTTCGAAGTTACTACAACAAATAACGTAGGCACACAAAACGGAACAAACCAATTCGCAATATTGTATTTGATCAGAGTTTCGCTCAAAGTTTCGATAGCATTTCTAATAATATTAATAGTTCACCAATACCTACCTATAATTAAAATTGCCGCACTTATAATGTTTTCCGTGACTTACTTACCTTCTTACGAGTTTAAGAATTTTACGAGATTTTTCCCTGTATTTAAAGGCCGGTTTATACCAAAGTTGAGATGAGAGGAGTTATGACCTAACAACAGAACTATTGGAATTTCATCATACTATCATAGCATGCAACGATATGTATTCTTAATGGTTGTCGACACACCTCTTCTCTCCGTTTTGGTAATATTGTAGCCTCAGAATTTAGGATCTTCACTTAGATTTTCCTGTCATCTTTTAATGCAAAACATTTGTTACATAATTTAAAAAGGTACCTATAATCTATAAGGTTAATAGATTTCTTCGTCACTAATGACTGACGTAAGATGTGAGCATTTTTGATACTTTAGTTTTGAACATTTTATTAAAACATAACAAAAATTAAACTTTGTCTGCTGTGTATATGAACGCGTAAGTACGTCATGATATGGCGTCGTCAATCAGACCAATTTTGAGGCATTGAAGTTACGTTGAAGACACAATTGGATCTTCCAGTAAAATAGAACATTGTAATTTTTGTGAAATAATGTTAAAGTTTATTATAAAAATTAACGTTCATTTTAAACTTATAGATTTAAAATCGGGAATTTAACGTGACTCGTGCGTTCGTCCGAGGCTGAACGCGTCGGCGAGCGCCCGCGCTCGAGATCCTGAAGAAGGCCTCCGGATAAGGCCGAAACATATGTCGATCGCTATATCAACATCGCGTAAGTCACTTTAAATACCCGATTTTAAATCTATAAATGTTGAAGTTGTATAAAGATCCGCAACAGAATAAAACAATATAATTATTTTAGTCCTACGCCAGAAAAAGAAAACGTTGCTATGAGGCTGTTTTGCATTAACCCTCTTTCAGCAGGGAGTAAGAGTGAAGTAAGAATGTTTTGAGCTTTATGGTAGGCGTCCAAGCCTATAAATTCTTTGTAGCTTCCATATAAGACAAATCTAACAAATCAAATGCTAAAATCCATCAAGTGGACTATAGAGCGTCACTGCGTCAAAAATATACATACATACTTCTCTCAAGACATACATAAATACTTTATTTACTGTGCAGGCTGGTTAATATAAATGCAATGGTATATTACCTGTAAATTTAAATCCATTAACTAACTGAACCAGCTATAGTCTACAATCCAACCAAATTATCTCCGCCTCTTATTTCGATTAAACTTACCTAAATTATCCATAACATTTTCCCCGAAAAGCTTTCTTCCCACCCTTTTATGAAGTTACAATATAATTGGAGACTAAATCCTCATAAAATACAAAGAAAAACATTACAGTATCTTAAGCCCTTGCCTAAATAAGGGATTTAAAGTTACGACTGTTTTTACTATCACAGATTATATTGCCATAAAGGGGAGATACCCAGTTAAAGCGAAATAGAAACATAAATGTCCATACGCGAGAGCGAGAGGGCAACACGAATGGAAAGTTTCAAAATAATGCAATGGAGACCCTCGTTGATTAGAATTTAGTGCAATTGCCTTTCTTTATCTTTAATTGGAAAGGGGAATACGAGCTAATATTGTAATTGGTAAAACAATTTCGTGAACTGGGGGTCTTCTTTAGAGAACACCCTATGCATATGGTTGTAAGGTAATTAGATTACTGCTGTTTGCATGCAATAACAATTTAATTATGTTTAATTTATTGGTCTTATGATATACTCGTATTTCAATTGTACTCGTTATTATTGATTGTTTTCAGTAAGTAGCACTAACTGCATAGTTTATTTGTAGATTATGTTTAAGTGAGTGACGGCGAAACTAAATCAACTTAATGTATCCTTATTAAGATGTCATTTGTATTTAAGTGTAAAAAAGCTAATTGGAGAAATTAAAGATTAACTCTTATGATAGTTACTGTTACATTTTATTTTCTTGTAGGTGTGACAAAATTATTGTAACTTTTTCTTATAATTTTATAATTCAGCGTTTGATTTTTTTTAGTGTTTGGAATCGCTGGGTAGAGCGACCCTATGTAAGCATTTGAAAAAGCTCACGGTCAAAAATGCTCACTATCTGACACAATTGTTTTGTATAAAATTAAGGCTCTTTTGTATACGGTTGTAGTTCATCGCATATAAAATGTATAAATGTACCTATCTAATAAGTCAATATAAAACTTTATTTACCAAAAAAAAAAAGACAAGAGGTAATATTAGTAATCGTAATCAGTATTAGCTTTGCAAGGGGGCCTAATAGAATGATCGAGGTTCTTTGTTTGAAGATTTGAAAAATAATGGCTAACCTAAGCTACACGCTTACATTGAATGAGCCAGTATTATGAATTCGGCTGTAAGATACCTTTTAACGAAAACGACGCCGCGGAGCACAGGCATATAATAACTAAAGTCGGGCTTCGATAATAGTGCGCACATCTCTACCGTGAGTTCTAGTACTACCAAGCAAAAAAATATTAACTACGCAGCTATTTGCAAGTAGGTATCCAAGTATTTAGTGGAGTACCATAGAAGAGGCCTATATCCAGCAGTAAACGGAAACTGGCCGATAATGAGGATGAATATGAAGTATTTCAGCATCCAGTATCCAGGCCTCCCTCACTCGCCTATAGCTACTGCGATTTATACCTAAACTTTCGTCACCTGCGCCGGTACTATCTGCCAGTCGGTTGTCACTGCTCACGCGCGCGCAACGTATATTATTATTCAAATGACGGGATAACTGCGCATTCGTATTCTATCTTAGAAACGATTTAAGTTTTTCATAGTCATTTTGCGGGTTGGACAAAAAACAAGCACAATATGTTTTATTTTTTACGCTACCGATACTAAAATGACAAGACGGCGTAAAATTCACTTTTTCGACATAAAATTCGACTCTTACTTAGGAACTTTGATGTAATTTTGTGAGGTAAAAATAATTCGTAAACTTTTTTTTTAGTTTATTAAGTCAACCCTTTACTGTATTGGGGCGCGTTGGTACATCGCGCGCTGAACGAAGCAATAACAACGCTAGGTCGAGCGCCTTAGACACATTTTTGCTTGTATTGTCTGAAATAAACGTTGGTATTGTGTTTTTGTAGGGGAGTGAAGTATCTGTTACGTAGTAACTATTATATAATCTGTGCTACCGTAGCTTAGACAATTGAGCAATAGAGAACTGCTTAATGGAAAAGAGTAGCGCTTAACCACTACCTCTCCTAATGTTAAGTGATGATGCGGTCGATGTTGAAGTGCGCTTACTCAAAAGGAACTTATTCACTCCTGGCTTGAAGACCCTAAATTGAGTAGTCTAAGCTGTCTAAACATGCGCAGTATAGAACTGCTTAATAGAAATGTGTAGCACTTGACCACTATCTCTGCTGATGTTAAGTGATGATGCTGTCAAATAATGTATCGCATTTACTTAAACGATACGTATTTACTTCTGACTTGAAGATCTATCAAATCTATCTAATCGGAAATGCAGACTCAGGCAGGGAATTCCATTCCTTGGCGATACGTATGATGAAAGGAGAAGCAGTTTTAAAGTAGAATTTTATTCGCTATAACCTTATACATAAAAGCCTTATTACGTATGCTCGTTTATTATCGTGTACAGCGTTGTAAAAAGTATTTTGACAAGTAATTTTTTGTATGAATAAAGATAATGTACGGTTTTATATATACCATTGTCGTTTTATTTCAACCTCGAAGAAAATAACGTTTAAATATTTATGAGGGTTCTTCAACATACAAAGATAATATTGAATCTTCCGTTAACTTTGTAAAGATACAAGGTTGGTGAATCATAATTATCATAAATTATTCAGAATAAATAAAATCAATGTATTGAATATTTGTATGGGATGAGTACTTGATATTCTGTGCTCCTTGCTTGTAGACGGAGATCAGTAGTCATAAACTATTTCACGTAGAGAAGGTGCAATCTGAGGGCTTATCGATAATTTATGCCGAGCTTAGACAAACTATATGAAAGCCCCGTTAGCGTAAAGGATATGGCTTGACTTCTAAAGGTACGGCCAAACCGCGGCCACTAATTGGTGGCGATCAGATAGCGGAATAGTATTTGTACCGACTGGTTCACACAAAACGCGATCTACGGCGATCAGAAAATGATTGAAAATCAGATCGCAAACGCGCACGCGAACTCAGGAAGCCGCGGTGTGGTCGTACCTTAGGACGGGTTTCGTTTCTGGGCACGGGTGTTCGTCTAGAGGTGGTAGGAGCATTATTATTTCGATGTTTCACCTGACTTGCTACCAAAAAATAGCTTACCAGCATCATAGAGGAAATCTGCCGCCATAACCTTTTCGGCAGCACACAGCCCTTGAGAGTCAGAGTATTCTATGCTTAGCGTGTTCACCATCTTAGAACAAAATATTGTCTCTTACCTCCAGGCAAAATAGTGGTCAAACGCTAGCCTATAAGATATAAGAAAAAAAACTATATTTCAATAGGGTGGCGACCCGTAGAAAGCGAAGGGCAGCCAAGTGGATGCAGATCAGAGCAAAGCAGGCATGGCGTACGTGTAGTAAGTACTGATGCTGACATAAATATAATATTAATAAAAAACAACACAGAGTGCATATTTACTTATGTAACGATACAATAATTTCACCTACAGGACAGTTATTGTTACCTGCCGATGTCCTATAGACTTTACCCCAACATTGTATCTTTTGATGGTGCTAAAAGGTTGAACAATATTGTAGGCTTCAGTGGTGTCTTGAACCGGCCCAACTTGAACAAAAACATGACCCCCAAATGGATGTGCCTCGTCACACTAACTACAGTATGCCGTTGCCAGACAACGACGATTCCATCTTAAATGACGATAATACCACGATGTACAATATTGCGCACGGCCGATGACCACGTACGGACACGCACAGTACAGTCCTATCCGAGGAGTAATATACATCGAAAATACTTATAACGAAGACATAAAATGGAGACGCCTGTCTGATGTTATTCAGACCTCAGATTACAGAACAAAAGGACTAAATAACAAACCTCTTGATCTCTAATCTGAGATTAAGACCTATCCGTAGGGCAATCTACGCTGACACTATCGCAATCTACAGGGTTATTAGATTAAACTAACCCAAAACTAGACTAAAACTATTACAGGTTTTAAAACCGACGCCAAATCATTACTCTGATAATAGAATAGACAGCACAAAGTATGCGAGGTCACAATAGTAACACGACATAAATAACTACTAACCCGGAGTAGATCTTCCTCGTTCGCATACGAAATAGTTCACTAAACCTTTACATACTAAGATTTATGCACTCCCATGTCACCCGAGTAAAACTCAGTTTAGGTCGAAAGTGGCCGGGGCACTAAGTTAGAGATGATTCATGCTAAAATGTGCCCCGGCCGGGAATCAACACAAAACAATAATCATTGACAATTTGACGTCAACTATGGCTATTTAGCTTTTTTTGTAATCCGTGGCTATTTATGTCCCGACAGACAGTATGTTGAATTGCTTGAGTTAAAAAAAACTGGCCAAGTGCAAGTCGGACTCGCACTCGTAGGGTTCCGTAACACAGTATACCAAAACTATGATTTTTCGCAACTACAAAATTAACTTTGTTTTTGATAGTGTTTGAATGAAAAACAAAGTTATCTTTGCGGTCGCCATATCTCTAAAACTGCTGACTGTATCTCGTTCAAACCAATTTTCGTTGTTAGTTTTTATTGAGATCTACAGCATAGAGCGGGGGGGGGGGGGGGGTGGGGGGACACACATTTTACCACTTTAGACGCGCCTATCTTTCAAATGATTGACTTTGAGAAAAAATGATTTTAGAAACCTCAATGTCATTTTTGAAGACCTATTCATAGACACCCCACCCCACACGTATAGGTTTGAAGAAAAAAAATTTTTTTTGTTTCATTTCCATGTATGGGATGCCCCCCTTAAACTTTTATATTTTCTACTTTTGTATAAAAATCGGAAAGCGGTTCACAGAATACATCTATTCTTCTTATCTTCAATTCTGTAGTCCTAACAGTTTCGGAATAAAATGGCTGTGACATACGGAAGGACAGACAGACAGACAGACAGACAGACAGACACACAGACAGACATACAGACAAACAGACAGACATGACGAATCTATAAGGGTTCCGTTTTTTGCCATTAGGCTACGGAACCCTAAAAAAGTTATATAATTTTAACGCGTTAGCTAGAGATTGTGGTCACTCAGGCATTAACATACTTCTATTGCCTAATATTATTTGTTTCCTATTTATTAATACTGGGTTACTGGTTTTTACCAGTACTCATTAAAAAACTCCGTACGTGTTTATTATGGTTGATCGACAGATCAGTCTTGTTTCGTACATTTATCGATATATAATTTCAAATCATTTACTAAGCGAAAAACCGTCTTAAATGCTGCGGTGCTAGTTTGTTACCCAGTTTGTGTTTATCTCTATATCTATAGAAAAACGAGGACTTAACAACGATAATGGGATCAAACAGAAAGTATACTGTCACAAAAAAAATCAAAATGGTTAACAAACATAGGAGTTCTAAAGAAACAAACATTTAAAAAAAAACAGTTGAATTGAAAACCCCCTATTAGATTTGAAATCGGTTAAAAATGCATTTGAACATAACGTAACATAATATATATTTTACTACAGCAATGTAATACATAATTATTATAATCATGGTACGGAGACTACAAACGAAACAACGCAATTTTCACCTTATGCATTTTTCGCTACGCTACATCACGGTAATATTAATATAATACAGTATTGTGACTCGGCGTGTCCTTGAGATCAAAAGCTAAAGCCGCTCGGCGGCTGGCGGCACCGCGCGGTACGTACACGCGCGATAGGGCTGCCCGCCTACAGTATTTTAATTGCATCTACCTACTTGACGATTTTTCTAGTTTTCTAGTTTTTTAAGCGAAATATACACCTTAAAATAAATTAAAGAGAAAAAAAAATTTAAAACAAGCTTTTATCTGAGACAATGAACTAAAATGTTAAAAATAATTAATGTTAAAAAAATAAAAAATATCTGAATACTGTACTAAAAATATATAAATACTTATCAATATTCTTAAAATTTTGAAACACTACCTGTTTTCAGGCTAGGTAATTACTATACTTTAGTGCCTCAAGCTTTTAAAAATATAGGTAAGTACCTACATGACAAATACTTACTAGAATTTATTTTTAACATTTTAGTTCATTGTCCCAGATAAAAGCTTGTTTTAAAAAATATTTTTTTCTTATAATTTATTTTTAACTTTTTAGTAGGTAGGTATAGATACCGACTACCTACCTACTACCTAAGTATTTAAGAGAAGGCATGATGTTTTAAAATATTCCACGGATATTTTGATGTGATTGTGGGTAAAATGTTCTTCAACGAAAATCAATCGACATGCCATGCCATGACAGAAATGCCATGGCCACCCTACAGCTTCATCATCAGATCCTGGCTTTCATTTAAGTGTAAAGTGCTCCTCAAGATGATTCATTTGAGCCCAAATTCACTGGGGTTACGTTATTTTATCACAAAGATGCTGTGGCCACCTTCCAGCTTCATCACCTGTCGCTAAATTTCATCTAGGTGTAAAGTTCTCTTCAAAACGAATCAATCGAGCCCAAACTCAATAGTGTTTTGTTTTTTTTATCATATTCCGTGGCTGCCTTCCAGCTTCATCATCAGACCCTGAATATTTACATACATACATACATTGCAAGTTAAATTAAAGCTTGTAAAAATTACGTACTAGTAGTTATATAAACATTATTTTATACTCTTACCGTTCGGAGCTTTCAGGAAATTTAAAAATGATATCTCTGGGTGCGTTACTGAAGAATTCAAGCACACATACACAGCAAAATATAGTCTATAATTCCTTTGTGCCATATTAAGTATAATATTTATATATATTCTCAATCAATCAAATATTCACAATTCGCACGCTTACTGTTTAAACCGTCACACCTTCCTACCTTCACACGTTCGTTTATCACTGCGGCGCAACCACATTCGTGAGCTGTGTACCGAGTGTGTACCGAACTCGAGGCGCGTAGGCATGACGCGCGATCCGACCGTTAGTATGGAGTCAGAATACTGTTTATGTATTACATTATTGTTGCTAAAGCTAACAAGTCTGTTGGTTTCATAATGCGGTCAGGCAAGGATTAAAAAAAAATAAAAACATTCAAAATACTTTACAGTATGTACTTATGTTCGTTCTCACTTAGAATATGCATCGCAAATATGGAACCCGAGATATAATACTTATATCGATAGGCTCGAGCGCATCCAACGAAAATTTATTAGATTTCTTAATTATAGGACTTCATCGAAAAATAATGATTATCATAGCTCATGTGCACGGTACCATTTCCTCCCGCTTGATAGGAGACGTGATACTTCAGATATAGTTTTTCTGAAAAAGATTATGTCTTCATGTATTGACTGTCCAGACCTGCTCAGTAAAATATCATTATACGTACCCTCTAGAACATTTAGAAGTAGCCCCCTATTCTACCTGCCAAGTAGTTCTACAAACTACCGTATGAATAGCTATATACGCAGAGCTTGCAATTCTTATAATGATCAGTGTAAGGATATTGACATATTTAACTGTAGTGTGGCCTCCATGAGGCATCAACTCGCAAACTTATTTTTTAGAAAATTCTAAAAAAAAAATACTTTTACTACGTTACAACTTCTAAATTAGACTAAGAAAATCACTTTTAATTGTATTGATGAGTGCAGACAGAATAATTGTATCTAATATTACCTAAGTAACCTAAAAACAGTTTTATATAATTTATATGTATATTAGTACTAGCAGCCCGCCCCGGCTTCGCACGGGTAGAACATATATGCCTACAAAATTTGCATCAGTTTGTTGCATCGAATATAAAATATGAACATATTTAACAATAATCGTCATATTTTATCCAATTTACACAAAACCTTAACACATTATGCACCTAAAATTTCCTCATAAACAATTAAACACTCTGGCTATTGGTTAAAACCGCATGATAATCCGTTCAGTAGCTATTGAGATTATTGCGAACAGACAGACAGACGCAATGATCGAATTTGTTTTATAATACTTACGTAGTGATATTGGACGGCCCTTTAGCGTAAAGGATAGTTACCCTGATTCTGACCCGACGGTCGTTGGTTCTAATCCTAGCTATATACCTACCAATGAAAGTTTTATGTGCATTCATGAATCATGAGTTTTTGTACAGTGGTAGTGGGATCATTAAATCTACCAAAAAGTAGCTTGGAGCCCGGGCCCGGTGGCGTAATCGGGAGAACGGTCGGCTTTGATGCCGTGGTACCGAGTTCAAACCTTAACGTGCACCAATGGATTTTTCCATCGAAAAATTTATGTGCGCTTCTCACAGTGGCCCTCCGGTGAAGGAAAACATCGTTAAGAAACCAACAACCCCCGCATGGTGGTAGGACACTATCTAGTGTCCGCCTGGTCAGCTACCACCCTCAAGTTAGAAAATCTGTCGCCGAAAAAACATCTAATGTGTTCCGGCAGCTATCCTTGAGAGCCAGTTCCCCAGTCTAGGCCTAGCGTGCTTACCATCTTCGACCGCATCATCACTTACCAACAGGTGAGATAGTGGTCAAACATCAAAAGATTTAACAAAAAAAGGTGAACATCTGCCGCCGTAACCTTACGCGTTCCCCGACGCAAAATGTAGGGGTAATATACGTTTAACGTGTGTATCTGTGTGTCTGTCTGTAGCATCTTAGCACCTAACCGGATGAACCGATTTGTTTTTATTATTGATAGTTTTTTTTTGTTTGATAGATGTTTTCATCGAGAGTTTTCTTAGCTTTGATTCATGAAAATTCGTTCAATCGTTATAAAACTATGAGCTTTTTTCTAGTAAATTGCGCTATGAAATCAACTTTCATAGGTCTGATTAATTCGAAAATCTTCTTCAACGATATTGTAAGAACATGGAAGCATTGAGCTGATGCTGGGCATCTCCTGGACTCTACAGAATACTCAAATCCTCACCAACTTATAGCTCAGATTTTAAATGTCGTGTTTAGAGTCATTGGAACGCTTTTAATGAAAAGATTATACATAGATCAGTCGGGGTGGTTTAAAATATTGTATTATTATATATATAGATGAATATTATTTTATACAATAGATCATATTATTGTACTATATTGACTTCAAATTGATTGTGATCGGTGGGGATCTACCTACAGCATAGCTAAGCCTATAATAATATTTTCGTAGTAACTATGACCTAATCTGTAGTTTCACTGCAAATATTTTATTAATTTTGCGAAATTCGTGGTATCTTCTAGAGTTTTCATTTTAATTATATACTGAAAAAGGACAATTTTAATCTATAATATGTAGCCAAGCTAATGAATGTAATTATTTGGATAAGGATTAATACTATATACTTGAAAATTGCCTTGGAAGTTATGTAATATTTTGTAACAAAAATTTTAAGATTAAAATGGTTACTGTGAGTCAACCTTAAGAGATAGACATATGCTGTCTCGGACTTTTTTGTAGGTCTTATTAAGTTGTACAACTCTTGCATAGAAAATATTCTTCTATCTATTTTCAATTAAGCAGCGTTCGTAAGAAACGTGTTTTTTCGACCGTTTTTTAGCCGACTTAGGTTGCAAATTAGGTCTCTACGAATGTACCTTTGATTTAAACGGGATAATATATAGCCTATTTTCATTCCAAAAGTCCATTCTATGTATTAGTGAAAGAATTTTTTAAATCGGTTCAGTAGTTTTTGAGCCAAATCATTACAAAAATACAAAAATACAAATGTTCTCTCTTTATAATATTAGTTTAGATAACCAGTACACCACAACATTATCTACTTATCTAATTTACTTCTATCAGTAAAAACTTGTAATTGACTTACACGTAGAATAATTAGTTGCTATTTTTATATTAATAGTCGATAGTTTTGCGAACAAAATAAAATAAAAATTAAAAAAAATAAAATTATCGTGGCTACATTGGCATGGTTAAATGTCTACCCAACAGCTCCCAATCTAAACCAAATCTCATTTTAGAGGGAATTAAACCGGCTACATAAATTTCATTCGAGTCGTAGAGATTCCGAGGGATCACGGAATTAGTCCTGTGTGACCGAGATAGTGTTATGTCGGGCTAATGAAGTGTGAATGGATCCTTTTTGATATTATGTAGGCATCAGTTAGGCATATTGTCAGTATAGTAATCTTATGTAATAACAGCGTAGATAGATGGATAAACACTTGATTGGCACATCAATTATACAGGAAATATACCAAGCTTGCTTATTCGTTAATTTGTCTCGATAGCTTCAGCTCTCTGGCGAATTATTTCGTTCCGGATTCAGTCTTCCAGAGATAAACTAAGTACAGCTCTCGCCATAGGACGCTGAGCGATTTTAAATTGGTAGACTAGTTGAACTGTAATTTTCAGCGTCTACGCCTACAACAACCAATATTGCTTTTACATAACATTTTGTGAGTCACCTGCGCTTCACCAACTTTTTGGACATACATTTTGGAAATAAAATTACAGAACTCTCTAAAACAATTTCTAATGAAAGACGGAGTCTTGTTCGCCACAATTCCCGTCCGTGGATCGCCTAAGAGCTCAGTAACGAACGTCTGAGACGTGTTTATGTACCACAAGCACTTCGGTACAGCTTGCAGTCTCGATTTCAAGCTACCTATGGTTAAAACGTTCCAGGATTGCTTGAGAAATCGAGAATTTCAGGTGCAGTGTTGTACTTTTGAGCTGCAAATTCAATCCGTTTCAATTTACAGACCATTTTATAAACTCGATTCTGCAGAAATACAAATCAATCTTATAAGTAGTTAAGGTTCATAACGGCAGTAACTGCCTCGCTAAATAGCTTTTGTGTGTTTTTTATAGTTTAAAACGAAATCAGTAAAGTATTTTATACTATTAATATTTTATAGACCTTAATATATTTTTATTATAATACACTAGCAGCCCGCCCCGGCTTCGCACGGGCAGAACATATATGCCTACAAAAGTTGCATCAGTTTGTTGCATCGAATATAAAATATGAACATATTTAACAATCATCGTCATATTTCAACCAATTTACACAAAACCTTAACAAATTATGCACCTAAACCTTCCTCATAAACACTCTGGCTATTGGTGAAAACCGCAGGATAATCCGTTCAGTAGCTATTGAGATTATTGCGAACAGACAGACAGACGCAGTGATTGACTTTGTTTTATAATATTTACGTAGTGATATTGGACGGCCCTTTGGCGTAAAGGATAGTTACCCTGATTCTGACCCGACGGTCGTTGGTTCTAATCCTAGCTATATATACCTACCAATGAAAAATTTATGTGCATATATGAATCATTAGTTTTCGTACAGTGGTAGTGGGATCATTAAATCTACCAAAAAGTAGCTAACCACCAAGGAGAACATCCGCCGCCTTAATCTTACGGCGTTCCTCGACGCAAAAAGAAGAGGTAATATACGCTTAACGTGTGTATCTGTGTGTCTGTCTGTAGCATATTAGCACCTTACCGGATGAACCGATTTAGTTTTTATTATTGATATTTTTTTTTTTTTTTTTGGTAGATGTCTTCATCGAGAGTGTTCTTAGCTTTGATTCATGAAAATTCGTTCAATCGTTATAAAACTATCAGCTTTTTTCGAGTTAATTGCGCTATGAAATCAACTTTGATAGGTCTTATCAATTCGAAAATCTTCTTCTTCAACGATATTGTAAGAACATGGAACATTGACCTGATGCTGGGACATCTCCTGGACTCTACAGAATACTCAAATCCTCACCAACTTACAGCTCAGATTTTAAATGTCGTGTTTAGAGTCATTGGAATACTTTTAATGAAAAGATTATACATAGATCAGTCGGGGTGGTTTAAAATACTATATTATTACACATATAGATGAATATTATTTTATACAATAGATCATATTATTATACTATATTGACTTCAAATTGATTGTGATCGGTGGGTATCTACAGCATAGCTAAGCTTATAATAATATTTGTGGTTTCACTGCAGATATTTTATTACTTTTACGATGCATGTATGTGAAATCCGTGATATCTTCTAGAGTTTTCATTTGAATTATATACTGTAAAGGATAATTTTAATCTATAATATGTGGCCAAGCTAACTAACGTAATTATTTGGATAAGGATTAATACTATATACTTGAAAATAGCCTTGGATGTTATGTAATATTTTTAACAAAAAAAATTTTAGGATTAAAATGGTTACTGTGAGTCAATCTTAAGAGATAGACATATTATGCTGTCGCGGACTTTTTTGTAGGTCTTATTAAGTTGTACAACTCTTGCATAGAAAATATTCTTCTATCTATTTTCAATTAAGCAGCGTTCGTAAGAAACGTGTTTTTTCGACCGTTTTTTTGCCGACTTAGGTTGCAAATTAGGTCTCCACGAATGTACCTTTGATTTAAACGGGATAATATATGGCGTATTTTCATTCCGAAAGTCCATTCTATGTATTAGTGAAAGAATGTTTTAAATCAGTTCAGTAGTTTTTGAGCCAAATCATTACAAACATACAAAAATACAAATGTTCTCTCTTTATAATATTAGTATAGATAATAGCGAATGATGGTATAATATAATACGAGCCGTAATGAAGTGCCGATGCTGGTGCTGGATATCTCATTATATACGCAGCCACTTATTGCAACTAAAAATTAAGTTTTAGCTTGGCGCTTAAGCATTCTATCGACCACAGAATAAATGAAATAGTAGTAATCTACTATTCTGTGCTTTCAATATAATTAGATTAAACACACGGCTCAAAAGGTGCCAGCAATGGGTTCAAATCTCGACATGATTTTACCCATTACATTACAAAACAAACAACAAAATAAAACTATTTATTCTCTGTAGAAAAAAAATTTTGTATGTAACAGTACATTGATTAACATTATTAGACAGGTTCAATTTTGTAAGTTAAAGCAAACTGTCACCATTTTACTCGTACATTGCTACAACGCGTGCGGTCCCGTAAACACGTCTCAGCTTCGTGTGAAGTTCACAACTCTCCCAGTTGCGGTTGCAAGAGGAATATTTTGCTAACGACCTTTCGAGCTACCTATTTCGGTGTCCCAAAATGTATCTGGAAAACGGCCTCCCAATACATTGTACATTGAGAACACGACTTCTAAATGTTTCAATAAAGTCAGTTGTAAAGGGAGAGCCAAAGAGCCTCTTGATCTTGATACCACTATAGATTTCCAGACAAGCGCTATTTAATAAGAGAATGTAGAATTCGTATGAATAAAAAAACCGGCCAAGTGGAATTTAGGCTGATTTTAGTCTCACGCTCACCGTCAGCGCTCATAGCTCAGCGCGTAGTTTCTCAGCGCTGAGGCTCAACGTGGCTCGTTTTAGTATCGTACTGACCACCTTGACTTCGCCTTGACGCGATTCGCCATGACTGTACGCGCTGACGACGTCCGCTCCGCTCGACACTAGAACGCTCACTGAAAGCAGAGGCGCTCGTGCGATCGTCAGCGCCGACAGCTACGCGGGGCCGACGCGCGACGCGTACGGCCGCGTAGCTATCAGCGCTGACCACCGTGCGCGCTGATAGCTACGCGTCATTCAAAAACGCTTCCTAGAAGTTCATATATCTCGGCCATCAGCGCTGACGGTGCGCGTGCCGTCAGCGTAAGACTAAAACCAGCCTTAGACTCGCGGGTTCCGTACAAATTTTTTGAACTGCGTTAAAGGACAAACTTAACTGTGCAGTTCCATCCCTAGACCGATGCCTAGCCACGATTGATGCACCAGCCGCGAATAATAAGTTTGCCATTATTAAACTCACTTCGTTTTGTTATTAAAATACATTTAAGGTACGGCCACACCGCGGCGTCTTGCAATCGGCGGGCGCGATCTCAGTACTTTTCAATTGTTTTCTGATCGCGTTTGGTGTGAACCAGTCGGTACAAATACTACTGCGCTATCTGATCGCCCCCTAGATCGCGCACGCAGGACGCTCCGGTGTGTCCGTACCTTTAGGGTTTTCAGACTTTTTTCCTTATTTGAACTGTAAAACGTTACTTTTCGCTAAATTTCACGATTCTAGGTCAACGGGTAATTTACCCTATAGGTTTTGATTCCCTTGTGAAGTCGCAAAATATGCAAAAATAATTATGTGACTAAAACGATTATTCATATTTATTAATCGCGTTGACATACAAGTTTGATTTGAAAATACGGTTGAAAGAGACTGTAAATCCGAGTATTTGATATCAGCATCTTCGACCATCTTTGATCGCATCATCACTTACCAACAGGTGAGATAGTGGACACACGCTAGCCTATAAGATATATAAAAAAAAAAGATATAAATAGAAACATGAGACCTCTGCGCTTCTCTGTAAAAAATGGTTCTTGATAGACGGAGAGACGGACAAAAAGTGGTCCTATAAGGATAGGTACTTTTCCCCTTTTGAGGTGCACAACCCTAAACCTAAACAATTCTAACTGTTCAAGATCGGAACAAGTTGGCTTTTCACCTTTTAGAAAGAAGATTATCTACCCTATAATTTCATCTAGCTAAGTCTGTTTAGTTCAAATTAAAAACCAGGTTGATCCTTCTAGAGGTTGGATAAGCCGTCTGAGCTAAATAATATACTTATCTTGATACAATATCAACAAACCACCACTTAGTTCCATTATCTCATTAGAACATTATCTGAAGCCAGACATCTTTCTCTTGAAGATGGTTTTCTTTCTAGGTGTCCTTCCAATAAAGATTTCACTTAATAAAATACGAAATACGTACGACAATGCCTTGGAGAATGCTCAACGAAGCGGCGGGACAGCCTCTATTAAAATACCAATTCCAATTATTGAAGAATCGAACGCTATTACGTCTTGGAAAGCATCGAACCAGACGAAAATGATTGTTCAAAGAATCAAAGATGTAGATATTGCCTGATGGAGATGATTGGAGACGTTGAGGTTTTGTAATGATTCTGCTTGTGTCTTTTTTACTAAAACTTACTTAACGTAGTAGTGTATTTTCTAAGTCGAAGCTATTCCACTTGAGTACAGGCAGATAGATAGATAGAAGGCAAAGACGAGGCAAGGACAGGGTGAGGACGGGGCAAAGATGTGGCGACTTGAACTTTCATACAAAATGTGAGGAAGTTTTTTTTTTACACCGAACTGGGTAGCACTTGACCACTATTTCACCTGATGTTAAGTGATGAAGCCATCGATGATGGAGCTTGCTTACCCAGAAGATACCTATTCACTGGCGATTTGAAGACCCCCATATTGTGCTTAACCGAAAACACAGACTCAGGCAGGGTATTTTAAACCTTGCGGTTCGTATGATGAACGAAGAAGCAAATCACTTCGTTCGGGTATATGGTATTTTTCAGTGGCGCTTTTAGTATTTCTGGATGCCCGATTATAAAATGGGGATGGTGGAATCAAGTCATGTAGTTCCTTTGCACACCTGCCAAAATGTATTCGATAAAAAGTTTCAACGGGGTGGAACACGTTTTTGTCGTACGTCTTACGTATTTTTTATCTCGCTAGCGCCGATAGGCTGCCTGAAAGACTTTGGTTTATCTTGCAATTATTTTTATCAATGCGATTTTTTTAGTTTCATTATGGCCCGCAGAATCATTTTGCTGTTTCCCTACACTCGCACACATTCACTGGCAGATAATGTTTAATAATCCACATAAAAGAACTAAAGAAAGACTGCGGTGAGACTACACTTTTTTATGTTCCTGCCAAAACTTATTATCACATCTCACATCCCTATCATATTACAGCATAATAGAATTTATTGCTATTTTGTACTTACTACCTGCTACCTACATTACTATTTTTTACACAAATTGAGTACCTCTTCTTTTTGTTAAGTCGGGCAAAATCTACATCTAACAAAAACAAAAGAAGTCATCTTTGGCGAAACATTAGTGATTGTTCTGAGCGGAATATAAACAAAAACAAAACAAAAGAAAGCTGCGTAACATGCTAAGCTTAGACTTGATTCCGTTTTCATCAAATTTCCCTGAGAATAGAACCCCTGACTTTACAACCGAGCAAACAAAGCCGACTAACTACCTACCGTATTCAATTACAAACGAAGTTCATTTCCTAAGTTACCCTTACTTTAGACACTATCAGTATTAACTAAAAGCTGTAATGAGACAGTTTGTAAGCCACTCCGAAAGCAACCCCCGAAATAAAATTTATGAGATTGACTTAATAGGATTAAAGGCTAGGCCTCGCCTTGTTACACTGCTTTTAGAAATTAAGGTACCCTCCTATCGGGAGTAAATTTTTGGGGTATGACCTGAAACACAATTGCCTGTAATTTATTAGTGGTGAAATATTTAAAATGCTTGTTCATTTTAAGAGCTTGTTAGGTAGGTACTTGCTTATAACAATTATGACATTGTCAGAATATAAACAATGCTTACGTTGATACAACATCAGTAAGCAAATATTACATTTTATGTTTGGAAAATGCTTTAAATTAATGCTTTAATTTGAATTAATGGATTTTGAACGTATGATGTTTTTATGAAATAACAGACCTTTATGTCTAAAATGACCATGGGTCCGTGGGGTCAACAAGCGCGCGGTTATGTAAAAGAGTTGTCCAGACGATAGATATATCCCATAACCAAAGAGTGGCGCTTAGGTAAGCGCCACTCTTTGGTTCACATCTTCGGGCACATCCTCGGGCGACGAATTAGTCTTGCCATTCAAAGAGGTAATGTCGTCAGCTTTTTGGGTACCCTACCAGCGGTTAGTGACCTTTATTCAGTTTGTATTTGTAGATGTTATATTATCTGTTTTATAGTTTTAGGAGTAGTTTATATTGTATATATATAATTTTAAATTAATATTAGCTAAGTTATGTTTAAAATAAAAAATTATGCCCTTTTCTCGGTTTTGCTGCATGTAGTAAACAACCCTGTTTTCATAATGAAGTAAGCTATTATTGAATTATTTTCATACATACGTTTTTCTGTCGAAATAATGTCCTGAGAATATAGCAAAATGTGTGTTATTTTAGTATACATTAATCAACTTACAATTTTATTCTACACGTAGTAGTTCAGCCATCATCTAACAGATGGCGTTAGTTGTACGAAAGTTGCAAAGTTTGGATTTTCACTGAAGCTTGCCTGAATGCCTGATAAACGAACTTCGGAAGTTCGTGTAGAGAGGCATCGTAGAGATAAGATTTTTTTAAGTAAACCCTGAACTTTGTTAAACGAGATCAAATAGAATTTCAGTTTAATCTTGTCTCATTCATTGTACTTTACTGATCTTACCGTTTTTAATGGCAGGTATGCGTTCCGGTTTAAACAAAATTTGGGTGAATTAAATCCATCCAGCTGTTTGACCGGAAAGAAGTCCAAAATAAACAATAAAACAAACTGACTTTTGCATTTATAATATTATTGGTGTTGAGGTGTTGACTTTTATTAATTATAGCATAGTTTCGTAACCCTGAGGGCCCGGTGGCGTAATCGGGAGAACGGTCGGCTTTGATGCCGTGGTACCGAGTTCAAACCGCCGTGCACCAATGGATTTTTCTATAGAAAAAATTATGTGCGCTTCTCACAGTGGCCCTCCGGTGAAGGAAAACATCGTTAAGAAACAAAAAAACCCCGCATGGTGGTAGGACACTATCTAGTGTCCGCCTGGCCAGCTACCACCCTCAAGTTAGAAAATCTGTCGCCAAACATCTTATGTGTTCCGGCAGCTATCCTTGAGAGCCAGTTCCCATTCTAGGCCTAGCGTACTTACCATCTTCGATCACATCATCACATACCAACAGGTGAGATTGTGGTCTAACGCTAGCTTATAAGATGTAAAAAAAAACACATACTTAACAACGTATCCATTTTATTGATTGCGTTTTTATATATTAAACACTATGAATATAATCATCATATCTATAAAAATTACTATTTTCAGTAAATTCAATTTCTTTAATATAAATTAGTCACTCAGCAAAGTTGGTAGAGCTATTTAATACTCTTTACTAACTTTGCTGGATTGAATCAGAATCAGCACGCAAATGTGTGTAAGTGTTTGAGCGCACAATCAAGATATGCGGGAACTACGAGCGCAGTGAAGCGCTTTGCTAATAGTGACGTGACGAGTGTTTGCGTTGGGCAACTGAACTATCGATCATTTCATATTAATACAACTATCTACGGCAAAATTTACCGTATTTTTCATTATTTATGAGTTGGCAATGTTTCAGATTTTTTCGGGCCGGTTTTTATAGAGTTCCGTACCTTAAAAGGAAATAAACTGGCCAAGTGCGAGTCAGTTTTATTTAATATATAGGGTTCCAATTGAACAAAATTTGCCGGAAAAATTAAGTACATAGTTTTATCAACAATATTAATAAACCGTGTCAATACTAAACATGCTTATTTACTACAACGCCATCTAACGAATATCTAACGAACTTCTAACACCAACTATGTGAACGTTAAGCGAACCTAACCTTTGCGTTAAGCAAAGGTTGGGTAAGTAATAATGAGGTAAACCAGTGTTTTTCAACGTGTGGGTCACGACCCCCTGGGGGGTCGCAAAGCCTCTATAAAAGGGTCGCGGGGAGTCGCGAAGCCTCAATAAAAGGAAAAAAACAAAGTTGAATATATACTTTTAAAGAAAATATTAATTAAAAAGCATTTGTAGGTGTTGTGATTGAGAGTGCTTATAATATTTGTTTCTAAAGAAATATATGTAATTTGTTTCCTGTAGGCCACACGAATGAAGCCGCTAGCAGTAGCTAGCAATATAACAAAATACAGATTATAAACAGTGCAAGTAGGTGTCGCAAATTTTTTTTCATACTAAGGGCGACCCCTTTGAGTATGAAAAAAATTTCGCCATGAAAAACGTTGAAGAACACTGAGGTAAACAATCGTTCATAGATGGCGCTATAGTAAAAAACACGTTTTTTGTATGGGGACCTCCTTTACTTTTTAACTTTGTTCTGTTTTTAGTATTTGTTGTTATAGCAGCAACAGAAATACACAATCTGTGAAAATTTCAACCACCTAACTATCACGGTTCATGAGATACAGCCTGGAGACAGACGGACGGACAGACAGATAGACAGACAGACGGACAGCGAAGTCTTAGTAATAGGGTTCCGTTGGTACCCTTTGGGTTTGGAACCCTAAAATGGAACACCTACAGGATCACATTATTGTCCGTCTGTCAAGACCCTTCTTTTTAGGAACGTGTCAAATAATGAAATTTACAACTAATATTAGGGAATAAGGTCGCTTACAGCTGAAAAAAAAACCTGTAAGTCGACGCGATCAAAAGATATTATGACCGTTTATGTCACATATTTTCGCACATTACGCGATTTTTGTCAAAATCTTAGAGAACATTTTAAGGAAAACATCTGAAAAACTTAAATATATAGTGAGGTGAGAAAATAAATATTAAAACCGTGTCTAGGCATTGGTCTAAGGAGTGAACTGCTAAGTTAAGTTTGTCCTTTAACATAGTTTGACAAGTTAGTACGTGTCGGACGAGTGTGTAGCAGATAAAGTTTCTTATACATTGGCAACACTTTTGTTATAAACGGGCAATTACTCTATGTGTTAATATATATCTGTGCTATCTTGTTTTTGCTATGGCCGACAAAAGCCCTTGGAAATTTTTGGATATTTGTAAAAGACTAAGCAAATCAATCGAGGATATAGTGTAACCAGGACAGTTATTATACTCTTTGCTATACAAATATAATAATCTGTTGTGCAACCGAAGAAATATAAGGAGATATAAAACAGCGAAATGGATTTTCATTGACACGTATTACCAGGCAGGATCTGTTAGCTGGAGAAGGAACATGGTCCCACGTAGTCGGATTATTGAATTATACAGTCCATTCATCAATTTGTGAAGAAAGTGAAGTGTAACACACCAATCAGAAGTCTGGTATTCGGTCAGCGGTCTCAAGTTGTGTTTATTTCGTTGTACAGAAAGACATCAAGATGGAGTCGTTATACAAGCTACAAATTGATAAGAAATCTGTCATCAGTAAAGCAAGAGTAAATTTCAAGAAGTCACCAAGAGATCGTATCACTCATGTTTATATCAAAACCAGGTTAGAGACATTGGAAAATACATGGAGTAGCTTCCTAGCTACACATTATGATATCATATCACAAAAATCAGATCTGCAATGTGAATATTTTACTAGTGACACTTATGAGGTAACGGAAGAATTATATATGTTATATAAAACTGAGTTGTTAGAAGCCTTGGAGGATCTAGGCAGTAAGAATGATGAGCTTAAGTCTAATTCACATCATGATAATGTAAAACTTCCAAAAATAAATATTCCAAATTTTTCTGGATTATACTCGGAGTGGCCAACGTTTAAAGATTTATTTTTGTCATTAATTCATAACAATCAAGGTTTAGATGATGTTCAACGCATGCATTACTTGAAGGGCCTGCTTACAGGTGAAGCAGAGCAACTTGTAAGGCACATCTTAGTCACATCGTCAAACTACTCTGAATGCTGGTCTATTTTGAAGAGTCGCTATGACAACAAAAGATTTTTGTCTAATTGCCTTCTAAGGCGTTTAATGAGCCAAAACAATGTATCAGAGAATTCAATTGCCATTAAAAATCTATTGGATACAACAATGGAATGTCTGAACGGTTTAAAAAATCTAGGTATAAATGTCAGTACATGGGACATTCTCATAATATACATAATCGGTGCTAAACTGGATCCTGAGTCGAGAAAGCAGTGGGAGACTCAAATAAGTTGTATGGATGAGTTACCCACACTCTCACAATTTAAGGAGTTTCTGGAAGCACGATTTAGGGCTTTAGAATTTTTGAGTATACCAGCAGCCAGCAAAAATAAGTCTAATGCCAATGTTAACAAGCATGTATATCATAGTTTGACATCTGAACAAAAGGTTAATAACAACAACCAGTCATGTGCGTTTTGTAAGGATAAACATAAGATTTTCAATTGTAAACAATTTGCAAAAGAGAGTTGCGACTCGCGTCGAAATTTCATCCAAACCAACGGTTTATGTTTTAATTGTCTGGGTTTTAATCATTCCGCTAAGTTTTGTCGCCAAAATACTTCTTGTCGCATATGTAACCGTAAACACCATTCGTTGCTGCATCCTAAAGTTGTTTCAAGTTCAAACAGTTGTAACAATATAGAAGTTAAAATGAATTCAACGACCGATCAGGCAGCGTCATCACCAAGTGAAACTAATGTAGTGTCACATTTTTCCAGAGAGTCAGTCTCCTCATCACAGGTTTTGTTGGCCACTGCTCTTGTCGAGGTGCAGACAAAGCAGGGCTCGACACAGCTGCTGAGAGTGTTATTGGATCAAGGATCTCAGGCATCATTCATAACAAATTCAGCAGTTCAGTTACTGGGACTGAAGAGGACGCCTACTCGATCAGTGATTTCAGGAATAGGTGGTGAGAAAGGCGAGTTAGCCTCAGAACATACGGTGACTGTTACTATCAACTCACACCTAGATCCCAAGTTTAGCTTGAAGGTAAATGCATTTGTTTTAAGTAACATAACATCACTCTTGCCATCAGCACAGATTGTACCAGGAAACTGGCCTGAATTGGAGGCAATTGGATTAGCAGATCCTGAGTATCACACACCAAATAAGATTGACATCTTACTCGGTGCTGAGGCCTACGGGCAGGTTTTGAGAGAAGGATTAATCCGCGGTCCACCGGGTTTGCCGGTCGCCCAAAACACAGCATTGGGCTGGATATTGTCAGGGAAGGTTTCATCGACCAGTGACATTATTAGTTGTCATCATGTTGTCTTATGTCAACCAGATCACGTCGATGAAAATACATTACTGAAACAGTTTTGGGAAATTGAGTCAGTAAATCCTGAAAATCAACGGAAAATATTATCCAAAGATGAACAGCAATGCGAAGATATTTATAATCAAACGACAGTCAGGGATAAAGATGGTCGTTATGTTGTTCAACTTCCATTCCGCAGTGAAGATCCGCAATGTCGATTTGGAGGCTCCAAGTCCTTAGCAACCAAAAGATTTCTGCATCTGGAAAGCAAGTTCAAGAAGAATCCAGAATTAGCGAGAAGATATGCAGAAGTGTTCAACGAATACAAAGAACTTGGACATGTTGAACGTGTGTCAGCTGATGAAACTGTTAATGAAGCAGCAGTGTACTTGCCACATCATGCTGTCATCCGTGATGACAAATCCACTTCCAAAGTACGTATAGTATTTGACGCATCGATGAAAGGCTTCAATGGGGTATCTCTCAATGATGATCTTCTGGTGGGTCCTACTTTGCAGTTGCCGTTACGTCACATCATTATGAGGTGGAGAATGCATCCCATATGTCTCTGTGCTGACATTATGAAAATGTACAGGCAGGTGAAGGTTGCCTCTGAACATGCTGAATTTCAAAGGGTAGTGTGGCGTGATAATCCGGAAGCTGAAATTGAAGAATATAAATTAGTAAGAGTAACATTTGGAACAGCATCAGCACCTTATCTTGCAGTTAAAACCTTGCAGCAGACCGCAGCTGATGAAGGAGAACAGTATCCTGATGTATCTGAAAAAATAAAAAAGGACTTTTATGTAGATGACCTGATGACGGGATGTCAAACAGTACAAGAAGGCCTAAAGTTATATAAAGAAATATCAGAGGTACTTATCAAAGGCGGATTTCAGCTGCAAAAATGGGTGAGTAGCTGCAACGATTTAAATGCCAAAATTTCGGAAGAGGGAAAAGAGAGAGAGAGAGTATCAGGAGAAAGAGATAACGAGGAAGTTAAGGATATAAAATTAGATGAGGTGATGAAAATTCTGGGAGTTTCTTGGGATCGCAAATGCGATGAATTTAAGTATTCAGTCAATCTGCCATTGTTGCAAACACCAATTACAAAGAGAAGAGTAATTTCAGACATTTCCCGCATATTTGATCCACTGGGTTGGGCGGCGCCTTGTGTTGTCGTTTCCAAGATTTTTATTCAAAAGCTGTGGCTTTCCGGGTTAGGCTGGGATGATGAGTTGACACCAGAATTGATGTCAGAATGGCAAGGTTACCGTCATAATTTATTAGAAATTTGTAATTTTCATGTTCCCAGGTGGATACAAACGACAGTGGATGATGATTCTGTGTCTCTTCATGGATTTAGCGACGCATCAATGTTCGCTTATGCAGCAGTTTTATATATCCGAGTTGTCACCAGACAAGGAGAGATAAGGGTCAGTTTAGTCACTGCTCGAACTAAAGTCGCTCCAGTGAAGCAACAGTCCATTCCTCGTCTCGAATTGATGGGAGCAACATTATTATCTGATTTGACATGTGAGGTGGCGGAGGTCATGCAGATACCAAAGGAAAATGTACATCTCTGGACAGATTCATCAGTAGTATTGGCGTGGCTCAGTGGACATCCTAGTAAATGGACAACCTTTGTTGGAAACCGTGTTTCTACCATTCTTACTAGTTTTGACAATACACAATGGGCTCATGTGCAGTCCTCTCAGAACCCAGCGGACATTGCTTCAAGAGGTAGTACACCACAAGAATTGTCAACAAATAAGTTGTGGGCTGAAGGACCTTCATGGCTTATGAATAATACAATTGAATATTGTAGACCGAAGTCAATTGCAACCAACATGGAACTGAGAACAGTTAAGGCTCATGTAGCGACTGAAGACCCAGAAGAAAATCCGATGTGGTCTAAATATTCAACATTGAACAGATTGTTGAGAGTGATAGCTTACTGTAGAAGAGTCTTGAGATGGAAAAAACAGTATCACGGAAAGAAAAGATATGAAGTCTGTTTACAAAATGAAGAATTAGAGGAAGCGACAGTGGTATGCATAAAATATGTACAAAATAAATATTTCAAGGAAGAAATTGATGATGTGAAGAGGATGGGACATGTGAAACAGAGGAGTAAATTAAAACCACTATGTCCAGTAATAGATAGCAGAGGAATTTTAAGAGTCAGTGGTCGAATCGAGAACTCCAACTTAGACATAGATACAAAACATCCTATAATCTTGCCGCAAGATAGTTCTTTCACTAATTTGGTTATTGCTGATTGTCACAAAAGAACTCTCCATGGTGGTCCAACTCTGATGTTAAACCAATTGCGTACTAAGTACTGGATCATATCTGCAAAATCATTAGTAAAGGCATATGTACATAAATGTGTCAAATGCAAACGGTTTGCCACATCAAGCCAAACTCAATTAATGGGTCAGTTGCCAACTTGCAGAGTTACCCCAGCTAGACCATTTCGCCGGAGCAGTGTTGATTTTACAGGTCCAGTGAAAATAAGAGTGGCTAAAGGTCGAGGAAATAAGTCCTACAAAGGATACATTTGTGTCTTTGTTTGTATGGTGTCCAAGGCGGTTCATTTAGAGGCAATTAGTGACTTGTCAGCTGAAGGATTCATTGCTGGATTCAAAAGATTTGTAGCTAGGAGGGGAGCAGTAACTGACATCTGGAGCGACAACGGTACCAACTTCGTAGGAGCTGCTAAGGAATTGAAACACTTAGTTGCAGTAGAACAATCAACTGTGGCTGTAGAGATAAGGGAATGGATTGGAAACAACGGGACATCATGGCATTTCATACCACCACATGCTCCAAACTTTGGTGGTCTTTGGGAGGCAGGAGTTAAGGCAACAAAAAGACATTTAAGACATGTTATTGGAAATTCAACACTCACTTATGAGGAACTTGCCACTGTGTTGATACAGATAGAAGCATGCTTAAATTCTCGGCCGTTGTCAATGATGTCTGAGGACCCTGGCGATCCAATGCCGCTGACTCCGGGTCATTTTTTGGTTGGTGAACCACTTATCACGTTGCCTGACCGAAATTATGAAAACTCTAATGTCAGTAGTTTGAGACGATGGCAGGTGACGCAGCGTATCGTTCAGCACTTTTGGAGACGTTGGTCCAAGGAATACTTAGTCCACTTGTTGCAACGCTACAAGTGGACTAAGCAAATACCTGAACCCAATGTTGGAGATGTAGTGCTCGTAAAAGAAGATGGTCTGCCTCCTTCTCGGTGGCTTATGGGTAGAGTAGTGACAAAACATTCTGGTGGTGATGGTTTCACGCGAGTGGTGACTCTTAAATGCAACGGCTCTATCATCAAAAGGCCAACATCTAAACTGTGTGTTCTCCCTGTTTCATTGTAGTTTAATAACATATTCTAAATACGTTCCTTTAATGTTGTCCTCACCTCACGGTGGGCGGTTGTAATTTGAGTAAATACTTTGTATACCATATATTGTAAATTGTACATTGTAAATTCATAATATATTATAAATGGATTTGTTTAAGGTTGCCCTCATCTCATGGTGAGCAGTTGTAATTTGAATTAGTTCGTAAAAGATAAATAATATATTTTTGTAACTCACAGCATGCGCAAGTTGTGTAAGGACATATGTCTATGTCCTTGGTGGGCGGTATGTCGGACGAGTGTGTAGCAGATAAAGTTTCTTATACATTGGCAACACTTTTGTTATAAACGGGCAATTACTCTATGTGTTAATATATATCTGTGCTATCTTGTTTTTGCTATGGCCGACAAAAGCCCTTGGAAATTTTTGGATATTTGTAAAAGACTAAGCAAATCAATCGAGGATATAGTGTAACCAGGACAGTTATTATACTCTTTGCTATACAAATATAATAATCTGTTGTGCAACCGAAGAAATATAAGGAGATATAAAACAGCGAAATGGATTTTCATTGACACGTATTACCAGGCAGGATCTGTTAGCTGGAGAAGGAACAGTACGAAACCCTCGGTGCACGAGTCCAACTTGCACTTGGCCGGTTTTTTATATCTTATAGGCTAGCATTTGACTACTATCTAGCCTAGTGGTAAGCGATGATGTAGTCGAAGATAGTGAACACGCTAGGCCTAGAATACTTTGACGCTAAAGACTTTGTGTGTTGCAAAATAAACAATACCTTTCAATAATTAATACTCGAAACAATGCGTGGTAACAATGCGAAATAAACTGGCCAAGTGCAAGTCGGACTCGCACTCGTAGGGTTTCGTACCACACTATAGTATTTTATAAGATCGAGCAAAAAATACCACTATCATTTTTGCCAGCAAAAAATAATAAGTAATAAACATTTTATTTCTTATAACACCATCTAACGTCTAACAAAGGTGTTAGGGATCGACATTTCAATATAACGCCATCTATGGGACGTTTACCTAACTAAGCGTTCATAAATGGCGTGAAATGCCAAAAAAATTATTCTGTTTTTAGTATTTGTTGTTATAGCGGCAACAGAAATACATCATCTGTGAAAATTTCTACTGTCTAACTATCACGGTTCATGAGATACAGCCTGGTGACAGACGGACAGACAGACAGACAGTCAGACAGACAGACAGACAGACAGACAGATGGACAGCGGAGTCTTAGTAATAGGGTCCCGTTTTACCCTTTGGGTACGGAACCCTAAAAAAGAGCTTATGTTTATTAAGGCTGATACACTCTGTTATTTACTGCACAATTTCCCTTTAAAGCCGAAAATATTTCTTTATCACGGATAAATAACTCACAAAGAGGTGACACCTCCATAAAATTCTATCACTACCATTAACTGAAGCCATATGATAAAAACATAATTCCCAATCGTATCTATAAGTCATCGTTAATTAACCTAGAGTATTAATTATGTGAGCTATTCGCATTATCAAGCCATTGTGTTTATTGATGTTGCGGCTACCCAGTGGTATCAAACCTAATTACACAGAACAAACATTAAGTGATAGGTCCATCGTCTATAATCTAAGTAAACACGTATACAGCTAAGATGTACCTAAGCCAATTTGATTAATCAACTTCAAGAGATCGGTAAAATATTTTGATATTTAGGAATAACACGTGTAGTTACAACAATAATGTTGTACTAAACATCAAAATAGAACACACTCGAGATGTTTATTTTTAATACATTTTACAAAAAAAAAAAAACAAAATACTGTCCACTGTTGGACATAAGTCTCACCTATGGCACGCCACTGAGCTCCATCTTCAGCTCTTTGTTTCAAACCGCTGCCGGCAAGCTATTTTTCATTTTCATTCTGAAATATGTATATTTTTACGAACTGATTGTTTTCTCTTTCGATAAGCACACATACGTAACAACAAAATATATGGAAGACCAGCTTGAAAATAAAATTCAGAAGTGCAAATAAAATAATACAATTATATTTTTAAAGACAGATCCAAGTATGCCTATAATTAACGTCATTCAAAGTCAAGCCATTACAGGCGCATATCGCGTTACTTTTACTTCTAAGTGAATACCCTCATCTGCCTCATCTTGTCTAGTTATTATGTGTCTCCTTAAAAGTTTTTGGTAGAACACAATAGGAATATCAGTCTATCATACTTTATATAACTTACGTTCAATTTGTCACCAGAGACTAAAATAACTTGTCTGATGCTAGAATCACAGTCATCTTTCAATAAGATTACTATACCTGAATGAGCACGTATCTGCTCATCACGGTCCAATGCACACGACGTAAACAAACCTTGCCACTCGACTTGTTAATCTTAAATCGACAATCGATGCGCACATCACTAATCAGAGAATCAACGCCAGCGTCTCTGAGAAGACCTGCAACTTATCAGCTTGCGTTTATCGAGCACCTTAGTAGCAGGCGGAAAGGGTGAGTTTCCCTTGCGTTTGGCAAGTTAACTTTGTGAAATGAGAAGGATACAGGAGACAAGTGAAGTAGATTTGGGTTGGCGAGCGTTTGCGTGACTTTCCGTATACATGCATAGCAAATAATGTAAGCACTACCAATCTCACTTGTCGAGGAGGTGGAGCAGTAGTTGTTTTGTATTTATTGCCAGAATTGATATCTGTTTTAATAATGATCCAATTTTTATGAAGGGTAAGGTCGTTGTTCCACTTATCCGTATCCGGATCGTATTCTATTAATGTTCGAAACGTGAGAAAAACCGTCCTAGCGTTTGCACACGTATTTGATTCTTTTATAAACGACTATGAAGTCGGTTAAAAAAATAGTGAAAAAGGGAGGAGGATTTTTTAAATGTTGTTACTTCAGAACTCCGTCAAATATTAACCGATTTAAATTTTTTTCAGTTCAGTCCGTTCCCTGTTTAGTCCGCTTCCCGTTTAGTCTCTTTCAAACATTTTCGAAATCTGATAATCATCTCCGGAGATATGGAGATCAATATAAACAAATTTGTATACCTTTCATGACATGATACTGGCAACTGGCTGCTTTGACTATTGCGGCATGTGATGTCGGTTTTTTAGGGTTCCGTACCCAAAAGGTAAAACGAGACCCTATTACTAAGACTCCGCTGTCCGTCTGTCTGTCTGTCTGTCTGTTTGTCTGTCTGTCTGTCTGTCTGTCTGTCCGTCTGTCACCAGGCTGTACCTCATGAACTGTGATAGTTAGACAGTTGAAATTTTCACAAATGATGTATTTCTGTTGCCGCTATAACAACAATTACAAATAATAGAGGGTCCCCATACAAGAAACGTGTTTTTTTCGGCATTTCTCGCCATCTATGAACGCTTAGTTAGGTAAACGTCTCATAGATGGCGTTATATTGAAATGTCGATCCCTAACACATTTGTTAGACGTTAGATGGCGTTATAAGAAATAATATGTTTATTAATTACATATTACTTTTTACTGGCCAAAAATGATAGTGGTATGTTTTGCTCGATCTTATAAAATACTGTAATGTGGTACGGAACCCTAAAAGTGCGAGTCCGACTTGTACTTGGCCAGTTTATTCATTTTATACGAGCATAAATGATTCGACATATATTTGTATTCAAATTTATTAAAAAATCAACTCCTTTACGAATCGAACACGAACCGAACACAATCTGAATACGAACAGTATTCGCATGAATGTACAACCAAGATCAGAATCAAACACGAATCGAAAACGAACTGGATACGGAGAAGTAGTGAAAACGCCCTTACCTACCAAAGTCAAGGTCCTTCGCTTGGTTGCATTGTTTATGTTTCTACTGAAAATACCTTTGATATTTACGTACTATTATTATTCCGTACTTTTAGACGACACTATCTGAAATACAATTATACGACCTAATACCTAATAACCGACATTTTTAAAATTTGTAAGGCAAGCAAATATTGTAAATTATTTTATTTTCTACACAGTTTGCGGTACTTTATCTTGTCTAAACGAAGGTTTATACTGAAAATACCAATCACT
Source organism: Cabera pusaria (assembly GCA_954871355.1). Lineage (NCBI taxonomy): Eukaryota > Metazoa > Arthropoda > Insecta > Lepidoptera > Geometridae > Cabera > Cabera pusaria. The sequence goes on along the minus strand of OX940900.1, from coordinate 5,914,966 downwards.
AATATAATTGGAAGACAAATCCGATGTTCTGGATGATGAGCAATAGATTCCAAAACCAAAAGGCATAATTATATTTAATGGGTTCATGATTTATAAGTATTTAATTTTAGACATAAAACATAGTTTTTTAATCATATTACAACAAAAAACAAACTTCTTCGACTAACGAAGTCACTTCACTCATAAAATCACACAAAGCTGAGCTAGAACCACACAAGAACGAAACTATAATAATACTTAGTTTCCATTACCTTAATTACTATCTCGTGGTTCTAATTGCAAATGAGAAGGTAGAATTATCCTTAGAGTTTAATCTGAGGATATTCAACTGACCTGGATCTGATAGGTACTTACCATACCTATCACAGTACTCCAATTACTATAATGTACTATAGAGGGAGAATAGTCCAGTAGCACCTCAATGTTCATAGTAGCCTGCACGATATTTCTGTCGAATGTTCCAACGCAAACAATAACACGTAAGTACTGCATAGATGGCATGCTTAGCCAGACCACAGATGAATAAAAAGGTGAAACGTAGCGTCAGATACATTTGGCAAACATCAAATAGAGATTACAATATTCCACTGTATACTCTTTTTCTTTTTGGTGAGTTAACATAACATCGAGTAAGCTACGCAACAAGTAACGGATGCTTAAATTCAAATAAGTCATTAATAGCATCATGGTCGAGTGGTCGATAGTCCACCTAGGACTGTTAAGGAAGCAGGAGGCCCCGAGTTCGATTCTCTATCCACTCCATGATTTTGTTTTAATTTTGAGGGCCCGGTGGCGTAATCGGGATTTGATGCCAGAGGTGCCAAGTTCAAACCGCCGTGCACCAATGGATTTTTCTATCAAAAAATTATGTGCGCTTTTCACAGTAGCCCTCCGGTAAAGGAAAACATCGTTAAGAAACCAATAACCCCCGCATGGTGTCCGCCTGGCCAGCTACCACCTTCAAGTTAGAAAATCTGTCGCCAAAACATGTAATGCCTGCTGGAACGGCAGCTATCCTTGAAATCCAATTCCCATTCTAGGCCTAGAGTGCTTACCATCTTCGACCGCATCATCACTTACCAACAGGTGAGATATTGGTCAAACGCTAGCCTATAAAATATTTATAAAAAATTATCAATTATTAATTGCTTGTATTATTTTATATCTGTTTAAACAAACTTAGGTAATAAAGGTAAATTGTTGATCTATGTTATATCTATACTAATATTATAAAGAGAGAATATTTGTATTTTTGTATGTTTGTAATGATTTGGCTCAAAAACTACTGAACCGATTTAAAAAATTCTTTCACTAATACATAGAATGGACTTTCGGAATGAAAATAGGCTATATATTATCCCGTTTAAATCAAAGGTACATTCGTGGAGACCTAATTTGCAACCTAAGTCGGCAAATAAACGGTCGAAAAAACACGTTTCTTACGAACGCTGCTCAATTGAAAATAGATAGAAGATTATTTTTTATGCAAGAGTTGTTCAACTTAATAAGACCTACAAAAAAGTCCGCGACGGCATATGTCTATCTCTTAAGGTTGACTCACAGTAACCATTTTAATCTTAAATTTTTTGTTAAAAAATATTACATAACTTCCAAGGCTATTTTCAAGTATATAGTATTAATCGTTATCCAAATAATTACGTTAAATAGCTTGGCCACATATTATAGATTAAAATCGTCTTTTACAGTATATAATTCCAATGAAAACTCTAAATGATATCACGAATTTCTCAAACACGCATCGCAATATTAATAAAATATTTGCAGTGAGAAAACTCTCGATGAAGACATCTATCAAACAAAAAAAAACTATCAATAATAAAAACAAAATCGGTTCATCCGGTTAGGTGCTAAGATGACAGACAGAAACACAGATACACACGTTAAACGTATATTACCCCTACATTTTGCGTCGGGGAACGCGTAAGGTTACGGCGGCAGATGTTCACCTTTTTTTTTATATCTTATTGACCACTATCTCACCTGTTGGTGATGATGCGGTCGAAGATGGTAAGCACGCTAGGCCTAGACTGGGGAACGGACTCTCAAGGATAGCTGCCGGAACACATTAGATGTTTTTGGCGACAGATTTTCTAACTTGAGGGTGGTAGCTGGCCAGGCGGACACTAGATAGTGTCCTACCACCATGCGGGGGTTGTTGGTTTCTTAGCGATGTTTTCATTCACCGGAGGGCCACTTAGAGAAGCGCACATAAATTTTTCGATGGAAAAATCCATTGGTGCACGGTAAGGTTTGAACTCGGTACCACGGCATCAAAGCCGACCGTTCTCCCGATTACGCCACCGGGCCCGGGCTCCTTGGTAGTAAGCTACTTTTTGGTAGATTTAATGATCCCACTTCCACTGTACGAAAACTCATGATTCATGAATGCACATAAAACTTTCATTGGTAGGTATATAGCTAGGATTAGAACCAACGACCGTCGGGTCAGAATCAGGGTAACTATCCTTTACGCCAAAGGGCCGTCCAATATCACTACGTAAGTATTATAAAACAAAGTCCATCACTGCGTCTGTCTGTCTGTTCGCAATGATCTAATAGCTACTGAACGGATTATCATGTGGTTTTCACCAATAGCCAGAGTGTTTATGAGGAAGGTTTAGGTGCATATTTCGTTAAGGTTTTGTGTAAATTGGATGAAATATGACGATGACTGTTAGATATGTTCATATTTTATATTCGATGCAACAAACTGATGCAAATTTTGTAGGCATATTTTTTCTACCCGTGCGAAGCCGGGGCGGGGCGGGCTGCTAGTGTTAAATAAAACAAATAGCACGATGATGTTATCTTAATAGTTTTTGAGGAAATATTTATTTGTATAACTAAGAAGAATACACAGCAATGTTTTTAACTAACTGATTTTCAACAGATCGAAATATCATAAACTACTATTTTTATTTAATATTATATTAAATTGAAACCGTTTTCAATGACAATTATCTACTTTAACAAAATAACACTGTCAATTGGTCGCATCTAAGAATTGCTCTTACCTTATATTGATTATTTGAGGTTATAAGCTTAATTATTCATTTTCTCTAGGAAAAGAGGATTGAAGCTTGATCCTTTATAATCATAAGTTACACAATTACTTATTACAAATTATCACAGCCGGCACATCGCCTAGTTTTTATATACTTTTAAATTAATATTTCGTGTGTTCTTGTTTTCGATGCAGATAAGAAGCCTTCGTAATCCACTATATTTGCACATGTTATGTTTGTCGCGTAAATTTCCCCAAACTAGATCCAAGGGACTACAGGACTACACTACAGCTGCTCAGGACATCTGTCGTCTCGTGCTTCTCACCTTTGCATTATTAAACCGCATGGAGTGCGCGGCGAACTCTCCGTATAAAATTCGTCTGAAAACGCCAAATCTTATTAACACACTTTATTAACAATCTACTTTCACAACTACGATTTCTCATCACTTATCACTCAGCAATAACTTACACTTATGCCGCTTTCACTATACATTTCAGATAATATAATTTATTTAGTCCATTTCTAGGCAATGCCTCAATATTGCTTGCATTTTGATTTTTTAAGTTATTTATTAACCAAACTTCAACCACCACCGAAGTTCATTTTATGTTCATACATTTAAGCCATAAATACATTTTGTTTCAAATCTACCCTCATTATTTGTATAACTGATAAAAGAAGCAAAACTGGTCTAGTTATTCTACTAATGAACACATGCGCTCTTTCTAATTGGTTCATAATGAAAGAGTGCGATATATGGGTATTTCTATCTCTTCTATATTTCTCTTTCATTGTGTTACTTTCGAAACGTCTTATAGAAGAAGGTCGTATGTGCATATTTTGCTGTCATGCTATTGCTTTTTGAGACTGCTACTCCAATTTTGACCGATACTGTACATAATATATATTATGTACATTATATAGGGACACGTGAAACATTTCTTAAATGATGTAAAATCTTTTTTATGATGGGAAAAAGTCGCGATGGTAAAACTACAACATCATCATAAAATTATCTTGTTAGAAGACCATACTACATTCATGTTATTTTCGTTATTAAATTAATCAATATCAACGTTGAGTACGAAAACTGATAGCCGAAGCCTCGTTATTTCCTAAATAAGCTCTAAGAAGCGTACATGCAAGGCGCTACTGTATGCGCTATTACTAAACTTGTCTGATCCGTTTGTGAAGTAAAAACGATGGATATGGTAACATAAAACAGTATTATTTTGATGCGTTTAGAAATAGGGAATATGCATGTGACTTGAAATCATTTATTTTCGAATCATTATTGTTTTGGTGTTGTATGTTAAACATTTTTTTATAAATAAAATACTCTTACGTGTATTAAAATATTACATGAAAAATGCAAAAAAAGTGTGGGAAATTTAAATTTGCTAAACACATCACCACTTGTCAATTAGAAAGTGACGTCACAGTGCACCACACGGTAAATATTTAATCTGTGGAGACCGTGTCGTGCACTGTGACGTCACAATGGCGTGCGAAAATTTGGCATCGTTTTAGATACCTCATATTTTTTCAATGTACTATATTTTGTAGCTTAATTTGAACACTTTCTGTATTATTTAATTTTTTTACTGTGTTAAATGGATGTATTCAGTGAAATAAACGGGCATGTGATACTCGAATTGTAGCGACAATCCAGAATTTTGAGATTACTCAACAAATCGTTTGAGTCAGACAATATTGCTTACTATCGAAGTGCTCAGTTTGATTCTATTACCTTTTATGTTAACAAAGTAAAAAACGTATAAGGCGACCAATTTGACTGTTTTACTTAACTTAACCATTTCACTATTCAGGTTAATAAAATCAATAGGTAGGTATTATAGCTTACCGACTAAACTTTAGGTATTACATTTTTTAGATTTTTTTACTTCGTACAAATCTTTATAATCATTACAAACAGAATGTTTTGGTTATGTCTGGGGTACAGACTTGAATCTTATCTACATAGTGCAACTATTCTGACACGTCAGTCTTTCTTCACAATTAAACTGGCCAAGTGCAAGTCGGCCTCGCACTTGTAGGGTTCCGTAACACAGTAGAGTATTCTATAACTATGATTTTTCGCAACCTAAAAATTAACTTTGTTTTTCATGGTGTTTGTATGAAAACAAAGTTATATTTGCGGTCGCTATATCTCAAAAACTGCTGACTATATCTCGTTCAAACCAATTTTCGTTGAAAGTTTTTATTGAGATCTACAGAATATATTTTTTCTAGATTTTTCGCTCCCTTACTTTTACTTAAAAAACCTAAAATTAGAGGGGGGGGGCACATTTTACCACTTTAGACGCGCCTACCTTTTAAATGATTGACTTTGAGAAAAAGTTATTTTAGGAACCTCAAATCTATAAGGGTTCCGTTTCTTTCTATAGAACCTTAAAAAGGAGGAGGTACTAAATTCGATTATATATTTTTTAATATTCGTTACCTCAGAACTTCGTCGAATCTTAATCGATTTGAAAAAAATATTTATTTTTATTTGAGAGATTATGCCTCCCATTTGGTTTTTCAATTTGGGCTATTCAAATTTTATCGAGATCTGACAATTATCTCCGGAGATATGGAGATAAACAATGTAAGCAAATTTGTATACTTTGATGACATGATTATAACTATCCAGATTTTGACTTTCGCGGCATTTGAAGTCGGTTTTTTCGTATTGTACCATCATAAATTATTTCCAGCAATCTTGTAGCGTTTAAAGATGGGTAACTGCTTACATAACATCATTTTCCCCATCCTAGTCTTTATATCTGATAGAGCAAGCTCTATTATTGAATATCTTTCCTTTCCCACCTCCCAACCCCTGACCAGTAGATTAGTGAAGCTCAGACATACACTCGTAAGAAAGTTATCTCATTAGTTAGTAATCTACAAACTGCCGCGACTTACTGCTACGTGTTTAATAAATAGGGTTTATATAGATCATTGGAGTCTTCTATTTTATGAGCAGGAAGTTTTTCGCTTACTTGGTTTAGTGTTAATCTACTTAGCTGTTAATTGTAACGGGAAATGTTTGGCACTGTAAGCAGAAGGTGCTATGTCTGGTAAATAGTTTCTGAGTTATGCCGTGGATGTATTAGGTTTTAATCTTTTGCTCTTTTTGACCGATTTTACGGTAGAAGTAAGCCAAAAATCATTGTGCATATTGTTTTCTATGTATGTCACCTTCTTGACGCCACTGTTACTTGGCTTAAGAGTTGGTTATAGAGTATTTGTATTTTATTATAAAAACTCACGTTCAATTTTAAACTAGTAGATTTAGGGCCAGTTTTCCCCTGGTTCCTGATAGCGCTAATATGAAGAATACTGACAGATTTTTGACAGCTTTTATATGGCGTCGTGTGTCAGATAACTATCTAACGCATTATCAGGAACCGTTGAAACTGGCCCTAAAGATCGGGAATTTAACGTGACTTAATTGAATTGCACTGTACTTCTAAGACAACAACGTCATTTACGTAACATCAGGGGTGACGTGCTTGATGGACAATTGACTTTTGACTCTTCAGAGGTTTTGAATTTTGTGAAGTTATAATAATTTCAATTATTATGTATTTATTTATTAACAAACTCTAAAAGAGGCATAACATTATTTCACAAACTCGTCTTCCTAGATTTTCCTAATATTTATTTTCAATAATACACTTCAGATAAGTTGAAGTACCTGATTCCTAAGTAAACACTTATGATTCGCCTTGTTCTTCTTGTTCGCCTTTGATACTTTGATATTGATGTAGGTAATAAGTTTTATTTGTCTTCAACTTATTGCTGATATTTCGTGATGTTTAGGTTTTACTTGATAATACAAAGAGGTTGAGACTTCCACCGTCCCCTCGTGTTGGAAGCAAGCCCAGATTATTCCCTTGCTCAAAAAATCTAATCCTACATCCTTTAGTGAATACCGTCCTATCTCTATCCTTTCTTTCCTCTTTAAAGTGTTGGAACGATTAGTCCACAACCAACTTAGCATTTTTCTTACTCGTTACAACCTTTTAAATCCTTTCCAATCCGGCTTCCGTCCTGGCCACAGCACGGCTACTGCTCTAGTCAAAATTACAGATGACATACGACTTGGTATGGAAAATGGTAATGTCACGATACTAACGTTACTAGACTTTAGCAACGCCTTTAATGCTGTGGACCATGACATCCTCCTTGCCCTTCTCCGCTCTCTTAACTTTTCTACAGCTGTGGTTGCATGGTTTCAGAGCTATCTCTCGGGACGTCGGCAACGCATTCACCTTGATAAATCTTTTTCGTCTTGGTGTGATACGTTGGCTGGAGTTCCGCAGGGTGGCGTTCTTTCCCCTCTTCTATTTGCTTCTTTTATTAACTCCATATCAAACCAAATCACTTCTCCCTACCACCTGTATGCAGATGATTTACAGATATATACACAGGCACCACTAAACAATCTAACTGACGCCGTTGAAAGAGTTAACTTGAATCTCTGTCGCATTGCAGATTGGGCCAGAGCTTATGGTCTCAAAATTAATCCTACAAAAACTCAAGTTATCTTAATAGGCAGCTCACGGCTGATGAAAAAGATTGAGTGGCAAAATCTTTTCCCTGTGATGTTTGATAACGTCATAATTCCTTACAGCAAGGACGTTAAAAACCTAGGCATCATGTTCGATCGCAATCTATCGTGGGGTGCACAAATTAATGCATTGAGTCGTAGAATGTTTGCCTCAGTGCCAAGTGGCTTCTTATACGACTTCGTCGGGATGCGCATATTCTTTCTCTTCTCTATAATATACTATTTCTGCCTTCTGCTCCCCATTATCTTCGACAAAAATTTAGATTTCTCTGCAACTCTAATAGTTTTGAGCTGAGGTCATCAAAGAATCTTGTTCTTGAGATTCCCAGTCACAGTACTGGTTTTTATGACGGATCGTTTGCTGTGCGCGCTTCACGTCTGTGGAACGCACTGCCTGTAAACATTAGAAAAGCGCAGTCTCCAAATACATTCAAGACGCAGGTCAAAGATCACTTTCTCCGTCAACAATCCTAGACATTTGCTACTGCAGATATTATTATATAAAGTTGAAATCGCTATTTATTTATCAAATGTTGTAAATTTTCCCCTATATTGGTTTGTATATTAATCTTAGTTAGTAAGTCTTTAATTAGTAGGGTAGGTTAGTATCTTTAGGAAGTAAAGTTAGTAGGTATATTAGTTTTTTGCTTTTAACTTATATTAGAAACACCTCCGTCTATTGTCTTCTTATCTATAAGTCCTCTCCATCCAAAGGTTGCCTGGAAGAAATCGCTTTCAGCGATAAGGCCGCCCATTGTAACACTAATAAAATGAATGATTTGTATGTTATTTTTTAAGTTATGAGGTGTGACAATAAATAATTTTCTATCTATCTATCTATCTACAAACCACTTTTTCTTTATCTATAGGGTAGAAATACAGATTAAGGTTTGAACCCGTTATGGTTTGAACGCTATATTATAGATAAAATAACTTCCTTAGGGCCAGTTTCACCGGTTCCTGATAATGCGTTAAATAGTTATCTGACACATGACGCCATATACAAGCTGTCAAAAATATGTCAGATTTCTTTATATTAGCGCTATCGGGAACCGGTGAAACTGGTCCTAAGTGTTAGAGAGTTCAGAACATTTATTATCCAGGTAATTTAAGTTTTTGGGTAAAGTTCTCTCCTCATGACTTTCTCTATATCGCGTTATTGTGAGCTCGTTCCGCTACCAATAACTTCTTGTAAATTTTGGCCCGCAGATCGTGCAAAATAAGACTAATATCACTAGTTCTAGTACAGATTATATAATAGTTACTACGTAAGTTCTAGTACTTAATGAATCAAGCGTCTTTTTCAGCAATGTAAATAAATGGGTTTTTGAGGTTATGAGGTACATATCTTTAGTTTTCCTGCTTATTCCAGTTTGGTTTTATATTGAGAAAATTACAATCATTTATTTGAGCAAGCGCTGGCGCTTACCTCGGGCAACGCATTCGTTTCGCGATTCAAAGAGGTAATGTCGCCAGCTTTTTGGGTACTTTACCAGCAGACAGCGACCTAAAGTCCATCTTTTATTTTAAATATTAGTCATAGTTATAGTTAATATTTTAGTTTTAATAATTTATTACATTGTATGTACTTGTATGACAATATTATCTATTGCAATTTAAGTACAGTTAACATTCTGTTATTAGTGCGTAGTCCTATGTAAGCTAATAATCTACTTAATTGTACTAATATATATAATAACTCCTAAAACTTGTGAGGATGTCGGTAGGTATGGATGTTTGTTACTCTGGCTTTTGAAAACAGTTGATCGGATATAGATAAAATTTGGCACACAGATGGTATACTTATAATAACCTAGATAAACACTTATAATACTTTACAACTCGGACAAAGCCACGTAGCGTACTTGTCAGTTATATTTTGTTAACGTACATTTTGACGTCTAATTTGACAGTCGATTCCACGACCGTAAAAGCGGCGAATATTTACCAACAAAATAAAGTGGTAAGCAGAACAACAAGGTTGTAAAAGCAAACAGCCAGGCCGTTATCTGTAAGCAGTGTTTTGTATTCATTGGCTATCGTCTATTGATATTGTAGTTAATAGCCTACCTTCTGACCGACATTGCGAGGAATATTATCTTATTTTCAAAATAACAGTTCTTTGGTCAGTTATAAATCTTATCTATTTTAAAATTATTAACTGTGTAGTTGTGTGATAAAGTTTTAATACATTAGCTCGTATACACGTTAGCTCATTGAAAGACATTTTGAACCGGCTTATTGTTTTTATTTTATTACTGTAACTGTACTTTAAAAACAAACAACAAACCGGTTCAAAATGCCCCGTATGTTGGAATAACAGTTTTAAACATTATTTTCTATGATACGATTCTTTATAAAATAATTTCAGATGGTTTTAAAAACAAAAAGAACCGACGACAAACTTAGCGCTACCTAGTCAAAGTAGCCAGCAGTAAGTAGCATGTCATCGAGGTATGTAAATGCATCGAAATACAATTGTTTAATAAAAAGCGCTCGACCGATTTCGTTCAAATTTGAATGGGACCACCTAAAAAGGGTACCCTTTGAAACAAAAAAAGAATTTTTCAAATCGGTACCAGGCACCTTCGAGAAATTGGTGAAAATTCAAAAAAAAAATCCGACGAACCGACTTCACAAAAAAGGAGGAGGTTCTAAAAACCTTATGATTTTATTCTATATAATATATAAGGTGGAGGTTTTGAGAACCGCCTCCTTTTTTGTGAAGTCAGTTAAAAGTAGGTAGATATTATATATTATATCTATATATCTATACTAATATTATAAAGAGAGAACATTTGTATTTTTGTATGTTTGTATTGATTTGGCTCAAAAACTACTGAACCGATTTAAAAAATTATTTCACTAATACATAGAATGAACTTTCGGAATGAAAATAGGCTATATATATTCCCATTTAAATCAAAGGTACATTCGTGGAGACCTAATTTGCAACCTAAGTCGGCAAAAAAACGGTCGACAAAACACGTTTCTTACGAACGCTGCTTAATTGAAAATAGATAGAAGAATATTTTCTATGCAAGAGATGTACAACTTATTAAGACCTACAAAAAAGTCCGCGACGGCATATGTCTATCTCTTAAGGTTGACTCACAGTAACCATTTTAATCTTAACATTTTTGTTAAAAAATGTTACATAACTTCCAAGGCTATTTTCAAGTATATAGTATTAATCCTTATCCAAATAATTACGTTGATTAGCTTGGCCACATATTATAGATTAAAAGTGTCCTTTACAGTAAATAATTCAAATGAAAACTCTAGAAGATATCACGAATTTCACATGCACGCGTCGCAAAATTAATAAAATATTCCAGTAAAACCACAGATTAGGTCATAGTTGATACGAAAATATTATTATAGGCTTAGCTATGCTGTAGATCCCTAACGATCACAATCAATTTGAAGTCAATATAGTATAATAATATGATCTATTGTATAAAATAATATTCATAAAATAATATAAAATAATATAATATTCATCTATATACATGACAATATAATATTTTAAACCACCCCGACTGATCTATGTATTATCTTTTCATTAAAAGCATTCCAATGACTCTAAACACGACATTTAAAATCTGAGCTGTAAGTTGGTGAGGATTTGAGTATTCTGTAGAGTCTAGGAGATGTCCCAGCATCAGGTCAATGCTTCCATGTTCTTACAATATCGTTGAAGAAGAAGATTTTCGAATTGATCAGACCTATGAAAGTTGATTTCATAGCGCAATTAACTAGAATGAGCTTTTCATAGTTTTATAACGATTGAACGAATTTTCATGAATCAAAGCTAAGAAAACTCTCGATGAAGACATCTATCAAACAAAAAAAAACTATCAATAATAAAAACAAAATCGGTTCATCCGGTTGGGTGCTAAGATGCTACAGACAGACACACAGATACACACGTTAAACGTATATTACCCCTACATTTTGCGTCGGGGAACGCGTAAGGTTACGGCGGCAGATGTTCACCTTTTTTTTTATATCTTATAGGCTAGCGTTTGACCACTATCTCACCTGTTGGTAAGTGATGATGCGGTCGAAGATGGTAAGCACGCTAGGCCTAGACTGGGGAACTGGCTCTCAAGGATAGCTGCCGGAACACATTAGATGTTTTTGGCGACAGATTTTCTAACTTGAGGGTGGTAGCTGGCCAGGCGGACACTAGATAGTGTCCTACCACCATGCGGGGGCTGTTGGTTTCTTAACGATGTTTTCCTTCACCGGAGGGCCACTGTTAGAAGCGCACATAAATTTTTCGATGGAAAAATCCATTGGTGCACGGTAAGGTTTGAACTCGGTACCACGGCATCAAAGCCGACCGTTCTCCCGATTACGCCACCGGGCCCGGGCTCCTTGGTGGTAAGCTACTTTTTGGTAGATTTAATTATCCCACTACCACTGTACGAAAACTCATGATTCATGAATGCACATAAAACTTTCATTGGTAGGTATATAGCTAGGATTAGAACCAACGACCGTCGGGTTAGAATCAGGGTAACTATCCTTTACGCTAAAGGGCCGTCCAATATCACTACGTAAGTATTATAAAACCAATTCCATCACTACGTCTGTCTGTCTGTTCGCAATAATCTCAATAGCTACTGAACGGATTATCACGCGGTTTTCACCAATAGCCAGAGTGTTTATGAGGAAGGTTTAGGTGCATAATTCGTTAAGGTTTTGTGTAAATTGGATGAAATATGACGATGATTGTTAAATATGTTCATATTTTATATTCGATGCAACAAACTGATGCAAATTTTGTAGGCATATATGTTCTACCCGTGCGAAGCCAGGGCGGCGGGCTGCTAGTATAATATAAAGAAAGAAAAATTTAGAGGGAACTTTGCGACATCACTCTGAATTCCGTATATAAGAATAAACTGGCCAAGTGCAAGTCGAACTCGCACTCGTAGAGTTCCGTAACACAGTTAAATATTCCAAAACTATGATTTTTCGCAACTACAAAATTAACTTTGTTTTTCATAGTGCTTGTATGAAAAACAAAGTTATCTTTGCGGTCGCCATATCTCTAAAACTGCTGACTGTATCTCGTTCAAACCAATTTTCGTTGTTAGTTTTTATTGAGATCTACTGCATATATTTTTTTTAGATTTTTCACTCTCATACTTTAAAAGTTAGAGGGGGGGGGGGGACACACATTTTACCACTTTAGACGTGCCTATCTTTCAAATGATTGACTTTGAGAAAAAATGATTATAGAAACCTCAATGTCATTTTTGGAGACCTATCCATAAACACCCCACACGTATAGGTTTGAAGAAATTTTTTTTTTTGTTTCAGTTCCATGTATGGAATGCCCCCCTTAAACTTTTATATTTTTATTTTTGTATAAAAATCAGAAAGCGGTTCACAGAATACATCTACCTACCAAGTTTCAATTGTGTAGTCTTAACAGTTTCGGAATAAAATGGCTGTGACATACGGACGGACAGACAGACAGAGAGACAGACAGACATGACGAATCTATAAGGGTTCCGTTTTTTGCCATTTGGCTACGGAACCCTAAAAACGAACATTTTCTATATCTTCATATTTTTTTATATCTCTTTTTGAAGATTTAATGTAAGGTTTCTTTATTTTTAGGGTTCCGTACCTCAAAAGGTAAAGAAAGGAACCCTTATAAGATCAATGTCTTGTCTGTCTGTTCGTCTGTCTGTCTTTCTGTCTGTCTGTCTGTCTGTCTGTCTGTCCGTGTCGCACCACCGATTTTCTCAGGAACGGGTGGACCTAGCAAGTTGAAATTGATACCAGATACGGGGGTCTCTAGTCCCTATTAGGTCTATGAGTCAACATAGTAAAAAGATATTGGCAAATTTAGATTTTCGCGAAAACCTGTATGTAACCAAAATTGACAATTCTAGGTCAACCAGAAGTACCCTATAGGTTTTGGGTCGAAAACATATATAGGGTACTACACTTCCCGTTGACCTAGAATCATGAAATTTGGCAAGAAACAAGGTCTTACAGCACAAATAAAGGAAAAATTATAAAAAATAAAAAAAAGTTGAAAATTAAAGGGTGTCCTGACACATACATAGTTTAGCAATAATATTTATAATTATTTTCAGCAATAATAAAATCTTAAACGTACTCTAGCTGGTCGCACAACAGTTCTAGTATTTCAAACTGAGAATTTAATTTGAACAGCTGTTGTAACTGTACAAGAAAATGCTTTTAAATCTTAAGACACGATTATATAATTTAGACCATTTGCTTTTGATGTATTAATAATAACTATTGAGCTTGGAACCATGGTTTGATGATGTAAATGAAAAATCTTAGAATGATAGAATGAAAAATCAGGAGAAAAATCATTCGGCTTTACATTTTCCACTTGTCCGTAATGCGCTAGTTATGAATACTGGTGCTAAAATTAATGGCAAACTGGTGGCTCGAACCAACCAAAGACATGATGACTAGTTCGCCAAGTTTCGGAGACTAAGTTACCCAGCCAATCTATACAATATTAAATATCTACAGAAAACCCCACATAACAACATAATATTATATTACATATATATATTACTCAACTTAGAAGAAGATGAAGAATAATGATTCTTTATTGTACACCAAAATAAAACATACATACAGAAAATATTTTTAATGAAACAATGGTAACACTATTGGCGGTCTTATTGCTTGGAGCGATTTCTACCATACAACCTTTGGATGGACAGGATTTCACATATAAAATGTTTCAGGGGGTGTACAGCTACAAAGTTAAACTGAATATAACAATATATAATACATATAATATCGTTTAAAAACTAAAAAACAACCGACTTCAATGCCACGCTATTCATTTTCAGTACCAATTTTGAGATGTTCATCTCAATATCTCTGGAGATACTTATCATACCTCGATAAAATTACCATGGTACCACACTTGGGATATCTCCTTTCGAACAAAAAAAGAATAATCTAAATCGGTTCATAAACGACGAAGTTATCCGCGAACAAACATAAAAAAAAAAAAAAAAAAAAAAAGTATATACGGTCGAATTGAGAAACCTCCTCCTTTTTTTGAAGTCGGTTAAAAAAACATACACATACAATATAATTAATACAATTCAAATATAAAAAAACTACAGGATAAATATGCAAAAATATGTACAAATACATATATGCAATCAATTAAAAGATAAATAGCGCTTCAATACCAAATTTTTAAAGACATGGGTATTAGGTTAGACTTAGGTACTTAGGTATTCTATTAACTATGTACGTCTATATTTTGTCACTTAAGTCGAAACCCAGAAGATCTGCCCAAAATTATCAGAGACAAAATCGTGATCCTTAAACAACTCAAATATGGAAAAGCCCCAGGAGAAGACGGAATCACAACAGAGCTTTTTAAAGCCGGAGGAGCTCCAGCAGTTCAACAGATTCAGCAGCTCTTTAATTCCGTTCTTTTTACTGGGAGAACTCCACAGGCATGAACCAGAAGCATGGTGGTTCTGGTTTTCAAAAAAGGATACAAAACCCTATTGAAAAACTACCGCCCGATTTCGCTTCTGAGCCATGTCTACAAGCTGTTTTCAAGGGTCATCACGAACCGTCTTGCGCGAAGACTCGACGAGTTTTGAGCTCCGGAACAGGGCCGGGTTTCGAAGCGGTTACGGCACCATAGACCACATCCACACGGTGCGGCAGATTGTACAGAAGACCGAAGAGTACAATCGGCCCCTGTGCTGCATTTGTAGACTATGAGAAGGCCTTTTACTCAATCGAAATCTGGTCTGTTCTCGAATCCTTGCAGCGTTGCCAAGTCGACTGGCGATATATCGAAGCGATGAGATGTTTATATAATGCCGCAACGATGACTGTAGAAGTACAGAACCAGCGAACTGAACATGTTCACCTGCGTCGAGGAGTGAGATAGGGGGACGTCATATCCCCGAAACTGTTCACTAACGCCTTGGAGGATTTGTTTAAGACGCTGGACTGGAAATATTGTGGCATTAACATCAACGGAAAGTACATCTCTCACTTACAATTCGAAGATGACAACGTCATTATGGCAGAGAGGCTGCAGGACCTACAAAGGATGTTGAATGGCCTAGCTGATTCTTCTCGTCGCATCGGTCTCCGGATGAATTTGGATAAAACCAAAGTCATGTACAACGAGCACGTTGTTCCGGAACCGATTGTCATTGATGGAATCCCACTCGAAGTTGTCACTAAGTATGTTTACCTAGGGCAGACGCTCCAACTAGGCAAACACAACTTCGAGAAGGAAATCCAGAGGAGAATTCAGCTGGGCTGGGCAGCATTCGGAAAACTCAGTCGAGTCTCTTCTCGTCGCCTATACCGCAGTGTCTAAAGACAAAAGTCTTTAACCAGTGCGTCCTACCTATAATGATATACGGAGCCGAGACGTGGACACTCACAGTTCCACTGGTCCACCAGTTTAAAGTCGCTCAGCAAGCTATGGAGAGAGCTATGCTCGGTATTTCTCTGCGGGATAGAATCCGGAACGAAGTAATTCGCCAGAGAACTAAAGTTATCGACATAGCTCAACGGATTAGCAAGCTGAAGTGGCAGTGGGCTGGTCATATCTGTCGGAGGACTGATAACCGTTGGGGTAGACTTGTCCTAGAGTGGAGACCATGAATCAGCAAACGTAGCGTAGGACGTCCTGCGACCAGGTGGAGCCACGACATACGAAAAGCGGTGGGCAGTGACTGAAAGAGAAGAGCCGAAGATCGGGCTCAGCGGCGCATCTTAGGAGAGGCCTACGTCCAGCAATGGACTGACACGGGCTGATGATGATGATAATGATGAGTCAAAACCCTACCGACGCAGGCTGAACTTGCATTTGGCTACATTCATATTGCTTTTAATATCTAAAGTTCATTAAAGAAAACCCTGTTAGGTGAAAGTTACCATTTTTAACCGACTTCACAAAAAAGGAGGAGGTTCTCAATTCATCTGTATGTTTTTTTTTCATGTGTATGTTACGCGATTTCTCCATCAATTGTGAACGGATTCAAATGATTCTTTTTTTAATAGGTAGGATACGTTTCCGAGGTGGTCCCATTTTAATTTTATCGAGATCTGATCAGTATCACCAGAGATATGGAGATAAATACCTCAAACATAGAAGAATGTACTAGTTCTAGTAGAAGAGTCCCAAGAAGATTATACACAATGGAGATTGCTATTGCATATAAGATATTCTTACGGTAACTGTGAGCGAGATAGAAATAAAGGTGGGGATAATTTTTTTTATATCTTATAGGCAAGCGTTTGACCACTATCTCACCTGTTGCTTAGTGATGATGCGGTCGAAGATAGAGAAGTGGACTAGAATGGGAACTGGCTCTCAAGGATAGCTGCCGGAACACATTAAATGTTTGGCGACAGATTTTCTGACTTGAGGGTGGTAGCTGGCCAGGCGGACACTAGATATGTTCTACCACCATGCGGGGGTTATTGGTTTCTTAACGATGTTTTCCTTCACTGGAGGGCCACTGTGAGAAGCGCACATATATTTTTCGATCGAAAAATTCATTGGTGCACGGCGGTTTGAACTCGGTACCACGGCATCAAAGCCGACCGTTCTCCCAATTACGCCACCGGGCCCTCAATAAATAATTATATATTAATAATTATAATAAATCTATACTATAATAAAACAGTAACGAAGCGAAACCTGTACAGTGAATATTTTTTTGAAATTTAAATTAGGGGACGCATGATGAACGCTATAGATGCCGAAAATATAATTTTAAAAATTTTTTGTCTGTATGTATGTCCGTTTGAAAAATCATTACGCCGAAACTACTGGATGGATTTTAATGAAACTTAAAGTGAGCATAGCTTATACTATGAAATAACTTTTAGAATATTGGTTATTCTCAAAAACATAAAGGTTTTGGTGGGACACGGGAAAAACAGGATATTTTTATGTAAATGTTATGCAATCTATTAGGTAAACACTTCTCAAATGATACGTTGATCAAAATGTATATGTATAACAAAGTTTTCATGAAAAAAAAAAAAAAAAACAGTATACGGGAATCGTTCCTGGTTCCGTAATCATACGTGCAGATTTACATTGTTATTCTTAAATTCGCCAAACTATATATGTTAATAATGGATCAGGTGGAACAGAGCTTGCTTTAAGAAACAAAGGCTGTGGGTTCGAATCTCAACACGTGAGAAGTTTTGTCGAAAATGAAATGTTTTTATAGTTATTTGTTATTATTTTGCGCTTATTCTCAATCATTCGACAACATATTCGGATTCGGAAGCTTCATTTTTAATTTTATTATTTTTTGATCCCTGAGCTGTTTTGCGCGGAAACCTTTCCAATAAATCACAGATTTTTTTCTAATTGAAATATCAAAATTAACCGATCGGAGCATTGTGAATTGCAAAGATCCAAGTCGAAGTAAAGGCAGTTTCCGAATTCGAATTTGCTTTCGAATGATTGAGAATAACCCTGCTGATAGGCTTAGCGTTTGACTACTATGTCGCCTGGTGCTAAGCGATGATGTCATTGAAGATAGTGAATCCGCTAGGCCTAAACTGAACCTGAATACCAAGGGCTTTTTGTTGCTGGACACCGTAAGGATACGCCGGCAGATGTTCTCCTTGATGGTAAAAAGTTATTTTATGTCAACAAGTCAGGCGGAACATCGATATAATGCTCCTACTACGTGTAGCAAAAGGTGGTTTGAGTTGTGATTCGCACGAACCAGCCATCAATCGAATAAAAGCATGTCGCTAATCGATTCGCTCTCAATAAATAACATTAATAAAGTAATAAATCTTTGAAAAAAATATTCGGATGATGGTGGCATACGCACTCTCTTTTTTTAAGAAGATCAGCTGAGTTCGGCAAACGTCATTCGATGGTACTTCTGCCGATGACGGATTAAACACAGGCCTCATTGGAATATAAGCGAAACGAAACTAGCGCCCAACTATCTCTGAGTTACTTAAAGCCTTAGTATGTATGAGAGCTAAGCGAAGCTAAGTAAGATAACCGAAGTAGGTTTCCATTTGAAACATGAGATGTAGTTGACGAATTGCTATGCCAGTCGATGTTTTACTTTACAAATTATAACTGCACATACGTATGTATTACTCATGTATTACAGGATCGTCGGGTTACCCAGCTTCTGAATTCGTATCGCTGGCGTAGTTCTATTAGGTAGAAATGTTGTGCAGTTTCGTACCATTTTAGATTCGTCATATCTGTCCGTCTGTCTGTCCGTCCGTATGTCACAGCCGTTTTATTCCGAAACTTTTAAGACTACACAGTTGAAACTTGGTAGGTAGATGTATTCTGTAAACAGCTTTACGAGTTTTATATGAAAATTAAAAAAAATAAAGACTCAGGGGGATACATGGAAACAGAAACTATAAAAAAAAAAAAATTATCAAACCTTTACGGTGCGGTATGTTTTTGGATAGGTCGTTGAAAATGACATTGAGGTTTTTAAAACAATTTTTTTTCAGAAATATTAGTTTGAAAGTTTTACACTTCTAAAGTGGTAAAATGTGTGTCCCCCCTCTCTTACTCTTAATCAAAGAAAATGAAAAATCTAAACAAAATATTCTGTAGATCTCAATAAAACTTTAACCGAAAATTTGTTTGAAGTCAGTTTTTGAGATATAGCACATTTTCCGAACCGCAAATATAAATTTGTTTTTTATAAAAACGCTTATGTTACGGAACCCTACGAGTGTGAGTCCGACTTGCTATTAGCCAGTTAAGACTTTCTATTGTTTAAGTTCACTCTCTTTAGACAAATACCCGAAAAACTTAAAACATGCTATAGACAAAGTAATAAATGTCGGTTAAAATTGATCTAAAAAACACGCTAAAGAATGCATTTTCATCGATAGTTTAGCTTCCCTGAAACTTTTATAGCTGGATAACTAATTGGGAAGTTTCTGAAATTTAAGTCGTCAGATTACACCTGGAATGACCGACAGACAAACAAGAAAGTAACTTACTATTTCGTGCTAAAAAATCATCATAATAATTTACAAAAAAAGAGTGAGTTAACTTTTATTATGAAGATGGTCAAAAATGTATCTATGAGTACTCTCCGTAAACTAATTTAAATCGGATACATTCAAATTCATGGAAATTGTCATTTAAAATTATATACATAATTATATTTCCATTTAGAATCCCTGATTTAACGAATTCAAATGCAAGTATCTCCGTTCCGATAATTGTGAATTGTAAAGATCTAATTCGAAGGGGAGGTAGTTTTTGAATCCGTTTTTTTTTTTCGAATGATTGTGAACAGCCCGTCTGAAATTTAAAGGTGCCTTTTATTAATGGTTATATATGAACGTTTTAATAAGCCTATCCCCGGTTGTTGAATTTATTGGAGTCGTCGTTGATGAGTTCTGCTATCAATAGATAATTTGCTATTTTAAGCATCTACTTAGCTAGATTTTTTTTATAACCATCAGCCATCGCTTTGATATAGATTAAACTGCTGTCCCGGGTGAAATATTGTCTTACTTTAGTCAAAACGCCAACTGGCTGACTAAACTTTAAATTCAACTAGCGATCCGCCCCAGCTTCGCACATATGCCTGGTTAGAGCATATATATGCTTGTATCTGTTTGCATCACTTGGTGGCGTCGAGTATGAATTAAACTTTACATAAAACCTTAACGAATTATACACATAAAGCTTCCTCATGAATCACTCTATCTATTGGTGAAAACCGCAACTTCTGTAGTTTACCGCAAACTGACAGACAGACGCGGCAGGGGACTTTGTTTTATGTTATGTAGTGATATAAAAGTAAAATAAAGGGTTGATGCTTAATGAGATGCCGAGAATATCAAGGCGGTTAGTAATTGTCGTTATAGGTATATCTATAAATGTAGGAGATCAAACGTTGGACGAGCGCTTCTCTATGAGGCTGGATTTTTGTGCGGCTAGATATATTATAACGACGCTGTTATCTACATACCAAAGTACAATATTTGCCAAATTTTCGTTCGACAATATATGTAATAATATATGCAATTAAAACATTGTTTAAGTATTCCATTTAAAATACATTTTCATTAAAATTGTAACCCTTACCAAACTGGGCAATGCAATAGTGCCCATATATTGATGGATAGTGTGGATTATTTAATTTAAGCCATGAATTGTTACATTAAAAAAAATTACAGCGTAGCAGATATAACTTCTCTTAGCCTAATCATAATGTAAGGCATAGATTTGAACCTTAATGAGACGAATGAAAAATTAAATGTAGCCACACTAACGTTAAAGTTTTGTTAAGTTTTTTGTTGGAATCGCGAACGAAGTCGCGGGTACAGCTAGTAATTATATATAAATATAAATAATTTGTCTTCACAGGAATGTTCTACCGGGCAAAGTCTTGTTAGGGTGCAAACTTTTTTAAACATACCTAATATTTTTTGACATGACATGACATTTGGCGAAGATGGCGGCCATTTCAGTCCCACGACACTGCATACATTATTAAATAACTCAGAATTATGAACGTAATTTGTACCAATCAACACAGCAAAAAAAAAATATAAGCATAAAACCACATATTATATAATAGTTACTACGTAAATAAAACGTTCCGTTAGGTTGGCTACACAGTGCTTTCATAATTCGGGTATCCACAATATAGGGAAGTGCCTCTTATAACGTAGTAGAGTGATTCAGTACTCTGTTGGCCATATGGCGGCAATTAATGTTAATAATCGCAAATAATACTTTTTAATATTAATTTTGGAATACAACTAGTCCGTGTTATAAAAGTATTTGGAATTATTGTAATAAAATAGACAAATAATTATCGTGTATGTCAGATGCTAATTAATTGCACAGGGCCATTTTGGACATTTCGTCCGTCCGTCCGTCCGTGTGTCTATATGTGCGCACTTTACAGATCTGTATCTTCTTAATCGTTATAGGTACATACTTTAAATTTTCAAAAAGTATACATCCGTCAGTGTATAACGGCCCAGACACGAAATTTAATAGATGCATGTAATTTCATTAAAACTTTTTTTGCACTAAAAAGGGTAAAATAAGATATTTTTGAAAAAAAATAAAACCGATTTCATAACCACAAAAAGGCACTCAAAAGCGAAAAATAATTTACTTAAAATTATTATAAGCGTTACCCAATTCTCTATTTGAAGTCGGTGCCAGCCAAGTCTATTGGATATTAGATAGATACTATGTATGTAGTAGTAGTAAGTAGGTACATGTAGGTTAGTTAGTAGGTAGATACATGTAGGTATTATCTATCTACTACCTATTAGACTTGGCTGGCACCGACTTCAAATAGAGAAGTGGGTAACGCTTATAATAATTTTAAGTAAATTATTTTTCGCTTTTGAGTGCCTTTTTGTGGTTATGAAGTCGGTTTTTTTTTTTTTTAAATAACTTATCTTGGAATATCTTTGTAGCAATAGGCTACTCGAATCAATCTAACCCATGGTAGATACTTTAATACTTTCATCATCTAGAAAAGAGTGAATGGCCTTCAAACGAATGATTAGATAGAATCATAGCTTAGAAATGAAAACTCCCCATCAAATCACCTGGGGGGGCGGGGCGGTCGAGGAGCCAAAAGTGAATGGCCCTTCGGGCTTTAAGATCTTCCTTGAAGATTTAGCGGGAGAGTTTATCCTAAATTGAACTGCACTGCAGACTCAATGGGCCAGCTTCTAAATTCTGGTGCGTGGAGTCAAGGTGTTAACATGAGACCCCGCGGTTGTGGACTGTATTTGAATAGGTATCCTGTTAGGACTGGTTCGCGGTGCGGTATATATAGGTACTATGCAAGTTGGCAGCCGAAATATAGGTACGGACGGAAATAGAGAGGATGCACGCCTACCTTGAAGTGGTGGTTTCCTTTCTTGCTTCTCTCTTGTTGAGCAGGCCAGTTGGCCTGCTGGCTTCCTTCGTTTAATATTGCGTTGCCGTGTTGTGTTGAAAATGGTGGCGATCACCGCGTGCGCGAGGCGCACTGCGATGGGTTTAATTTTGCACACAAATGTACCACAACACTTATTATTATAGTTTAGTATTATATTTTGTTGTTTACGTTGCGCGGATTCACGTTTAATCGCGGGGATAACTAGCGAGCTAGTTTTCTTCGATGGCGGCGGCGCGGGAGCTTCTTTTCGAATGTGTTGCGTCTTCGACACACACGGCACTCGCTGCGTTATCGTGCGAGCGAGATAGATATTAGCAGGCGTGCATGCGTGAAGGAGATAAAATATAGGTTGCGGATGGAATACAGGAAAGGGAAATGCTGCCAACTTAACATAGACAGTTAGAATCTTAAGATTACTTGAAGCAAAATAATTGACTTGAAAATGGCGTAAACATCTCCCCCGGCCTTAAAGGGTTACCTTTAAAAACTAAAGTTGCGGATGCGGTAATTTAAATGCGGGTACTTAACTAAACTATAAGCTATATGAAATGCAGAGCATTGCTCCACACAAATTTATTGATTTGGCAATGGGCACAATCGAACAACTGGGCGCACAAAGCTCCCCTTACTAGTTCTCACTGTAACTACACGCGTTGTACCATCCTTCGAAGGATGAACAGCTTCTACTACACCGAGAGGCCAAGCAAGCGGCGGCGCGTTGTCGACTATGATAACTACTACTGATCCCAACTGGATCGGGGTGGATGGTATGATCCACTTGGCTCGAGATTGCAATTGATGCAAATACTCGACTCTCCATCGCTGCCAGAACGACTGGACCATACTATTTAATAGCGAATGCCTCTCAATCAAATTAGATTCTACGTGAGGCGCGGGTAATGAAAATAATGGCGCGGTGTGAAGAAAGTGAGCCGGCGTGAGCGCAGTCGGCTCAGCGGGATCACTGCTTAAAGCGGTGAGTGGACGCGAATTTACTAACGCTTCGATTTGAGCTAGCACTGTTAAGAGTTCCTCATAAGACAGTATC
This sequence comes from Cabera pusaria, assembly GCA_954871355.1. Classification (NCBI taxonomy): domain Eukaryota; kingdom Metazoa; phylum Arthropoda; class Insecta; order Lepidoptera; family Geometridae; genus Cabera; species Cabera pusaria. The sequence continues at coordinate 5,891,359 of OX940900.1, read as the reverse complement.
TGCTGACCTATAACCTTGAAGAGATGAGACTTCACAACCTTCACCATGCTCTCCCAGCATCCGCCAAAATGAGGGCTAACTGGTGGAATCTGCTTGAAGTCAATGCGACTTTCTGAGTGTTCATGATCAAGGTGCGGTTTGAATTCATCTAGGAACTTATACAGGTCACGCAGATATGACCTGCATCCTATGAAATTTGTAGCGTTGTCAGTGTGTAGACACTGAACAGGACCGCGGCGTGAAAGAAACCTCTTGAATGCAGCGAGGAAATTAACCGTACTCAACTCCGTGGCTATCTCAATATGCAAACAACGCGTAGTGAGACAGGTAAATATACAGAGCCATGCCTTACGGCTTTTGACGCCTCTGCCACGCACAGGTGTGTATGAAATCGGACCTGCAAAATCGCAGCCTGTATGCGAATACGGCTTGTCAACCTGGTTGACGCGAAATGCGGGCAAATCCGCCATCATTGGAAATGATAGGCGCGGCTTTGCTCTGAAACAAGTATTGCACTTGTGTATGCGGTGACGAATAACTCGCCGCGCAGCGAGTATCCAATAATGATGCCTGAGTAAGGACATCAGGAGTTCGGGGCCAGCGTGCAAATGCTTTCTGTGATGATAATCAATTATCATATCTACCACGTGGTCGTGTCGCGGAAGAACACACGGGTGTTTTTGCGCATAACTGATATCAGCATTTGACAAGCGGCCACCAACGCGAATGATGCCGTTTACATCCAAAAACGGATTTAATTTTTGTAAAGCGGGCGAACAATTTTGTTTTAATTTTAATTTATTTTTGTCGTCAGCGAAGTGGACACGTTGAAGTGCGAGTATAGTTTTAGTTTCAGCAAATTCTAAGTCTGAGCGACTTACGGTCGATTTGCGCGGTAATAATTTTAACGTTCGATAAACAAAAACAACAATACGTAAAAGCTTCGACCACGAAGATATACGATTGGCGAGTTCATAAACTGGCGATTCGGTAGCGGGTACAGTCACAGTATGTGCAAGCGGTTTTTGTTCTGGCACTTCACCGACGTCATCACGACAAAACTCTGCGATAGGCCACTCTGCTGGACTTTTCGAAGCCCACGGCGGTCCCGAAAACCATAGCGGGTGATTTATAAGCATCGCGGGAGATAGACCGCGCGATAAGCAATCGGCAGGATTTTCAGTCCCTGCTACGTGATGGAAACAACTTGCCGGTAAGTTGTCAACAATCATGACAACGCGATTGGCAACAAACGTTTGCCAGCGGTGCGGTGATGAGTTGATCCAGCAAAGAACAACCTTTGAGTCAGTGAAGGCGAAGACATTTGCTATTTTGTATCGCGGTTGAAATATATCAATCACTTTACGCATCAATTTTGACATAAGGACTGCAGCACACAACTCCAACCTTGCAGTCGAAAGTGTTTTGAGCGGCGCAACTTTGGATTTTGAGCACACGATTGTAACAGTTCTACTGTCACCGACGGCAACTTGGAGGTATACAACAGCACTGTAAGCGCGTTCACTAGCGTCAGCAAACCCTAACAGGTTAGCAACGCTGCCCTGAACTACTCCCAGGTGTCGCGGTATACGCACTTCGTTTAGCGCCGGCAACTCGTTACAAAACTGTGACCAAAGTGCTATTATGCGTTTTGGAGGCGTGTCGTCCCAGTCACATTTCAATAGCCAAAGCTCCTGTATGAGAAGCTTAGCATGCAATATGACAGGAGCCACTAAACCTAGGTTATCCCATAGGCGCGCGACAGCGGATAATATTATGCGTTTAGTACATCCCGTTTCAGGTGCGGCAACTCTGAATTTAAAAACGTCGTCCGACCTGTCCCAATGTGTACCCAGTATTTTCTGCGGTGTGGCACCCCTATCGATCTCGAGATCTGAGGAGGCTCGATGCGATGCGGGTATTTCACGTAAAACGGTGGCGGAGTTGCTGGTCCACTTGACAAGGTCAAATCGACCGCACTTGAAAAGTTCAATGAGCTGGATGCATGCGGCAACAGCGACAGCTTCATCATTTAGCGACGAGTCATCTGACATTATACTGAAGCATACATCATCCATGTACGTCGAACTATATGCAATCGCAGCAGCTGTAGGAAACTTATGCTTCTCGTCAGCGATGAGTTGATGAATTACTCGGACAGCGTGGAAGACGCTGGATTTTGTCCCAAAAACAACTCTATTAAATTCAAAGACCGATATTGGATCTTGCGGGTTAAATCTAAAAAGAACTCGCTGATATTTACGATCGGATTCGTGCATGCCGATCTGTAAGAACATCTGACGACAGTCAGCAGAAATCGCGATTTTAAAAAGGCGAAAATTCAAAAGGATGCAATTAAGATCACCCTGTAGATTAGGTCCGGCATGCAGTATTTGATTAAGTGACAACCCGGTACTTGTCTTACTGCTGGAATCCAGGACCATGCGCACCTTAGTCGTCGTCTTGTCGTCACGGCGCACGCAATGATGCGGTACAAAATAGGATGCGGCGGGAGAAACTTTATCAATAGGTCCTATTTCGCTAATATAGCCCTTATCGACATAATCACGAATGATATCGTCATAGGCGGCGCGCAGTATACTCGACGACTCCAACTTCCTTTCTAAACACAAGAAGCGTCTATATGCGGTGGAGTACGAATTACCTAATTTATAAACATCGTCACTAAACGGTAAAGCGACGGTGTATCTACCACTAGCATCGCGCGTAGTGGTGTCGCGGAAATGATTCTCACATTCAAGGTCATCTTGACTGTGGGCGGGCGGAGCGCAAACCTCTTCGAGAACCCAAAACCTTTTAAGAAGGTTGTCCAAAGATGGCTGCTCGACGACGGCGCAGCAAGCCGATGTCGACTTTATTTTATGTTTAGGTAATAATACAGGAGCGGAACCCATAATTATATACCCTAAAACTGTTTCAATAGCGGGCGGCATTCCATTCACACTGTTTTTAACCATGCCAGGTAGTAACAGGTGAGAGAAAATATTAGCACCTAGAAGTACTTGCACTCCAGAGGGCGTAGCGAACGTACTGTCCGCGAGCGGTAGCGATTGAATGTGCGCGAACGCAGATTCGTCAACGGGAACCGATGGGAGGTTATCCGTGATGCGGTCGACAACAAGTGCCGAAACGTCATAATGAACGTTCGAATTAGAAAAGCGTGAATATATTTTAAAGTCCGTGGAGCCCTTAATATCCTTTTCAGACCCACCGAAACCTTTAACAGTCATTTGCGTATTTTTATTGTAACTCAAACCTAATAGCGAGCAGCATTCATTTGTTATGAAGTTACTTTGCGATCCCGTGTCTAGTAAACACTTGACTAAATGCTGTCGTCCCTTACTATCGTAAATTACAACTTGAGCCGTTGACAATAGTATCGTTGTAGGACGCATACATTGCGTGCTGTGAACAGTACGACTCGAATCGTTCGGAACTGGCGCAGCAATGGATGTGTACAGTGACGATACGTTCGCGGCGTGTGTAGGAGCGGGCGATCGTGCTCGAGGCGCGAGGTTCGCACCGGCCGCGGCGCTGCCCACTGGCATAGCGCATAAGTCGCGTGACCTAGTCGGTGCGGGTTCGAATGCCGGCGCGGTCGATAATCTATTATCGTGCGATTGCGATGCGGTTTGATTATGTGCGGTATTAAAGTGCAATAATGAGTGATGTTTTTGTTGACAACTACGGCATTTAAAATTTGAGTTACATTCGCGGGCTTTATGTTTTAAACTAAGGCAATTAATGCATGCGTAATGATCTTTGACACATTTAAATCGAGCGGAGGGCGTTAATTCGTTGAATTTAGGACATTTATATAGGTGATCATGTACAATGTTGTCACAAAGACATTTCTTGTGAGAAGCAGAGACTGCTACATAAGCCTGAGGGTTAGGTACATGGCTTCGCGGTTTATTTGAAGTATTATTACGAGAAGAATTTGAAGCACTTGTACTAGATTGCATGTTGTGGTATATTCTATACTGTCCTCTAATGAAATCTGTCAGTTGAACGAAAGTAGGTAGCTTCACATCGCGATATTGTGACTCAAACGCACGGACCGTGCCTTCGTCTAACTTCTTTAACGCGATCTGAAGCAATATGAAGTCAGATAAATTATCTAATTGCAAGTTATTTAATGCACTAGCGGCAGTGACAAATTGATCTAAAAATAATTGCAATTTAGAAGAAGTATCGTTGCCGCTCAACTTGAGATTTATCATCTGATCTAAGTAGGTAGATGCGAGCGTGCGAGTGTCTTGATACCTATCTTCGAGACACTTTATTATCATATCATAATTATCTGCGCATGGCGTTATGCCTGAGAACACAGCTTGCGCTTTCTTTGAAAGCTTACCTATTAAATAATACAACCTCTCAGCGTTTGTCAGCATTGGATTGTCGTGAACCATGGATCTAAAACCAGCGTAGAATAAGGGCCAGTTTCGAATATCCCCGTCAAACGTCATTATTTCAATTGGCGGCAAAGATGGCATTCTACATCTTAAACCCGAGCGGTCAACTGAAGCTTTGCGATCTAGATCAGAGTCTAAGTCAACCTTGGAAGGTGAAGGTTCAACACGTTTTAAAACACGCTTGATGCGGCAATACATGTCTTCAAATGAATTCAAACACTGATAATTAGGCTTGCTAGTAGGGTCGCTTTTTAGCAATGCGCGATTGTACTCATTAACTATATCTCGATACTCAGACCGTATATCGTCTAAAGTCACGACAGAGCATAAGAAATGTTCTAAACATTCTTCGCTTGTGTGTGCGGTTTTCGAGTTATCATAAACGATCTGAATATACTCAAACAATGTGTCTCTTTTAGTTTCTAAGAGAACGACATCTCTGTCTAATTCGTCGTCGGCCTTTTTTGTCGGCGGCATTTTGACTAACGAGTGTTATTAACTAATATGTACCTACTTGAATGAAATATATCTACCTATTTGCGATAGTTGCAATGCCGGCCGGCCGGCTATCGCCGATCACAGCGCGGTAAAATAAATAGGAGGTAGACAACAGAATTATGTTGAGAGCGAGCGGTAGTAAGTAGATAGAAAATATAATTTTACGTAGGTACGTACGATTTGTTTGAGTGCGGAATATGACGAGACAATTTACGACTTGTATTAGGTTAAGTATAAAAGATACGTAATTTATTTATGATATGATATAGTTTAATAGTTAATTAGGTATGCGGTTTATATTATTTTTTAAGTTGTTTTTATCAAACGGACAGGTAACACTTTAGTGGGCGAGTTTACGATTGAAAGAAGTAGAACTAATGCGGGTTTAAGCTAGACGAATCTAGGCTTAATAATTACGATTTTAAGCTAGACGAATCTAGACTTGAAGCGGGTGTAGGTTATACTAATATATACCTAGATAGCGGTGGAAACTAGACGAATCTAGTCCTAATGCGGGAGTAAGTTAGACAAATCTAGACTTAAATAGCGGAGATTCCCGAGGATCAAATAAAGTGAATCCGGCGTCGAAGTACCAAAAATGGGGGGGCGGGGCGGTCGAGGAGCCAAAAGTGAATGGCCCTTCGGGCTTTAAGATCTTCCTTGAAGATTTAGCGGGAGAGTTTATCCTAAATTGAACTGCACTGCAGACTCAATGGGCCAGCTTCTAAATTCTGGTGCGTGGAGTCAAGGTGTTAACATGAGACCCCGCGGTTGTGGACTGTATTTGAATAGGTATCCTGTTAGGACTGGTTCGCGGTGCGGTATATATAGGTACTATGCAAGTTGGCAGCCGAAATATAGGTACGGACGGAAATAGAGAGGATGCACGCCTACCTTGAAGTGGTGGTTTCCTTTCTTGCTTCTCTCTTGTTGAGCAGGCCAGTTGGCCTGCTGGCTTCCTTCGTTTAATATTGCGTTGCCGTGTTGTGTTGAAAATGGTGGCGATCACCGCGTGCGCGAGGCGCACTGCGATGGGTTTAATTTTGCACACAAATGTACCACAACACTTATTATTATAGTTTAGTATTATATTTTGTTGTTTACGTTGCGCGGATTCACGTTTAATCGCGGGGATAACTAGCGAGCTAGTTTTCTTCGATGGCGGCGGCGCGGGAGCTTCTTTTCGAATGTGTTGCGTCTTCGACACACACGGCACTCGCTGCGTTATCGTGCGAGCGAGATAGATATTAGCAGGCGTGCATGCGTGAAGGAGATAAAATATAGGTTGCGGATGGAATACAGGAAAGGGAAATGCTGCCAACTTAACATAGACAGTTAGAATCTTAAGATTACTTGAAGCAAAATAATTGACTTGAAAATGGCGTAAACATCACCTATCAAACAAAACAAAACTTAATTCAAATCTGTACCTCCGGTCGGAAGCTACGATAACTCCGAAAGAAAACTAAAACATCAAAAACATCATTTTAAACCTATAACACCTACATTTTTACGTCGGGGCTAAAATAGCAGCTTTGTATTGAAATCGTGAAGTATAAAACAGCTAAGGCACAGCTGCGGTTGCTACACGCAATAGTTCTTGAGGCACTATCAAAACAAAATGCTCAGATAAGCAGCTCTGTACTTGTTTTACAATATCAACTTGAATCTGTTTATGAACAGACGAATGGAAAGCAAATCTGATATAGATTTTCAAAGAATTCAACTGAAAGGCGGGACGCTCTGAGCAGTGATAATATTATTGCAATTCAATGCTGCTGTTAAGAGCTGGATGATATAGGTAAATAATTATAGCTCGTTAAGACATTGAATTGTTATCCAATTTACATATTTATACCAAATATTATCTTAATCAAACACCGTTAATTGGGTCAAATAAGCCTTGCAAGATTGGAATAATACATACATACAAACTTTGCAAGTTTATAAAATCTTGTGCAAAGTCGATGTCTAGTGCCTCTTCTCACTACTGCCGTCATCAGATAATAATTTTTACTTGTAAATTTTTTATGTGTTACCAACTATTTTAACATTACGTATGGTTCAATTATTTGCTCAATTAGCTTAAAACTATACAAATAAATATATACTATCAAAGAAAGCGTCAACCTCTTTCCTTTAGAGTCCGTTCTCTACCTCGTAAAAAAACCGCCATGATGCGCGTTATTAAAAAATGAAAAGTCTTTGGGGCTATTAACCTGTTTTACAAAAAGCTTTCTCCGACGCCCGCTTAGTCGCCGGGATGAAAAGAAGAAAAAAAATCTTCGTTTACCCATCCTATAACAGAGTTAATGGTGCCCCTACATAACGCTGGATTACGTGGTCCAAGCTGTAAGAAAAATGACATTGAGAAATTTTAATAATATTATTAGGTACTCTACTTTTTTGTTACCCAATCGGCTTAAACATCAAAGATCAAACTTAGAATTTATACCTGACAAGTATATAATATTAATACATGAATTAATACTTAAATTCAAAATTTAATACAACCCCGACTTATCTATGTATAATCTATTCATGATGACTATTCCAATGAGCCCAAACTCGACATCCAGTTGGTGAGGAGTTGAGTATTCCACAGATTCCAGGAAATGTCCCAGCATTAGGTTGATGCTACCCTGTTCTAACAAAATCGTCAAATTCAGAAGACACCAAATTTTTAATTGATCAGATCTATAAAAGTTGATCTCATAGCTTCATCATCTAGAAAAAAGCTCTTAGTCTTAAACGACTGAACGGATTTTCATTAATTAAAGATAATGAATACTCTTGATAAAAGGTACGACCACACCGCGGCGTCCTGTGTCCGCGTGCGCGTTCGCGATCTGATTTTTAACCGACTTCAAAAAAAGGAGGACGTTTCTCAATTCGACCGTTTTTTTTTTTTTTTTTTTTTTTTTAAGTTTGTTCGCGTATAACTTCGTCGTTTATGAACCGATTTTGATTATTCTTTTTTTGTTCGAAAGGAGATATTCCAAGTGTGGTACCATAGTAATTTTATCGAGGTATGATAAGTATCTCCAGAGATATTGAGATAAACATCTCAAAATTGGTACTGAAAATGAATAGCGCGGCATTGAAGTCGGTTGTTTTTTAGTTTTTAAACGATATTATCAATCGTTTTCTGATCACCGTAGATTGCGTTTGGTGTGGACCAGTCGGTACAAATACTACTGCACGCAGGACGCTGCGGTGTGGACGTACCTTAAGCCACTTATCAAACGAAAACAAAACTAAATCAAAATCGGTTCATCCGTTTGAGTTCTAAGATGCTACAGACGGACACACACATACACAGACACACAGATACACACGTCAAACTTATAACACCCTTTATTTTCCCTCGAGGGTTTTTAAAAAAAAGTCTGGGCGTGTATATCTTACCCCACAGCTATCAATATAACCAGCAGTTAGCCTACAGCGGCTCGTGTCCAATTGCAATTAGTACCGCTGACGTCCTCATAACGCCAGTAACGTTTGAATGATTTTATATAATCTTTGTTATACGAAAACGTTGTTTGTTTCTACTGGCTTCAGCTAATTGAATATAAAGTTTACCCTTTTAATTCTTATTTAGGTATGATTTTATCCCCAGCATTATAGGAAATATAAATGCTTGCGGTGTTAAACATTAAATAGAGAAACAATGCCAAAGTGCCCCATACCCTATAGGGTTTTTTTGCCTTTCTACCGTATTTACTGTGGGCACACACCTTTTATTTCCTATCGCTGTATCTAATAAGATACAGCAATAGGGAATAAAAGGCGATCATAATATTATTATTTGGGCTTGGATTGCCAGATCGAAGAAATTAAATGTTTTTTATTAACTTAATGCTAGACGTAGACAACCCTTTTGGAACGCATAGAAGCTAATAATGTTATTATAAAAATACGATTATGCAATAAATTATGAAGTCTTATTATTAACGCGTATTAATTCAATATGAAATAAGTTTTAAGGATTAGTTTAACAGCTCTGCAAGTAATTAAATGAAGTTAAGAGATTATTCACTAGCAGCAGTTCAAAAAGTAACAAGAAAAACTAACGGGAAGCAGTATTTGAGTCCTATTGCATGTTTCATGTGTATTATGCCTTGTTCGCGAGATTGTTAAAAGTTAGTTCAAATATAATGCAGGCATGACTCTCGCGTTCGCCTCTGCGATTGTATGTAGACTTATATATTGTTTAGACTGTAGATTTTTAAAATTGTGTTTATTATGAAAAGGACTGACTTTTACATTAGGTATGTAGCAACATTATATATTTTTACACCTCTAAATGCAACGAAAACATTTTTTCTATCTGTCTGAAGTCCAAAATCCTACTAATATTATAAATGCGAATATTAGTGTAAGTGTGTGTGTGAATTTTTTTACCGATGTAAATCTTAAATCTTAAACGCAGATAGTGTACGCTCTGGAATAAGGCATAGGTAAATCTTATTTTCGAAAGTCATAATTAAATTTTCTATAAAAAAACTTATTCCTCAATCCGATTCACTCAAATAGCTGGAACATGGATGGGTGGGACGCTGAATGAAAAATTTCTACTTTATACTCTGTAGTGTGTAGCATTGGATAAACATTCTAGAAAGACATTGCTTCAAGTGTATTAGGCTGAACCATAACCTACTTGAAAATCAAACAAACGATACATAACCATGTTTTCGATAAAAAAAAATCAGACAAATACTCGAATCCTCTCATTGTTTGATCAATTATAATCCAGGCTTCTAGACTAATATTATAATAAAACTGGCCAAGTGCGAGTTAGCATCGCGTCTCTTATCGCACACTTAGGGAGGGTTCCGTACAATACGAAACATAACAGAGTTTCAACCTCATATATTTGATTACTTGATATTACCAAGAATAGTTATAAATAAAATATCTAACTGGAATATTTAACTGTAATATCTAACTGAAACACTCAACTGAAATATTTAACTAAAACATTCAACATAAATATCTAACTTAAATATTAAACTGAAACGAGTTGGGAGCGACGGAGCCGGCAGTCGCAGCGTCGTCGAGTGATCATTACCAAGAATATTTGGTTTGGTCGCGATCTAGAAAGACGGGGCTCGTTTACTAGCGCCATCTATGTCATTTTGCCGAAACTAATTAGATAGATGGCGTTTAAAAACACGTTTTTTGTATGGGGACCTCCTTTTATTATTAACTTTATTTTGTTTTTAGTATTTGTTGTTCTAGCGGCAACAGAAATACACAATCTGTGAAAATTTCAACTGTCTAACTATCACAGTTAATGAGCTATAGCCTGGTGACAGACGGACAGACAGACAGACAGACAGACAGACAGACAGACAGACAGACAGACAGACAGACAGACAGACAGACAGACAGACAGACAGACGGACAGCGGAGTCTTAGTAATAGGGTCCCGTTTTACCCTTTGGGTACGGAACAAAAACGTTTGTAACTCAGTTTATTTCTTACCTAATAAAATAAGGAGATACTTTATAGCATGAGGATGAACATAGGCTACTATTTGTGAAAACAAAATCATGTTTTTTCAATTTACTTAAATAACTTAGATCACACAAATATTGATTTACAGAGCTGTAAGTGATAAAATTATTGGTCGATGTCGCGGGTATCAGCTAGGCTATGCTGTAAGCTATCTCGACAGCGGAATCCGCGGTGAGATTCGAATTTCGTACTACGAAATTCAACCGTATTACGAACGTGATACGATTGAATTTCGTGGTACGAAATTCGAATCTCACCGCGGATTCCGCTGTCGAGATTGCTTACAGAATAGCCTAGCAGCTAGAGATTCATAGATCTCGATCTTTATTACGCATACACACAGTATTAGAATTGAAACTACAGTCAGTAAAATTAAAATAATTATGTAAAATAATGTCTTAACATTCCAAAACTGAAACCAACTATTTACCTTCATCCAATCAACATAATTCTGGGGAACACACTGCTTTTCTGCAACACATTTTTTTTTAACTTAAGCAAAAAGGCAGGGCTTCGAACTTTAATTTGTACGGTACATGCAACTTTTTACAATAAATATATATATTTGTATTTGTGTTCTAATCACAATTTATTAATATTTATTTCGAAATGGCAAATAAAAAAAATTTAATATACTTGTCTACGATTCTTAGCTCTACTTTATTTCACATCCTACATTTCCTACTTTTCCCTACACGTGAAGAATTCCCATTTTTCCTTCGAGAAACTTATCCGAGCTGTCCGCGATAGACGTTTTAACCTTTTAGCATACATTTTTATAAAGACTGATATTTTGTTAGTAATATAGTGCAAGTAAATTTATACGTTTACGAAGATTTTCTTAGGAATGGAAATAGGTTTTACCTACTACACATTTAAATGTCGTAAGAATTATCCTGTTTCTTATATATGACGAGTAGTATCAATTATTAATGGTATATAGTTACCAGCTGTAATTCACGTACCTTTAGTCAAATTTTCCCGAGCCGCAAGTAACAACTTACTAGAAATAAAACTTAAACAATATTAGAAATATCAAAAATAATATACCTCAAAAGGAAAAAAAAGGAACGCTTATAGGATCACTTTGTTGTCCGCCTATCCGTCTGTCTATCTGCCTGTTAATACTTTTTTGACAATGTTAACTAAAAGGTATTGAGTTAAAATTTACGTCAAATACTTGCGTTTACGGTCTCTTACAGCGTTTATCCACAGCAACGGCACCGGGACGTCACCGGCAACAAAATGCCGGCGCCGAAGTAGCGGTACATAATGTATGTATGGCAGCTTGTCCACAGCATGATCGGCACCGGGCGACGTAATCCCGGCCGCCGTAGTAGTTTCGAGTAGATGGGCGCGACCGCTAGAAACCGGCCAGAGATTTTGACGGGCCGATGAGCCAGCATTGGCTCGCAATACAAAACACGTTTGATCTTGTCCCCACACTGCCGGCACCCGACGCCGTTCGATAGGTTATTGTTTTTTTATCTGAGGTTGTTTGTTTTATTTCTATGGAAACGCATCTGCCACGCATGACAGCTAGAAGAAACAGAACCACCGGAATCGGTGGTGGTGGACAAACGATCACTGGCACATCATTTTCAAACCGGCCCGAAAAAATCTCGGTGCCGGTGACGTCCCGGTGCCGTTGCTGTGGACAAACGCTCTTACAGCTGTGAAAAAATTAAACTTGTATGCCAACGCGACCAAAAGATATGAACCGTTTATGTCGCATATTTTTGTATATTTTGCGATTTTGCAAGGAAATTCACACCTATACAGTATTTCACGTTGACCTAGAATAATTAAATTTAGCAAGAAGCAGTCTAACAGCACATATTACAATGAAAAAATGAAAAATGAAGTTGAATAAACAAAATAAGCAAATTTACGATAAAAAGATGGGATTACAACTGCAATAAAAACACAGAAGGATTACGTGTACTAGCGATTAATGACGTCATGTCAAGCTCAGTAGAACATTTTTTTCTCAGCAGAGCAAAATCAAGAACCTGTAGGAATACGTAGAAACATACTAAAATTCAAACTATATTTTACGGTACCTTCGTTCATCAAACACAAAACGTTATACGCGTTATGTTTTTGCTACTGCAGCAATTTACGGCCTTTTGCTTTGCGCAGATGAAACTGCAGTAGGCTGGGAGAGAAAATATTATTTTACAGAGTCAAAACATGAAGCGAGGTTCAGCTCTAGTTGCACTGTAAACTACAGCAGATTGCACAAAGCAACGGGTAGATTGAGTTATTAGTACGTTTTGTGTACCTGAAGTTCAACAGAGGGACGCAAAAACAATTTTTGGAGAGTGTCTGAGTTTGACTTCAAAGACAAAGTGATTTTAATGTAACGTAAAATTTTGTGAGAGGTAAAAAATGACCTGTGTAACGCGGGGATTTTCAAATATTACGCGCGCTATCGGTCGATAGTAGCTATCCGTCGCGCATGCGCAGTTAGCAACAAACCGCGAAGATGCGCGACGCGAGCGCCCCAAGCGGGACGCGAGAGTTCCATTGGCGACAGTTTAGCTGCGCGCACGATCTTTTATTGAAACTCTACTCTTCCTCCGCGATTCTATTACCAGCGTTATTCTGTATAGCTATATTACTTATACCTTGTGCTTGTAATATTCTGTGACATCGAATTATACATTTTACAAACAATTCGCGTGTTATACCTGTCTTTTTTAGTCAGCAAAAATATTACTAGGTTCATTAAAAGCATTTATTTACCCTGCCATGTTAGTATGTATGTATGTGAGGGTGAGTCAAATCTTGGAAGCTAATTTAGAACCACTTCCTGACGTTCGATTGAACTTAAATATTTTGCCTATCCTTGGTGACATTGAATAATTATGGTACTATCGAGCTGACCAGATTAAGGAACAGGGCGGTAGGGACTGGAACTCCGTAATAGTAAATGGTAAAATGGTAGGATGGTCGCAAAATTGACCATCGAAGTCGTGTGTATTGTTATCATTCGTACTTTTCACTTTACATATGTATTTTTATTTCCTTTTTACTAAATAATATTTAAATTATTCGCGATAGTCTAACCCCAGAGGTCTATCTGAAAATCAGCGTTCAGGCAAACACCTGAACATTCTATGCTGAGATAGACCTTTTTAGCACTACACGTGTGTATTTCATTATTTAAGTACTGAGATAGGTTCATAACTTTATTATTTTCTTGTTTGTTTTTTTTTCTTTTCTCTTTTATTATCTCTAAGTACGTTTACTAAGTGGTATAGGTTGTGTAATGTTTTAAATAAATGTATTTTTTTTCATTCAAAAGCTTGTATTCAAAAAGATTTTAACTTTTATGTATATTTATTTAAAAATATATATTGTTGCATTAGAATTCAATTCTCAAAATCGTCACAAACTGCATTTTCACAAAGACGTAACATTTTATATTGTATCAGGTCATCTCTAAAAATACAGATTACATAATAGGTATTTTTCTATACAAATTCATGTCTTTAAAGAAACAATATGGAGACAGCATCTTGGATCTTTTAGCTGCTCCGTCAAAACAAGCTCAAAGCACACTTTTCTTATTCATTACTGTTTAAACATCGAACACATTTTAAGAGCATAGTGTGGAACGGAAACGTGTGATAGACATTTAACAGAAAAGCCAAGTTTATTTTGCAAGGTTTAAGACAATAATTATTTATGCATTTTGACAGCATAAAATTGTGATATTTATTTATCTTACGTTTTGTCAGTTTTTGAAACTTAAAACTTTCAGTAAGTAAAACCATCTACGTCTACTCAGACTAGAAGCAAAAACTTGACTAGACTAGTAAAGCAACTTTGACCAGACTACAAATTAGATACTACATTAAAACATGTGAAATTTTTGTACTTTTCACATTGCAAAATATACTAATCCAGCGTACATAATAAACCGAAAAGAGAGATTATACTAAAGTAGTCTATTGATAAATTTAATTGTCACATATTGAATGAATAATTAATGAATTAATAATATTATGTTACACACCAAGAAAAATAAACAAACAAAAGTAACAGAATAACACAAGACATCGGTAGTACAATGGGCGATCTTATCGCTTACAGCGATATCTACCAGACAACCTTTGGATGGACAGGATTTACAAATTATCATATTGCGGGATTGTGCAGTTATGTTAACACAAATATGAAATATTTTTAAAATTCATATTTATACATATACACAAACATAATACATATACATAGGTATACATTGTGTATATTCATCTTATGTCACTTAGCTCTTAGTTATGGTGTAACAATAAAGAGTTAATCTATCTATCTATCTAGATACTGTACAAGATCATTCTGATCGTTACGCGTCAAATCTTAATCGAAACCTTGTCTATCTCACAACATGAAACGTCCCATGGGGTCGGGAATTCAGGGTCTCTACACTACATTTATATCATCAATTACATCTGACTTCGCTACGTTTATCACTTCTCCCTTTACAACCCTCTACAAACACACTAAAAACTTCACGGTGGCGGTCTGTTCGCAGTAAATAAATAAATTAACCGGACCATTTGCCGGACTCGGTCCAGGGGCTGCAGTTATAACGCACTAGGGGGCAAATAGGGAAAGTTGGGCACCCCACTGGTAGCTAAGACTTGGATACTAAACGCTATTTATGAAAATAAAGTTTCAATTTTGCTAGCGTATGCTTTGTCTGGAATTTTAGAATGTTGTATAATTAAATGTACCAAATGTCGGGCTAAGTATTTTGTTTTTATACAAAGTTGGCTGGGCATCCGTTTGCTAATAAAACAATTGAAATTGATAATAACAATAATTCAACACGGTATCGTTCTAAAAACTTTTTGACGTCGACGTTTTGATCAATTTTTACTTGACTTCTCATGACCACGGTCAATTGGAGTAAAACCACAGAATAATGAATAGTGCAAGTAAAATATCCGGGTTTATTTCAATGTTTTGGCGCAACAAATATTATGTGGCACATATGGTATGCATTTATAGTATGTACATTATATTAAAGTACCTGGTATTTATATCTTTACTAATTAATGACTGTCGGGTCAGCTAGTCAAAGATACAAACACATCATTATTTAGGAATTAAAATATTATAATGCGCCTTTGCAAACAGATTAACAAGGAAAAGTAGCAATAAAATCAATTTACTCACCTAACCCTAATAGAGAAATATATATGCTTACTCAAGGCATTATTGGCGATTTTGGAGATAATACAAAAGAAAATATTATTCAACTTTGTCTAAATACACTGTGGTCATATTTTTCCGTTCCTGCCAAACCTTAAGTCTCGTTTAAGAGAATAGCTTAACATTTTCGCACTGGCCATCAATAACGGCAGCTAATTTGAAGCCTTGCCTAAAACGTTCTAAATTCGAACTCGTTATTCAAAAAGTCACGCTACTTGCCAACCAGTAACCGTCGACCACTCCGAGCGGCAATTGTTTGTCTGCCTTGGCGCCGTTAGAGTGGTCCCTGATTTATATGTTGGCTCCCAATTAGCCATCGGTGAGGTTTTATTTATCGCACTCTTTCCATTTGCCGCACTTTTGGCAGTGTGGATTCGGGATGAAGATTTTTAGATAAAGCGATACGATATCACAACGCTACGCTTAGAAGTAATTTTCAGCTATGTCTTAAAGATCAATGTGATTGTATTTAGTGTATTCATAAAGTTGTACCTAGTGTACTTAGTATACCTAAGTACTTGGTATATACTAAGTAACACCTAAAATATAAGTTAATAATGCAACTTATATTAATGTATTCATTTAATTTGAAACCCAAATCATTTTAACTTTTAAACTGCCTACAGTAGGTATATTTAAATTAGGTTAAATAGAAGCGGTGACCTCCAAATTTATTTTATTTGTGCTCGAAACAATTGAGCCACGCATGCAAGTACCTATTTAAGTTTTGCGACGGAATTAACCAAATGGTTACTGTATGCCAGAAATATAAATGTTCCGATTCTTGTTTATATTTTAAGGATTTAGAATCATCGTTAGGATTTTTTTTTATTTTCTAAGTAGAGTAAGATATTTTACAATTCAATATTCTATATAACAAGGTTTTGTAGTTTCGTATAATATCCAAGTGCTCCACCTTCCGTTATAATATTCAATCGACAGATATTATTTTCAAACTGATGTCTGAAATCTAATGAGAGTTTGAAATATGACATATGTAGATCAGTATTATGAGATAGGTTCATACATTTATTTTTGTTTGATTTTATTGCCTCAAATGTACTTGTGTATATATTTTCTTTCTTTTCCCAATCCTTTGTTGTTCCCCAGTCAACAACAGCTTGTACTTGAACTGGACATAGAAATTACACACTACACTATTAGCGCGCTGAACGCAGTATTGAATTAAATCCTTTACTTCTCTCATCCAGCTCTTGCCAGCCACCTGCTGAGATCTTTATTTCATCTAGTATGAGAGCGTTCTACGCTGCGATTGCCGATGTCAAAGTCTCCACTTAAGAACTCGCTTACTCCATTGAACAGTATGTGGTTTACCCCAATAGTTATTGGTTCTTCGGCTGATATGACTAGCTCATTGTTAATTCAGTTTGCCAATACAGTGCGCTAAATTGATGACTTTTATCAGTTGGATCACCTCGTTCCAGATTTGATCTTTTACAGCATAATCAGGATTTGTGGTCTATGTTTTCATAGCCGACTGAAGAACCTAATAAGTAAATTCTTCAAAATCGTATAGTATAAATAAGCTGATTCCTAACACATCCGTACGGGGTCTCACGGCTCTTTCACTCACTCTAACGTATGTGAGTTTTGATTCAGAATGAAATGCATACGAGCTGCCGCCGCAAAACAGGAATGTTTTTGAACGCAAACAAACTAGTGTGTTAGTGCATGTTTTCTTTGCTTAAGCTTGTTCGGCTAACAAAGAAAGAAGTAGAGCATTGCTTTACTTTTGGTAAAAAGTGCTGCTTTCTGTGCTGCTGTCTGTGCTGCAAATAGATATTAGAGCAAATAATTTTGTTCAGTATTGTCCGAGAGATAAACACTTTACGGCTAGTCTTATCAGATGATTAGTAATTTAACTAAAGCAGGACCTTTACAGTTTTTTTTATGTATCATGTGAGCTAGGTCTTTAAAATTATTGGTTACAGTTTTTAGAAAAAAATTACACTCCATCAGCAAATACCATAATATGTGTTTTAACCAGTCCATATATAGGCTGGCTAGAAGAGATTGTTTAATGCGATGTGACTGCCGATTGTATCACCCAATTAGGTAGTCGTTATTTTTAAATAGTAAGTTATTTTTGGTACATATTAAAGAGTTATTCTAATTAATAAAATAATTTGGCACTGAAAAACTTATTATCAGTCACCAATATTATACATTAAAAAGTTTGTATGTTTATTAGCTTGTTACTTTTTCACAGTCACGTAAAGACTGATTTGAGAAGTCGTGGGGTATAGCTAGTATTGTCTCATTAGTATATCGCAACTATCCCATACCGCGTTTTCCTAACGGTGTTGTATAATATAATACGAGTAAGCCGTTCGTTTCATCAAGACATAAGTACGTATTTATTCTGCGACATAAGCTCTGGTTTTATCATCATCATCATCATCATCAGCTGGTGTCAGCCCACTGCTGGACGTAGGCCTCTCCCAAGATGCGCCACCGAGCCCGATCTTCGGCTCTTCTTTTCCAGTCACTGCCCACCGCTTTGCGTATGTCGTCGCTCCACCTGGTCACAGGACGTCCTACGCTAAGCTCTGGCTTAACGAAGTATAATTCGCCAGAAAACTAAAGTGATCGATATAGCTCAACCGTGACCTATGAGTCATCATATGTCACGGCGGAGCGGATACGGAGCTGAGACGTGAACAGTAACAGTTCGACTAATTCACTAGTTTAAGGTCGTTCAGCGAGCTATGTTGAGAGATATGCTCAGTGTTTTTCTGCTGTTTTTTTTTTTTTAAATACTTTATCGGGTAGCTTTTGACAATTATCTCACCTGTTGGTAAGTGATGATGCGGTCGAAGATGGTAAGTACGCTGGGCCCAGAATGAGAACTGGCTCTCAAGGATAGCTGCCAGAACACATTAGATGTTTGGTGACATATTTTCTAACTTGAGGGTGGTAGCTGGCCAGGCGGACACTAGATAGCCTCCTACCACCATGCGGGGGTTGTTGGTTTCTTAAAGATGTTTTCCTTCACCTTCCTTTTGATAGGTAAATCCATTGGTGCACGGCGGTTTGAACTCGGCACCAAAGCCGACCGTTCTCCCGAGTACGCCACCGGGACCTCAAAATCGATCAAATCCGGAACAAAGTAATTCGCGAAAGAACTACGGTGGTCAACATAGTTCAACAGATTAGCTAACTGACTGAGTAACAGTGGGCTAATCATATAATATCTGCCACAAAACTGCTAACCGTTGGGTTAGACTTGTCCTACACTGGAGACCGCGAATCGGCAATTGTAGCGTAAGACGCTCTGTGGTGGAGCGATGACATTCGCAAAGCAATTGGTATCGAATAGAAAGAAAGAGTCGAAAATCGGGCTCAGTGGCGTTTCATAGGTGAAGCTTACGTCCAGCAATGGACTAGGATACCGGCTGATTATGATGATGATGATAAGCCACGGTTTCTGATACTATTTAAGGTTATCCGTTAAGTTTAAAATAAATTAATCGAACCAACCACGGGCATTAAAGTAAAACCTGCTGCACACTAACTTAATTAAGCTAAAAGAGATGCAAAAAATACAGAGGCACTCGGCATTGTTGATGTAGCGTAAAGTAATTGGCGGCGTGCATAATTTACTGAGTCATTTAATTTCACCGCTGAACAGCCTGAGTGAAGTTGAAAATATTGCTATGCAAGAATAATTTAATTTTTTGGTAAAGCTTTAGTTTGTTGTTTAATTTGTTATAAACATTTATGTTACGATTTTATAAAAAATTGGAAGGGCTTGAGTTACTGGAACCCGTATGATGTGAATTTTATGGTCACACTGGATATAAATCAGAAAAATGTTTTACTGAACCACTCTACTTAAAGAGGAGATACTCAATTAGAGTGAATATGTGACGTCTTACATCATTGACACCAGTTGACCGATGTGAATGATTTTTTTGTTCAAATACTAAATATAAATATGCAGGTATAATGTAACAAAAATACTTTAAGGTATACCCTTCTTCTTAGTCATTTTTAAAGATGTTAAATGATTTCATTAGCAATTTAATAAATAAAATATGTACAACATTATATAACTATAAATTACATACATAAAATGTATAAATTATAAAAACGTAACCGTAACGTTAATGTAATAATTACAAAAAATAAGCCTGGATGTTCATCCACAGATGGTAGGAGTATATTTTATCGATGTTCCGCCTGACTTGCTACCAAAAAGTGACATACCACCACCAAGTAGCACACGGCCCTTGAGAGTCAGAGTATTCTAAGCCTAGCGTGATCACCATCTTCGACCACATCATTGACCAGACGAGATAGTGGTCTAACGCTGGCCTATAAGTCTTATAGGTTTATACATGTAGTTAAAATATACAGAAAGAACCTTTTCACATTTTCGATTTCATTATTATTTATATTGAGGGCCCTGTGGTGTCGTGGAAGAATAGTCGGTTTTTCATAGTGGCCCTCCAGTGAAGGAAGAACTTAGTACTTATAGAAAAACATAGTTACTTTCTATGTAATTGTATATATTGTATTACATGCGTATATAATGTATGTATATTAATTTATTCGTATTTGTTTGTATATATCTGTAATATATGTAATTATTATTTTAAAATATTATATATTAATTTTTGGAATAATTTGCTTTTCTTTGTTCTAATTTACTGCGACGCCACCATTTTTTCTGCACCTCCAGGATGACTGGTAGAAAATGCTATTCTAGCATTAAGTCCTCCGTGTACAATTTTTTTTGTGTGCAATAGTATAAATAAATAAATAAAAACTTCTTTTAGAAACCCCTAACCCCCGCATGGTGGTAGGACACTATCTAGGGTCCGCCTGGCCAGCTAAGACCCTTAAGTTACGGACACACCGCAGCGTCCTGCGTGCGCGATCTAGGCGGCGATCAGATGGCGCAGTAGTATTTGTACCAACTGGTTCACACCAAACGTGATCAGAAAATAATTAATAACCGGCCAAGTGCGTGTCGGGCCACGCGCTGTGTAGGGTTCCATAGTAGCCTGTTATTCAATGCAAGTATTTATCCGTTATAAACAAGCAACTAGGTACTCCATCTTTGTCACTTTAAAGGATTTATTTTAAGGATTTTGTATTTGGTACAAAATTATCCAACACCCAAGTTCAACGACTATTACTGCTAAACTAATAAAGTTATCTTAACCGCTATAGTTGTCCTTTAAAGTTCATGAAATGCGCTATCATCACGATTTTTTCCAGATTTTTCAAGCCAGCAGTTTAGCTTTTAGAGGGGGGGGGGGGGGACGCCCTACTAGAACAAAAATTTGCACTTTAAAGTTTAATATTTTGTAAATGGAGCATTCAATCGAAAAATGATATTTGCAAACCTTAAGTAATTTTAAAAGAACTATTCAACGATACCCCAAACGATGGGGTAGACGATGAAAAAAAAATTCATCCCCACTTCTCATACAGGGGAACTACCCTAAAAAAATATATTTCAAAATTTTATTTCAGCACTTTGTCGGCGTCACACAAAATTCCAGCTTTTTAGTTTTAACGGTCTCTTAGCAAAACTTCGGACAGATAGACAGACAGACAGATGGACATGACGAAACTATAAGTGTACCTTGTCAGGACTACGGAACCCTAAAAAGTACTAAGATCACGCCCGCAGATAGAAGCACGCCGCGGTGTGGCCGTACCTTTAGAAAATCTGTCGCCAAACATCTAATCTCATCTAATGTGTTCCGGCAGCTACTTATCCTTGAGAGCCAGTTCCCATTCTGGGCCTTGCGTGCTACCATCCTCGACCGCATCATCTTGTCAACAGGTGAGATAGAGGTCAAACGTTAGCCAATATGATATAAATATAATAATCATAATTTATTATGAATATAATAGAGTTTATTTAATACTTATTACTCTCAGTGAATGTACCTCAGAAACCGACCATTAGTCAATTTCCGTCCACTGCTATTTTAAAGAAGACGCCTTTTATGTATATTGTAAGGATAACTTTATTTAATTCCAATCGTTATTTTTCATCGCAATTTTGATTCGAAATCGAGGTACAAACATACCAATCATAGCAGCGGCGACGTAATAAAATTAAAACCCACCGAAAAATGAACCAATTTTTTTCTATCACAACGTTATAAACAAGTGAATTTTCCGCAAACATTTTATTTTTGTTGAAAAAAATATCATGGATTACCGACGGCTAAATTAATTAATAAAGCTCAAACAATGAACAGAATCGCCTGTAGCCCAGTTAGAATATACAACATGTTTTATATACGATATAAGGTATAAACAATACTAAATGAATGCCGCGGGTTTTGCTACGCTGTAACTGGTGAATTCGTTCAAAATCGGCAGTCTGGGGCATTAAATAATTACGGATAACGTGCTGTTTTTGGATCACTGTGCAATTTCATTACTGACATTGAAAATTTCAATAAATATATTAATACTAATTCAAATTTAAAAGATTTGACGAATAATAAAAATCAAACTGTTGACGACACAAACCAAAAATGTTTTCGTAGATAAACACCTATATGTTATGCATCAAAATATTGCAGGGCTACTAAATAAAGCTGATGCACTTTCTGTTTGCATAGATGAATTATCGACAGACAATGTTAATGTTGATGTACTCTGCGTCACTAAACATTTTATTATGTCCGGTTATGAACATCTATCAGTAATTCCGAACTATGTATTAGCCTCATATTATTTCCGAAAAAATAGTAAACGAGGTGGATCATGTATATTGGTCAAATACGGCCTTAAATGGCGCGACATGCCTCTCATATCAGCTCGGTCAGTGACAGGTGTGATTGAATGTTGTGGTATAGAGTTAGTTAATTATGGAATAATTATTGTCTGTCTATACAGAGTTCCAAAACCATCCAATTTGAGTATGTGCTATAATATTCTGGAAGACATTTTACGTCATGTATGTAATCTTAAGCAAAATCAAATAATAATAAAACTGGTTAAGTGCGAGTCAGACTTTTGTCCCGCACACGGAGGGTTCCGAATTTCCGAAGTCCGTCCGAACGCCACGAACTTCTAACACCAACTAAGTAAATATTAACACAAAGGTAATCAATATAAATAATTAAATATCTATCTGGAAGACCGAGTGTTCGTATGACTAACTTTCTA
Organism: Cabera pusaria; assembly: GCA_954871355.1. Classification (NCBI taxonomy): domain Eukaryota; kingdom Metazoa; phylum Arthropoda; class Insecta; order Lepidoptera; family Geometridae; genus Cabera; species Cabera pusaria. The sequence goes on along the minus strand of OX940900.1, from coordinate 5,868,518 downwards.
TTGATTCTAGCTAATTGAAGCTCTTTAAGTACTAAAATTAAAGATATAATATTCAATACTGTACATGTGCAAATTAACCTTAACTAAGTAAACAAATCGAAGCCCCTAATTAAAAATGAAATAAAAAAAAAATAAAAAAAACAAATCGACCGAGGCCCACAAATTTAACAAATGAAACGCTTGCGCGTGCAAATTTTTCCTGTGCTGCCATCTAGCTGCGTCGAGGTAAATTAATTTCGTATCGTATCGTATCGTAAAAAACACGTTTTTTGTTTTAAACCCTTTAATTTTTAACTTTGTTCTGTTCTTTTGTTGTTATAGCGGCAACAGAAATACATCATCTGTGAAAATGTCAATCGTCTAACTATCACGGTTCATGAGATACAGCCTGGTGACAGACGGACAGACAGACAGACAGACAGATTGACAGACAGACAGACGGACAGCGGAGTCTCAGTAATAGGGTTCCGTTGGTACCCTTTGGGTTCGAAACCCTAAAAACAGGGGATATCAATATTGATGTACTAAAAACCAACAATATTACTTTAGAATTCGAATGCCTACTATTACATTTTAATCTTCAATTGGCATTAAAGCAACCCACCAGAATGAGAAGCAACACATGCATTGATAATTTTTCCCATAATCTCAAAAACGGACCATACCGCACAGATTCTGAAGAGTCCCGTAAAAAGAACATTTGTACTAAAATACTGTTGCGAAAACATGTTAGAGTTTAGAGAATGTATGGATAAATTAAAGTTCATTGATGTTTACAATGCAGATGACCCAAATAATGCATATAATATTTTCATAGATACTTTTAAATTATTTTATGATCTGAGTTTTCCGTTAAAAATAATTACTTTTAAAACTATGAAAAAGCCCAAATGGGTATCAAAAGGCATCAAAATATGTAGCAGGAAAAAACGCCATTTGCTTAGGCAATACAGAAAAAACCGAACTCGCACAAACAAACAAAAATTCAAGGATTATTCGATAATCCTCAAAAAAAATATGAAACTTACAAAACGAGCTCAGAATAATTATGCCATAAATACATCTTCGAATAAAAGTAAAACAACGTGGAATTTGATAAATAGCCGTAAACTTAACTTTCCCAAAGAACCTATCAGCCATATAAAAATCTTAGACAAAAATATAAGCGACCCACAATTAATTGCCAACGCATTTAATGACTTTTTTGTAGATAAAATCAAACCAACACAAACATTTAACAAAACAGTAACATCACTAGGAAATAACCAATCAGATTCAATATTTGTATACCCCTCAGTTCCCATGGACATTGTTGAAATTATAAAAAACCTAAAACCTACTAATAGTGCAGGCTATGATGGAGTGGCGACAAACAGTAGCTTTTCAAATATGTGGCCCTTTAAGTCATATTATCAACTTATGTATTAGTACAGGTGTGTATCCCAATGCGCTAAAGATATCAATTATTAGACCGCTCTTTAAAAAAGGTATTAAAGAGATACTATCTAATTATATACCTGTATCTCTGATACCTGTGATATCAAAAGTCTTTGCAAAATACATTTATAAGAAGCTATACTCTTTTATTGAACAGAAACATATATTATGTGATGAACAAAAAGGTTTTCGTGAAAATAAAACGATAAACATGGCGATATATGAGTTTTATATGCAGTATATACTAATGTGGATCATAGAAACCCTGTTTGCGCAATTTATTGCAATATGACGCAAGCATTCGATTATGTAAACCACGATATATTAATCAATAAGCTTGAGGCCTACGGCATTAGGGGTACTATTCTGAATCTTTTTAGGTCTTATTTAACTAATAGAATCCAATTCACTGAAATAACTAACATTGACATTAAATCTAAAAAAGAGGTATCTTCTAGTATCTTCAGATCGATCACCCTCGTATGGTGTTCCTCAAGGCAGTGTTCTGGGACCTCTTTTATTTATACTGTTTATAAACAATCTGCCATTGGCAATTGCTCACCCCGTAACACTATTTGCAGATGATAGTACGATAATTATCAAATGTAAAAACAAGGACACCTATCAACAGGATATAAACACTTCTTTGACGTGCATAATAAATTGTCTAGAGCGAAATAATTTGAAAATAAATTTAGATAAAACTCATGTAATGCATTTCAAGCAACGAAACAAGAATCCCTCAGATGTAATGGTCCACTATAATAATCAACCCGTTAATGAGGTGGAATCCACAAAATTTTTGGGACTAGAAATTGACAATAAAATTAGATAGATAGATAGATAGATAGATAGACGAACTCTTTATTGCGACACCAAAGATACAGACACATATATCTTTTACAGCTTAAATTTAACGTGTAACAATGGGCGGTCTTATCGCTAACAGCGATCTCTTCCAGACAAACCTTTGTATGGATAGGATCGAAATAGTAGCCTAATGCAGGGTGCGCCTAATTTAAATTAAAATGAAAAGAATAACAATAATATATTATACCTAAACTAACATAATCATACCTACTTACCTACAACAATAAACACAGATTACTTACATAAATTCCTAAACACGCATTCTATAAATTTTAAACAGATTGACAGAACAGACAGAAGCAGCTTAACACTATTTATAATGAAAGATAAGCTTTTAAACGGCTCTTGAAAATATGAAGGGATTGTGAAGATTTCACAGGTTCGGGAAGAGAGTTCCAGAGCCTAACAGCCTGGACAGTAAAAGCCTTATCATAAAAACTGGAACCATGTGCGGGAAAGTTATAAAATTAACTGGAAAACACACATTCAAAATCTTAGCAAAATATTGAGTACTATTTCATATGCATTATACAAACTAGCATCCGAACTAAATACTCAAGCGTTACTAATAGCGTACCATGGATTAGCTGCGTCTATTTTCAGGTATAGGATAATTTTTTGGGGCAACTCCACTGACAAAGAAATAATTTTTAAAGCCCAAAAAAGATGTGTTCGCGCAATGTTCAATCTAAAAGTAACAGACAGCTGTAAGCCATATTTTAAGAAGTATTCAATATTGACATTACCATCCCTATATATACCTGAAATCGCAATATTTGTGAAAACTAATTCCAATCTATTTCCATAAATATCTGACAAAAGCAATCGCATTAGACGTGACAATAGCAAATTATGCTTGCACGGCGCTAAAACTAGTCACAGGAGCAAAAGTATTATTTGCATGGCTATTTTCAATAAAATACCAAAGGACATTAAAATATTGAATTTACATTTATTCAAAAATAAACTGAAGAAAATATTGACTGACAAATGTTAGTATAATATAAATGATTACTTGACGGATAAATTACGACTCATCTTTAACATGCACACTATGACATATAGATTTTTTTTTTGTGTTCAGTATTAATTTAGTTTGACATGACCTTTTTTTATTTGTATACATTGCATTTATAGTAGCTAGAATGTATTTATTTTTTAAATTGAATTGTGTTATTAATTTGTATTTTAATTTTAAAATATTTTTTTTGTTTATCTAAATTTGTACGCCTATGTGGTTCAAACATGTATGTTACATTAATTATTTATTACCAGATTGCATGCAATTTCTAAATTTGTATGCATACTCATGTTTGCACAAATAAATGATCTTTATCTTTATCTTTATCTATGCAAGCCCTCTGTGTCTCCTTTTTAACCGACTTCACAAAACATTTACATATCTCGACGACTTACTCGTACTACTAACTAATGGCACAGATTATGTAATAGGTACTACGTCTACTGGCTACTTTGACTAGCGCGACGTTTGAAGTTGGTTCTTTTAGTTTTCTAAACGATCTTAAATTATATAGGTATATAGTTATATATATATATATATATATATAATATATATGTAATCTTAAGTATAATATAGACGTACCTAAGTTTGTTATATAAAGAGGAGATATACAGCGAGAATTTTTCGATATAGGACCGCAAAGGCCAGGTCCATTCTTCCATTTTAGCGACAGAAAAACGTTCTGAGGAGACTGTCCATTATTTTTAGAGTTTTGATCCTCATTAGAAACAAGATCGATAGGCATCAAAAAATAAATTGACGTGAATAGCAAATTTTGTAATTTCTACCAAATGTATGGGAAACGATTTTGTGATTTTTACTTTTCTAGTACCTTAACCTTAGTTTGTCCGAAATAGTTTTGCGATACCTATAATTAAGCGGATCAAATGGCACCAAAAAAGTTTTTGTGCAAGTTGCCAATTTTCTTGTTGATTGTACATTTTTTAATTCTGTGAATACAACTCAAAATATAATGGACAGTTTCCTCAGAATTGCCTGTAGCTACAACGGAACAATCCGTCACGCGGTCGCGCGGTCTCACGCGTGACCAAAAAATGTGGCGAACCTGAAGCCCAGCGGTAGACCAGTGGACTGTATGACGAAATATTCTTGTCTCTTCGATGTGGTGGACTCCAAATTCGCTGGACATACTTATACTGTGAAGCTACTTGGAGCCGGGATTCAAACAAATCATCTTCAGAACTTCAACACTATTTATTTTCTTTCTTTACAATTATTCTTCTTATTTCTATCACTTACTCTCAAAGGAGTTTTTAAATATATTTTAGTGTAGATATCGCATAAATATTATTAATAAGGTAGTAAAAGTGTCAAAAATCGTTAATTATTTACAAAACGCTTGTCGCCGCTTCGCCGCCACATTTCTTCCACCCATGATACCTTATTATTAATATTATCTAGCAAACATTATTAAATATTTCTAAATATTTTGTTCAAAACCATGGTCCATCGACCAGGTTTTGAAATACGTGTATTTAACTAGCTTTTTCATCAAGAATGGCCGGGCAAACAAACAAAACTCGCAAATATCTAATATCAGGATACCGTAAATGCGTCGTCCGTATACCGCACCCCATATATTAAAACGGACAATAGGTAGGATGTTTGGCGAGATGAAATAATGCTGCCTCACCCACCTTTGTTCTTTTTATTTTAAGTGCATCCTATCGATTCAAAGAAAAATCCTCTGTGGAAGTATTGTGGAAGTATTGTATTAAGTATTGTGGGAATCCCGAGCTTTTCAAACATATGGTCGCTCTCTGTAGTTCTCGACTAAACTCTACAGTGCTGAACAAAATCTTCGTGAGTGTGATACAACCGTTGTGATTGAGCTTTCATGTCAAGTATTCACATCTGCAACCAATTGAATAGTATATGGCTAGAGCCACGGCAATATAATAAACAGTATTCTGACTCCAAACTAACGGTCGGAACGCGCGTCATGCCTACGCGCCTCGAGTTCGGTACACACAATATATATAAATATTATACTTAATATGGCACAAAGGAATTATAGACTATATTTTGCTGTTTATGTGTGCTTGAATTCTTTAATAACGCACCCAGAGATAACATTTTTTAATTTACCTGAAAGCTCCGAACGGTAAGAGTATAAAATAATGTTTATATACCTACTAGTACGTAATTTTTTTAATGTGTATATATATTTTGCTTTTTCCTCCACAGAATAAAATACTTAGATTAAAAAATAAATAAATGGACAGAGTAAAAAAAGTGATACACGAGTGATCTAAAGTCTACTCTACTCTACTCTACTCGCTCGTATTAAAAATAGACTAGTATTTAGTTAGTTTCTTAAGCTAGACTATCTACTTACTTATATATTATATTATTGAATTCGACACAATATCATTATGATGTTATTAAGAGAGTAATATACGGCTACGTAATAGATACCTACGTAATACGATTTACATTGTAGTTTAATTTTCGAGTAAGATATGGAAGTATATAAAATATAGCTACAAACATCATTATCAGCCGGTGTCCGTCCACTGCTGGACATAGGCCTCACCCAAGGTGCGCCACTGAGCCCGATCTTTGGCTCTTTTTTTCCAGACACTGCCCACCGCTTTTCGTATGTCGTCGCTCCACCTGGTCACAGGACGTCCTACGCCACGTTTGCCGATTCGCGGTCTCCACTCCAGGACAATTCTACCCCAACGGTTATCAGTCCAGCGGCAGATATGACAAGCCCACTGCCACTTCAGATTACTAATCCGTTGAGCTATGTCGATAACTTTAATTCACTGGCGAATTACTTCGTTCCGGTTTCGATCCCGCAGAGAAATACCAAGCATAGCTCTCTCCATAGCTGGCTGAGCTTTATTAATTTGGTGGACAAGTCGAACTGTGAGTGCAAGAGTGGAGCAACAAACGTTTCTATAATATAAGTATGGATATGGAAGTATGGATGAAAAAATAATTACTTGGTATTGAAAGTAAGACAAGAACAGTAAGTTAATGTATACCCGTCCAGGGTCCAGGAGTAGTTATGTAGGCTAGCCAGCAAAAAATTGGACCAGCGTGATGTCATAGTTGGCGAAAGAGATGCGTGGCGTGTGGCTCGCTATATAGCTGTTCAGAAAAAGTGGCCTTGGCATTCAATGAAGTATATTACACTTGCTTTTCTATTTTGTGTAGATATAAAATAGAAAACTTTCTTACTTAATACCTTCGAATATCAATAATAGGCCAGAAGCACATGAGTAAAGAAACGGCCTGAGGACTCTATTGTACGATTGTCTATAATTTAGCTTCCCGCATAAAACATCCCAAGTAAAGACTAATAAATCTCCATAATAATCGTCGTTTTCATACGCGTAGGCTTCCTTCCTGCACATAATATTCATGTTTAATACTATAGGGTCCCGTCGCCCATAAAACATAATTAGTAAAACCCTCCATTTTAGGGTTGACATAAACTTGAATAACTTGTGCGTAAAGTTCATTGTTTTCAAATGTAAAGGTCAAGTCTTAAATTATAATTATGACTTTAATTTAAACCTGTTGATTATTATTTTACCACAGTTAGATATCTGAACGCAGAATGTATTATATATATTTTTTTATATGCCGGGTCGTTAATCGCCAAGTTTTTTGGAAAGCATTGACGTCAAGTACGTCATTATGTTTATTATTATTATTATAGATTTAAATGGCTATTAAACAATCATGGCAGATTTGGTAGAAGTTTGAGGTAGGTTATTCAGCGTCACGTCTCACTGCCTTTTTACCCGACTGCGCGATGCAAAGGAGAGGTAATGTGTTTAACAGTCTATATATGTATGTATGTATGTATGTATGTTTGTACCTTTGTGGCACACTAGAGACCAAACGCGTTGGCCGATTTTGATAATTGGCACGCTAATAGATTCGCCTTGCTAGCGCAAGTGTCAACGAAAACATAAAAAATTGAGAAATTCGAAATGGCGGATTTCAGACGCCAAAATTTGGGGTTCAAAAAATTTTTTTTTAAAACCTATCGAGTGGGGTATCAAATTAAAAGTCTTAAAATGGAGATTCAAAATATGTTTATAACAAATAATTTATGGTCGTACAAATTGAAGAAAAACGATTTTACATGCCGCGTTAGTCACTTTCAGTAACAAGTTTGCGGTGCTTATCTCTGAAGTTACTTATCAGATCTCTATAAAATTACAATGAGACCAAACGAAAATCATATTAACTCAAAGAAAAAAAGAATTTTCCAAATCGGTTAAGAATTGATGGAGTTCTGAGGTAACAAACAACCTCTTCCTTTTGGTATAGTCGTTTAATAGTACAACTGTAAAGTAAGTAAGCTTAAAAAGCAATACCCTATCTATTTCACGCATTTCGGTTTTTTGTTCTTTTTTCCATAATTGTAATAACGGTCATAGTTATACATATTTTGTGAAGATTTCAAGTCTCTATCTATTATTAGTTTACAAGTTCAAGCACAAAACGCCGAAAAATACACGTTACTTGCGAACAATTGAGTGGCCAGCTCGTCGGAGGGACCAGTTGGAACCCGGATAACTGCCACAGGCTGTTTATGTTGAATTTGACGACAAAGGTATCAAAAACAACGTCTCTGAATTAGGAGTCCAAATCGAACCATCATGTACAGAATTCGACGCACTTCGTGGACAGGGTAAAATAGAGCGGAAAATGTTACCGTTGATATTATGTTGGGGTGTAACTGTCCATAAATTACAAGGTACTTACTACCTTGGAAAAAGCTGTGGTCGACTTAAGTTCACGCATTTTTGCGAAAGGTCAAGCTTATGTAGCATTGAGCCGGGTTAGATCTTTAGATGGACTAGTAATAAGTAGTTTAGATCCCCGGAAACTACTCAATAATCCACATGACATCAACTCTCTAAATGAAATGAGAAGATTACGGAATTTGCTGTCTTTTACTTAACTAAAAAGTGTAAAATAAAACATTAAATTAAAAAATCAAAAAATCCGACTGCGCAAAAAGTAAAGTGTTAAAAACGAACTGAAAAGAAAAAAACAAGTAAGTCTAGTAGTTTAGACTTCTGTTTAGGGATATCAAAAAACTATACCATTTAAATTCTTTCTCGGTCGATACACTCATAAAATAAATTATACATTGTTATATGGAATATAGAGACTTTAACAGTCGGGACACATTAATCCCCATTCGTTAATTGCCATTAATGTGTCCCGACTGTTAAAGTCTCTACATTCCATATAAGAATGTATAATTTATTTTATGAGTGTATCGACCGAGAAAGAATTTAAATGGTATAGTTTTTTGATATCCCTAAACAGAAGTCTAAACTACTAGACTTACTTGTTTTTTCTTTTCAGTTCGTTTTTTAACACTTCACTTTTTGCGCAGTCGGCTTTTTGATTTTTTTATTTAATGTTTTATTATTAAAAGCTTTTATTTAACTTTACTGCTATGTCCTGCAACTTTGCAATAAATATTTCACCCATTTACTCTTAAAATATCGGACTGTTATCTGGCACGTTTGGCTTTTGTGACAATGCGCGCTTAAAGCCTATTTTTAAATTTTAATTATATAACTGATAGCAATTTTAATTTTAAATTTATATACAGAAGGTATTTACATAATAGTATATACATTAAAATATTTTTAAAACTACCGATCTATAAACAAAAAAATAAACCTTAATCAAAATCAATAAAAACTAAAATTTAGTCTACCAAACCACTACCAGTAGGTAAAGTTCTCAAAATGCTGGTATTCCCCCGTTGAATGTGGCATAATGTACTGATAGCATAATGTGGCAGTCTTAGTTATATGTAAATTAATAAATATATATATTTTTATATTATTTAGGATAGTGTTTGATCACTAACTCACCTGTAAGTTGGTAAGTGATAATGCGGATAAGGATGGTAGAATGCTAGGATAATGAGTGGGAATCGGTTGTCAAGGACAATTCTGCCGGAACACATTTAGATGTTTGACGTTAGAGTTTATAACTTCAAGTAGCTGACCAGATGGACACTAAACACTCCTAACCACCTTTCCGAGTATCTTAACCATATTTTTCCCCTCATTGGAGAGTCACTGTGAAATACGCTCATACATTTTTCGATATATCCGGTGGTGCACGGCGGCGACTTGAACCTACCCAAAACCTACCAATCCCCACTGCACCACCGGACCTTAAAATAAAAATAATTTAGGAACATTTTAGGCAAGTACCAAAAAGTGACACGGTAGCGTGGGTTCTCGTGGATTACATGCATTTGTATTTTTTATATAAACAAACATTTTCATTTAAATATTATTTTTTATCTGAGATAAACAAAACGTTTATTAACTTTATAAATAAACGCAAACGAAATACTACCTGTCTAGTGTGACATATTAGGTACATTTTTACACACAATGTCATCTAATTATTTTTTCATGTCTGATAGGCTAGCGTTTGACCATTATCTTAAGGCTGGTAAGCGATGAGATGTGGTCGAAGATGGTAAAGACACCACCTAAAATGACCTGACTTTCAAGGACTGTGCGCTGCTGGAATAATACTGTAAGACTATGGCGGCACATTCTCTTCTTGTTGGTAGTAAGCTGCATTTTGGGAGCAGGTCAGGTGGAACATCGATATAATTCTCCTACTACCTGTAGAACAAATAAATTTGAACGCATATGAAAATTTCCGATATTATTACCTAAATAGCAATATAATAATACTACTAATAAGCTACTGCAAAAATATAATACACATCCGTACTACATGTAACTAATGACGTATTAAAGTCAAATTAAGTGAGTAATCGTAGTACACGTTTTCAAGTATGCATCATGTTATATTTGCTACTCACTGCTCTATCTATAGTAAACCACGGAAAATTACAACACGAAAATTCACCTTTACTGTAGTTCTAAAAATATGAACTAGATGTCTCTATAAGCGCAAGTTTTTGGGTTGACAACGAGCTTACACAGATGTCACTACGTGTCTATTTGAATTTCTAATTTGCAGGATGACGTTATTGTTACTAGCGCGTGATGTGCGGTGTTTTTAACATGGTTTCAACCGAATTAAAAAAAGATGGAGGTTCTCAATTCTTGTCTGATGTTTTTTACGCTATTACTCCGCCATTTGTGAACTGATTCGAAATTATTTCTTATTAATCGGCAAAACACATCTTTGAGGTGATCCCAGCATAAATGGTTATCGAGATTTATTTATATATTGATATGGAATATATATGGAGATAAATATGTTTATCTCAAACCTCAAACTTGAAGCGTGGCATTTGAAGTCGGTTTTTTTCGCAATTTTAAATAATTACCTAAAATTTTTTGTTGGTATGGACAGTAATATTACGTGTATTTACAAAAATAACAAAAAAGAAATAGTAATTTTAACTGACTTTTCTAAAAAGAGGAGGAGGTAAATTCTCAATTTGCCTGTTTTTTATATGTTTGTTACCTCAAAACATTTTCCGATTTGGAAAATTATTGTTTCGAAAGGTTTCGAGATTAGTTGTTCGAGAAAAAATATACTTTATATTTGGTCCTATGACAGAAATATGAATAATAAATAATTCATATCTGTGGATTCCTTTGTAATTTTATCGTGATTTGATGAGTTTGCAGACATATGGAGATAAACACCTCAAGCAATCGTAAACGTACTTAAATGATTGTTGACTGGATTACATACAGGCTGTCGTACGCCTCCTCACAACCGACTTCTCTACATGATTCTAAGGCGTCTATTACACGGTAGGTTATGTGTCATTCAAAACCATCAGTGATGATGTTGCTGATGCAGCAATCAAAAGTATGTAAATGTAAATATCGGTCTATGACTTCCTGAAAAGTGATATTGACTCCTCGGTCAGTCACCGTCATTCACCCCAGTAGACGATCAGTTATCTATCAGTCACAGCCGTGACTGCCAGCAAACTGACAGCAAAACCTATAGTGTAATGGACGCCTAAGTTTGGAATCTTCACTTAACACCAAGGAAGAAAACCGGCCAAGTGCGAGTCAGACTCGTGCACGAAGGGTTCTGTACTTATATATCTAATACCTCTAAGCAAGCAATTATTGTATACATATATATATATATAATCTGAATCTCGGAAACGGCTTCAATGATTTTCATAAAATTTAGTATACAGGGTATTTCGGGGGCGATAAATCGATCTAGCTAGAATTCATTTTCAGAAAATGTTGTTTTATTCGTGTTTTTAGGCATTTGAAAAACTATACTATACTAACTAAACTAGATACAATATCATTAGAATACAAAGGGTAGTTTCGACTGATTTGACAACGATATGATAGCTCGGTGGAAGATCGATTGGATGGCGTTCGGAGGTCCCTGGTTCGAAACAAGATGACCTGACTATATTTCCCTTTTTTGTTTTCTATACTTTTTTTCTTTCTTTTGTGAGTAAAACTATTAATGGGAGCCAAAAGAAATCAAACTCGTTTTAACAATAAGAAATACATACCGAGCAGAGCTCGGTCAACCAGCTAACAAATTTTCTTAATATTATATATTCTTAAATATTAGCATTTATTTCCCATTCTAGGCCCAGAGTGGTAATATCATCGATCACATCACCACTTAGCAGCATGGTGAGATTATAATGGTATAGACTCAGACGGAATAAGAAGTCTAGACCCCAGCCGCCGAACAACGCACTGAGGCCGGTTTCGTTAACATGTGTGCTCTTAGTGAGTGTTGCCATGCAGTATAAACTTACTACCCTAATATATTAGTGTCTGTGACACAGACACTAATATATTAGGGTAGTAAGTATCCATTAATTCAGTACACAGAGTCTGTGTACTGAATTAATGGACAAGTAAATAGATATGTTAGCAATTTTTTTAAATTGTATACCTCACTTTTAAGAGTACTGTAAGTATGTTTTCATCCCATCTATTTGAAAAACGATGGTTGGTTCCTCGATAAGTACGCGCTAAATAGATCTCTTCCGCCCTAGGACGGGAAAGTGATTTTTAAATTATATTTATAGTGCTTTTCAACGTGTGGGTCGCGCCACTCGCGAACCCCTGGGGGGTCGCAAAGCCTCTATAAGGGAGTCGCGAAGCCTCAGTAAAAGAAAAAAACAAAGTTTTTAAACATACTTTTAAAGAAAATATTAATTAAAGAGTGAGTAAAGTAGGTGTTTTGACTGAGAGTGCTTATAATTTTTAGTTTAAAAGAAAATAAGTTATTTGTTTCCTGTAGGCCACACGAACGAAACCGCGGGTAGAAGCTAGAAATATAACAAAATACAAATTATAAACAGTGCAAGTAGGTCGATTTTTTTTCATACTAAGGGGGTCGCGTCGCGTCATTAAAAAGGTTGAGAAACACTGGTAAACAATCGTACATAGATGGCGCTATAGTAAAAACACGTTTTTTGTATGGGGACCCCCTTTAATTCTTAACTTTGATCTGTTTTTAGTATTTGTTGTTATAGCGGCAACAGAAATACATCATCTGTGAAAATTTTAATCGTCTATCTATCACGGTTCATGAGATACGGCCTGGTGACAGACGGACAGACAGACAGACAGACAGACAGACAGACAGACAGACAGACAGACAGACAGACAGACAGACAGACAAACAGACAGACAGACAGACAGACGGACAGCGGAGTCTCAGTTATAGGGTTCCGTTGGTACCCTTTGGGTTCGGAACCCTAAAAATTTAAATGCAAGAAAATATAATTATTAAAGACGGCGAATATTTAGGCATTGCATAGAAATGGACTAAATAAATTTTATTACTCGTATCACAAATGTATACGGTGAAAGCGGCATAAGTGTAAATTATTGTTGAGTGATAAGTGATGAGAAATCGTAGTTGTAAAAAGTGTGTTAATACGATTTGGCGTTTTTCAGAAGAATTTTATACGTCTTTACGGAAAGTTCGCCGCGCACTCCATAGTGTTTAATAATGCAAAGATGGGAAGCACAAGATAAGAGCTGTAGTCCCCCTGGATGCAATTTTAGGAAAATTTACGTGGCACAGTCATATGCGCGAATATTGTGGTTTTTGACGGCTTCTTTACTGCATCGTAAACAAAATAGAAGTCACACGAAATATTAATTTAAAAGTATATAAAAGATAATTTACTATAAGTAATTATTTAAGTAATGATTATAAAGGATTAAGCTTCAATCCTCTTTCCCTAGAGGAAATGAATATAAATAAGCTAAAATAATATTCAAGCTATAAATTAATAATAATTAAGCTTAAAACCTCACATAATCAATAGGTAAGAGTTATTCTTAGATGCAACCAAAACAGTGTTATATTTTCAAAGTAGAACATTTTCAATAAAGACGGTTTCAATTCAATATATTTATAAATAAAAATAGTAGTATAAGATATATCGATTTATTGTAAATCAGTTTGTTTTAAAACATTGTTGCTGTGTTTTCTAAAACAAAGTTACAAATAAATATTTCCTCATAAACTATTAGGATAACATCACCGTGCTATATATTTTATTTCACATATAACATAAATCGCCAATTTACCTTTATTAGCTAAGTTTGTTTAAGCGGTGATATAAAATAATACAAGCTATTAATAATTGATAAATTATAACAAAACATGCACAGGATTGCGAACTAAACTCGCGCTTTCCATTTCTGTAGCACTCCACCTAACCACTCCACCAAGATGCTGTTAATGACTCATTCGAATTTAAGCAACCGTTACTTGTTGCGTAGCTTACTCGGCATTATGTTAACTCAACAAAAAGAAAACGATTATACAGTGAAATATTTTTATCTCTATTTGATGTTTACCAAATGTACCTGATGCTACGTTTCACTTTTTTATTTGTCTGTGGTCTGGCTAAGCATGAGCTAATCTATGCCGTTCTAACGTGTTATTGTTTGCGTTGGAACATTCGACAGAAATATCGTGCTAGGCTAGGCTACTATGAACATTGAGGTGCTACTGGACTTATGTCCCTTGATAGTAAAGTACTTCATAAATAGCTACAATAGCGTTATTAGTTTAGATCCGGATAAAACTTAATGTATTTTCATTCCCAAATTTTAATTATGGAGAACAATAAAGTAATAATATGTATGTCCTATATTGATAGAATAGATCTGAAACTATATAGACTTACTTTAAGTCATTGTTATTAATAATATACTAGCTGCGCCCCACGGCTCTGCCTGCGTTTATTTATGGTTAATAAACATTCCTCTAGAATTACTGTATCTATTGCTAAACTGCATTTAAATCCGTTGCGTAGTTTAGAAGATCTAAGCGTATAGACAGCGGGAGCGACTTTGTCTTATACCATAGAATAATGAATAGTACAACTTATACTATGTAATAGACTTTACACTAAGATAATATTCAAGGTCTGATGATGAAGCTGGAAGGTGGCCATGGCATTTCTTTGATAAAACCACATAGCCCCACCGAGTTTGATCGAATGATTTGCTTTGAAGAGCACTTTACCCATAATGACATCATAATATTCGTTGAATATTTTAAAACATCAGGCCTACTCTAAAATACTCAGGTTGTTACCTATTCCTGCTAAAAAGTTAAAAATAAATTATAAGTAAAAAATATTTTTTAAAACAAGCTTTTACCTGGGATAAGGAACTAAAATGTTAAAAATAAACTCTAGTAACTATTTTGCGGGTAAGTACTTACCTATATTCCTTAAAGCTTGAGGCACTACCCACTTTACAGGTTAGATGCGTACTATACTTCTTTGCCTCAAGCTTTAAAAAATTTGGTAAGTACCTACCCGCAAAATACTTACTAGATTTTATTTTTAACATTTTAGTTCCTTATCCCCAATAAAAGCTTGTTTTAAAAAATATTTTTTACTTATAATTTATTTTTGCATTTATTGTTATGATTTTATATTCCTGGCGTTTGCGTTCGCATTCCTACAAAATATGTGTTCATTCAAGATTATAAATAATCTTTAGCTAACTGACATTTTTCAGATACTATGTAGTTTTTCTTTATATCTGAAAAGGCTAGGCGTTTGATTACTATCTTACCTGTTGGTAAGTGATGATGCGGTCAAAGATGGTAAGCACGCTAAGCCTCGAATGGGAACTGGTTCACACCATTTAATCTTCGAAATCTTTTCTAACTTTATCTTGAGTATCGCTATTTTCCTCTATATGTATCTTTGAGAGTAAAACTATCATCAATCACTCAAATAGGTGTTATTTCTTCAACATTTAGCTATTGAGAGGATAATAGTTATGTATATATGAATTTAAAAAATACAACGTTCAATCCTCTATAAACTTCTTAAAAAAAAAAAAAATTCATCAAGTAAAATTTCAAACATATTCGTAACATTGACGGTTACAAGCAAACACCTAAAAATTTTCGTTAAAATATATCTAGAAGTAAATATTCAAATAAATGAATGCATACAACAATGTGTCAAAGAATAATTCCATTGTGCAATATTATTCCATTAATTTTAACCGTCCCTTGAAATGAATAAACATTTTAGGAGTTCGGACATACGATTTAAAATCGGCGTTCACCAAATGTTTTAACCAACTTCAAAAAAAGGAGGAGGTTTCTCAATTCGACCGTATATATGTTTTTTTTATGTTTGTTCGCAGATAACTTCGTCGTTTATGAACCGATTTTGATTACCCTTTTTTTGTTGGAAAGGAGATCCCATGTTTGGTTGGATTATTTTATCGAGGTCTGATAAGTATCTCCAGAGATTTGGAGATAAACACCTCAAAATTGGTACTGAAAACTAATAGCGCGGCATATGAAGTCTGTTGTTTTAGTTTTTTAAACGATCTTATTATGTAATTTCTGAGCTTATATTCTACAATTTAAATACATTTATGAATGAAAGCGAATAATCAATGGTTATTATGACCTGTAATGATAACAATTAAAATGCGCTATAGAACATTGCATGTATTTGATGGACTCGTACAACGAGAAAAGGCAAAACTTTTGATCTCTATTCTCTTCAAAAGCTTCAACCATACAAAAGTATCAAACAAGAAACACTACATTATCGGACTAACTTCGTGTTTGGCCAACGTACAATATAGAATAAGACCGAGGGTAAAAATGGTTTAAATAATTTAATTATTTATTTAATTAATATATATATTTAATTAAATATTCTAGGTATAAAATTATACTGCATTTACTCATTATAGTGCGTCTATATATTCGTAAGTAAATCAGGCAGATTTTAATAGCTTGTTGTTTGTAGTGTAGTGCGGAACACTCAATTTGGTGAGTATTTTAAATAAACACCAAATTTTAAATACGAAAGTCAGTTTGTATATTTGTTTGGGACTTCTTCACGGTCAAACAGCTGATTTGAATTTTCTGAAATTTTGCACAGGGATAGCCAGTATTATGGGTTAGGTTATATAATACTTTTTAAAGTGGGCGAAGCTGCGGGACACCGCAAGTGTTTAATGAATTCGTTAAATATTTATCAACTCTCGGTACAAACCTGCAGAATATCCCTATAAATAATTATACAACCGTCTTTCAATTTGACAATAAAATAAGATTTTGCTGTAGTAAATGTAACACGCGAAGATACAGCTTTCTATGTAAAAGTTCGGACACACGAACAAAGAACCTAATCTTTCTTTGAAGTCGGTTAAAAACACTCACCGCTTAAAAGTCTAAGCCTGCTTCGATAATCTAGCAAACGTTTTGTGTGTACTTCTGCTAGTTCTCCAGGGGCGGTACCACCACTTTATCAATTTATTCAGCCGCGAAATAAAAATGTTTATCGGTATAAATGGAAAAGTGTCTAGTGAAATTACAGGGCATGTGAGACTTAACATCTTAACGTCTTGAGGTGACAGGCGCAGTGCAGTGACATCCAAAATTCTGGCTATCCAGAATTTTGCATGCCGCTGTATCTGTAATAAATCTAACCTAACCATCGTTAGCGATGACGGCTACCTAGGCGAGCGTCGTGCTTGTTCTGTTACCTTATATCTTATCATAAAAAAAAAGACGCACTCGGGGACTGACGCGGTAAAGTTATTGCATAGCATTTTTTTATTTATTCAGTAGAACTACTAACTACAACTACTAAAGAGATTAGTATGATATTGGCGATTTTCCTTCATGATTTTCTAGGCTTAGGACTTAGGACTAGCACAATTTTTACCTGTAGTGCAAAAATTGTGGCGCATTTAAAAATTGCCATGTATAGAATGATTTTATATACAAGGCGCGCTAACAACTTCTCTAACTCTACCTTCCCTAAGAAATTATTTACAAATTTTAGCTTCTGTCTGTACATTCCGTCCGTCCGTCCGTCCGTCTGTCAGAGGGCTGTATCTTCGAAATCTCTCTTCTAAATAGCATTTTTAATTAGTCAATAATCAATAACACACTCAATCCTAAATTAAATCACTTAGGGGCTAAAACACAACACAGCAATAAGCAAAAAAAATATGGAATTCACCGCACGCACAATTCGTTCCAAGCAATCGAACCACGGATCGAACGAAGTAAAAACTGTAAAAGTGATTAAAATGTTTGAAAACAAACACACGCGTCTTGGCGCCAACCGCCACCTGCGCGCGCATTCAAAAACCAATTCTACATTTCTTCTATCTAGTTATCGTAAAGTTATTACGACCTTATTTTGAAAGCGGTAAGGTGCAAAGTTGTAACTAAAAAAACCTGTCAAAGGTCAAGCTTTAATGAACGCTTTTCGGTTTCGCGCATGCGCAAAGCAAAGTGCAACTGCAAAAACCAACTGTCCATTACAGTTCAATCTAACGAACCTCATTTTTTAAGCCTTAGCGTAGTAGAGATAAGGTTGTCTTTGGTTTCATCAATAGTAGTGAAATGTTACTGGATAATGGTAACTATGGCTATAGCCAATATTCGCTCAGTCTCTGTTTTGAACGTAATTAATCAATTACAATAAAAGAGAATGCATAATTATGGGTGTTAGGTTATTTTCGTTACGGAATTTCTGGATTCGGTCTCCACGCTCAAGGCCCGCGATAGAAGCTATGCAATAGCTTAAAAACGTAGGATTCAACCATCGAATTATAACCTAATGGATTCAACCTAATTTTTTTGTATTCTTTTTTTTTCCGATCTGGGTAGCACTTGACCACTATCATACCTGATGTTAAATGATGATGCGGTCGATGATGGAGCGCGCTCACACAAGAGATACCTATTCACTCGCGAATTGAAGACATATTGTACTTAAACGGAAACATAGACCTAAGTAGGGCATTCCATTCCCTGGCGGTTCGTATGATGATTCGTTCGGGTACATCGTACATCCACTATATAAATCGGTTTCACCTTTTAGTGTCTCTGGATGTCCGATAATAAAATGGGGATGGTGGAATCAAATTATGCAGTTCCATAGCACACTCTTCAAAATGTATCCGATTAAAATTAAGATAGTTTAAGAATTAAGTTTAAAAACTAAAACAACCAACTTCCATGCCGCACGAGTCAGTTGCTTGTATAACGCTGTGATTTTTCTAGAGTTAACATTGTAATTATAACTGTTAAATTTTATAAATTAATCTTCTATAATATTTACTAAATATACAACTTAAAAATAAATTAAACTATTAACTGAGAATAAATTAAATGTTATAAAAATTAAAGTAGTTATAAATAAAAAACAGAACCTAGGTTGCAGCTGTCTGCCGGTAACGTTCCCAAAAAGCTGGCGACGTTACCTCGTTGAATTGCTAAGCTAATCCGTTGGCCGAGGTAAGCGCCAGCTTTTTGGTCATGAGTGACAACTATTAAGCGTCTAGACAGCTCCTTTACAAAACCCCGGGCAGCTCGACCCTACGGACCCATTGTTTCGACCCCAAACGGAAGAAAAATGTAGCTATCACCAATAGCAGCATATATCCTCCGTTTGAGGGTTTCCGCCGCATCCGCTGCCGCACCCGCTGCTCGTGAGGTCCCGCATATGTGGGACGCCGCTAACGTGTCAGCACACGTCGCATCCCACACCAACGGTCTCCCTCGGCACCACGGAACCAACGTCATACCGTCGGGCCTCTTGCCATCGTCACGTGATATACCGTTCGGCTCTAATATAGCCGGCACGTTAACGGTGGCAAGGGCCCGACGAATGACGTCATTCAAGGAGGCGTGACGTGAGAGACGCCCTGCACTGCGACGGCATGACAGGCCATGGTGGCCTAATCTGTCTACTTCACTGCCGCAGTGACAATTGTGGGGAACTGTCCGGGAGATGCCCAGACGTAATCCCACAGCAATGGAGAAGCTGTCATCGTCCATAAGGGTACCTATGTTGGAAAAAGGTAATGCGTGTAGCCTGTATCCAGATTCTTTTTCACGTGTGGCAAGGAGACGAGCCCGGTCCCTAATATTGACACTATTTTGAAATAGTCAATAATATTTTGATATAATCTTCTATTATATATAAAATCCAAAGTCCTGACTGGCTGACTGACTGAGATATCAACGCACAGCCCAAACTGCTGGTCTTAGACCCAATAACATGCTATTTGGAGGGTGTGTTCTTTGTAAAGTGTAGGCATCCAATAAAAAAGGGTTTTTCGAAATTCCACCCCTTAGAGGGAAATATGGTGAGTTAAACTTTCTATGAAACTTATTATTCTCTGGATCAATTGACTCGAAAGTTTGTACACATACTCTTTAATTAAAATAATGAGTTACGTGTACGTGTATAATATGTATTAGTATATAATATTATTATAATCGTATGTAACGTTTTAATGTATTCATTCTAAGTAAAATGTTTAAAATACACACCACAGTCCTTGTTTTATCTGTAATGTTATGTCCATCAATAGGTTGTCTGGAAGAAATCGCTTTTAGCGATTTGTACCGAGTATTAGTTAGTTAAGTCCTATTTATTATGTATTTTCTATATTGGTGTCAATAAAGAGTATTTGTATTGTATTGTATTGATTTCTTTTCGATATAATCGATCCCCTTTCAACTTTATAGTTTCAGTTTTCCATTAGAACCAAACACTATGACTCCTATTCCGCAAGAGACCGTGGTTTCCGAGCAGACCGTGCCGAGGCCCCTGATAAGACCACCAGTCGGTGATGAAGTAGTCATCAGTGGCATGTCGGGGATTTTTCCAAACTCAGATAGTGTTGAAGAGTTTATGGAGAACCTATATAATAAGGTAAGTGACAAGTTGAATCGTGCTTACTTGGAAATAGCAGACTTCAGACTTAGTGAAACTATCCAAACCACTCTTCCAAATTGAATAGTTCCAATCATCATGTCAATGTCATGAAATGTCATAAATATCACAAAATGTCATGAAATATCATGTAATGTCATGATATGTTATCTAACGTCATGAAATGTCACGTAATGTCATGAAATTTCACGAAATGTCACGAAATTTCACAAAATGTCATGTAATAATGTAAAGGGACACTGTGCAAAAGGAACGTTTTGCGAAAAAGACATATTTTGAAAGGAAAATTTTACGAAAGATACATTTTATGAAAGGGACATTTTGCGTGCAGTAGACATTTTAGGAGAGGGCTAATCTGCGACTGAGCCCTTTCTAGTAATAATGGTCTTGTAGCGAAACAGAACAAAACCTCGGACAGACGGACAGACACAGAGACGGACATGAGGAAACTATAAGGGTTCCTTATCAGGACTTTTTTCATGTTTTTTTCGTGTTTTTTTCCATGTTCCGCTCTTGTTTTTCCTCCGATATGAACCGGAGACATTTTTAAAGCGGGTTTTTTTTTCTAATGCTTCAGTTACATTTGATATCGATGAGCATAAATGCAATTAGTGTGACGTGTGTCGTTATCAGGACTACAGAACCCTAAAAAGTGAATTTACTATTACATTCTAATTATTTGAAAGAAAAAAAACAGGTATTCAGCCGCCCTCGAGTTTAGATATTATACAAAAATAATCTTGAAAAAAATATCGAATGTGTTCCGGCAGCTATCCTTAAGAGTCAGTTCTCCACAGATATAATATATATATATATATATATATATATATATATCAAACGCTAGCCTATATGATATACAAAACAAATATAATATAGGATTTTATATTTTGTAGGTGGATATGGTTAAAGGTAACCATACACGCTGGGAATTTTCCCACCCTGAAGTCCCGCAGCATCTGGGCACTATTAATGGTATGGACAAGTTTGACGCCCAATTCTTTAGGGTTCACTACAAGCAAGCTTGCACCATGGAACCAATGAGCAGAAAGCTTTTGGAGCACGCGTATAGCGCAATCTATGATTCTGGTAAGTGAAATAAAATTGTTTTCATAAAATAATATAAGATTTTGAATCGTATCATGCCAGATTGGTATTAAGTAAAATGTCAAAATTAGATAAACACTTAACATAATACTTAAATTTAAAAACAACCCCCGACCACCGATGTAAATATACTAATTTTACCTCCATGCCCCCGACTGAATTGTAAATGTATAATGGTCACCTACTTGGCTAATGTAAACTACGCCAAACAGGCGGCAGCAGAGTGACGGGTAAGTAGTGCGCAGAAGCGCCATTTAGATTTTTTTGACGTCCGCGGACAAAGGCTACGGAACTTGCTATCGTAGTCTCGTCAACCAAAAAAAGAGCTGATAATATTTAAGCGGCTGAACGGACTTTCTCGAAACAAAGCTAAGAACATTCTCGATGATGACACCTATCAAACAAATTAAATAAAACAAAATCGGTTCATCAGTTTCCTAATTGTATGGTTTGTATATGGATTGTAAAACTGTGGTATTTGATTTGAAAACAGAGAGATTCAAAACATTGATTATAATAGGTGTCAATCCCCTACAACTCCGTGGCAAGAAGGTTGGAGTGTTCATTGGGTCTGCATTCTCAGAAACTGAAAAGATAAGCATTTACGAGAATATTCAACGAAATGGATTTGGTATTACCGGGTGAGTTTTAAATTATAATTTTACTTTCCGTTACGGCTTATTATGTAGTAGAAACTTCAAACAAATTGAGTAAGTATCTTTAATAATTTAAAAAATACTTACTCAGTTAAGTATTGACACTTAAGTATAAGATTATTTACAAAAACTAGCAACTTTGCCACCCATAAGAGATAAAATATTCAATAATCCTGGAAGAGGTCTTTCTGTAATTGTAAAACAAATACCAAAATCCAAATTTTTATCGGTTTAGTTTAAAAACTGACGGAGGTTCATACGAACTTTTATCCCCTACATCACCCCCTTGGGGGTTGAATTAAAAAAAAACTTCCTTAAGGTACGGGACACACCGCGGTGTCCTGCGATCTGCGGGCTCGATCTCAGTACATTTCAATTGCTTTCTGATTGCGTTTGGTGTGAACAAGTCGATACAAATACTACTGCGCTATCTGATCGCCGCCTAGATCGCGCACGCAGGACGCCGCAGTGTCCGTACCTTTAGTGGATGCCTACGTCGAAAGAGGAATACGTGTGCGAATTTTTAAGTTTCTAGCTAAACTAAAAAAAATATATAATTATTTACTTCAGTGTTCTGACCATTATTAGCTACCTACGATTAAAAACATTAAAACAATAATTAGGATAATAGTTAGGATAGTTTAAAAACTAAAACAACCGACTTCGGAGATGTACCCTACCGATTAAAAAAATACTCGTAATCTTTCGAATCGGTTCACAATTGACGAAGTAATCGCGTAACATACACACCAAAAAAAGAATAAAAAATAAATAAAAAAACACACAGACAAATTGAAAACCTCCTTCTTTTTGGAAGTCAGTTGAAAGCACAAAACGGTGGCAAGGCCCTCAGGTGGATTACCAAAAGTCTTACCCTACTTTTTAAATAATCTTCGAGTTATAAAATAAAACTTTACTACTTCCTTTGTCAGATGCAACAGGTCTATGTACGCTAACCGTATATCTTACTGGATCGACGGAAAAGGGCCTTCTTATGCCTTGGATCTTGCCAGTGCTAGTTCCATGGGATGTTTGGAACACGCCTATAAAGCAATAAGCAAAGGACTATGCGATGCTGCGATTGTAGGCGGCTGCAACTTGTGCATGCATCCAAATGTTTCGCTGAATTTTAGAAGGTAAGTCCGTTTTATTAATGTTAGTTTAAAATAGCTTGAACTAAAAATATTTGTCTCGTCGTATTGTGACGTTGATGACGAGGCATGCATTTTAGAATGTATTTATGCCAAATTATTTTTTGTTGAGAAACTGGAGGCTAAGTTGTACATTACCTGACATCGAGTTGGGGGCCAGCATTTTTTTTCACAGAAAGGTTTTATTGCACGAAGGCTTCGTGTGAAGTTTTAACTTGCGGAAACTTATACTTTCCGAGATATAACTATTTCAAAGTCGGAGCAGCGGTAGCGGCCGCGCGTCACTAGAACCGACGCTATGGCGTTTAAATGAAGGTAAAGAAGACTTTATTTGTAAAATGTCCTTCTAATGTGTAGTTAATAAGAAGTCAATTAATTATCTTCTAAAAATGTCTTTATTTTTCTCTGGAAAATGTTTCTTCGTGCATAAAGGAGTGGTCCACCTCCATCCTTCTCCCCCTCGCAAGCCTTAAACTAATTACATATGTACACATTTTTTAGTACTTAACCTGAAATTTTTTAAATATTCATATCTCCTAAAGGGGATGTTCTGGAACGTTTCCTTCAAGGGGAAGGGGGGGTTCTGCTCCTTCCACCCCCCTTTTTTTCACCCCTTTTTCTCCCCTAAAATCGAATTATTGATACATTTATTAGTAACTAGCTGTGCCCCGCGGCTTCGCCTGCGTTAAAAATAACTTTTATTTATTTCAATTTTTTTTTTCATAAGAACCATCTCCTGACGATAAATTTAAATTATTTAAAAAAAAAAAAGTATTAACGAAATCGGTCCCGCCATTCACGCGTGATGCCGTGACCGAGGGCAATTGGGATTCATTTTTATACATAAAGATTAACCTTAAAATTTTAAAATATTCATATCTCCTAAAGGGGGGGTTCCGCAACTTTTCCTTCAAGGGGGGAGTTCTACCCCTCCACCCTCCCTTCCACTTCCCTTGCCCCCCCCCCCCCCCCTCCACCTAATATCGATGTCAGTTAAAGTACATTCCTACCAAACTGGCTCTTAAAACCAATAGAATACTAAAGACAGGCCTGTCGCACTCCGCGCTGTAGCTAGAAACTACAAGTACCTCCGCGCAACCCTCTCGGGTGCATGTTCAGTCAGTTAAGTGTCACGCGCGCTCTCGATAAGCCGCGCACCTTAACTTGTACCTACCTCATTATTATATTCCTTGCTTACGATATTAACATTCAATACAATATTATTCAGTATGTCTAAACGAAGGGCTACATAGCATTGCGTAGCATACGGATGCTTAAAACAACGGGAATGACGACATTAGATTTCATTTACTTCCTAAGAATCTCGAGAGGTAGGACATTAATAAACTTAATATTATTTATAAGTAACGTAAATCTAGGTAGTAAGGCTATCTAGGTACTTTTTGTTTAACGATCCGGTCGTTTAGTAGTAGTTTTCGACATTTTTTCGCGTAAAAGTCAATGACCTTAGAGATCGTTTACTGTAAGTAGACCTCCTGGGTACTAGTGGCCGCCATCTAATGCAAGGTTAGTGTATACTAGTTTTAGTTTAATACTTATATCAATTGAACAATAAAAGAAGGGGATAGAAAATGTCAATCTTTTTTTGCCTTTTTTTCATTTTTTTTGTTAATTTTGTCGTCGCGCTGCACATGTAGGTACTTATGTAAAAAACAAAGAATGTCACACATAAAATGGTAGGTAGGTATAAGTCAGCTGAGTTTCATGTTTCAAGGGAATTCACGTTAAGATCTTTAGGGAATTTCTATCGACATTACATCTTGCAAATTATTAACTGTTACCTACTTAAAATTAGTAGGTTATTTTATTATTTACTGTAGGTAGATTACGTAGATCCTATAGGTAGGTACCGAGGTGGTCCCATTGTAATTTCTTCGAGATCTGATGAGTATCTCCAGAGATTGACGATAACTTGCAACTGAAACTGACTCGCGCGGCATGGAAGTCGGTTGTTTTAGTAGTTCTACCTTAAAGTATTCTTCTACGAATTATAGGCTTCAATAAGTTATCTAATAACATTCAACCCTATAGGAGAGGCCGCGAGTTGACCGAGTTAATCAGACTCTTGCTGTGCGGACTTACGGTGCATTTTACTGTGCGCAACACGCGGTTTAAAGTTACTATTAGTTGATACTGTGACGCAAATTCAAGGTCGCACTCGAGTCGTGAAGCGCATTTTGAACGTTACCGGCGTTGTAACTAGGTTTATTCTCGCATTTTTGCTGTCAGGGAGTGCAATTTCTGTACTTGTACTATTCATTATTCTGTGCTAAAGACGAAATATGCTCGTGTCGTCGTAGATAGCAAATCTTTGGATTCGTCAAATAATTTTCTACGTAGGTTTTATCTTTAACTTTTAACAGGGCCGCATTATACAAAGAGGACTTTTACTAAGCCTACTCGTTCACCCTCCGTAATTCAAAACAGTTCTGTTTTATTAAACAGCTAGCCTGAATATCAAACGGTGAAATATACAATTGAACTGAACGCTACATTAACATACGACATCTTGTTGCAGTATCTACTGACAGTGTAACTTACGAGTATAAAAATCTATTGATCAATTGATCAATTGACTGCCTCTCAGCTGAGAAGCTCTCAAGGACTTGATCATTGCTTAACTTAATTTCACTCATATACCATTGCTTGGATGAGACACGAAATAGGTATCCTCCATGTTATGATGGGCTCAGGTTATAACCAAATTAGTCTACTAAAGACGATTCCAGTCCTCAGATATTCATTTCTTGTCTGTAACAGACCGTAGGTTTGACAGAGAAGAAAATACCGCGAAATCGAAAACCTACCTATTGCCGTGTTTAGACTGCCGCAGTTGCATCAAGGACGCGGCCTGCGTGCTGGAATATTTGTTTTATTTTATATCTGATTGCAGGCGTTTAACCACTATCTTGCCTGGTGGTAAGTGATGATGCAACTGAAGATGGTAAGTACACTATACATAGAAATATCTTTTTTTTCTGATTACAACTGCCTGCAGCCGCGTCTCCGACCGCATCCGCGTCAGTCTAGATGTGGAATATATCAGCTGATTGGTTCTGTCAACGCCATTTGCCTCTCACCAAGTGCTAAACAAGGTCCTGGCCACAGAAATATGAATAGTAGGATGAGTCATATTTCTGTGGTCCTTGCAGTAGTTAACTTTTAGAACAGTTTTTGAAAAGCTCAACGACCTCTCAAGGTTGATTACTGTTTATGAGTGAGATTTTCCTTGATTAATAGTTCAAATCGTTGAACTATTAATCAAGGAAAATCTCACTCAAATTTTCAGCTATCGAGCTCAAAATTTGAGACACGCTTATAAAAGTAAAACTGTAAGTTGCATACCTGTTTTTACACCTTGTATCTTAATTAATTTATTCTCAACAACACAGTAATTTCGTTACAGATTAGGATTCGTAAGTCTCGATGGTAAAACCAGGTGCTTCGATAAAAACAGTGGCGGCTACGTACGATCTGATAACATAAGCGTTTTGTTCCTGCAGAAAGCTAAGGATGCTAAAAGGTAACTTTTTTAATTATTGCAGACAGACAACTGTCTAACGGCTGTTTTAGACTCTAATCTATAGTAAATATAATGCGATAAAAAGCGATTTTAAATGGAAACGTGCTTGTCTAATGAAAGTAATGATACGAGACGCTGAACGACCGATATCTGTCTAAGGCCTAGCGTGCACAGCAGTTGCGGTGCATTTATTCTACCGTAACTGTATACTACAACATTTTACCGCAATTCGCGCACTTCTATGACACTCCATACTTTACAGAATATGCGTGCGGTAGAAAAAAGACACCGCAACCGCTGTGCGGGCTAGGACTAACATAAGGCAACTGTCCCAAACCGTAATAAGAGGAGCCAAACCCTTACGGGTGAGCTCAGACCGCGACGCAACGTGACAAGACGCAGCGCGAACTTTTTAAGAGAGTGGTACAAAAATTACTTTATTTACTACATAAAAAGAACGACAGTTTGGCGGCATCGGGCTGCCTAGCGCGGTGCAGCGATAAGCCTTGTAATAAAAAATAGAACTATATATTTTACACAAATAGATACATATACATTTTTATTGAGATGTTTCGGCAGCGCCGCGCATTTCGCTGCGTCGGGCTGCAAAACCACAAGCATCGTCACTTCGCGTCGCATCTCCTCGCGTCGTGTCTCGGTGTTAACTGACCCTAAGCACCACCTGGACCACCTAGATCATGCAGGATTGAGTTCTAAGCTTATGACGCGCTTATTGACGCGGGTGAACAACAACATAAGTTTTGTATTTATTAAGATAAAGTCTGTCTATTTATTTGTGTATAGTAGCTTTAGCCCAACTGTTGGACAAAGACTTTTGACCCCCTGGTTTTACTTGATCGATGCTTTATTTCAGTGTGTGTTGAAGCTGCTTCGGAAGTCACGTCGTACCAATTTAAAAAATCTTTTCTCATCCCATTTACTGATATAAATTTCAACTTGCTGGGTTCAGCCGTTCCTGAGAAAATCGGTGGTGACACACGGACAGACGGACAGACGAACAAGAAATTGATCTTATAAGAGTTCCTTTTTTACCTTTTGTGGTGAGGAACCCTAAAAACAAATCCACAACCGAGTCTGTGATTATATTGTGCATTGTTCATTATTGAACGACCAGCATTATCTTTCAGAATATACTCAGAAGTGTACCATGCTAAGTCGAACTACAGTACTGAAAATAAACAGTTTTTGGCTATCAGAGATCCTAAAGAATTAGAAGATTTCTTTAATGCCTTCTACTCCGAAATAGATGTTTTACCTGAGCAGGTGGAATATATTGAAGCGAATGGTGCAGGTTAGTTTAAACATATTACAGGATTTCTTCACGGCCATCCTTAAACTACATAACTGAGTTAGACATAGGCATTTCTGGACAATATAATAAAATATCTAAATATTATCTAAAAAATAAATACTTTTATATTTTTATATGTATTTGTATTATTGTTTTGTGTCTCTAATAACTGCATGAGTTTAAGATTTGAATATCACAGAGTTAAGTTTGCAGTGTACCATGCAATATTCTTATAATCAATTCAGAGTTGAGGCAAACTTCATGGTTACCATCAGTCCATCACCTAACTTGTCTAGGTACTTATTAACATACAAAAACATAGTTAAAATTTTGAACAAATCTGTATAATTCTGTTATTTCTCAGCTTTGCCGGAAGCTGATACAAACGAGCTGAAAGCTATCGGAAAAGTCTTTGCTAAGAACAAATCGGTCAAAATTGGCTGTGTTAAATCTAACATGGGATCAAGTGAGCCTGCTTCAGGAATTTGTGCAATAACAAAGGTACAGAATATGTATAGAAGAAGTGATGTTATTTATATAAAAGCTTTTAGAAGAGAACATACTTTACAGAGGGTAAGTGATTAATTAATATTTTTATCTCATAGGTTTGTCTCGCGTACGAAAATGGCAAGATTGCGGGTAACCTTCACCTCGAAGATCCCTTAGATGTACCAGAAGTAAAAGATGGCAAGCTCCAGATATTAACTGATAACGTTGACTTCAAAAGAGGATTTGCAGCTCTCAACTCATTCGCTTACAGCGGTGTTAATGTCCATGTACTCTTAAAAGGACATTACAAGCAAAAGGTGAGTGAAAAAGAACCTTTGATCGTAATGCAATAAGAAACCAAACATCTAAATTATTATTCCAAAATACAATTCACATTCCGCATAAACGAATTAAGTTTGAATCAAGCGGAAAAATGCATACATCTTTTATAGTAGTACGTATTATCAAAATATGAATATGAATGTAGTGCATAATAATGAATTAATATATTATATACAAAAATACCTCATATATAAAAATCACATAATAAATACAATAATCTAA
This sequence comes from Cabera pusaria, assembly GCA_954871355.1. Lineage (NCBI taxonomy): Eukaryota > Metazoa > Arthropoda > Insecta > Lepidoptera > Geometridae > Cabera > Cabera pusaria. Next base: position 5,839,143 of record OX940900.1, on the reverse strand, counting down.
ACTACAGCGACCAAACTCAGTTTTGAAACGTTGAAGGCCATATTCTCATTTTTTACCCAGACGCAAAAAGAAGGGGTGTTATAAGTTTGACATGTGTATCTGTGTATATGTGTGCCTGTGTATCTATGTATACACATACACAGGATGACAGTGTCTGCCTGTGGCATCGTAGCGCTCAAACCGATGAACCGATTTTAATTTGGTTTTTTTGTCTTCATCGAAACTGTGCTTTATTTCGTAAAAATGCGTTCAGCTGTTTAAATATTATCAGCTCTTTTTTGGTTGATGAGACTACAATAGCAACTTTCGTAGTCCTTTGACCGCGGACGTCAAAAAAATCAAAATGGCGTTTCTGCGCACTACTTCTACGCCCTTTTGGTGCCGTCTATTTAGCGTAGTTTGCATTAGTCAAAGCAAATGTAATAATTTGAAATTCAGTATCCTGTTACTTCAATAATATTGCAAGAATATGGTAAACTTGACCTAATGCTGAGACACCTCCTAGAATCTGTAGAATACTCTTTATTTCTTTCTTTCTTTCAACTCATCGTCTGATATGTCGTGTATTTAGGCTCATGGAAATGGTCTCAAAGAACAAATTATACATTATTATATATATAAATCAGTCGGGGGTGGTTTTAAATTTTAGATATAGGTATTTATTAAAAATCGTCGTTCAGTTCATTTTTCCATAACTCAGTCCAATTAAAATACGCCATTTTAAAATGATTTGTTTTTATATAATTGACCGAGCATGCGTAGCGAGCGAAGCGTATCAGTTTCGACTAGGCCAAAAATGCTTTTGCCCGGATGTCCGTCTGTCTGTTTGTCTGTTATCGACTACAAGTCGCATTTTTCAACCGATTTTGACGAAAATTTTGCAGTAACGTTATTTATTGACGGCTTTCAGTCAAATTGGAGAGGCACATTAAGGATTTCATTTACACAAGTTGTTACAAAAAAATCCTAAAAAAGGGGAGAGGAGGGGAGACATTTGCTGTAGAGTTAGCGCGACTTCATTCTTCAAGATGTGAAATAAAAATCCAAAATTCCAAGTGGAGAGGGGAAAGGGGTTGAAGTTTGCTGTAGGTAGCGTAATATATGGAAGGATATAAATTTTTAGCCTTCAAAAACAAACCCATAGACTCCAGTTTCAAACTCCTAGGATTAAGAGAACGCGAGTAATTGCTGAAATTTATATCCCTATTTTTTGCCAATAGCCCAAACTCTGAAATGGGTTTTCTAAGCCGGGCTATGGGTTTTCTATGGGAAACGGGAAAGTGTCAGTTATTCCTTGGTTATAAGGGCACGCCAGGTGTGTTGTTCTAACAGAACTACTAGTATTATTATAATTTATGTGTAAGCTTGTGATAATATCGTGATAATAATACGCATTATTCTTTAGGAGCTTAATCAGTACAATACCAGCATTCCACGCCTGGTTCTCCTGTCTGGAAGACAAAACAACTGCGTGGAGAAGATTCTGAACGCCTTAAAGCAGAGACCGATCGACCCTGAACAGATTGGACTTCTCCACAACATACACAAACATGAGATCCCTGGACACATGAGTAGAGGATACAGTATCCTTGGTGAGTGCAAAGATTTTTTTAACTTGTGAATACAATTCAAAATGTGTATTTTGTTCAATCGGTTTCACACAAGAATTACCTATATTATTAAATTGAATATTGTATATGAAATTTGCACGAACAGAGGAGGTATTTATAAAGTTGGTCAAAGACATATATCACATTAAATTATATTTTCTTTTTTTATTACAGATACCAACGAGAAAAATGAAACTATCTGCTTAGGACAAAATTCCGAATACTATCCAGGAAACACCCGACCTGTTTGGTTCGTGTATAGTGGAATGGGATCTCAATGGGCCACCATGGGCGTTGAGTTAATGAAGATTCCTATTTTTTCTGCTGCTATCCTGAAGTATGATATTTTTTTTTTCTTTCATTCAATTATTTATTTGAACATAATTTATTTGAAAAAATAGTCTCCATCCTCAGTATTGTATACAGTATTAATATAAAATTGCTGATGACAGTGGAAAGGATTTCAATGTATTCTTTTTCTGTCTGCTTAACTGCAAGTACATACAGACCATTTTTAAAGCAAATAGGGTAAGTGTTTGATCTCACCCAGTAACTGACTATGCAATCGACAATCTTTTCCATGGTTTACACTATATCTGTAACAAGGAATAGATGGGAAATGAAATATTATTGGTTAAAAGTTTAGTTTAGCAAGGGTTTCAACTTATTCAGTAGGTACCTACTAAATATATTACAATTAATTTTCTCGTTTTTGCTGTTATATATAGGACGAAAAATCATGAAATCAACAATGTCTCATCATCACCAAATATTTTTTAATAGCGTTGACTCACAAGTTGACTTTGTACACCTAAAAGAAACCGTAGATCCAAGTATTTAATTTAAATTTCAACTTTATACCTCTACACGTTCCTGAGAAAAAGGGCCTTGACAGGCGAATATACAGACAGAAAGACGGACAGACAAACAGCAATTTGATCATATAAAGTTTTTTTTCTATTTGAGGTACGGAACCCTAATAAAAAAACCGACCAAGTCGAGTTGGACGCCCCACCGAGACTTCCGTACCAACGTTGGTCGGTACCAATTAAGCTAGACCTCTAAATTGTACGAGCGCTCACATAACTCACAGGCCTATCTTAATTGGAGTTATCTATGTATTAGGGATTATCTAGGGACACTTTTTAATTTCCTTTATTTGTGCTGTAAGTAAACCTTGCTTCTTGACAAATTTTATGATACTAGGTCAACGGGAAGTAACCCTATAGGTTTTTGACCCAATACTTACTTCTTAAACGGTACTTCCGGTTGACCTAGAATTGTCAATTTTCGTTAAAAACAAGGTCTTACAGCACGTAAAGGAAAATATCCAAAAAAAAAAAGTTGAAAATTAAGGTAAATTTTGGTACTTACAGTTTTTCCCGAAAATCTAAATTTCTTCTTATTGTGTTGACTCAGTACCTTGATTTTTATACACCTAATAGGGACTATAAACTTCCAGTATTTGTTATAAATTTCAACTTGTTAGGTCTACCCATTCCTGAGAAAATCGGTGGTGACACACGGACAGACAGATAAACAGACGGACAGACTGACAGATGGACAGATGAACAGACGGACAAACGGACAGATGGACAGACGAACAAGAAAGTGATCTTATAAGGGTTCCTTGTTTACCTTTTGAGGTACGGAACCCTAAAAATGGAGACAAATAAACTTAATAATAACATTTCTTTCTTTAGGTGTCATAAAGTCTTAGAACCTAGAGGAATTGACATTGTTCGCATCCTGACAGACCCTGACAAGACAGTCTACGATAATATCCTTTATTCTTTCGTTGGAATCGCTGCAGTCCAGATCGGTCTTACTGATATCTTGAAGGCGATAGGAATAGTCCCAGATAATATCATTGGTAAGAGATTTTCTAAAGCATTTTTTTTTTATATAAAGGTACAATATTGTTATATATGTTAACATTAACAGAGTTCAATATTGGCAGATATTGCTTATTATAGTACAGCGTCTTGAACTTCTGGTGATCATATTGGTGTTAGGAAATACCACAGCTGCTGTCTACGAGAAGTTTCATTGCAGACTAATAAATAATTTTTCTGGCTGGATTCTGCCATCAATGCAAGTAGGCTTATAAAAAAATACTGAACCAACACGTTTTAAAGATTTTGTGCTATGTGGTTTGGACAGGTACCAGTTAGCCGCATATTCTTCCATTTTAGACAAACACATAGACCAGCTGAAAATTGAACTGAGTAGAGTTGTGCTGTATCCATAACCAATAGAATTTCATTATGCTGCCAAATCACGAAGTTTGGCAATATTCTATTGGATCTTAACACACATCTACTTTCCTCACTGCTTCAGTGGAGTCTTTAGACTCTTTACATTCTACTTAGACCCTTATATACATACTACGTCATACTTAGAAAAAAACGTAGTTATAATACCTATTTGTTTATTGATCAAAAAGTTCAAATATTATTGCTTGCTTTAGGTCATAGTGTAGGAGAGTTAGGTTGTGCCTATGCGGACGGATGCTTCACTGCTGAGGAGATGATCCTCGCCGCCTACTGCCGAGGTCTAGTATCGGTGCAGACACCTTTTATCCGAGGGTCAATGGCTGCGGTTGGGTTGGGGTACAGTGACGTAAGTATTTTGTTTATAACCGCTGGAAGATGGAGTCTATTTGATTGATAGATGAATCATCTATTGAATTAATCAATGAAGAAGCAACTATTGGCTAAAACTACTAACTCCATTTTGAAGGCTAGTAGTGCCGCTATACTCCTAATAACTTGACCTATTTATTTAAATATTTTTAATGATATTATTGTTATATTATTGTTTTTACTATAAAATGTATAATAAACTTGACTCAATGTTGTTTCCTTAACTCTAAAATCGCTCCCATTAAAAAAACAGTTTCATTTAAAATGTTGCCAAGATAAGACCATGCCACTCGCACTGTCAATAAGTTATCTGCAGATCTCATTTAGAGCCAAACTTTTAACTCTACACGCCTTAACTGTAGAAGCTCTAACTGCACAAGCTCTACATCTTAGTGAAAATATGTGGCTTGGTCATTACGTTATGCCGGCGCCAGACTTAGCTTCACATGTTTGAACACATGTTTGATTGCTAAGTGTGGCACGGGACTTTGGGTATGTGTTCAAAGTTTGAACAAAGATTTGCACATTGCCATGCGGTGTCGGTCTTTTTCGACACATCAAAGCGTTCAAAGTTAAATGTGTTCAAATGTTTGCGTAGCTTGCCACACTTTTTCAGTGTTCAGTTGCTCGAGCGTTGTTGAGCGGAATCGTCGTCCATCTTGTTTGTTGTCTACCAGCATACTGTGGAGAAAAATGTTTGCAAAGCAAGTCGGGCAGTTTACGTCAATATGTGTTCAAATGCTTTGCAAAGTCGTCAAAGATCATCAGAAAATCTTTGAAGCTATGTCTGGCGCCCGGGTTATAACAGGAACTATTTGTATAACAGAAAAGTAATGAGAAGTGAATAAATTTTTCACGTTAGGTAGCGAAATGGCTATCACAACTATATCTATCAGCATGCCAAATTTTAGCGCAGTCTGAAACAATATTTAATTTCAGACTTTGTTACCTCATTTCACCCTCTTAGGGGTGGAATTTAAAAAAAGCCTGAAACACGTATTTACTTATTTATTTACAGAAGTACTTGTGAGAAGTTTCAAATAAAAAATACTATCTGATCATGTTTTTCCATACAAACTTTGAACCCCCGTTTCATCCCCTTTAGGGGTACAAATTCCAAATTTTAATTTTTCTGTTGTTAGTGTACGTAGTGTGTTTTTAGATATCAATAAAATATAAAGTATTAGAGCTATGCATTGAAACTTTATACGTTTAATGAGTCCACTATTGACATCATATACCAAATTTTGTTTATCTAGTATAATCCGGATCCAAGTTATGAGGAATCAAAAATAGGAGAAAGCACTTCGGGAAAAGGTAGGTAGTGCCTTTGCGCTTCGTTTGGCGTCTTGGCGGGGGCACTACCGTGCCCCCTAGATTTCATGGTTCCTTCTAAATAAGTCAACATAAAATAGATGTATCTCTATTGGTTCATTTTGATGGATCAATATTAAAACACAGTTCGATCCATCAAATTGGATGCTGAAATGAACTGCTCTCTACAATTATTGCATTAAAAATACTTTGCAGGTTCTTCCTCTGTGCCCTCCCGAAGTAGAAGTGGCATGTCACAACAGCCCCGATTCTGCTACCATATCGGGACCGGCGGACATTATGAAACAGTTCGTCACGGAACTGACCAGCAAAAGCATATTCGCTAAGGAGGTGCCTTGCTCCAATATTGCGTACCATTCGAGATATATCGCAGAAGCTGGTAATGTCATTGATAAAGCATGTTAAAATTTTCGGCCTAGAATAGTTCTGTACTACCAAGATCCTTTAAAGCCACAAATATTTCTGAAAATGAATAAAAATCATTGCGCTTTGTGTATTTTACTAAAGGCAGTTAGTAGTCTAGTGTCTCGTGTCACTACATCCAAAGTATCCAAATACTGTGTCATCAAATCCAAAGAAGCATGATTTCACCTTAAACTGCTATCAGGTTAGGTAGTGTTAACATGCTTGTCTATCAGCAATATATAAAATGGTTAAATACTTCATAAATATTGGGTTATACTAACCCCTTAAATATTAAATGAATCTGGTTGAATGGTAGTCACGAGCAGAAATAATAAACTTGATCGTCTGGCAATTACACAGGTTGATTATGATTGTTTTAAAAATTAGCTAGCAATGTGGGTCGTACATGACTAGTAATCTTGTTGGGTAAAATCTTAAACCGAGTTGCCTGAATTTTGGGAAGTGGAGGGGGGAAGGGGGGAGGGGAGACGTGAGGAACCCCCCGCATCATTTCTCCCCGCCGGAAATGCATAGTTTTTTTTTAAATTTATTATCAAAGTTCATTGACGCTACTTTATTGAAATACCGTCGATTTAGGGAGGGAAAGTGAGGGGGGAGGGGCAAGGGGTAAAATCCCCTCATTGAAGGAAAAGTTGCTGAAACCTGCCCTTTAGGAGATATAAATATTTTAATATTTTGAGGTTAAATACTAAAAAAATTTGCTACGCCCCTCCTTGCTACGCTCGTCGACGAACGTCACGCGGAGGTCACTGCTCTCTAGTATGTTGCCTTAGTGTCAGACTATGATGTAACCTAATATTTACGTTCCATTTCACGCATCTGCAAGTTTTTCACGCGAATTTACAAAAAGAAAAATATTAATTTAAAATGTTTTGACTTAACTCCGGCAGCTAAAATCTATTTGGGAGGATCAAGAGAGACCCCCTTGACCCTCCCACAGCAGCAGAATCTTCAAAATCAGGCGACTCGTTTTAAGATCCCAGACATCCTGTTAAGCCCTCCAACTAAGCTAAATATGCTTGTGTCTGGAGTGAGTTCACGTCAATAGTGCAAATGAGTGTGGATCGAACTCGCGACCACTCGATCGCTAGGCCGACGCCTTGAATGCCGACGAATGATGAAAATGCGTATTACAATGTGGCCGTAGATCAAGCTAGTGGAACAAGAATATGTTGAAACACTTGAAACATCGCCTAGTTCTAGCTTGATGCTCTACGTAACGATATATTCTGATAAAAGGTGAACTAGCTGTCACTAATATGTTCCACATTCAGGTATGCTGCGGTAGGCACTGTCATAGATTGCATACTAACATGCATGTTACCCTTAGATAAGATTGCGATCGTAGTCAAGTATTCTTGCTGTAGGTACCATAAAAACTAATATCTTAATTTTTATTCCATTGTAATTCTGACGACGTCGAAACTTATTTGATGCAGGGCCCGGTCTTTTGAAGTATCTCAGCAAAGTCATTAAGGATCCTAAGGCACGCAGTGAAAAATGGGTCTCGACTTCCGTGCCTCAAGATGAGTGGGACCAGCCTTTAGCCAAGTATTCGTCTGCTGAATACCATACGAACAATTTACTGGTAAGATATATGTGAAACCGTGAAAAATATTATTTCCTTAAATTTTAAATGGACTGATTTTGCATAATTATCTCTGAAAATGCCTATTGGATACTACTAACTATACTATACTATACTAAAATAAAACTATATTAAAATAACTGATGCTTATGCTTATTCGTAGACTAGCTGTTACCTGCGGCTCGCGTTCGCGTCGTGGACGTTTTTATGACTGTTATGACGCTGGCAGTTTTATGACGCAATACATGACTATCGAATACATTAAGGTTAAAGAAGAAAGTTGCTTAACCATAATTATTAAGCTGTCAGAGTCATAAAACATTTCGCGCTCGCTTTCCTCGCTTAAATTTGTACAATGACGTTTAACGACTATGACAGTTTTATGACCTAATAAGTAATTATAGATGAACCTAAGATCAAGTTCTTTATCATCCATTATTAAGGTCAATATTTTTTACGATTATGCGAGGTAAATAAAAAGTAAATTAAAAATATCTGGACTCCCGAAAATAATATAATACATAACTGCCGAAAAAAAAGTAGTCTTTGACCTTTTATGCCCCATTATCTCTCCCATTAAGTCTTTTTTCAACCGAATTGGTCTAGCAGATTGGCCAAGAAGTGGTTACACATTAATGGTAGAAAGTACTTTGTGAAGTTTCGAAATTCAAAGACTATCTGATCTTGTTTCTCCATATAAACTTCGAACCCCGTTTCCCCCTTTAGGGGATGAATTTTAGAAAATCCTTTTGTAGCCACGTCATAATAACTATCTGCATGCCAAATTTCAGCGCAATCTGTTAATATTGATATACAGACTTTGTTACCCCATTTCACCCTCTTAGGGGTAAAATATTGAAAAAGCCTGAAACATGTCATTGTACTCGTATTTACTTATTTTTTTAACCGAAGTACTTGCGTGAAGTTCACAATAAAAAAAATCGAATCTTGTTTCTCCATACAAACTTCGAACCCCCGTTTCATCCCCTTAAGGAGTGAATTTCGTAAAATCGTTTTTTAATGGATACCTACATGGTTTTAACAATGGTTCTAACAAATTAAGAAACGTTTTGAAATAATTAACGCGCGCTTGTGAATTAAAACCACTATTATAACATTTATACGGGTCCACCCAGTATGCGGATTGTACCAATTAAACAAAAAAAAACATGATTATAAATTACCGACAATTATACTCACTACTGATTGTTGTCGACTGTCTCGACCTAGGTTTCATGTATGTCCGATGCACATCCTCAGGAGTTTACGCTGCGAGATCGCGACGACCAATGACACTGACACTCGCAGCGTAAACTCCCGAGGTTGTGCATCGGACATGCATCAAACCTAGGCCGAGACAGACGACAACAATCAGTAGTGAGTATAATAGTCGGTAATTTATAACCATGATTCAAACTCACGATAACTATAAATATAAACAAAACATTTTTAACCGACTTCAAATAAGAAAGTGGTTCTGAATTCGTAAGTTTTTTTTAAGTGTTACTTCTCTTTTTTTTTGTGTTTTTTCGCTTCCTGTCCTCCAACATAAGTTAGAGACCTTTTTCAGTGTCACAATATTGCTTATGCTTTGCTCCGCTCTGCATTCAACGGCCTCACAGAAAAGTAATATGTCGCACCCTCTGATGCAATTTACTATTCACGACTGAAGTTAGCTTCTCTTTTCAACCGACTTCCAAAAAGCAGGAGGTTCTACATTCGTAGGTATGATTTTTTTGTATGTACTCGTAATGTTACGTGATTACGCTGGCAATTGTGAACCGATTTGAATGATTATTTTATTAATCGGTAGGATACGTTATAGAGGTCCCGTTGTAATTTCATCGAGATCTAATAAGTATCTCCAGAGATATGACACTAAACGTCTCAAACTTGCTACTGAAATTGACTCGCGGGGCATGGAAGTCGGTTGTTTTAGTTTTTAAAATCTTAATTAAATAATACATTATCTTAACTTATCACAATTGTGAAATGAAAAGGTGCTACGAGTATGTCTTGTATTTTTGCTGTATACAACCAAATAAATGTATCGTGTTTATAACACTGTATCGTGCTATTTTTTTTTCGTAGATAAGCAAGCGTTTGATCACTATCTCACCTGATGTTAAGTGAAGAAGTGATCGACGATGTAGCACGCTTGCCTAGAAGATACCTGTTCACTCGCGCGTTCGCATTATAATATTACATAGATGTTGTTGTCAAAGATTATTTAAGAATCTCGATTTTATATAATTTGAAATTATATTAATAACTAGCTGTTACCCGCGGCTTCGCCCGCGTTATTTGTGTCTTTATGACCATTGAGGTCTAGATCGATGATCTCTTAGGCCAAATCACCATAGGTGCCCTCAAAGTCGAACTCAATATCCTCTATTGTTAAAGTCATTAATCATTTTGGTTAGGTTGGTATACGAAATTGTGCTGTTAAAATGTTTGACTCAATACACCAGTTCCTAAAATATTTCTTACAAAGAATTATGGCGTTTTATAACCCTGAGAGTTTATTGACCTAATCATCAAGTCAATATAGATGACTCTTAGGTCGAACTCGATATCGTCTATTGTTGAAGTCATTAATCATTACTTGGTACTTGGTAAACCTAACGAAGGTTTACCAGCGAGCGCGAAAATTTTTACGTCATTATATGACCCTGGCAGTTTTTATAACCTACTAAATCAACACCGATGACCCTAAGGTTAAACTTGATATCCACTTATTTTAAGGTAAAAATTCATTATGATTATTGAAGGTAGTACTGTTTCAATTTATAAACTCGTTTTGATACTTGTGGCTATTAAAATACAAAAAATGCTGAAATATAACCTACAAAGTAGACATACCAAAGGTTTGCGCGAGCGCAGCGAGAGCTATCAATACGCGAGCGAAGCGAGCGCAAAAATGATTACGTCATTTTATGACCCTGACAGTTTTTATGACCTACTTAGTCAACACCGATGACCCTAAGGTTAAATGTGGCTGCTTAAACACGAATGCTTATGAAATACTTCCCACAAAGCAGATAAAACACGTTGGGCAAGCAAAGCCATCGCGTAAATTTTGATGACTTTTAATGACCCTGACAGTTTTATGGCCTAATTAAGGCACTTATTAAGTTTAGTCATTATCTATGAACCTAAGCTCAAACTTTTATGATTATGCAAACTCTATGTAAAGTTAACAAAAAATATAGGCACCCACACTTAACTGCCGAAAAAAAAGTATTCTTTGCCCTTTTATGCCCTATTAAATGTCTTTGTACAAAATTTCATCTGTTTCAACTTGATATCCACTTATTTTAAGGTAAAAATCATTATGATTTTTGAAGGTTGTACTGTTTCAATTTATAAACTCGTTTTGATGCATGTGGCTATTAAAATACAAAAAATGCTGAAAAATTACTTACAAAGTAGATAAAACAAAGGTTTGCGCGAGCGTAGCGAGAGCTATGAATGCGCGAGCGAAGCGAGCGCGAAATTTTTTACGACCTTTTATGACCCTGACAGTTTTTATGACCTACCAAGTCAACACCAATGACCGTAAGGTTAAACTTGATATCCACTTATTTAAAGGTTAAAATCATTATGATTATTGATGTCTGTACTGTTCCAATTTATGTCATGTTTTGATGAATGTGGCTATTACAATACAAAAGTTGCTGGAATGTATCCAACAAAGTATATATACCAAATACTTGCGAGCGCTATCACTGCGCGAGTGAAGCGAGCGTGAAAAATTTTTACGTCATTTTATGACCCTGACAGTTTTTATGACCTTCTAAGTCAACACTGATGACCCTAAGGTTAAACTTGATATCCACTTATTTTAAGGTAAAAATCATTATGATTATTGAAGTCTGTACTGTTCCATTTCATGTCATGTTTTGATGAATGTGGCTATTAAAATACAATAATTGCTGAAATGTTTCCTACAAAGTAGATATAACTAATGCTTGCACGACCGGTGTGAGCACTATTACTGCGCGAGCGTAGTAAGCGCTATCACTGAAAACGAAACTTAAATCACGAAAAATTTTTACGACCTTTTATGACCCTGACAGTTTTTATGACCTACTAAGTCAACACTGATGACACAGAGGTTAAACTTCATATCCACTTATTTTAAGGTTAATATTCAATATGATTATTGAAGGTTGTACTGTTTTAATTTATGGACTCGTTCTGATGCATGTGGCTATTAAAATACAAAAGTTGCTGAAATGTTTTCTACAAAGTAGATATAACAAATGCTGCCAGCGCTATCACTGCGCGAGCGAAGCAAGCGCTATCATTGCGCGAGCGAAGCGAGCGCGAAAAAATTTACGACCTTTTATGACCCTGACAGTTTTTATAACCTACTAAGTTAACACTTATGACACAAAGGTTAAACTTGATATCCAATTATATAAGGTTAAAAACCATTATGATAATGGAAGATTGTACTGTTTAATTTATGGTCTCGTTCTGATGCATATGGCTATTAAAATACAAAAGTTGCTGAAATGTTTTCTACAAAGTAGATATAACAAATGCTGCCAGCGCTATCACTGCGCGAGCGAAGCAAGCGCTATCATTGCGCGAGCGAAGCGAGCGCGAAAAAATTTACGACCTTTTATGACCCTGACAGTTTTTATAACCTACTAAGTTAACACTTATGACACAAAGGTTAAACTTGATATCCAATTATATAAGGTTAAAAACCATTATGATAATGGAAGATTGTACTGTTTAATTTATGGTCTCGTTCTGATGCATATGGCTATTAAATACAAAAGTTGCTGAAATATTACCTAAAAAGTAAACCAAACAAATTATTGCGCGAGCGCAGCGAGTGCTATCACTGCGCGAGCGAAATGAGCGCAAAAAATGTTACGTTTTATGACGCTGACAGTTTTTATAACCTACTAAGTCAACACCGATGACCCTAAGGTTAAATGTGGCTGCTTAAACACGAATGCTTATGAAATACTTCCCACAAAGCAGATAAAACACGTTGGGCAAGCAAAGCCATCGCGTAAATTTTGATGACTTTTAATGACCCTGACAGTTTTATGGCCTAATTAAGGCACTTATTAAGTTTAGTCATTATCTATGAACCTAAGCTCAAACTTTTATGATTATGCAAACTCTATGTAAAGTTAACAAAAAATATAGGCACCCACACTTAACTGCCGAAAAAAAAGTATTCTTTGCCCTTTTATGCCCTATTAAATGTCTTTGTACAAAATTTCATCTGAATCGGTCAAGCCGTTTGGCCGAAAAGAGGCCACACATTTACAAAATTACATAATAAAAATATAGACAACCATAATTTCCACCATCCAAAAAAAGTATTCGTTGCCCTTCTATGTCTTTTTGACTGTCTGTGTACAAAATTTTAGCTTAAATGGTTAACCCGTTTGACCGAGAGTAGGCCACACATTTACAAAGTTCAATTTAAAAATTCAGGACACCTGGACTCGACTGCCAGAAAACAAGTATCCTATGTGATTCTATGCAATATGAACTGTAATATGTATAAAATTTCAGGCAAATCGGTCAAGCTGTTTAGCTGATAAGAGGCCACACATTCACAAAATTCAATAAAAAATATCTGGACCCCCTGACTCGACAGCCAGAAAAAAAGTATCCTATATCCTATTCTGCCCTATGACATGTATTCATACAAAATTTCTGGCAAATCGGTCAAGCCTTTTATTCGAGAAGAAGTCTAATATTTACATAATCCAATTAAAAATATCTGAACCCCCTGACTCGATAGCCAAAAAAAAAGTATCCCATATCCTATTCGACCCTATGAACTGTCTTTATACAACATGTCAGGCAAATCAGTCAAGCCGTTTATTTGAGAAGAGATCTTATATATACAAAATTCAATTAAACATTTTTGGCCCCGTGACTCGATAGCCAGAAAAAAGTATTCTATATTTTTTTCTGCCTTATGAACTGTCTTTATACAACATTTCAAGCAAATCGGTCAAGCCGTTTATTCGAAAAGAGGTCCTTTTGTTACAAAATTCAATAAAAAATATCTGGACCCCCTGACTCGACAGCCAGAACAAAAGTATCCTATATCCTATTCTGCCCTATGACATGTATTCATACAAAATTTCAGGCAAATCGGTCAAGCCGTTTGTTCGAGAAGAAGTCTAATATTTACAAAATTCAATTAAAAATATCTGAACCCCCTGACTCGATAGCCAAAAAAAAAGTATCCCATATCCTATTCTACCCTATGAACTGTCTTTATACAACATGTCAGACAAATCAGTCAAGTCGTTTATTTGAGAAGAGATCTTATATATACAAAATTCAATTAAACATATTTGGACCCCGTGACTCGATAGCCAGATAAAAGTATTCTATATTATTTTCTGCCTTATGAACTGTCTTTATACAACATTTCAAGCAAATCGGTCAAGCCGTTTATTCGAAAAGAGGTCCTTTAGTTACAAAATTCAATTAAAAATATCTGGACCCCCTGACTCGACAGCCAAAAAAAAGTATCCTATATCCTATTCTGCCCTATGACATGTATTCACACAACATTTCAGGCAAATCGGTCAAGCCGTTTATTGGAGAAGAAGTCTTATATTTACAAAATTCAATTAAAAATATCTTAACCCCCTGACTCGATAGCCAGAAAAAAAGTATTCTATATTTTTTTCTGCCTTATGAACTGTCTTTATACAACATTTCAGGCAAATCGGTCAAGCCGTTTATTCGAAAAGATATCTTATATTTACAAAATTCAATTAAAAATATTTGGACCCCCTGACTTGATAGCCAAAAAAAATCTATCCTATATCGTATTCTGCCATATGTTCTATCTTTGTACAAATTTTCAGCCAAATCGGTCAAGCCGTTTGACCGTGAAGAAGTCCCAAACAAACAAGCAAACAAACTGACTTTTTCGCATTTATAATGTTGGTGTTGATGATTATGTATTCTTATAATAGGCATAGACTTATTTGTACAAACATTTAGTTGATATATAAACTGCTGACGTACTAATAAGCTAATTTTAAGTCGTTTAAACTATTGTATGTTCGAAATGCACAAACTTTTGAGACATATTTTATATATTAAACCCTTTGTACACAGTTTTCACAATAAATATTTTCCATTCAAGTCGGTTACATATTATGCATATTTTATTATTAATTATTTATTACAGAACAGTGTATTATTCGAAGAAACATCAAAATTGATTCCGTCAGATGCATTGGTAATTGAAATAGCTCCCCATGGCTTGTTGCAAGCTATTATGAAGAGATCGATGCCAGATTGCGTCCACGTACAGCTGACGAAACGCGGAGTATTAGACCCTGTGAAGTACTTCTTGGAAGCTATTGGAAAGTACGTTCATTTTCAAGCCGCGCCATTTGTATATATATATAAATTAGGCGCAAGCGAGACAGCTAACTCCTCACCTTACGTCTTTTTGACGTGATTGAGTCTTTAAAATTGCTTCCATAGTGAGGCAATAAAAAAAACCGGCCAAGTCGAGTTGGACTCGCCCACAGATGCTTCCGTACCAACATTGGTTGGTACCAATTAAGCCCTCTAAATTGTATGAGCGCTCCTATAACTCAGAGGCCTACCTTAGTTGACTGAACTATGTATGTATGGGGACACCCATTAATTTTCAACTTTTTTTATTTTTTGGAATTTTTCCTTTATTTGGGCTGTAAAACATTGCTTTTTGGCAAATTTCATGATGATACGGGAAGTACCCTATAGGTTTTCGACCCAAAACCTATACGGTACTTCCGGTTGACCTAGAAATGTCAATTTTGGTTAAAAGTAAGGTCTTACAGCACAAGTAAAGGAAAAATTCCGAAAGATAAAAGAAGTTGCTAATTAAGGTAAATTTCGGTACTCACAAGTTCTTGCGAAAATCCAAATTTGCTCATATCTTTTTATCGTGTTGACTCAGGACCTCGATTTTTATACACCTAATAGGGACTTAATAGGGACCTTAGTATCTGGTATAAATTTTAACTTGCTAGGTCCACCCGACAGACAGACAGACAGACAGACAGACGAACAGATGAACAGACAGACAGACAGACGGATAGACGGACAAGAAAGTGGTGTTATAAGGGTTTCTTTTTTTACCTTTTGAGGTACGGAACCCTGAAAACTAATAATAACAAAATCGGGGGATAAAGTTTGGTGTTTGCAGCTTCAAATCTATCATCATTATCCAAAATTCAATTGCACCACTAGATAGTTAAAGAATCAAAGAATTAATTGCGCTTTGTAAGAACTGTGACAAATCGCGCGGGGTGGAGGGGGAAGCGCCGCCATTTTGAGGTAATTTTGCAGTGTATCGGGATTTATATTTAGTATAATATTTGACTCAAAGAAGTTACGACGTACGTTTAAGTTTCAATCGTTAGCTCTCAACAAAATCTATCGATTATAGATAAAATATTAGTGTCATATTGTGACTGCGGCTATAATTTGGTGTTAAAATATTAAAAAAATATATAATGTTGGGCTATACGCGTCAAAAAGCCAAATCGGAACACAAATATCTTACGGTTTCGGTTGGAAAGGACTTTTCAAAAGCAATGCAATGGTACCAATAATACACCAAATGATTAAGTCAAGCTGAGCTGGGAACGTAAAAAAATTAAAGCGGCCGAGCGGATCAACGACGGTGCCACCTATTACAAGACGTATTCACGTATAACACACGGCCGTGTCTATGACACACCCACACGCTATTTTAATCTGGCCTGCACCTTGAGGTAGATTGTTATACATTTTTATATTTTTAGGTTATACCAAAATGGTTTGAATCCCGAAATCGATGCCTTATATCCAACTATCCAATATCCTGTGTCTACTGGGACTCCGTTACTTTCTCAATTAGTAGAGTGGGAGCACAGTGAAGACTGGTAAGTGAAATAAATGAAAAACATGTCTAATATTATACCTACATCTGAAACGAAACATTTGAGACTTTTTTTTCGAGTTTTGCTTACCAAAAAGTTTGCGTAGAAATTCTTTCACCGTCTACAATCTTCAAATATTTAAACAATTTTTTCATATTATATTTTATGAAATTTTCTTTTCCTATTAAATTTTTGGAGTAGTGTGTGACACTTGTATATTGTTTTTGATACCTAATAATCCGTATTTGACCAAAAGCTCACTTTCCACAGCATAACATGCTTACAGTTACAAAATAATATTTTAGGCGGCTAGGTTTTTTACTTCGGAACTCACGTGACTTTAAAAACTAGCATGTAATACGATTCCTATACAACACACTGTTGCGCAGTAAACTGGAGGCGAGTTCGTGTGTCTGGAATTCTTATGTATCCACATACGTACTTTTACTAAAAAAAGGTGCAAAAACCATTTCTAAGGTTTCTATACAAGCGAAGTTTTGGATATTACCCATTCATGTACCCCACAGCGTTCCTTCTGGAATGCCTCAATTACAACTCGCGAGAAAAAAAGATCAGCTAGTTACAATGTTAAAAATTATCCGGAACATGATTGACGCTCCCGATCCTGAGTTTGCTGAATTGTATGTCCCGAGTAAAACTAGCTTCAGGCTCGCAGATACAAACCGTTTGCTGTGCCACCGAGTCGCACGGTAACACGTCGTAACACGCCTATTCTTCGGCCCCCTCTCTGCATTCAACTATTTCCTCTAATCAACTCCTGACTTAGATTTTTCGCGGACGAATGGAAGGTTTTGTGAGAAATTTTGTGAGTTTTAAACTGATTTGACTTATTATACTTTGATCCAATTTTTTTTAATGTGATATTTTAATTATTATTTATCGACTAAAATATGTTGAAGTGATTTGATTATTTTGTACATGTATTTATTTCGACTTGACTAACAATACAAGGTGTAAAGGGTGCAGTATTTACCTATACTAAATTGTTAGTAATATACACATTTGCACAATTATACGTGGCAAACACAACATTTGGAAATAAATACAATAAAACCACACCATACATTCATGTTTATGTTCCCGCACTCGATGTTTCTATCACGTGACGTAGTGAATTATGACGTTAACTTTGGATTCGACCAATGGTGATCTGATTTACAAACTTTAATTTCCCTCGCTGAAATTGCATTTTTCATTTATTATTTAAAGCAAATAAAATTGATCTAAATAAAAAAACAGGTCTTACATCATAACTCCAGGACAACAAAGATTTAAAAAAAAATGTTTTCAATAAATCTGAGCTACATGCATATTCCGTATTGAGTACTTCCCCCTTTTTTGTGAAATCAGTTAAAAATAAACTTTCGATTTGGAGTTTGATATTCAGGTATAGGATTTGTGACACCTTGCATAATAATTTTATTTAAATAATGTGATAATTGAATGTAAGTGGTCTGTGACCGTTCTAGATTATATTTTATAGTAGTACGTATTTATGAACGTATTTATATTATATTTTTATACGAGTATAGTACCAAGGATTTTGACCTAAAATTATAATATACTAACTGTGCCCTGCGGCTTAGTCCGCGTTAAAAATACTTATACTAAAAAATGCTAAAAACTTTTCTGTCATAAAGACTTTGTCCTGACAGTTAGAAATATAACAAGTAAAGAATTAGCCAAATCGGTCCACTCGTTCTCAAGTTTTGGCGCGACCAAGGTAATTAGGGATTTATCTTTATATATAGATTGGCTTAAGTATTTATATTTTTAGGCCAGAAGCAACATACAATGCAAAAAAGGTAGTGACTGCACCTCTTCGCCAGTTCGTGATGTCCATTCACGATGATGAATACAGATATTTTAGAGGACATGCTAGAGATGGTGAGATATATCATTTTTGTAACTTAACAAAAAAATATACAAAAAATAGTATCTATTTAGAGTCAGTCACGATCACGCTTTAAGTCATACACTTAAATCTGCCGCATAATTATAAAAAGGTCTAGTGTCGTTTTCTTTCATACTATAGAGTGATAAACATGATAGCGGCACACCTGATGCTAAGTGGTCATCGCCGCCTATTGACGTCTGCAATACCAATGCAATACTAAGGTTTTTTCGGTGTGTCGCCTAACTCTCATTAGAAAGAACTCTTATCATTTCTTTTATGAAGGTGTTTGAAATGTTCTACGGTGTGAAAATGTCACCAGGGAGCTCATTCCACAACTTACAGGTCCGTGAAAAAAATAAAACAATCACTTAAAACCAGTTGTATGAGAAGACCACGGATGGGTTTTCTGACAATGACGGAAATCACAATTTATAGAAATGGGATGGCGGTTTGATATGCATCGCTCCTCGGAGAATGTCTCGTGCTAGTATCGATAAAATAATCAAAGAGATCCGAGACAACACGACGAGACTTAGCGATTCTAATGTATCAGTCATCTTAAGTTTTATACGGTCGTCGACAAGTCTAACGGCTCTTCTCTGAAGGGTGTCAAGTGGTTGCAGTTAGTAAATCGGTTCACCGCTTCATAGATAAGAACAGTACTCCATATGAGGTCTAGCCTGGACTTTGTGCAATAATAGAAATTGGTTTAGTGTAAAGTATTCTGCTAATTTAGTTAACAATAATACTAGTAATGTGCAACACACATTGCGAGTAATCTTTTTTATAATACTAGTTTTGTGACTAATTATATTTATTTATTTTTAACAAAGGTAACTGCATATTCCCTGAATCAGCATTGCTGGTTCTCGTATGGGAAACGTTCGCCATGTACAAAGGCGTGAACTACAGGGACTTGTCTGTTGTTTTCGAAAACGTCCAGTTCAAAGGAGAAATAATTATTCAACCGGAACAGCCCGTGAGCCTTCAGATCATGATGTTCCAGGGAAACCATAAATTTGAGGTTAGTATTACAATTTTCAATTTTATGATACGATTTTGTTAAGTATTTGAGTTTGATTTAATTACCAACGTGATTTTTGCTGTTTCTTTTTGAAAACTAAAGCACAATTATATCACTTGTTGTTATGCTGTATCGAAGCAATCTAAGGCATCTCCATAAGCAAGAGTATCATGGCGATTTGCTTGTCAATTCACTCTCTCAATGTTACGATAATATTATCGCTTGCAAAACTGAGTTATGATAAGGTTTCTTTTGAATCTGAGAGAGAGAGATGATTGCGAGATCCAGTGTGTTGCTCGTGAAGATAGCGCCCATAGAATCTTCCTTAACTGGATGTTTAAAATAGCAGTGAGATTATGAAACTTCTGTAGCGGCGTTGTGTACTTTTCTTGGGATGGGTAGAAATGTTAAACTCACGTCAGGTCACGTGTCCTGATCGAAAATTCGTAAGACGGAGCGCAGGGCGCTTGCGCGAGGTGTCATTCCAAACGATTAAAAAATGACGTGTTCAAGTTTTCACTTCGGCTGGCACTCCCGTAGTGCAACCCGCAAATTAAAATATTTATTATATAATTATTTAAATATATAATATAGATTAAATTATGAATATACGAGTATAAAATGTCCGAGTGCTGTGGTCAAATTAAATTTGAATGAATTAGGTTTATGCAAAAAGATAAACAATTATAGGTTTGATGTATGAGTACCTACCGGAAACAATAGTGAGTGCCATGCTATTGCTAAAAGCAAACATCTTATATTTCAGATAAGCTATTCTGAATGTCCAGTGATTGTCGGATATCTAACTGAAACGAAAGCAACAAAGAGAATCGAACGTAATCTTCAACATGAAAGTACGGTTCATAATGTGTTATTAAGCGCTAAAGATATATACACCATATTAAGCCTGAAAGGATATGGATACAGGTCAGTATGTTTAAATAATGTAAAATAATCCAACTAAACTGGTACCTACTAAAATTCTAATTCAAATATGTTTCACTAGTTGATACCAACGACGTCGTTCACGTACACCAAGAATTTAGTAGCCTATGTTCATCCTCGTGCCATAAAGTATCTTTTTGTTAAAATTGAGTAAGATCGGATCGTCCGTTTAGAAGTGATTAGGTAACTACAGACAGAAGGAGAGAGTAATAAATGTTTTTATAATATTTGTATCGAGTATCGTTGGCATAAAGATAACACATTTATAATAAATAGTCGCTAGAAACCAAATTAGACGTATAAACGTCAATATCTTGGGATCTAGTTCAATCAAATCAAATCTAGCTCCTCGCATGTTTAAGCTAATATCTTTATTTTTTAATTTAAACTATTTTATATACATCAATTAACTTAAAAACTACCTATAAACAATTATAATTAAATAAAAAAAAATAACCTAAACAATAAAAATAAAATCCAAAATGTAGTCTATCAAACCACTATAGGTAAAATTCCCAAAATGCTGGCTATATGCCCCCGTTGTATGGCGATGCTCAGTCTCTGAGCTAAATACATGCCAGCGTTTTGGTCCCGTATCGTTCCAACCAGACGTGCAGATGTTTAAAAATGCTGAATGACTGGGTGCATTCATCATTTTTAAAGAGTCTGTCCTAATGGCACAAATAAGTAGCAGCAGTTTGCGCCTTTAAGATGTTCAGCTACTTCTGCGGCCACGACAACTTATTTATGTATCCCGGACAGATGTGACTGTGCCAAAGTGTCCACGCAAGTTTCGTCTCATACCAAGGGCCGCCCCTTTTTCCATGGTATTTTTATCATCATCCCGCAATAAGCCGTTTGATTCTAAAACGGCTGCGCAGTTGATGGTGGTAAAAGCCCGACGGATGATGTCATTAAGGCTAGCATGACGTCAAATTCTGCCTGCACTCTTAATGTAGAAGAGATCGTGGTGACCAAGACTGCTAACGGCACTAACGCACTGGCAGTGGTGTGGAGCACATCATAATACGCACAAGCGGGGCGATGTAGATACTCTGAAAGATTTAGAATCAAGTAAAGTATTAGGTGAAAGCCTGTAGCTCCAAGCCCGATTCCCACTTTGCAACTCCTAAGAGATCGCCACGATCTGCATGACGAGAGCACGTTTGTAATTGATTCTTCCGTCTTAGCACGCAGATTAGTCTGTCTAAAGACTATGTGATGACAAAATTTTTGGAAAGTAGGTATTTGGGCAGGATAACGTCTACGCATTTTCGGCCTCGTCCATATACGAAAGTCTCACTAGGAGGTAGCGATTCTGCCAGTTTTTTTTTTTGAAAACTCAGCTAAGTTATGTACGAAGACAAGAATGCGGGTAGCGCTGCACCTGAAATCAGTCTTATTCCTAGTCCTCTCATACGTATAGGTAAGAACGCCGAAAATCATGCTCTTTCATCAAAATTTATTTTTAAAACCGATGCCAAAATATGTTTTATTAAGTTATCTGAAGTCTTTAGGCTTACTTACTAGGTGTTTCCAGAGTTGAGAGCTGCGCACTGTAAAAGTAAAGTTAGGGACAAAAAGACAGAATTTGATAATTGTAAGTACGGTAAAGCTCGGGACTCGGAAACTTGCAGAAAATAGATACTAAGAGGAACATGATCGTAATGCGTATAAATTCGTGTCTGACACTGACACCCATGTATTTGGACGAAAAGTTATGGCCTGTAGGAGAAAGTAATATTTATCGCTTTCTGAATTTTAAATACAAGCGGTCGAGGGAAAACCACATCTGTGAATGAAAGAATTTGAAAAATCGGAAGAATTTAATGAAAATTATAATTTTGATATACTTACGAGTTAAAAGTTATGACATGGAATTTGTTTTTGGCTTTTGAGCAATTTGTACTACTTTAAAAGCGCAGGAAGGCATCGTTGTTAGTTATTTAAATAGATCTGCGATAATTGCATATGTAAGGTACGGCTCCGTAGTCCTAACAAGGAACCCTTATAGTTTTGTGATGTCTGTCTGTCTGTCTGTCCGAGGTTTTGGTAAGAGACCGTTAATACTAGAAAGCTGTAATTTTGTAGGAGTATGTATATACATTACGCCGACAAAGTGGTGAAACAAATTTAAAAAATATTTTTTTTTTAAGGTAGCTCCCCTACATGGGAAGTGGGGATGAATTATTTTTTCGTCGTCTACCCCATCGTGTGGGGTATCGTTGATTAGTTCTTTTAAAATGACTTAAGAGTTGCTAATACCATTTTTCGATTGAATGCTCTATTTACGAAATATTAAACTTTAAAGTGCAAATTTTTATTCCAGTAGGGCGTCCCTCCCCCCTCTAAAAGCTAAACTGCTGGCTTGAAAAATCTGGGAAAATTCGTCATAATAGTGCATTTTATGAACTTTAAGGAAAACTATAGCGGCAACACTCTGGAATTAGGAATAAGAATGTAATTAGAATATCGTTTCAGTAATATTATATGTTACAATTAAGTGTTTTCACCATTTTAGGGTTCCGTAGCCGAATGGCAAAAACGGAACCCTTATAGATTCATCATCTCTGTCTGTCTGTCTGTATGTCTGTCTGTCTGTTTGTCTGTCCGTCCGTATGTCACAGCCATTATATTCCGAAACTGTTAAGACTACAGAATTGAAACTTGGTAGATAGATATATTCTGTGAACCGCTTTCCGATTTTTATACAAAAATAAAAAATGTAAAAGTTAAGGGGGGCATCCCATATATAGAACTGAAACAAAAAAAAAATCTTCAAACCTATAAGTGTGGGGTGTCAATGGATAGGTCTTTAAAAATGACATTGAGGTTTTTAAAATAATTTTTTCTCAAAGTCAATCATTTGAAAGATAGGCGCGTCTAAAGTGGTAAAATGTGTCCCCCCCTACCCTCTAACTTTTAAAGTATGGGAGTGAAAAATCTAAAATAAAATATATGCTGTAGATCTCAATAAAAACTAACAACGAAAATTGGTTTGAACGAGATACAGTCAGCAGTTTTTTGAGATATAGCGACCGCAAGTATAACTAAGAAGTATAACTTTGTTTTTCATATAAACAAAGTTATTTTTGTAGTTGCGAAAAACCAACGTTTTAGAATACTCTACTGTGTAACGGAACCCTACGAGTGCGAGTCCGACTTGCATTTGGCCAGTTTTTTAAATGTTGTATGTCAATTGTCACGTTTAATTATATTTTTAGGGACGAGTTCCAGACAATCGTTTCTTCAACATCTAGTAGAAATAGTGCTAACATCAAATGGACTGATAATTGGATCTGCTTCCTTGACTCACTTTTCCAGTTAAATGTTTTTGCAAGAGACTTTGATGGAATGTTTTCACCATCAATGATAGATAAACTTAGAATAGACGTTGAAACTCACAAAGATATGAAACATGTTTTAGTGGATAATGTTACATGCATGAATGCTGATATCTACAAGTTGTATAATTACACAAGGTTAGTATTCTCTTTTTTTATATCTTTTAGGCTCGCGTTTGACCACTATCTCACCTGTTGGTAAGTGATGATGTGGTCGAAGATGGTAAGCACGCTAGGCCTAGAATGGGAACTGGCTCTCAAGGATAGCTGCCGGAACACATTAGATGTTTGGTGACAGATTTTTTACTTGAGAGTGGTAGCTGGCCAGGACACCACATAGTGCCCTACCACCATGCGGGGGTTGTTGGTTTCTTAACGATGTTTTCCTTCACCGGAGGGCCACTGTGAGAAACGCACATACATTTTTCGATAGAAAAATCCATACGTGCACGGTGGGGTTTGAACGCGGTACCACGGCATCAAAGCCGACCGTTCTCCGATTACGAGGCCCTTAAAATTATAATAATAGATAAATAGATGAAAGTCTGAAGAAAAAAATAACTTGCAAAATACCTCTGCTAGATAACATCATACAAACAAGCACCGTACAAGCCATAGTAGCCGATGTTCCATTCAAACAAAAATTTAAAAAAAAAGTGTATTATTCAAACTCTTTTAATTATTGCCCCTGGCTACAATTAGTACTAGAAGTTACTGAAAATAATAACATTGCATGATATCACAGAGAAGGAGACCGTTAAGTTCGTTTCCATTTGCCTCTCCCTTTCACTCCAACTGAATCTTATATTTTACGATAATTTCATTTTTATTTATGTTACATAATTTAGTACCCTTTTTTTCAGATGTGGTGGAGTTGAAATTGATGGTTTGATATTCAAAGATAAACCTAGCGTGGAACATAAACCCGATGTTCTGTTGACGCAAAACTTTGTACCTCACTTCCTTACTGAAATTGTCAAAGTAAGAATATTTTAAACAGATTTTAAAAACATAAATATTTACATAATTTCTATAAATTATTATAGGCATAATGTTTACAAGAAATAATAACCTGAATATTTCTTGCTTCAAATTAATTTACTGAAGGTCGTAGCATACTTGCACGACCGCACTTCAACACCGCTCCCGCACAACACCGCTTTGAACAGAGGTGACTACTCGATGTCCACGCGCGTACAGCTAGCAGGCCACCAGAAGGGCTATTCTGTAAGCTAGTTTACGTATCTCGCATGCGGTGAGATTTGAATTTCGTATTACAAAATTCAACAGTACTACAATCGATTATACGATTTGAATTTTGTAGTACGAAATTCAAATCTCACCGTGTATTCCGCTGGCGAGATGCGTAAACTAGTTTATAGAATAGCCCTAAAGCTGTCCACGCGCTTACAGCTGTCAGCCTACTAGTTGTCAACGCGCGGGGCGCCTCGCGCCCATTCAGCGCTTCGACAAGCTGTAATCGTGCTTCCAGCAAACAGTCTGCGCGCGTATGCCGCGCGGGTAGCTTGCTTGAATCGCGCAGTAAGCATGCGAGACGTCAACTATCAAGTAGTACGATGACGGCAAGCTCGGTTACAGCGAGCTGTCTGCTAATTTGTGTTTTCAATGTAAAGTCTGTCTACAGAGGACGTCTCACATTTTACTGAACATTACTTTGCCAGGTGGAAGCGGTGTTGTATAAGTCGGCTACGACCATTACACTACACATTTTTTTAGATGAGAACAGCCGTTGAAATATATCTTCAAATGGTTTCGGAGAATATCATTAACGACACAATCTATGTTACTGATCTCGTATTTGAAAGAACAACTGAACTATCGAAAACCATAAAAGAAGTTGTTTCCGAAAATGTTTCACAGCAATATATCATTGAATCAGACTTTACAAAGAAAACTAATTTGGTAGTGGTTGATAATTTGCTTGGCGATGAAAAGGTAAAAAAATCACACACTTGATTTAAATGATAAATAATTAAAATATTATTATTAGTGCTATTATAGTTGTTTAACATTTAATTTTATCAATATTCTAATACTCATTTCAGCTAATGAACACAATACACAAGACTCTACAATGTAACACATTTATAATAGCCCTAGAACAAGACTCCACAAAAATTCATCCTCGATATAAGCTGTTTAGCGTAATTTCGGCAATGTCTCTTCAGAAGCAAACCTTGATACTACTTAGAAAAGTGAATACTAATGCAAATGAAAATATAACATATATGCCGATTGTGCATGAGAAAAGGTTTGAGTGGGTTTCGCGGTTGCAGAGTGAATTAGAGAGATCTAGAAACATTATCTTGGTTTCTGAGAGACAGCCTTATTGTGGATTAATAGGTAACAAATATTTCAGCAGTATAGAGAGTGAATGGCTTTTTTATTATAAGCCATGCAATTTAATGAAATCAAATCATGTAATTTCTACTTTCTAACAAAAACATAAAGATAAATACAAAACTCAATTGCAGGAATGGTAAAGGAACAAAGAAAAATGTACGGTGACAAAATAAGGCTCATTGTTGTTGATGATTATTGTGTGCCATCTTTCAATGCGGCAAAAGATATAATTAAAGACCAACTTGAAAAGAATCTGGCTATCAATGTTTTAAATAAGGTAAATCTCATGTTTTTATTGTAATCGGTTCTGATGAACCATTGCGTAACATTACGTAACAGTTTTTAAATATGTTTACACTTGCAGGGACAATGGGGTGGTTACTACAACATTTCAACCAAAACTGACATTCAACTCAACAACATTCGTCTCACAAGTACAATGTCTGGTGACCTTGAAAGCTTATCGTGGATTGAAAGTCCTCCTTTAGTTGCTGCAAATAATCTCGTGCAGGTGAAAATTGTTAAATGTTTAACTAGCCTACTATGAAAGTTTTGTCTTATATTCAACGCCGTGGTAAAAACTTGCCTTACATTTCCGAATACAGTAATTTATAAATTTAGCTTGTAATCAATACAATATGTGATCAAAAGACCTAATTTCAAACATAATCTTTTATTTATTGAAATTATCGTGAGAATTGCACATAATGTTATGAATTTAAACGGTAAAAACTCACGCGTTCTACCACCTATTGGTAAAATTGCTCGACTAGTTACAGACATTTTGTTGTTATCCTTTTGGGAGCCACGCCTACCGCAAGCTCCTCTCGTAACGAGCTTTGGCAGTTATGTTCCAACTGCAAGAAGAACAACACCAAATATATACATCAACACATGCTAAGGTTTTTTTTTTACACCGAACAGGGTAGCACTTGACCACTATTTCACCTGATGTTAAGGGATGATGCGATCGATGATGGAGCGCGTATATTATATTATTATACATACAAACATACATAAAATCACACCTTTTTCCCGTTGGGGTATAATGAGACTACTTCTTTCCAGTTTATGTTATTATTATATTCTGATTTTCTCAATTTACTCAAAATAATTATGTTACAAGTATCATATTTTGAAAAACAACACGTATATATTTATATAAAGCTTATTTATCAGACTATATTTACTACTTAATATTTACTAATCTTGATATCACGTTTTACTCGTATCTTGTTACAATCTCTTTGGAAATACTCCGTTGATTAGATCCATAGTGACACAATTTGATAACTGAATTAAAAGCAAGAAAAACCGTCGCAGGACCGTGGTTAATCTCATGGGTGGTTTTACTGACTGCTATTTTTCGCGTAACTGCAAAAAAACCTGATAATTTCGTTCAACTTTTATTTTTTTCTTAAAAAGACATTCATATTTAGCTTTACCATTATTTAACTTTTTGTCTTTATTTTATTACAAATTTATTTACGCATAATAAATAACTTTGTTTTATTTGAAATCATAGACTTCATCAAATACTATAAGAATATTTGTCCTGACTTACTGACTGACTGACTAACTTAGCGACAACGTACAGCCTAAACTGGTGGTCGTAGAGACTTGAAATTTAAAGTGTATATTTGTCTGAGAACGTAAGGGTGTACTAAGAACGTATTTTTCAAAATTCGCTCTTTGAGGGGATGAAACGGGGGTTCAATATTTGTATAGATAAACCTCCACACGGTGCGGCAGATTGTACAGAAGACCGAAAAGTACAATCGGCCCCTGTACTTACCATTTGTGGACTATGAGAATATGAGGCCTGTGACTTAATTGAAACCTGGTCCATTCTCAAGTCCTTGCAGCGTTGCCAAGTCGACTGGCGATATGTCAAAGTGATGAAATGTCTATATAAATCCGCAACGATGACTGTACAAGTACAGAACCAGCGAACTAAACATGTCCACCTGCGTCGAGGAGTGAGACAGGCGGACGTTTTATCCCCGAAACTGTTCACTAACGCCTTGCAGGATATGTTTAAGACGCTGAACTGGAAATATTGTGGTATTAACATCAACGGTAAGTACATTTCTCACTTACGATTCAGGACCTACAAAGGATGTTGGATGGACTAGCTGATTCTTCTCGTCGCATTGGTTTCCAGATGAATTTGGATAAAACCAAGGTCATGTACAACGAACACGTTGTTCCGAAACCGATTGCCGTAGATGGAATCCCACTCGAAGTTGTCACTAAGTATGTTTACCTAAGGCAGACGCTCCAACAAGGCAAACACAACTTCGAGAAGGAAATCCAGAGAAGAATTCAGCTGGGCTGGGCAGCATTCGGAAAACTCCGCAGAGTCAAGTCTTCTCGTCACCTTTACCGTAGTGTCTAAAGACAAAAGTCTTTAACAAGTGCGTCCTACCTGTAATGACATACGGAGCCGAGACGTAGACACTCACAGTTCGACTGGTCCACCAGTTTAAAGTCACTCAGCGAACTATGGCGGGAGCTATGCTCGCTATTTCTTTGCGAGATCGAATCCGCAACGAAGTAATTCGCCAGAGAACAAAAGTTATCGACATAGCTCAACGGATTAGCAAGCTGAAGTGGCAGTGGGCTGGTCATATCAGCTGCAGGACTGATAACCGTTGGGGTAGACTTGTCCTATAGTGGAGACCGCGAATCGGCAAACGTAGCGTAGGACGTCCTGTGACCAGGTGGAGCGACGACATACGCAAAGCGGTGGGCAATCACTGGAAGAGAAGAGCCGAAGATCGGGCTCAGTAGCGCATCTTGGGAGAGGCCTACATCCAGCAGTGGACTGACAGAGGCTGATGATGATGACAGATAAACAAGAATAGATAGTCTTTTTAATATACGCTTTTATTAGTTTCAGACGTATGTATGTTTGTATGTTAGTATGTAACGGAATCTTTGAACATGATTTTAACCCCCTTCAAAACGTCGGATTAACTCGAAATTTGGCATACTTATTAAGGACCGATGACAATTCAATATTTTAAACATTTTGACCCGTTATCCTTACTAGGATTTTTTTTAAATTCGACTAAAAAATGAAAAATACATAATAGTTTAAAAAACTAAAAAATACGCTTTTATAGAAAATCCAACTAAAAAATAGAAAATAAATTTCAATTAAAAAAAGTGTAAGAAAAAATGATTTTATTGTAAAAAAAGCGTGAGGTGCTTTTCAGGATATTATCAAAATAACCCTTCTAGTCATGTCTGTTCATAAAATATTTGGAACTATTGATACCATGCACCCCACGCTTTTTTTACAATAAAATCATTTTTTCTTACACTATTTTTAATTCAAATTTATTAAAATTTATTTTCTATTTTTAGTTGGGTTTTCTATAAAAGCGTATTTTTTTAGTTTTTTTAAACTATTATTTATTTATTTGAAAATTCATACAACTACTTCCGTAAATAAATAAGTAACTACGTGTTTCAGGAGTTTTTGAAATTACACCCCTAAGAGGGTGAAATAGGGTAACAAAATTTGAAATGAATATTGTTTTGGATCGCGCTAAAATTTTACGTGCAGATGTTTATGAAAGCGTTGGTATTCGTTAAAAAAAATAAATCTAATTTTCATCACCTAAGGGGATGAAACGGGGGTTAAAATGTTTATGTAAGAACAAGATTAGATAGTCTATTTATTTGAAAGTTTACAAAAATTTATTTCTGTAAACAAATAAGTATAAACATGTTTCAGACTTTTTTGAAATTCCACCTCAAGAGCACCGAATTGGGGTGACAAAGTCTGAAACATCGATAAGGTTTTTCGAGTTTTATAAATATAGATCCCTATTTCCCTTAGTCACGCAATAACTTGAAAACGGGTGGGCCAATTTGGCTTATCCTTTTTTTGATGTGTTTTTATGATAGCGAAAAATTTTACAAAAGAATAGCTTTTTAGTAAATGAAAAAAGTGTTTAATGCGGGCGAAGCCGCGGGGCACTTCTAGTCTATATATATTATATAAAATCCAAAGTCCTGACTGACTGACTGATATATCAACGCACAGCCCAAACTGCTGGACCTAGACACATGAAATTCGGAGGGTATGTCCTTTGTAAAGTGAAGGGGTATCCACTTAGAATAGGTTTTCAAAATTCTACCCCTAAGAGGGTGTAATGGAGGGTTGACATTTCTATTATAACTTTTTATTCTCTGGGTCAATTGTCTCAAAAATTGGTACATATACTCTTTATTTAAATTGTTGAGTTGGGCGTATCACAGTTTTTCCAAAATCGCGTGGGGGATCCTACGCGTTTGTCTGACTGACTAAATTACTGTCTGATATAATTATCAACTCACTGCCTAAACCGTTGGTCCTAAATACATGTGTGAATGGTAAGCAAACTTCGAAAGTACGAGAGAGCATGTTTTTTTTATCGCCCGTGCCAAATGCAAGTAAGTACGCGTAGGCCTCTTGCGGAATAAACCGGTTTATAAAAGTTTTTAGAGGTTTTTGAACGTAATAATTTTAAAACCGGTTTATGCCGTATTAAAACCGGCTATACGTAAACTGGTTTCTAGCCCTGCTTTGAGCGAAATAATTGGTTAAAACTGGTTTAAATCTTTAAAAACGGTTAAGCATAAACCGGTTTCAAGCCTTGCTTAGAGGGATTTTACTCAAAATTATCCCCACGTTTGTATTGCTGACAATCTGACTGAAATATCAATGTACAACCTAAGTCGCTGGTCCTAGAGACATGACATTTGGAGATTGTGTACTTTGTGAAGTGTAGGTTTCCATTTAGATAAGGTTTTTTGAAAGTCTACCCTTAAGAGAAATTAGAGGTTAAATGATCTGTGAAACTTTTTATTCTCTTTTTAGATTAACTTGAGAATTAGTACACATACTCTTTAATTAAAATTTGGGGACACGTGTATCACAGTGTTTTCAAAATCAACCTCGACATAATTATGTTTCTGTATGAAATAAAATAAAATAACAATTTAACCAACTATTCTTTGACAATCCCGACATTATCGAACTACCCTTTCGAGTTCGAAAGTGTGCAGTTTCCCGTCAAAGTCTGCTTTGCCGTGATCATAAATACATCTCAAGGCCAAACTTTTTATTTAATAGGAGTAGGCAGAACGTAACTTTAACTTACTTACTAGGCAGAACTGCTTTTCACACAGTTTTATCTGGGATATTGTGAGTTTGTTTATTCAATTGAAAGATAGTGAGAGCGCTTAATATAATATTTGTTTCTTAAGAAAAATATATAAAACATTATTATTTCTTCAGAAACAAATATTATATATGTTATTTGTTTCCTGTCGGCCACGCGAGCAAAACCGGCAGAAGCTAGTAAATAAATATATGTTGTATGTTAGTTACAACAAGTTTTTAGTTAATTGTGAAAATCAAAATATCCCTAGACGGTGTTTATACTACACTGTACACTGTAACTGAAACTGTTCGGAGCAATTTTGACTATTCAGCGTGAGTGTTCAAATAATATAATATATATAATAAAGAATTAAAACACAGGTTTGTTACGCTGGATTTTCAAGAAAAGACGTGATACTTGCAACAAGTGAAGTAACCAATAGTGATAAACCACTTTTTGGTATGGAATACAGTGGAATTAACGAACGGTGAGAAAATACATAATAAATTTGACAGACACAGATTACATTCATTATAACGAACTAGAAGCGTATATTTAGAGATATCTCAGTGATCACGTGATCACTAGGTTCGTAATGGAAAGGAAGGAACGAATTCAAAATGAAGTCATCCACGTGAGAAACAAAGTTATCGACATAGCCCAAAGGATTAGTAAGCTAAAGTGGCAGTGGGCTGGTCATTTCTGTCGTAGAACATCAGTTCTACGACAGAAATGACCAGCCCGGTTATCAAACCGTTTTCAAACCGTTGGGGTAGACGTGTTCTAGAATGGAGACCACGGCACCATAAACGTAGTGCAGAGCACCCTCTAGCTAGGTGGAGCGATGATTTATACAAGTTGGCTGGCATCGGTTGGAAACAGAGAGCTGAACATCGAGCTAAGTGGCGTGCCATAGGTGAGGCCTATGTCTAGCAGTGAACAGAGATAGGCTGATGATGATGATGATAAATATGAATAGCAACCTATCTTTGTGAAAGACTGGTTGCCCGAAATAATTTTTAGTTTTTAGTGATGAATTTTTTAGAAAATTGTTTTTGAATGTTTCCACGAACTTTGTATAATATATTACCAAAAATAACTTTTTAGAACATTAAAGCTTTAAGCCAAATATTTTTTAACTTTACAATAATTTTTTTGCACGGCTTTAAAGGGGAGATAAAGTCATGGGACTCGTAGCCAATGGTGCTATGGCCAGTAATGTGGAAGCGGACCCTCACTTTCTGTGGCCCGTACCCGAATATTGGTCGCTAGAAGATGCTGCTACCGTTCCCTTTGCATACGCATATGCATACTTCTGCTTGGTAAGATAAACCAGTCTCATTTATTGTCTTTCTTTTTTTATTGAACCCCTATTACTTTTTGTAAAAATAGGCAAATGTTAGATATCGATCATATATATGCATACTGAATGATAATATGGATGCATACAGATAAAGATGTAAAAGGAGTGGATGCGGAAATAACTGCAGATAGACCCAAATGGAAGAGAATGACATGTTGCACCGACCCCACTTAAGTGGGATAAGATACGAGTAGGAAGATATGTTAAATCATACAGATACCCAAAAAAAAATTATGATTGATTTGACGAAAAATGTAATTGAATATTAAATTTACTTGTGGATATGCTTGATTAGATTGTTTGTGGTGGCGTAATCCATCCACCATCTAGCTAGAAGTCTGAATATTTTTTGTTATTGCTTTGAATTTGGTATCGAAATCTATCGTTGTAAGTTTAATAATTCTATAGAATGTTATATTTATATTATTTATGAATTTTATAGAAAGGGTCCAAAAAAGGAACAAATAAAATAAAAAAAAAAGGAATAAATATGCTACAAACACTATGAGAAGATATCACTGTTTTACTTTCAAAACGACTGTGTATTTTGTTTTATAGTACATTAGAGCTGAACTAAAAGGAAGAGAAAGAGTGCTTGTCAACGGCGGCGTGTGTGCTGTTGGACAGGCTGTGATATCAGTTTGTTTGTCGGTCGACTGCGACGTGTATGTCACTGTAACTGATAACAAGCAGAAAGAATTCTTGTTGAAGGTCTTCCCTGAACTAAAAGGTAATTTCACAAACATTTTCTCTAAAAGGCTGGAAATCAATGGATGATGGAAAACCAATTAAATTAAATATTTCAATCAAAACCTGTCTATAGCACCTTGTTTGTGTCGCCTCCTACGTTTTCGTTGTCCAGACACCACAAGTTTAATTTTAAGCCGGTCTAAGGAAATTGACAAATGTTTTTGACTGTTGACTACCAGAGCAAGAATAATTTATGGTCATATTATTGTCCCTGTGAAGTAATTTTGATTCAATGAGAAATTGAAAAAATGACAGCTGTTCAGGACATCTCTCGTGTCACGCTTCCCACCTTTGCATTATTAAACCCCATGGAATGCACGGCGAACTGTCCGTAATGACAAAAAGAGATGCAGCTAGACAGTTGTTATCTGCATCTCTTTTCGTATCGACAATTATCGCTCAAAATTCATCGCTATGCATGTAGAGACTACCGGCCCTGGTCTAGCTACTCTACTAATTAATAAATGCGCTCTTTCTGATTGGTTCATAACGAAAGAGGGCGATAGATGATGGTGACAATCGAAAAGTTTTATAGAAGGTCGTATGTGCATATTTTGCTGTCATGCAATAGCATGACAGTCTAGTAGCAGTCTCACAAAGCAATAGCTTTGTGAGACTGCTACTAGACTTTTGCTGTACATAACATTTATTTCCCTTTGAACAAATTGGAGAGTTTTATTCACACTATCAGGACGCATGTATCGTATATTGAGTCCAAAGGCTCTTTGAGTCCGCGAATAAAAGCTGATGCTGAGCCTTGTGTGCCGCGTGATGAATGACGCACGTAGCTAAGTAGGTGGCAATTCATCGATCCGCTTAAGGTATCTTCACGTTACAAACGCTATGGTATCGTTGGTAAACAGTAGCTGAGTGGCGCCATTCAAGTCCCCGTCACTAACTGGGATTCCACTTTATCGTAGATGTTGTGAGTTTTCTGATGAGAAGCAGTGCTTTGGGTAGGAACATGTTGTTGGTTGTTTACAGAGGAATCAACAAAATCAACAATAACGCGGGCTAAACAATTGTTTTTAATAGTTGCAGTCAATAATTTTTGGGTACTATTGGAGTGTAGGACTTGAAAAACTACGTGCTTACTATCTTCGACCGCATCATCACTTACAGACAGGTTAGATAGTGATCAAACGTGAGCCTATACGATATAGAAAAATAAAAAAAGTCAACTTACTGTTAGCAGGCGAATTCAGAGTTAAATTTAAATGCTTTTTGAATTTTTTAGAGACAAAAGTTTTTATGTAATAAGAAAAATATGGGCTATATAAATGATATTTGTAATTATGACTGTCCGAAAAAAGCCATATTCAAGCAGCCGCTGTATCTTCCTAGTAATAGGTACTTGATATATATATGGTAATAAAATATAATTTTACATCTCTCATATTCGGTAATTAGGTCCTTATTACCCCCAAATAGGGCTTGTAGGTAACCAATTAGCGCTCTAGGGTAATAATGTAGCTAGAAAAGCCCTAGGGTGGTAAGTAATTTAAAAAAAAACTCTTCACTCTTTCAAAAAGTTTGCGTACATCTAACCATCATACTGGCAATAGACATCATGCATTCAGCCCAATGACAAAAGAGGTCGCTTAACTATTCAACCTTATCTTCGTATGAGTATAATAGTCATCATTTTTAAATATCGAACGGCGAAGCTAAATTTGGTTCTTGTAAAAAAAAATAAAAAAAAGATGAAAAAAGGCGGGTATAGAAAACTTTTACTTTAAATATTGTTTGTTTTTGGGATTTTTTTATAATTACGTGCT
Organism: Cabera pusaria; assembly: GCA_954871355.1. Classification (NCBI taxonomy): domain Eukaryota; kingdom Metazoa; phylum Arthropoda; class Insecta; order Lepidoptera; family Geometridae; genus Cabera; species Cabera pusaria. The sequence continues at coordinate 5,803,970 of OX940900.1, read as the reverse complement.
AATTAGGAAAAAAACATGAGTTCTGCAAGTGATGAAGAAATAAGCTGCACTCTCATAAAATTTGAAAATTGTTCTCATTTCACTATACATTTTAACTAATAAAATGTTTTATTTTGTAATGCTGTTTTTTTCTACTTACCTCACAATCGAGATGTATAGCAGAGTAGTTAGCTAGGGTGTACCCTCGAACTATAGGCGCCCTCGCTGCGCTCGTGCGCCTAAATATCTCGATGCCTTACAGCCCTTGGCTACTAATTTACTAATTATGTTTCAGCTGAAAATGTCGGTTGTGACCCCCAGCTAGTAATTCCTGGATTGGGTAACGATGGCGACAATAAATTAACAACAGGTAACTTACCATGCGACGTGATCGTCAATTTTCTTAGTGGGCCCATGCGGAAGGTAATAATTTCAACTTATAGTCCTCCTTATGTTCTTTTTCTCTTTAATTTCGTTACTTTTTGAGATACGGGTACGCTAGTTTGGTAGCCTAAGAATTTATTTTAAGTACTTTATATATACATAGATGATGGCATTGCTAGTCTATCTGATAATTAGATTTGTTTTGTCTTTTGTTGCATATTTCTGTTTCATGTAATACAATATCATGTCTGTCTTCTTATTGTACCCTAATCTTAGAGCATTTATCAATGGAGATGTTAAAGCAAGGCGTACCCCTCTGCTGGTCATATAGCCATTATTGGCCATATGAGCGTGCGTAACTACGCTGTATTTTTTATACTGTGTGCGTGTTTCAAACTAGTGTGCGGGATCGTTAAAGGGAGTGATCTGTGTGTGTGCAATACGTGTTTACCTCGTCCCCCGTAAGTATCGGCAGAAAAAAATGTTTGCGAATTACAACGTTAACATCTCCATTGGTAAATGCTCGAAGACCCTAATCGCATAATAAACATTAATTCACTTGAAATTTTTGGCCATTAGAAAGCAATATGATTAGTGAAACCTGTCATCTACTACATACATAGACAGAATTTGCACTGTTAATCGCTACCAAACATCACTAAGCTTGTAGCAAGTACCACAGTAAGTGCTAGTACTTACTATAATTGATGTCAAAAATAAAACACGCAGCTATAACAATAAAGTAGGTATAATTTTGTTACAATTGGTAAAGTAGCGAAAGTACGTAGTATTTTATTATGTAGTATGTTTTCAATTACAAGTCTTCTTGTGTACAGAAGGTGCTGCTGTCACTTTTTTAACGGTTCTGCTTAATATTTTTATACATTTATCAATACTAATCTCACTTACACATGTTTTAGGCGGCCATGACGTTAACTTGCCTCAACACAAGGTACTTAGACCTCAATGATTTCGATATGAAAAACAACGAAGACTTCGGGATGGTATTTTTATTTCACGCCAAAAACTACATTAGTGTGAATATTAACAGTTTATTCCAAAAGAAATACGCCTACGAAAAGAAGGTAAAGTAATGTTATTAAAAAAGTACTTGTGCTTAGTTTATTTTATAATTTGACTAGCTGAGTCCGCGTGGAAATCGATATTTAGCAAGTAATTAACAATATTTAGATTCACCCACACTTACTTTCGCATTTCTGTTAGATTTAAGGTTTATTTGTAGGTAACGAGTTTTGAATGAATCGTGAACAGTGAAGTATAACATTTTCCATAGAAATGTATCACGCTGGTTAAGCATATTAGGGGACGATTTTCGATAAAGAATAATATCGTTTAAAAACTAAAAAACAACCGACTTCAATGCTATTCATTTTCAGTACCAATTTTGAGATGTTTATCTCAATATCTCTGGAGATACTTATCATACCTCGATAAAATTACCATGGTACCACACTTAGGATATTTCCTTTCGAACAAAAAAAGAATAATCGAAATCGGTTCATAAACGACGAAGTTATCCGCGAACAAACATTAAAAAAAACATATATACACACACATATATACGGACGAATTGAGAAACCTCCTCCTTTTTTTGAAGTCGGTTAAAAATAAAAATTAGCTTTTGTTTTATTCCTATTTACTTTTCTATATTTTTAATGTGTATCGTTTTTGTAGTCACGGAGATACGTGTAAAAAATAATGAATTTCCTATGATTTTTCGAAGCTTAATTTAATTTTACACACCCCCTTGGGGTAGATTGAAAAATTCAAAAATACATTCTTCATAATTTGTTTTGAGGATTATTTGTACCGAGTTTTGCGTGAATTCGCTGAAAACTCGGTATAAAAAAAAAAAAAATTACATGAAATTTTACCAAGGAATAAAATTTCACATAGAAACTATATCGCCCTATTTAACTTCTTTAAAGGATAACTTTTGAAAATAAGATTTATCCTTCGTCTTATTATCTGAAATGTATAAACGGTTATGGAGATACGTGATAACATTCACACACACACACACACACACACACACTTACTTTGCCTATTTACAATATTATTAGGATAAATATTGTACCCATCATCAACCCTTGTGGGTTCTCCGATGTACATTGGCTTCAAATCACAGTGGGGCGCGGGCGCAGTGGAGTGAAGTTGTAGTTCTTTTCATCAACTTCTAAAATAAATTAATATTATCTCAAAAGCAAAAATGTTTTAAAGAAATGTTGATTCTGTGCTGCGCTACTAAAACCACGGGCAATAATTTAATTTAATATTATGATATGCCATCGGCACCAGCATCATTGTGTATTCGATCTCATTATAATGTGTATATGATAAGACTTCAAGTTTTCTAAGCTATGTCAGTCTTATCTCCGTTTTCTTTTACAGCATATCCAAATGAGCATAGCTCAAGGTATAGCCAATGGCACTGTAAGACCTCTCAGTAGAGTAGTTTATCCTCTATCAAGTGTCACTCGAGCTTATCGGCTGGTGTCTGCTAATAAACAAAGAGGAACTGTCCTCATTAGGATGAAGAAACCTGAAACTGTAGATCAAACATTGAATGTTACTCCCAGGTTTGTATTAAAGCAATATCCCATCTAATGAACAGATGATATCCCGCTTATGAAAATTGATTCGACTTATAACACATTAACTTTAACACTTACCTGCAAATTGTTACTTTCTATCAACTCGGATCTTTTGTTCAGTCTTATCTAAAACAATCACACAACATTGGCCTTTTCATAATTATTTTGAAATTAATTAAATAGTGCTTAAATAATAGTCAACAGCAAAAAAATATAAATAATTATACAAGCTTGCTTAATTTATTAAATGTTCTAATAATAACAAAATCATTCAAATCATTTTCATGAAACTAATAACCTCAATAGAAATAACCAGAAGAAAGGTCGTGAAATTAAATAGTAGGCACTTTGTATAAGATGTATAGATTTATTTATCTCTATCTACAGAATGACGTACTCTGCCGACGGAAGTTACATAGTAGTTTGTGATGGCACTGCTTTGGGTGTAGAACTTACTGACCGCCTCGTAAAACATGGAGCAAGAAACTTGGCCATTCATATAAAGCCTAATAATATTGCTGGATACTGCTACACCAAGTTTGTGTAAGTCTTCTTTTAATCATTTAAAAGTACTTTCGGAATAAAGGTAATCAATAGAACTTAGTTAAGGGGATGTAAGGCAGCACAAATATGACCTCCGTGCTCCCAGCCAACCTCACCTGTCCGTGGTGCATCCTGCTAACCAACAGACGGGGCTCTGACGACCGACAAATGGCGGTATAATCATTTCATATCTATGGCGTAGCTAAATTCTACAGGCTGGTGACGGGCAGCAGCGTCACCGGTGCTAGAAGCTACGTCCTGCGATCGCCAACCCGCCTGCCCAGCGTGGTGATTAGGGCACATCCTTCCCAAGGAATGCAAATTAGATGGAAGGACACCTAAAGCCGCAGCCCCCAGGTTCCGGCCGCCCTGCTATTCTTGACCACGGTGGCGGTCACGGTAACAGCAGGCAGGGAAGTCTAAGAATCCCCGGGCTACGGTAGGACTGGAAGAGTAAAGCCGAAGATCGGGCTCAGTGGCCCTCAGTGGCATCTTGGGAGATGCCTACGTCCAGCAGTGGACTAACACAGGCTGATGATGATGAGTTAAGGCACAAAATAAATAATAGTACAAGTAGTTTAGGTATATTAAAGAGCTAAATTTGTTTTCAAACAAAACATTGTGAGAAAGGTTGAAGATTTATTTTCTTTTAATTTACAGTTTGAAGCGGACCTTAAACTAATTATTTAAGTATGGTTCAGTTATTTAGCTAGTATTTGACCATCATCCATGGAAATCTCTGTGATTACAAATAATAAGATTTTTTTCAGTCACAAAACTGCTAAATAAAATTCATGACACAAGCTATTTGCCTCTTATACTACGTTTTAAACTAAAACTGTACTACAGATTATATAATCGTTACTGCGTGCTGACTGTACTACTAACTTAGCAACAAAAACAAATAGTCCACTCGTATCAACATCACGTTTATGATACATTTCTAAACAGAAATAGTTTAATAACGCATAAAAGTAGCCAGTCTCAAAACATTGTAATACATTTTCAGGTCCTGGAAAAACTTGGGTGTCTTCATGAAGGTCTCTTCAGAAGATCTCCAAACTGAGAAAGGTTGCGTAAACTTGTTGAAAGAGGGCGCTAAATTAGGGCCCATTCGGGGAATTTTCATAGTTCACAACTTCGATAGTGGAGCCGAAAGTTGGGCGCCAGAAGACGTCTGCACGAAATTCAATAAAACTGCCTGTATTGTCGACAACTTAGACTTGATATCTAGAATCATTTGCAATGAACTAGAGTAAGTAAGAGTTTTATTTGGTTTTATACTTTAAGCAAGTAATTTACTTTACCAAGGTCTTACTTGATTAAAAGTGACTATACAAGGTACACCTTGTATAGTCACTTTTATAGTAGAATAAGATTGTTTAAAAAATTAAAAAAGAACCGACTCCAATGCCGCTCTATTAATTTTCAGTAGAAATTCATATCTCTGGAGATAATTATCAGACCTGAATAAAATTACCATGGTACCATACTTGGGATATCTCCTTTCCAATAAAAAAAGAATAATCAAAATTGGTGCATAAACGACGACTACGGTCAAATTGAGAAACCTCCTCCTTTTTTTGAAGTCGGTTAAAAAGTTGTAATATTTTAACTGTGTAAACCTAGCCTGATGTATTTAATCTACCGGAAAAGTCTCTCTCCAGAGCCCCGAATCTTCAATTATTTTTAGGTGAAGCAAAAACTGAAAAATTCCATCCCGCTTTACCGCGATCTGCGATTCGTGCCGGCGAGCAGGCGCGTATTTTTTTGAAATATGCCTACGCGCCTCGCGAATAAAAATGTTCCTGAAGCGCGTGTCACTTCGCGCTCTCGCCGTGCCCGGTCACGTGGTTCGTGTGCTGTACCCCTTGTCATACAGATATCGCATACCTTTAGGTTTTTACAAGTAGTTGTCGCTGACGTCGCCATAAGACGTATAAAAAGTGGATAAATAAATTGACAACGCGTGCAAAAACTACATATTTATGTAGTTTTTGCTAAAAAAAATAAACTACATATTTATGTAGTTTTTGCACGCGTTGTCAAAAATCCGGTTATTGAATTTCTTTTAATAAAAATTATGGGTAGGGGGTATATAGGGTAATTCTGAGCGCTTTGTAAATAAATGCTCATTTATCAAGTGCTGAGTATTTTAACTAAAATATTTTGGTGCGTGAGTAAAGTGAGCGAGCGAATTTTTTTCATAAAGTACTCAAAATATAATATTTAGAGAAACATGAATTCTTGCGCTTGAAAATCCAAATTAAGCAAGATAGAAGAGAAAGAGTATGTATTTTGTGTGCAAACGTAGCGAATGCACAAATTGCTCACTACTCAGCTATAAAGATAGCTTTGGAGAAACAATAAAACTGGCCATGTGCGAGTCAGACTTTTGTCCCGCACACGGAGGATTCCGAACAAAACACCAACTAAGTAAACGTTAAAACAAAGGTAGAATAGTATTATATAGCAGTAATAGTAATAGTAGTAATTAATATTATTAAATATCTGGTTGACCGAGCTTTGCTCGGTATTTTTTGCCACTTAAACAGACAAATATGACTCTTCCCGACATCTATTGACGAATAATAATACTATTTTTTTTAATTGAGAGCCTGCTTTACCCACATAACTGCTTTACCCACACAGTAACACTAAAGCTATTTCTACTCACCAATAGATGTCGGGAAGAGTTATATTTTAAGTTGATTATCAATAAAGTTGATTATTGAAAACACAAATAAAACAACATTTTCTGAAAATGAATCCAAGCTAGATCGATTTATCGCCCCCGAAATCCCCTATATACTAAATTTTATTTAATTGTTGGAGCCGCCGAGATTCAGATTAAGGTAAAGACGATAGCGCGCCATCTTTAATGATCATCTAGATGGCGCGGCGCTATAGTAAAAAACTTTTTTTAAACTTTCCTTTAATTTTTAACTTTGTCCTGTTCTTAGTATTTGATGTTATAGCGGCAACAGAAATACATCATATGTGAAAATTTCAACCGTCTAACTATCACGGTTCATGAGATACAGTCTGGTGACAGACGGACAGACAACAGACAGACAGACAGACAGACAGACAGACAGACAGACAGACAGACAGACAGACAGACAGACAGACAGACAGACAGACAGACAGACAGACAGACAGACAGACAGACAGACAGACAGACAGACAGACAGACAGACAGACAGACAGACGGACGGACAGCGGAGTCTCAGTAATAGGGTTCCGTTGGTACCCTTTGGGTTCGAAACCCTAAAAAGCATGTCATCAATTCGCGAGCGCAGCGAGCGCGAATTTTTTAACCGACTTCACAAAAAAGGAGGAGTTATTCGTCTGTATGTTTTTTTTTTGTGTGTATGTTACGCGATTTCTCCGCCAATAGTGAACGGATCCAAATGATTCTTTTTTTAATAGGTAGGATACGTTTCCGAGGTGGTCCCATTTTAATTTTATCGAGATCTGATAAGTATCTCCAGAGATATGGACATAAATCCCTCAAACATAGGAGAATGTACTGGTTTTAGTAGAAGAGTCCCAAGAAGATTATACACAATTGAGGTTGCTATTGGATATACTTTTGAAGACTAAAAAATATGACCTTGAATAATGTTTTTACATCTTTCTTCTCGTTGATTTTGGTTTTTGACAGATATTCTTACGGTAACTGTGAGCGAGATAGAAATAAAGGTGGGGATTATAAATATATATTTTTTTTTAATATCTTATAGGCTAGCGTTTGACCACTATCTCACCTGTTGCTAAGTGATGATGCGGTCGAAGATAGAGAAGTGGACTAGAATGGGAACTGGCTCTCAAGGATAGCTGCCTGAACACATAAGATGTTTGGCGACAGATTTTCTAACTTGAGGGTGGTAGCTGGCCAGGCGGACACTAGATATGTCCTACCACCATGCGGGGGTTGTTGGTTTCTTAACGATGTTTTCCTTCACCGGAGGGCAACTGTGAGAAGCGCACATATATTTTTCGATCGAAAAATTCATTGGTGCACGGCGGTTTGAACTCGGTACCACGGCATCAAAGCCGACTGTTCTCCCAATTACGCCAACGGGCCCTCAATAAATAATTATATATTAATAATTATACTCAAAAATTATATCTAAATATAAATAATTTGTCTTTACAGATTGTTCTACCTGGCAAAGTCTTGTTAGGGTGCAAACTTTTTTAAACATACCTAAGATTTTTTGACATGACATGACGTTTGCCGATGATGGCGGCCATTTCAGTCCCGCGACACTTCATACATTATTAAATAACTCAGAATTATGAACGTACTTTGCACCAACCAACACGGCAAAAAAAAATTATAAGCATAATACCACAGATTATATAATAGTTACTACGTAAATAATACTTTCCGTTGTTAGGTTGGCTACACAGTGCTCTCATAATTCGGGTTTCAACAATATAGGGAAGTGCCTCTTATAACGTAGTAGAGTGATTCAGTACTCTGTTGGCCATATGGCGGCAAGTAATGTTAATAATCGCAAATAATACTTTTTTATATTCATTTTGGAATACAACTAGTCCGTGTTATAAAAGTATTTGGAATTATTGTAATAAAATAGACAATTAATTATCGTGTGTGTCAGATGCTTTAATTGCACAGGGCCATTTTGGACATTGTCCTTTGATACCTTGATGACATAATTATTACTAGTGAATATTATCACTTTAGTAAGGCATTTAAAGTCAATTTTTTTAGGGTTCCGAACCCAAAGGGTACCAAATGAATACTTTGTGAGACTTTGTTGTCCGTTCGTCCGTCCGTCCGTCCGTCCGTCCGTGTGTCTATACATATGTGCGCACTTTACATATCTGTATCTTCTTAACCGTTATAGGTACATACTTGAAATTTTCAAAAAGTATATATCCGTCAGTGTATAACGGCCCAGACACCAAATGTAATAGATGCATGTAATTTAATTAAAACTTGTTATGCACTAAAAAGGGTAAAATAAGTTATTTTTCAAAAAAAATAAAACCGACTTCATAATCACAAACAGGCACTCAAAAGCGAAAAATAAATTACTTAAAATTATTATAAGCGCTACCCACTTATCTATTTGAAGTCGGTGCCAGCCAAGTCTATTGGATAGTAGATAGATACTAGGAATGTAGTAGTAGTAAGTAGGTACATGTAGGTTAGTAAGTAGGTAGATACATGTAGGTATTATCTATCTACTACCTATTAGACTTGGCTGGCACCGACTTCAAATAGATGAGTGGGTAGCGCTTATAATAATTTTAAGTAATTTATTTTTCGCTTTTGAGTGCCTGTTTGTGATTATGAAGTCGGTATTATTTTTTTTGAAAAATAACTTATTTCTTAAATAAGCTCAAATGTTAGCACTTGATGTACGACTTGTAGGAGACTTAGCAAGTGCATATTTTTTAAACTAATCAGTAATATCGACTTGTTCAGGGATATATAAATAGCGATAATGTCTAAGATAACAATAAGGCAGAATAGATCTGTGCGTAAGCGTAGCGAGCGCTCCTAGTTTTTAACCGACTTCAAAAAAAGGAGGAGGTTTCTCAATTCGACCGTATATTTTTTTTTTTTTTTTTTTTTTTTTTTTTTTTTTTTTTTTTTTATGTTTGTTCGCGGATAACTTCGTCGTTTATGAACCGATTTCGATTATTCTTTTTTTGTTCGAAAGGAGATATTTCAAGTGTGGTACCATGGTAATTTTATCGAGGTATGATAAGTATCTCCAGAGATATTGAGATAAACATGTCAAAATTGGTACTGAAAATGAATAGCGCGGCATTGAAGTCGGTTGTTTTTTAGTTTTTAAACGATATTATAATAATTAAGCTATAAAAATTCGGAAGCCGATACAGGCGAATTTTTAGCTCTAGCTGAACAAGCAAAATAAACAAATGTTATATGTTTCGCAAATATTATAGTTAGCGTGATTTTTTTTTCATAATTTTTTTTCATAAAAACATTTCAATTAAGACAAATTCTTAGCATATGAGGTAAAAAATGCAGGAGAACTGATGTGCAATTTTTATACTAACCAGCTACATCGACAGTTCAGAGAAATAAAAACCGCAAAAGTATCTTATACAGCAAAATGTAAAAAATCTTCAGTTACATAATTTAGGAAAGATCCGATGAAGGTGGATTATTACCGCTTAATTTTTTCATAATTATTCTGATACATTTCATTGAAGACAAATTCATGGCGCGTTATGTTAGATATGAAAAAAATCGATTTTGTGCGCATAAATAGAGAGCGCGTAATTTTCGCGCTAATCGGCTATACCAACAGTTTTAGAAGAATAAAAATAATGATACGGTTTACGATACAATAATAACAACTAGGCAGAGAGAACAATTATAATCGCGCGCGAGTGAAGCGAGCTCTTAATTTTTATAACTAAGTTTTAAAAAAGGTTCCACATCCTGTAAATAAATATTTTAACGCTTGATAAACGAGCAGAATGAAAAAACAATTTTTTCACGAGCGTAGCGAGCGCAAAATGATTTCGTGAATAAACGTTCTTAGCGCTAAGTACGCTTTTTAAATTTCTTCAGGCATACAAGATATAATATTGACTGAAGAAATTTGAAAAGCGTACTAAAATTCAAAAAGTAAGCCGCACGAAGCTGACAGCGAGGTGCGGCTTGCGCCGCCCCTGGTAGCCTGATACCCCCAGGCCATGGCCCTTTTGGCCCTAGGGTAAATATTTTAATTTTAAAATAGGGTAAATATGCCCTCGATCCAGGGCTCTCTCCTCAGTAGCTGGGATCTCGTTATCACATGTTAAACTTTTACGTAAACTTAGCCAGATTCAACCCTAAATCAGCTGATCAGCGTCTTTGGACTTAATGAAAACATAGAATAATAAGAGCAATCTGTGCAGAAGAAAATACATTTTTATCTACATGATTAATTTTATTTTAAATTCTTATGTAACGTTTTAGCGGAAAACGTTATTGAAGCGTCCCTTGACGGGCTAGCACCGTGAAATCTAAGAACGATCAAGCGGTTATAGAGATAATTAGGAAAATTCGTTTGCACACACAAACAGCATCTTCCCTCAAACGTATACATCTCCACGGTTCCGTAGAGGGTAAATAGGCAATTTTTAATGAGCTTCAAAACATAAAACGCATGTCACATCTGGCTGGACACAGTGTATTCTTTGAAATTATAGTGGGATTGACAAAGCAATGCCGCGGCAGGGTTGTCGCACTCCGCGCTGTAGCTAACAACTAATGAAACTACAAGTACCTCCGTGCACCCGCTCGGGTACAAATTCAGTCAGTAAAGTGTCACGCGCGCTCTCGATCGGCCGCGCACCTTACTTGTACCTACCTCAATATTTTATTCCTTGCTTACGATATTAACATATAGTAACTGTAAAGAGTAACTATGTAAAATGCAAAGAATATCACACATAAAATGGTAGGTAGGTATAAATCAGCTGAGTTTCATGTTTCAAGGGAATTCACGTTATGATCTTTAGGGAATTTCTATCGACATTACATCTTGCAAAATATTAATTGTAACCTACTTGAAATTGGTAGGTTATTTTATTATTTACTGTCACGTAGATGTTACGTAGATCCTATAGGTACCTACCTAAAAAAGATAAATATGACTGACTGATTGACTGACATATCAGTGCACAGCTGAAACCAACAAAGTTATACCTACCTACCTACCTACTTATTTGAATTGACTTAGCATTTTCTTTGACTAACGAACCTTAGAATACAATTTTGTCGAGACAAACGAGTTGTATAGTCCGAGAGCTGATGCAAGATTTGTACTCAGATAAAAAAGTACGGTTGCCAAAGTTTACTTGGGGTTTTTTTTTAAATCAGTATATAGATTAGTTCTAAGATAAATAAATAGAGTAGGTTAGGTACCTACTCTATTTTTCTAAGGTTAACTTCAATTTTACTTTTTTCTTTCTTAATGATTTTATCATGTCATACGATAGTCAGATTTTTATATTCCGAGAGTTAATGTAATTAAAGTACTTATAGATCGCAGATCACTGCGATTCACTGAGATCTTATAAGTATCTCCAGAGATATGACGATAAACGTCTCAAACTTGCTACTGAAATTTACTCGCGGGGCATGGAAGTCAGTGTTTTAGTTTTTAATCTACTTCACAAAAACGGAGAAGGTTCTCAATTCATCGGTTTTTTAATGTTTGTGACCTCTGAACTCTGTCAGATTTAACCGATTTGAAATTGAAAATTCTTTTATAGGGTTCCGTAGTCCTGATAAGGAACCATAATATTTTCGTCATGTCCGTCTGTCTGTCTGTGTGTTTGTCTGTCTGTTCAATTTTTTTCTAAGAGACCGTTAGTACTACAAAGCTGAAATTGTGTAGGTATGTGTATATCAATAACGCCGACAAAATAGTGAAATAAAATATTGGAAAACATTTATTTATTTATTTATTTTATTTAGATATTCAAATATTACAATATAAAGTTTTCCTACAATGAATCAAATACATAATTATTTATGGTCGAAAAAGTGAGTCAGCTCCTAGACTATTATAATGTTACATGTCAAACAACCTACGATGATTCTAGGCAAGTGAGTACTATTTTATCGCGTTATTTAACTTACGCAATCTAAAACTTTACTCAATTTCAATTGAACGTCACGTATTTTAGTATAACTGTAGTACTTTTATCCTACCTCGACATTAAACATTAATGTAGCACTTATTATCAGTAATGTACTCATTACATTGTTCTACCTTAGAGCATTCTTCTACCAATTAAAGGCTTCAACATGTTTTCTCATAACATTCAACCCTTATAAGAGGCCGCGAGTTGACCGAGCTATTCAGACTCTCGCTGTGCGGACTTACGGTACGGTCATTATTCTGTGGCCGCGGCAATAAATCACTCGTTTGAGATACCGCGGGCCAATAGAAAATTCTCGCTTTTTTGGGCGCGGGGTGCAATGGTCAATGGCGTGACGAGAGAAAAGGATAGAAGAATTATGACGGGGACCCGTGGGAAAATTCAGTTAGGGTTGTCAAAAATATTACGAATAATATAATATATTTAAACTTTGTATGCTGAAATTAACTTTCGAATTGGATTCGTGAAATGCTATACATATACACCTTCAAATATTACTACACCTTTATGTTACACCTTCTATACTGACGCAATTATTTGTAAACTTCTAACAAGCTTCTAATACCGAACATTGCAAGCTTGGAAGGAATAAAAAGGTCCCCTCGTCTCCAAGGTGAATGTTTAAAAATAATTCTGTCAGTATATATTGTAAATTTGATATATTCATAATTTATATTTTTTATATTTTTCAGTACTTTCGTCATACTTAACTACTCAAGTCAGAATGTTTCTGACGAATACGTGTGTTCAATGACGGACAAGATCTGTCGTTCAAGGAACGATATCGGCTTACCGGGGCTGGTGTTCCGTGCTGGACCTGTCACTGAGGTAAGAACCTATTTATAATATGCTCGTCTATCTCTTGTCGGATTTGAAAACTGTAATGATTTCTTCCGAATGATTAACTTTCAAAATAAGTACTCACAGATAGCGCCACCAATGCATAATTGGGTTAAAAAATGCAATCCACCAATTTCGTCGTAACAATATATCGAAATGTGGCTTAATTGGTAAAGCACCTGGACATGTTATCCAGAAGGTTTCGGGTTCAAGTGCCGTCGGTACGATGAAATTTTGGATTGTGTTTAACAATTTACAAAAATATAAAGTGTGTAACACTTCAAAGAAACATATAATTCTATTTATAATAACCTATTGTTTACATAGTTTTTAACTTTTTTTATTTTTCGGAATACTTTCTTTACTTGTGCTTGCTTGTCGAAAACCTATAGGATACTTCCCGTTGACCTAGCATCATGAAATTTGGCAAGAAGCTAGGTCTTGAAGCACTTAAACCTACAGAAATAAATCTGAAAATATGTAGTTTAATGACAAAAAAAAAGAAAATTTACTATTACGAACTTATTATTATGTAGTTGGTTCAATACATTTTGTATAGATCGAACTACAAAGTTAAGTTTGTCCTAGACTGAGAAGTTGGTACGGAAGCCTCGGTGGGCGAGTCCAACTCGACTTGGCAGGTTATTTTTATAAAGTCAGCCTTCGAGTAGTATATTATATCACATGATTTGAAAAGACAATGTAGTTTTAGATGCAATCGTGCAAGTAGAAAGTTGACTCCTGATTTTGTTTCAATATAAATAACGCACCTGTTATCGACGTTCTCATCGCCGATTGAGTATTTTATACAATCTCGAGGGTTGCAAACCCAATCAACCAGGGACTTAGATAAATATCTAAGCCCCGTGTTGATTGGGTGAATATTTGTATCAACTTTGGCTCCAAATTTTATTGGAGTATTTACGCAATGAAAAAAAAAAAAAAAAAATGTATCATTTGAGTAATCACTAGAATAGTCAAATTAGAGGCCCATTCAAAATGGACTTAAAAAAATTATTGTAAGATAATTAAGATATTTTAAAAACTAAAACTACCGACTTCAATGTCCCGCGAGTCAATTTTAGTAGCAAGTTTGAGACGTTTATCGTCATATCTCTGGAGATACTCATCAGATCTCGATGAAATTACAATGAGACCAAACCTCGGAAACTTACCCTACCGATAACATAAATAATCATTCGAATTGGTTGAGAAAATAGTTGAGAATTGACGGAGTAGTCGCGTAACATACACAAAAAAAAAACATACAGACGAATTGAGAACCTCCTTCGTTTGTGGAAGTCGGTTGAAAATGAAGTTATTGAACGTGCTCTACGCTGCAATTATTAAAACATATTCACAAACTATGCATTTCGTAGGGATTTGTTGCGGAATATTAATGTGTAATGCCATACACCACATAGCCACATAGATATTCAGATATATATATATATATTTTTTAATGATATAAGGTAAGTAAAGTAAGTATAAGGTAACAGGACAAGTACGAGACTCACCTGATAGTAAGCGATGACGTCTACCTATTACAGATACAGCGGTATGCAAAATTCTGGACTGCCAGAATTTTGCATGTCACTGCACTGCGCCTGTTACCTTGAGACATAAAGATGTTGAGTCTCACATGACCTGTAATTTCACTGGGCACCTTGCCATTTCAACCGAAAAACATTCATATTTCACGGCCGAAAATGAATTGGCAAAGTGGTGGTACCGCCCCAGGCGGACTAGCAGAAGTCCTACCACTACAAACAAACTACTTTGTGTTGAACAAACTTTGCACAAATAATACATTTAGATTTTTTAAGAATTGCAGACATTGTGAACGAAGTCGCGGGTACACCACATTATACTTTATATAATATATTTCACAGCTCTCGGATATAAAAAACGACAACTCTAAGAAGCAGTCTCAACCGTTATCAGCCATGTTTGCCGCTCTCGAAACTTCAATGAAATTTAAGCACCACAGTGCCATCACTTACAACTTGAAGAAAGACGTAACTTCCAAGTTTATTCAGAAAGTTTCTAGGATTATGGGTAAGTTTAAAGGGGCCCCATGATGTAGTGGAAGATAGCTTTGTCGCCAGAGGTACCGAGTTCAATCCTCACCGCAGACCAATGGATTTTTCTATTGCAAATGTGAAGAATGTATGTGTACTTTTCACAGTGGCCCTCCGGTGAAGTAAGACACTATGTAGTGTCCGCCTGGTTAGCTGCCACCCTCAAGTTAGAAAATCTGTCGCCAAAACATATGTTCCGGCAGCTATCTTGTCCTGAGAGCCAGTTCCCATTCTAGGCCTAGCGTGCTACCATCCTCGACCGCATCATCACTTACCAACAGGTGGGATAGTGGTCATACGATATTTAAAAAAAAAAAAAAAAATATTCCAAACACAACAAATCTGAGATGAAATAACTAGTGCTTGTCTAAGATTTGAAGTACGTTGAAGTATACGTTTCTTGTATGAGGACGCTCTTTTAAACTTTATTTTGTTTAATATTATTTATTGTTGTATTGGCTAGAGTAATACACACTTTGAGAACATTTCAAGTGTTTGCCTCTTACGTTTTAGAAGTTTTGAACTGTGACAGACAGACGGACGGACTGTAAGGTCCCATTAGCATCCTTTTGGGTACGGAACCTTAAAAACGACATTCAAGTACTATTCTTTGCACGGAATCTAGCTACTTGGTTGGTTTTCTTGTCGCAATAACAAATCAAATGAACGTGAACCTACTCCAGACACAAGCAAATTTAGCTTAGTTTGAGGGGTTAACAAGATTGCTAGTAAAATGCAACCCACATAGCTAGTAAGCTTAAAAAAATGTTCCAGTTCATACCAAGAGCAGATCGCTACTTTAGTATCGATCTTAAATATCGGCCAGTGACCACAGAAGAGATAGTAGTTCTACGGATACACTATGCTATGACACACAGTTCAACTTAATAAACAATGCCGTGCGCCTCGAAAATTTGAGACCAAACAGATTTTTTTATTTACTAAATGTTAACAGCATCAGCATTTTATCAGCAGCTTTTATGTATTATATGTGTTATAACTATTAATATGTATCTATTTCTCTTTTAAGGTGTCAAAAACATACAAGATCTTGACGAAAATCTTATTGTAGGAGATTTACTCCTGAATGAAATTACTATAGAGGAGATAAAAAGAGCAATCAAAAACGCCTACAAGTTAAACTTTTCTGTCAATCATCTACTAAATATGAGTGTAGCCACGTGAGTAATTTCAATATTATAAATTGTTAATAATATTATCCTATCTAATTTCTTGGTTTAAACACAATGACTTGATTAATATTGACAAGACTAAAATAATTCAGTTTTAAACCTACAACACCTCATCATCACCCATAATAATAATGTGTTAGAAATAGTAGATTCAACCACTTTCCTAGGTATAATTATAGATAAACATTGCAACTGGAAAGAACATATCAATAAGCTTTGCACAAAACTGGACAAGTTTGTATATTTTCTAAGACGTCTTCGCAATATTGCAACTATGCAAGCGACACTGAGTGCTTATCACGGTTATGTGTGTGTCATCTTCGTTGCGATATGGTTTGATAATCTGGGGGTAACTCAGTAGAATCGATATCAGCTTTCAGAGCACAAAAAAATGCTTGAGGTCACTTTGTGCAGCTGAATATCTAGATAGTTCTAAACCTCTTTTTTAAAAACACAATAAATAAACAAATCTTTGCCTTGCCTATATATTTTTGAACTGTGTGTTTCTGTTCATCGCCATAGCTCTTTATTTGAGCGGCGTAATGATGTCGTTAGTAGCTAGATCTTATAGATCGTAGTAGATCTTTACATTTACATTTAATTATGTTGAATTTTCAATGTTTTTTATATAATGTGCAATTATTGTTGTAAATTGACGTTACCAAGTGTTCAAATATGTTCCAATAGTATTAAATATACGAATCTGAATCTGAATCTGAATCTGTAGAACAATCGAAAAAAAATTAAATTGTATATACCACATCAGCAAATTCAAATGTATAGTAAAAATGTAAATTGTTTGGCTATTAATGTGTATACTAAGTTACCTGATGTATTTAAGGATATAGGTGTTTCTAAATAAAAAAAAAATATATTCAAACTGCTAATTGAAAAATGTTATTATTCTATTAAAGAATTTCTTGATGACAATATTATCGATATTTTTTAAATTATAATAAATATTTTTTTTTTAATTGACATTTAACTTTGTATTATGACAATTATTTTCTTTGTTTTTGGCTTTTGCGAGAATACCACCACAATTTCGCCAATGTCAAGTTAAGTTTGGTTTAGTCGAGTGGAAACTAGAAAGACCTTGGGACGCTTTTTATAAACACAGATAACAAATAAAAATTTAAACTTACTTTCTGCGGAATCAATTCTACAAAACTAGTTACAGTATGGATGAAAATTAAAAAAAAGTAGACAAAAAGAACTCGTTTTGAATATTTACAAGAAAATTATAATGACATTTAATTTAACAATATTTTTTATAAATTGACATGGTATTACTAGGTTAACGTTTATCTGACATACAATGTCTCTCTTGACAATGACATTTGAGCAAAATTCGATTCTTTTGACCTTATTAATTTACTATGTATCACACTTCACAAAGTATTTTTCTGTTATCAATTTATCAATTTGTAGAAAATGTATTTAAATGATTAATAAATCTAACTAAACAATAATAAATAATACTAATATTGTATCGATAAATTTGTACGCCGGTGACGGCAGAATATGCAGGTTCAAAATGTATTATAGATCTTAAGTATTACCATATTCTGATAAATTGAATAAATAAAAACAAAGAAATATCAAAAACATTAATGTGAAAATAGGAATCAAGCTCAATATTAAGAATATTGGTGGTGAGACTTCGCCGACAAACGAATTGAGATCGAAATGGGTGCCAAGTTTTGTAGATAATCGTGATATTTATTTATTAGAACAAAGAACATTCTAAAATAATTTTAAAACTTTTTTTTTCTGCTTAATTATGTTTGCTATTTAAAAGTATAACTTGTTGAATTTGAAAACTTGAATTTATTGTGTTCATTCGGCGACTTTTCGCTGCGCTGCGCGGCTTCTGGCTGCGCCGGCGTCGCACTGCACCGCGCGGTGCAGTGAAATGCCGCCGAATAAAGTTCTATTTTGTGTCAAATAGAACTTTATTTACTACACAAAAAGATACACTTTTTATTGAGATACTTTGGCCGCACCGCGCGAACGTAACAAGAAGTTCACACTGCGTCGCGTCGCACTGTGCCCTAAGGAGACAGTACTTCACACTTAGACAATACTTCACACTGTGAAAGCTGCTCAATTTGTATCAGTGTAAGTGCGTATGATCATGTAGTACTGTTCTGACCTCTGGGGTGACTCAGCCAAATATCAGCTTTAGGCGCTGAAAGTAATTTATATAGCTTAGAACATCGCCGCAAAATCGCTATGTCACATGTGAAAATGAGACCATGATGTTTTTCTTACAGATTAAAAGCCTTAGGAAAAAAAACATCCTCTCAGAAAAAAGATAGTGCTTTGAGTACGTTCATCAACTATATCGATAAGGACGAGTGCTCGGCCTCAGAACCTTTGGTTTCTATGGCAACTTCCTTCAGTTGTTTCAAGGTAAACTAGCTAAAGCGATGTGTATACCTATATATATCTCTTCAGAACTAGGTACTGAATCTGTTATGTTTTTTATATATTTTGGTCGTGTAACTGATAATTAGATCATTGTGTATTTTGAATTATGTGTATGTAATTGTGTAAATAGGATAATCATTATGTGTTATGGTTATATAAGTATTATTGGTATGTATGTGTTATAAGTAGATATAATATATATTGTTAACGAATCTGCCTACCCCCAGTCTGCGAGCAAGCGCAAAACTATAAAAACAGACAGCGAGCGGGTACCTGACTTACTCTTTGCGCGACTGTCGTGTTGTTCGGACGTAGTGGTTATGTAGTTAGCTTAGGCAAATTATGTAATTCTTATTATGTTGAAGTTCTGTGACATTATATCGTTCTAGATATTGTGATAGTGTTTAATTTTTTAACCATTTTCACTTCTGGTCGGTAAGAATATATATATTTATAATGTTATTTAAGATAAAAAATCGATACAACACCGTTCGTCACAGTCTCGCAATATCTTTCTCTGTTTGGTTGTCTGGAAGAAATTGCTTTACGCGATAAGACCACCCTTTGAATTACATAGCTTAAGTATTTTTCATTTGTTTATGTTATATGTTTATTTTATAAGTGGTGTGCAAATAAAATGTTATCTATATATCTATCTACATATACTATGAAGCTCTAAACTAAGCATATCCAAAGTGTCCCTGGTACGTAGTATTGTTATCTTTTCTATGTCCCTGGTGACTAGGCAACCATCTTCATTATAGGTCCATAGCTCTTATGTTTCATGTGCATGGAGCTAGTTTCTCATCTCGCTAAAGACCTATCAGCCTAGGTTGAGATATGGTTGTTCTTTGTAATGTTATTTGTTAATTTCTTATCTACCTAATAGTATAGCATATTTTCTTAATTTTTTTTTATGTCTTGCAGGCTAGCGTTTGATCACTATCTCACCTGTTGGTAAGTGATTATGCGGTCGAAGATGGTAAGCACGCTAGGCCTAGAATGGGAAATGGCTCTCAAACATAGCTGCCAGAACACATTAGATGTTTTGGTGACAGATTTTCTAGCTTGAGGGTGGTAGCTGGCCAGGCGGACACTAGATAGTGTCCTACTGCCATGCGGGGGTTGTTGTTTGGCATAATCTGTAATGTTATTCTTGCCGTGCATGGGTCCCACGATACAAACATAAAACGCAACCTGAAATTTAAAGCGGCTTCAAGCGCGCGACAACCACTTATGGAGAATAAAAAGTTATACAAAAAGTGTAAAGGTACGGCAACACCGCGGCATCCTGCGATCTGCAGGCGCAATGTAAGTACTTTTCAATTGTTTTCTGATCGCGTTTAGTGTGAACCAGTCGGTACAAATCGCTATCTGATCGCCGCCTAGATCGAGCACGCAGGACGCTGCGGTGTGTCCGTACCTTAACAGTGCTTTGTCGGGTATGTAGCGACTACTGGCGTTACTTTTTTCATATTGAAATCGAAACACCAATCTAAAATGAAAAATAAATACAGAAAATTATATAAGATTGAAAAATACAATCTTCAGTTCATTGGCGGTGTTTTATGGCCGTGATGCGTGGACCGTGAATAGTAAAGCGAAAAAGAAAAAGTCCTTATTTCATATCCAGCACAATATGACGTCACGAGGAATACTACTAATATTATAAAGGTGAAACTTTGTGTGTAGTTGTTACTTCTTCACACTAAAACTAATCAACCGATTAAGCTGAACTCTGTTACGTAGATTCGGGAAACCTAGACCCTGGAATAACACAAAGGGTACTTTTTATCCCGATATTCCCACAGGAATGATGTCTACACGGGTAAAACCACGGGGCACAGCTAGTCTAAAATAAACAAAAATATATCTTAATTTTTGCAGGAAGATGAATGGCTAAACCTCGATGCAACATATTTGATGCTGGTACCAGGCTTTGAGGGTCACCACCACATTTTCACGTCACTCTGCGAACGTATGAAAGTCCCAACTGTGACATGTCAGCTTGCTCCTGATATGCCACATCAGAGTATTGCGCAGATTGCCGCTGAAATTTCTAAGGTAACTTTTTATTTGTTTAATAAATCATATTGTAACATACTCAACATTGAGTCCTAACTGAATGTTGAGTAGGCAACGTTTCGATAATTTATGGGTATATACTTAATTAATAATTATAGTTGTCTCTTTCTTGCACACTAAACATATTGAATTTTAAGAAATAAATCAGAACAATTTAGCTTTCAGAAACTTTTAAAACACCAATACGGTGGTTGTTTTATCGACCTTTCATTTGAACGATCAAAACAATCAGTGAATTTTAGCATGCATTAGAAAATAGACGTCTTATGACCGATACATGCACTGAAATAATGCACTGTCTAATGCTGAACGTACACGACCAAGGTTAACAAAAAATAAATATGAAGTAAAAAGTGTTTTTGAAAACAAGCCGTTATCTGGGAAAATGAACAGAAAATTTATAAATAAATTCAAGTAAGTAAGTGTTTTGCGTGTAGGTACTTCTTACTTGTTACCTATATTCTTGCTTGCGTTGTGCTCTTTCAAGTCTTAGTAGATGAGTTTTGGCAGCTGTTCCCCAGCATACGATTAATTAAACTAAATTAAAAGCCTTTATTTCTTCCAAAAAATGCTAGTTTACAATGTATTTTACAAGTTATTAGTTTTGTTAGTATCAAGATTTGTTATGTAGTTTAGTATTTAATGTTTAGTAGTTTCAGTTTTGTATAAATAATTTTGGATACCTTTGTTATTAAAGTAGTTATATTGTATATACAATTATTCTGTAAGAGCCCCTCTGCAGGTAAAGGCCTCCAAATTGAGTCAGTTTTCTCCGGATTTTGCAGTTTGTGTCCAGTTTGGACCCGCTATGCGTTTGATTTCGCCCTCCCATCTCTTGAAAGGTCTCTCTTTCTTTCGTTTGACCACTGGCCCCCTCCGTTCTGTCACTCTTTTTGTCTACCTTTGATCTTGCAGGTGTGCTATGTGTCCGGCCTACTTCCATTTTAATGCAAGAACTTGTCCTAAACCGTCTGATGCTTTTGTGATGTTGCGTATTTTTTTATGTCTTATTTTATGTATTTTTTTATGTTTAGCATACTCCACTCCATTCCTCGCTGGCATGTTATAATTTTATTTTGAATATATTTGTTAAACTTCCATGTCTGACAAGGATAGGTCAGGCATGGTATAAGGCAAGAATTCATAACTTATGTCTTCAGTTTGATTGGCATGTTGCTCTTAAATATTTATTCAAGGCTCCAGTACTTGTTCCATGTTAACTGGACTCTGCGCTCAATCTCTTGGTAGTTGTTTAGTCTGCCAAAGCTTATTTGTTTGCCTAGGTAAACCTGTGTAATGGAGAGGTTCGTTGTCAACTTATATTTGTACCTTGGTGTTGTTGGTCATTACCATAGTTTTAGAGAGATTCAATTCTAGCCCGGCGCGCTTATTGGCTTTATTTAGTGTTTCTACAATGTACTGTAGTTATTTTCCTTTCTCTAATATCAGCACCAAGTCGTTGGCAAAACGTAGGTGGTTTAAATACTTATTTTTTTCTTTTATTCCGAATTTATTCCAGTCAAACTTGCTTATTATCGACTCTAATGTGGCTATGAATAGTATAGGTGAAAACGGGTCCCCCTGTCTTACGCCTCTCTTTATGGGGAACCAGGGACCAGCTGTTTCTAGTTTAACTCGGCTTTTGCTTTTCCTGTATGTGCTTTTGATCACTCTTAAATATTCTTTTTCCACATTTTGTGTTGTTAGAGTTTCCCAGATATAGATGTAGTTGTGTGACACTGAATTGAATGCTTTTTTGTAATCGATATATGCCAAGTACAGTGGTCTATTTTTCTATTGATATTTCTCGATGAGAAGTGAGTGTGTGGATGTGGTCGATGGTAGATAATCCTTTCCTGAATCCTCTCTGTTCAACAGGTTATCTTGTTTCTAATGTAGAGATAATTTTTTTGGTCAGGATTGTAGAAAACAGCTTTCATGCACTTGTCAGAATTCCGATATTTCTAACAACTATATTACTTAATAATAAGGACAGTTTACCATCAGACGCTTTCCTTTCTTATTTTTCTTAACATTAATTCAATCGTAACTGCAAGTTTTACTTTTTATCGAATATTTCGGATAACTACCATAGCTCTGATACTGCGGTAGGCAGTTTTAATGCATATCTGTACTTTATATTATTAGGGTTCGTAATAACTTAAGAAAACACAAGTATGTACTTGTTACTCATTATTATTTATTATTAAAAAGATTTTGGAAATGCATCTACCGCCCGTTCGGAAACCTAAACACTTGAGAAGAAGGGCAAGCAACTCAAGTGCTATCATTATTTTTCTTTATTAATACCTTACCTTTAACTATGTAGGTATAACATTATAAAGCTTAACTATCTTGTTTCACAACAACAGTCCAAAGACTCAAGTAATATTACATAATAATATCACATCACAACACGTGGATTATAAATACAATTAATTACACACTAAATATCAAAAGGTACTTAGCTTTGCAATTGCCGACTGTTCCGCTCGGTACGGCGGTCCCGCCAAGAGTCCCTTCTCGAGCCGAACGATGGGCTTTTTATACTACTACATCGACTGCACCGGAAGTCCATTTTAATATTCATTCCATAAACATTCTATTACAGTAATGGTAAAATCTTCAATCCACGCCATACTTCATTTTGTAAATTACTAAGAATATTTCACATTTTATAAACACAAAAATATATAAACATAACACGCTCAGACTGACCGGAAACCGCAGTAGCGGATGTGTCTAAAAATAAGCTATTGCCTTTTAAATAGTCTCTGATTTAAATGACACAATTCTATGCTAGAATTGTTATAGTTTTTGGGGTTATTAAAACCCTAAAATTACCTTTATCTAACACACTCGACAGCAGACTTATAGGTCATACACGCACTCACACAAACGCAAAAACATATTTAATATATATTAATATATATATATAGTACTCTCAATTTGGAAAAAAATATGTAAAGTAAAGTTAAGATATAATAAGGGAAAATATCTGTAGACGTAAAATAAAATGTAACTTCGGCGGATTATCACATACATAAGTTATTGTTAAGTTGATATTAACTAGTTACTAAATTAATTAATTTGTATCATGTTAATGTTTTTTAAGTTTGTCGAGATATAATGAAAGTAACAAAATACTAGTTACTAGTAAATTCACCATCACGCGACAGATCGTTTGATGATACCACACGTCGCGCATTTTTACATTAACGTACGCTTCGTACTTTTAATCAAATAACTTTTATGTTTAGTTTCGTCAAACTACTACACTGAATAACCTATACGTTAAAATTTAAAGATCTGAACTGGCTAAATATTTATAAACTTGTTGAATATATAATACATTTGTCTTTTTTTCAGTTCATAAGAAAACGTTTGAATCTAAACACGAAGTTTTACATTTTGGGATACTCATTCGGTGTCAACGTAGCGCTTGAGCTGGCAAGACTGTTTGAAAAAGAAGGTATTATTTAAAAACATTTTGTCTTAAAAGCTTCTGATTATGTTGATATTTTGCAAAGGTGCGACCTTGTCGGAATTTCATTACGAGTGAACAGTAGGCAAGTGTGCTACAGCCTACATCGTCAATTGCATCGTCACTTAACATCAAGTGAGATACCGGTCAAACGTTTTATACGTGATAAAATAATGGATTATCGTACAAAATGAAATAAACTGGCCAAATGCAAGTTGGACCCGCACTCATAGGGTTCCGTAACACGGTAGAGTATTCGATAACTAAGATTTTTCGCTACCCAAAAATTAACTTTGTTTTTCATGAAGTTTTTTTTAGTGTTTGTATGAAAAACAAAGTTATATTAGCGGTCGCTATATCTCAAAAACTGCTGACTGTAAAATCAAACGGTAGGGTATCCCATATATATGGAATGAGCTACCTGTAGATATCAGACGTGCTAAATCTCTCTTGCAATTTAAATCTTTAGTTAAAAAGCACTATTTGTCCCAAACTTGCTAATTCTACTGATCACACTTTGTTATAGACTTGAATGTATTCAGCTATGTGTATGTAGTTATTTGTATTTATAAAGTAGTTATGTATTCAACAAATTATAAAAAATATATAAGTATGTTTATGTAATATATGAATATATATCTACATCTATACTAATATTATAAAAAGGAAAACTTTGTTTGGTTGTGATGAATAGGCTCAAAAACTACTGGACCGTTTTTATAAATTCTTTCACCATTCCAAAGCCAAATTATCCACGAGTAACATAGGCTACATTTTATTTTGTAAAAAAATAGGGTTCCGTAAGATATTTGGGATTTAGCAAAACAACGTTTGCCGGGTCAGCTAGTATTATTATTATTATTATTTTTTAATACTGTATAAGCTAGCGTTTGACCACTATCTCACCTGTTGATAAGTGATGATGTGGTCGAAGATGGTAAGCACGCTAGGCCTAGAATGGGAACTGGCTCTCAAGGATGTATTGCGGAACACATTAGATGTTTGGTGACAAAATTTCTAACTTGAGGGTGGTAGCTGGCCAGGCGGACACTAGATAGTATCCTACCACCATGCGGGGGTTGTTGGTTTCTTAACGATGTTTTCCTTCACCGGAGGGCCACTGTGAAAAGCGCACATAATTTTTTTTCGCTAGAAAAATCCATTGGTGCCCGGCGGTTTGAACTCGGTACCACGGCATCAAAGCCGACCGTTCTCCCGATTACGCCACCGGGCCCTCAAAATATAATATATAATTATATATAATTTATATCTATATAATTTATATGTATTTGTATGTATGTCTATATATGTATATTTAGTATTTTACTTATAATAATAAATAAATATTTTATTGCAGTTTCCAGTTAACATAAATAATCGCCATCGCCAAACACCTTTTGTTTTTTGTTACTACTCCACACTTGGTTGTCTGGAAGAGATCGCTCTATGCGATAAGACCGCCGATTGTATCACCGAATTAGGTTTTTATGTCTAGATATTAAGGTTCTTTCCGGTATACAATAAAGAGATTATCTATCTATCTATCCCCCCGACAAGCGAAGTGGGAATAATTTTTTATTCATCGTATACACTATGTTGTGGAGTGTTGTTGAATAGATCTTTTAAAATGATATAGGGGTTGCTGATATTATTTTTTATTTAATGCTCCATCTACGAAATAGTGAACTATAAAGTTTTACTACAAATTTACTAATAACATATTTTTAGACTTTTGGGGGCAATCTACATGCAATACGATGATAAATTAGTTTAATATTTTTACCTTTGTAAAAAATTATCGAATCGGTGGTTTTGTTTTGTAAATTTGTTTTAAGTGTGACGTTCGACGTCTAGATGAAAGCTGAATGGCTCAATACCTTTGTTTTTTTTTGTAAATTCAAAGCAATACGTTATGTTTCTGTTATATCTATAATATTTTTTATTGAATATGATCTGTTTAATGTAATTTGACGTGTGTAAGTGCAAATTTTTAATTTGCCCATATACTGAATAAATGCTTTGACTTTTGACTTTTAAACGTCACCAAGGGTAACGCACGCGCGCACGGGGCATGGGCACACTGGTTCATATTTCCGAAGCAAACATGAATCACAGATGAATTAGTAGGAATTGTTTTACTATTTGCAGTGTGTGGAATTCTCATCTTTACACTGAACATAAATGTTGGTACTTTGATATTTTACCCACTATACTTTTCAAAATAATTAAGCTCCCATTTTGAAAGTTGAGAAATTCAACGCATTGTAGATATGATCGTTAAATCAAACAAAAGCACATTGTATTGTATTGTACACACATCGAAGATTGAGAGCTTCATTTCACTGTTTTTCACTGTTAAAACAAATTGATCTAGTTTAATGTATATTCACATTTTCCCCGTCATGGTCAGTTAGTCTTATTGATTTGTCCTGGGAAAACCGGAGGAAATAAAACAAAGATTTTGGAAGTATAAGTTATAATAAAAGTTCATATATTTACATTACAGCATAGAATTTAGGTACACATAATGATTAGCACAGTGTTTGAAGTACATTTCATGAAGTGAGCATTATTTTAAAATTTAAGTATAGCTTACATAAGTATTGCCATGATGAAGTTAATAGATGGATGTTAGACTTGTATAAAATATACCTCAATTCTTCCCCTTTATTAAAGTACATTTTACACGAAAACATGAGAATGAAATTTTATTTAATCATTAATTTATTTTTACCACACATTTAATTGAAGTTCGTATAGATATAAGATTCGTCAGAGCAGCTAAACTCGGTACTAAAGTTTGTGCGCTTTGCATGTTACATTACGATTGGTCGAAGCATAGTGCAATGAAGACTTGAATTAACTTACTTTTTGTTCCAGTAGGGCGTCCCCCCTCAAAATGCTCAACTGCCGGCAAAAAAAAGTTATAGCGGCTAAGATAAATTTATTAATTTAGCAGTAATAGTCGTTGACCTTAGGTGTTGGATAATTGTGTACCCAATACAAAATCCTTAGTAGAATTTTTTTTAAAATATGTTAAATATACGGAATCCTACAGTGTACGTGGCTCGGCACGAACTTGACTGGTTTTATTTTTTTCATGTTTGTTACACGATTACTCCGCTTATTCAAATGTTGATTTTTTAAGGGTATTGTACATTTTTACGGTGGGTCCATTACATAAAATCACAACGTCAGTTGGTGTCATGTAGAACCCTTAAAGCTGAGCGTCATTTCTTAACACTTGGTCCACGATTATATAATCTCATTAGCTAAACAATTGAAATCTATTCCTTGGCGCGAAAACAATGCATTATTTTAATTTTAAAATACTAGTAAACATAAAATACAGTAATACAAATTATGTCAATAATACGGGAAGGCTCTGACCCTGTAACAAAGTTTTTAACTAGTACGGGGAAGAGTTTTTTTTAACCGACTTCAAAAAAAGGAGGAGGTTTTTCAATTTGCCCGTATATATATATATATATATATATGTATATATATATATATATATATTTTATGTTTGTTCGCGGATAACTTCGTCGTTTATGAACCGATTTTGATTATTCTTTTTTTGTTCGAAAGGAGATATCCCAAGTGTGGTACCGTGGTAATTTTATCGAGGTCTGATAAGTATCTCCAGAGATATTGTGATAAACATCTCAAAATTGGTACTGAAAATGAATAGCGTGGCATTGAAGTCGGTTCTTTTTTAGTTTTTAAACGATATTATTTAATATCTTATAGGCTAGCTTTTGACCACTATCTCACCTGTTGGTAAGTCATGATGCCGTCGAATATGGTAAGCACGCTAGGCCTAGAATGGGAACTGGCTCTCAAGGGTAGCTGCCGGAACACATTAGAAGTTTGGCGACAGATTTTCTAACTTGAGGGTGGTAGCTGACCAGGTGGACACTAGATAGTGTCCTACCACTGTGCGGAGGGTGTTGGTTTCTTGACGATGTTTTTCCTTCACCGGAGGGCCACTATGCTCACACTTTGAGATGTACAAATAATTTAACTAACATTAACGATTACATAAGATAATTTTAATTTAGCTGTTATAGTGCTGTAAATTCTGAGATATGAATACATAAAATATCAATATTTTACCCACCAGGTCATGTAGGAGTAGTTTATTGCCTCGACAGCAGTCCTGATGCGCTTCGTGCCCAACTCAACGCCTACCTCGGTAATCTGACTGACGCACAATTACAGAACACCATCATCGAACACATGTTCACACTCATGACGGGCCTGGATTCAACTGCACTAAAGCGAGAACTAGGAACCAAAGAAAACTGGAACGACAAGGTTGAACTTTGCGTCAATAACCTCAAAGGCTTAGTTAACTACTCCCATCAATTCAAGAGACTTCTTCTTAATAGCGCTTATCAAAGAATTACACTCGCCAGGCAGTATCAACCAGATTTTACTCTCGAGTCCGAATTGATTCTTATAAAAGGCAATCCCCTTCCCGATATGAGCCAACTTCCCGAAGACTACAATCTATCTAAGTACACGACGAAACCTGTTAAAGTATTTGATATTGACGCGGACCATGACTCTGTATATCTAGACAGCAAAGTTCCAAATATCGTCAACAGATTCCTTGAATCTAAATTACTCGAAGAATTCAAGAATAAAAACCTCTGCTGGACTTACCTCGCTGATCCTATTAAGACGGTGTAAAATAATAATAAGCAGTCACTAACTTAATATAATACGGCCATTTATTAAGTTGAAATAAATTACTTTCAGTTACTCTGATTTTTTTTATTATTTCACCGTTAACTCCAAATAATTTGAAACCACACAAGCTAGCTCGTAGTATCAACCAGATTTTTTCTTGAATCCGAATTGATTCTCATGAAAGGCAAAAAGTAAGTATATCATTATATTTTTTGAAGTGTTACACCCTTGATATTTTTTGTAAATTTTATTTATCAACACCAATATTATAAATGAGAAAGTCAGTTTGTTTATTTGTTTGTTTGGGACTTCTTCACGGTCAAACGGCATGACCGATTTGGCTGAAATTTTGTACAAAGATAGTACATAGGGCAGAATAGGATATAGGATACTGTTACGTGCGGGGTGGTATTAAAATGCTAATCCGATGATATGAACGTTTATTTCCACTGAACACTAGGTTTAAAAATGTTCCACAGTAGTTGTCCAAATCGTCTTGCACAATTGTCAAAAGTCCGTTAACACACACTGAGGTTGTTGGTAATCACAATCACTGATTTCACTGTTCACAGTTCACAACACTAGTTCACTGAAAACACTTAACGATCACTTGGTCGCTATCCGCGCTTAGATAGTTACACTGTCGCTTCCAAAGAATGACTGCCTGAACGCCGCGGTGCGACGCTTTATATAGGGCACAATAATTAGCTAGATGTTTCCAGCATCCAGTAGAAACAAAATGAAAGAGACCAAAACAAAGCAATAAAAATCACAAACAATACGCGGCTTTCCTTTGAACATCTGATGTAAACAACTTTACCATACATGCTAATTTTATCTCTAACGACTTAAGAATAAGGTTTAATCTTAACTACAAAACTAGGTACATTGACTAGGGTCGGAATTCCAGGTAGGTTACTTTTATGACGGTCGAGTCGGGTGTTTATAGCCCCTTAATTAGTCTATTCTTTCCCACGCTATTTTTGTTCGAGAAGCTTGGCGAAACATCGCGACTCGACGACGCGATGTAACAATACTTTCTTTTTGGCTAACGAGTCAGGGAGTCTAGATATTTTTAATTGAATTTTGTAAATATAAGACTTCTCGAATAAACGGCTTGAACGATTTGCCTGACATGATGTATGAAGACAGTTCATAGGGCAGAATAGGATATAGAATACTTTTTTTCTGGCTATCGAGTCAGGGGTCCAAATATTTTTTGTTGAATTTTGTAAATATAAGACCTCTTCTCGAATAAACGGCTTGACTGATTTGCCTGACATGTTGTTTAAAGACAGTTCATAGGGCAGAATAGGATATAGGACACTTTGTTTTTGGCTATCGAGTCTAGGTGTCCAGGTTTTTTTAATTGAATTTTGTAATTTTGAAATTGTGTGGCCTCTTATCAGGTAAACGGCTCGACCGATACGGCTGAAATTTAATACATATATAGTTCATATGGCATAGAAGCACATAGAATACTTATTTTCTGGCAGTCGAGTGTCCAGATTTTATTATGGAATAATGTGTCCGCCAAGCGTTGTGACCGATTCAGCTCAAATTTTGTTACAAATACAGTTAATAGGGCATAGAACAACAAAGGATATTTTTTTTTAGCAGTTGAGTCTGGGTAACCTAATTTTTTTAATCGAATTTTGTAAACGTGTTACTTCTTCTCGGTTAAACGAGTTGACCGATTGAGCTGAAATTGTACAGAGACAGTCAATAAGACATAGACCAAGAGTAGAGTCTATTATCCATGCACATAGGTTACTTTTTTTTGCAATCGAGTCCAGTTGTCAGTTTTTTATTATTTAATTTTGTAAATGTGTTAAATTTTGAACAAAGACAATTAATAGGGCATAAAAGAGCAAACATTACTTTTTTTTCGGCAGTTTAGTGTGTGTGCCTATATTTTTTGTTAACTTTTCATAGAGTTCACATAATCATAAAAGTTTGACCTTAGGTTAGTACACAATGACTTAATTAGTGTCTAAATTAGGCCATAAAACTGGCAGGGTCATTAAAAGTCATCAAAATTTACGCGCTGGCTTTGCTTGCCGTAAGTGTTTTATCTGCTTTGTAGGAAGTACTCGTAATAGCCACATGTATCAAAACGATTCATAAATTAAAACAGTACAACTTTCAATAATCATAATGATTACTAACCTTAAAATAATTGGATATCAAGTTTAACCTGAGGGTCATCGGTGTTGCCATAGAAGGTCATAAAAACTGTCAGGGTCAGGTAAAAAATAGTAAAAAATTTTCGCGCTCGCTTCGCTCGCGCAGTGATAGCGCTCGTTACGCTCGCGCAAGCATTTGTTACATCTACTTTTTAGGTAACATTTCAGCATTTTTTGTATCTTAATAGCCACATGCATCAAAACGAGTCATAAATTAAATCAGTACAACCTTCAATAATCATAATGATTACTAACCTTAAAATAAGTGGATATAAAATAATATGGTGATAAGTTAAACCTTAGTGTCATCGGTGATGACTTAGTAGGGCATAAAAACTGTCAGGGTCATAAAAAGTCGTAAACTTTTTTCGCGCTCGCTTCACTCGCGTAGTGATAGCGCTCGCTTCGCTCGCGCAAGCAATTGTCACATCTACTTTTTAGGTAACATTTTAGCAATTTTTGTATATTAATAGCCACATGTTACATGGACATATGCCTCTCTCAAGACACGCAACTGAGCCCGATTTTCGGCTCTTAGTTTTTTCCAGTGTTTGTTGACATACATTGATGATACGATAAAATCATCAAAATAATGATACTTTTTTCCATTATTTTTGTTGATTTATTCAAAACCGCTCGACCCCCTTCGGGGGTATACCCTTTTTAATAAAAAAAGAATTATCGAAATCAGACTACTCTGTAAAAAGTTATGAGTGGTCATACATACAAAAAATATATATACGCGTCGACTTGATAACCTCCTCCTTTTTTTTCGTCGGTTTAAAATACATTAATGTTTATTTTCACATACTAACTACTAATACGATTTTGATGATATTAAAAATGTAGATAGTGTAGGTCTTGAAATAAAACATAATAAGGTACTTTTATTTTAAAAAATCACCTTTAAAATGGTTAAGCATAAATGATAAAGTTTCTATGGTAAATTTTATTACATACTTGGTTTGATTCACTCAACAGTCAACATTCGTGTGCAAAATGAAATTTGTAAGTATAGAAAACATGTATTCCCTGGTTCCAGTCACTATGTAGGGAAATACAGTTTACGAAAAAAAATTAAATAAATGAATGGAGTTTATTATGGTATTCTTAGAGACCAGAAGTGAAAAAAGCTAAAAAAATAAACAGTATCACAATACCCACATCTATATAATACCACAGAACCTCAACATAATAACAATAAACACTATCACAATACCCACAGCTATATAATGCCACAGAACCTCAACATAATAACAATTACATAAGGTGTCTAAGCTAACAACATAACAACGACGTCCGAACCGTACGACGGCCACACGAAGACTGAAGACTGATACCCGCTCGCTGTCCGCTTTTATACTATCGAGCCCAGTCGCAGCGTGAGGGTAGTTGGAAATATTCTAACACGGCCTCTCCTGACAGCGGGACATCCTCGACCGCTTCGTCAGCCACCTGGTTTCCTCCTGGCACTAGCACCTGCATCGATTTGCTCAACCTAGCGTGGCATCGCGCGCGTAACCGCACAGTGGCGTGATCAGCAACTGCAGGTCAAGCTCCGTGCAGAGTTCAGCACCATGCGCGTCCTTGGGCAGTGGCGCAACCGACGATAGCATCGCGCTGCCCAGCGTGGAGCTCAGCATGAAGCTCGGCATGCGAGTACCAGCGTGCAACGAGCACGCACAGCATGGCACGTACTCGCGCGTACTCGCGCAGTGGCGCGACTCTCACGTTGAGGAAAGCGCGCACCAGCACGTCTCGGACGGCACGCAGTCGCGCTGCGGGGAACGCGCACCAGCACGCCTCGGACGGCGCGCAGTCGCGCTGCAGGGAGCGCGCACCAGCACGCCTCGGACGGCGCGCAGTCGCGCTGCGGGGAGCGCGCACCAGCATGCCTCGGACGGCGCGCAGTCGCGCTGTGGGGAGCGCGCACCACCGTGGCGCGCACTCGCGCAGTAGCACAACTGCCGACAGCATCGCGCTTCAGCGCGCCGCTCTGCGTGGAGCTCAGCATAAAGCACGGCACGCAAGCACCAGCACGCACAGCATAGCGCGCGATCGCCAACAGATGCCGCGATGCTCGGAGGTCTGCAAACACCAGAAAGTCGGAGTACGAGTACCACAATGTCGTGGTACCAGTACCAAAATGTCGAGGCACGAGTACCAAAATGTCGAGGCACGAGTACCAAAATGTCGAGGCACGAGTACCAAAATGTCGAGGCACTACTGCACGGTCTAAACTGGGATCGTACCATAATAACTGTCTACGTATTGACAAATAACACTAATAGAATGTAGATAACAGCCCATGTACAGCGCTCGTTTGTCGGTATGACGATAGTCTCCCTATAGCAAATACTGTGGCGCTTAAAACTTATGAACATCACTGCACTGCGCCTGTCAACTTTTTAATTTGACTGACTTAATGCGTTCGCGAGCACCGCGTGAATAACTAAGGGGTTAAGAGTGAGACGGATAGTTCAATATAACCCTCAAACATTAACTACTCAATGCTACGGCAATAAATTTAAAACTATGGTCGAGTATACACTGAAACTAGTATAGTTACTTAATATTTGGCTTCACTTTGTATCTTATGTAAGAAGTAGATATAAGAATTCAAAATAAATTAATATTGACCTTATTGTGCTTTTTATTTTTCGTAATATGAAAACATCTAACTCAAACAAAACCTTTTTGTTATACCCGCAATTTCACAGTAAGAACAAGCTTACATGGTAGATATGTCGGACTAACCAGAAAGGACACTAATTTTAATCAGTTTCCCTGACGTCGGTTAACACTCTCGACTTAACTAAATTCCATTACGCTACTGATCAACCAGCATTGGTTAGATTTGAAAACGATTCTTAATCGCACTAAACACGGCAAACAAACCTATCACTGCAAAGTAATAACAATGTCGTCTTGTGGGTGTAACAGCAAATACAAATGTTAACACGACCTATTATAGGTTGTCGCACAATGATTTGACTACGCTTTTGCGTTTTTAGGTAGACAATTACTCGCATGTAAATCTCTTGGGCTTGCCCAACTATTTAACACAATCAACCTCCTCGCATAGTCGAGTGACGAAATAAAAGTAATATTTTAATCATACCTGTATCCACACCAACCATAGAATAATCCTGTCCGCCGCGTTTACCCGCCGACAAGCATTATCAGCTATGTTGCACGGAAGTAGCACACCAAAACAGCTTACATCTACAGAGAAATCAAATCAATATGAGCAACGGCAATTAAACGTGGCGTTTCGTACTCGGACGCGGTGGTAAACACTACCAGATAAGAACCCTAACAAACTAACCTTTATTGGAAAAAAAAATCAACGAAATTACTTTTCCGAAGTATTTTTATCTTTAAGAAATATCACATACCCCAAAATACCCAGACAAACGTCTAATTTACACTTCAACTGACGAATATTCACAAAAACCAGATCTCAGTATCACTTCGATTCAAAAACATTGTTGCACCTTAATTTATTCAAAACTGTTACTTTGAATAGATCAAGGTAAATGTCAGAGACGGCTTATAAGCGTAAAGTGCACGTGGACCTATCCCACTTCTGATCTTAGAGACCAGAAGTGAAAAAGGCTAAAAAAATAAACAGTATCACAATACCCACATCTATATAATACCACAGAACCTCAACATAATAACAATAAAAACTATCACAATACCCACAGCTATATAATGCCACAGAACCTCAACATAATAACAATTACATAAGGTGTCTAAGCTAACAACATAACCACGACGGCCACACGAATACTGAAGACTGATAGTCTGTGGTCTTCTTCCTACACCGGCTGGTGCAGGGTGAGGGGGTCAGGGCGTTGCCCTCTTCCCCTGGCGTTCTTCTGCGCCCATGACGATGGGCGCGTCTTTTCTTGTTTAGATCCTAAGACTCTGGGAGGTAACATTGGTGCATTGGGGTGCCCGCGGTGACCACTAGTTGCCGGCGCGATCAGGCCGCGCCAGGTTAATCGCCGTTCGGGGAAGCCCAGCGGACCGATCAGCAGCCACGGCAGCGGCCTCCGGCGGATCCCTCCTTTCGTCGATAGCATCTTTGACGCTGTTTGCGTCTGTCTGATTATTGGTGTCTTCGTCTACTTTTTCTTCTTCTTCCAGTTTTATGTATTCTCTTATGTAGGGCTTCATGTGTTCTTGTTTCCTTCCTGGGCGGTCGGGTGGCCTCGTGTGCAGCGGTGCTATCCCGCAGATGTGTTCATGCCGCGAGTTGTCCGCTCTATTGAACATCTGCCTGCTCAGGCACCTCGCGAAGGTTGTTAGGTCCTCGTGTTTTAAATCTCTCCGGATAACATCATTCCTTACGAACCGTGGCGCCCCCACAATGCTCCTAAGGGTGTAATTTTCTTGTGACTGGATTCTCCTCATGTTGGATCCACTAAGAAACGGGAACCATGCAGGGGCAGCGTATGTAAGTCTCGTCCTTACATAGGTCTTATAGACCAGCATTTTGAGTCCTCGTCGGCAGTCTGGAGTATCATACTGCTGCTAGGAGGGCTCTCGTTCTCTTCGCGTTTGAGATGACGTAATCAGTGTGCTTCTTGAATGTCAGGTTTCGGTCGATCTCGATACCTAGGTAGCGAACACTATTTTGCCACGGTATTTCTTCTCCTAGCAGCTTGAGGTTGGTTGGCAGCCACGTTCTATCCATACAGATGGCTTGCGTTTTTCCCACGTTCACCGTTAGCCGCCAGCGCTGTAGCCACTCCGGTAGGGCATCTAATGTTCTCTGCAGCAGCATGACGGCGTGATATGGGTTTTTGGATGCTATGTGGAAAACTGCATCATCCGCATAGAGCGCGAGCTGCGCCTGCCCGACGACTGGGATGTCGTCGGTGTACCAGGAGTAGCATATAGGGGAGATGCAGCTTCCTTGCAGCACGCCGGCACGGACCATCTTGAAGTTGGACAGCTCGTTTTCTACTGATACAGTAATTTGCCTGTCGCTGAGGAAGCTTCTCATGATGCGGACTATTTTCCTGTCTGTCTCTGCCTTTGCGAGCTTGTACAGGAGGCCTCCGTGCCATACGCGGTCGAAGGCTTTCTCCATATCGAGCATCACCGCTACTGTGACTTCTTTTCTGTTGAAGCAGCGGGCCATCTCGTTGAGCAACTTGCCTACTTGCAGAGTGGTTGAGTGTTCCGCTCTGAAGCCAAACTGCTCTTTTCTGGGCTCTATGTGCTTCATCAGGAACGGCATTAACACCCTCTCGAATAGCTTCGAGAGTGTGCTTAGAAGCGTTATCGGCCTGTATGAAGCAGCTTTTCGGGCATCTTTTCCGGCTTTTGGCAGCATGATCACTTTTCCCTTTTTCCAATCTGTGGGAAAGTGTCCTGCTCTGAGTATCCCATTGTATATCCTGGTTTTTTTTTTTTTTTTTTTTTTTTTTTTTTATGTATTATACCCTAGATCCTCCCACAAGATGGGAGCCTTTGTTTTCTATCTTTTCTTTTCATACCATTTCTCGCGTTTATCCTTCAACAGTCTTTCCTCATACTTTATCTTTCTCATATTCATCCTCTTTTGTCCTGATTGGTGGGATGCCAATCCTATATCCTACTCGTCTTATTTATTTACATATTTTCTTACAACTAGTTGACTCAGGGGTTACAATAATTGTTGACAAATAGGTCTTTTGTTTGGATCGTTACATATTTTTCTTACATCTATTTACATGCTTTATTATGCCTAATGTACATAGCTTATAAACTTAATTATAGGATTGTACATTGTATTATTACTTTTTATTTTTACATATTGCCTTACTTGCTACGTTTTTACAAAAATCTAAAAACTTATGACATATTTCCATATTTGCTACAATTATACCTAAGTTTTCTAGTGTTATATTTACATTTAGCTCTTGTTCGATATTATATCGGCTGTAACCGTAAATAGGGCATTCCGTTATTATGTGCAGAGCGCTTTCCTCAATTTGCGGGTCGCAAGAGCATGCCGGATTCTCCTTGCACTTGAACCGATGCAGATACGAGGAGAATCCGCCATGGCCTGTCATGATTTGCGTGACAATGGGATCAATTTTTATTTTCCTTACGAGAGGATACGCTTTTATAGCGTCTGGAAAATATACTTTAGTGGTCGAGGCCGTATCACCACTTGTGTAGCGCCGGTTCCACTCGTCAAGCGACTCCAAACGAATTTGCCGCTTGACGAATGAGACCGGGCATTTACCATAATCCGGCTTGGTTTTCAGTCGCAATGCTGCGCTTTTTGCGAGTTCATCCGCCCGTTCGTTCCCCTCCAATCCTGCGTGCGCCTTTATCCAGAATAAGTTTAGGATTTTACCAGTTTTTGCAATTTTGGATAAATTGGCTCTGGTTTTTATTGCAAGAGGATGGAGGGAAACGTTACGTACTATGGTTTCGAGCGCAGCACGGGAGTCGCAGAAGATATTGCAATCGGTTGTTTTGCTGCGAAGTGCCTGAAGCGTCGCTTCCGATAGAGCTAACAATTCAGCCTGATACACTGTGCAGCACTGCTGCAGTTTAAACTTGCGGGTACTCGTCTCCGCGCCATTAGTCCATAAGGATAATGCCGCGCCGACTTTCCCCTCTAGTTTACTTCCATCGGTGTAAATTTCCAGACCGTTATTGGAATACTGTTGCAGTGCTGCGCTGTCTTCCAAGCATGTGTATTGCGACACCATTTGTTCCGCGGGATGTACAATATCACCAAAGGCCACAGGCCCTTCCATCTCCCGGTCTCCTACTATTCGCAGGGAGTGACCTTTCTTTATTTCATAAAGCAAGGCTGCTTCCCTGACTCTGATGTCTAGAGGAAGCAGCCCTGCGAGTAGTAGTGCGGAATTTAATGAAACGGTCCTGTAGGCCTTGATGATCTTTTGCACAAATCCGCGTTGAACCGCGTCCAGTTGTTTACGGATACCTATTTTGTTTGTTGCTGGCGCCCACACACTCGCCGCATATAGTATTGTCGGCTCGACCACTGCTGTATATATTACCCTAATTACTTCCGGATGTAGTCCCCAGTGTATCTTGGCGGCTCTGGACAATTGTTGGTAAAAGTTTAGGGCTTTCCGGCATACGTTTCCGACGTGCGTGTTGAACGTTAATTTATCGTCAATCGTTACCCCCAATACTCTGATTTCTTTAGACATGCCAATGCCGATGCCGCCCATGCTCAGGCGTGGTGTGTCGTATTTAAGCCTCCTTGTGATGATCATAGCCTGGGTTTTATGTGGGGCAAATTTCAGGTTGTTACGGACACCCCACGCCTGAACATAGTCAAGCGCGGCATTGGCTCTTCCTTGGACTTCTTCGGTCGATTTACCGTCTATGAGCAGGACGATATCATCCGCAAACGCCTGGCCATAGTCTCCCCGCCTCTCAAGTCCTTTTAACAAAGGATCGAGTATCAGATTCCAGAGTATTGGGCCTCCGATTGATCCTTGTACGCAGCCTTTATTTGTCCGCTTTTCGTATTCCTCTCCGGCGTATCGAACTTTGACTTTCCTATTGCTCAAGTAACTATCGAGAACCCTTCGAATGTTGACTGGGCATTCTTCTTCGGCAAGACGGACTTTAATAGCCGGCCACCAGGCGCTATCGAAGGCTCCCTCTATATCCAAGGATATCAGTATTATTATCCTTTTTTCTTTCAGTTTACCGTGTATGTACTGTGTAAGGTTATAGAGGGAGTCTTCGGTGCTTCTCTGGGGCATAAATCCGTACTGGTTTCGACTTATCTTTGGTACTAGATAGTACTTCATTCGAGCTACCAGCATCTTCTCGAATACTTTTCCCAGCACCGGTAGAAGCCCTATTGGTCTGTACGCTTTCGGGACCGTGTACTTATCTTTGCCAGGTTTTCGAAGAACTATGACGGTGGCTACTTTCCAAGTGTGTGGAAAGTAAGATTTCTCCATGCATTTATTCAGTAGTGCCAGGAATAGGTTGGGGTCACTGTTAATGGCTCTTTTGCAAATATCTGCGGTGAGACCGTCATCTCCGGGGGCTTTTTTTGGGGTTGAATGTTTCAATCGCTGTCTGAAGTTCAGTCTTTGTAAAAGGCGGATCGCATAACTCATTATGTTTTCCGACATTCACTTGTCCTGCTTTCGCTCTGGTAAGACGGTGCTCCTCATTGTCGCTCTCTTCGAGGTCTTCCGGATAGAAAGTTTCTGCAAGAAGCTTTACGGAACCTTTTGCGTCCAATGTGGTGCCTCCGTCTTCCAAGGGCAGATCCTCTTCCCTTCTCTTCGTTCTGTTCAAAACCCTGTAGATCCCATCCCAGACTCCCTCCCTATCCTGTTTTCTACAAAACTCCTTCCAACTACTAATTTGGGCCTTTTGTGCCTCCGACTCAT
Source organism: Cabera pusaria (assembly GCA_954871355.1). NCBI lineage: Eukaryota > Metazoa > Arthropoda > Insecta > Lepidoptera > Geometridae > Cabera > Cabera pusaria. Next base: position 5,764,380 of record OX940900.1, on the reverse strand, counting down.
ACTCATTTTTCTTTTTCAGGTACTCGTCGACGACCTTCGCTCTACGGACCGGTGCTGCGCAGCGGATTCGATGTTTCCTGGTGGTGACTTCTTTCTTCATCTCTTCGAGCTCCTTGGACCACCACGGAATCGTAAGTACTTCAGTATATCCTGGTTAGGGCTGCGATGGTTTTCGGAGGGAGTCTTCTTAGTGTCTCGTTCGTGATGTTGTCGAGACCTGGAGCTTTTCTCCTTGGCAGGTGTTGTATAAGTCTCTGTACCCTACCGGGGGTAACAAAGATGTTTTCTGCGGCTTCGCTTCCTTCTTCTTCGGGGGCCCTGAAATACTCTTCTAGGTATGTCTCAACCATGTTCACATGTTCTGTGTTTGAGGTGTCATTCGGGGTAAACTGTACTTCAAGGGCCTCGGCGAAGATGTTAGCCCTGTCCTTTGCGACAAATTTCAGGTTGCCGTCTTTGTCTACCAGCGGTCGTGTTGGCTGCTTGGAAGTCGTGAGCTGCTTGCATAGCTTGTGGGTTGACGGTATGTCGTCAGTGATGTCGCAAATGTGTTGCTCCCACGATTCAGCTGCATGGTAGTCGAGAGCGGCTTTTACTCTAGCCACTAGGTCGTTAACCTTCTTTTTCGTAGTCGGGCATCTGGTGTTCTGCCATAACTTCCGGTTCTCCCTTTTCTCTTTTATTAAGTTCCTTATCCAGGCGGGCAGAGGATCAGGCCTCTGTCCCGCCGAGGAGGTGTGAGTCGCTGCTTCTAGGGAGTCTCGGATGGCTTGAGTTAGTTTTTGAGTGGATTCTTCTACGTCCTCCGCTGATTTTATGGGTAACGTCTCGGTTCTCTCCTGCACTTCGCTGGTGAATTTTTCCCAGTTTATTTTGCGCCTCATTCTGAGCGGTGCAATTGTTCCAGGTGTCTCTTGAATTGTTATGACCACCGGTCTATGGTCCGATGGCAGATCGTGTAGCACGTCAAGTGTGGGGGCTGTGCGTAGGTTTTTGTACACCACTAAGTCGATGACATCGCCGCGTCCATCCGGTGTGTAGTGCGTCCAGGTCGTCGGACCCGCGACTTCGTACGAGTGGTCCACCGAGTCTTGGAAGAGTCTTCTACCATTGTTGCACATGCCGCTTGAGTTCCAGTGTGTGTGCTTTGTGTTCAGGTCGCCGGCTATAATTGTTGGAGTATTTGTGCTTAGTAACTCTCTTAGCTCATTTGTAGATACAAATGAGCTAAGAGAGTTACTAAGCACAACAGAAGCACTAGATAGTGCTTCTCTTGGAGGCTTGTATATAGCGTACACGTTCAATTGTTGACCGGCGACGCTAATGAGCACTCCCAGTGCTTGTAATGACTGGAACTCAATGACGGGGATGGGTTGGTGAATTATCCTTCTGTGGACCATTACTGCCAGCTCTCTATATGTCCTGCCTTGTGCGCTGATTTCATCTTTCCCATATATATGATAATTTGGTATCTTTATGTTTGTTCTTGCGTTTAAATGCGTCTCGCTGACCAGTAGTATGTAAATGTTGTGCTCACGGAGGAAGGCGGTCAGCAATTTAACCTTCCCCGTGAGCGATTGGGCATTCCAGGCAACTATTTTAGTCCTTTCCATTGTTCTTATATAAAATTCGCATTAGCCCCATGAGGGTGGCAGTTTCGGCGTCGGTCCGGGCTTGCACTGCTTCGAGAATTTCTTTCAGTACGCCTATGGTTTGTCCCAGGGAGTCGTTTGGCCCGGAGGACTTGTTATCAGGTTTCTTAGACTTGAAGACTGATACCCACTCGCTGTCCGCTTTTATACTATCGAGCCCAGTTGCAGCGTGAGGGTAGTTGGAAATATTCTAACAGTATATAATAACGCGGGCGAAGCTGCGGGGCACTGCTAGTATTAAATATATCTAGTTATAGAAATTAGTTATAAATTAGTATGTAAGCTCATTATAAGCGAATTTTTCAATTCTTTATGAGTAAATAAAATTTCTTTGAACCTGAATATTCTCATCTGAGGATAGCCGTGGTCGTATGTCACCTACCGTAACAAGTAATCAGGTTTTAGTTTTTGATTTTTTTTTTCATCTGAGTATGTATGTATCCTCGTGAGTAAAACTATCATGAATTACACAAATCAGGTGTTATTTTTTAAATATTTAGCTATTGAGAGTGTTTTCTCTTGTTTTCCCTCCTTTATTATATTATACATTATACATTACAAACATAATATCCAACATTACAGTAAACAATAAATTACAACATTGAATCTTATAAAAACATCTCAAAGTAGAATTGTAAAACAAATGCAATAATTACACGAAGCCCAAACATACACATTCACATAACATTGACGATTACTACAAAGTGGGGGTAACTAACCTATAAAAGCAGACACCTAAATATGTCGTGAAAATATATTCAGAAGCAAATATTCAAATTAATGGATGCATCAATTGCACCATTAATGACAACAATATAAAACAGGATAATTTTATGTAATAAATTATTAATTTTAACCGTCCCTTTAAATGATTAAACATTTTAAGGGTTTGGACATGCGATTTAAAATCAAAGTTTACCAAATGTTAGTCTCTACGTAATTTCTAATATTTTATTATAAGTAGAAATCGATTCAGTAAAAATATTAAGCATAAAAATAATGTTGCCAGACCTCCATGACTGCGGTTTCAGGATGAAAAAGTTGAATAGAAGACAATGGTGAACCTTGGCATCTACATCGACCACTCCTGAATGGGACCACAAAGGATGATCAATAGCCATTGATTAATAGCCATTATGACTTGTATTGATAAAAATTCTCTTTATTTTTAATTAATTCTCTAAAAATCTTACAAATGATGTTGAATGGCCTAGCTGATTCTTCTCGTCACATCGGTCTTCGGTTGAATTTGGATAAAACCAAAATCATGTACGAGTACAACGATCACGTTGTTCCGGAACCGATTGCCGTAGATGGAATTCCACTTGAAGTTGTCACTAAGTATGTCTACCAACTTCGAAAAGAAAATCCAGAGAAGAAATTCCAAAAATAATTGGTTTCTTTTAAGGTCAGTTCAGGCCGCGACGCGATGCGATACGACGTGACGCGACGCTACGCAGCGGGCACTTAATATAAAAAATAACTTTAATTACTGTACAAAAAGATACACATTTCCTTATGTTAATTCGGCGCAGCCAAAAACCGCGCGGCGCAGCAAGACGACCCACGGTGCAGCCCGAAGCCGCCGAATCAACTCAATGAAATGTGTATCTTTTTGTGTAGTAAATAAATTTCTTTTTATATCACTCTTTTAATGAATGCGCGCCGCGTCGCGTCGCGGTCTGACCTGAATCTAAAGCAAAATCCTTTTTTATCCTGACTGTTAATTTATTACATTTTTAACCCCCGACGCAAAAATAAGGGGTGTTTTAAGTTTGTCGTGTGTATCTGTGTGTCTGTCTGTGGCATCGTAGCGCCCAAACGGATGAACCGATTTTGATTTAGTTTGTTTTGTTTGATAGATGACTTCGTTCAGCTTTTTAAATATTATCAGCTCTTTTTTGGTTAAAAAAACTACGATTATAATTTTCCTAAGGTCGTAGTCCTTTGACCGCGGACGTCAAAAAATAACAAAACGGTGCTTTTGCGCACTACTTACGTCACTCTGTTGCCATCTGTTTAGCGTTGTTATTAGTCAAATCATATCCGTGTTCTGTGGTCAAATCCACAGATATATTAATAACGGTAGTATATCATATGTATTAATTCGAAATTCAGTATCCTGTTACTTCAATGATATAGCAAAAATATTACGGGTACCTCAATGCTAAAATATGGTAAGCTTGACCTAATGCTGAGACATCTCCTTGAATCTGCAGAATACTCTCAACTCCTCGTCTGAGATGTCGTGTTTAGGCTCACTGGAATAGTCACAATGAACAAAATTATACATATAGGTACAAATCAGTCGGGGGTGGTTTTAAATTTTTCTTTCAGCTCAGCTTCAGCTTTCAGATTGCTTTCAGCGCTAATAACGTCTAATATTATGATTTGTTTGTGACAGCGGCTATTATGACAGATGGGCGAACGGACTGACCTCGGGACCTGACAGTAAAGTGTCAGTAATAGCGTTGTGTTGACACCCTTTAAGATGTGTGTGACGAAAGTGTGAAAGTGTGTGCGATCTTATTGTATTTTTTCCTAAAACTTGTGTTCTTCCGTGAGTTAATATGTAATAAATGTGGATTATTAACCATTAAGTGCCGGTAAATGTGTGCGAGTGTAGGAAAACAGCACAATGTTGAAAAACGTGCTATTTGTGTTCTCACCAAAATTCCACTAAAAATCTTCAGTAAACACCACATTTTTACTGAAGGTATTTGACTTTGACTAGACTTTTACTTGATAACTGACCTAAAATGTGACTTTGACCCATCTCTACACTAAAATTCATAAAACTCGGAGAATTTCGATAATTGACACTGACTAAATACACTAATCGTGTGGAGCCAAATTATAACTTAAAAAAAACTCTCTCAAAAACGAAACATATTTTTTAATTGGGTACCTAAGGAGCAAAGAGTAACATAATATATGCTACGGAGCCTTTAAACAATTTTAGACTTTTTTCGTGTGAATCGCCCTTGCATTAATTGCGTCTAATTATTATTCGTGTTAAATCAATGTGAAATAAACTACAAATGCTAAAATCTTATCCGAACTTAAGCTATAATCCCAAATTATTGCGAACCCTATTCTACCCAAGTCCAGGCAGCACTTGAAATTTTCAATATTCAAAGAATAATAAATATTCAATTAGTATACTCATTATTGTGCAGTATATATATACATAAGTGTATCAGGTAACTTTAAACAGCTAGAAGTAGTTTGTAGTGAAGTGCTGAACTCTTTATTTGGTTCGGTGAGTATTTTGGTATAAGTAGTATTTTATTTTGGCGAGTTTTTATTATGTTTAATGAACTGGCTTAATTTATATTAATTGTCATGAATTGAAAAAAATTATGTGCGCCTCTCACAGTGACCCTGCGGTGAAGGAAAATATCGTTAAGAAACCAACAACCCCCGCATGGTGGTAGGACGCTATCTAGTGTCCGCCTGGCCAGCTACAGCCCTCAAGTCAGAAAATCTGTCGCCAAATATCTAATGTGTTCTGGCAGCTATCCTTGAGAACCAGTTCCCATTCTAGGCCTAGCGTGCTTACCATCTTCGACCGCATCATCACTTACCAACAGGTAAGATAGTGGTCAAACGCTACACTATACGATAAAAAAAAATATTCAGGCTAAGAGAAGCTTAGTGGATAATTCATCAATCTCGATCGAACCAACCTTTTTTGCGCCTCGCGCTCCTGCCACCATACGAAGCCGCCGTACACGTAGGCCTCACCAGCCGCCGATCCGGCCGAACCTCTTCACGCCGTCACTCAATCACTCCTCTGTAGTCTGCGCACGCAATGCTCCGATTCGCCCGGCACTCGGACGATTCGCTTCGTACGCGTCATGACTTGTGAGCTCAATGCCACTTCTGAAATAATAAAAATCTGTATTACAATTTATAAACAAGCATTTATTTTCGCTCATAATACAATACTGATCTCCCGCTCTTTTCTCCATAACCACAGAGTTCCTAGCTCTATCTTCTGTTTCTACCGCTAGAGGCGCCACCCGCTCGGTTAGACGCACCATGCAGGTTTTATTACAGCAAAACGCTAACAAGAGGGAACCTAGACTGAGGGAAACACAAAATACTTTAACATACTTACATTGAGTCCAAGACACTTAACTTGAAACACTACACTAAATGTTCATGACTTATCTACCGCTTCATGAATATCTCTCAGTGAGGCTCCCGTAAATACTGGCCTTGTATATAATAGCACATTCATCAAGCTCGACTTCATCTTATAAGTGATGTCGGAAATCGTGGAAGTCCTATTAGTATTGGCTTTTTTAGCTTCTTTATTGATCATATTCAATTTTTCTGCCCATACTTCGGCGTCTATTACGCTATTTGGAAAATCAATTTTTTTCAAAGTCCTGCGAACATCTTCCTCGGTGTTAGCGTCAATCACGTTAGCTTCTTTCAGTATGTCTCTTAAATTATTTTAAACATTTTTCCATCCTTATTTTATGGAAAAACACATGTTTCCCTTTTTAATAATTTTGCATCGCCCTACTTGCCGATTTTTCGCTGTCGTTTCCTTCCAATTTATAAGCCGTTCCGTCATTCGAACAATAAAATAGTCGTTTTAATACAAAAATGACGTATTCGTCAGGATAGTCTGAGCTGGCACCTATTTAGATCTCACTTTTTTTGTCGTTGAAGTAAACAACCAAGGCATATATCATCATATTGAATTTGGCACTCATTTCACATTTATGTTTTTGTTGGGATACCATATACTGTATATCTCTAGTCAAAAAGTTATACAATAAAATCATGTTTTATATATTCAGGTCACACAAATAATAATTATTGAAACTGACGTTCAATAACATACCTACAACATGGAAGACTCTTCCAAGAAAATGTGTCATCTTGAAGGAGATGAAATAGTCATCAGTGGAATATCAGGATGTTTTCCAAATGCCGATGACATTAAACAATTTGATGAAAAACTTTTTAATAAGGTCAGTACTTTGTTTTGAAATAATTAATGTGTGTGCATGTACAACGTGAGTTCAAAGCTCAAAACATTTATTTTGTTCATAGGTTCCCCGCCATGTCAAAGTAAATAAGTTTACCGCAATTTTATCACATTACGCTTTTACAAAACTTAAAATAATCAAAAGTTTTATTTTAAAAATAAATAAATTATTGCCTTTAAAGTTTACTCGATATTTTTAGATTAAGATTTTAGATGTTTACTCGATAGGAAAAATGAAACCCAATTTTGCGATTTCACAAGGGAATCAAAACTGTAGAGTACTTCCCGTTGACCAAGAATCATGCAATTTGGCAAGAAGCAAGGTCTTGCAGTACTTATAGAAAAAATCTATCATCCCATAGCGAATCGAATACCACAAAACATCATCGAAATAAAGCGACTTGATTAGTGACATTTGTCTTAGTTTCAAGGAACAACAGATGAGGCCATCCCTATAAGATTATTTATTTTATTCTTTTGTAAAAACTTTTTAAAAACAAAACTTTTGTAAAAACAACGTACAAAAACTTATAAAAATAACCAAAGAGTTTTATTTTATTTTTTATAATTATTTATGTTTTTTCCGTTAATTTCTTTTTATTTCCGAAAAAAATGCATGCAGAATCCTTACAGACCCACGGATCTTACTCACTTAAGGGACTTTACCTACTTAGGTATAACGTGAAGCATTATTGCTTTAATTTCTTATTTATGTGTTATATAATCTGTTATACACTGTGCTATTTTTAGGTGGATATGGTATCAACATTTGATGAATTTTCATACATTACGCACCCCGAATCACCGTATCACATCGGGAAAATAAATAACATGGAGAAATTTGATGCTCAGTTCTTTAGAGTAACTCCAAAACAAGCAGCTACTTTAGATCCTGTAGCTAGAAAATGTATGGAACAAGCGTTTTTAGCTTTTTTTGATGCAGGTAAGCATACTAATAACATAATGAATGGAATCAACATACACCATAAAGAAACTACATCTATCGGCTTGCCATGAAATGAACTGATATGAAATGAATTAATATACATATCTAATATATATATTTTTTACATAAAATAGAGTGCAATTTGATGGTTTCTTTAAACATAAGTTCTTTCTATATCGCTCGTACGTGAGCATGTGAAATCAGTGTTATAATATTATAATTATACACAATCACAAGTAACAAAATTAAAATTTTGAATAAAACACCCACGACAGCGTCCTTTAAAAAGTAAACGTCATAACCACCACTAATTAATTACAAACCGTTTAAAGACAAAATCAAACTAGTAGTTTTGGAAAAAAATTACAACATGGATTTGCACACACAAAACACCTCTCACCCCAAACGCATGAATTTGCACAAACAATGTTTGCTGCAGCGCCCCCTGGTGATTTATCACTGTAACACCCATTTAAAAACATGCACCAACCAAACCCAAACCTATAACTGAAAATTGCATCAAAATTGGACTAGTAGTTTTGGAGAAAAATGGAAACATGGATTTGCACACACAAAACTCCTCTCACCCCAAACGCATAATTATACCGTCTCCGTTCCGTCGTGGATAAAAATGAATGAAGATATGATGTGTTACATTATTATAATTATATCAAGATTATCTGTCATACAACCACACATTTACAGCCCTAAAAATACTATAAGAATCTTTGTCCTGACATACTGACTGACTGACTAACTGACTTACTGAATTAGAGACAACGTACAGCCTAAACTACTGGTCGTAGACACTTGAAATTTGGACAATATATTTGTCTTAGTACGTCGATAGGGTAGATATGATGTGTTACATTATTATAATTATGTCAAGATTATCAGTCATACAACCACACATATACAGCTCTAAAAATACTATAAGAATCTTTGTCCTGACATACTGACTGACTGACTGACTTACTGAATTAGAGACAACACACAGCCTAAACTACTGGTCTTAGATACTTGAAATTTGGACAATATATTTGTCTTAGTACGTCTATAGGGTAGATATGATGTGTTACATTATTATAATTATGTCAAAATTATCAGTCATACAACCACATATATACAGCTCTAAAAATACTATAAGAATCTTTGTCCTGACATACTGACTGACTGACTGACTGACTTACTGAATTAGAGACAACGCACAGCCTAAACTACTGGTCGTAGATACTTGAAATTTGGACGATATATTTGTCTTAGTACGACGTTAGGGTAGATATGATGTGTTACATTATTATAATTATGTCAAAATTATCAGTCATACAACCACATATATACAGCTCTAAAAATACTATAAGAATCTTTGTCCTGACATACTGACTGACTGACTGACTGACTTACTGAATTAGAGACAACGCACAGCCTAAACTACTGGTCGTAGATACTTGAAATTTGGACGATATATTTGTCTTAGTACGACGTTAGGGTAGATATGATGTGTTACATTATTATAATTATGTCAAAATTATCAGTCATACAACCACATATATACAGCTCTAAAAATACTATAAGAATCTTTGTCCTGACATACTGACTGACTGACTGACTGACTTACTGAATTAGAGACAACGCACAGCCTAAACTACTGGTCGTAGATACTTGAAATTTGGACGATATATTTGTCTTAGTACGACGTTAGGGTATAAGAAGAAAGGATTTTCCAAAATTAACTTCTTAAGGGAATGAAACTGGGCTTCTAAGTTTGTATGGAGAAACCGATTCGAATCATTATTTTTTTAATCGGAAGGTTTCTGAAATGTTTCCATTGTAATTTCATCGAGATACTTTAAGAATCTTCAGAGATATTATGACGATAATATGGGTTTCGAGGAGGACAACGCACAGCTTAAACAGCTGGTCATAGAGATTTGAAATTTGGAGGGTACATTTGTTTTAGTATGTAGGGGTGTACTAAAAACGAATTATTGGACATTTCACCCCAAAGAGGGTTAAATAGGTTAAAAAATTGGTATTTGAGTAGTTCACTTAATATAGAAAATTAACTTAGCAATATTTTTTGCCAGGGGTGCATTAAGGTGGTGCAATGGGGATGAAAGTTCATAACGAATGTTTTTTATTTATGAAATTATACTGATAAAAATTGTTGTTTGAGTATTTTATCAAAAAAAAGTGTTTATTTTTTGCCAGGGGTGCATTAAGGTGGTGCAATAGGGGATGAAAGTTCATGGCAAAGTGCTTTATTTTTAAATATATACATATATATATGATAGTAAATGGTATTTAACTAGTTCGTCTAAATATAAAATAAAACCCTATTTCCCTTGGCCATGCTAAAATTTAAGAAAGGGTGGACCGGACCGAATTAGATTTCTTTTTTGTGTTGTTTGTGTAATTGTCCGGACAAGGTTTAATTGAATGAATCGTTTTAAATTATTAAAAGCAGTTTTTAATGCTGGCTAAGCCGCGGGGCACTGCTAGTAATTCATTATTTTTTATATTGCAAAATAAAGTACGCACAATATGATCATAAATAATTAAATTAGTTCTCTTATTCTGCCTGTCACAAGCGTGCAAAATATCTAAATTGTATTTCATAGTCACAAATCACAATCTCAATTTTTACTAGTATAATTTGTATACCTTTAAAATTAATTAAATAAATAATCAATTACTTATTCAATAATATCGTTTAAAAACTAAAAAAACAACCGACTTTCGACTATTTCATACAAATGCATAGAGGTGCTCAGAGGATAGCTGTGATCGTATGCCACCTAAGTTGTCTAATTAATACACGATACATATCGAATAGTTTGTACGTAACAATTTCAGATGAGAATATTGTCTTGTTTCATACTTTTTAGAGTGTGATTTTTTGTGTTATAGAACTTTTGTGTTTTAACAAACTGACTCAAAAAAAAAAATTACGTCTAAAAATCAATATGGATTTTCGGGTTTTATAAAAATGAATCCCTATTTCCATTAGTCACACGAAAACTTGCAAACGGTGGGACCGATTTGGTTAATTCTTTTTTGATGTGTTTTTATGATGTAAAGGTTTTTACGAAATATTTTTTAAGTCAATTTCCGAAGTTTCTACGCGGGCGAAGCCGCTAGGCACTTCTAGTAAAATATAAATCACATTGTGTTTATTTTTATAGGTGTAAACCCAGAAACCCTAAAAGGCTCAAAAATGGGAGTCTTTATTGGTTCAATGCAATCTGATACTGCTACATTTTATTTATACTATAAGACTCTTGAACACCGAAGTTTTATTATATCTGGGTAAGTGGATACTATTTTGTATTTTTAATTTATAATGGTCACTGACACTACTATTATAAAAGTTATTTACGTGATATTTACCATGATTTTGTTTTTGTGAATTGTCAGTGGGTATCACAAGCAAACAAAGCGAACAACCTGCTTTCATACTCATGTCGGTCGTTCGGCGCCCTTACCATTAGTGTCATCATCATCATTATCAGCCGGTATATCAAAGAATCAAATCAAAGCATTTATTCAGTATGTAGGCAGTATAAATATACGCACATATACACGTCAAAATCATAAAATAAATCATAACCAATTATCAAGTAAACATAGCAAAAGCAGAATTTAACGCTTTGAATTAGAAAAAAAAAAGTAATGAGCCATTCAGCTGTCATCCAATCGTTTACGTCAGAATATTATAAAACCACCCACTGCACCCGCACGCACCACGAGCTCGGAGCTCACCACGTGCGGGTGCAGTGGGTGGCAGAGCATCGCAGGTCGTTGTCCCTGGTGCACGCGCCGACTTGCTGCGTCGCTGCCTTCACTCGACGACGCTGCGACTGCCGGCTCCGTCGCTCCCAACTCGTTTCAGTTTAATATTTCAGTTAGATATTTATGTTGAATGTTTTAGTTGAATATTTCAGTTGAGTGTTTCGGTTAAATATTACAGTTAGATATTTTATTTATAACTATGTGTTTAAATCGCGAAAGTTTAAAGTTTACAATCCCGTATATTTATCTATACTTTTTATTACTATAAAACTTTTTAACAAAAAAATGAAACCGCCGAAAAAACTGAAAAGCAAAAAATAATTAAACGTTTTTATTTAACCTCAATAACGAAATTCTTAAACTACTCTTAGTAAGTAATTTTTTTTAAGTATACCTAAGTTTATATTTTAGTTATTGTTTTGAGTTTTTAACTAAACATAATAATTAAGTTCTTAAACTAATGTAAGTATGTATATCTAAGTAATTTTGAGTCGGCGCCAAACAAGCAAATTAATTAATTACATAAACCGTGATGCGCGGCGGAGCCATCGCGTGACACGACAGTTCGCCGGAAAATGTCAGCGAGACTGCAATCTGTGACGGCCCGTGACGGGCACACGTCGTTTTGAGTGGTCGTGCATCTCTATTTAGTTTGTGGGTCGTGTGGAAGCGCATTTTTTGGAATGTTTAAGTTCATCGCTGGAGATTTCACATTGCATTGTTAATTTTATTTGATTATTTTTTTTAATTTAAGAGGTTATTTAGTGATCTTTGCTTATTGATTATTTGGCGCCGACTCAAAATTACTTAGGTATACATACTAACATTAGTTTAAGAAATTAGTTATTATGTTTAGTTAAAAACTCAAAACAATTACAAAAATATATACTTAGGTATACTAAGAGTAGTTTAAGAATTTCGTTATTAAGGTTAAATAAAAACGTTTAATTATTTTTTGCTTTTCAGTTTTTTCAGCGGTTTAACTTTTTTGTCAAAAAGTTTTATTTTATAATTTTTTGTGGCCATATCTACTACGTTAAAAGCAGGCGTCATTGCCTACCCCTGGCATAGACAAAATGTATATAGAACATTTATGCTCTATAATAATAATAAAAATAATTTAAGATCACATAAAAAACTAAAAAAACCGACTTCCAACGTCACGCTAGTCAATTTCAATACTAAGTTTGAGGTGTTTATCTTTATATCTCTGGAGATACTGAACATATCTCGATGAAATTTAAAGTGTACCACCTGTAAAATATCATCATCATCATCATCATCATCCTCATAATCAGCCGGTATCAGTCCACTGCTAGACATATGCCTCTCTCAACACACGCAACTGAGCCCGATTTTCGGCTCTTTGTTTTTTCCAGTGTTTGTTGACATACATTGATGACATGGTAAAATCATCCAAAAGCCAAGTGCAAGTCGGACTCGCACTCGTAGGGTTCCGTAACACAGTAGAGTATTTTATAACTTTGATTTTTCGCAACTACAAAATAGTGTTTGTATAAAAAACAAAGTTATGTTTGCGGTCGCTCTATCTCAAAAACTGCTGACTATATCTCGTTCAAACCAATTTTCGTTGAAAGCTTTTAGTGAGATCTACAGAATATATTTTTTCTAGATTTTTCACTCCCTTACTTTAGAAGTTAGAGGGGGGGGACCCACATTTTATCACTAGACGCGCCTATCTTTTAAATGATTGACTTTGAGAAAAAATGATATTAGGGACCTTAATGTCATTTTTAAAGACCTATCCATAGATACCCCACACGTACAGGTTTAAAGATTTTTTTTTTTTTGTTTCAGTTTCATGTATGTCCCCCCTTAAACTTTTGTATTTTTTATTTTTGTATAAAAATCGGAAAGCGGTTTACAGAATACATCTACCTACTAAGTTTCAATTCTGTAGTCCTCATAGTTTCGGAATAAAATGGCTGTGACATACGGACGGACAGACAGACAGACAGACAGACATGGCGAATCTATAAGGGTTCCGTTTTTGCCATTCGGCTACGGAATCCTAATGATACTTTTATCCATTATTTTTGTTGATTTATTCAAAACGGCTCGACCGATTTCGTAAAAATTTAAATGGGACCCCTTGGGGGTATACCCTTTCCAATAAAAAAAGAATTATCGAAATCAGACTACTCGGTAAAAAGTTATGCGTGGTCATACATAAAAATAAAAAAAATATATACGCGTCGAGTTGATAAGCTCCTCCGTTTTTTTTTACGTCGGTTAAAAAGCGTAACGGCCTGAGTGCACGCTCGACTTAAGCGTTTGGCGGGGCAAGGCGTGCAGCGTTCGTTTTAAACAGATGCAAACACTCGCGAATGTCCTGAGCGGCGCGGCGGGAGGAGCGTGCTGGTTTGCGGTGTGCTGGTCGTCGAGCGTGGCATCATATTTAAGTCCAAACCAGTTTGTGTTTTGCAGCGGCGAAAAAAGCATGCGCGCTATGATGTTTGAAGAATTAATATAGAAATCCATCTCAAACCAGAGTTATGGTCATCAACTCATGCGCTACATGAAAAAAGATAAATTAATTCATAAAAATAGAATTTTAAATATTTATAATTTTAATGGATGTTTGGGAGCACAAGGGATGTTTGGGAGCACAAGGGATGTTTGGAAGCACATCATCATCTAGTGCTCCAAGCCGACCTCACCTGCAAGTGGTCATCCTGCTAGATAACGGACGAGGCGACGGCGACCGACCGATGGCGGGATATCCATCACGAATATGCTATGCAACTAGCTAAATGCAACAGGCCGGTATCGGGCAGCAGCGACACCGGTGCGACTAGCTACGCTCTGCTATTGCCAACGGGATCACTTTGATACGCATAATTTTTTATTCCTAATTTACTTTGGCATAACAGGTTACGCATAATTTGTAATGGCATACTAGTACTAATGCATATTTTTTTTTGGCATACGGTATAAAAAGGCATACTCATCATTTCGTCTATATTTTATCGGCATATTTTTGATTCCCATAAACTTATAAGGCATTTTATTTGTTCGCCTAATAGTTATTACACATAAATATGGAATGTCATAATTGTGCGAAATCACTTATTTTATGTTGAGTTATACCTATTAATGATATATAATGATACAAATAATATCGTTTAAAAACTAAAAAACAACCGACTTCAATGCCGCGCTATTCATTTTCAGTACCAATTTTGAGATGTTTATCTCAATATCTCTGGAGATACTTATCATACCTCGATAAAATTACCATGGTACTACACTTGGGATATCTCCTTTCGAACAAAAAAAGAATAATCGAAATCGGTTCATAAACGACGAAGTTATCCGCGAACAAACATAAAAAAAAAAATATATATATATATATACGGTCGAATTGAGAAACCTCCTCCTTTTTTTGAAGTCGGTTAATAACACAGTTTACTTGATTAAACGTATATTTGAATTTTTATGAACATGCTTTAATAATATTACAAATATGACAATAATTTTTAATCACATAACATATTAAAGAACTATTTTTAACAATACATTAATGTTATTCATTGAAAATTAACAAATATAATAATAATATAATATTTATCCTATATAATGAAACATTGTTTTTGATACTATACTGTGACAGTAGGTTAAAGTGCGGCGAGGGTGGCCCTTGGGCCACCTTCAGGCCGCGAACATGTTTATTTTACGTATGCAAGTTATTTTAGCTTACGAAAACAGCTATTTTACACAATTTACAAACATCTTAAGTGTTTAGGCAGCTATCCTTGAGAACCAGTTCCCATTCTAGGTCTAGCATGCTACCATCCTCAACCGCATTATCACTTACTAACTGATGAGATAGCGGTCTAAAGCTATATATATAAAAAACTTACCTTTTCTCGAAGTGCATCTGGCTCATGATTATGATTCTGGATTTGCTTAGATACTAGTTCATGAATTTGGTCATCGTTGAGTTTTGTAATTAGTCGAGAGTTACATTTATAATTACTATCTCGCCGTAGTTCACACTCCCAGTAAACCTTATTTTTAATTTCTCGATTTTTTTTGTATATGAAACCATTCATATTTAATTTTATCCCTCCTCTATTACTTTTAAATATTCGCACTGTATTTTCCATTTTATTTAGTATTTGTATCTTCAATTATTCAATTAAAACAAATAGACTACTATGCGTCTACAAAACAAACAACAAACACTAAATGGTCGAAAAGTTGTAATACCTTCAATCAGGAAAAATAATGAAGCGCCTACATTTTTTATTACAGCAACTGTTACAAATTATGAAATGGTATTTTTTTAACATAAGGAGTTTTTATTGTTCTAAAATAATGTTAATAATTTAAAAAAATACTTTTCTTTAGAATATTGTTATGCATAAAAATAATTATACTAAAAGAAAGTATGTAAAAAAAATATGCTTAAAAATTTATGCCCAATAAGAGTTATGCGCTTATAATATAATGCCTTACTATATTATGCTTACAAAAAGTTATGCTAATAGTAATATGCGAAAAGAAGTATGCCAAATACATTTATGCTAAAGAAATATATGCGTTATGAAATTTAGGACAAATGAAATTATGCTAATGTTTATTATGACAAAAAAAATTATGCGTAACAATAGGGAACCATTGCCAACACGCCTGCTCAGCGCAGCAATTACGAGCAAACCCTTCAATGGCAAGTCCAGAGAAACCACGGCCCCCAGTTCCCGGTCGCCCTGCTATTCCAGATCACAGCGGCGGTCTCGGTTGCGGCAGGGCAGGGGGTGCGAAGAATCCCCGGGTTACGGATGGCCGCCAAAAACCTTTGACCTTGGCGACGTATAACGGCAGAACGTTTAGGCTAGACGAGCACCTGGCGCAATTGCGAGCACGAACTCGGAAAAATAAAGTGGCATATTCTTGGGTTATGCGAAGTCCGAAAGAGAGGGGGAGGACACCGTAACCCTTGAATCTGGCCACCTGATTTATTTCCGAGAGAGAGAGACCAGCAATCCAAGGGCGGCTTAGGGTTCCTGGTAAATAGAGCTCTTTGTGACAACGTTTTAGAAGTTTCGAGTGTGTCGAGCAGGGTCGCGTACCTTGTTATCAAGCTGACGGAGAGGTATAGCCTCAAAGTTGTGCAGGTTTACGCACCGACCTCGACACACTTGGATGATGATGTGGAGGATATGTTCGGGGATATATCGAAGGCCCTTCACTTCACCACCAAGGCCCACTACAACGTTGTCATGGGGGACTTCAACGCCAATGTGGGAATACAGCATTGCAGTGAATTGGTAGTAGGATCTCATGGTTATGGCAGCAGGAATCATAGGGGGCAAATGCTTGTCAACTTCCTCGAAAAAGCCCCTCTTTTTCGAGGAAGTTTCGAGGAACTTTTCTTAATACATTCTTTCTTCAAGAAAAAGCCCCACAGGAAGTGGACATGGCAGAGCCACGACTCTATGACAAAAAGTGAGATTGACTTCATCATAACGGACAAGAAGCGTATATTCAGAGAGGTTTCATTGATCAATAGGTTTAATACCGGTAGCGATTACCGACTTGTCCGAGGCTCTCTGAATTTCAATTTCAAGTTTGAACATGTCTGTTTGATGAAGTCTAGGCTCCGACCCACCCTGCTCCAAACCGTAGTGGGATCTGAAACTTTCCAGTCAAATCTGGAAAATCGATTTACTGCCGTGGAAACCACAAACAGCGTTGACATAAACCAGGCCCTCGAAAATGTGGTCGGAATCCTCCGGGAAGAAGGTCTGAGATTTTGCGAACTACACTACTACTACACACTTCAACATTTTCGGAAGAAACCCTCGACCTAATAAAGGAATGGCGCGAAGAGCCACCAGACACTTCGTCAGAAAGGCATGCTCTAAACAAAGATTGGCAAATTCATACGACGTGACCTTAAAAATTCCAATACTCGCTCTATCGAACGAGCAATTGAGCAAAATCGGGGGTCAAAAGTGTTTGTCCAATCTCTTGGGAGAAGCCATCCGACAAAGTTGACCACAGCCGGTGGTACGGTCGTTGCTTCCAAGTCAGAGGTTCTTTCGGAAATTGAACACTTCTATGGCCAGCTTTACGCTTCGCATGCATCTCAACCTGATCCCGAAAATAAGGATTCTAGAGCCACATTGACGCGCCACTTTACAAAAACTTGCCAGAGGTCAGCCTAGGCGAAATCGAGATGGCTCTTAAACAGCTTCAAAATGGAAAAGCCCCTGAAAAGGATGGTATTACCACAACCCGGACTAAATCCCCATACAAACTAGCGTTTTAACGACCGACACTGTGACACCGACACAGACACTACACACATGTCGTTTTCTACAGGCGCAATTGTGTGCGTGAAGTCTAAAGATGTCACCGTAAGAACCATCTTCATTTTGAAGTCGGTTTAGACTTGCTAGCTAGTATTTTGCTATGGTTTCCAAAGTACATAGATAATAAAATTAGTCTCATTTACTCAACGCGATACGCCATAACCATAGAAATACTACCTCATTATTCCTATTTCTATGGCCATAACTAAGACACTTGTCTGCGATCTGCAAACGAAGACCGATACGCGTGCGAGTGAAACAGTTGCGAAAGTTTTTACACACTTAAATCTTCTAAATATTTGATTACGTTATTTGAATAGTGTAGAGTTAGGTAGACATTTCATATATTTAAGTTACTTGATTTGAAAAAGCGACAAAGATAAATAAATTATTAAGAAAGTTTTATTCAATAATTTAAAAACTAATAAATAAACCTTTATTTACTCACGAGTATTTCGTTGTTTTATTTATGAAAATGAATGATAAAATACGAATATATAGTTAGGTATACAAATATAAGTGTATTAATGTATATATTATATAGAAACTACGTAAATTTGAACCTCCTGTGTCTACCTAGGTCCCACAGAAATATTCCATAATACTTATTATTAATATTTCTGTGTTATATATTCATACATGTATGAAGTTGATGTTCTTCTCCTTGTGAGGTAGTATTGTTCTGTAGTCGTGCGCGTATGGCGTCCTTGCTCACACTAGCTCTTCGACAGCTCCAGAATCGGTGGCGAGGTGAGGTAGCCCGGATTGGTGGGGGGAACAGAGTGTCCGTTTTATACGTAGTATTATTATCTTTTCTATGGTATTACTACTTAGCTCCTGAAAGCTGGTGGACAACCTGTAATGAAGGAGCTCCAGCAAATCTTTAATACTGTCCTCTTTGATGGGAGAACTCCAGAGGCGTGGAGCAGGAGTGTTGTTGTGTTGTTCTTCAAGAAGGGTGATAAAACTCTTCTGATGAATTACCGACCTATTTCGCTTCTGACTCACGTCTACAAGCTGTTTTCAAGAGTCATCACGAACCGTCTTACAAGAAGACTCGACGAATTCCAGCCACCAGTACAGGCCGGGTTTCGAGGAGGATACGGCACCATAGACCACATTCACACAGTGCGGCAGATTATACAGAAGACCAGTGAGTATAATTGTCCCCTGTGCTTAGCGTTTGTGGACTATGAGAAGGCCTTCAACTCGATCGAGACCTGGACTGTTCTGGAATCTTTGCAGCGATGCTAAGTTGATTGGTGATATGTGTTGAGAGGTCTGTACAATGCCGCTACCATGACCGTCTAAGTGCAGAACCAGCAGTCTAAATCTATCCTAATGCATCGTGGTGTGAGAAAAAGGGATGTTATATCCCCCAAATTGTTCACAAATGCATTGGATGATATGTTCAAGACGCTAAACTGGAAAGGACGCGGTATTAACATAAACGGCGATTACCTCTCATACTTGCGATTTGCGGACGACATTGTCATCGTGGCGGAAACGTTGTCAGAATTGCAAGATATGCTGAACGGCCTAGCTGACTCTTCTCAACGCATTGGTCTCCGAATGAACTTGGGTAAAACCAAGGTTATGTTCAATGATCATATAAATCCGGAACCAATTGCGGTACAGGGCAGTATTCTCGAAGTTGTTAAGGAGTATGTTTACCTCGGGAAAATTCTGCAATTAGGTAAAAATAACTTTGAGAAAGAGGCCAGGCAGAAGGATACAGCTGGGCTGGGCAGCATATGGGAAACTACGTCGAGTCTTCATATCGCCAATCCCACAATGTCTCAAGACGAAAGTCTTCAATCAGTGCTTTCTACCCGTCATGATATACGGGGCCGAAACGTGGACACTCACGGTTGGTCTGGTCCTCAAATTTTAAGTTGCTCAGCGTGCTATGGAAAGGGCTATGCTCGGAGTTTCTCTGAAGGATCGAATCCAAAACGAGGTGATCCGACAGAGAACTAAAGACATCGACATAGCCCATCGAATTAGTAAGCTGAAGTTGCAATGGGCCGGCCCCATTAGCCGTAGAACCGGCAACCGCTGGGGTAAACGAGTTCTTGAGTGGAATCCGCGAATCGGCAAACGTAGCGTAGGACGCCCTCAGACTAGGTGGAGCGATGATGTTCGTAAGGTGGCTGGCAAGAGCTGGATAAGAGGATCGTGTTCAGTGGCGTGCAGTCGGAGAGGCCTATGTCCAGCAGTGGACAAGTATAGGCTGATGATGATGATGAAATAATTATAAGTATTTTAACAACACATTTTCGTCTAAATACATATCAATAATATCGTTCGACCTCGACGCCATGACAAAAAATGTGACCAGCCCTTAGACAAAATCCAATTTCCTTTCTGTTTCCATTCACGCTAACGCAAGTTCAAAGTGTATGGAATGACATATATGTTTCCGCAATAAAGATATTTTTCCCATACATTATGAACTTGCGTTAGCGTAAGTGGAATCAGGAAATTGGATTTGGTCTAGGGGCCCAGCTCACACAAACGCTAAGCGTGCACTAAGCCAGTGGCCTTCGCTGAATTAACGTTTTCAATAATCATCGTCATATTTCAACTAATTTACACAAAAGCTTAACAAATTATACATATAAATCTTTCTCATGAATCACAGTGGCTATTGGTGAAAATGGTATAAAAATCCGTTTAGTAGTTTTTGAGTTTATCGCTAACAGACAAACAGACAGACGTGACGGGGGGAATTTGTTGTATAATATGTACCTAGTGATATTATTCATGTATAAATTTCTATACCTACTAAATACTAAACAAATGTAATATTTCTAAGCATTTATTTAAGTTCATAATTATTTATTGATATGTCTTTTGTAGGGTTTTTGTCTTGTAAATATTCTGTACACTGGCCATACTTTAACACTGGCAGAAATACGCCAAGCAGCGTTTAAAAGCCATAACAAAAACAATAAGAAGAAGATAAGCAAAAAAGATAAAACATTTGGTCATTTTTGATATCAGTAGAAGCGGATGTCAATAAGACAAATAATTAACGAATCGATTGAATTTTCAGAACCAGTAAAACGATGTTGGCAAATCGTATTTCATACTGGATGGACGGAAAAGGCCCTTCATATAGTTTTGATAACGGATGCTCCAGTTCTACTGCAGCATTAGAAATGGCGTATAATAGAATAAAGAATGGTGAAATTGATAGTGCTATAGTGGGTGGTAGCAATTTTTGCATTCACCCAATTATAAACGTTAACATGAGAAGGTAATTAATTATTTGAGCACGTATTTGTGTAAGAAGTTACACATACTTAAATTAGTGTAACATTAAACAGATATGTAAATTTATAACAGATATCATTAAATAAACTGGCCAAGTGCAAGTCAGACTCGCACTCATCGGGTTCCGTACAGTAGACTATTTTATAGGTAATTATCATTTTTCTCCAGCAAAAATAATACTTTGGTTTTCATAGTGTTTGT
The DNA here is from genome assembly GCA_954871355.1 of Cabera pusaria. Taxonomy (NCBI): domain Eukaryota; kingdom Metazoa; phylum Arthropoda; class Insecta; order Lepidoptera; family Geometridae; genus Cabera; species Cabera pusaria. The sequence goes on along the minus strand of OX940900.1, from coordinate 5,743,161 downwards.
ATGAAAAACAAAACTTTGTTTTTCATACAAATATAACTATATTTGCGATTTTAAAATCTAAAAAACTGCTGACTATATCTCGTTCAAACAAATTTTCATTGAGATCTACTGCATATATTATTTTTGTATATTTCACTCCTTTAATTTAAAAGTTAGAGAAGGAACACACGTTTTACCACTTTAGAAGTGTCTATCTTTCAAACGAATGACTTTGATAGAAAATAGTTTTAGGAACCTCAATGTAATTCTTAAAGACCTGTCTTTCACAACCTGCACGTATACGTTTGATGAATTTATTTTTTTATAGTTACAGTTCCATGGATTTTATATTTTATTTTTGTTTAAAAATCGTAAAGCGGTTTACAGAATACATCTACCTACTATGTTTCAACTGTGTAGTTCTAATAGTTTTGGAGTTAAGTAGCTGTGACATACAGACAGTCAGACAGACATGACAAATCTCTAATGTAAAGAACCCTCTTAGCGCGACTCTAATTCGCACGTGGCTGCTTCTTTGTTATCTTTAGATGGCGCTGTTCGTCTTTTAAGGGTTCCGTAGCCAAGTGGCAAAAAAAGAAACTACACAGTTGAAACTTTGTAGATGTATTCTGCAAACCATTTACGATTTTTATACGGAAATAAGAAAACAAAAAAATAAGGGGCGGCTCCCCATAAATGGAACTGAAACTAAAAAAACCGGCCAAGCCGAGTTGGACTCGCCAACCGAGGCTTCCGTACCAACTTCTCAGTCTAAGATAAAGGACAAACCTAACTTTGTAGTTCGATCCATAGAAAATGTATTGCACCAACTACAAATAATAAGATTGTAATAGTAAATTTACCTTTTTTTTTGTTATTAAACTACATTTTTACGGTTGTAAGATTTATTTTTTTATGTGCTTTAAGACCTAGCTTCTTGTCAAATTTCATGATTCTAGTTCTAAGTCAACGGGAAGTACCCTATAAGTTTTCGACCCTAAACCTATAGGGTACTTCGAGTTGACCTAGAATTGTCAATGTTAGCTTAAAGCAAGGTCTTACAGCGCAACTAAAAGAAAATTCCCAATAATAAAAAAAGTTGAACATAAAGGTAAATTTTGGTACAAAAATTAAATTTGCCCATATTTTTTTATCGTGTTGACTCAGGACCTTGATTTTTATTCACCTAATAAGAACTATAGACTTTAGTATTTGGTATACATTTCAACTTGCTAGGTCCACCCGTTCCTGGGAAAATTGGTAGTGACACACGGACAGACAGACAAACAGACGGACAGAGGGACAAGAGAGTGATCTTATAAGGGTCCCTTTTTACCTTTTGAGGTACGGAACCCTAAAAACCTTTTTACACCAAACCTATACGTGTATGGAGTGTCGACACTTCCAAAGTAGTATAATATGTGTCCCCCCTCCCCCTCCCCTCTCCCCTCCCTCTAAATATTAAAATAATATAGTGAAAAGTCTTAAAAACAATATGTGATGTAGATCTCAATAAGCACTTTTAATTAAAATTAGTTTGGACGAGATATAGTGAGCAGTTTTTGAGATATAGCATATTTTCAAAACCGCAAATATACTTTAGTCGTTCATACAAACACTATGAAAAACAAAGTTAATTTTTAGCTGGCGAAAAATGATAGTGGTATATATATTTGCTCGATCTTATACAATGTTGTAGTGTGGGACGAGTGCGAGTCCAATTAGCACTTGGCCAGTTCAATTTCCTTTTGATGTACGGAACTCAAATTAAATTACATAGACGTAATGATGTGTTCATGGTAATTTATAATTGACTAACGACCTTGTAACTTAGTAGCGGTAATTAAATGGCCATATTAAAAAGAATTTAATTATGATTACAGGGCAGGATTGCTATGTCTTGATGGAAAGACAAAATGTTTCGACAAAAATGGAGATGGTTTTGTGCGATCACATGCCATCAATGTTTATTTTTTACAGAAAGCCCAGGTTGCCAAAAGGTACACAATAAAAATATAATAGTATAAATGGTAAAATGTTTCATTTTAAACCGACTTCAAAAAAAGGAGGAGGTTTCTCAACTCGACCGTATTTTTTTTTTTTATGTTTGTTCGCGGATAACTTCGTCGTTTATGAACCGATTTTGATTATTCTTTTTTGTTCGAAAGGAGATATCCCAAATGTGGTACAATGGTAATTTTATTGAAGTCTGATAAGTATCTCCAGAGATATTAAGATAAACATCTCAAAATTGGTACTGAAAATGAATAGCGCGGCATTGAAGTCGGTTCTTTCTTAGTTTTTAAACGATATTATTAACATATTTAAAGTAACATCATACTTACATAATAATACTTATTAATAGGGAATACTTATTGCAGCTATTTGTTTCTGATTCTAGGATATATGCAGAAGTGTATCATGTTAAAGGCAAATACTTTGCTGCTCCTGACAGTTCGTTTTCTTTAACACGTGATCCAAATGAACTCAAAAAGTTTTATGAAGAATTTTATTCCGAAGTAGACGTATCACCTAAAGATGTTGAATATTTAGAAGCTAATGCTTTCGGTAAGAATAATATTTTTAATTTGTCACTTTTCTAATGTGAGTATATTCTTATAAACATTTTAATAAAAATTTAACTTTAGTACGATCATTGTTTCTAGTAGCAATTTTAAATTGAAATGAAGAATAATGTTATGACACAAAGTTTTTCCTATTCCTTGATAATAGCTTAGTTGCCATTTAAATCGTTATTTCATCATGTGTTAAAATATTATGTGAAATTTGATCAGGTATTGCAAAGTCAGATGCAGATGAACTTGCTTCGATTGGAAACTTCTTTAGTAAAGACAAAACAACTAAAATTGGATGCGTCAAATCAAACATGGGTAATTCTGAGGCTGCGTCTGGAGCTAGTGCTGTAATCAAGGTGAGATTTGTTATGACCACACCACTTTCACAGTTTAATTTATACCGGATGTACCTACTTTACTTTAATTGAAATGATAATTATTATCCTTTACAGATGTGCTTAGCATATCAAAGAGGTGTAATACCTGGAAACTTACATTACAATAAGCCTCAAGATAACATACAGGCTATAAAAGATGGCATGTTGCAAGTTGTTACCGAGAATATGCCGTTTAATAGAACATTTACGGCTATTAACAACTTCTGCTACACCGGAAGCAACTTCCACGTGCTTTTAAAGGGTCATTACAAATCAAAAGTAAGAAATTATGTTTATAAGGTCATTAAAAGGTAGAATCTTCTTTATAATCGTATGTTTTGCTATTTTTAAAAAATGTATTATGATACAATCTGGATTTTAAGACTATTCCGCATTTGAAGTTGTTTTTCTTTACAAACGTAATGATTATTTCTGTAAGACTTTTTCCGCTTCGAGTGAAGCACACACTCTTAAGAAAATAAAACAATTTTATAATAACCACAAATATTTGAAAAAAAAAGTGGCCAAGTGCGAGTCAGACGTTTGTACCGCACACGGAGGCTTCCGAACGCCATCTAACAAATATCTAACGAACTTTAACACCAACTAAGTAAACGTTAACAACACAAAGGTAAGTAATTAATATTATTAAATATCTGGAAGACCGAGCTTTGCTCGGTATTTTTAACCACTTATATTTATATTACTTATACTTATATATTTTTAATTGAGAGCAACTAACTGCATTAACTACACAATAACACTAAAGCTACTTCTACTCGTCAATAGATGTCGGGAAGAGTCATATTTTAAGTTGATTATCGATAAAGTTAATTATGGAAAACACGAATAAAACAACATTTTCTGAAAATTAATCCTAGCTAGATCGATTTATCGCCCTGAAATACCCTGTATACTAAATTTTATTTAATCGTTGGAGCCGTTTCCGAGATTTAGATTCCGAGATTAAGGTAAACACGATAGCGCCACCTATGAAGATTCAGAGATATAGCCCTATCGTATAAAAAACTTTTTTTTTGTTTTAAACCCTTTAATTTTTAACTTTGTTCTTAGTTCTGTTCTTAGTATTTGTTGTTATAGCGGCAAGAGAAATACATCATCTGTTTAAATTTCAACCGTCTTACTATCACGATTCATGAGATACAGCCTGGTGACAGACGGACAGACAGACAGAGAGACAGACAGACAGACAGACATACGGACAGTGGAGTCTCAGTAATAGGGTTCCGTTGGTACCCTTTGGGTTCGGAACCCTAAAAACTAAGGGACGGAGTGCAACTCCGGGAATGCCGGCAGAAGTGAAAACTTGAATACGTCATTTTCGAATACTCTGGAACGACACCTCGCGCAAGCGCCCTGCCTTTCTTCTTAAGAATTTTCGATCAGTACACGTGACCTGACACGAGTTTAACATTTTTTACCCATCCCAAGAAAAGTGCACAACACCGCGAAAGAAGTTTTCACTTCAAAAAAAAAAATTTTTATTATGCATTCTGTAACCGTCAAAACAGTGTATTTGAATCGCTACTTCGACTATCAGAACTTGCGATGACTAAAATAAAAAGATTTTCATTTAATTTATTCTTAACATTATCATCAAAGTTTCAGTTGACTTCAACAATTTGTTTTTATTAGGACATACAACGCTACAGGTCTACTATTCCTCATTTAATGTTGGTATCTGGAAGGAAGGAAGAAAGTGTTACTAAAATTTTAGATATACTTGAAAACTCTCCTGTAGATCCGGAACAATATGCGCTGTTAAATAATATCTTCAAACATAACATCCCTGGCCACACCGGACGCGGGTTTACACTACTTGGTAAGATACCACAACACATAGAAGATTTTTTTTATACGATTAAAATTTTGTGACAGTCGTTCAATCGAGTTTATATGTCAAAAATGCTTTGACTAAAACTAAGTATTGCTACCAAAGAAAATAATTATAGTATTTCGAAGAAAATGGGAAAAAACTGGGACTGGGCAGGGAATGGGTCCGTATGCATCCAGCAAGGTGGGTAAACATCGTTATTGATTAGATCCTAACAGATGGTCGGCGACTACGTGGTCACCCACGGAAGAGTTGTTTGGGTCGTGACGATACAGTAGCCCACCAGCCCGACTGAACAGACTCATGGAAAGCTTTGGGGAGACCTTTGCCTAGCTGTGGGACACAATAGGTTAAGAGGAAAATAACCGAATACAGAATACAGAAGAAGAAAGATACAGCCGTTTCTGTCTAGCGAGGACGGCTCAGAAGACAAGTTGAAGTAAGACTGGTCAAAGTGTTCTCAGCGTTTTTGAAAATAAACGCGAGTGTAGTCCACCAGTCAGCATTAAGTTGCATAATAACTCTAAAACTCAAATGTTATGTGTTTAAGTACCTGTTCAATATAAATAAAATAAATGCTACCACAAAATTTATTTTTAGACTCAAACGAAGAAGATAAAACTATTAGTTTGTCCAGAAGTTTTGAATACTATTCGGGTAACATTCGACCGATATGGTTCATGTACAGCGGTATGGGATCACAATGGGCTGGCATGGGAGAATCACTGCTACGAATACCAATATTTGCAGATGCTATTAATAGGTATTATTAAATAAATATTTTGAACCTGTATAGCTAAAGTAACACAGGAATAAGTAAAACTATCAGAACTGAATACGAATATGTAAAATTTCAACTTATTGTATGAAATAATTTTTAACAATTTCCAGGTGTCATAAAGTTTTACATCTCAAAGGATTAGATATCATTAAGGTTATAACCGATAAAGACAACTCAAGTTTGAATATCTTAAACAGTTTGGTAGCTATAACTGCAATTCAAATAGCCCTTACTGATGTTTTAAAATCAATTGGTATCTTTCCAGATAAGATCATAGGTGAGTATTTTAAAAATAATAGATCTTATAATCCGTACATATATCTTATTTTACGACACATCCGTACATATATTTTATTTTATGACATATTTCACCGTTTAACAAATTATACTTTTAGGACACAGTGTTGGAGAACTAGGAAGTGCTTATGCTGATGAATCGTTGACAGCGGAACAAACTATTTTAGCATCGTACAGTCGTGCCATTGTATCCTATGAAACTGAGTTTATAAAAGGAAAAATGGCTGCTGTGGGTCTCGGACATAAGGAGGTAAATTTAATTTGGGCTTACGAGTATTACATTATATTGTACAGAATAAGTAAAGTTGAACACATTTGTAGTGAGTGTGGTAACATGTAAGCACTGGGCCAGGTACACAATATACAGTGAGTCCGGACATAGTCAAATCACTCGTGCTTTGATTTTAATGAAACAAAATGTGTGCTATTTTATTATGATGGGAGAAAAACTAATTTGTCGATATAATTAACTTTATGTTCAGTATCGCCACTTAAGGATACTATTATACCAGTAGATTTAAAAATCACAATAGTAACATTCGATTTACTCTATATCATGAATATTATATAGTAATATTTGAAAAGATACATTCATTATGTGATTTTTTTTGTATTTCTTCTCTTGTAAAAGGCGCCTCAATTACCTGGTTAGATACTATATCAGTTGTTTTTTTCCAACACAATATCTAAGCGGAGGTTATGTGAACAACTCTCATTTACAATATTTTTACAGGTTGGTGCTTTATGTCCTTCTGAAATTGAAGTTGCTTGCCATAACAGTTCTGAATCTGCTACTATATCTGGCCCTGCTGACATTGTAACTAAATTTGTTAAGAGCCTCACTGATCAAGGCATCTTTGCTAAAGAAGTAGCCAGCTCTGACATAGCATTCCATTCAAGATACATTGCTAAAGCAGGTATTATAAAACAACACTAAATTTGAACTGTAGCAAAAAAAGCTTGTGATACTTACTCATGTTTATTTTATGCAGGTCCTACAATGCTTGCTCTTCAAAAAGAATTCATCACCCAACCCAAACTCAGATCACAGAAATGGGTGTCTACCTGTTATTTACCAAAAGACTGGGATAAACCTGAGAGCAAATATGCTTCGGCAGAATACTTTACGCACAACTTATTGGTACTTAGTCTTCTGTGTCTTTTGTAGTCTAAGATTTGAATCTTTATCGTTAGTGTGAGTGATGACGCTCTTGTGATGCTTGGCGTCCCTTGAGGCAGGAAGTATATTAAGGTCTAGCCACTTTTTGATTTTTATTTATGAATTCTGTTATTATAATACCCTGTATCCATTAAGCCCTGTTATCGGTAACTAAATTCGATTCTAGGTATAAGCGCAGTGGAAGAACAAAAAAAAATCGTCCAGAATCGAACTGGGCGGAGGTACATTAGCCGCTGTACGCGGCGTTAAATACTGTTTTACATGTTGTAACGGACAACATAAACGATTCCCAAGGTTGTGGTGTCGGTAATTGTATTAAAATAGCTAACCTTGTTAAACTAGATTAAATTGGATTTAAATTTTGCAATCAATTAACATTGTAGTGCGAGAGTACCTACATGGAGGTCGGGACGTCACTGCTTATACGCGTTCTTCAGAAAAAAGGTCCAGACAGACCAACAGACGGACAGACAGACGGATGGATTATACATTTCGGAGAGTGTGTTGCACAAATTGATACCGCCATACCCTTTCTTGTATTGGGACAACTAAACGTACAGTACCGAAGTGCGCCAGCAATCAAACATTAAAAAGAATAATTATTGTAGCTACCTACATTGATTAAATTTCATATTCATAAGTCTGTATAATATGTTCTTTTATTATCGGATTCCAGAGTACTGTTCTATTCGAACAAGCAGCTACTTTAATACCTGATGATGCAATCATCATTGAAATTGCTCCGCATGGATTATTACAAGCGATTCTGAACCGATCTCACAGTCAGTGTTTGAATTTATCTTTGACGAGAAGAGGCGAAAAAGATAACGTGAAACTATTGCTTGAAGGTGTTGGAAAGTAGGTGTTTTAGAGGTTTTATAATTATAATTTTTGTATAGCTTAGCAGGCGGCTACAGACTGCCATCTATATGTTTTTTTTTTTACATCTTATAGGCTAGTATTTGACTACTATCTCGCCTGGTGGTAAGCGATGACGTAGTCAAAGATGGTGTACACGCTTGGACTAGAATACTCTGACTATCAAGACTTTCAAGGGCTTTGTGCTGCCGGAATACTGCAAAGCCATGGCGGCAGATTGTCTCTTTTATGGTGGTAAACCACCCTTTGGCAGCTGGTCAGGCGGAATATCTATTAATATTATTGCTCCTACCACCCGTGGAAGAACACCCGTGCTAGGATTTGAACCGGAAACTTCTCGCTTAGAAGACAAGCCATCTATCCTTTTCGCCAACGGGCCTCGCAAAAAGTAAATGAGAAAATTAGTCCATATGTATGCCGCAATTACACTTGGTCGTTAGCAAGTTTTAGAACAATTTGACTTGATTTCTGGCACCCGTTGCATTTATTATACTATAGTAGGGACAACTTAATAGATCACATTTGACATCTGTCAGTCTCAGCTTCATAGTAAAGTGACTTGCTTAATAACATAGATTCAATTGATGAATCGATACGCATCAACACAAACAAGAATGATCTTAGTTTGATGTTATTCGAAATAACAAATTTTCCGGCAGCTCTAAATGAGAAATACAATTAGTATTGACATTATTCAGTGCTATTTACTTGTTTGTTTTGCGTTAATATGAAATTGATAAGACACGTTAATACAAATTATACAAATCGGAAATTGTACATATTTAAACGATTTTATATGTATTTATGGATTATAATGTAGCTCCATAGAAAATGGCCCAATAAAATAAAACACATACTCAAATTTACCTATGGATCTAACGTTTAGTAGTTTATCGTTAGTTTTTTAATCCAAATTATTATTGATTTTAGTTCCTATTCCTAGTTTATTTTTGTATTTTTTAGTCAAAGAACAATATGACGGCGCACCGTCAGTTATATGTCAACGTCAACCCGTGTGTGTGACAGTGACCTGACTGTCTGATGTCAGTGTCACTAGCAAAGCGTCGCGTCGATGGTAGCGGGGCAGCCATCTTGAAAACTCACTTTTTCGTACGGAGCCGCCAGCGCACCACGTCTGCGACGAATCGCTTCCTATCACGTCAATCCAATTTCGTAAAACTTAAATTAGTGTTGATTTCGAGATTTATAATTATTATCTAATTGTTAAAAGCCATTATTTAAAGAATAAACCGATTTGTATGCATAATTGAATATTGCGTTCGATTTGGACTCCAATCTGATAACCACGCCCTCTGGCGAATACCCGATGAATTCTGATGAAAGCCCCCCTGCGCTTACAAATATTATGTGTTAATTATAATCACAGTGTAGTTATTTTTATCGTTAAACATCCTTCACAAGTAATCATTGCATTCGATTCAACCTATCGACTGATCAATCTTTTGTTTTTTGGGTAGCATCCCTAGTGTTTATAAAGAAAAAGTGTTCACTGACGTAACCTTGTACTGACGTTTAGTTTTTTAGAACAAAAATTGTTTATTATGTTTAAAATGAATTATTAGTCAAAGTAAATCGTAAAAACGCTTTCTTTTGCAATTATTAGAATAAATATGTATTTCTAACTGAAAAATGTTAAGTAATTATGCAGTTCTGACTTCGAAATAAATAATAATTTTATGTGCCCTTCATTACAAGGTTACGTTGTTGAATTTTGATGAAGTGTCAAATGTGATCTATTAAATTGACTCTACTTTAGTCGTTTTATTAAAATACCAGTTAACAACTACAAGTCTGGTGACGCGCGATCGCTACCGCGGCTCCCCTCCTCGCTTCGCTCGTCGGCGCACGTCACACGATGGTCACTGTTCCTAGTTCCTAGTGTGTTGCCTTAGTGTTTGACTAATGAACAGACTAGGCAAGTAATGAAACATCATCGATTCAAGTTATTTGCCTAGCTAGCTAGGCAAGTAATAAAACATCATCGAACCAAGTCATTTGCCTAGTTGTTTGATCAAATGACTAGATATCATTCAAGAATCTAGTTGAACGGCGCTGTTTAGTAAAGAGGCTAGTCTGTTGATTGAACAGTTTATTAAGCTATCTGCCTGCAACATAGATAATAGATTTTCAAACAAGCTTAATTTTATTTAAGAGAATTTTGTCACTTTTCATTGGCCACTAATTGTGGTTTAGTATTTTAGTGGTTGCAAAAATCACTTAAACTTTAGAGTTCGAAAAATTAAACTTTTAGAAAAAGTATAGTTACCAAAAATTATTAAATATTTATTTATTTCAGGTTATACCAAGCAGGCTTAAACCCTGACGTTGACGTGCTTTATCCGAAAATAGAATTTCCTGTGTCCTCAGAGACGCCAGGTTTATCACATTTAGTAGGATGGGAACATAGTCTAGATTGGTAAGAATCACAAATTTAAATTGTTTTAGCCTTTTACGCAAACTATTTTACTCTCAGCTGTTAAGTTATAAAAATCGGGTAAAACTCTTATTATTTTATAGTCAAACTGGTGGTTTTGTGAGCTGTAGGGTTTACTATTGTTTTGCATAACATTTTACTACAATTATTTTGTCTTTTATAAATAACAGTAAAGCATACATTATTTTTTCATAAAGTATTTAGGTAGGTATACCTTTTTTGACATAAAAACCAATAGCATAGTCATCTGCAAATTGTAAGTGTGAGATGTATTTCCCATTGATATTGATACCACCATGTTTCCAGTCCAGCGTCTTAAACCAAATAAACCTGGTTATTAATAAAGTAACCAAAACAATAAAATTATTGTAACGCATACTGACTCACACTTGATTAGATTACCGTATATCACATTTGGTTTTCAACCAGACGGTACAAATACTACTAACTGCACCATCTAATCGCACCCGCGCCCGCAGATCGCACCAGTTTTGCCGTAACTTAAACGCTAAAAAAAATAAGTTCAAAAACTAAAATTTTCATGACTTTGGCGGGATATATCTCCCCAACGCTACGCCCGGCTAAAATGTGATGTACTAAACCTTATCTTCATTTTAAAATCCATATTCAACGATACCACACACGATGGGGTTGGAAAAAATTTTTTTTAGTTCTGGACTTCGTACCCTCTAGAGGGCGCCACATTCAATTTGTTGTGATGTTACATACCCTATAACCAGCAGACAAATAAGACGCATTTGACGATACCTGATTTGTTTAATTACAATAAGTAATTTAGAAGTTATGAGGGAACAGATGAACATACATACAAACATACATATATACATACATACATATATAAATGCATAGTACATACTTACATACATATCCATTTGCCGGTCAAAAACATAACCCTCCTTTTTGCTTCGCCGTAGTCGGGTAAAAATACGCTTAACACATGGAGGTATTAAAATAATGTACTTTAATGGCTAAATGTTTGCTATTTATAGTGGTTATTCCCGTGGACTCATAATAGTGAATTAAAGATTATCTGAAACAACAAGGCTATTTGTTTAAACCTTGAATACCATGACCATTTTAATTTTATTTTTCGTTTTCAGGGAATTTGACAGATTTACAATCGAAGAAAGTGGAACATCACTGTACAAAGAATGTATCTTTTCAATCAACGATGACAAACACCTATTCTTAAAAGATTATGTACGAAGTGGTGAGTCGCATTGATTTAATTAATTTAGTCAGTGGCATACAATATTCTTAAAATGTATTTCTTAATAACATTTTTTTTAGGCATTAATGTTTTACCTGAATCAACAATGCTAGTTTTAGCCTGGGAAACATTGGCTTCTTTTTTGAAAATGGAATACAAAAACCTGTCAGTAGTGTTTGAAAATGTAAAATTTTATAAGGAAATTATTATTGATCCCGATGAGACATTAAACCTTCAAGTTGCTATACAGCAAGCATCAAGTAAATTTGAGGTAAATTTGCTAATCAACATAACTAGCGATTGTTGGCAAGTATGCTATGCTTCTTCTTTCTCTTTTCTACGCGTAATGAAAGCCCAGAAATAATTAAAGGTGACGATAATATTTGTATAATATTATAGTATTGATAAATTTCATACATATACGAGTATGTATTTCCCTTCTTTCAATCAAAATTTTGCGTCTTAAAAGGTGAGAAAACAAACCATTAACATTCGTTCGATTTGTCGTTTGAATAGTAATTAAATCTCATTTATAATGTTTGCACATTATTTTTTAGGTAACTCAAGGCAAGAAAATTATTGTTGATGGATTTATCAATGTAATCAAATTATCTTCAAAGCAGTACAGTAACATAATCATCGGTGAAAATGAAAAACATTTAAATAGAAACGATATTTACAACTTAATGAGTAACAAAGGATATTCATACGAGTCAGTTTTTTTTCTTACAATCAAAAATCTTAAATACATATTGCAACATTGCTAGTCATAATTTTAACTCAAATAATTATTTTCAGGGTACACTTTCAGTCACTTATGTCAACAAATATTGAAAGAAATAAAGCTACTATTGAATGGTATAATGAGTGGATTGTTTTCTTAGACGCCATCATACAATGCAACATTTTATCTAAAAATCATAACGGCGTATCAATAGCAAAGCTCATAAACCAATTGACGATTGATGTGGAAAAACATAATAAGTTGATGTCTACAGCAATAAATGGAGTAAAATGCTATAATGCTGAACTATTTAACAGTCATGCAAAAACTATGTATGTTTTAGAATATTTTATGTTGACTTTGTGAAATAAATATTATAAGCAAATAACATTTGAAAAAAATAGACGAGATAAAAAACAGTTATATTTGTAAGAAGATATTTAGTAACAACAAAATAATAATTAGTAATTCATGTAATAACATTTTGTTATGTTTCAATACTTTATAGATGCGGTGGAGTTATCTTGGATAGTTTGGTTCTACACGATCTACCTAAAACTGACACATTGCTGCCAAATTTACATACACGCATATTTGCTGCACATTATTCCTCACAAAGTGTAGATGTAAGTAAACGTAATATTATAATAGCTGTTCAGATGGTTTCGGTTTATTCTCTATTAATTATATTACATTCATATTAGGTACGGTACATTAATGTGTTTTGCCCAAGAACTCTTTTATTTGTTTGCTGTCCAGAAATGTTTAAAAAGGTATGTAAACTTTCAGCTCAAAACTGCGCTTCTGATAAACTTGCAAGTGGTGAAAGAAAACATTTGTGGTGATTTGATAAAAATTAAAGAAATAACAAAAGACAAAAACAGTGCAATATCTAATAAACTGCAGGAATGGGCTAGTATACCAGCATTAAATATTGATAGCGAAATAATCGAAGCTGATAAAAATGTCAACACTACAAACTTACTGGAATCCGATATTAATATTCTTATCATTTCAAATTTTGAGGTACAGATTAATTAAAATACTTTTGATTATTATTTTACATAATTAAAGGTTTTATAATATTCAAGGATCCACCTTATCACTTTGATTTTAGTAGGTAATTTTGCATGAATCACAATGCACAATCTTATTATTATGTCATTTAACGTGTATAATATATTATTAACGTGATATAGGCTCCAACATTGTTCCAAAATACCGATATCCTTTCATCACATAATTTATTCCAAATCATTATAATAATAAATCACAACTTTGCATAAAAACTATGTAATTGAAATAACCGCATTTTTACAATATTAATGATTAATTTAATTCAAATAGATAATTTAAATAGCTGAGGTACAGCATGTGCACAGGGCAAACGTCAACCTTCGGCGGGCGAATGTCTCTGTGTCTTGGTGACCGCTTGCACTTTTCTGGTGCTATGAAGCCCTGCCAGGTTTATCCACCATTACCGGCGGGTCCCTCCTTACTGCTACGGTGTCTGTGAGGTTTTCGTCTTTTTTATCGTTGGTGTTGCTGTCCTCTTCTGTAATAAGCTCCCTTAGTAATGGCTTCATGGAAGCTGATGTTCTTCCTGATTGTTCTGGTGGTCACGCGTGTAGCGGGGCGATCCCGCGGATGTGTTCATGGGTGGATCTGTCCGCTCTCGTGAACATTTTCTTTGATAGGCTGCGGATGAACGAATGTATGTCTTTGTGCTTGATATCTCGCCTGATGGTTTCGTTTCTGACATGACGCGGCGCCCCCATTACTGACCCGGTGTGCAACACGCGCTGTTACTTGCTCGCCCGCTGCACTTATTGTTTACAAATATTGAGGGCGGCGCAGCCATATATATACATATATATATATATATATATATATATATATATATATATATATATAATATCTAATACTATAAGAATCTTTATCCTGACTGACTGATAGACAATGCACAGCCTAAACCGCTGGTCGTAAAGACTTGAAATTTGGTGGCTATATTTGTCTTAGTACGTTAGGGTGTACTAAGAAAGGATTTTCCAAATGTTTCCCCTTTAGGGGATGAAATGGGGGTTCAAAGTTCGTTTAGAGAAACAAGATAAGATAGTCTTTTCTATTCGAAACTTCGCACAAGTACTTCAGTAAATAAATAAGTAAATACGTGTTTCAGGCTTTTTCGAAATACTACCCCTAACAGGGTGTAGTGGGGTAACAAAGTCTGAAATCAATATTGTGTCGGATTGCGCTGAAATTTGGCATGCAGATAGTTATTACGACGTTAGTTCCCTCTGAGAATGATTTTCTAAGATTCACCCCTTAAGGCGATGAAACGGGTGTTCAAAGTTTGTATGGAGAAACAAGATAAGACATTTTTTTCTATTAAAAACTTCACATAAGTACTTCAGTATTCAACAAAGTCTGAAATCAATATTGTTTCGGATTGCGCTGAAATTTGGCATGCAGATAGTTGATTATAAAACACCGACTATTATACTCACTACTGTTTGTTGTCGACTGTCTCGACCTAGGTTTCATGCATGTCCGATGCACATCCTCGGGAGTTCACAAGTATAATAGTCGGTGTTTATAATGTGCGTGAGTATAATAGTCGGTGTTTTATAATCATGATTGAAACTCGCGATAGCTATAAATCTAAAATGCAGATAGTTATTTTAACGTAGGTATCTGCTAAGAAAGAAAGTTTCAACATTCACTCTTTAACGGGATGAAGCGGGGATTCTAAGTTTGGATAGGCATTTTATTCGACATTACGCACAAGTACTTCTGTAAATAAATACGTGAATACGAGTTGCAGGCTTTTTCAATATGTCACCCTAAGAGAGAAAAAGGGGTTACCAAGTCTAAAAAGCAATATTGTTTCGGATTGCGGTGAAATTTAGAATGCAGATAGTTGTTATGACGTAGGTATCCGCTTAGAAAGGGTTTTCTCAAAATTGCCCCTGGATATTACTTATTATTTTTAATTATATATATAAACTTACAGATACCTAAGTACATCTATAAGTAAATAAGTTAATACGTGTTGCAGGATTTTTGCAAATGGTTGGTGAAAAAGCCACAAAATCAATGATTGATGATTTTTTGGGTTTAAAAAAAATGAATCCCTATTTCCCTTAGTCACACAATATCTTAAAAACGGGTGAACCTATTTGGCTTTTACTTATCTATTTTATGATAGAAAGGATTTTACAAAATAAAAGTTCTAAGGAAATAAAAGAAGTCTTTAACGCGGGCGAAGCCGCGGCGCATTTCTAGTATATATATAAATATAAATATCTTTGCAAAATTACCTACCAAAACCGAAATAAAAAGGTGGATATACAGGGTGTGGCGTAAACAGTAGTCAAACCGTCACTTGTGGGTAGAGGGCTTCATTTCTGATCAGAAAATCAAAGTTTATGTTCAGTAAAAGTATCATGGTTTTCGAGTTATTGACCATTTTCAAAATTTCATAATAATTACACCCTTGGTGACTCTATTTGATGGCATGACCACAAATTTAAATATTTTCTCAATCTGATTTTTGAGAAATACTCTTGGATAAAGGCGCTATCAAATGTAAACTGTCTTTTTTATACCATTTTCTTAATTTTTGTATTATTTGACATTTTATTTCAAAATTTATTGAGAGTTATAAGAAAATCGAAAGTTTCAGCGCCTGTGACATAAAAAAAATGTATGAAAACGTGTGCGACTAAGCCACCAAAAAATTTGCGTATTTCATCAAAATTCAAAAATGATATAATATATGATATTGCCAGCTTTCAGTCCAAAGAAAATGCCTGTTAAAGAGACCAAGGGCGATTTTTTCTTCAGCGATCGAATCTACCGCTGGATGCCACTCGCACCACATACAATATCTCTTAGTATTTTTCTTACCTGATAGGCTAGCGTTTGACCATTATCTCGGCTGATGGCAATTTTATTGTTATAATTTTCACAATTGCTGTGCCATAAATAATTTTATTTGTCAATTAAATAATAACAGTTGATATTCTTTATTTAGAAAAAATCACCCTTTGTCTCTTTAACAGGCATTTTCTTTAGACTGAAAGCTGGCAATATCATGTATTATATCATTTTGGAATCTTAATGAAATACGCAAATTTTTGGTGGCTTAGTCGCACATGTTTTCATACACAATGTGACATGCATGTCGGCAACATGTGATAGATGGGCGAAAACATTTGAGGCGATGTAATTAAAAAAAAGCTTAACTTTAAAAAATTAAAACTATAATTTGTGTTCTATTTTGTAGCTATCAACAGATATGATTGATAATCTGCATGAAAATACATACGTTCTAACAATGGAAAATTGTAAAAGAAACAAATATATAAGTAATATGACAACAGTGACAGAGATGTATTCATCAAGCAAAACTATAACTTTGATGAAAAAAGCAAGCATTTTCGATATCGGGGATATAAATGTTGTACAAATTGATGAAACATATTTTGAGAGCAAATTGAAAAAACGAATTGAATGTGACAGACGTACAATTATGGTTTTAGGAAATCACCATTATACGAATGTACAAAGTAAGTATAATAGATGTATTATCCCAATCCTGGAGATAGAAAACTAGTTATATTCTGGGAATTGTTAGGAGCGCAGTGAAATTACGAAAAAAGGTCTGACAGCACTTACTGAACTATGGATAACACTAACAGCGAATCGCGGCGTACATATACTAGATTATGTACAAGCCTTACTAACCTATTGGAGGCTGCAGAGTTGCTAACATACAGGTACCGCTTCATTTAATACAATAAAATACTTCCTAAGCGGCCGATGCAGTAATATTTGATTGTAATGCAGTAGAAGGTGTTCATGCCTATTTATTCGACAAGCAGTTTTTCAGTAGCCGCTATACAAATTAGCCATATTCCATGCCTTAAATTACACCAAAATTATTTGAATCCGTTGAGTTTATGTTTTAATTACTTTTCAGATGTAATTAACGAAGTGAAAAAAACCAACAATATTTCTTTGCTCATAGTTGATGCGAATTCTCCTAAATTTGAAATCTCAAATAACTATTATAGAAAACAAATACACAAGGATTTAAAAATAAACACACACTATAATGGTCATTGGGGCAGTTTTTGTTATATTCCTGTAAATGTTCAGGATTCAAAAGTATTGAACTTTGGGCTAATCGCCAAAGAAATAACGAAAATTGACAGCCTTGCTTGGGCTGAAATTCCAGTTGTTCCTAGTAAACATAACATTATACAGGTAACTATTAGAAAAATTGTAATTTAAAGACATGTAGCAACATGAAGCAATGATAAACGCAAAGTTTGCTGTGCAAAAGATGATTCAATATCGATAGTTCAACCATAATTACATAGGAGGTACTAAATGAATAACTCGTTTTGAGTTATTGTAGGAAAATAACAGTGAACATTCGTTTTTTACCGACTTCTAAAAAGGAAGAGGTTATTAATTCGCCTATATGTTGTTTTCATATATATTCAAATTGACTAGATTGTATGTTTATCATATGATTGGAGTATAATTTACACAGATAAAAAAATCACAACTTTTATTTAGCTGATTCATTTGTATGAACATGCAATATGATGCATTGAGAAATAAAACAAAAACATTTATAGAACTATTATCTATACGCTTATAAGGAACGACTATTTAAATTCTATTTATCCCGTGACGACTGAATTACTAGCTACTTTTTGTTGTGTTTTAGTTATTGCTAGTCTAGTTTATTGTATTCTTTACCTTACATTGTATTTTTTTATTATTATATTTGTATATTATGTAGTGTATGGTATGATAGTATGTTAATATTATGTAAGTATATTTATTGATTTTGGAGTCTATATCTATATATATAGTATTATGTATATTGTAAATTGTTTCTGTTTCTTTTGGTGTGCAAATAAAGAGTTTTATCAATGTATAATATCAATGTATAATAATATATGTTTTAGCAAAATCAACGTTAATATTTGAAAAATTAAAGCTCAAAAACCAAATATTTATTTTGAAAACATTTATGGGGATTCTATAGATTCGCAGTAATGTCCTGTGTTTCGTTTTATTCGTCGATAATAAATCATTCCGTAGAAAATAAATAATAATGTAATGGCTGGTGGATTTTTTGCTCTAAATAAATAAATAATTAATAATATTCAGTTTTAGAAATTGGGTACTAATATTTCAACGTATTTTAGGTATATTATTCTGGTTTATCTACAAGAGATTATGTACAACTTCATTATGCTGAGAAAATCAGTCACTTTGGAATGGATTTTAGTGGATTGGACAAAAAGTACGTATAACATATCACTTTTCATTCCATCTATACAATAAACGGTGACTTAGTTTGCGCATTATCTTCAAATGTTACAACATCAAATTGACTTGATAGTTTTATAGCCTTCTATAATTAATAAGAGTGAGAGGTCACTTCATTTGTAGAGGTAGTTTATAATTAGTAGACGACCTTTAAAAACGGATTTTGCGCAAGGGCCGGATTAAGAAGGTCTAAGGGATCTCTTAAATTTGTATGACAATCCTTCATTTTTTTTGCTACAAACTTGAAATTTGGCAGAGAGGTAGTTAGTTAATTTTGGCTAAGAACTAATTTTGCGCCAGGGCCGAATCAAGGAGTTCTAAAGGCTCTCTCATAGAGATTAACCATAACATTCACATAGGATAAGTTGGTTCTTCAAATTATTGTTCGAATATGTTTTATTTTTTACTGGGTACCTCCGTGAAGCTTTTACGTGAAAAAAAGTTTCTTATAGTATGTTGAACCTGGTATTTACATAATATCAGCATACCAAATACCAAATTCTAGATAATATTACATGTTTATTTATCCCACATTAGTATCATAGTTTTTTGTAAAACCATATATTTGTCTACTGCTATTATGTTGTATTATCGGACAACGCAAGAGAGCATATTAGTTCAAGCACGCACAGCGGTACGGTGCCTTTATTCTATTGCACGGTAGAATAAACGGGCAGTCACGTGAGGGCAGGCGTCACTATCGCATGTTTGATATATGCGACAATGACGCCTGCCCTCATGTACGAATTTTTCGCTGCTAATACTTGATGTTCATTTACTCATTTTTATCTATTATTATTTCTGTGCATTTAAATATATATTTAGTTTTCTGTTAGAAATTCTGACAGAAGAAACGATTGCTTCACTTACGGTCAGTTGTATGTGGCCTGTTCTAGAGTTAGTTTGCCTGATAGTTTATTAGACTGCAGCCTGAAAATAAAACTAAGAATGTGGTGTTAGAAAAGGTGTTACAAAAACAACATTTTTTTTCTAATCGGTGCCTAAAAAAAGTTGCTTTGTATGATATGCATTTTCTTTTGACTGAAATATGAAAAAAATTATACGTCATAGTACTTTATATCTTCATTACTACGTGGACAACAGCTAGTGTATTATAAAATACAAATGTTTTAATAAAGATAAATAATTTCTTTAACCAGTGTAATAGTATTTTGGTTTTTAATTTTACAGTTCTACCCAAGTCATGGGTCTACTTTCACAAGGTGCTCTGTCTAGTACAGTAGAAGCTGATCCTGACTTATTATGGCCAGTACCTGCACACTGGAGCTTAGCTGAAGCAGCTACTGTTCCACTGCCTTATATTCATGCTTTCTATTGTCTTGTACGTACCTTTATGACAACAACAGTCATTTCGTCAAACATTCGAGTTTTGACAAACTTTGCGCTTATAAAAACAATTGAATATTAAGTCATTAATTTACGAGCAAATATAACTAATATCCTATATATTTTATTTTTTTAGGCAATCCATGCTTCTTTGGACAAAAACAATACAGTTTATATTAACGGAGCGGCAGGCGCTTTGGGTCAAGCAGTTATAGCTGTAGCACTAAGCTTAGGATGCACCGTGTTTGCAACTGTGGGCAACGCTGAAAAGAAAAGATTTTTGCTTAAATTGTTTCCCGAACTGGATGGTATTAATAAATATTATTTTCTCCGTAAAAAAGATTTAATGCTCACACTACTTACTTCCTGTACTAACATTGTTAACTTTATCTTCTTTCTTACTACTGCACAAGTAGGTTGCAACAAGGGTAATATATATATAATAATAATAATAAGCGACCCTATTCTAATAAAATTAGTACAGTAGTAGTTGTTATTGTAATCTGGTAGTAGTTTTGATAATGATAAAAACTTAAATGTTTATAAAGAAGAATGGCTACTCCCCATACATAACATTCATTACATTAAATTGGACATGGAGACACGTGTTTTCCAAAATCAACCTTGACACATTTGTTATTGTATGATATAAAAACAAAAAAAACATATTAACCAACTACATATTCTTTGACTGTCCCGACTTCATTAAACTACCCTTTCAAGTTCAAAAGTGTACAGTTATCCTTCAAAGTCTGTTTCGCTATGATCATTAATAAACCTCAAAGCCAAACTCTTAATTTTACAGAGGTAGACTCAGGGAGAACTGCTTTTCACATGGTCGGTTAAAAATTTCAATAACTTCACGAGTACTTTGATTTAAATGTAACAAAATATGCCTATTTCTGTTGTTATTCAATTGCAGGATTTGTTATTTCATTATTTATGTGTAATATTACCACCCAATATGTTTCTAGAAAACAACATAGGATATACATATGATCAGTACCATCATGCCACGGTCATTAACAGAACCAATAATAAACGATGTCACATAGCAATCAATTGTTCTTCAGGAATTGTGAGAAAGGTAACTTTTGCTTTAAATATTTTAAGGAGATACTTACCTTAGCATGGGATAAATAGAGCCTACGGCACGTGTATTTATTATTACTAAAAAATTGGTCGCTCTGTTGTTGACTTTCGGCTATATCGATATAAAAATTTTCTTCACTGTTAAAATGTATATTTGTTATCATATGATTTTTCTTATTTTTAGTGTGCCATGAAATGTGTTGGATTTTCGAAATGTGTATTGGACGTCAACGAAGAAGATAAAAAAGCAAATGAAAATTTCACTATGAATTTCCTAACCGAAGCAAAATCATATAAATCTGTGAATTTGTCTACAATATTTTCAGAAAAATTTACAAAGTACAAAAAGGTATATTTCATTACTGAAAAGTCTGTTAAATTATAATTATCACACAATTCAGATATTTAAATCGTTTACGAAACGAAACAAAGCGATATGAGTATGAGTTTCTGGCGCTCCCTTGGTCCTAGAAGTTTGAATCTGGAGTTTAAGGGTTTGACTTGTAAAAGCGGACTGCATAGTCAGATTGTTATAGGTAGGTATAAGTTTTCCGAAAATAAAATGAAATAAAAAAAATAAATATATAAATAAAAAACTTGGTACAAAAAATTACTAGCGCGGCATTTGAAGTCGGTTATTTTGTTTTGTAAACGATCTTAAATTACAATGTCATCGCTTCGTCATTGATACGAAATGATGACGTTCGGTTTAGACGGGAAATTTTCTAGTAAAATTAAAGGTAGTTTGAGATTTAATAACTTGATCTTGTCGGACAAAGTACGCAGTGCATGTTATAAATTCTGGAAATACAGTTTTCCGATTTACAAATTTGACTTACATTGCTAACCATCAGACGAATGTCTTGTTACTTAATTCTACACATAATGTACCTATGTATGAGGTTTTTAGGGTTCCGTACCCAAAGAGTAAAACGGGACCCTATTACTAAGACTCCGCGTCTATCTGTCTGTCTTTCTGTCTGTCCGTCTGTCACCAGGCTGTATCTCATGAACTGTAATAGTTAGAGAGTTGAAATTTTCACAGATGATATATTTCTGTTGCCGCTATAACAACAAATACTGAAAACGGAATAAAGTTAAAAATAATAGTGGGTCCCCATACAAGAAACGTGTTTTTTTCGGCATTTCAATATAACGCCATTTATAAACGCTTAGGTAAACGTCTATTGATGGCGTTATATTGAAATACCGATCCCTAACACTTTTGTTAGACGTTAGATGGCGTTATAAGAAATAAAATGTTTATTTATTATTATTTACCGACAACCCCCGCATGGTGGTAAGACACTATCTAGTGTCCGCCTGGCCAGCTACCACCCTCAAGTTAGAAAAATCTGTCGCCAAACATCTTATGTGTTTCGGCAGCTATCCTTGAGAGCCAGTTCCTATTCTAGGCCTATCGTGCTTACTATCTTCGCCCGTATCATCACTTACCAACAGGTGAGATAGTGGTCAAACGGTAGCCTAACAAAAATAAAAAACAAAAATATTTTTTTTGCGGGCGAAACATAGTAGTATTTATTTTTTTCTCGATCTTATAAAATTACTGTAGTGTGGTACGGAATCCTAAGAGTGCAAGTCCGATTTGTACTTGGCCAGTTTATTGATTATAGACACTTTATTGCAGATTCTTCAAGTTATGTTGAGTGAAGGCATTGCGAAAGGATTTGTCCGACCTCTGACTTCTGTAATATATGCACCCACGGACATATCTAGGGCGTTCAAACTGCTTTCTTGCAGAAACAATAGAGGCAGGGTTATAATAAACATGAAAAATGAATTGAAAAATCAATTTGATGTTATGCCGAAGTAAGTTTAAAATTATGTAAAAAAAAACGCAGTCATTGTGATTGCTGCTGCAAATACTTAAATTAAACCTTGTTGTTGTCATAACCGCAACAACAATCAGGTTATTAGTACTACGTGAATCACTTTAACCAAAAATTCTTTAAAGGGTGAACGATTTAGATGCAGATTTTTTGTTTGAAAGCCGGTCTAGCGGTGATTTATAAAGATGATTTAATCAAAATTGGTTCAGCTGTTTCAAGATCATCAGCTATTTTGTTAGTTGCAATAGGGACCTTAGACGCGTAATGAGTGTAAACTTGACTTTCCACATTATATTGTGTGACCTAAAATTTGAAAAGCATAGGTATTTGTATTTTACTTAACTATGCAAAATTCTGGATTTTTGGTTTGATGCTGCAGCCAGGATATCTAGCACACTAGTAGAGTCTGTGCAAAAAGAGAACTGTCGTGGCATTACGTTGAATTAACATTCAAAGATAAGGATGGAAGGTATACCTTAAGGAAGGTACCTAGTACCACCCGATAATGATAAAAGTAGGTGGTACCTACCATGGTATCAAACAGAACAATGTTGTCAACGCAAATTAGAACTACAAACACGCGCGCTCTCAATTATTTTTTTTTAAAGATTACTTGCAATATGGGTTGCACATTACTAGTATTCTTGTTAACCCCTCGCACTCACCTAAATATGCTTGTATCTGGAGTGGGTTCACGTCAATAGTGCAATAGGTATGGTGGGGATCAAACTCATGACCTCTCGATCGCCAGTCCGACACCCTATCCATTGGGCTATTGGCGCTTTTTTAATCTCTACGACGTTTCACTTTTTGTGCAGACTTTATGTTTTTGAAAAAAAACATGCTAAAATGTTGTGTTTTGATTCGTTTTGACATAAACTACAACACACAAACACCATAAGCACAACATTTTTCCAATTTTATGTAATGATTGTGTCTGTGTATAAATGGCGTATAAAGTAACTTAAAACTTGAATAAATCAACTCATTATATTTCAGGTTGTTGCTCTCTTCAAGCAAAACATATATTGTAGTATGTGATGGATTGGAATTAAGTGTGCAATTAATAGATAACTTAGTTCAAAGAGGAGCAAAACGTATTGTGGCTCATATTCATACGAAACACATAAATGGTTATTTCCATGTCAAATATGCGTAAGTACTAAAATGTACTGATAAAACTCTTTGACATAACAAGGTATGTAAAAAGCCTTAAAATAAATAAAATATTTTTTTTCCAGGTCATGGAGTGCATCAGGAGTAAATATCAGCTTCAACTCTGATGATTTACAAACTGAATTGGGTTGTCTTAATTTAATTAAAAATGCTACTAAATCAGGAGCTATTGATGGCATATTTACTACAGTTAATGTTGATGAAAATAATGTCGATGTTATTGAACGTAAAAATATTAAAGAAACCTTAATTGTTTTAAATCTGGATAAAGTTTCCCGGAAATGCAATGGTTTAAGGTAGAGTAAATAAGCTATTCGTATAAATTAATAGGCATTGTAATAGATCTTATTAGAGGTTGTGTGGCATTATTATGATGAGATCAAACAAAATGTCTTGATTCTTTGTTATGATCTTTCAAAAGCGTTCGACCTATCGATCATGCTGCATTTGCCGACATATAATGCCGATACATGAAAAAAAAAATTGTTTATCGAGATCTGATGAGTGTCCCTAGAGATATGGAATATGGAAAGATATAGATAATAGAGATATAAAAAGAAAATGCAAAAGCACCTAAAACCTTGTACTGAAAATGATTGGCGCGGCGTCTGAAGTCGGTTTTTTCACTTTATAAACGACTAGCAGCCCGCCCCGGCTTTGCACGGGTAGAACATATATGCCTACAAAATTTGCATCAGTTTGTTGCATCAAATATAAAATATTAACAAATTTAACAATCATCGTCATATTTCAACCAATTTACACAAAACCTTAACAAATTCTGCACCTAAACCTTCCTCATAAACACTCTGGCTATTGGTGAAAACCGCATGACAATCCGTTCTGTAGCTATTGAGATTATTGCGAACAGACAGACAGACGCAGTGATGGACTTTGTTTTATAATACTTACGTAGTGATATTGAACGGCCCTTTGGCGTAAAGGATAGTTACCCTGATTCTGACCCGACGGTCGTTGGTTCTAATCCTAGCTATATACCTACCAATTAAAGTTTTATGTGCATTCATGAATCATGGGTTTTCGTACAGAGGTAGTGGGATAATGGAATCAAAATCAATCAAATCATGGGATCAAAGAAGGGGTATTATACGTTTAACGTGTGTATCTGTGTCTGTCTTAGCACCCAACCAGATGAACCGATTTTAATTTTATTATTGTTTTTTTTTTTGTTTGATAGATGTCTTCATCGAGAGTGTTCTTAGCTTTGATTCATGAAAATTCGTACAATCGTTATAAAACTATGAGCTTTTTTCTAGTTCATTGCGCTATGAAATAAACTTTCATAGGTCTGATCAATTCGAAAATCTTCTTCTTCAACGATATTGTAAGAACATGGAAGCATTGACTCAAATCCACACCTACTTACAGCTCAGATTTTAAATGTCGTATTTAGAGTCATTGGAATGATTTTATTGAAAAGATTATACTTAGATCAGTCGGGGTGGTTTATATATAGATCATAACTATTTTATACAATAGAATTTGAAATTTTACAGTAAAAATATATTATTTTACTATATTGACTTCAAATTGATTGTGATCGGTGGGGATCTACAGCATCGCTAAGCTAATAATAATATTTTCTTAGTAACTATGACCTAATCTGTGGTTTCACTGCAGATATTTTATTAATTTTGCGATGCGTGTATGTAAAATCCGTGATATCTTCTAGAGTTTTCATTTGAATTATATACTGTAAAGGACAATTGTAATCTATAATATGTGGTCAAGCTAATTAACGTAATTATTTGGATAAGGATTGATACTATATACTTGAAAATAGCCTTGGAATTATGTAATATTTTTTAACAAAAAATTAAAGATTTAAATGGTTACTGTGAGTCAACCTTAAGAGATAGACATATGCTGTTGCGGATTTTTTTGTAGGTCTTATTAAGTTGTACAACTCTTCTATAGAAAATATTCTTCCATCTATTTTCAATTGAGCAGCGTTCGTAAGAAACGTGTTTTTTCGACCGTTCTTTAGTCGACTTAGGTTGCAAATTAGGTCTCCACGAATGTACCTTTGATTTAAACGGGATAATTTATAGCCTATTTTTATTTTGAAAGTCTATTCTATATATTAATGAAAGAATTTTTTAAATCAGTCTAGTAGTTTTTGAGCCAAATCATTACAAACATACAAAAATACAAATGTTCTCTTTTTATAATATTAGTATAGAAGTATAGATTTGAATGTACAGTCCTTGCAGAGTCCTTGCTTAATTTACATATTTGTATCATTTTTTAGATATTTCGTTGTATTAACTGCTACACTATGTCTTGGTACAAAAGATATTGTCTTAGGAGAAATTGAAAAATATTGTTTAATGAGGCAAGAAGAAGGATTACCAGCACTTTTCTTAAGACACGTTTTCGACGACACGGTATAGTTTTATTTTGTATGCCATTGCATTTTTTTTGCTTTCATTTGATTCGATCTTCATGTCAGAACGGTGATATATTTTTATTTTTCTAGAAATTGACACCAAAAACTGTATCAGTCATATTAAATGCTATGGAATTCAGTCTGAAGTATAACTGCACCAGTGTACTCTCCAATGACATACAAAACACAGAAAAGTATATTAGTAAGATTAAAACCAATTTCGATGTTGGTTTACAAGCATTCTTTAGTCATATATTAGAAGACGAAATGACTGCAGAAGAATGCATTATTAAAATGAAGACAAAATCACGTAATGGACATAAGGTGAGATATTTAAATCAGTAAATGCAACATTTTTATTTGCACGCTTTTCTTTAAGACCCTTCTATTAACTATTAACCTACTTTCAAATTCATAACTAAAGCTATAGACTTAAATTTTCAGATAATTATATATATATAATAAAAATTATATATAATAAAATATATATGTGCTAATAACTCAAACTGCGACATTATTACCTTCTACTTCTGATAAGGTTTTAGGTAGTTATTTGGCACATGCCACAGCATAATTGATGTTCAAAAATTCACAAGTTCACAAGATAAGCTATTCCTAATAGGGCTTTCAGAAATTGGTGAACTAAACGTACAAAATCAGAATTAGAATAATTTTATTAATAACTTTTACATTTGATAATATGACAGGTCTTAACTAAATCATTAAGTAAAGAGCAAAAAGAAATATTTTCGTTATAAAGAAGTTGATGATATATACCGGTAACTTATTGTTATACAATTTCAATTTATTTAATCGCCATTATTTTGTTTTTAGCATGAACTCCTTATAAATCCTGATGAAACCCATGTGATGATGATACCTGGACTCGAGGGACACTACAAAGCACTTTATTCTATATCAGAACGATTACAAAAACCAGCCATAGCGTTACAACTAAGTCCAAATTTGGATGAAAGCATTCCCGACATGGCTAAGAAGCTGCTACATGTATGTTAAATCATTGTTTGTATGCCTACTTTAAAACTATAAGTAGTATGTTCAATGTAACGGTTCCAACCGTCTTCCATTTGCAGAGAAGCACGGTTTCATTTTAGACCGCATCTTCACTTAATATCAGATGTGATGGCGGTCAAGTGCTTGTCTGTCAGAAATATATTAAAAAGACATAACTATTGTTTCAAAATCAGTTTATTTGTCAGAATATAAGTGATCATTTAAAAATTGCACAGAAGTTATTGCAGATAGAGTTGTTATAGGTACATATTCTGAGCAATCTGGTAAATAAATATAAAATATAGTATTTGTTCTAACATATTATTATTTATTACATTCAATTTAGAATTATGAATTATATCAAATATAAGTAAGTATAATAAAATTTATACAAATGTTATTATTTTACAGTATGTCCAAAATCAATTTCATTTGAAATCTCCATTTCACTTATTGGGATATTCGTTCGGAGTGAACGTTGCATTGGAAATGGCATCAATACTTGAGGCGCAAGGTATTATAAAAATACAAATCCTTAATTTTTATAGCTATTTGATGTTAGTTTTCTAACAAAATATTTATTTGCAGGTCTGGTTGGTGTGGTGTACTGCTTAGACAGCAGTCCAGATGCTATGAGGGTCCACCTGAATTCCTATCTAGGAGAAATGACAGACGAACAACTGCAGAACTCATTGATTGAACATATTTTTAAACTCATTGCTGGCTTTGAATCGACTGAACATA
The DNA here is from genome assembly GCA_954871355.1 of Cabera pusaria. Lineage (NCBI taxonomy): Eukaryota > Metazoa > Arthropoda > Insecta > Lepidoptera > Geometridae > Cabera > Cabera pusaria. The sequence continues at coordinate 5,714,840 of OX940900.1, read as the reverse complement.
AAAACTCACTAAAGGATAGGACAAGCTGGAGTGACAAAATTGAATTTTTCATAAATCATGTTAAGAATCATACCACTCATACTCATCCACATCTCAAAAATGTTCTTAAAACTGCATACAACAGAATTCAAATGGCCGTCAAGTACAGACCTAAATTCAATTTAGAGTCAGAACTGGTACTTCTGAAAGGCATTCCACATCCGAATGCAAAAGAACTAAGCGATGATTATAATCTTCACAAATACACGACTAAACCTATCCAAGTGTTTGACATAAAATCCGATCATGCTTTAGCACATCTGGATTGCAAAGTATCTAACTTTATAAATAGGACGCTTCTACAGTAATGTGATAGAAATAATGAATTAGTCACTAAATAAAGTATGGCCATCTATGAAATTTGTTTTATTGTAACCAAATGTTCTTAGGGTTCCGTATCTCAAAAGGTAAAAAAAATAAACCCTTATAATATCACTTTCTTATCCATCTGTCTATCTGTCTGTCTGTCCGCCTGTCTGTCCGTGTGTCTGTCCGTCTGTCTGTCCGTGTGTCACCACTGATTTTCTCAGGAACAGGTGGATTTAGCAAGTTGAAATTTATACCTAATTCTGAGATCTATAGTCCCTATGGGGTGTATAAAAATCAAGGTCTTGAGTCAACACAATAAAAAGATACGGGCAAATTTAGATTTTCGCGAAAACTTGTTAGTACCAAAATGTACCTTAATTTTCAACTTTTTTTATTTTTCAGAATTTTAACTTTACTTGTGCTTTAAGACCTTGCTTGTAACCAAAATTGACAATTCTAGCTAAAACCGGAAGTATCCTATAGGTTTTGGGTCGAAAACCCATAGGGTACTTCCCGTTGACCTAGAATCATGAAATTTGGCAAGGAGCAAGGTCTTACAGCACAAATTAAGGAAAAATTCCAAAAAATAATAAAAGTTGAAAATAAAGAGTGTCTCCCTATACATAAATAGTAGGCGCCAATAAAGGTAGACCTCTGAGTTATATGAGCGCTGATAGAATTTAAAGGTCTAACTTAATTGGTTAGTACGGAAGCCTCGGTGGGCGAGTTCAACTTGACTTAGCCGGTTTTTTTAGGATACAATGAGCTAAAGATCGAGCTCAGTGGCATGCCATAGGAGAGGCCTATGTGCAAAAGTGGATGCCTACCCGGTTGTTATAGACCGGGATATGGTAACAGAAAATACTTGGTCATTTGTACCAGTATGGCGGTTCTTCGGAGGTCTAATTACGCAATGACAAAAAAGAAAATGATGGTCATAGCGTTGGTACCGGCGGCCCAATTTCGTAGGCGTTAATCGAATGTGTCGGATAAATAATATTGTCGAACAATATGTTCCACAAAAATGCTTGCATTTTTCGATAGTCGATAAAAAAAAAGTAGGCGTTAGCGTAATTACACCATGCCATACTTTTCTGATGGTTCCAAATGGCCGCAAAGTAGTAATTTAGTTTTTTTTTTGTAGCATTCGATTTGTTTTAGTATTGCATTTAGATTTTTTGGAAAGTATTTGAATAAATGTGACCGTTATTACATTTCCCATACGTCTTATAGGGGGCACAGTGCTGCCATACTTGAAAAACTTGTTTCTTGGAAACGTTTTAAAAATACGGCTATAAAATACGTAAAATATTTTTTGTTAAAATTCATGCAATCATTGTATTCTGTTCGTTTGGGTGTAATTGTATCTAAAAAAAAAATATACCAGATAGTAATCATGGGGCGGACGACTGTCGGGCTCAATCCAAGATATTAAAAAAAAATTGACGATTTGTACCAGTATGGCATTTGGATTTTCGGAAATTATATGATACAATGTGACCATTATTATATTTCCCATACTTCTAGTAGAGGGAATAAGGCGCCATACTATTATTATTATATTATTATTTGGCGTTATTTAAAAGCGCGTTCCCATACATTATGGCTTATATAAACGATTACCTATCTACAATTCGAAAAATCTTTCGAGCACCAGTAGCCGTACAATATTATACGACATAACATCTGGTTAGTAGACAAAATTGCCGCCACCTAGATGTTTGAAATTTTGTATTTATATTTGTTTAACCTCTAACTTACAGGAAAAATTAGTGCCATACTGGTACAAATCGTGCGAATAACGAATAAAATCTTAGAATTTTGAAAAAATATTGTACTCATTTGCCACCTCCCACAGGTATGGCATGATCAGACTTCTATTTATGATCATACACAGAACTGTTAAAAAAAGTTTTAGACTGGTACAAATCGTTTACCAAAAAAAAAAAATTTACTACTATGGCATTTCATACATGGTGTATTTCGTGAATGGCTACTCGACGATGATTAGCTGTGCAAAAATTAGCCTGGAACAATTGGTTGAATTGTATTTTTTTTTTAATTAATGTATTCGCGTCGGTATGGCGGGCTGTAAGTCACACCGGAGAAGTATGGTATTACGCTACCGCCTTCTTCTTTTTTTATCGACTATCGAAAAATCCAAGCATTTTTTCGGAACAAATCGTTCGAAACTATTATTTATCTGACACATTCGATTACCGCCTACGCAATTGGGCCGCCGTTCGACACTATTATTTATCCGACACATTCGATTAACGCTTACGCAATTGGGCCGCCGGTACCAGCGCTATGACCATCATTTTCTTTTTTGTCATTCCGTAATTAGTCCCCTGAAGAACCGCCATACTGGTACAAATGACCAAGTATTTTCTGTTACCATCTCCCGGTCTATTAATAATGATAACGATAATGATGTTACCAATATTGAATTATATCTATTGGAGTATTTTAAACAGATTACTCGAAAAAGGTATATGGTACAGATCTTTTTAATAAAAGAAACAGGGGATCATTGTCATCTATGGGAAGGTTATTGTTGTCTTCCTAGGCTTAGTTAGACCTTAATATATACTACACGTGCATTAGATTATGTTGACTGTCTTTTTCTGCCGCTATTTTCCATGTGGTAATAATAAATCGCAGTGGGCGTAGAAAAAACTGCCGATGGCAGTTTTATTTCGCAACGAATGAAACCGCAACGAATAAAATCGCAGAGCACGCTTAGCCTAATGCCTATTGGTTCACAGAGTGTTCAGGTGTGTTTAAGCCACGGCCGAAGCCTACAACCAATGGTCACCTATTTAGCAATACCCAGTGATCACATGTAGAGAAGAAGTATTATAGTATAATATTATGTTACTCTTTGGTAGGAGTTCTACGGACGCAGTAAGGCTCTAATGACCTTCTAGTGTATGGTAATGATAATTAAAAATAAACAAACTAGAAGAACTACTAGATTTAGTGATTATTTTTGTAGCGCAACTTATGATGAGTATGTAGATTGTATTGGATGCGCTTCAGATACCTACCTATTTAACGTGTCCATGCTCTTATAAGTAAAGTAGACTTTAGCCAAGCTCGTATCACCTACCTGGACCATAATAAGTCTTTAAAAGTTGCTGAGCTTCGGTTAAGGTTTTCAGTTTTAAGGTACGGACACACCGTAGCGTCATGCATACGCGATCTAGGCGGCGATACTTGTACTATTCATTATTCTGTGGCGGCGATCAGATAGCGCAGTAGTATTTGTACCGACTGGTTCACACCAAACGCGATCAGAAAACAATTAAAAAGTACTGAGATCACGCCCGCAAGACGCAGGACGCGGCGATGTGGCCGTACCTTTAGCCAATTCAAGAAGTGATAAAAAACAGTATGACAAAGCTCGTCTAGACAAACAGTTTTAGACCAATCCACTTATAATAACTATTTTATATATTAAACGATGTATTAAAATATTGCTCTATGTGGATGGTAAGGTAGGCCTTTGTCCTGACGGCATCAGATATATTACGGTGTTATTCGGTAACGTTGCTGTAACAGTACCTAGCGCGCTAAAATGTTTAAAGTACAACTTTGTTCCTGTATAGAATTTGCATTATGACAAAACGTGGTAACTTTAATCAAATGTACAACATTTATTTGCAATGGTTAATAACAGTCATACAATGTTGGCTTAAATATTGATATAGTATATCAAATGGTATTTTAAAGCAGACACTCATTAATATTAAATTACTTACATAAAGTGCTTCATTTTGCATTTAGTCTAGTAGAGTTGTATTGGTTGGTTACGCAATTCCGTGTGTTCGTGACCTTAATGAATAATATTCTTTATAAATGCGACGCAATGTTTAATGCTGGGGCCACACTACCTTTACCGTCTGCCGCCTGTTCCTAGATAAGCTATGAAACTAAATTACCACCGAATCGTAGTGTAAAACCATAATTATAATTCCAAATACACTGAAAAAACAGAAATATTATGGCTGTCATCTGTGAATGTTAAGTGAGAGATGTACATGCCGTTGATGTTGTTGCCACAATTTTTCCAGTCCAGCGTCTCAAACATATTCTCCAAGCCGTTAGTGAACTCTTTCGGGAATATGACGTCCCCCTGCCTCACTCTTCGACGCAGGTGGATCTGTTAGGTACGCTGGTTCTATACTTATACACTCATAATTGCGGCATTATAGAGACATATCTCATCACTTCACTTATCATATATCGCCAGTCAACTTGGCAACGCGTCGATTGAGTCGAAAGCCTTCTCATAGTCCACAAATGCTAAGTACAAGGGCCGATTGTACTCTTAGGTCTTCTGTCAAATCTGCCACATCGTGTGGATGTTGTCCATGGTACCGTAACCACTTCGAAACCCGGCCTGTTCTGGAGGTTGGAACTCGTCGAGTCTTCGCGCAAGACCGTTCGTGATGACCCTTGAAAACAGCTTGTAGACGTGGCTCAGAAGTGAAATCGGGCGGTAGTTTTTCAAGAAAGTTTTGTCTCCTTTTTGACAAACAAAACCACCATGCTACTGTTCCATGTTGAGATGTTTAAGGACCATCACGATCTCATCTCGGCTGACTGAAGGCAGGTCTTCTGTGAAGTGGCAGGTTAAGGTGGCTCTACAATCCTCAGTATCGGGTATGGACCTTGAAGCATGTGATGTGTAGAGCTTGCCGTAGAAGTCTTCTACTTCCGATAGAATCTCCGACTGGGATGCGACGACGTTCCCCGTCGACTTTGTCAGCTTTGTAAGGTGGTTTCTACCCAGAGGTTGGGTGAACACTTTTGACCCCCGATTCTGCTCAATTTATTCTTTAATCAAGAGCTTGTTAGAGTATCGGAGGTCGTGTCGTACCAGCTTCTTAATGGTTTTGTTGCGCACCTGGTTAATTGACAAAGCTGACAATGGGTCTGTTCGTCTCTTTTCCGTTAGTCGAAGTGTTTCTGCCGAAAGTTTGGACTTTTTGCCCGAACGCTTGCTCTTGCAAAATGTTGTCCCTTCATCCTTAAGGATTTCCACCACTTCTTCGAGTTTTTAGTTTACGTCATTTATGGTTTCCAAGCTAGCGAATCGATTTTCCAATTTTAATTGGAATGTTCTAGACCCAACAACGGTTTGTAGTAGGTTCGGTCGGAGAGTAGACTTCATCAATCGGGATCTTTCAGCTTTGAAGTCGATATCCAGAGATTCTCGTACAAGTCGGTGATCACTTCCAGTATTGAACCTACTGATTACTGAAACGCCTCTGAATATGTGCCGTTTGTCCGTAATGATGAATTCAATCTCATTTTTAGTCACAGTGTCGGGGCTTTGCCACTTCCACTTCCTTTGGGGCTGTTTCTTGAAGAACGAGTTCATCAAGATAAGCCTCTTTGTCTCGAGAAAGTTGACAAGCATTTACCCCTTGTTCCCCCCATTCCTACCGCCAAATCCGTGTGGTCCTATTTAATTTTCGAAGTCACTGCAGGTCTGTACTCCCACTTTGGCGTTAGGTCTCCCATGACAACGTTGTAGTGAGCCTTCGAGGTGGTATGTCAGGCTCTTGAGATGTCTTCATACATGTTAACTTAATTATGAGGTACGCTACCCTGGTTGACACACTGGAAATTTATACAACGTTCTCACTGAGAACCTTGTTGACCAGAAACCCGACGCCGCCTTGGGATGGCTGGTCTCCTTCTCTGTAATACATAAGATGGCCTGATTCTACAGTTATGGTGTCCTCTCCCTGTCTTCGGAATGTGCCATCTTATGTTTCCCAGCTCCTCCTTCAGCTGCGTCAGATGATCATCCTGCCGAATCGTGCGTCTATTGTATGTTGCGAGTGTCAGTTTGTTTTGGCGGCCTACCGTAGCCCGGGGATTCTTAGCACCCCCTGCCCTGCCGTTACCGTGACCGCCGCCGTGGTCAAAAATACCAGGCCAGAAACTGGGTGGTCACAAGGTCACAACAAGCCGCGGGGCTTGTTGTGACCTTGCATCTTCATTCATCTTGGGAGGGATATGCGGCTTTTAGTATTTAGGCATGTGTAGTTCCGGAACTAAATAGTTCCAGAAATTATGTCCTCTATCGGAACTATGGCAGTTCTGTCCGAAAGGTCCGCTAAAACAGGTTCAACTAGTTCCGGAGACGGAGATGCAAGATAGAGATGGAGACAGGAATGAAAGAAACGGAGCGATGCGCGCGCCGCGCAGCCGCACCGCGCGGTGCGCGGCGCGCCGCTCCGGAACTGTGAGTGTGAAACTACCTAGTTCCACGAACCTGATTCGACTTAGTTCCGGCAGTTCGAGAAAGAAATAAAGCGATGCGTGTGGTGCGGCCGCTCTGGATCGGAACTGTGAGTATGGAACTACCTAGTTCCGCGAACCTGGTTCGACCTAGTTCTGCCAGGGAGAGAAAGAAATGGAGCGCTGCGCGCGGTAAATTAATATGTCCCAAAATGTGCATTTAGTATTGTATAACGACCCGACTCCGGGGATCTGGTAAATCGGTTCATATATATTATTCCTGGAACTAGAGCGCTGTGTACACTATACTCCGGCATTTCTATACTCAAACCGTGGAACTATCTAGTTCCGCGAACCTGGTTCCGGGAACTAGTTCCGGCAGGGCGAGGAACCGTTCCAGGTTCAATCCGCTGCCGAACATGATTTGAGCATGTCTTGTAGTATTTATACCTACGCCATAATTTGAAATGGTCATACCGCCATTTGTCGGTCGCCAGAGCCCCGTTCGTTGGTCAGCAAGATGCACCATGAGGTTGGCAGGGAGCACTTAGATGGTATGTGTGCCCCCTTACATCCCGTAGCCTCATCAACTAGAAAAGAGAACATAATCTTCAAACGGCTGAACGGAATTTTTTAAACATAGCTACAAACACTCTCAATTTAGTTCACCGTATCTAAATCTGTCCATTTGTTTAAGAGCAACGATGCCACAGATAAGCAGAATAAAACACAGGCAGAAACTTCATAACACCCATCTTTTTATAGTTGTAATAACATTTTGAAAAGTACTCATAGATAGGTGCTATGCAGAAATATATTTATATGCAAATATTCAAAGTATTGTATGCTAAATTGAGGCAACAATTTCAGATGCAAAGTAATTTTATGTAATAAGTCAGCGACCTTTGTTGACCTTTCCTTGAAATTTAACATTTTAGGGGACATGCGATTTATAACAGAGTTTAAAAAATTTGTGGTCTAATGTAATTTATGAGCTTCTATTTTAAGAATCGACTGAGTTAAAATATACAATATATAACGTTAACAGAGCGAGTCTTCTTTACTGGAGTTTCAAGATTTTTAAAATATTTTTTAATCTACAAATTATTAGGTACATTTACAAAATGGTAAGCCAGCCTCATAATTCCTTAAACATAACAAATCAGCTTCAAAGTTATGATCAGTGACATCCTAGCCACGCCACGATTAAGCCAAGGTGCGATCCTATGGATACGATACAATTAATCGTGCCGTGGCTTAATTGGTCAGAACACCTGGGGTCGAAGTCTCTATTCTTCTCTTCTTCTCTACTTCTCTATTCTTTTCTATTCTGAGACTACCGGCCTAGGCAATGAATTTTGACCGATAATCGTCGATAAGAAATGAAATGCAGATAACAACTGTCTAGCTGCATCTCCTTCTACTAGACGTTTGCGATGACAGGACGCATCGCTATCATTGTAGAGACTTCCACCCCAGGGGTGGAAGTCTCTACATTGATATCTAATTACAAGCGACAGTGGAGGAACAATGCCGGAAATAATAAATAATGCTGTGCACTTATAATTTAAGTCTCGTTGACCACATCTCTATTTGAGCATTCATAATATCATAATATCATTAATTAAGTTTAAGGTCTATGTTTAATGTTATTGGGTATATGTGTCTATCATAACAGTACTTATAGTGTTTTATAAAATAAAAACACTGTGTATCATTGTCAGTTTTTTTAATTACTCAGACTCCTTGTCTAGGCAGGTCTTCATTAAAAGTAGCTTAAATTCTTTGTCAGGGAATGATTGTAGATTTATCTAGAACCACAGCAGCCCTAAACTAAGTCGCAAATTGGCGTAGATTGTTTACATACCGTTGTTGTTCACAATCATAGAGTCATGTAGTTTAGCTTTGTAATATTAATTATGGTTTTAATTGAATTACATAATACTTCAGAACATTCAGATTTTATTATTCGCTTCTAGATTAAAATTGAGTTGACTTGATTGTAATAGATTTGATATCGTGAGTAGTTCAAATTATCATCATTCCATTCCATTCCCATCTGCCTTCCAAGTTCAAACGGTTCATATGCAGGGTTGCATTTCTCCACCAAACCTGTTAAAGTATTCGATATTGACGCCGACCATGATTCTGTATATCTAGACAGCAAAGTTCCAAATATCGTCAACAGATTCCTTGAATCGAAATTACTCGAAGAATTCAAGAATAAGAACCTCTGCTGGACTTACCTCGCTGATCCTCTTAAGACGGTGTAAAATAATAATAAGCAGTTACTAACTTAATGTAATACGGCCATTTATTGAGTTGAAATAAATTACTTTTAGATATTCTCGTTTTTATTTCACCCTTTACCAATTAATTTAACTTCGTAAACTGAAGGTTACAAAAAGTAATTACACTCGCCCGTAACCCGTAAAAATAAAGGGTCACATAGTTAACTCCAAATAATTTTAAACCACATAAGCTAGCTCGTAGTATCAACCAGATTTTTTTCTTGAATCCGAATTGATTCTTATGAAAGGCAATCCCCACCCCGATATAAGCCAACTTTCTGAAGACTACAATCTATCTAAGTATCGTCAACAATATCGTCAACAGATTCCTTGAATCAAAATTACTGGAAGAATTGAAAAAAAAAAATTATATACATTCGAATTGAGAAACCTCCTCCTTTTTTTGAAGTCGATTAAAAAACCTGATAAAAAATAACCTGAACAAAAATATATTTTTTTTATTTGTGTATTTTTGTATTTCTGTATTTTTGTATTTTTGTATTTTGTATGTTTGTAATGATTTGGCTAAAAAACTACTAAACCGTTTTAAAAAATCAGTCATATCTGCCGTAGGACCGATAACCATTGGGTTAGACTGGTTCTAGAGTGGAGACCTCGAATCGGAAAACGTAGCGTAGGACGCCTTGTGACTAGGTAGAGCGACGACATTCGCAAAGCGGTGGGCAGTGACTGGAAACAAAGAGCCGAAGATCGGGTTCAGTGGCATGACTTGGGAGAGGCATATGTACAGCAGTGGACTGATACCGGATGATTATGATGATAAAAATTCAAAAATGCGCCGGACATTGCAAGTATTAGATGGGTACAATGAGAAAAGTTTAAAAAAAGTCATGTAAAGTTATAGGTAAATTTCCAAAAATAATTGGTTTCTTCAAAGGTCAGTTCAGACCGCGACTACGTAGTATTATTATCTTTTCTATGCCGCGACGCGACGCGACACGACGTGACGCGACGTTATGCAGCACGCACTTAATATAAAAAATAACTTTATTTACTGCACAAAAAGATTACACATTTCCTTATGTTAATTCGGCGCAGCCAAAAACCGCGCGGCGCAGCGAGACGACCCGTGGCGCAGCCTGAAACCGCCGAATCAACTCAATGAAATAAGTACCTTTTTGTGTAGTAAATAAAGTTCTTTTTATATCACTGACGTGTGTAGCTGTGTTTCCGTGTATTTGTGTGTCTGCCTGTGGCATCGTAGCATCCAAACTAAAGCCCTGACTGAATTGAACTGAACTATTTTGATTTAAAGATTGTTTTGTTTGATAGATGTCTTCGTCGAGAGTGTTCTTAGCTTTGTTTCGTGAAAATCCGTACAGCCGTTTAAATATTATCAGATCTTTTTTGGTTAAAAAAACTACGATAGCAACTTTCGTAAAGTCTTTTAAAAAAATGCGCCGGACGTTGCGAGTATTAGATGGGTACAACGAGAAAAGTTATAAAAAAGTCATGTTAAGTTTTAGGTAAATTTCTAAAAATAATTGGTTTATTCAAAGGTCAGTTCAGGCCGCGACTACGTAGTATTATTATCTTTTTTGTAAAGTCGTAGTCCCTTGACCGCGGACGTCAAAAAATCAAAATGGCGCTTCTGCGCACTACTTACCTGTCACACTGCTACCGTCTGTTTAGCGTAGTTATTAGTCAAATCATATCCGTGTTCTGTGGTCATATCCACAGAAATATTAATAACGGTAGTCAAATCATATGTATTCATTGGATATTCAGCACCCTGTTACTTCAATGATATTGCAAAAATATTTTATTTATTTTTATTTATTTATTTATTTACACAAATCAGACATAACATCATAACAGTAAGCACTAAATCGATGTTACAGAAAATATAATATTGACAAAATAAACAATTAAAACGTAATTAGGATTAGAAATAATAAAAAAATGAAATTAAAAATTTAGTAATATAAACAATATTTTTATAAATTTTCCACAGAATTTTGAGCCGCCTCTTTGAATTTCGGCAGGCTGCACAAAAATATGTCTATATTTAATGATATTACGTTAATCAGTCGTATGGCTCGTGACAATGGTGCGAACTCTACTAAGTTAGTTCTTGCCGACGGAACTAGCAAAGTGTGAACACGACGACGCGCACCTACCACCGGCACCTGCAGCCGCAGCTCGGCCAGCACCTCCGGGTGGTGCAGGTCGCCACGCAGCACGCGGAACAAGTGCGTGCACAGCGCCACGTCCCGCCTCACCGCCAGCATGTTGTACCCGACCATGCCTATTACGAACAGGCTCGGGTACATCAGGGGGAAAAAGGGATAGACCCCGTATTCTTTTAGATAAAGAAATCTGGTGAATTTATTCTGAATTTTTTCTACCATTAGGGAATATTTTACCTCATGAGGGTTCCAAATCATGGCGCTTGTTTCGAGATGGCTCCTGACGAGTGCGTTGTACAGTATTCTTACAGTTGACATACTGTGGAAATCCTTGCACTGTCTCAGAATGAAACCTAAATTTCGGAAGGACTTCCTACAGATGTCAACGATGTGTTTTCGGAATAGCAACTCTGGAACCATCTCCACGCCTAAGTCCCTGACAGCTGTGACGCGCGGCATCACCGCGCCCTCCATCTCGTATCTGTTCTGCAGCGGCGCCCTCGCGCGGCTGTAACTCATTATTTCGCACTTACTCTGATTAAAGTACAGCTTATTAGCTGCACTCCAACCTAGCACGCTGTTAATATCTCGCTGGAGCCGCTCGCAGTCGGACAATATGGTAAGCTTGACCTTATGCTTGACTCTGCAGACTCTCTATCTTGAATCTGTAGAATACTCTCAACTCCTCGTCTGAGATGTCATGTATAGGCATCATTGGAATGGTCGCAATGAACAAAATTATACAAAAAGGTGCAAATCAGTCGGGGTTGGTTTTAAATTTTTAATTTTTTTTTTATTTTTTTTATTTTTACTTACATGGAAAACAAACAGCTTTAAACTTAGATTCAGGAAACAAATTAATAGATCAAGTAGCCTTAATTAGTTTTCACTTATAGGTACACGTTAACATAATGTAGACATATCTGGATGTTAAACAATATAAAACTAGGAGTGAGAGAAAATAATACTAATATGATGATAAAGTAAAGTTATGTAGCAGTGAAATATAAAAAAGTTTAATTTTTTTCAATGAATTAATTACTTATTACTAGTTACTAGTTAGTTAGGTAATTTAAGTATTATGTTACCAATTGCTTTCAGCGCTCAGAAATTCTATTATTATTTTCTTTGTTTTTGGCTTCTGTGATAATGCCACCACAATTTCGCCAATGTCGAGTTTAGTCGGAAAGACCTTAGGACGCTTAGAAATTCTATTATTATGATTTGTTTGTGACAGCGGCTAATATGACAGACGGGCTGACAGTAAAGCCGCATCCGCAATCGCACGCAATTCGCGCGCGAAGGCGCGAAGCATCCGCGAGCATGAGTGTGGATCCGATTCGCATATTCTTCGCAGCTTCGCGGCTCGTTGTCGGTTTTTTGTACCAAAAAATGTCAGTTTTTTGTCCCGTGACAAAGGGCTTGCAAGCGCGTACTACTGCGAGTGTAGACTGTTGGCATTCTTATCCGCGATTCGCGCCGCGATTCGCGCCGCGCTTCGCGCTGCTTTTCGCGCCGTGGTTCGTGTGCGAGTGCGGATGCGGCATAAAGTGTCAGTAATAGCGTTGTGTTGACACCCTTTGAGATAACTCTCTCAAAAACGAAACAATTTTTTTAATTGGGTAAGAAGCCTTAAAACAATTTTAGACTTTTTTCATGTGAAGCGCCCTAATTTTTATGTTAATGTGTCTAATTATTATTCGTGTTAAATCAATGTTAATAAAATACAAGTGCTAATATTTTAAGCTAAATCCCCAAATTCATGCGAACCCTATTCTACCCAAGCCCAGGTTGTTGCCCAATTCTTAAATATTCAATGAATAATTAATATTCATTTAGTGTACTCATTATAGTGGAGTATATATATACATAAGAGCATCAGGTAACTTTAAACAGCTAGAAATAGTTTGTAGTGAAGTGCTGAACTCTCTATTTGGTAAGTATTTTGCTGCAAGTAGTATTTTATTTTGGCGAGTTTTTATTATGTTTATCGAACTGGTTTAATTTATATTAATTGTCATCACCTACAAGCAGAATATCTCAATAAATAATTTTAAACCCGTAGTTTCATTTGAAAACACTAATAGATTAGTTTTTATAATAAATTATTTAGCTTCCAAGATTCCACCCGAACATACATAGTGACATACATACATACATACATTGCAAGTTAAATAAAAGCTTGTCATAAAAACAAAGAGAGCCGAAAATCGGACTCAGTTGCGTGTCTTGGGAGAGATCTTTATCCAGCAGTGGACTGATACCGGCTGATTATTATGATGATAATTATTATGATGATGAAAATTATTATTTCACATGTGGTAGCATTTAAATTTTAACGAGATATGTTAAGTATCTCCAGAGATGTGAAGATAAACACTTCGAGATTAGAATGGATTAGCGTGACGTTGGAAGTCGGTTCTTTTAGTGTTTTAAGCTATCTTAAATTATTTTTATTATTATTATAGAGCATTAATGTTCTATAGGCGTTGTGTAAAATTTTTGAAAAGTAATATAAGACCAGTTTTTAACATATTTACATAAATGATCTTTTAAATAGCAAACATTTTGGATTTACGAAAGGGCATTCTAAGGTAATGCATAGTTTTAGAGTTATGCCTATTATTGTAAAATCACAACCTCACTTTTTTGTAATACTTCGCTGATCAATATCACTGTTTTGTTGGACTTTAGCGCTTCGCCGGCCGTCGTGGACTTTAGCGCTTGTATTGTCGCAGTTTCAACCTAACCTAGTTTTTTTTTCTGGTGGGGTGTTTTTATTAAATTAGTAGTGGTAAATCATATTACTAAAATTTTCAAACAGTTATCTAGCCCTTGTCACTTTTATTTGCACTTTGTTTTTATGGTTTAGTATATTTTTAGGTTAGATTTTGTTGATATCGTTTTCTTGTAAAATAATTATGCATTACCTTGTTATAACAATAGTATTGTTACAATCAGGGACCTAACCTCTACCCATCCCCATAACATTTAATATCAAACCCATTCCAAACGATTCTAAATCCAACCAAAAATCCAAAATCAAACCCAACAAAAATAAGCATAACTCAAAAACTATGATTTTTTTGTAATGGGAATGGTAGGGAAGTGAAGGGGAAACCCTCCTCTTCCCATTACACCTCTCTACCCGGGGGGGTAATATATATATCTGCATGCCAAATTTCAGCGCAATCTGAAATAATATTGATTCAGACTTTGTTACCCCACTTCACCCTTTTAGCGGTGCCATTTCGAAAAATGTTGAAACACGTATTAACTTATTTATTTTTGAAAGCACTTGTGTCACACCCCGGACACTCGACTAAGTCTCCATACAAACTAGCGTTTTAACGACCGACACTGTGACACCGACACAGACACTACACACATTTCGTTTTTCTATACGTGCACTTGTGTGCGTGACGTCTAAGGTTGTCGCCCGTAATCACCGTATCACATATTATATAATAGTTACTTCGTACATACGTACTACGTACCGACCGTATGAATATTTTTGTACACTTACCCAAAAAGCTTTTAACACTAAAAATATTAGTCGCTATTTCGTAACTATTTTTTATTCTGTGTCTTGCTCGCACGTTAGAGCGACATCAAGCAAAGAGAAGATAAATACTACGTAGGTAAAAATGTTTTACCGTAAAAGTTTTTTAAAATATTTTACAAACTAAATGTTATTTACACACGAGTATATATCGTTGTTTCATTTATGAAAATTAATTTTAAAATACGAACATGTAGGTAGCTATATAAGTATTTATAATATACCTACATAATAAGAATCTACGTAAATTTGAACCTCCGGTGTCTACTGGTCTTAACATAAATGTATGAAGTTGAAGTTCTTCTCCTCGAGAGTAGTACCTATTGTTCTGTAGCCGTACGCATGTAGCGTCCTTGCTCAGACTTATGCCTCGACAAATCAGAATCGGTGGCGGGGTGAGGTAGCCCGGAAGTGGTGGGGGGAACAGAGTGTCCGTTCTATACGTAGTATTATTATCTTTGCTATGCTTGTGTGAAGTTTCTAATAGAATAAAGTATCTAATCTTGTTTCTACATACAAAATTTGAACCCCCATTTCATCCCCTTAAGAGGTGAATTATAGAAAATTATTTTTCAGAGGAAACTAACGTCGTAATAACTATCTGCACGCCAATTTTCAGTGCAATCCGAAACAATATTGATTTCAGACTTTGTTACCCCACTTCACCCTATTAGGGGTATCATTTTGAAAAAGTCTGTAACACGTATTTAACTTATTTATTTACTGGAGTACTTGTGCGAAGTTTCGAATAGAAAATACTATCTTATCTTGTTTCTCCAAACAAACTTTGATCCCCCGTATCATCCTCTTAAAGAGTTAATTTTGAAAAATATTTTCTTAGCGGATACCTACGTTAAAATAACTCTGCTTACAAAAATCTGCTTGGCAAATTTCAGCGCAATAAGAAACAATATTGATTTCAGACTTTGTTGATGGTTGAAGATGATGTAGGGTACATAACCTTTTAAGGGGTGGCATTTCGAAAAAGTCTGAAAACGTATTTACTTATTTATTTTTAAAAGCACTTGTGTGAAGTTTCGACTAGAAAAAAACTATCTAATCTTGTTTCTCCAAACAAACTTTGTACCCCCATTTCATCAGGTGTGAATTTTTAGAAAATAATTTCTCTGAGGGAACTAACGTCGTAATAACTATCTGCATGCCAAATTTCAGCGCAATCCAAAACAATACAATAACTCTTTATTGATCACCAAAATAACAAAACTTAAGTAATACAACAATACAATGGTAATACAATCGAAGGTATTATCGCTAAGAGCGATCTCTTCCAGACAACCTTAGGATGGACAGAAATAAAAATAAAGTATGGACGGCGGTGCACAATAAATAAAAAATAAAAAAAGATATCTGCTACATATTTTACTAAATGCCTACTTACAATATAATTCGGATTCTAATACATATATAAGTATAATAAAAATATACTAATGTATATAGGTATAATGTTTCTTAACGGAAAATAAGACAAATCGATAGCTTTCATTTGAAAGTGGATAGAAAATAATTCTTCACTATATTTTTAAATATAGGCAAAGATTTTGCAAGTCTGATACCTAAAGGCAGTGAATTCCATAAACGTATAGCTTGTACAGTGAAGGATTTATCATAGTATTGGGAAGAGTGAAGAGGCATTTGAAGTTCAAGAGTTTCAGATGAGCGCAAGGAGAGAGAATGTGAGAGATATTGGAAGGTGAACCGTTGTTTCAGATAGAAAGGAGAAGAGGGAATAAAAAGGATATTATAAAGAAGAGTGAGAATATGAGCATTCCGGCGGAGACGGATTGGCAACCATTCCAGCTTTTTTCGAAATGCAGAAACATGGTCATATTTCCTTAAAGCAAATATGAACCGTATACATACATTTTGTAAGCGTTCAAGCCTATTAAGCTGTTCTTCGGTAATGTCTAGATATGCGGCATCAGCATAGTCTAATATTGGAAGAAGAAGAATTTGTGCTAGCGCAATTTTAGTGGTAGTTGGCAGAAAATTTTGCAATCTTCTGAGAGAAGAGGTAGACGCAAAGATCTTGCGACTCGTTTCAGCCAATTGTGGTACCCACAAAAGGTGTTTATCAATTAACAATCCTAAGTTTTTAACTGAGTCACTGATTTTAATAATATTACCGTCAAAAATAATCTGAGGCAGATGAAACCAGTCGATTTTTGAGATCATCCTCGAGCTTCCTATGATTATAGTTTGTGTTTACATCTAATTTATTCTGAGACCATACGAGCAGCTCCAAACAATATTTATTTCCAGACTTTGGTACACCATTTCACGCTCTTAGGGGTGGAATTTCAAAAAATCCTGTAACACGTATTGAATTATTTTTTTACTGAAGCATTTGTGAGAAGTTTCGAATAGAAAAGACTATCTAATCTTGTTTCTACATACAAACTTTGAACCCCCATTTCACCCTCTTAAGGGGTGAATTTTGGAAAATCCTTTCTTAATACACCCTTACGTACTAAAACAAATATACCTTCCAAATTTCAAGTCTCTACGACCAGCGGTTTAAGCTGTGCGTTGTCTGTCAGTCAGTCAGTATGTCAGAACAAAGATTCTTATAGTATTAGACTAGAAATGCCCCGCGGCTTCGCCCGCGTTAAGTACTTCTTTTATTTACCTTTTCTTTTGTAAAAATGATTCTATCATTAAAGACATTAAATAAGAAGTAGCCAAATCGGTTCATGTTATCGCGTGACTAAGGCACTTCGGGATTCATATTTGTAAATCCCGAAAACCCTAAATTTTCAGACTTTGTTACCTACCCCACTTCGAAAAATCCTACAACACGTACTTATATCATCTTGTTTCGCCATATAAATCCCCGTTCCGTATTCGGGAAGAATTTTTAGAAAATCCTTTCTGAGTGGATACCTACGTCATAATAACTACCTGCATTCTAAGTTTCATCGCAATCCGAAACAATATTGATTTTTAGACTTTGTTACCCCAGGTTATCCTCTCAGGGTGGCATTTTGAAAAAGTCTGAAACTCGTATTTACTTATTTAGTAACAGAATTACCTAATATCATTTTATGTTTCGATTTTTTTTTGTAAAAAATAGTATAATAAATATAATAATAATAAGTACAATTTTATAGTAAAATGTTAGTATGATAATGTAGTGTTTAATATCTATATTATAATAATATGTATATGGATAGTATATATATATATATATATATATTTATATAAATAAAACACTACATACATTCGGTAACTGATTTTTTATATATTATACATATAGCCGGCTACAAAAATATCATGCAACGGATTTAGATTGAACTAAAAAAAGGTGTGTAGCATAATATTTCATTTTTGGTTATATACGAGTAGGTACATATTAAATTACCTGGTAATAATAATGGCTACATTACATAATATATGTCAGTTGGGCACAACGGTATCACGTAAGCTAAGAGTAAGACACACATATTAACAACAGAGTGTGGGTTTAGAAATAATGAAACGATTTCTTAACAAAATAGATGTTATTGGTTTTGTTTATTGAATCAAACAAATCACAAATATTTATAATAATTTACTTAAACATTGGGAAAAAACGGGATGTAAGGGAGAACAGGGATGTAAGGGAGAACAAATACCACCTCAGTGCTCCCAGCCAACCTCACCTGCCCGTGGTGCATCCTGCTGACAAACCAACGAGGCTCTGGCGACCGACAAATGGCGGTATAACCATTTAAAAATTATGGCGTAGCTTAATACTACAGGCCGGTGACGGGCAGCAGCGTCGAAAGTGTTCGTCCAGCCTCTAGGTAGAAGCCACCTCACAAAGCTGACAACATCAACGGGGAACGTCGTCGCATCCAAGCCGGAGATTCTGTCGGAAGTTGAAGACTTCTACAACAAGCTCTACGCATCGCATGCTTCAAGGCCCGAACCCGATACTGAGGATTGCAGAGCCACCTTAACCCGCCACTTCACAGAAGACCTGCCCGAAGTCAGCCGAGATGAGATCGTGATGGCCCTTAGACAGCTCAAAAATGGAAAAGCCCCAGGTGAGGACGGAATCACAACGGAGCTTCTAAAAGCTGGAGAAGCTCCAGTTGTAAACCAGCTGCAACAGCTCTTCAATTCTGTCCTCTTCACTGGTAGAACTCCACAGGCATGGAACAGAAGCATGGTGGTTTTGTTTTTAAAAAAAGGAGATAAAACCCTATTGAAAAACTACCGCCCGATTTCGCTTCTGAGCCATGTCTACAAGCTGTTTTCAAGGGTCATCACAAACCTCTTGCGCGAAGACTCGAAAAGTTTCAACAGGCCGGGTTTCGAAGCGGTTACGGCACCATAGACCACATCCACACGGTGCGGCAGATTGTACAGAAGACCGAAGAGTACAATCGGCCCCTGTGCTTGGCATTTGTGGACTATGAGAAGGCCTTCGACTCAATCGAAACCTGGTCGGTTCTTGAGTCCCTGCAGCGTTGCCAAGTCGACTGGCGATATATCGAAGTGATGAAATGTCTATATGATGCCGCAACGATGTCATTACAAGTACAGAACCAGCGTACTAAACACCTGCGTCGAGGAGTAAAAAATAAATTAAGCGAAAAATAAATTACTTAATATAATTATTATAAGCGCTACCCACTTATCTATTTGAAGTCGGTGGCAGCCGTTGGCAGTGGCAGTCGGTGAAGTCTTAATTATGTATGCAGTGTCGCGGGACTGATATGGCCGCCATCTTCGCCAAACGTCATGTCATGTCAAAAATATTAGGTATGTTTAAAAAAGTTTGCACCTTAACAAGACTTTGCCCGGTAGAACATTCCTGAGAAGACAAATTATTTATATTTATATATAATTATTAATTATAATTATGAATATATAATTATTTTTTGAGGCCCGGTGGCGTAATTGGGAGAACGGTCGGCTTTGATGCCGTGGTACCGAGTTCAAACCGCCGTGCACCAATAAATTTTTCTATCGAAAAATATATGTGCGCCTCTCACAGTGGCCCTCCGTTGAAGGAAAACATCGTTAAGAAACCAACAACCCCCGCATGCTGGTAGGACATATCTAGTGTCCGCCTGGCCAGCTACCACCCTCAAATTCGCTCTGGGCCTGAACAGATGTTGGGACATTATTTTTTGTTAATTTATTTTTTATACTCTGCAGTTCTTTGGCTACTATACAATCTCTGTAGTTAGCAGGGTGCGGTTCGCCACAGTGTACACATTTTGGCTGAGCTTCTCGTGGTTTGGTACACTCTTTAGTCAGGTGCTTTGTTTTTTATTTTTTTTTAATAGTTTATAGGCTAGCGTTTGACCACTATCTCACCTGTTGGTAAGTGATGATGCGGTCGAAGATGGTAAGCACGCTAGGCCTAGAATGGGAACTGGCTCTCAAGGATAGCTGCCGGAACACATTAGATGTTTGGTGACAGATTTTCTAACTTGAGGGTGGTAGCTGGCCAGGCGGACACTAGATAGTGTCCTACCACCATGCGGGGGTTGTTGGTTTCTTAACGATGTTTTTCCTTCACCGGAGGGCCACTGTGAGAAGCGCACATAAATTTATCGATAGAAAAATCCATTGGTGCACGGCGGTTTGAACTCGGTACCACTGCATCAAAGCCGACCGTTCTCCCGATTACGCCACCGGGCCCTCAGTGCTTGCTAGTACATTTTACGTACCTGGGCTCTTTGCTTGGCACCTTTTGCATTGTGGGATGAGCTTTGAAGTCTTGATAGCCTGTATTTCTACTTTACATCATAACACAGACTTTATGTTATATATTTTTTTTATATCTTCGTCTTTTTCAAACGAAAGCATAAACATGTTCAGTGGTTCTTTATTTCTCCAGCTGAGTTTATTTACGGCTTCTAAGCATTTGAATCTATGAAAATTCAGATCATTAATTATTTTTTCAGGAAGACAAGAAGAATGTAAGTTTTTGGCCATGCCTGTAATTGGTCTTTCTTGTTTGTTTTCGTCGGAGTACCAACGGCAGTTATTTTGCAACAACAGCTTTGTTACAGATCTATATGATTCTTTATTATAGGTGCTAATTTTTACGGTGTCGCCACTCGTCATTTTGACCAGAAACGAGTCTCTTGAAAGGCTTGTGGTAAGCAAGTCAAAAATTTGTTTATAATCTTTAACATTTTCGACCACTATTGGCGGTGGTTGAGGAGGTTTTTTCACCTTTGGTTCTTGTTTTTGAGCCTCGTTATGAGACTCATCTTGTGCTGGAGAAGGGGACTTATTTAATCTCCTCTTTTTTCTTTTTATTCGGCGTAACCAATCAGTTTCTCTTGCAAGTTCCTCTTTGTCGGTCTCATAGTCTCACCACGGACGAAAGATTCTTCTGGCTGGAAGTAGTAGCTTCCTTCTCTTTCATATGTTGGAGATGACGCTGTAGCTCCTGAATCTGATTATTCAAGTCACTTACCAGATTTTCAAGTTTTATCCGTTCTCTTTTTTCCGCTTCGAAACGATTGTATAACAATCGTTCCGTCTCCGTTGTTATTTTTATCGTAGGAGAAGCCATAGTTGATATTAACTTCGCCTTAATAGATGTAAACAAACATTACGTGATTCACTAGGCACAGCATAACTGGGTCATTGCGGTGACCGCAAGAATATTGCGCGCGCGACGATTTTGTAGGCTGCTGCGTCAGCGCATTACTCGAGCGCAAACTAAAGCAAGTGCGACGCGAACGCGACCTTTCTCGATGACAGATACAAGATGACAGCTGAATGTTTCAGTACTTTTCTTTGTACATTTTCAATTCAAGGCGTTAAATTCTGCTTTTGATATGTTTACTTGATAATTGATTATGATTTTGACGCTTATATGTGCGTATAATACTAATACTGCCTTCATACTGAATAAATGGTTTGATTCTTGATTCTTAATTCTATAAAACGTTTGTCTAGTCCAGAGGTAAGCAGTGACGCCTGTATATATAACATAGTAGATTAAGGTCACAAAAAATTATAAGATAAAACTTTTAACAAAAAAATTAAACCGCCGAAAAAACTGAAATGCAAAAAATAATAAACTTTTTTTATTTAACCTTAATAACGAAGTTCTGAAACTACTGTCAGTAAACCTAATTATATATTTTTGTAGTTCTTTTGAGTTTTTAACTAGACAAAATGGGGGAGACGTGCCCGTCGCATTCCCTGCCAGTTATGAAAGGGCCTCAGCAGTTACATTTAACTGAGGTCTTTTAATGACTGCAACTCCACTTTTAAAAATGTTTTCTGGTGATAGGGTCTTGTTCCTGAGACCCGCCTGGTCCTGTACCACCCTACTGCTAAAGCGTGCCGTTACAATTTTGTGTCCGCCCAAGTATTGCGGCACTAGTGCAGTAGTACCAGTCCCCCCCCCCCCTATACATAGTGTAATGTGTTCCGGCTTCTTTCCGGGACCGTATTTCAGTAATCAGTTAAAGAAATAACCAAATCAAATTAACAATGCAACGTGAAATCTCCAGCACAATGCGCTTCCACACGACCCACAGACTAAGTAGAGATGCATGACCACTCGCAACAACGTGTGCCCGTTACGGGCCGTCACATATTACTATATGTGGTGCTCGTTCTGTTTACTTTACTTATACTTACATTAGTTTAAGAACTTAGTTATTATGTTTAGTTAAAAACTCAAAATAATTACAAAAATATATACTAGGTTTACTAACCTACTGTTAGTACAGTTAGTAGTACTTATCATAATTTGACAAAGGATGTGTCGTTGGAAGCGTCTTGTGCTTCACCGTAGTGGGGTAAAAAACTAAGTTATCAATATTTTTTCACCAGGGGTGCATAAAGATGGTGCAATGTGGAGATGAAAGTTTATGTCCAAAGTCCTTTATTTATGAAGATAATACTAATGAAAATTGGTATTTAAGTAGTTCATTTCAAAATACATAAAAAGGAAACCCTATTCCCCTTGGTCACGCCATAACTTGAGAACGCATGTACCGAGTTCGCTAATTCTTTTTTATTGTGTTTGTAATTGTTAGAAAAAGATTTTTATAAAAGAAAACTTTTAAATTAATGAAAGTATTCTTTAACGCGGGCGAAGCCGTGAAGCACATCTAGCATGTCATTGGTGAAATATTTATCAATATCATTTAAACAAACCAATAGATTTTGCTTTTTGTAAATGTAACACACAGCTATCTATGTAAAAAACTATTTTCCTTTTTTTTTTAATATAGAACTGGGCAACACTTCACCACTATCTCACCTGATGTTAAGTGATTTTATTTATATTAATATCCTATTTGATCCAGTCCAGTCCAATACCCGCTGCAGGCCTTTCAGAAAATCAGCGTCTAGATTTGTCAGGATCTATGATCCAGGAAATCGCGACATACTCGTATGTGCTGAGACTGGCCTCTTTCATATTTTACTTTTTCTTTAATTTAAAGCTTGTTTATTGCTGAATAAATGACTTTTTTTTCTTGCTTTCAAACATAGTATGGTGGGTCTATTTTTATTCCGCTATTTCACCTGATGTTAAGTGAAAATGCAGCAAGAAGACATCCAATCGTAGAGCGCAATTCAATCTCAACACGTCTTTGATACTGGCTGGCACCAAACAACATATTTTTAACCAGCGGGGATCAAGTCACGGCTGATGCCTACCACCAGTGTTCACCTATTATGCGCCATCTAGGGATTATGGACGCAGAAAGGCATGAAATGAACATCTCTTGGGGGATAAGACGTGGGTGAGGATAGCAGGCTGAAGTCCCACGTCACATTCATCCGATCTGGTCTTACTAGTACCTGCTGTTTTTTTTATTGATATGCTAAAAAGTAGAGAAGCAATTTCACACCACACAATATTTCTCTCGTCACATTTTTTTAAAATAACAGACATGTTTTTTTATATTCAGACTGGAACTTAAATCATCGTGTTTGAAGTTCAATCATGGCAGGCTCATTCAATAAAATGAGTTATCTGAAAGGAGATGAAATCGTCATCAGCGGAATATCAGGACGCTTCCCAAATGCCGATGACATCAGCCAATTTGAAAAAAAACTTTTTGACAAGGTAAGTAAAATGTTAAAATTAATGCGTATACGTATTTTCCAATGCAGTAATTTTTTTTTGTGGTCAGAATTTGACGAAACCGTAATCTTGCCCTAAGCTGCTTTTTTAGTGATCCGTAGCCAAATAGCAAAACAATAGAACCCCCATAGATTCGTCATGTCCATTTGTCCAATTCATAGCCACTTTATTTCGAAACTATTTAAGACTATATAGTTGAAACAAGTTTCAACTAAGTTCAAGAACTTGGTAGGTAAAGATGTATTCTGTGAACCGCTTTACGATTTTTATACAGAAATTTAAAAAAATAAGATTAGGGAGGGGATACATGGAACTGAAATTAAAAAAAAAATGTTTCATCAAACATATACGTGCGTGGTGGTCTTTTAAAGGTCTTTAAAAATTATTTGAGGTTCCTAAAACAATTTTTTTCTCAAAGTCAATAATTTGAAAGACAGACACTTCTTAAGTGAGAAAATGTGTGCCCCTCTCACTTTTAAAGTAAGGCAGTAAAATGTCTTAAAAAATGCTGTAGATCTCAATAAACACTTTCAAAGAAAATTAGTTTGAACGAGATATAGTCAGCAGTTCTTGAGATATAGCAACTGCAAATATAACTTTGTTTTTAATAAAAACACTATGAAAATCAAAGTCATTTTTTCGTGGTCATAAATTATAGTTATAAAATACTCTACTACTGTTTTACGGAACCCTACGAGTGCGAGTGTTGAAAAACAGCACAATCTTGAAAAACATGCTATTTGCGTTCTCACCATAATCACACTGAAAATTTTAAGAAACGTCCACATCTTACTTACTAATGGTATGACTAGGACTAGACTATCACTTCAATTTGATTAGAAATGTGACTTTGACTCAACTTTATGACTTTTATTTACAAAACCTTGAACAGTTTTAATACTGGATTCTGGATGAATACACTAATCGTGTGGAATGAAAACAAAAAAAGAATTTCGGGTTAAAGTTCGGGTTAAAGAAAGAATTTAACCAAAATTGTCGGGAATTTTAATTTTATTTATAGCACAGTGTGAGCTAAACCCGCAGTTTACGTACGCATTTCCGTGACTTAAGTAGTCAATTATTGCACGACGTTTAGCACCCTCGCTGCGCTCGGGTTCCAACGCCACGCCGTGCAATAATCTTATATTTGACGGAAAACCGTAGCAAGCGTAAAATGCGGGCTAATGTCACACTGACAGCTATAAAATAATATACGATACTCGTGATGTGACTTAAGTTGTCTATTATTGCACGGCGTAGCTTCACGCCATGCAATAATAGACTACTTAACTCACACGTTATAATTATACTATTAATTATATAGCTTCTATGATATACCTCCATTTAGTCAGCATTTAGGCACTTTCAGCAAGTTTTATTTATTTTTTGTACATAATTCGTATATCGTGCTTGTTCCAAATTCAAAATGTACTTTTATTAACCGAGTGACTAAAAGAGCGTTTCGTTAACTGCTATCGAGGAATAAGTGCTCTGTTTTGAGCGGCAATGGTAAAATAGTAGATTATACAACAAGTGAATAAAAAGCAATTTAATTCGAGGGACTAAGGTGAATTCCGAGAGCAGCGAAGGATTCTAGAGTAGAATCCCAAGCGTAGTGAGGTATTCTAGATTAGAATCCTGTAGTATCCTTTTCTGTTCTGGTCTCTTAATATGTCGAGAGTCAGTCGCGGGGAGCGCTTGTAATGTACCTATGATTCTGAAGAAATATATATGTAATTTGCTTCCTGTAGGCCAGGCGAGCGAAACCGCCGGCAGAAGCTAGTAAGATACATAATGTGCTATTTTTAGGTGGATATGGTATCAGCATTTGATGAATTTTCATATATTACGCACCCCGAATCACCGCATCACATCGGGAAAATAAAAGGCATGGAAAAGTTTGATGCTCAGTTCTTCAGAGTGACTCCAAAACAAGCAGCCACCTTAGATCCTGTTGGTCGAAAATTTATGGAGCAAGCGTTTCTAGCTTTCTTTGATGCAGGTAAGCACAAAAAAATACTAAATGGAATAGTTAAATAATAATTGTATGAGAGAAGAAGACTGTAGTTTGCGTCTGTAAGCGTTACATGGAAACCATGGTATGCCATGTTTTTTTTTTTTTTTAGTTTTCGCGGTGTCCTCTGGTATTCTTCAGAGTTGTTTGTTTCGTTTGTAGGGTTCCGTAGCCGAATGGCAAAAAACGGAACCCTTATAGGTTCGCCATGTATGTCTGTCTGTCTGTCTATCTGTCTGTCCGTCCGTATGTCACAGCCATTTTATTCCAAAACTGCTAGGACTACAGAATTGAAACTTGGTAGGTAGATGTATTCTGTGAACCACTTTCCTATTTTTATACAAAAAAAAAAATATTTAAGTTTAAGGGGGGGCATCCCATACATGGAAATGGAACAAAAAATTTTTTTTTCATCAAACCTATACGTGTGGTGTCTATGGATAGGTCTTTAAAAATGAAATTGAGGTTCCTAAAATTTTTTTTTTTCAAAGTCCATCATTTAAAAGGTAGGTGCGTCTTAAGTGGTAAAATGTATGTCCCCCCCCCCCTAACTTCTAAAGTAAGGGAGTGCAAAATCTAATACCTATTGCTTGCTCAGTTCATAGATAATTTCAACTTGTACGTGTTTAGTAAACAAAACGTTCACTCAAAACCTTTGTTTTCTCTGTAAAAACTATAAATTCAAACATAACAAATAATAACCTTATTATATAACCTTATAATTAATTAGTATTACTTTCTTCACAAGTGTGTTGAAAAACGTCTTATGATACACGTGTATATTGATGATTACCGTCCTCGGCTCTCTTAAGACCCACACATAACGGCTCGGGTCTCAATAGCGCCTCAGCTGTAGTCACCAACATTACACACTTGTACCATAATGTACTCGTAGGTACTACAACGTTGGGTTAAAAGTATTGGTTAGAATTTTATGACTTTTAAACATTTATTATTAGCTTATGGAAGTATAAAAACTTCATTATGAATATGAAATATTAATTCATAAATTACCTACTATGAATAATTAATAATTGTCGTTGTGTTTATTTTAATAGGTGTAAACCCGGAAACGCTAAAAGGCTCAAAAATGGGAGTCTTTACTAGTTCAATGCAGTCTGACTGTGCTACATTATGTATGTTCTATAATAGTTTTAACCAACGACGTTTTGTTATATCTGGGTAAGTGAATAATTTTATTTATTAGGACTTTATTGCCAGCTTTACACGGGTAGAGCATATATTTGCCTGCATTTTGCATCAGTTTGTTGCGTCGTGTATATAATTATGCTCTACCCGTGTGACGCCGGGTTGGGTTGCTAGTCCAAACAAACACTGAGTTTATATGTGCAAAATGTTTGCAAAATGCATTTAAATTTTGAAGCTATTGCATAGCTTCTATCGCGAGCCTTGAGCGTGGAGACCGAATCCAAAAATTCCGTAACGAAAATACCCTAACACCCCAACGAACCTCTTCTTTAAGCATTAGCGTAGTAGACGATAAGGTTGTCTTTGGTTTCACACATCATTCAATTTAATGGTAAAACTTGATAAAATGAAACACTTGTGTGTGTTAACGGTGTACAACGCCATCTATCGGATTTTTAATTATATTACTGTACGTAATACGTAACTACTACCTATATTATTTACTAGCAGCCCGCCCCGGCTTCGCGAGGGTAGAACATATATGCCTACAAAATTTGCATCAGTTTGTTGCATCGAATATAAAATATTTACATATTCAACAATCATCTTCATATTTTAACCAATTTATACAAAACCTTAACAAATTATGCATCTAAACCTTCCTCATAAACACTCTGGCTATTGGTTCTGACCCGACGGTCGTTGGTTCTAATCCTAGCTATATTATAACTACCAATGAAAGTTTTATGTGCATTCAATCATGGGTTTTCGTACTGAGGTAGTGGGATTATTAAATCTACCAAAAAGTAGCTTACCACCAAGGAGAACATCTGCCGCCGCCTTACGGTGTTCTCCGACGCAAAAAGTAGGGGTATTATACGTTTAACGTGTGTATCTGTGTGTCTGTCTGTAGCATCTTAGCACCCAACCGGATGAACCGATTTTGATTTTATTATTGATAGTTTTTTTTTTGATGGATGTCTTCATCGAGAGTGTTCTTAGGTTTGATTCACGAAAATCCAACGATATTGTAAGAACATGGAAGCATTGACCTTATGCTGGGACATCTCCTGGACTCTACAGAATACTTAAATCCTCACCAACTTACAGCTCAGATTTTAAATGTCGTGTCTTGTTCTATTCATTATTTTGTGGTCGTGGTTAGTCATTGGGATGCTTTTAATGCAAAAAAAGATTATACATAGATCAGTCGGGGTGGTTTAAAATATTATATTATTATATATATATATATAGATCATTATTATTTTATACAATAGATCATATTATTATACTATATTGACTTCAAATTGATTGTGATCATGGGGATCTACTGAATAGCTAAGCCTATAATAATATTTTCGTAGTAACTATGCCCTAATCTGTGGTTTCACTGCAAATATTTTATTAATTTAGCGATGCGTGTATGTGAAATCCGTGATATCTTCTAGAGTTTTCATTTGAATTATAAACTGTAAAGAACAAATTTAATCTATAATATGTAGCCAAGCTAATTAACGTAATTATTTGGATAAGGATTAATACTATATACTTGAATATAGCCTTGGAATTTATGTAATATTTTTTAACAAAAAATTAAAGATAAAAATGGTTATTGTGAGTCAACCTTAAGAGATAGACATATGCTGTCGCGGACTTTTTTGTACGTCTTATTAAGTTATAAAACTCTTCTATAGAAAATATTCTTCCATCTTTTTTCAATTTAGCAGCGTTCGTAAGAAACCTGTTTATTCGATCGTTTTTTTGTCGACTTAGGTTGCAAATTACTCTCCATTCCATACTTGCATTAGGTCTCCACGAATGTACCTTTAATTTAAACGGCATAATATGTAGCCTATTTTCATTTCAAAAGTCCATTCTATGTATTAATCAAAGAATTTTTCAAATCGATCCAGTAGTTTTTGAGCCAAATCATTACAAACATACAAAAATACAAATGTTCTCTCTTTATATTATTAATAGTAGGTATATAGTATAATAGTATAGATTGTGTGCCGCTGCGAAAAAATAGATAAATTATCACTAACCTATGGTCCTATATGTCCGTCTGTCTGTCTGTCTGTCTGTCCGAGGTTTTGCTAAGACACCATTTATACTAGAAAGCTGTTATTTTGTAGGGGTGTGTTTTTTTTTTTATGCTGTATAGGTAAGCGTTTGACCACTATCTCACCTGATTTTAAGTGACGATGCGGTCGACGATGTAGCACGTTTACCTAGTAAATACCTGTTCACTCGCGATTTGAAGACCCCCGGGTTGTAGCTATCGGGAAACACAGACACCGGCAAGGAGTTCCATTCCTTGGCGGATCGTATGATATAGGACGAAGCAAAACGCTTCGTGCGTGTAGATGGAACGTCCACCATAAAGCAGTGGCGCACATCGTTACGTCTGGTTGTCCGATAGAAGAAAGGGGATGGCGGTGCATATGAATGATGTATAATGGTGTATATCAATTACGCCGATGAAGTGGTGAAATAAAATTTTGAAAAATATATTTTTACGGTAGGTATTTTTCTTTATTTTTAGGTAGTAAGTCTTCCCGTCACAAACAAGCAACTACATCATCCTTGTCACTTTAAAAGATTTATACTAAGGATTTTGTATTTGGTACAACATTATCAAACACCCATGTCCAACGACTATTGCTGCTACACTAACAAAGTTATCTTAACCGCTATAATTTTCCTTTAAAGTTCATTAAATGCACTATTATTAATATTTTTTCAGATTTTTCAAGCCAGCAGTTTAGATTTTAGAAGGGGGGGAGGGGGGGGGGGGGCAAATATTTGCACTTTGAAGTTTAATATTTCGTAAATGGAGCATTTAATCGAAAAATGCTGTTAGCAACCCTCAAGTAGTTTTGAAAGACGTATTCATTTCACCCCACACGATAGGGTATATGACGGTATATCACATGTAGGGAGGCTATCCTAAAAAAAATATTTTTTTAAATTTTATTCTACCACTTTGTCGGCGGAATTGATATACGTAGCCTTACAAAATAACAGCTTTCTAGTATTAACGGTCTTTAAGCAAAACCTCGGACAGACAGACAGACAAACGGACATGACGAAACTATAAGGGTTCCTTGTCAGGTCTACGGAACCCTAAAAATGAAGTTCGATAGATCGAACTGTAATGGACAGTTGGTTTTTGCAGTTGCACTTTGCTTTGCGCATGCGCGAAACCGAAAATCGTTCATTAAAGCTCCATCCAAGCTAAAACCTTACGATAACTAGATAGAAGAAATGTAGAATTGGTTTTTGAATGCGCGCGTAGGTGGCGGTTGGCGCCAAGACGCGTGTGTTTGTTTTCAAACATTTTTACATTTTTTACTTCGTTCGATCCGTGGTTCGATTGCTTTGAACGATTTGTGCGTGCGGTGAATTCCATATTTTTTGTGTTAATTGCTTTGTTGTGTTTTAGCCCCTAAGTGATTTAATTTAGGATGGGGTGTGTTATTGAATGTGTTATTGGTTGTCTTGGAGTGGAGACCGCGAATCGGCAAACGTAGCTAGGACGTCCTGTGACTAGGTGGAGCGACGACATACGCAAAGCAGTGGGCAGTGACTGGAAAAGAAGAGCCGAAGATCGGGCTCAGTGGCGCACCTTGGGAGAGGCCTACGTCCAGCAGTGGAGGGATACCGGCTGATAATGATGTGTTATTGATTATTGACTAATTAAAAATGCAATTTAGAAGATAGATTTCGAGAATACAGCCCTCTGACAGACGGACGGACGGACGGACGGAATGGACGGACAGAAGGTAAAATTTGTAAATAATTTCTTAGGGAAGGTAGAGTTAGAGAAGTTGTTAGCGCGCCTTGTATATAACATCATTCTATATATGGCGATTTTTAAATGCGCCACAATTTTTGCACTACAGGTAAAAATTGTGCTAGTCCTAAGTCCTAAGCCCAGAAAATCATGAGGGAAAATCGCCAATATCATACTAATCTTTTTAGTAGTTGTAGTTAGTAGTTTTTAGTAATACTGCATAAATAATAAAATTCTATGCAATAGCTTTACCACGGCAGTCCCTGAGTGCCACACATCTTTTTTTTTATATATCTTTTAGGCTAGCGTTTGACCACTATCTCACCTGTTGGTTAGTGATGATGCGGTCGAAGATGGTAAGCACGCTAGGCCTAGAATGGGAACTGGCTCGCAAAGATAGCTGCCGGAACACATTAGATGTTTTTGGTGACAGTTTTTCTAACTTGAGGGTGTTAGCTGTCCAGGCAGACACTAGATAGTGTCCAACCACCATGCGGGGGTTGTTGGTTTCTTAACGATGTATTCCTTCACCGGAGGTCCACTGTGAGAGGCGTACATAAATATTTCTATAGAAAAATCCTTTGGTGCACGGCGGGGGTTGAACACGGTACCACGGCATCAATGCCGACCGTTCTCCCGATTACGCCTGTAATGTCAACCAAAGTACTCAGTTATACTATTAATGTAATTAGCCCTCACGAGTTTATTTTTAACAGATGCGTCGATGAAAGTGTCTTTCTTGATGTAATGAAAAAAGTAAATTAATTCCCCGATTCAAATCATTGAACAAAAATGACCCTTCAAACTATAGACCAATCTCTATATTACCGGCGCTCAGTAAAGTTTTTTAAAAAGTTATACATATTAGACCAGCTTTTGGCACATTTTTATATTAATCATCTTTTAAATCACAAACAATATGGTTTCACTAAGGGGCGTTCCACTAACTGATGCTGGAGTAGATCTTCTTAAACATTATATTTAATGCCTGGGAGAAAGCACAAGCTGCTATCGGCGTTTTTTGTAACTTATCTAAAGCGTTTGATTGCGTCTGTCACAAAACGCTAATTTGCAAATTAAAACACTACGGCGTTAACGGAAAAGCTTTGATCTGGTCTCATCCTACCTCTGTAATAGAATACAGATGGTGTCAGGTCATCTGGATCCCTCATAAAAATGGGAGTCCCGCAGGGATCGATCTTAGAACCATTTTTATTTCTAGTTTATATGAATGACTTGCCGTCTTTCGTGCAAAACTTATGTCACATTGTTTTGTTCGCGGATGATACATCTTTAATATTCAAAATAGATAGGTTTGCGCTTTAATTTGACAATTTGTTAACAAATCAATCACACAGGTAACAGATCTCTTCTTAGATAAACGGATCGACCGATTCAACTTAAATGTTGCACAAGGACAGTTAATAGGACAAAGAACGTTGAATACTTTTTTTTGGCAAACAATTAAACAGCGCAACTTTGTATACCCTAACCATAATTATCGATGACTTTAACAACAGAAGATATCTAGGTCGACTTTAGAGTCAATATATAGTGATTTGATAATTAGGTCATATAACTGTCAGGGTCATAAAAAGTCGTAAAAAAATGTCGCGCCCGCTGCGCCCGCGCAACCATTCACCTTATCTACATTTAAGGATATATTTCAGGAATTTTTTGTTTTTACTGCTTTATGACAGCTTTTATTATTGTATACCTACCTTTAATAATGAATGACTTAAATAACAACGGATATAAAGTTAATTCTATAGTAGGTCATAATACAGTCAAAATCATAACGTCGCAACCAATCGCTTTATCTACTTTGAAGGAAATCTTTCAGGGTCATAAAAAGTCATGATACATTTTCGCGCTAGCTTCAGTCGCGCAATAATAGCGCTTGCTACGCTCGCGCAACCAATCGCCTGTTCTACTTTGTAAGAAAAGTTTGATTCACCTTTGTGTTTTAATAGCCTAGTGCGTCAGTCTGAATCATACATTTGTATAGCGCTGTTTTATATACCTAACCATAGTGAATGATGACTTTAAAAACGGAGGATTTCAACTTCAACCTTAGAGTCATCTATAGTGACTTGATTAATAGGTAATTAATGTGTCAGGGTCAGAAAAATTTACAAAAAATGTTCGCGCTCGCGTCGCTCGCGCAACCATTCGCCTTTTCTGCTTTGTACGGAATGTTTGATTACATTTCGGTGTTTAAACGGCCTAATGCATCAGACAATCAAATATTTAAAAAGCACTGTTTTGTTTACTTAACCATAATTAATGTTGACTTGAACAACAGAGGATATCGAGTTCAACCGTAGAGTCATCTATAGTGACTTAATATCATATAAATGGTCATAAAACGTCAGGGTCATAAAAAAATTTCCAGCTCGCTCCGCTCGCGCAACCATTCGCCTTTTCTACTTTTTAAGAAATGTTTGATAAACTTTTGTGTTTTAACAACCTAATGCATCAGACAGAGTTATAAATTTAAACAGCACTGTTTTTATACCTAACTATATTAAATAATGAATTTAGCAACAGATGATATCGAGTTCGACCTTAAGATCTTTATAGTAACTTGATTATTAGGTCCTTAAACTAACAGGGTCATAAAGAGTCATACAATTTGTTTGCGCTCGCTACGCTCGCACAACCATTCGCATATTTCTACTTTGTAAGAAATGTTTGATTAACTTTTGTGTTTTAACAGATTCATGCATAAGACTGAGTTAAACATTGGAACAGCACTGTCAACTTGGTATACCTACCTTACCATAACGATTAATGCCTTTAGCAATAGAGTTCGCTGCGCTCGCGTGACCATTAGCCCATTGTACCACTGCAATATTTCAGGAACTTTTGTATTTTAACTGCTTCAAGCATCACTCTGAGTCATACATTTGAAGAGCACATTTTTGTATATTTTATCGTAATTATCGATGAATTTAACAACAGAGGATATCGAGTTTGACTTTAGAGTCAATCTATAGTGATTTGATTATTAGGTCATAATTCTTTCAGGGTCATAAAAAGTTACAAAAAAAATTTGTGCTCACTACGCTCGCGTAATCGTTTGCTTTATCTTCTGTTTAGGAAATTTTTCAGGGACTTTTGTGTTTTAACAGCCTTATGCATCAAAATGAGTTATACGTTTAAAGAATAGTACAACATTGCATAACTAGAATGAGAATTCAGTTCAGTCGTCCATCGTAGTCGTACAGTAAACACAGGCTCGAAAACGCTCGGCTAAATTATTAATTTTTGAGTGTTCAATACAAACTACTGTAATCAAATAATGTGTGAACAATAATGTAAAAGTTTGATCTGCGAACGCCGTTGTGGCCAAAAGCATTCCTGCAGAATCATTTTTTATGATTGAAGTTGAAAAACAGATCTTAAACCTTAAAATTGATAAAGCCCCTGGTATTGATGGCTTTACTAATAATATGATAAAAAACATTAAAGACGCAATTCTAGAACCCCTTACTCACATATTTAATTTAAGCCTTGCCACTGGTTCTGTTCTATCCAGGATCCGGGAGAATAGGGAATTGGTTGCACTTCAAACACCAGTTGGCAGTAAAGTAAATGTTTATTCCCACTGCGGTAGGTAGATGTAGAAAACATCGATAGTACCCACATCTTACGATTAAAGCTTATACACTACAATCCTCCCATATTAAATTTAGAACACTACATTAACTAAACCTATTTATACACTCCGTACTCGCTTCCTAACTACACAATACTACAAAATATATTGATATAAATAATTATACAAAACTATAGGTAACTAATCTATATTTATATGAATACACCTTATCTATCTCAAAACCGTACCGAACAGGCGCTATTCTTACTCTTGTGGGCCTGCTGTATTGACTTGTACCTGAAACGGTAACGGGAGGGACCATCACCGCAGATGGTTGAGTTTCAGAGACTTGCTCCACCATCTCCTCTGACCCTACGTTCGACGTCCCCGGGGACGAAGTTAGACCACCCTCGACCTGCGCTTCGGCCTGCGGGTGCTCGACCGAGACCGCTCCGTCCGTATCAGTACCTTCTGATGGAAATACGCACGTGCTTCTCCGCTTTAGCTGGTCGATATGCCTATGCGCTGCCAAACCATCACCTGTCCTGACCGTATAATTACTTCTACCTATGCGGTCCATTACTCGCCCATCTGACCATTTTACCTGCTTCCCATAGGTTCGATACCACACTGGGTCACCAGGATTTAGTTGCCGTAACCCTCTGCCATCTTCACATATCGCTAGCTCTTTATTTCGCAAGACGTACCGGGATCAGGTTTAATGATGTCAAACCGGGTTCGCAACCGCCTGCCCTGCAACATCTGAGCGGGACTTACGCCGGTTGTACAGTGGGGCGTGTTATGATACACTAACAGGAACCTTTGTATCGCTAATTCGGGATCAACGCCGTCGCAACGAGCCTTCTTTATTACAGTTTTAATTAGTTTCACCGTATTCTCGGTGGCACCGTTCGAGGCCGGATGGTAAGGAGCCGAAAACACGTGATACACACCGTTCTTGTTTAAAAACTCTTCAAACTGCCTGTTAGAAAAAGAGGGATCATTGTCGGATACCAACTGCTTCGGAATTCCCCATCTTGACCACGATTCTCGCAGTTTAGAGATGGTAACATCGGCCGTCTTCCGCGTCACCTTTACGGCTTCAACCCATTTTGACCGAGCGTCTACTACAACCAAATACGTCTGTCCATCGACCGGCCCCAGGAAGTCAATATGCAATCTCTCATATGGAGTGCTCGGCCAACGCCAGGGCGCGGAGGGCGCCCGCGCCGCCCGGCACTGAGCCTCCACCGCCTCGTCCACGCCGGGCCACCACACGTACGACCGGGCGTATGCCTTTGTTTTGACAATGCCCATATGAGCCCCGTGCAATTCTCCTAATACCCATGGCCTACACGACTCGGGGATAACTAGTCTATGTCCCCACATGATACATCCTAGTTCCGGATACAGCTCACTTTTTCTAGCTAGGTACGGTTCTAGCTGCTTAACATTAACTTGACTGGGCCAGCCGTTCTCGATGTACCCGTAAACACGACTAAGCAACGGATCGCGCGCTGTCTCTTTTTTTATCTTCTCGTTGTCCAACAACATAGCCTCCGTCGCGAAGTGTAAGTACGTTTGCTCCGGCGGCTCAATACCGATTTCCTCAACCACAGGTAAGCGCGATAATATGTCAGCACCATTACTGTTTGTGTTGACATACTGTATATCAAAATCGTATGCGGATAGGATGATAGCCCAACGTTGCATTCTGCTCGCGGCCATCGTAGGAATACCCCTTTGGGGCCCGAATATGCTTATTAAAGGCTTATGATCGCTTTTCAAGACAAACCTGCGCCCGTACAGGTACTGATGAAATTTTTTGACTCATTACACTATAGCTAGCGCTTCTTTATGTATCTGAGCATACCCCTGTTCCGCTTTCGTGAGCTTCCTAGACACATAGGCGACCGCACGCTCCTCTCCCCGCTCGTCTGTCTCCGACAGCATGCCCCCGACGCCGACAGAGGACGCGTCGCACGTGAGCGTCAGGTCGCGCCGCGGGTCGTAGTGCGCCAGCACGCGACTACTCACCATTAACTGCTTAACACGCTCGAACACCTTAGTGTGTTTCGCCGTCCACGCCCACCGTTTGTCACTCCGGAGTAAGGCGTGCAGGGGGTGCAGAATATCGCTTAAGTTTCGTACAAATCGCGCGTAAAAGTTTATCATACCTAGAAATGATTTTAACTGTGTCACGTTCTCTGGCGGGGGCATATCTTTTATCGCCCGAAGCTTTACCGGGTCAGGCCTAATACTTTGCTTGTCCACAATAAATCCCAGGTACTTAACTTGCTTTTGTAAAAAAGAATATTTGCTCACTTTGACCCGCAAGCCAGCCGCCTTTAATTTTCTAAAAAGTATTTCCAAGGACTTTAAGTGATCCTGCCTGCTTTTCGCGGTTAAAATAAGATCGTCAGCGAAACATTGTACTCCGGGCACGTCTTTAACCACGTCACTAATAATTCGCTGAAAAATACCGCTACTCGATGCTAATCCGTATACCAACCTATTATATCTATATAAACCACGATGAGTATTAATAACAGTGAACCTTTTAGAATCCTCCGATAGGGCAATCTGCGCATACGCCTGGGATAAATCGATTTTTGTAAATTCGTCCCCCCCCAGCTAGGTTAGAGAGTAATTCGTCGACCCTCGGCAGCGGATACCTATCGACCAGCAATACGGGATTCAGTGTTACCTTGAAATCGGCACATATGCGCAACGAGCCGTCACCTTTAGGTACTAAAACGAGCGGAGTGGCCCAGTCCAAGCACTCGACTGGCTCGATGACACCTTCACGCAGCATGGCGTCGAGCTCCGCGTCGACCCGCTCACGCAGCGCGAAGGGCACGGGCCGCGCGCGGTGGAACACGGGCGCTACGCCCTCGCGCACCCGCAGCACCGCGCTCCCTCCCGTGTACCGTCCCAGGCCGTCGCTCAACACCTCCTTATATCTGTCGAGGATATTAGATACATGTTTAATGACAGGCTCGATTCTAAAATTATTACCTACGGGATTACCTATAGGATACTGCAATACGGGTATCTGTATGCGTAGCTCTGCGAGCCACTGTCTACCTATCAATGACGTCACGCCCGTATCAATCACGAAAAGGTCCAGTGTCTTCATCTCGCCGCCGTCGTATCTCACGTTCACCTTCAAACAACCGAGCGGCTTCACCTTAGACTTGCCGTCGTAAAAGAGAAACACTACTTTCGACTTTACTACTGTGATATTTTTGAACAATCGCTCATAGGTTGCTTTATTAATGCACAAACAAGGCGTACCAGTGTCTACTTCCATATCCAACAAAGTCCCGTTGATATTTACTGTGAGACTCACCGGTTTATAGTGACTTAGTCCCATTTGAAACATAGGTTCTTCCGAGGCGTCATCGCTCTCGTCCGGCACCGCCGCCGCGGCCGCCGCCGCCGGCTGCACATAGTGCGCGTTGTGAGGGCGCGCGCCGCCGCGCCTGGCCCCCGACTCCCGCCGCACTCCCGCTCTGTCCGAGCCTTTGTACGGGCACACCCTCCTCAGGTGCCCCTCGTTCCGGCAGCTGCTGCATACGAAGTGTACATATCTGCAGCCGTTCGTCTGATGCTGTCCGCCGCAAGCCTCGCAAGTGAGACCTGGCCTCGCTCCCGTCGTCATTATCGCAGCCCCGCGACTATGTACGCGTTGCGATGACGTCACGCGTAGCGCGTGCATCGCGCTCGTGATGTTAGCCGCTCCGCTGCTCGACGCCCGTACCACCGTTGTATCCACGGCCGCTGCGTCCCTTTCCGCAGCCTCCAGGGCCGTCGCCAAAGATACCGCCCTCGCGTACGTCAGCTCCGGCTCAGAAAACAGCCTCTGCCGCACCAAGTCGCTGCCAACCCCACACACGAACTGACCACGTAAGTTCTCGTTAAGTGCACTTCCAAAATCACAGTCTTTCGCCATGCTCTTCAATGAAGTAACGTACTGTGATATGTTCTCGCCGCATTCCTGTCGTCGTTGCCGAAACTTGTACCGCTCCGCCATCACGGAGGGCTTTGGTTGTAAATGACCCCGCACTAAGGTCACTAGTTCTCCGTATGTGAAGTCTGTAGGTTTTTTCGGACTCGCAAGATTTATAATTAGCTCGTAAACGTCATCACTAATTAACGAGATAACGTCGGCAACTTGAGCTCGTCTTTTATACCGTTAGCTTGGAAATACATTTCAATACGCTCACAGTACAAAGTCCAGTTGCCCGCACTCACATTAAACTCGTTTATTTTTCCGAACGACATGATTGTTATCGATTACAACAATGCCCGTCCCACACTGCAGCACTATATCGGTCACTTTTTTATCCTCGTCGCCACTGTTCTATCCAGGATTCGGAAGAATAGGGAATTGGTTGCACTTCAAACACCAGTTGGCAGTAAAGTAAATGTTTATTCCCACTGCGGTAGGTAGATGTAGAAAACATCGATAGTACCCACATCTTACGATTAAAGCTTATACACTACAGGTTCCTTTCCGCAAAATTGGAAAACAGCTTCAGTCATACCCATCTATATAGCTGGACCAAAAAACACAATCGAAAACTATAGGCCAATATCCCTGTTAAACGCTTTCTCAAAAATTCTCGAAAAAATTGTTAATAAGAGGTTGACCGACTACCTAGATTCCCGAAGTATGATATCAAATCGGCAATTTGGCTTTCGGAAGGGGAAGTGCACAGAGGATGCTGTGTCACTTTTGACATCTTTGGTATCGTCTAAACTCGATAGGAAACAATGCTGCATCGGGGTATTTCTGGACTTGGCTAAGGCCTTTGACACGGTCTCCGTTCCAATACTTTTGAAAAAACTAAACAACATAGGGATTAGAGGTATCGCCTCTGACTGGTTTAATAGTTATCTGACGGAGCGGAGACAGTGTGTTAGGATTAGTCAAGAGCTAAGCAATACTAAAACGATATCATTTGGCGTTCCCCAGGGTAGTATATTAGGGCCTACTCTATTTACAATATATATCAACGATATACACGAAACTCAAACAGAGGAGGCCGAAATAATATGCTACGTTGATGACACCGTAATCTTATTCCACGGGAATTCATGGGTTGAGACTCAGTATTGCTCTGAGAGGGAAATGGCAAAAGTATCTGATTGGCTACGGAATAATCTTCTTACACTAAATGCTGAAAAAACGGTGTTCGTATGTTTTCACAAAACATCAGCATCTAAACCAAACACAGCTATTACTTTAAAAATCCATAAATCTGAGTGCAATGTTAAGCCATGTAACTGCGATACTCTAAAAAGACGAGAAATTAACGTTTTGGACACAAATTAAAGCACTAGTTGCTCGCGTTAGAAGAATTACCGGCATCTTTAAGCATTTACGAAATGTGGCATCCATTGAAACCATGAAAACGGTGTATTTTGCAATCTGTCAATCCCTACTAACATATTTCATCACTTGCTGGGGTAGTTCCGCCAAAACAATCCTGATTCAAATTGAAAGAGCGCAACGCTCTGTGATTAAAGTAATGATGAAGAGGCCCTTTCGATACCCCACGATCCTAGTATACAAAGAAAGTGGATTTTTCAATGTTAGACAGCTATATATACTAAGAGTATCCTTAGCTGCGCATAAAACTGTTCTAACTTCAAATGAATATGACATGCTATGCGAGCGAAGGGTATTCCGATTGCCAATACCGTCAGTAAACTCCGTGTTCGCTCGTTGATTTTAGTTTGCCAAAGTACATGTCTACAATACAGTACTAAAGCATTGCAACCTCAAAGATAAGTCTGTACATGAGGCAAAATATTTAATAGAAAAATGGCTGGCGTCGTTAAACTATGATAATACCGAAGACCTTTTAGTAATTAACTCATAATCGAACTGAATTCATAGAATCAATTATGTTATATAACAAATAGACGAATTTCTGATTTTACCTGCATTCATTATAACATCCATTTTTACATATAAATTCACCAGTATATTACTTAGACACATAACTAAGGGTACATTCTTATCATTTATATTAAATTAGATTCTTATAAATTTCTCATTTTGATGACTCTTATTACTTTATTGTTAATATACTACTAACCCTATCACAGATATTGTGTACCTGTTGCCTAGTTCTTATGAACTATAGTAATAGATGAATTTCGTTGAAATAGTATGACTACAATGTCAAATACAGTTATGTACATCGAAACAGGTCTTCACGATACAGGCTTTCCTAGTGTGAAGATCACAAATTATTGTCACTTTTGTTTAAATGAATCAGCCTTAGATCTTAATCATTGTAGTACCTAATACCGAGTTAACCTTAAGTCTATTAGTATTATTGTATATTGCTCTATTGCTGTAAATAAAGTATTTTTCATTTTCATTTTTCATTTTCAATTGGCCTTAACAACAGAGGATATCAAGTTGAACCTAAGGGTCATATTTAGTGACTTATTAGGTCATAAAACGTATATCATTGAAAAAAATCGCGTAAATAGCAATTGCGCTTGCTATTGATTTCAGAAATGTCAAATTACGTTATTGACCCTGAGAACAGAGCATATACCTAAACTTTGAGGACTCAATCTTAACCTCAAAGGTCAGAAAATGTTCCTGGTCATAAATAATTTTTATTTACTTTGGGGTAATATTTTGTTTTTTTTTTTATTGAAACATAACTGACTGTTCACTACCTTTTAACATCAGAATGGGTCATACTTTTATTTAGTACTAACTTTGCATGATCATCAATATAGTTTTTAGCACAGAAGATTGGCCTAAGAGATCATCGATCTTGACCTCGAAGGTCATAAAGATTCAAATAACGCTGGCGAAGCCGCGAAGGACGCCTTGTATACAAACGTATGTAAGATAAATAATTAACCTATTGCATTATTTTACAGGTGCAGTAAAACAATGTTGGCAAATCGTATTTCATACTGGATGGACGGAAAAGGCCCATCATATGGCTTTGATAACGGGTGCTCTGGTTCTACTGCAGCATTAGAAATGGCCTATAATAGAATAAGGAATGGTGAAATCGATTGTGCTTTGGTGGGTGGTAGCAATTTTTGCATCCACCCAAGTGTAAGCGTTAACATGAGAAGGTACTTCATTTTTTCAACGTCGACTCAAGTTTAGTGTAAAATTTTAGGAGTTGAAATTAAAATATCAACACAACACAAACACAACAACTCTTTATAGAAATACATGAAATCTTGTGTAATACACAGATAAAACAGACTGTATAAAATAAACTGGCCAAGTGCAAGTCGGACTCGCACTCGTAGGGTTCCGTAACACAGTAGAGTATTCTGTATCTAAGATGTTTCGCGACTACAAAAATAACTTTGTTTTTCATAGTGTTTGTATGAAAAAGAAAGTTATACTTGCTGTCACTATATCTTAACAACTGCTGACTGTATCTCGATCAAACTAATTTTCGTTGAAAGTTTTTATTGAGATCTACAGAACATATTTTTTCTAGATTTTTCACTCCCTTACTTTAGAAGTTAGAGGGGGGAGGGGGGACACACATTTTACCACTTTAGGCGCGCCTATCTTATAAATGATTGACTTTGAGAAAAAAATATTTTAAAAATAAAAATTAAAAATATATAAAAAATTAATATAAGACCTATCCACACACACGTATAGATTTGAAGAATTTTTTTTTTGTTCCAGTTCCATGTATGGGATGCCCTTAAACTTTATTATATTTTATTTTTGTATAAAAATCAGAAAGCGGTTTACAGAATACATCTACCTACCAAGTTTCAATTCTGTAGTCTTAATAGTTTCGGAATAAAATGGCTGTGACATACGGACGGACAGACAGACAGACAGACAGACATGGCGAATCTATAAGGGTTCCGTTTTTTGCCATTCGGCTACGGAACCCTAAAAACATCCGAATTTCAACCGGGAGGATGGTTTTAGATTGGCCACAACTTGGAACCCAGTGATTAGCAAGTGTTCCAGTCGAAGTTTAAATCAACGAAAATCTGTCGATGTCGTCAGTATTGTGTGTCACAATGGCATATAGAAATAGAAAAGATAATTGACTCCGGTCAAGATCAAATGAGGGTAGTTTCAAACTACTCTCAATGATAACAATGCTGAAACCCACAACTGTAGTCTTCTCGTGACTACGGTCAATGCAACTTGATTATGTTCTATATAAAAATATAAATTATGTTTTTAGTGCGATAAGTCCTGTACTACAATATAGTATATAGTTGAAAGAACTTACCTAAGTGAATTTCAACTCGTATTATACGAGATGTTACATCCGAAGAGATTTAAATTAACCATGTAGTCCGTCTTTCATTGTTTCGCATCGTCACACTGTTTAAAACACATAAAATAAAAATAAAAACATTATTTACTCGTTCAATACTGACACACCAGCCAACATTTCGAGTGCACCTTAATTTGTTTTAGAGTAGTAGATCAGTCTGCATTCTGCAACACTAATTGGGCATAAAGTTGTATATTGACAACAATTGACAACAGGATAATGGATATCCAATGGGATGGGTGGGAGTTTAAATCTCTTTGGATGTAACATCTCGTATAATACGAGTTGAAATTCACTTAGGTAAGTTCTTTCAAATATATTTATACTTATATGTTACATCCTCGAGATTTAAATTAACCATGTAGATGTTTAGCGCCTGTTGCAGAATGAAAGCACATCCTCAAATATTGTTTATTTACTCAGTAATTGGGCAAAATCAAATTTTGATGATTACTCAATGCATGTATGCATGTACAGATAGTTTTACGAGTATGTTCTATATTCGAATGAAATAAATAATTAGGTTTACACATAAGAAGAAAATAAAAATATTAAGCAATGGCTAACTTCCGGGTTGTAAAATCGGTCGTTATACGTTACCCATACATTTTGTAAAGCCGGCGCCAGACTCAAACAAATGTTTGACAAAGACTTTGTCACATATTTGAGCACTTATTTGCGGTACCTG
Source organism: Cabera pusaria (assembly GCA_954871355.1). Taxonomy (NCBI): domain Eukaryota; kingdom Metazoa; phylum Arthropoda; class Insecta; order Lepidoptera; family Geometridae; genus Cabera; species Cabera pusaria. Next base: position 5,671,586 of record OX940900.1, on the reverse strand, counting down.
CCACACATACTTTGCAAACAACACTTTTTGTAGTTTCGAACTTTGAACGCTTTGATGTGCGCTCGAAAAACCGACACCAAATGGCAAAGTGCCAAACTTTGTTAAAACTTTGAGCAAACTTTGAACAAATACTCAAATACCCGTGCTTCACATGTGCTCAAATGTGTCTTCAAATAAGTGCCCAAATGTTTGAGCTGTGTCTGGCGCCGGCTTAAAGAACAGTACAATGACAGTTGTTCTTTTGATGACGCCAAGAAAAAAATTAATTGGCATTAGAAGTAGAACCATGAGGCGCACTGTCACAGGATAAACAACAGTTCTATGTACGGTGCAGATAAAAACCTTCACATTCTGCTGCAAGACTGTAACATAGAGTCAGTTTTATATAGATATTTCAAGATATTATAAATATTCGAAGGTATTTACGCCAAAATAAGAAATATCGCAGATAAAGTCTGCATTATCTATCTTTTTTATAGCACCAATAAATTTGAAATGCAGTAGTACATCAAATGTTACACAATATTGTCACGCCTGCATGCAGGCTGAATACTTCAAGTTACAGTCTATCCTATGATATTTTTAGTTTGAAATAGTATTCTGGCAAATTAAATGTTCGATTTGATATAATAACATGGCAAGCATATTATGTTCCAATATATTTTGTCAAGGTAATAAATATAGTTTTATATAATAATCAAGCAAAAAATCCTCAGAGTATTAATCAATGATCGAAGAATATATATTTAATTCGCAAGTGATTGATATTTGGAAACTTAAATTTACCCATAATTTATAATCAATTTACACAGCCAGTTTAATTATTAGTAGAAAATCTTATAATTAACTATTATTATTATACTTTTTATTCATAACTATCTTTATGTAAAAACAAATCAATTGTTTTATTCGACGCTAATTTACCTACATAGATTTTTGAGTCTTCTTACTGTATTACAAAAATCTAATATAGCTAAGGACAAAGACTTGTTACTAGCAGACTGTTAATTAAATGTCTTGGTAGATACCGTAGATACATACGTTTATAACGTTAAGTAGTTACCGGGTTATATATATAGTACAAGCCAGAATAGGTTATGCTACAGTAGATTTGTGAAATAATGTAAAAAACCGTGGTTGTGAATACGTATCTGGCACAAGCTTGTCCTGAGACACAATATGGAATATATAAAATGTGTTCATATTGTTATTATTTTAAGGAACTCGATTATCGATATTTCTAAATGGATAAGTACAATCATCAATCAGTATGCATGAGAATTCCAATTAGGACACATTATATTGGATCTAATGCCCTGTGATACAGTACGTACTTCAGGCGCTAGCTTTTCTATTGCTCACATTAAATTTTTACAACTATTGCAAAGTTAGTCACTTCATTTAACTTCAAACTACACCTAATATTAGGAATTAGTTGCAACATAAATTAACATTTATGTAAAGAGAAATAAACGTTCTATTATTTTTTGTTTTCATTCACAGTCATGATAATTATCTATGCGCAGTTTAGGAGCTGTATTTTAATATTGCTACGGCAGGACAAAAAGTAGTTTAGTAACTAAGCAAACTCGGGGACTCAGATCTGAATTTAAACACGGTTACTAACGTTCAGTTTGTGTTTATGTAATTATTACATATTGAGTATTCGTCTCAAGTCCCATTCCAAATTATTCTTATCACATCAAACCCTTGATCACACAAACATGTTTACTACTCACTTACTGCTTTTAAGCAAGATTTGTACTTTGACTCTTCGCACAAAATATAAAAAGGTGTAACAATAGGGTGTCCCTATTATCATAATCGGAATAACTACTGATTTCATTACCTTAGGAAAGTCAGGGTTCTGCTGAAACGCTTGAGGCCGTACAAGCTATTTAACCACACTTTACAATTATGCATTGTTACTTATGGTATTAAGATATTGTCATTGTAATAAATGCCTTTTTGGAAACATATCTGACGTAGCCCTTTTTTGAAGAATGTTAATGTATAAGAGTATGTTGCCTTAATAAAACCAGGCAACATGAATATGCCTTGTTGATGTCAATTGTAGTCATATAAAATAACTAAAATGTAATTAATTATACTGCAAAGATAAGCATATCTTACAGTGTATGCTAAAATAGAGCGCGACACTAAACTGTATGCTTATATAAGCTCCATTACTTTTGTGTGATAAATAATGTATAACGTTTTACAGCAACGAATCATGTTGCTCAAAATAAGGCAATTGATTTTGAAGTTAACTGAAAAGACCTTGCGTCGTTTACGTTCAACTGCAATTAAAATGTATAGTTGCCATGTTTTTTTTATGAAGGTATGTACATATGTATTATTACTATTACTTTACTATTATTTATCACTACAATCTGTGACCATGAAAATAAACTATAACGATTTCTGTCGACGACGAGAGCGACGGATTCACTCGAAACCTAGGTCGAGAAGATTCGACTAAAGGTACGTGAATTACAGCCGGTATATAACATTAATAAAATTTCTATCAATTTTAATACCAGAACCCAGATTGATATTATCTAAGTCCATAAATATGCTGCAATTTTATACGATTTTTGAATTACGTATGTATGGATAAGATGTTGTACGCCGATAGACCTGAGAGGCCTGAGAGACTGTAAGCTTGGTCACGCGCTGCCATTCTGCCACCGTCATTCTGGAACATGGGTTAAACGGAACAATATTCCGTTGTACAAAACAGTTCGATGGTCATTTATGACCTCTAATACAAACCAATATTACTGAATCAAAAGTTATCGACATTAATTACCGACGTAATTACTCACGCGTGAGTACCTCGAATATATGTCGCGCTGCTTATTTGCAGGCGGCTCGTAGTCCTTCCTCGCTGGCGTTGACGGTAGCTGCTTCAAATTGTTCATTGGCGATTAGTTAATTCATACTGTTGTTGTCTGACGTCGTAGTTGACGTTGAAAGGTTGGTCGCGCAATTGAATGTTTATATGCTTCAACCTCTCAAGGATGTTAAGTTTGATAAAAATAGGCTGTATCAAGACTTTTGAGTGTAAATCTGTGGTATAAGTCAAGATTATTGCATACCAGATAAAACTTTTATCTTAGAAAATTATAACAAGATTTATTTAACAATGTCTTTTCGCTTAGAGCAATCTCTGCCAGACAATCTTTAGATGGACAGGAACTAAATTAAAAACTGCGGTCGGTTGCATACCATATATCTGTTAAGAGGTGTATGATAAATACTGGTTGGTTAAATTACTTACTTACCTATAATTCCGGTATGAGATAATGGTAGCAAAATTTTTGGCAGTTATTATTGCGTATCTTCATGCTCGGAGACCGTAGTGGAGCGAGTATCTGATCTGGGGTTAAGATCTGTAGAATCCAATAAGTCCCGTGTAGATATGCGACACAGGCGGTAGTTACTTTCTGGGTAGCATCGCGTACCACCACATTAAAATGAAATGAAATGAAATGAAATGAAATGAGATGAGATGAGATGAGATGAGATGAGATGAGATGAGATGAGATGAGATGAGATGAGATGAGATGAGATGAGATGAGATGAGATGAGATGAGATGAGATGAGATGAGATGAGATGAGATGAGATGAGATGAGATGAGATGAGATGAGATGAGATGAGATTAGATGAGATGAGATGTGATGAGATGAGATGAGATGAGATGAGATGAGATGAGATGAGATGAGATGAGATGAGATGAGATGAGATGAGATGAGAAGAGACGAGACAAGACGAGACGAGACGAGACGAGACGAGACGAGACGAGACGAGACGAGACGAGACGAAATGAAATGAAATGAAATGAAATGATTTATTTGTCAGAATTTTGGTACATGTTGGTGTTATAAATAATAAAATCCATCAAAATCCTGCCTCGTAAGGCGTACAAATTTAATAATTTAAATTATTATTTTAACATTTATGTTATAAAAGAGTATTTATCAATTATTGAAATAAATGTCAGTAGCCAAATGATGTCCGTAATAAATTTGAGTAAAAGTCAATTATTTTTCATTATCAATATTAGAACAAATTATTATTAAAAGTAAAATATCCATTAAATAAATCTATCACTAAGAAAGTCTTTTACTGAATAATAACATTTATCAAGAAGAAAATCAAACAATTTTAATTTAAATTCATTGTAACTGAAATCTTTTAAAGCATCGGGTAATTAATTATAAATTCTTACAGCCATACAATTTACGTTATTGCTATTTAACTTTAGTCTTTGTGGGGGTATATACAATTTAAAAGGGTATCTGCAGCTTTGTTTAATTACATCACTGTGTTTTTTGAATAGATTTGGATGTTGCCATACGAATATGATAATTTCATAAATATAAAGTGAAGGCAACGGCAAAATTTTTAACTTTTTAAAAAGAGGTCTACAGCTGTCTAGGATGTCTGCTCCACATATTGAACGTAAACATTTTTTGTGAACAAGAAATGCTCTCTCCGCATCCACAGAATATCCCCATAGAATGATTCCATACCTCAAATTCGATGATACATATCCGTGGTATGCGGACAGAGCCGCTTCTCTTGTTGCTATTTGCCGAAGTCTTTAGAGAACGTATACGAATCGGTCTAGTTTTGCGCCTAATGTATTTATATGAGATTTCCAATTGCAAAACTTGTCTATTGTTATTCCGAGGAATATGGTTTCATCGACTCTATTTATGTCATCACATCCATCTGAAACTTTAATATTTGTGGGATTTCCATTATAAGTTTGGAATTCAATTAATTTTGTTTTACTTATATTTACTGTTAAGTTATTTTTATTCAACCAGAGAAGTACACTGCTGAGTGCCTCATTTGCTTCCCTCTCAAAGGTTAGTTTGTTTTTGCCTTCTACTATTATAGTTGTATCATCGGCAAACAACAAGCATTTGTGTTTAGTGGCATCGGGTAAGTCGTTTATATATAAAAGAAACAATAATGGCCCCAAAACGCTGCCTTGGGGCACACCAAAATTATTTATTTTATATTCTGAACGATATATCTTTTTTAGTCCTCCTACAACTTTGCTAACTTCTACACATTGAAATCTTGAACTAAGATAGCTTTCAATCCATTCGTAGGCTTTGCCTCGGATACCATAACTTTCTAATTTTTGAAGCATTGTTGTGTGATTTACAAAATCAAAAGCCTTACTCATGCCCAAAAATATTGTGATAGTAGGATTTTTTCTATCTAAACTTTCCATTATTATTTTCATTCGTTTAAAACAAGCATCAATAGTGGAACAATGTTTTCGAAATCCATATTGGTTGGTATTCAAAATATTATTAACGTTTATAAAGCCCATTAATTTAGTATACATGATTCTTTCGAAGATTTTGGAAAGGATGGGAATTAAAGTTATTGGCCTATAATTGTTCATTTCAGATTTGCTACCTTTTTTGAATATGGCCTTTATTATAGAATATTTTAAGCGTTGAGGGAATTTACCCTCTTTAAATTATAGATTGATCAAATAGCACAATGGAATACTTAGTTCAATTGCACATATTTTAAGAATCTTTGTATTTATTCTATCATAGCCAGTTGAATTTGAGTTTTTAAAAGTTTTAATAGTTTTAAGAACAGCTATTGGGTCAGTTGGGGTTATATATATTGTATTATTATTTTTTTTCGTAAATGTTGTGTCTTTATTATTTTTTGATAGTATTTTATTAGTGAGGTTAATATAGTAATCATTAAATAGATTTGCAATTTATCTGGGGGTCTGTATAATTTATGTTATTCTTTGATATTTCCTCTAGTTCAGACGTTTTATTATTTGAATTGTTATTAAAGTGTTCATTTATTAGTTGCCACCCGGCTCTACATCGATTTGTCGATTGATTGATAAATTTCGTATTGTTAATCTTTTGGGCTTTGTGAATACATTTTTTAAGTATAAATGAATAACATTGATATCTTTTTTTATTGTATTTTTTGTTGGCTTGAGACAAGTGGTATTTTAGGTAATATTGTCGCTTTTGAATGCAGGAATTTTTAAGGCCTTTAGATAACCATTTAGTTTTAATGGGTTTTTGGCTATTTTCACTTTTAATATAGGGAAACAAAGATCAAAGAACAATGTGAGAGTATCGTGGAATTCATTAAATGCATTTTCAAACTCTGTTTGCGATAATACGTTTTCAAAAGATAAGTTCAACATGCAGTCTTTAAATTTCTTAATATTTTCGTTATAAAAGTCTCGTCGCTCTTAAATCCATGCTTTTGGTTTTATTTTATATTGTTTAGTAACCCCTTTAAATGAAATAGTTTGACCCGTTTCGTGATCCGATAAAGCTAAGTAGTGGGTATTACATTCTATATTGGTTAAGTTGCTTACAATAAAATCAATACATGATAATTTTCTAGTTGGCTTCGTAATGTGACTTGTTAAATTGAAATTGAGTAATATTGAATTAAGATTTTGAGGGGTTTTATTAATTTTTAATGTGTCAATGTTCCAATCGCCACATAGAATAACGTTTTTTTTTTTTTTTATTGACATTCAGTTTGCATTTTGTTAACCCAATTATGCATTGGTGGCGCCATCTATGACTACTTATTACGTAAGTTAATCATTCGGAAGAATACATTACAGTTTTCAAATCCGACGAGAGATGTTGCACTGCGTAAATCAAATATTATGTTTCTTTGAAGTGTTTCACACTTTATATTTTTTTTGTAAATTGTTAAACACAATCCAAAATTTCATCGTACCGACGGGACTTGAACCCGCAACCTCCGGAATAACATGTTCCGGTGCTTTAATAATTAATTATTATTTTAAAAAATTAATGCTTAATTGGTAAAGCACCGGAACATGTTATTCCGGAGGTTGCGGGTTCAAGTCCCGTCGGTACGATGAAATTTTGGATTGTGTTTAACAATTTACAAAAAAAATATAAAGTGTGAAACACTTCAAAGAAACATAATATTTGACATTCAGTTTATTTAAAAGTTTGCTTAGGCAGTCGAAAAATATTTGTATATCAGAGTCTGGAGTTCTGTAAATGCAGACGACGATAGCATTATAGGTCAGTACTTTTGCAGCGCAGAATTCAAAATGCTTTGGTATAGGTTCAATAGGGTTATTTAACGGTTGACACTCAAGGTCGGTTTTTACTAGGACACATGACCCGCCTCTACGTTGGTCTGATCTGGAAAAAGAGGAAATTAATCGATTATTATCTAATCTAAAATTTGTTTCAGAGCCTCGCTTTATGAATGTCTCTGTTAGGCAAACTATGTCTATAGTGCTGTTTAAGGTTTTGCTTAGATGTTGTAGACTAACTAGTAATAAGTCTTGTTTACTCAAAGCGCCAGCTATATTTTGATCTAATAGTGTTATTTGTTTTGAATCATTATTATCGACGAAAAAATGTTCTAGATTTTTCAATTAATGAATTTTTATTCTTATCATTTATTATTTTATTAGTTTGCTGTGTGGTTTTAGAACTGAACTTCAAACTTATTTCTTTTCGAGCAACATAGTTTTGAGTCGTGTTGTGCTTGTCAATTTTATTAGAAGTCATGAATAGAGTGCGATGATATATATAAGAAAGCTCGACATTAAACTTAAAAACTAGATCTCTTAAATATTTATTATGAGTCCGCATACTGCTGTATATATTAGTTTTATTTTCAACTTCAAGATAATAGCAGTTTATAATTTTTTTCGATAAAAGTTTCAATTGCGTGTTCAATTCTTTTGTATCAAAATAAGGGTTATAATTTACATTTATAAGAAATACTTTGCTAGTTTTGATACCTCCTAGTGTGTAACTCAACTGTGTTAATACATCAAGCAAATGTTTGTCGTGTGATCCAACGGCCAATAAAATAACATCTTCTGGATTTAGTGAACCATTAATTTTGTTACAATCCTGTAATATATGTGAGCATGTTGCATTGGGCTTAATTGTACTAGTGACTTCGTATGTGTCACTCCATCTTCCTATTTTATTCTTCATTATTTCCAGTGCCAAGTTGCGCAGGCGCCCATCTCCAAATATAAATATTTTAGGCTTATTATTATTATTACTGCTGTTGCATGATCCATTTTTTATGAACTGTGAATTATCACCATTTTTATTTGTTGAGGGTTCATTTATTGGAGGTATTTCAACGGGAATAATTTTATTAACAGGCACTGTTATTGTTGATGGCACACTGAGGTGATCACATGGTCTCCGTCTCGGTGTAGAGCTTGTTAATAATTCGGATGCATTTACTATGTTTAATGGTGTGTTGCCGCAGTTTCTCCCGTTTTTGTATTCAAAATATGAAGGAGAGAAGCATATTTTTTTAGCAATATCTCTTTTAATAAGTGAAATATTTCTATATGAAGGCGTGTATTGAATCATGGATTCTTCTGTATTTGTACTCATGAAGCGATTGACAAGTTTTCTTAGAAAGGTTACATAGTAGAAATAATTGCCTGTCTTTATTTCTAAGTGATTCTTTTAAAAAATTGTTCTCCAAATTTAAATTTCCTATTTCGTCATGTGCTGTGTTCAGTTGCATTTGTAAGTCTTCTAATACATGTTTGAGCTCTATTATTTGAGATGATTCCGTCTCCAAGGTCATAGGGAGACTCTTTATAGTATCATTTAGTAATGATGAATCTATCGATGGATCATCGTCTTGAGTCATCAACGATATATCCAGCTGTGATCTCGATTTTACAAGTGGATTCCTGACAGTAACATAATCCATTTCTTTTTATTATTATGAGTATTAATTCCTTCCTTGAATTAAAAATCAGACGCAAAAAGTAATTTCGCCCGACAAGATTCGATCCTGGTACCTAAGATGGGAACTGTAGTCTCAGCCGCCTCTAGTACCAATTGGGCTAGCCATTCGCATGATAGAGATAACGAAATAGTTGAACGGCTTGTACTTTGTGTTCACAAGTGGTTTATAATTTAGATTTACCTTCTATCGGCACAAATAGTGATGCACTTTTATCCTCTATGTATTTATTAAACAGAATACTTATCTTGATCTTTTAATTATAATTATTCACAAATAAGATATATTAGCTAGAAAGCACTTCAATTCCAGTTATTTATTAGGGTTTTGGCAACTTGATAAACACATATTATAACCAATTATAAGCTCCTCGTTCACTTTGATCAGTAGCACTTCCAATTTTTATCTCCTATTTTTCTTCGATATTTAGGCAAAGCCTGTTTAGATAACACTTTCACTATAATTTTGGAACAAGGTAAACACGTACATCTAGTTTTTAGATTAGTTTGTCACTATATTATATTTCTTAAGATTTTTTAAAACTGTCAGGCATTTATTACGACAATCACATCTGTGCTTCTGTTGTACTTGTACTTAAGAAAGTATAAAATTAATTCCTGGAGTATATCTCGTAGCACCACTTTAGGGAATTATTTTAGTTTATTGTCGGGATAATATCACGAATTACCACGTTAAGACAATAAGTAATTAACTTCAACACATTTTTTCTACTTAATAATGTGGGTAGATGTTGCTCGGAGCGGGATATTTTTCTCCGCAACCTAAAAATCCAGTGAAATTCTCGTCCGTGGTAATCAGTATTTTGCGGCTTTCGTTTACCCATATGGAAAATACTTATAAAATGTAATATCATAAAATAACTATCAGACAGGCATCTGGACGATGCTACACACGAAACACGAATGAAGGTGCACACTCGAAATGTTAGCTGGTGTGTGAGTATTGAACGAGTAAATAATGTTTTTATTTTCATTTTTATTTTATGTGCTTTAAACAGTGTGACGATGCGAAACAACGAAAGACAGACTTTCGCATTTATAATATTAATATTATATCTAGTAAGGATTTGTATAACGATGCATTTATATACCTCGACGACATGCTACTAGCTACTGGCACAGATTATATAATTGTTACTACGTCTACTGGCTACTTTGACTAGCGCGACGTTTGTAGTTAGTTTGTTTTAGATTTTTAAACGATCTTAAATTATGATATTAGGCGCTTACTACTGTATCTGTACCAGTAACATTACTGCTTGGCGGCAGAGAAAATAATATAAGTAGTATTTTTAATATAGTTGTGTTAGTGTAGTGGAGCCAAACTGTTAAATTTATTATACAAATCGTCTCGTTGGTCCGATGGTACAATATCTGTGATAAAAAGTACACACTTGGAAAAATGTAGTTCCAGGCAAATCAATTTTAATTTGTCGATTAAAAACTGTAAATCTTGTAATACAGTTGTAGCTTTGCCTCCGAGGGTTCCATCGTCCAGATACCACATGTTTAATTTTGAATTAATGCTCGAAATTACGGGGTGTATTGCTAGTCCCAATTTTTTTTTGGCTTTGATTGATTTTGGCTTTTGACAGATATTCTTACGGTAACTGTGAGCGAGATAGAAATAAAGGTGGGGATAATTTATTTTTTTTATTTTTTTTAATATCTTATAGGCTAGCGTTTGACCACTATCTCACCTGTTGCTAAGTGATGATGCGGTTGAAGAGAAGAGAAGTGAACTAGAATGGGAACTGGCTCTCAAGGATAGCTGCTTGAACACATTAGATGTTTGGCGACAGATTTTCTAACTTGAGGGTGGTAGCTGGCCAGGCGGACAATAGATATGTCCTACCACCATGCGAGGGTTGTTGGTTTCTTAACGATGTTTTCCTTCACCGGAGGGCAACTGTGAGAAGCGCACATATATTTTTCGATAGAAAAATCCATTGGTGCACGGCGGTTTGAACTCGGTACCACGGCATCAAAGCCGACTGTTCTCCCAATTACGCCACCAGGCCCTCAATAAATAATTATATATTAATAATATTTTATATATCATAAATAATAATAAATATATAATACATAAAAATAAAAATAAATAAATAATAAATAAAAATATAAATATATATTATTTAATAATAATTATAATAAATATTTATATATAAATATAAATAATTTGTCTTCACAGGAATGTTCTACCGGGCAAAGTCCAGTTAGGGTGCAAACTTTTTTAAACATACCTAAGATTTTTGACATGACATGACGTTTGGCGAAGATGGCGGCCATTTCAGTCCCGCGACACTGCATACATTATTAAATAACTCAGAATTATGAACGTTCTTTGTACCAACCAACACTGCAAAAAAATAATTTATAAGCATAATACCACAGATTATATAATAGTTACTACGTAAATAATACTTTCCGTTGTTAGTTTGGCTACACAGTGCTTTCATAATTCTGGTTTCAACAATATAGGGAAGTGCCTCTTATAACGTAGTAGAGTGATTCAGTACTCAGTTGGCCATATGGCGGCAATTAATGTTAATAATCGCAAATAATACTTTTTAATATTCATTTTGGAATACAACTAGTCCGTGTTATAAAAGTATTTGGAATTATTGTAATAAAATAGACAATTAATTATCGTGTGTGTCAGATGCTTTAATTGCACAGGGCCATTTTGAACATTGTCCTTTGATACCTTGATGACATCATTATTACTAGTGAATATTTTCACTTTAGCGCGGAATTTAAAGTAAATTTTTTTAGGGTTCCGAACCCAAAGGGTACCAAATGAACACTTTCTGAGACTTTGTTGTCCGTTCGTCCGTCCGTCCGTCCGTCCGTCCGTGTGTCTATACATATGTGCGCACTTTACAGATCTGTATCTTTTTAACCGTTATAGGTACATACTTGAAATTTTCAAAAAGTTTTTATCCGTCAGTGTATAACGGCCCAGATACGAAATTTAATAGATGCATGTAATTTAATTAAAACTTGTTTTGCACTAAAAAGGGTAAAATAAGTTATTTAAAAAAAAAACCGACTTCATAACCACAAACAGGCACTCAAAAGCGAAAAATAAATTACTTATAATTATTTTAAGCGCTACCCACTTATCTATTTGAAGTCGGTGCCTAAAAATAGCGGGGCGAGCGCTGCGCTCTGTACGTGTCAAAGAATCATTCCAATTTAAAAAAATATATTAGTGGTATACAGTGTAAGAACATAGTTAAATGTGACATCACTGCAAAGTGCACAAATTTGTCTACAAGGTATGCTGATTAAAATTTTATAAAAACAAGAGACTCCATAATTATCACAATTTCAATTCAAAATTACTAAATTTACCATAACAAAGATTGTACAACGGCGTGGCGGCACTGTGCGTATGACTCAGTGGATCGTATATAGGTCCTGCTCACTCCATAGATAGCAGTCATCTTCCCGTCTCGCACGCTCGCGCTCTGCCTACCGGGGCTACCGGTTTATAACGGCTTTTGTCTAGCTGTCTCATAGATAAGACGCTGATCAGAGACACAGAATGGAAGTAATTTGCGCTGCCTGTAATGAGCCCATAGGAACTAACAGGAAATTGAAATGCATATGCTGTGCAGTTCATTATCACCCTATATGCGTAAATGCGGGATCATCAAATATTAATAAGCTGAGAGACTGGCAGTGCCCACTATGTAAGGCCAACGAACCAAAATCCGGTAACATCAATACATCAGTCCGTTCATCTACTACACCTGAAGTATCCAGCATGCTGGCAAATACCTCGACTCGTAAAAGCGTATGGCCCCCTCGTCACCCAACGGCACCGAACGGGAAGACTACGAACAGCTGGAACGCGACTCGGTCGCAAGCGAACTACGCCTTTTGCGTATGGATATAGCGGATATAAAATCAGGTCTCTTTGCTATAACGGAGGGAATCAGTAAATGTAACTCTAGACTCGAAAGCTTCGAGAGTAGAATTAAGGTTCTAGAAGAACGAGAGTCCAACAGCGATATACCCCTACTTCAGAACACAATCCGAGAACTGGAAGTTCAATTAGGTGAATTGAGTCAAGCGCCTCTAACAAATGAACTTGAAATCCTCGGAATCAACGAGACATCAAACGAAAACCTCGTGCACATCGTTATGGTCACGGCGACAAAGGTTGGCTTCAACTTACCGGAAAATGACATCGATTGGGTGGTCCGAGCGGGAGGTAAATACAATATGTATAAAAAGGACAGCAACTCAACTGCTCCTCGGCCAATTATAGTAAGATTAACCAGGAAAGCTAGAAGGGACGAGTTTCTTAAAGCAGCCAAACTCAGAAGACATATGGTTATCACAACTGCAGATCTCGATCTACTCGGCCCTCCACGTAACGTGTACATCAATGAACACCTGTCAAAAAGTAACAGACTTTTATTTCGCAACGCCAGGCTCCGTGCAAAAGAACTTGGTTTTCGCTACTGCTGGGTCAATAACGGCAGAATTCACATACGGCGTCAAGAGGGATCGCAAGCCATCCCTATCAAGACTGCATCGGATCTGGATCGCCTACAACACCGCGATGTGGCCCGACATGTGGACCGAACCCCGCAACAACTCGAACATTAACTACAACTTGCTCAAAATAATCCTGTTTATTATTAGGTATGTGTGCAATATAAAAATTAGTATGTATCCAATTGTTATATTGATCATGTTTGTTGTAATGATTTGGTTCCGTAGCATACGACAACATTATCATAAATTCAAAAAAGCGTTGTATAGCGATGCCTACACACGACACAACACACAATATCACAGGACCAGCTCCAGGTCAAACACACATCCCAGACAGAAACTTTGGAGTCAAACCTTTCACCCTCAAACTCACCCAACACACAATCACGCTACCCTAGGAAACACAGAACACAATTTTAACATTTCCCTGTTCTACACCCAATGGTGGATATATTCTAACTGTCCAATCTGGTCTAAGATGACGGCACGCTCTATCTATAACACCCCACTTTCGGCAATAACATACATATTTGATAATGGGTAATCAGGATATATTTACCGATATAGATAATAGTCTTGACATAAAGTGCCATACATTAGATATCCCAGAACACTGTTTAGAACATATAACACCATATATTACGAATCTAGAGAGATTTCTAAACTCTCTAGATGATACGCTAGCCAATCTAAGAAACCACAATACACTAATTTTAACTGGTGACCTGAATATTAACTTGACAGAAGAATTCCCTAGTAACGACAATCAAACATACCAAAATCTAATGGCGGAACACGGTTTTCTACCAGCTATTACAAGCTCTACCAGAGGCAGATCATGTTTGGATCACGGTTTCATAAAAACTAAAGATAGAGCCATAGTGTGCGAAAGCTGTATAACAGATCATGACTTGATAATAATGGGATTATCAATCAAGAGTAAGAAACCAAAATTATACAATAAATTGGTCACAAAAACTAACTACCAGGAAATAGCAAAAGAACTAAGTCATACGAACTGGTCGGATGTTTTATCTTCAAGTAATGTTAATGACGCAGTAAAAATCTTCTCTCAAATAATAAAATGCTTGGTAAAAAAATACACAACCAAATACAAAACCAGTAGATCAAAGTTCGTTATAAAACCATGGATAACGCCAGGCATACTCAGGTGCATGCGTCATCGCGATAACCTCCATCTTAAGCTTAGATTATCACCTGACAACTATTTTCTGAAACAATCTTACTATCGCTACCAGAACTTTTGTAATGATCTCTTACATAAACGAAAACTCGAATTCGAAAGTAATAAACTCGCAGAACACCACAAAGATCCTAAACAGCTGTGGAAAACATTTATGATGTTAGACATTTAAAATTTTCACAGATGGTGTATTTCTGTTGCTGCTAGAATAACAAATACTAAAAAGAAATAAAATTAAAAATTAAAGGGGTCCCCATATAAAAAACGTGTTTTTTAGTATACCGCCATCTATGAAGTGAAGGTCTAGGTGTCATCTGGGTGTTGTTACTTTATTGTAAAATAAATTACCAATTAATATGACTAAACTATCGCACCATCACTTCAAACAGAAAATACATCCATATTTAAAAATAATCCTTTTTATTGATTTTTTAAATCGGTTACAACATAAAATCAAGCAATGTCCACTTTAAATTAAAATATATATCTATATATTAGTCAAATAACCCGCCCCTGAGCGCTCCGGGTGCAAAGGTGCCCATCACAGTCGCCGCATGTCCACGTTGAATGGCGATGCTCATCCTTTGCACCAGGACCGAGCCGGAGCGGGAGTCACCTGTACTATCCCTAAGCCTGTGACCTACTTCATGGCCTAAGCCAGTAAGCTTAAGCAGCAAGTGACATACTTCATGGTCCTTTTTATTCATTAAAAGAATATAATTATGGATTGTCAAATCAGTGAATATTTAATTTTGTATGAAAATTATTAATAAAACCAGATTACAATGAAAATGTCATAAAAGTTTTTAATTTTAAATTATTTATAAATGATGAATAACAAATTGTGTTTGTGACTAAGTAGATACTGTATTCACCATTAACTTTTTAATATTATTGTTTTTTAAATGTATAGAAAACAAGTTGCATTTATATTATATTATGTATCATGACATACCACAAATGAATATATAAAAATAAATAGCTAACAACTCCTTCGAGTTTGTTAAGCTAACAACCTTACTAATTAGTTTCGGCAAAATGACATAGATGGTGTTAGTAAACGAGTTCCGTCTTTCTGGATCGCGGTGTCGAAATTATCCGTAAACTCGTATATCAAAGAAAATGTTCTCGGTAATATCAATTAATCAAATCATCATCATCATAACCAGCCGGTATCAGTCCACTGCTGGACATAAGCCTCTCCCAAGTCATGCCACTGAGCCCGATCTTCGGCTCTTTGCTTCCAGTCACTGCCCACCGCTTTGCGAATGTCGTCGCTCCACCTGGTAACAGGGCGTCCTACGCTACGTTTACCGATTCGCGGTCTCCACTCTAGAACCAGTCTACCCCAACGGTTATCGGTCCTACGGCAGATATGACCAGCCCACTGCCACTTCAGCTTGCTAATCCGATGAGCTATGTCGATCACTTTAGTTCTCTGGTGAATTACTTCGTTCCGGATTCGATCCCGCAGAGAAACACCGAGCATAGCTCTTTCCATAGCGAGCTATCGCTGAGCGACTATAAATTGGTGGACCAGTCGTACCGTGAGTGTCCACGTCTCGGCTCCGTATGTCAAGACGGGTAGGACGCACTTATTAAAGACTATTGTTTTTAGGCACTGTGGTATATGCGACGAGAAGACTCGACGGAGTTTTCCAAATGCTGCCCAACCCAGCTGAATTCTTCTCTGGATTTCCTTTTCGAAGTTATGTTTGCCTAGTTGGAGCGTCTGCCCTAGGTAAACATACTTAGTGACAACTTCGAGTGGGCTTCCATCTACGGCAATCGGTTCCGGAACAACGTGTTCGTTGTACATGACTTTGGTTTTATCCAAATTCATCCGGAGACCGATGCGACGAGAAGAATCAGCTAGGCTATTCAACATCCTCTGTAGGTCCTGCAGCGTCTCTGCCATAATGACGATGTCATCTGCGAATCGTAAGTGTGAGATGTACTTGCCGTTGATGTTGATGCCACAATTTTTCCAGTCCAGCGTTTTAAACATATCCTCCAAGGCGTTAGTGAACAGTTTCGGGGATATGACGTCCCCCTGTGTCACTCCTCGACGCAGGTGGATATTATTAGTACGCTGGTTCTGTACTTGTACACTCATCGTTGCGGCATTATACAGACATCTCATCACTTCGATATATCGCCAGTCGACTTGGCAACGCTGCAAGGACTCCAGAACAGACCAGTTTTCGATTGAGTCGAAGGCCTTCTCATAGTCCACAAACGCTAAGCACAGGGGCCGATTGCACTCTTCAGTCTTCTGTGCAATCTGCCGCACTGTGTGGATGTGGTCCATGGTGCTGTAACCGCTTCGAAATCCGGCCTGTTCCGGAGGTTGGAACTCGTCGAGTCTTCGCGCAAGACGGTTCGTGATGACCCTTGAAAACAGTTTGTAGACATGGCTCAGAAGCGAAATCGGGCGGTAGTTTTTCAAGAGGGTTTTGTCTTCTTTTTTGAAAAACAAAACCACCATGCTTCAGTTCCATGCCTGTGGAGTTCTCCCAGTGAAGAGAACAGAATTGAAGAGCTGTTGCAGCTGGCTTACAGCTGGGGCTCCTCCAGCTTTTAGAAGCTCCGTTGTGATTCCGTCTTCACCTGCGGCCTTTCCATTTTTGAGCTGTTTAAGGGCCATCACGATCTCATATCGGCTGACTTCGGGCAGATCTTCTGTGAAATGGTGGGTCAAGGTGGCTCTACAATCCTCAGTATCGGGTACGGGCCTTGAAGCATGCGATGCGTAGAGCTTGCCGTAGAAGTCTTCAACTTCTGACAGAATCTCCGACTTGGATGCGACGACATTCCCCGTTGACGTTGTCAGCTTTGTGAGGTGGCTTCTACCCAGAGGCTGGGCGAACACTTTCGACCCCCGATTCTGCTCAATTAATTCATTAATCAAGAGCGTGTTAGAGGATCAGAGGTCTTGTCGTACCAGCTTCTTAATGGTTTTGTTGCGCACCTGATTAATTGACAAAGCTGACAAAGGGTCTGTTCGTCTCTCTTCCATTAGTCGAAGTGTTTCTGCCGAAAGTTTGGACTTTTTGCCCGTACGCTTGCTCTTGCAAAACTTCGTCCCTTCATCCCTGAGGATTTCCACCACTTCTTCGAGTTTCTGGCCTACGTCATCTGTGGTTTCCAAGGCAGCGAATCGATTTTCCAATTTTAATTGGAATGTTTCGGATCCAACAACGGTTTGGAGTAGGTTCGGTCGGAGCGTAGACTTCATCAATCGGGATCTTTCGGCTTTCAAGTCGATATCCAGAGTGTCTCGTACAAGTCGGTGATCACTTCCAGTATTGAACCTACTGATCACTGAGACGTCTCTGAATATGCGCCGTTTGTCCGTAATGATGAAGTCAATCTCATTTTTAGTCACAGTGTCGGGGCTTTGCCACGTCCACTTCCTTTGGGGCTGTTTCTTGAAGAACGAGTTCATCAAGAAAAGCCCCTCTTTCTCAAGAAAGTTGACAAGCATTTGCCCCCTGTGATTCCTACTGCCAAATCCGTGTGGTCCTTTTGTCGATTCACTACAGGTCTGTACTCCCACTTTGGCGTTAAAGTCTTCCATGACAACGTTGTAGTGAGCCTTAGAGGTGGTATGTAAAACTCTAGAGATGTCTTCATACATGCTATCCACCTCTTCGTCCAAGTGTGCCGAGGTCGGTGCGTAAACCTGGATAACCTTGAGGCTGTACCTCTTGGTTAACCTAATTATGAGGTACGCTACCCTGGTCGACACACTGGAGATTTCTACAACGTTGTTACTGAGAGCCTTGTTGACCAGAAACCCGACGCCGCCTTGGGATGGCTGGTCTCCTTCTCTGTAATACATAAGATGGCCCGATTCTAGAGTTATGGTGTCCTCTCCCTGTCTTCGGGCTTCACATAACCCTAGAATGTGCCATCTTATGTGTCCCAGCTCCTCCTCCAGCTGCGCCAGATGATCATCCAGCCGAATCGTGCGTCCATTATATGTTGCGAGGGTCAGTTTGTTTTGGTATTATTAATCAAATATGAGGTTGAAACTCTGTTACGTTACGTATTGTACTGTAGTACAGAACCCTCCTTAAGTATGCGATGCGAAACGCGACTCGTACTTGGCTAGTTATATTTTGGATACAATCAACGCCTTCGCTCCACTCGAAAGGATAGAAACTACAGAACCAGCAATTTATAATCCCCGATACGTAATTATATAGTAATACTCTTCGTATCTAAATCTTACTCTTAAGAATGTTACTGTTATATACAGTCAACATTTATGACAAGAATTATAATATATGAACTGGCCAAGTGCAAGTCGGACTCGCACTCGTAGGGTTCCATAACACAGTAGAGTATTCTATTACTATGATTTTTCGCAACTACAAAAATAACTTTGTTTTTCATAGAGTTTGTATGAAAAACAAAGTTATACTTGCGGTCGCTATATCTCAACAACTGCTGACTGTATCCCGTTCAAACCAATTTTCGTGAAAGTTTTTATTGAGATCTACAGAATATATTTTTTCTAGATTTTTCGCTCCCTTACTTTAGAAGTGTATGGCGGTATAACCATTCATATCTATGGCGTAGCTAAATTCTACAGGCCGGTGACGGGCAGCAGCGTCACCGGTGCGAGAAGCTACGTCCTGCGATCGCCAACACGCCTGCCCAGCGTGGCGATTAGGGCATATCCCTTCCAAGGGATGCAAAAAAGTATGGAAAAATTATGGAAGGACACCTAAAGCCAAGGCCCCCAGTTCCCGGCCGCCCTGCTATTCCTGACCACGGCGGCGGTCACGGTAACGGCAGGGCAGGGGGTGCTAAGAATCCCCGGGCTACGGTAGGCCGCCAGAAAAAACTGACCCTCGCAACCTATAATGGACGCACGATTCGGCTGGACGATCATCTGGCGCAGCTGGAGGAGGAGCTGAAACACATAAGATGGCACATACTGGGGCTATGTGAAGTCCGAAGACAGGGAGAGGACACAATAACCTTAGAATCGGGCCATCTTATGTACTACAGAGAAGGAGATCAGCCATCCCAAGGCGGCGTCGGGTTTCTGGTCAACAAGGTTCTCAGTGACAACGTTGTAGAAATCTCCAGTGTGTCGACCAGGGTAGCGTACCTCATAATTAAGTTAACCAAGAGGTACAGCCTCAAGGTTATCCAGGTCTACGCACCGACCTCGACACACTTGGATGATGAGGTGGAGAGCATGTATGAAGATATCTCCAGAGCTTTACACACCACCTCCAAGGCTCACTACAACGTTGGCATGGGAGACTTTAACGCCAAAGTGGGAGTACAAACTTGCGGCGAATCGTCTATAGGACCACACGGATTTGGGAGTAGGAATCACAGGGGACAAATGCTCGTCAATTTCCTCGAGAGGGAGGGGCTTTTCTTGATGAACTCGTTCTTCAAGAAACAGCCCCAAAGGAAATGGACGTGGCAAAGCCCCGACTTTGTGACTAAAAACGAGATTGACTTCATCATTACGGACAAACGGCGCATATTCAGAGACGTATCAGTGATCACTAGGTTTAATACTGGAAGTGATCACCGACTGGTACGAGGCACTCTGGATATCGACTTTAAAGCCGAGAGATTCCGATTGATGAAGTCTACGCTCCGTCCGAACCTACTCCAAACCGTTGTTGGGTCCGAAACATTCCAATTAAAATTGGAAAATCGATTCGCTGCCTTGGAAACCACAGATGACGTAGACCAGAAACTCGAAGAAGTGGTGGAAATCCTCAGGGATGAAGGGACGAAGTTTTGCGAGAGCAAGCGTACGGGCAAAAAGTCCAAACTCTCGGCAGAAACACTTCGGCTAATGGAAGAGAGACGAACAGACCCTTTGTCAGCTTTGTCAACTAACCTGGTGCGCAACAAATCCATAAAGAAGCTGGTACGACGCGACCTCCGATCCTCTAACACGCTCTTGATTAAAGAATCAATTGAGCAGAATCGGGGGTCGAAAGTGTTCGTCCAGCCTCTGGGTAGAAGCCACCTCACAAAGCTGACAACGTCAACGGGGAACGTCGTCGCATCCAAGCCGGAGATTCTGTCGGAAGTCGAAGACTTCTACGGCAAGCTCTACGCATCGCATGCTTCAAGGCCCGAACCCGATACTGAGGATTCTAGAGCCACCTTAACCCGCCACTTCACAGAAGATCTGCCCGAAATTAGCCGAGACGAAATCGTGATGGCCCTTAAACAACTCAAAAATGGAAAAGCCCCAGGAGAAGACGGAATCACAACGGAGCTTTTAAAAGCCGGAGGAGCTCCAGCAGTTCAACATCTTCAGCAGCTATTTAATTCCGTTCTTTTTACTGGGAGAACTCCACAGGCATGGAACAGAAGCATGGTGGTTTTGTTTTTCAAAAAAGGAGACAAAACCCTATTGAAAAACTATCGCCCAATTTCGCTTCTGAGCCATGTCTACAAGCTGTTTTCAAGGGTCATCACGAACCGTCTTGCGCGAAGACTCGACGAGTTTCAACCTCCGGAACAAGCCGGGTTTCGAAGCGGTTACGGCACCATAGACCACATCCACACGGTGCGGCAGATTGTACAGAAGACCGAAGAGTACAATCGGCCCCTGTGCTTAGCATTTGTGGACTTTGAGAAGGCCTTTGACTCAATCGAAACCTGGTCTGTTCTCGAGTCCTTGCAGCGTTGCCAAGTCGACTGGCGATATATCGAAGTGATGAGATGTCTATATAATGCCGCAACGATGACTGTACAAGTACAGAACCAGCGAACTAAACATGTCCACCTGCGTCGAGGAGTGAGACAGGGGGACGTCATATCCCCGAAACTCTTCACTAACGCCTTGGAGGATATGTTTAAGACGCTGGACTGGAAAGATCGTGGCATTAACATCAACGGCAGGTACATCTCTCACTTACGATTCGCAGATGACATCGTCATTATGGCAGAGACGCTGCAGGACCTACAAAGGATGTTGAATGGCCTAGCTGATTCTTCTCGTAGCATCGGTCTCCGGATGAATTTGGACAAAACCAAAGTCATGTACAACGAGCACGTTGTTCCGGAACCGATTGCCGTAGATGGAATCCCACTCGAAGTTGTCACTAAGTATGTTTACCTAGGGCAAACGCTCCAACTAGGCAAACATAACTTCGAGAAGGAAATCCAGAGAAGAATTCAGCTGGGCTGGGCAGCATTCGGAAAACTCCGTCGAGTCTTCTCGTCGCCGATACCACAGTGTCTAAAGACAAAAGTCTTTAACCAGTGCGTCCTACCTGTGATGACATATGGAGCCGAGACGTGGACACTCACAGTCCGACTGGTCCACCAGTTTAAAGTCGCTCAGCGAGCTATGGAGAGAGCTATGCTCGGTATTTCTCTGCGGGATCGAATCCGGAACGAAGTAATTCGCCAGAGAACTAAAGTTATCGACATAGCTCAACGGATTAGCAAGCTGAAGTGGCAGTGGGCTGGTCATATCTGCCGCAGGACTGATAACCGTTGGGGCAGACATGTCCTAGAGTGGAGACCGCGAATCGGCAAACGTAGCGTAGGACGTCCTGTGACCAGGTGGAGCGACGACATACGCAAAGCGGTGGGCAGTGACTGGAAGAGAAGAGCCGAAGATCGGGCTCAGTGGCGCATCTTGGGAGAGGCCTATGTCCAGCAGTGGACTGATACAGGCTGATGATGATGATGATGATGACTTTAGAAGTTAGATGGAGGAGGGGGGGGGGAGGGGGGGGGGGGGGCTATCTTTTAAATGATTGACTTTGAGAAAAAATGATTTTTGAAACCTCAATGTCATTTTTAAAGACCTATCTATAGACATCCCACACGTATAGGTTTGATGAAAAAAAATTTTTTTTTTCCATTTCCATGTATGGGATGCCCTTAAACTTTTAATTTTTTTATTTTCGTACAAAAATCAGAAAGCGGTTTACAGAATACATCTACTCGTATATACCAAGTTTCAATTCTGTAGTCTTAATAGTTTCGGAATAAAATGGCTGTGACATACGGACGGACAGACAGACAGACAGACATGGCGAATCTATAAGGGTTCCGTTTTTTGCCATTTGGCTACGGAACCCTAAAAAGTATTAAATTAGGTCATCCTAAGTAAAAATGTGTTTTGGATTCGCCAAAATATTTCAGTCTCTGCTTTTATTATTATAGACTTTAGTGGCAGTCATTTAGTGTCAATCCTTCCTTACTTAATATTATAAACGCGAAAGTTTATATAATTATGTATGGATGTTTGTTACTCTTTCACGCAAAAACTACTGAACCGGTTGAGATGAAATTTACGTAGAAAGCCTAGACGCTGGAATAATACATAGGATACTTTTTATGCCGATATTCCCACGGAAATGATGTCTACGCGGGTAAAACTGCAGGGCACAGCTAGTCTGTTATAAAAGGATATAAAGTAATCGATTTAACATTTCAGAGCAGGACTGCTATGCCTTGATGGAAAGACAAAATGTTTCGACAAAAATGGAGATGGTTTTGTGCGATCAGATGCCATCAATGTTTATTTTCTGCAGAAAGCCAAGGATGCCAAAAGGTATACAAAATATGAAAATATTATAGAACACATCACCTTTACATGCATAAAGCAAAATCATATGGCTCCAAAAGTATATTTAATAAGTTATGCCATATTACATTTGTGATTATAGAATATACGCAGAAGTCTATCACGTTAAAGGAAAATATTTTGCTGCTCCTGACGGTTCATTTTCTTTAACACGTGATCCAAAAGAACTCGAAAAGTTTTATGAAGAATTTTATTCGCAAGTAGACGTATCACCTAAAGATATTGAATATTTAGAAGCTAATGCTTTTGGTAAGAATAAAATTTGTAATTGATCACTTTTCTTATGTAAGTAAAATAATAATAAATATTTATATTAAAATTTTATAAAAATAACACCTATACTAAGATAATTGTAGTAGCAGTTTTAAATTGAAATAATAAATACAAATCAAAGGTTCCCTATCTATTCGCATAATATGTTAAGCCCTTATATAACTTGTTACTAATAATCTGTAGTCATAAGATTATTTACCCCTACTATCACTTGTCCTAATGTTAGTAGTAATAACATTTGAAACTCATAATGTATCATACCCTAACTACCACTCGTCCTAATGTTAGTATTCATAATATTTGAAACTCACAAAGTTACTTGCCGTAACTATCAACCACTACAAAATTTCACGTCATAATGATAATAATGCCCTACAATTCCTTGCCATGCTAGTTGCTTGCTATAAAAATAACTTGCTATAAAAATCAGGTTTTCACCGTAACATACTGTTTATTCTGTGGTGACTAGCATTCATAATTATATACATGTGGCGTAAGAGTGGTCCAAGGGCAACCCCGCCGCACCATAACCCATGGTTTTTTTCTTAAATTATAGTGAATTCGTAACATTATTTAACGTTATATACTGGCTGTAATTAACGTACCTTTAGTCGAATTTTCTCGACCTAGGTTTCGAGCGAGTCCTTCGCTCTTCCTCGGGAGTGAGATAACGCGGTGAGCTCGCGATGTTTACTGAACATCATTAAACAACGTGATATGTAACATTAATACTGCTTTATTAATTATTAATATATTTCTTCGACCGCATAATCACTTACCAACAGGTCAGTAGTGGTCAAACGCTAGCCTATAAGATATAAAAAAAATACAACAATAAAACATTTATATCAGACACACAACCTATAAACTCAGTGTCTAAACAATATTTAAAAATATAGTAAAATTAATAATGACTTGAGTGTGTTAAAAAATTAAATTAATTTCTCATTCATTTCATTTTTGGATAAACCTATGACTTTTTTTATGTTACTATAACAAAAAAATACATGAATATATTATTGTTTTTATTTAATCATGAAATACCCTACAGTTTTTGTTGTTCTCGTTAATTCTTTGAAATAATTTGTGTATGAACACAAAAATATTATGACAACAAATATTAGGACTAATAACCATTATGCTCACTATCTACGTGATGAGCAAATATTATTACAAGAAACTGTACTAATTATAGCCATTATTATCATTAATAATATTATGACAAGCAAACAATATGGCGAATTATTTTAATGACTATGACAAAATATGCGTCTCCAATAATAGGACTAAAACGTATGACAAATGATGCATGCAGAAAAACTTTAGGACAAAAAAATTATTCGAATGAATAGAGCACCAAAATCTTATAATAAGTTCTATCTAGTTACAATTCTTTGATAATAGCTTGGTAACCATTAACATCGTCATTTTATTATGTTTCTAAACAAACGTTTAATTTGATCAGGTATTGCTAAGTCTGATTCAGATGAACTTGAATCGATTGGAAACTTCTTTAGTAAAGATAAAACAACTAAAATTGGATGCGTTAAATCAAATATGGGTAATTCTGAGTCCGCATCAGGAGCTTGTGCTGTAATCAAGGTTAGATTATTATACCACTTTAAGAGATTCGTTAATAATAATTCTAAGAGTAATTTACTTTAAAAAATAATTGTTCTTTACAGATGTGCTTGGCATATCAAAGAGGCCTTATACCTGGAAATTTACATTACAATAAGCCTCAAGATAACATACAGGCTATAGAAGATGGCAGGTTACAAGTTGTTACCGAGAATATGCCGTTTAATAGAACATTTACAGCTATCAATAACTTTTGCTACACCGGAAGCAATTTCCATGCGCTTCTAAAGGGTCATTACAAACCAAAAGTACGTAATTCCATATTATAGTTTAATTGAAAGTCAGAATCATGTTTTGTAATAATACTAGCTGTGCCCGCGACTTTGTCCGCGTGGAACAGTGTCTTTGGGTAGCATTAACTAATAAGACACATACGTATCCCAGCTACACTGCACCCTACCACGCCATGCTAATCCCCCCTCCCCTCACTTACCCTCCCCTTCCCCTTCCCCTCACTTCCACCTCCCCTCTCCCTCCCCTCTCCCTCCCCTCACTCCCACATCCCGTAATAATTTTTCAATAGGGCGCGAAAACAACTCGCAGTTGTCATGGCGTCAGCTGTGACGTCACGCCTAGGTAAATGACATTATATAACAATACACAGGACACACATGGGTTTTCCAAAATGTTATAACACATATATTGCTCATCAACAGTTACATAAAATTTCAACATTTGTATTATCGACAAAATTTGGGTCTGCAGCGCAAACGTAACACTTATTTAGACCACTTTAGTACATTTTCATCAACCATCAATGTAACAGCATATAACTAGTTTTGCATGGACTTTATGCTCTGGGCGAATCTTGCACTTTACTGTACAAATGCTTCCTTCCCGTTCTAGTAGTAGATAACTAATTGCATCATCCCATATGCTGGTCTTGAGGACCTGAATTAATTGAAATTACTTAATAAGACAAATATGACTCTTCCCGACATCTATTGACGAATAATAATACTATTTTTTTTAATTGAGACCAATTAACATGCTTTGCCGACACAGTACTTCTACTCGCCAATAGATGTCGGGAAGAGTCGTATTTTAAGTTGATTATCAATAAAGTTGATTATTGAAAACACGAATAAAACATCATTTTCTGAAAATGACTCCTAGCTAGATCGATTTATCGCCCCCAAAATCCCCTGTGGGTATACTAAATTTTATTTAATCGTTTGAGCCGCTTCCGAGATGCAGATTAAGGTAAAGTACGATAGCTCCATTTTTGATGCTAGGTAGATGGCGCTGCGCTATCGTAAAAAACTTTTTTTAAACTTTTCTTTAATTTTTAACTTTGTTCTGTTTTTAGTATTTTTTGTTATAGCGGCAACATAAATACATCATCTGTGAAAACTTCAACCGTCTAACTATCACGGTTCATGAGATAAAGCCTGGTGACAGACGGACAGATAGACAGACAGACAGAGACAGACGGACAGCGGAGTCTCAGTAATAGGGTTCTGTTGGTACATTTTGGGTTCGAACCCTAAAAAACTAGGTTAGGTTAGGTCGAAACTGCGACAACACAATGCGCGAGCTGCAAAGCAGTATGGAAGGACACCAAAAGTCAAGGCCCCCAGTTCCCGGCAGCCCTGCTATTCCTGACCACGGCGGCGATCACGGTAACGGCAGGGCAGGGGATGCTAAGAATCCCCGGGCTACGGTAGGCCGCCAAAACAAACTGATCCTGGCTACCTACAATTAAAAAGTATATTTAATATTAACGACTATCAAAACTTGCGTTTGGAAATATAAATTGATAGTAATTTTTATCGCATATTTTATAAACACAATCATTAAGTATCATTACTTTCGTCATAAGTTTATGATATAATTTGCTAATAAATCCGTCAGCTTGAGGTGGCGCTCATCAACACCAATATTATAAATGCGAAAGTCAGTTTGTTTATTTCTTTGTTTGTTTGTTTGGGACTTCTTCACGGTCAAACGGCTTGACCGATTTGGCTGAAATTTTGTACAAAGATAGTACATAGGGCAGAATATGATATAGGATACTTTTTTTTGGCTATCGAGTCAGGGGGTCCAGATATTTTTCATTGAATTTTGTAAATATAAGACCTCTTCTCGAATAAACGGCTTGACCGATTTGCCTGAAATGTTGTATAAAAACAGTTCCTAGGGTAGAATAGGATATAGGATACATGTTTTTTGGCTATCGAGTCAGGGGGTCCAGATATTTTTCATTGAATTTTGTAAATATAAGACCTCTTCTCGAATAAACGGCTTGGCCAATTTGCCTGAAATGTTGTACAAAGACAGTTCATAGAGTAGAATTGGATATAGGATACTTTTTTTCTGGCTTTCGAGTCACGGGGTCCAGATATTTTTCATTGAATTTTG
Organism: Cabera pusaria; assembly: GCA_954871355.1. Taxonomy (NCBI): domain Eukaryota; kingdom Metazoa; phylum Arthropoda; class Insecta; order Lepidoptera; family Geometridae; genus Cabera; species Cabera pusaria. The sequence goes on along the minus strand of OX940900.1, from coordinate 5,644,173 downwards.
TAAATATAAGACCTCTTCTCGAATAAACGGCTTGACCGATTTGCCTGAAATGTTGTATAAAAACAGTTCCTAGGGTAGAATAGGATATAGGATACATTTTTTTTGGCTATCAAGTCAGGGGGTCCAGATATTTTTCATTGAATTTTGTAAATATAAGACCTCTTCTCGAATAAACGGCTTGGCCAATTTGCCTGAAATGTTGTACAAAGACAGTTCATAGAGTAGAATTGGATATAGGATACTTTTTTTCTGGCTTTCGAGTCACGGGGTCCAGATATTTTTCATTGAATTTTGTAAATATAAGACCTCTTCTCGAATAAACGGCTTGACCGATTTTCCTGAAATATTGTATAAAAACAGTTCCTAGGGTAGAATAGGATATAGGATACATTTTTTTTGGCTATCGAGTCAGGGGGTCCAGATATTTTTCATTGAATTTTGTAAATATAAGACCTCTTCTCGAATAAACGGCTTGGCCAAATTGCCTGAAATGTTGTACAAAGACAGTTCATAGAGTAGAATAGGATATAGGATACTTTTTTTCTGGCTGTTGAGTCAGGGGGTCCAGATAGTTCTAATTGAATTTTGTAAATATAAGACCTCTTCTCGAATAAACAGCTTGACCGATTTGTCTGAAATGTTGTATAAAGACAGCTAATAGGGTAGAATAGGATATAGGATACTTTTTTTGGCTATCAAGGCAGGGGGTCCAAATATTTTTAATTGAACTTTGTAAATGTGTGGCCTACTCTCGGTCAAACGTGTTAACCATTTTAGCTGAAATTTTGTACACAGGCAGTCAATAAGTCATGGCAGGACAAAGAATACTTATTTGTGGCTGGAGATTTCGGTTGTCTATACTTTTATTATGGAATTTTGTAAATGTGTGGCCTCTTTTCGGCCAAACGGCTTGACCGATTCCGGTGAAATTTTGTACAAAGACATTTTATAGGGCATAAAAGGGCAAATAATAATTTTTTTCAGCAGTAAAGTGTGGGTGTCTATATTTTTTGTTAACTTTACATAGAGTTTGCATATTCATAAAGTTTGACCTAAGGTTCATCTATAATGACTAAACTAAATAAGTGTCTTAATTAGGCCATAAAACTGTCAGGGTCATTAAAAGTCATCACAATTTACGCGATGACTTTGATTGCCCAACGTGTTTTTTCTGCTTTGTAGGAAGTATTTCAAAAACATTCGTGGTTTAAAAGCCACATTTAACCTTAGGGTCATCGGTGTTGAGTTAGTAGGTCATAAAAACTGTCAGGGTCATAGAACCACCTAAAAATTTTCGCGCTCACTTCGCTTGCACAGTGATAGCGCTCTCTACCCTCGCACAATAATTTGTTTGATCTACTTTGTAGGTATTATTTTAGCAACTTTTGTATTTTAATAGCCACATGCATCAGAACGAGTCTATAAATTGAAACAGTACAACCTTCAATAATCATAATGTTATTAACCTTAAAATAAGTGGATATCAAGTTTAACCTCTGTGTCATCAGTGTTGACTTAGTAGGTCATAAAAACTGTCAGGGTCATAAAAGGTCGTAAAAAATTTTCGCGCTCGCTTCGCTCGCGCATTGATAGCGCTTGCTACGCTCGCAAAGTAATACACTCGCTCCGGTCGCGCAAGCATTTGTTATATCTACTTTGTAGGAAAGATTTCAGCAACTTTTGTATTTTAATAGCCACATGCATCAAAACGAGTATTTCATCATGTATCAAACGATTAAAGCAGTACAAAATGCAATAATCATAATGATTATTTACCTTAAAATAAGTGGATATCAAATTTAACCTTAGGGTCATCGGTGATGACTTAGCAGGTCATAAAACCTGTCAGGGTCATAAAAAGTTAAAAATATTTTTTGAGCTCGCTTCGCTCGCGCATTGATGGCTCGCAGCGCTCGCGCAAACATTTGTTTTATCTACTTTGTCGGAAACATTTCAGCATTTTTTGTATTTTAATAGCCACATGCATCAAAACGAGTTTATAAATTGAAACAGTACAACCTTCAATAATAATAATGATTTTTTACCTTAAAATAAGTGTATATAAAGTTTTACCTTAAGGTCATCGGTGTTGTATTAGTAGGTCATATAAACTGTCAGGGTCATAAAAAGACGTAAAAAAATTTCGCGCTCGCTGGGTAGGAAACATTTCAGCAACTTTTGCATTTTAATAGCCACATGCATCAAAAAGAGTGATAAATTGAAACAGTTCAACCTTCAATAATCATAATGATTATTTACTTTAAAATAAGTGGATATCAAGTTTAACCTTAGGGTCATCGGTGTTTACTTAGTAGGTCATAAAAACTGTCAGGGTCATAAAAATACGTAAAAATAAATCCCACTTGCTTTGTTTACGCAGTAATAACGCTATATAGCGTATAATAGCGTGTTATAACAGCCTACATTAGAATGACTCAAATACTTACACAGCAAAACTTGGTTAGGTTTACCAAGTACCAAGTAATGATTAATGACTTTAACAATATACGATATCGAGTTCGACCTAAGAGTCATCTATATTGACTTAATTATTAGGTAATTATACTGTCAGGGTCATAAAAAGTCATAAAAAATGTTCACTCGCGCAATAAAAGCGCTCGCTACGCTTGCGCACCTGTTCACCTTATTTTCTTTGTAAGAAATGTTTCAGGAACTTTTGTGTTGAGTGAAACATTTAAACAGCACTACTTCGTATACTTAATCAAGATAATGATTAATGACTTCATCAATAGAGGATATTGAGTTCGACTTTGAGGGTCATCTATGGTGACTTGGCCTAAGAGATCATCGATCTAGACCTCAATGGTCATAAAGACACAAATAACGCGGGCGAAGCCGCGGGTCACAGCTAGTACACAATAAATATAGGTTGAAATTTAGAATCGTTTGGCACGAAAAAGGGGGGTTGGAAGGGTAGAGGAGGTAGGTGAGGATCCACATTTCACTACCCCACCTTATCATTACAAGGTAATGGATAGTTTTTGAGTAATGGTTACTTTTTTGAAAAATTATAATCTCACTGGGTAAAATTTAGAATTGTTTGGCAAGAAAAAGGGACGGCTAGGAGGTGAGGGGGTAAGGGAGGGTCCTCCCTTCCTTTGCCCACTACTTTCATTACAAGGTAATGCATAGTTTTAGAGTTATGCCTATTTTTGTAAAATCATAACCTCACTTTTTTGTAACACTTCGCTGATCAATATCACTGTATTGTTGGATGTTTATCAGACTTTGAGCGCTTCGCCGGCCGCTGCCGTGGCACGCTCGCTTTGCTCGCTCGACTAGCGCATTGTGTTGTCGCAGTTTCGACCTGACCTAACCTAGTTTTTATTTCTGGCGGGGTGTTCATATTCGTTTAGTAGTGGGAAATCATATATCTAAAATGTTTTAACAGTTATCTAGCCCTTGTAACTATTATTTGCGCTTTCATGTTTTCATGGTTAAGTATATTTTTATATATTTTTTTTATTGTTTTCTTGTAAAATATACATTACCTTGTTATAAAAATGGTATTGTTACAAGCAAGGACCTAATTTCTACCCATCCCCATAACATTTAATATCAAACTCATGCCAAATGATTCTAAATCCAAGCAAAATGCCAAAATCAAACCCAACAAAAATAGGCATAGTAACTCAAAAACTATGCATTACCTTGTAATTAGAGTAGTAGGGTAGTGAAGGGGGGACCCTCCCCTTCTCATTCAACTCCACTACCTCCCCTTTTTCGTGCCTAACGATTTTAAATCCAATCCTAAATAAATATTTATATATAATTTAAATATATATATAGATAAATATTATGTATTACAATGTTTTTAACATTAACAACTTGCTTTTTTAGGAAAAACTGCGCTACAAGTCTAATATTCCTCATTTAATGTTGGTATCAGGAAGAAAGGAAGTCAGTGTAACAAAAGTTTTAGATATACTGGAAAACTCTCCGATAGATCCGGAGCAATATGCGCTGTTAAATAATATCTTCAAGTTTAACATCCCTGGCCACACTGGACGTGGTTTTACAATACTTGGTAAGATACAAAAACAAAACACTTACAAAATATTAAATAACATTAACTGACCAGAGTTCAATCACGTGTGTGTTTCGGAAATGCTACGACCAGAACTACAGTATATTCTACAATTGTTCCACCAAAAAAAACAACCAACTTATAGTTATGATACACTGAAGACAGCTACAACCTAGGTGCCTTTTTTTTAATCCAGTAAAATCCTTTATGGATACCTCTCGCTAGAGGGAGCGAGATAGTTATGTGGGACTCGCTGCCTGAAGGGCAGGATACCGCACTAAAAACCTGGAGTGAGCCGTCATCCACCGTGGTGGGGCAAGATGGGGTTGCGCTAGCATTCACCAATTTGCCCCGGTGGCAGACCCAAATGGGCCTCTGCCGCTGCGGAGGGCTGACCCTACTCACCAAGGTCAACCCTCAACCGTCATGTGGAGAGTGCAAGCCGTTGAAGAGTCCCCCGACCTTCCAACAGTTACCCCACAATGACAAAGGAGTGTGGCACCTGGCCTCACATCCTCCGTCCTTCTGATGACAAGTGTGCGAAGAGCAAATACCCCTACTCGCACACCGTCCGCTGTTCGACTCGCATGCCAGTGCCAGTGGCATGCGAGACTCCACTCTACGACCGTCACCGGCCCCACCACTCGATCCGAACATGTCAGACCCACAGCCTAAGAAGAGTGTGGCTCGTCTTCTCCTCAAACTCACCACACCCTCTATCCCTCATAATGACAGGTGTGCGAAGGGCAACTACCCCTACTCGCACACCGTCCACCGTCTAGCTCGCATGACAAAAACATGCGAGCAGCCCTCTTGCGGCCGTTGCCAGCCCCGACACTTAGCCCAAGCATTATGCTCAAACCCACCACCGGGCGGCTCCCACCACCGAGCCCGCCCTATCCCGTCACGCTGTGCCCTCCGCTAAATATCAGAGGAACTTCGCTATCGGTCGACAACTTAACCCAGTTGACTGGGAAAAGTTGTCAGCCGATACCTAGGTTACACCACAAACAGGTGTTGCGACCCGCACCCCAATACCTAGGTGCCTACTTCTGCCTTATTTAACATTCGGTTCAAAAGAAGAGTTAAACGCTGAACCAAAACAGCACGACATTGAATAATGAATAGTTATAAAGTGCAGAATACCCTTGGCTGTAAATGGCATGCAAAGTGCTGGTAAAGCAGCATGCCGGTTACTTGCATGCAAGCCGCTTTACATAAGACTGTGGGTGGTACACCAGTTTCTAGAATCAAGCTTGCGTTGGCTTGATAGTCTCTCTTCTCATTTCCCCGCGAGGGAAAAAATCAAACGAGATGCAATCTTCTGGCTTTGCTTTAGGCTTTATACTAGCACGCGAGCTACGGGTAGAATCTCAATACACATACCAGTAGCTCGTTCTTACCAGTTATAGGCGTGTTTTTATGTGAGTAACAAGAATGTGTATTTTGCGCTTAACTCGTGATGATTATGAATCTGAAATGTCTGTTACCTGTTTAATATGAATAACTTTTTAAAAATAACCACAAAATGTTATTTATTATATATAGACTCCAACGAAGAAGATAAAACTATAAGCTTATGCAGAAGTTTTGATTTCTATTCGGGTAACGTTCGACCAATATGGTTTATGTACAGCGGCATGGGATCACAATGGGCTGGCATGGGAGAATCACTACTACAATTACCAATATTTGCAGCTGCTATTGATAGGTAATTATCAATTAAAATATGTTTAATCTATAGAGCTTAAATGTACTAAAAATAAATGTAATGAAAATAACTGAAAAACAATTATTGATTGTTATAAGTAATTTGCAATTTCTAGGTGTCACAAAGCCTTACATCCCAAAGGATTAGACATCATCAAGGTAATTACTGACAAAGACAACGCAAGTCTGAATATTCTAAACAGTTTGGTAGCTATAACTGCTATTCAAATAGGCCTTACTGATGTTTTAAAATCAATTGGTATCTTTCCGGACAAGATCATAGGTGAGTGTTTTAAAATTAATAAAAACTATAATACGGGCACATACTTTATTTTGTGACACGTCTGATTTACAAATTATGTTTTAGGACACAGTGTTGGAGAACTAGCAAGTGCTTATGCTGATGAATCGTTGACAGTGGAACAAACTATTTTAGCATCGTATAGTCGTGCTATAGTATCCTATGAAACTGACTTTATAAAAGGAAAAATGGCTGCTGTGGGTCTCGGACATAAAGAGGTAAATTTAATTTGGGCTTGCTTATAATACTGTACAGAATAAGCAAAGTTGTACAAGTTTTTAGTGAGTGTAGTAACATGTAAGCACTGGGCCACGTACACAATATACAATGAGTCCGGACATAGTTCAATCACTCGTGCTTCGATTCCAATCACCGGACGGAATGTATGGTATAAAATATGTTCTCGCAAATGTTTGTGTCTGCAAATCGGAAAAAAATCTAAAGAGTCGGTTTATTTATTAACCGACGAAAAAAAAACGGAGGAGGTTATCAAGTCGATGTGTATATATTTTTTTATGTATGACCACGCATATCTTTTTACAGAGTAGTCTGATTTCGATAATTATTTTTTATTGAAAAGGGTATACCGCCAAGGGGGTCCCATTTAAATTTTAACGAAATCGGTAGAGCCGTTTTGAATAAATCAACAAAAATAATGGATAAAAGTATCATTATTTTGATGATTTTATCATATCATCAACGTATGTCAACAGACACTGGAAAAAACAAAGAGCCGAAAATCGGGCTCATTTGCGTGTCTTGAGAGAGGCATAATTATGTCCAGCAGTGGACTGATACCGGCTGTTTATGATGATGATGATATTTTACAGGTACCATTTAAATTTCATCGAGATATGTTCAGTATCTCCAGAGATATGAAGATAAACACCTCAAACTTAGGATTAATATTGACTATCGTGACGTTGGAAGTCAGTTTTTTTTAGTATTTTATGTAATCTTAAATTATTTTTATTACTATTATAGAACATAACAAAAATTTTAACCGCCGAAAAACCTGAAAAGCAAAAAATAATTACCTTTTTATTTAACCTTAATAACGAAGTTCTTTAACTGCTGTTAGTATACCATTGTATATATTTTTGTAATTGTTTTGAGTGTTTAACTAAACATAATAACTAAGTTCTCAAACGAATGTAACTATGTATACCTAAGTAATTTTGAGTCGGCGCCAAACAATCAATAAGCAAAGATCACTAAATAACCTCTCAAATTCAAAGAAATAATCAAATCAAATTAACAATGCAGCGTGAAATCTCCAGCGATAAACATAAACATTCCAAAAAATGCGCTTCCACACGACCCACAGACTAAATAGAGGTGTACGACGACGACTCGCAACAACGTGCGCCCGTCACGGGCCGTCACAGATTACTATATGTGGTGCCCGTTCGGGTTGCAGTCTCGCTGACATTAACTTCGTCAACATTCGGCATTTTCCAGCAAACTAGCGTGTTGCGCCATGCCTCCGCCGCGCGTTACGCTTTACGTAATTTTATTAAAATTATGTATTTAAATTTGCTTGTTTTGCGCTGCCTCAAAATTACTTAGGTATACATACTATATATTATATACATACATACTTACATTAGTTTAAGTACTTCGTTATTATGTTTAGTTAAACACTCTAAATAATTACAAAAATATATACAATGGTATACTAACAGTAGTTAAAGAACTTCGTTATTAAGGTTAACTAAAAAGTTTACTTATTTATTGCTTTTCAGTTATTTTGGCGGTTTAATTTTTATTATTACTATTTATCCGGTAAACTACTTACGTGATAAGGTCGTTTATCGGATAAATAGTAATAATGACTTATACTCACGATACGTTTAATTTTTTGTTAAAAAGTTGTATTTAGGGATCTGGTATCGCCACTTAAGGGTACTATTATCTCAGTAGATTTAAAAATCACAATAGAAACATTAGATGTACTCTATAATTATCATGAATACATAAAAAATATAATAAGTAGAGTATCATTTGAAAAGATACATTCATAACGTGATGCTCTTTTTTTCTTCTCTTGTAAAAGTCGCCTTAATTACTTGGTTACATACTAGATCAGTTGTTTTTCTTTAACACAATCTTTAAGCGGATGTTATAATATGAGTGTTATTTTTCATTTACAATATTTTTACAGGTTGGTGCATTATGTCCCTCTGAAATTGAAGTTGCTTGCCATAACAGTTCTGAATCAGCTACTATATCTGGCCCTGCTGATATTGTAACTAAATTTGTTAAGAGCCTCACTGATCAAGGCATATTTGCTAAAGAAGTAGCCAGCTCTGACATAGCATTCCATTCAAGATACATTGCTAAAGCAGGTATTATAAAACAACACTAAATTTGAACTGTAGCAAAAAAAGCTTGTGATACTTACTCATGTTTATTTTATGCAGGTCCTACAATGCTTGCTCTTCAAAAAGAATTCATCACCCAACCCAAACTCAGATCACAGAAATGGGTGTCTACCTGTTATTTACCAAAAGACTGGGATAAAGCTGAGAGCAAATATGCTTCGGCAGAATATTTTACACACAACTTATTGGTACTTACTCTTCTGTATCTTTTGTAGTCTTAAATTGAGGGTTTTTGTCGTAAGAATACAATCTTTATCGTTAGTGTGAGTGATGACGCTCTTGTCATGCTTGGCTTCTCTTAAGGCAGGAACTATATTAAGGTCTAGTGGCTATTTGATTTTTATTAATAAATTCTGTTATTATAATCGCCTGTATCCGTCAAGCCCTGGTATGGGCGACTAAATTCAGTTCTAGGTTTTGATAAGCGCAGTGGAAGAACGAAAAGAAATCGTCCAGAATCGTACTTGGCGGAGGTAAATTAGCCGCTGTACGCGGCGTTAAATACTGTTTTACTGGGTTCTGAACAGTTTGGTTTGACAAAAAACAGCTCAACGGCTTTAGCTTGTTTTAAACTGATTAAATCTACAACAGAAAGTCTTAATAGTAAAGATAAAGTAGCGGCTATCTTCTTAGACATGACGAAAGCATTCGATTTAGTTGATCATAATATAGCTTTAGCTAAACTTGACTTCTACGGAATTCGAGGAAATGCCTTGAAATGGTTAAAGAGCTATTTGGAAAATCGGAAACAATACACCGAAATACCAAACATCGTCAACAGGCGTAAAATCATTTACCGGTCAGATCCACAATTTACAAATACGGGTGTATCTCAGGGAAGTATACTGGGCCCTTTTATTTTCTTAACCTACATAAATGACATCCCCAACGTGACTCAACATGAATATATAATGTACGCCGACGATACAACAATAGTAGTACGATCTAAAAATAATGATCAGTGAACTAAAAATATACATATTACTTTAAATAAAATTATAAATTGGTTAGATATTATTAAATTAAGAGTAAATCCAAGCAAAACAAATATAATACAATTTCAAAATTACCAATCTAGAGAGCCTAAGCTAACAATCAGTTACTAGGGTACACAAGTAGAGGATGTAGAAACGTGCAAATTTTTGGGAATCACAATTGACAGAAATTGTAATTGGAAATGCCACATTCAAAATATATGCGATTGGCTTGATCGTTTTGTTTATGCTATAAGGCAATTACGTTTGTTAGTGTAGAGAGAATCTGCAACGACAGCATACCACAGCTATGTATCTTCAGTTTTCTCATACAGACTTATTTTATGGAGTAACTCTGTTGACGTTAATAGAGCATTTATAATTCAAAAAAGTTTGTTCGGGCAATTTGCGGAGCCTGGTCTACGGATACCTGTCGTCCATTATTCAAAGAATTAAATATTCTTCCATTACCGTGCATGTATATCTAGAGATGTGTATCTTCGTGAAACAACACCCAGATTTCTATATAGAAGAATCGCGAACTTTGGGTAGAACATCCAGACAATACAACAGATTATATTTACCGTCTTGTCATTTAGATATATTTCAAAAAAATGTTTATATAATTTCAATAAAAATTTATAATAAGTTGCCACAACATCATAGTAAGTACTTTAAAAAAAATTGAAATTATAGCTATTGACTCACTGTTTTTTTTTATAATGTAAATGAATATATGCAATTTAAATCTTGACTCATGTTGTACCTTTATTTTGTATTGTAATTTAATAATTGATATAATTTTAATATTTAGGGTGAGCATTTTTAAATTAAATTCCAACTAACACATTAATTGATTGACTGACTGAGCAATTGCATAAATCCATGCACACTCTGAACTAGAGTAGATTGTGAGGATCTTTACTATTATTTAACATCTATGTACCACCTACATTCTATGCAATAAATGAATTTTGATTTTTTTATTTTTTGCTAATGTACAACATTAGATCACAAAAACAATTTCCAACGTAGTGGTGTCGGCATTTGTAGTAAAATAACTACGGCGTTAACAGTAAGGCACTTGATTTTATCTCATTTTATTACTTAATTCACTCATTAATTAATTTCGTGCTACCAGATTTATGTAAAGGTATCTTAAACAAACCAACGAAGGGCGAGTTAGACTCGCGCACTAAGGTTGTCGTACAAACTTGTCAATCTACCTAACATTGTAGTTTGAGCACGGAGGTTGGGACGTCGCTGCTTCTACGCGTTCTTGAGAAAAAGGGTAAAGACAGACAGTCGGATGGAATATACATTTCGGAGAGTGTGTTGCGCAAATTGATTCCGCCATACCCTTTCTTGTATTGGAAAACTAGACGCACAGTACTGATGTACGCCAGCGTTTGATTGCTGGCGTTAATTAAAAAGAATAATTAGGTACCTACATCGATGAAATAACATATTCATAAGTCTGTTTAATATTTTATTTTATTATCTGATTCTAGAGTAGTGTTCTATTTGAAGAAGCAGCTACTTTCATACCTGATGATGCAATCATAATTGAAATTGCTCCACATGGATTATTACAAGCGATTCTTAAACGATCTCACAGTCAGTGTTTAAATTTATCCTTGACGAGAAGAGGCGAACATGATAGCGTGAAACTTTTACTTGAAGGTGTTGGGAAGTAAGTGTTTTAGAGGTTTTATAAAAATATTTGTTTCAGAAGGTGGCTAGACACGTTTTTTTTTTAAATATTATGGCTGGCCGCACACGCACGGTTTCCTGATTAGGTTTCCTGATTAGGAATTCAGATTCGGAATTCCGTGAGATTAGCGCAGACGTTCGGTTTTTTGTATAAGGAATTTTATACGACCAGTGCCAACGCTAGCGCGAGTCTGAATGGAAATTTCCGTTCGTGTGCGGCGGCTGAGCCAAAATGTACGAGATCGCTGCGTTCGGGATGACGTCATTAGGTTTTTTTCCGTTCTAACAACCCGAACGCACGGGGAAAATGGCCTACAATACTCTGACTCTCAAGGGCTGTGTGCTGCCGGAACACTGCAAGGTTATGGGGGCAGACTTTTTTCTTGATGGTGGTAAGCCAACCCTTGGTGGCAAGTCAGGCGGAACATCGATATAATATGCGATCCTACCGCCTGTGGACGAACACCCGTGCTAGGATTTGAACCAGCGGCTTCTCGCTTAGATGTCAAGCCATCTATCCTATACGCCAACGGAGCTCGAAAAAAGTAAATATGAGACACAGTTATGCTGCAATTTCACATAATCGTTAGCCTATATTCAAGTGTTCGAACAATTCGACTCGACTTCCAGTACCCAATGCGTGTATTATACTAGTCGTTTTAATGAATTACCAGCTAATAATTACGAGTAGTAATTCAACGTATAAAGGGAAGAAAATCTGAAGGGATGGAATGCTTTCGAGTATTCGACCTAGGGTAAATAAATACCTTACATGACGAAGCATGTCGAGATTATTTTGATTACGGACAAACTGGACCCCCCTTATTTAAATTTCATCGATTACATTTATATAAATGTACCCATTTAATAGGCAATCGGATCAGGCTAATGTTCTGGTGTAGGTAATCTCAGTTCCATAACGTAGGCACTAGATTTTCAAACAAGCTTACTTTAATTTCAGAGTACTTTGTTAGTTTGCATTGGCGACTAATTGTGGTCTAGTATATTATTTGTTACAAAAATCACTAAGCTTTAGATACCGCAAAAATACTACTTTGTTACCTAAAAATAATTAAATGTAAATTTATTTCAGGTTATACCAAGCAGGCTTAAACCCCGACGTTGACAAGCTATACCCTCAAATAGAATTTCCTGTATCATCAGAGACGCCGGGTTTATCACATTTTATAGAATGGGATCATAGTGCAGATTGGTGAGATTCAATAATTTAAAGCGTTTTATCATTTTACGAAAACTAAGTTACTCTCGGCTGCTACGTTATAATTATCGATATTCAAGCATAAGGCAACATAATTGGTAAAACCCTTTTAATTTTACATTCAAACTAGTGTTTTTGTGAGCTGTAGGGTTTACTATTGTTACCCATAAAAATAATTGTCATAATATTAGGTTGGGGAAAAGTCTTTTCGCATTATAGTAAGTATGAACTTGTAATAAAATCTCATTGGCTATACTATTTGTATCTGGCTGGTTTTGGTATCATTAAAAGTTTAAATTTTAAAGAAGATAATTCCATATTCAAATTAGGAAAATGTGTGATTTTCATTTGTTTTTCGTATTGTGAAGATTAAAATTTTACTACAAAAAAGGTAAAAATGCAACGCAAGCCGCGAAAAAAAATTGCGATGTTTATGGACCTAGTGCAGTCTTTGTGAGAGTAGCACAAATTTGGTTTAAGCGTTTTCAATCCGGAAATTTTAACATCCAAGATGCACCTCGCTCTGGTCGCCCTATAACGGATAAAATGGATGCCATTTTTGAAAAAGTGGAGCAAGATCGGCATATCAGTAGTTGCGACGTAGCTGAAGAACTGGGAATTGACCACAAAACAGTATTGGCGCATTTGAAAACAACTGGGTACACAAAAAAGCTCGATATTTGGGTACCTCACGACCTCACTGAAAGAAACCTAATGAACCGTGTACTCACTTGTGATTCTTTATTACGACGTAATGAAACCGAACCATTTTTGAAGAAACTGATAACTGGTAATGAAAAGTGGATCACGTACGACAAGAACGTGCGAAAAAGGTCGTGGTCAAACGCCGGTCTGTGGCGAAATCCGGGTTAACTCGCAACAAGGTAATGCTGTGTGTATGGTGGGATTGGAAGGGCATTATTCATTATGAGCTGTTACCACCAGGCAGGACCATCGATTATGAACTCTACTGTGAACAACTGATGAGAGTAAAGCAAGAAGTTAAGAGAAAGCGGCCGGAATCAATCAACAGAAGGGGTGTGGTTTTTCAACATGTTAACGCTAGACCTCACACATCTTTAGCCACTCAGAAAAAAATAAGAGAGTTTGGCTGGAGGGTGATAATGCATCCGTCGCATAGTCCTAACCTTGCACCTTCAGGTTTCCACTTGTTTCGGTCTCTTCAGAATTCTTTAGGCAGTGTCAGATTAACATCACGAGAGGACTGCCAAAACTACTTGTCGCGGTTTTTTGATCAGAAGCCCCAAAATTTCTATAGCAATGGGATCATGTCCCTACCTACAAGATGGCAAAAAGTTAGTCGAACAAAATGGTACCTACATACTGGTACCTACTTACAGTTAAATGTAAATAAACTATATTATAAAATGTTTTGAATTTTCTTAAAAATGCAAAGAAACTTTTTCCCCGACCTATTATGACCTACTGTTTTTAGGGTTCCGTAGTCCTGACAAGGAACCCTTATAGTTTCATCATGTCCGTCTGTCTGTCCGTCCGAGGTTTTGCTAAGAGACCGTTAATACTAGAAAGCTGTAATTATGTCGGGGTATGTAAATAAATGACGCCGACAAAGTGCTGAAATAAAATTTTGAAAAATATTTTTTTTTAGGGTAGCTCGATTTTCTTCGATTGAATGCTCCATTTACGAAATATTAAACTTTAACGTGCAAATTTTTGTTCCAGTAGGGCGTCCCCCCCCCTCTAAAAGCTAAACAACTGGCTTGAAAAATCTGGAAAAAATCGTGATAATAGCGCATTTTATGAACTTTAAAGAAAAATTATAGCGGTTAAGATATCTTTATTAATTTAGCAGTAATATTCGTTAAACTTGGGTGTTGGATAATTTTGTACCAAATACAAAATCCTTAGAATAAATCCTTTAAACTTACAAAGACGGAGTACCTAGTTGCTTGTTTATAACGGGTAAAGACTTGCGTTGAATAACAGGCTACTACGGAACCCTATACTGCGCGTGGCCCGACACGCACTTGGCCGGTTATTTTATTTTGTTTGTAATTAATTATCAGCTAATGCCTTCTAATCGCTGTCGTAGTCACATGACAACAGAAGCTTGATTTATTATCCGACTCACATAGGCTACATTTTATCGCATATAGCAGTATCTGTTAGATTGTTGGTAAAGCCGCAAAGCACAACTAGTACGCCGGTTGCTTCACTTTGGGTACTTAGTACCATTATGTTCTGTACTTTGGGATCTACAGACTCCAGCAACAAAATATCCGTTGAACCTCGTGGACTCAAAATCACCCTATAGCGTTAGTATATAAGAGTACTTCAGTTCACATCAAAACGTGGTACGAATCTATATGATATTTTTTATTTTGTTATTAGGAAGAGTACTGTAGACAATACATTATATAAAAATAAATAAGAAGGTAATGTTCAGAATCGAAAACGAAAAAATTTAGAAAATTTGGAAGGGTTCGAACCCGGTCCCTATTGCGTTCATTCCGAATGTCATCAGCAATCGGCTACTTTACTCATTTACAAAACTGACAAAATTTGCAAATGCTTTCGTAAACGTCATATACACTATTAAATAATCTGAGATACAAAAATATTTTCGCTTGTGTGCGTAATCAGTCTTGACGCTACACTTTTGGACAAAAATAAATAGAGAGTGTATATATACTTTATGTGTGTATATATAGATATAGCTGGAAAAATTAAAAATGATACGCTTTACTCGGAAAATCATAAGTTTTTTTATTTACCAAACACTATTTCAGTCATAAAAAATAAAATACGTCAAATTAATGTATCAGCACCATCTATTGGCACTGTTGTGGTTAGCTCACGACGAGCAACCACCTAAAGTCAAAAATCAATTTCGTGACAAAGACACTATGTAGGGGGTCATTTCAAAATGAATCATGAGTCAAAACAGCAATACCATATATATCGTACTACTTATTAGTAACTATACAATTCCTGTGGCTTATAATGGCCATTTGTCTCGTAGTTTCATTAAACCTTCTTTCTAGACGTTCTAATTGTGTTTCATTATTTCACAATTTTTTGGATAAAAATTGTCTGAAGTACTGAAATATCCACTGGGTTGCAGTTGCACGTAATAGTATGGTTGGCAACCCTACATTAATTGAGATCGAGATCGAGATCATTAATCGAATTTTGAGGGCCCGGTGGCGTAATCGAGAGAACGGTCGGCTTTGATGCCGTGGTACCGAGTTCAAACCGCCGTGCACCAATGGATTTTTCTGTCGAAAATTAATGTGCGCTTTTCACAGTGGCCCTCCGGTGAAGGAAAAACATCGTTAAGAAACCAACAACCCCCGCATGGTGGTAGGACATTATCTAGTGTCCGTCTGGCCAGCTACCACCCTCAAGTTAGAAAATCTGTCGCCATACATGTAATGTGTTCCGGCAGCTATCCTTGAGAGCCAGTTCCCATTCTAAGCCTAGCGTGCTTACCATCTTCGACCCCTCATCACTTACCATCACGTAAGATAGTGGTCAAACGCTGGCCTATAAGATATATAAAATAAAACAAATCAGGGAAATTAAACATTTGTTTTAAGTGTGACGTTTGACGTCTAGATGAAAGCTGAATGGCTCAATACCTTAGTTTTTTTTTGTAAATTCGAAGCAATAAGTTATTATTCTGTTATATATATAACTAAAAGTGCCCCGCGGCTTCGCCCGCGTTAAAGACTTCTTTTATTTACCTAAAACTTTTATTTTGTAAAAACCTTTTTATCTAAAAAGACATCATTCATGTGTTCGCGTGACTAAGGCAATTCGGGATTCATATTTACAAAACCCGAAAAACCCAAATTTTCAGACTATGTTACCTTCCCCATTTCGATCCTACAACACGTACTTTATCTCATCTTGTTACGCCATACAAACTTATAATCCCCGTTCCGTATCCGGTAGGAATTTTTAGAAAATCCTTTCTAAACAGATATGACGTCATAATAACTATCTGCATTTTAAATTTCAGCGCAATCCGAAACAATATTGATTTTTAGACTTTGTTAGAGTTTATCCTCTTAGGGTGGCATTTTGAAAAAGTCTGAAACTTGTATTCACTTATTTATTTACAGAAGTAATAAAATAACTATCCAAACTTTGCACCCCCGCAGGCCTGTCGCACTCCGCGCTGTAGCTATGAAACTACATGTACCTCCGCGCACCCGCTGGGGTCCAAGTTCAGTCAGTTAAGTGTCACGCGCGCTCTCGATCGGCCGCGCGCCTTACTTGTACCTACCTCAATATTATATTCCTTGCTTCATATAGTAACTGTAAAGAATAACTATGTAAAAAGCAAAGAATGTCACACATAAAATGGTAGGTAGGTATAAATCAGCTGAGTTTCATGTTACAAGGGAATTCACGTAATGATCTTTAGGGAATTTTTATCGACATTACATCTTGCTTTATTTAGTTAGTTCTAAGATAAATAAATAGGGTAGGTACCTACTAACGTTTACTTCAATTTTCCTTTTTTTCTTTCTTAATGATTTTGTCGTGTCATACGATAGTCAGATTTTTATAATCGGAGAGTTAATGTAATTAAAGTACTTATAGATCTCAGATCACTGAGATTCGCTGAGATCTGATAAGTATGTCCAGAGATATGACGATAAACGTCTCAAACTTGCTACTGAAATTGACTCGCGGGGCATGGAAGTCGGTGTTTTAGTTTTTAATATACTTCACAAAAACGGAGGAGGTTCTCAATTCGACGGTTTTTAGGGTTCTGTACCCAAAGGGTACCAACGGAACCCTATTACTGAGACTCCACTGTCCGTCTGTCTGTCTGTCTGTCTGTCCGTCTGTCACCAAGCTGTATCTCATGAACCGTGATAGTTAGACAGTTGAAATTTTCACAGATGATGTATTTCTGTTGCCGCTATAACAACATGAATCAAGAAGAATCAAGAATCAAAGCATTTATTCAGTATGTAGGCAGTATAAATATACGCACATATACACGTCAAAATCATACATCATAAAATAAATCATAACCAATTATCAAGTAAACATAGCAAAAGCAGAATTTAACGCTTTGAATTAGAAAAAAAAAGTAATGAACCATTCAGCTGTCATCCAATCGTTTACGTCAGAATATTTAAAAAAAATTAAAGTAGGTTAAAATACTAAAAACAAATACTAAAAACAGAATAAAGCTAAAGATAATAGAGGGTCCCCATACAAGAAACGTGTTTTTTTCGGCATTTCACGCCATCTATGAACGCTTAGTTAGGTAAACGTCCCATAGATGGCGTTATATTGAAATGTCGATCCCTAACACCTTTGTTAGACGTTAGAAGGCGTAATAAGAAACGAAGTGTTTATTAATTATTATTTTTTGCTGGCGAATAATGATAGTGGTATTTTTTGCTCGATCTTATAAAATACTGTAGTGTGGTACGGAACCCTACGAGTGCGAGTCCGACTTGCACTTGGCCAGTTTATTTAAATGTTTGTGACCTCAGAACTCTGTCAGATCTTAACCGATTTGAAATTGAAAATTCTTTTTTAGGGTTCCGTAGTCCTGATAAGGAACCCTTATATTTTCGTCATGTCCGTCTGTCTGTCTGTGTGTCTGTCTGTCTGTCCAAGGTTTTGCTAGGAGACCATTAGTACTAGAAATCTGAAATTGTGTAGGTATGTGTGTATATCAATAACGCCGACAAAATGGTGAAATAAAATATTGGAATTTTTTTTAAATATATTTTTTTTATTTTGATATTCAACTATTACAAAATAAAGTTTTCCTAGAATGAATAAAGTACGTAATTATTTTTGGTCGAAAAAGTGAGTCGGCTCCTACACTATTATAATGTTACAAGTCAAACAACCTACGATTCTAGGCAAGTGATACTATTGTCGCGTTATTTAACTTACGCAATCACTAATTTAATTGAACGTCACGTATTTTAGTTTAACTGTAGTACTTTTATCCTACCTCGACATTAAACATTAATGTAGTACTTATTATCAATAATGTACTCATTACATTGTTCCACGAGTATTCTTCTACCAATTAAAGGCTTACAAGTTTTCTCATAACATTCAACCTATAGTAAAGGCCGCGAGTTGACCGAGTTATTCAGACTCTCGCTGTGCGGACTTACGGTGCATTTTACTGTGCGCAACACGCGGTTCATAGTTACTATTAGTTGATACTGTGGCGCAAATTCAAGGTCGCACCCGAGGCGTGAAGCGCATTTTGAACGTAACTAGCGTTGTAACTAGGTTTAATCTCGCATTTTTGCTCTCTGGGAGTGCAATTTCTGTACTTGTACTATTCATTATTCTGTGACCCCCGTTTCATGCCCTTGAAGAGTGAATTTTGAAAAATTCTTTCTTAGCGGATACCTAAGTCAAAATAACTATCTGCATGCCAAATTTTAACGCAATCCAAAACAATATTGATCTCAGACTTTGTTACCCCACTTCTCCCATTTAGGGGTGGAATTTCGAAACAGCCTGAAACGCGTATTTACTTACTTAAGTACTTGTTTCGAATATAAAAGACTTTCTTATCTTGTTTCTCCATACAAACTTTGAACCCCCGTTTCATCCCCTTCAGGGGTAAATTTTGGGAAATCCTTACTCAGAGGGAACTAACGTTGTAATATCTATCTGCATGTCAACTTTCAGCGCAATCTGAAACAATATTGATTTTCACACTTTGTTACCCCATTTCACCCTCTTGGGGGTGGAATTAAAAAAAACCTTGAAACACTTATTTACTTATTTTTTACGAAAGCACTTGTCTTAAGTTTTGAATAGAAAAGACTATCTAATCTTGTTTCTCCATACAAACTTTGAACCCCCGTCCCTTAAAGGGTGATTTTGGAAAATCCTTTCATAGTACACCCTTACGTACTAAGACAAATATACCCTCCAAATTTTAAGTCTCGACGATCAGCGGTTTAGGCTGTGCGTTGTCTGTCAGTCAGTCATTCAGTCAGAATGTCAGGACAAAGATTCTTATAGTATTAGATAAAGATAATTATTCTTGAATATGATCTATTTAATGTAATTTGACGTGTGTAAGTGCAAATTTTTAATATGCCCATATACGAATAAATGTTTTGACTTTTGATTGAAATTTTTGAGGGATTATGTTATAATTTAATAATATAAAGGTAAATGACCCGTGAGTCAAATAAAAGATGAAAAAATGGTCATTATTATACATTTTGTATAAGGTTTACTGAATTTTCCAAATACGTTGTTTATTTATAATTTATAGCTAGCTACTTATGTATTCATAAAACCCTTAAATAAGCATACCCTCACATAATTTTGATAATTTAGAAGTAAAATGTATAAATTATTAGTATAAAAACAAGTAGCGACATAACAAAATATATTTTTTTGTTAATTAATATTTTTTTCTATATTACATATTTTTTGTTGAAGGCCTTTAGACAAGTTTACGATTGAAAAACCAGAAATATCACTGTATAAAGAATTTATTTTCTCTCTTCACGATGACGATTACGTATTTTTGAAAGATCATATTCGAAATGGTAAGCATATCTTTCAATATGTTATTTTAATTATGAACTTTTTATATACTATAACAATTGCTAGCCTATCAGATAAAAAAAAACATTAGCAAAATTTGACGTAAAGTTTTGTTTTTTTCAGGTTATTTTGTTTTACCTGAATCCATTATATTAATTTTTGTCTGGGAGACTTTAGCAGTGTTTGAAGGAGTTAACTACCAAGATTTATCAGTGGTATTTGATAAAGTTAAATTTTATAAAGAGATTATAGTTGATCCTCAAGAAAAACTGTATATAAATGTAACAATACAAAGAGCATCAAGCAAATTTGAGGTAATTTCACATAAAACTCTCACACTACTTCATACTCTAACATAGTGACATAATAAATACATGTTTGATTTAACATTTCAGATAATTAATAATGAAATCGTAATTGCTGATGGATTTATAAACACTTTACATGACGCAAAAGAAAAAATTGAAACAATAATTTGTAACGACAGCGACAAACATTTAAATCGAAAAGATATATACACATTAATGAACATCAGAGGATACTCTTATAAGTAATATATATTTTTTAAACAAGTCGATGTTAAATATTTATTTAAGTATTCATATTAGTCAGTTTATAATTATGTATATTAAATAATTTTCAGGAAACAATTTCAATCACTTATTTCCACAAACATTGAAAGAAGTAAAGCTACAATTGAATGGACTAAGCAATGGATATATTTCCTAGATGGAATAATACAGTTTAAAGCTTTATCTAAAAATCATGACGGCATATCCACCGTTACTCTTATAAACCAATTGACAATCGATGTTAATGAGCATCGTAAGCAAGTGAAAATATCAAATAATGGAATACATTCTTATAATGCACAAATACAATATGAAGTTATGATGTAAGTAAAATAACTGTTTTATTATATTACAATTACTTTTCGGAATTCAGATGATTTTTTTAAATACGAAAATAAAATTGTAGTCAAACATCGCGAATTCATTTCAATGTTTATGGTGCAACTAGCTGTGCCCGCGACTTCGTCCACGTGGAATAGTGTCTTTGGGTAGCATTAACTTATAAGACACATACGCATCCCAACTACACCGCACCGCACCACGCCACGCTTATCCCCCTTCTCCCACTTACCCTCCCCCTCCCCTCCCTTCCCCCTTACCCTTCCCCTACTTTTCCCCTCATATACCCTACCCTCGAAATCACCCCGCTCTCCGCACGGCTAGCAGTTACGTGACGAATCCCGTCTAGCGAGGGACGCGATGGATTTTTTAACCCAATTTTGCATTGGTGGCGCCATCTATGACTATTTATTTCGTAAGTTAATCATTAGGAAGAAATCATCACAGTTTTCCATGTTACCAATGCAATCCAAATGTTTGTCCAATCCAATGTTTCCAAATGCAATCCACTAATTTCGTCGTAACGATACATCGAACTGTGGCTTAATTGGCAAAGCACCTGAACATGTTTGTAGGGTGTGAGTTCAGGAGGTTTCGGGTTTTAGTCCCGTCGGTACGATGAAATTTTGGATTGTGTTTAAAAATTTACCAAATTCTTGTTTATTTCCAAACAGGTAATTGGCTAGATGGACGGTTTCCATCCTACTTCACTGCTGTCTCTAGCAATATCCAAAAACCATAGTCGCTTTTCATAATTTCTGAGCAAATAGAAAAATATACTTCCTGGAATCGTCGCAATTGCAACAACACATCGTTTCACGTCTCTGGCTTCTTACTGCTCCATGGCTTATTCCCAATTTCAACACATTTTAGCTCACAAAAACTCTAAAATAACACTATAAATATATACATATAACATACATATCACACAATAATTAACGACATCCATCATCACAATCTTTATCGCTTTTCGCATGTCTTGAACGTTTCTCTTGCCCTGACAAGTGACAGCCCCTTCTGACACTAACAGCTCATGTAATCTAAAACCTTTTTATCTCTACAAAGTGGCTTCGCACCTCACTTATGTAGTGCCAAACGTTGTTCTGTTTGACCCAAATATTTAATTAAATATTAAATGAGAACGATCCTATTTACGAATTCTTTTGAATATAAATATAGTAAATAATTAAAATCAATATAAATTCGAACAATAACCGCATAAACCTGAACCAGTCTCAATAATAAATTTTAGTCTTGTAGTCTTCTCGTGACCACGGTCAATGCAACTTAATCGAAACGTCGAGGTAAATAAAATTATGTTTTTAGCGCGATAAGTCCCGTATTACAATAAAATTATCAGTCTCAATAAATCGTAGAGCTCGAAAGCCGTTCTGTTACCTGTGTTGACCCTGACAACCGACACCAACTCGCACCATAAACCATTATTTTTAATTTTACTCTACACGGCCACATTGCGTTGCAATACAAATCTAAAGATAATCTTCTCTGACGTAATCTGTGGCCAGTTCACACCGAGATGTGCGTGCCGCGTCACTTTGCTGTGTGAGCTGACCTTTACTCGTTTCAAGGAGAAGCAAGGATTTTCTAAGAGAAATTGTTTACACGAATATTTTAGAGAAGATAATTAAACAAAATTATTAACAAAGTACACTATCTTTAATATTCCAGATGCGGTGGCGTTACAGTCGAAAACTTGATACTCAATGACATACCAAAACCAGATATAATATCGTCAAATTTACTAACACACAAATATGTTGCACACACTTCTTTGAGTCGTCTTGAAGTAAGTAAAAATGTGTATTTATATATATATAAAATACCTATTACCATTGTATATATATATATATAATGGTAATAGGTAACAGGACAAGCACGTTGCTCGCCTGATGGTAAGCAGCGACGTCTACTTGTTACAGATATAGCGGCATGCAAATTCTGGCAGTCCAGAATTTTGCGTGTCACTGCACTGCGCCTGCTACCTTGAGACATAAAGATGTTAAGTGTCACGTGCCCTGTAATTTCACTGGACACCTTGCTATTTCAACCGATAAACATTCCTATTTCACGGCTGAAAATTCAATGGCTTAGTGGTGGTACCACCCTAGGCGGACTACCAGAAGTCCTACCACTACAAAAATACAAAAGAAACCAACTACCTACTGTGATGTTTACTGACTAAATATTTTTTTACTATTTTAGTTGAAAACTGCTCTTCTAATAAATTTACAAGTAGTCAATGAAAATGTATCGGGAGACATTATAAAAATTAAAGAATTCATAGCTGAAAAAGATTTGTTACCCATTAGCCATACACTGAAGCAATGGGTTAATGATATACCAAAGTTAAATGTTGATATTGAAGTAATTGATGCTGGAGGATACAAATTTAATGTACAAAATATAGACATAGATGTGGTTATTTTGACAAACATAGAGGTAAGTCAGCACAATCCAACGGCGTTTTATCATAGTATTAAACTAAAACTTTCAAGAAAATGTAGCATCTAAGAAAACTGTTTATGTTTGTCCTGATAAAACATTTGTTTTTGAACATTTTCAGTATTCCCGAAATGTTATTCAAGAATTAGATGATGAAACGTTCATTTTGGTTGTAGCAGACGGTATTCTTGAAAAATCTATAGTAGAAAGTTACCTAGCTCTAATAACATTTACACACACATCAAACAAGACAATTTTATTACTTAAAAATAAGAAACAATATGATATCAATGACATTACTGTAGTGCAAGCAGATGAAAAATGTTTTAATAAGAAATTGAAAAATTACTATGAAGCTGAGAAACACATTTTGTTCGTTTTAGAGAAGAAACCACAAATGAACTTACAAGGTACTTTTGTTTAAGTTGTGTATAATTCATTATCGAGTATGTATATAATATTGATTTATTGCTTTATACCATTTTGCTTGCTTTAGCTGTATACTATTTTATTTGATTCCTTTTTTATTTTTCTAATGGAAAATAATTTAAAAGTTTGACTTTATATATACGCTCACGTTTTTTAAGGAGATACGTTTAATAAATTTAGCAATTGAATTTTGGTATATAATTTTAGGTACGAGTATCATGAAAAGTGTGAAGCAATTGAAAAATATATCGTTGTTCGTGATTGATTCAAATTCTCCGAAATTTGCATTATCAGATAATTATTACAGAGAACAAATTCTTAAAGGTCTTAAAGTAAACGTACATGTGAATAATAAATGGGGCAGCTATTATTACACTACTACTGCTTCTCAGTATTCTAGAATACAAAATTTTGAGCTAGTGGCAAAAGACGTAAAAGATATTGAAAGTTTCACATGGATTGAGGCACCGGTCAAATCAAACAAAGAATCTGTTCAGGTACAAAAAAATACTAAATATACTCTACCATTAACTTTACTACTACAATTTATGTAATATTTGACTTCTGTGGTCATTTTTGTGTGTTCTTTCTCGGTCTTATTATGAAAGTATATTTTAGGTGATTTATTCCGGCTTATCATCAAAAGATTCCCAAAAATTTTATAATGCAGAGAAGACAAGATATTTTGGAATGGACTTTAGCGGAATTGATAGCAGGTAATGACTGAATATTTTATAACAAGCTGTTTGAAATAGTAGGGTTCCGTACCACGGTACAATATTTAATAACGTTGAATATTATGTATCATCATACCAATGAAACAATATATGCTGAAAAAACATGTTTCTGTTAGGTTTTGTAATATCCCCTTTAATGTTTAACATTATTACATTATATTATGTTTCCAGTACTTATAAGTAATTATAGCGGCTATAGTAACACATATTTTGTGGAAATTTCAAGTCTCTATCTTTACGGTTTGAGAGATACATCGTTCTGACAAATGAACAGACGGACGGACGGACGAGCAGCAAAGTCTCAGTAATAAGGTTCCGTTGGTACACTTTGGGTATGAAACCCTAAAATGTATGGGGACTATACTACCCAATGCATAAAAACTTGCAGATTTAATTGGAATTCTAAAATCCTAATCCTAATCCTAACTAATAATATTTTAAATGCGAAAGTAACTCTGTCTGTCTGTCGGTCTGTCTGTGTAACTTTCACGCCAAAACCATTGAACCGATTTGAATGAAATTTGGTACACAGATAGTCTAGAGCCTGAGAAAGGACATAGGCTACTTTTTAATGCGAAAAAAGGGTTGTAAGGGGTTGAAAGAGGGGATGAAATGTTGTATGGAAGTATCTTCATTTTTAGAGCTAGAAGCATAAAATTTATTTTTAGGCTGTTGATTTGATATAAATAAATATGACATTTAAAGTTTGTAAAAGTTTTACCCTCAAGGGTGTAAAATAACAATAGGGGATGAAAGTTTGTATGGAAATATGTAAGGTTTATGTGAATGTTCTTCTGAACGGATTTAAATGAAATTTGGTACACAGATAATCTAGAGCCTGACAAAGGACATATGTTACATTTTAATGCAAAAAAAGGGTTGTAAGGGGTTAAAAAGTTGTATGGAAGTATCGTCATTGTAAAAGCTAGAAGCTTGAAGCTTATTATGTAGGCTGTTGATTCGATATAAATACATTTGACATTCAAAGTTTGTGAGGAGAAAGGGGGAGGGGTAAGGGGAAGGGGGAGGAAGGGGAGGTGGAACTGAAGGGAAGGTGAAGGGGAAAGCGGGAGGAAGGTGAGGGGAAGGGGAAGGGAGAGGGGGAGGAGGGATTACCGTTTATATATATATTCGTATATTATTATTAGGGATTACCAATTATTTATTATCCATCTACACCGCACCGTACCGGCGTGGTACGGTGCGGTGTAGATGGATACGCATGTGTCTTATTTGTAAAATAATTAGCCTCAATAATTAAAAATGCTACCCAAAGACACTATTCCACGCGGACGAAGTCACGGGTACAGCTAGTGTATAATAAAGTAGTACATTTTTTTTGAGACTTATGAATAAATGCCAAATTATTATTATTCTATTTTCTGAAAAATATTTTTTCGTCAAAGTAATAAAACATTTTGTATTATTGTTGTTGTATTATGTTGCCGTGTTTTTCTTCGAGGTATAACCTTATTAAAAACATTTATGACATTTTTACTAAATTTAAGGCAAAACGTTACCACAGATTAAGAATTCAATTGAATTCTTATAAAAAAATAGTTGTATTAAAATAGTACTCAAATCTTGCACAATAAGCGAATAACCTAGAAATTAATGCCCTTGAGTCAGAAACTCACAAAGTTTACTTAGTTTAGAAAAACGATACTGAATTATAAATTTTCAAAAATTGATATTTTAATAAATAAGAGTCATTTCTTTTATTGTTGCTCATCGATTGATGTCTTGTAGTATTGACACAAGTTTTATGTAATAATTTATGGTAATAATCATATTGATTTTTTTAAAATATTTTAGGGGACAAAGAGTCATGGGTCTTTTACCTCAAGGTGCTATCTCCAGCACAGTAGAAGCAGACTCAGAATTGTTATGGCCAGTTCCTCACCATTGGAGTTTAGCTGAAGCAGCTACAGTACCACTACCTTACGTACACGCCTTCTATTGTCTTGTAGGTATTCGTATGATTTATTTTTAATACACTTTAACTATTCTCACTTGTAACATACCAACAAACAAACGATGTATAATTATTTTGTGAAACATGCCCTAAATTGTTGTTTTGTTAATTATTAAACGTTTACATATGTTTCATTATATTATCATCATCAACCTGTGTCTGTCCACTGCTGGACGTAAGCCTCTCTGATGCGCCATTGAGCCTGATCTTCGGCTCCTCTTTTCCAGTCACTGCCCACCGCTTTGCATATGTCATCACTCCACCTGGTCACAGGACGTCCTACGCTACGTTTGCCGATCCGCGGTCTCCACTCTAGGACAATTCTACCCCAACGGTTTTCAGTCCTGCGACAGATACGATCATCCCATTGACACTTCAGTTTATTAATCCGTTGAGTTACTTCGTTCTGGATTTGATTCCTCAGGGAAATATCGAGTAAAGCTCTCTCCATAGCTCGCTGAGTGACTTTAAATTGGTGGACTAGTTGAAATGTGAGTGTCCACGTCTCGGCTCCATATGTGATCATAGGTAGGAGGCACTAGTTAAGGACTTTTGTCTTTAGATACTGCGGTATAGGCGACGAGAAGACTCGACGGAGTTTCCCGAATGCTGCCCAGCCTAGCTGCATTCTTCTGTGGATTTCCTTCTCGAAGTTGTGTTTGCCTATTTGGAGCGGAGAGTTGCATTCCATCTACGGCAATCGGTTCGGAATCAACCGGAACAACGTGCTCGTTGTACATAACTTTGGTTTTATCCAAAATTATCCGGAGACTGATGTGACTAGAAGAATCAGCTAGGCTATTCAACATCTTTTGTAGGTCCTGCAGCGTCTCTATCATAATGACGGTGTCATCTGCGAATCGTAAGTGAGAGATAAACTTGCCGTTGATGTTAATGCCACAATCTTTGTAGTCCAGCGTCTTAAATATATCCTCCAAGGTGTTAGTGACAGTTTCGGGGATATGACTTCCCCCTGTCTCTCTACTCGACGCAGGTGGACATGTTTAGTTCGCTGGTTCTTTAGAAAGAAGTAAGTAAGAAATAAAAATCAGTTTTTTGACATCACACATTTAAACAATAACTAAAACAATGAACCAAGAAATAATAATAAACTGGCCAAATGCAAGTCGGACTCGCACTCGTAGGGTTCCGTAACACAGTAAAGTATTATAAACTATGATTTTTCATAACTAAAACAATAAGTTTTTCATAGTGCTTGTATGAAAAACAAAGTTACCTTTGCAGTCGCCATATCTCAAAAACTGCTGACTGTATATCGTTCAAAACAATTTTCGTTTTTAATTTTGATTGAGATCTACAGCATATATTTTTTTAGATTTTTCACTCCCATACTTAAAAAGTTAGAGGAGGGAGGGGGGGGGGCACACCTTTTACCACTTTAGACGCACCTATCTTTCAAATGATTGACTTTGAGAAAAAATGGTTTAGGAACCTCAATGTCATTTGTATAGACCTATCCATAGACAACCCACAGGAATAGCTGTGAAGTTTTTTTTTTGTTTCAGTTCCGTATATGGGTTGCCCCCCCCCCCCCTTAAACTTTTATGTTTTTTATTTTTGTATTAAAATTGGAAAACGGTTTACAGAATACATCTACATATCAAGTTTCAATTCTGTAGTCTTTACAGTTTCGGATTAAAATGGCTGTGACATACGGACGGACAGACGGACAGACGGACAGACAGACAGACAGACATGACGAATCTATAAGGGTTTAGTTTTTTGCCATTCGGCTACGGAACCCTAAAAAGGTTTGTCTTAGCACATACGATTATGTCTAGATTTACGGACGCTGATTTTCAGACAAGCCCACGGTGATGAAAAATATGCGAAATATTTATAAATAAAAAACTAGCGATAAATAATAAATTGATGCATATATAACTACATTATAAAAATAGGTACACTAAGATAGATATTATGATATATACTAAATATATCTTCTTAATATTCGTCTTTTAGATTAATTAGGAAAGGAACAGTCATTTTGAAGGCAGAACTAAATAAATAAATTAAATATCTAATACTACAAGAATCTTTGTCCTGACATACTGACTGACTAACTGACTGACTGACTGTAGAGACCGCTGGTCGTAGAGACTTGGAATTCGGAGGGTATATTTGTCTTAGTACGTAAGGGTGTACTAAAAAAGGATTTTCCAAAATTCTCCCCTTTAGGGGATGAAACGGAGGTTCAAAGTTTGTATGGAGAAACAAGATTAGATAGTCATTTTTTTTAAACTTCACACAAGTGTTCCAGTAAAAAAACGAGTAAATACATGTTTCAAGCTTTTGGAAATTCCACCCCTAAGAGGGTGAAATGCGGTAACAAAATCCGAAAATCAATATTTTTTTGGAATTCGCTGAAATTTGGCTTGCAGAAAGTTATTATGCCGTTAGTATCTGTCATGAAACGATTTTTCAAAATTTGTCCCTGCAGGGGATGAAACGGGGGTTCAAAGTTTGTATGGTAAAACAAGATAAGATATTATTTCTATTCGAAACTTCGCATAATTTCTTCAGTAAATAAATAAGTAAATATGTGTTTAAGACTTTTTCAAAATGGGTGGCATTTCGAAAAAGTCTTCTAAAAGGGTGCAGTAGGGTAACAAAGTCTGAAATCAATATTGTTTCGGATTGCACTGATATTTGGCATGCATATAGTTATGTTGACGTAGGTATCCGCTAAGAAGGATTGATCAAAATTGACTCTCTAAGGGGATGAAACGGAGGTTCAAAGTTTGTATGGAGAAATAATATTAGATAGTTTTTTCTATTCGAAACTTCACACAAGTGCTTCAGTAAATAAATAAAAAAATACGTGCTTCAGGCTTTTTCGCAATACCACCCCTAAAAGGGTGAAATGAGGTAACAAAGTCTGAAATCAACATTGTTTTGCATTGCACTGCAATTTGACATTCAGATAGTTATTTTGACGTCGATATCCGTTAGCAAAAGATTTTTCAAAATTCACTCCTTAAGAAGATGAAACAGGGGTTCAAAGTTTGAACCGATTTGACTTTTACTTCTTTGTTGTCTTTTATGATAGAAAGGTTTTTACAAAATAAAAGTTTAAAGTAAATAAAAGAAGTCTTTAACGCGTGCAAAGCCGCGGGGAACTTCTAGTTATAAATATATATAAATATATATATATAGTGAGATAAATTACCTTTTAAGGTCGATCTTCTCACTCACTAATCTTCATAGTTTATTTATTTAGTTCTGCCTTCAAAATGACTAAAAAAACTAAACAATAATTAAATAAATAAATAATTAATAGCCTAATTGACATCACCCGTGACCAAAGAGCTGGCGCTTACCTCGGCCAACGTATTAGCCTAGCTATACAACGAGGTAACGTCGCTAGCTTTTTGGGAACATTACCGGCAGGTAGCGACCTAGGTTCTGTCTTTTATTTATAGTATAGATATTATTATTGTAGTTTATATAATCTTGATATTGTCATTAGGTAATTATTTTTAAGTTGTTAAAATAAAGTGTAGTATAATAATTGAATAAATGACTAAACATTACTAAAAATATTGTATACATATATATTATGTATGACTTATATGATCGACATGTCTTTATTTACATCAGCATTTTTTCGCAGCTCAACTATCAGGTACTGCTTTAACTTAAACTTGAAAGAACTTAAAGTTTTAATACTCCTTATCGGAGATGGGATGTAATTACAGCACCTGCATAGCGGTACGATTATATATTCTGTACTTGTACAGTCATCGTTGCGGCATTATCATCACAGAATTATTAATACAGACATCTAATTACTTCGATTTATCGCCAGTCGACTTGGCAACGCTGCAAGGACTCTCGGTTTCGATTAAATCGAAGGCCTTCTTATAGTCCACAAATGGAGGTGGAACGTGGAGTTTTCCCAGTGAAAAGAACGAAATTTAACAGCTGTTGAAGCTGTTGAACTATTGACTTTTTGCCCGTACGCTTGCTCTCGCAGAACTTCGTCCCATCATCCCTGGCCTTCTACCACTTCTTGGAGTTTCTGGTCTACGTCATCTGTGGTTTCCAAGGCAACGAATCGATTTTCCAATTTTAATTGGAATGTTTCGGACCCAACAACGGTTTAGACTAGGTTCGGTCGGAGCGTGGACTTCATCAATCGGAATCTCTCGGCATTGAAGTCAATATCCAGAGAGCCTCATAGAAGGCGGTGATCACTTCCAGTATTAAACCAAGTGATCACTGAGACGTCTCTAAGTATGCGCCGTTTGTGCGTAATGATGAAGTAAATCTCGTTTTTAGTCACAGTGTGGGGGTTTTGCTACGTCCACTTTCTTTGGGACTATTTCTTGAAGAACGAGTTTATCAAAAAAAGCCCTTCTTTCGCGAAGAAATTGACAAGCATTTGCCCCCTGTGATTCCCACTCCCAAATCCGTGTGGTCCAATTGTAGATTCATTGTGGGTCTGTACTCCCACATTGGTGTTAAAATCTCCTATGACAACGTTGTAGTGAGCCTTGGAGGTGGTGTGTACAGCTCTGGAGATATCTTCATACATGCTCTCCACCTCATCATCCAAGTGTGTCGAGGTCGGTGCGTAAATATCGACATGGAACTTCGCAATGAAACGACACAACCTCATCGAGTTTGGGCTCATTTAAATCGTCTTGACGAGTAAATGTCTTTTAATGGTAACCAGAGTCTGACGATGGTACTGGAAGGTGGTCATAGGAACTCTGTAATGAAACGACGCAACCCCATCGAGTTTTGGCTCTTTTGATTCGTCTTGGCAAGTACTTTATTTATAGATGGTTACCAGGGTCTGATCTGATGATGGAGCTGGAAGGTGGTCATGGGAACTCAGTAAAGAAATTCGTATAATTAATTGCATACATATGTAAATCGGAAGACAATGTAATGTCATGGTATCATCAAGCTCGTCTGATGATGAAGCCGGAAAATGGCCGTAGGAACTCCTAAACTACACATGTTAAACCCATTATGATTGGGCTCATTGGATTTGTTTTGACTTTCTCTGGTATAAGATTATGTAAAAGCTTGTTTCTAAGAAAGGTTTTTAAAATATCACATGCTTTAAGTTCCAATCATCAACTCAATTATAATGAAACAACAATAGGCCTATGCCCAGCAGTGGATAAAGATAGGATAATGATGATGATGATGATGATTGTAATTGACTTAGTTCTTGATGATGATATTTAAATACAATTAATTATTTCTTGCTTTTAAAAACTTAATATTTTTCAGGCATTTAGAGGTTTTTTGTACCGAAATACTAATGTTTTGGTTACTGGAGCTGCAGGGGCATTGGGTCAAGCAGTTATAGCCGTTGCTCTTAGTTTGAATTGCACTGTGTTTGCAACTGTTAGCAATGCTGAGAAAAAGAACTTTTTATTGAGACTGTTTCCAGAATTGGATGGTAAACTACAGTATTTTTTTTTTATTGAAAACTAATTTTAGTCTACATACGAGTACATAAAAATGAAATGCCGTGCCATGCTCGCCACATTACTTCAGATCGGATGGATCTATCTTTTTAAGCTCAGTAAGCAGGATACATGTGTTGTGCAAGCTTTTATCAATTTAATACCATCTGCATGATGTTAGGGCAATGTTTTCTGTCCGCGAACTAGCACCCTAATGTAGCATTCTCTTTTCCACCACTATCTCAAGTAGGTAAGTGCCGAGGGTAGGCCTAGAATGGAAACTGGCTCTCAAAGACAGATGTCGTAATACACTAGTATTTGTAGAAATATTTTCCAACTTGAAGGTATTGGCTAGGCTGACGGATAAAAAATAGTGCCCTACTGCCATGCAAGACATTATTAGAAACACAGCTTGCAGAACATTATCAGCAACAGACAAGCTGCGGAACACCTGTATTCTACTTACTTCATTTAGTCTAGGGGTACTAAATGTGAATAATTACATAGCCTAAAACAAAATCGTTTCCCTGTCTGTATGCTGAGATTTTAAACTACGCCACGGATTTTAATGCAGTTTTCATCTATAGATAAAATAAATTCAAGAAGAAGGTTAACAACTAGGATTAAACACGGGAAAAGCCGCGAGGTACATCAAGTGTGCATTTAAATTACAGCTACTACTTTCCAATTGGAAAATCTGTCGCCAAACGTCTAGTGTGTTACTGAAGCTGCCCTTTAAAAACCAATTCCCATTTTAGGCCAAGCGTGCTACTATCTTATGCTACATTATAACTTATCAACGGGTGAGATAGTGGTAAAACGCAAGCCTATATGATATTAATAATTAAGATAGTTTAAAAACTAAAACAACCGACTTCCTTGCCGCGCGAGTCAGTTTAATTTGCAAGTTTGAGACGATTCTCGACATAGCTCTGGAGAAACTTGTGAAGATAGATATTGTAATTTCATCGAGATCTGATATCTCGATGAAATTACAATAGTGCCACCATTGGAATATCCTCTTTCTAACAAATAATCATCCAAATCGGTTCATAAACGACGATGTTATCCGCAAACACGCGGTTGTAATTCGCGGATAACTATATATATATTTATGGGTGTTTGCGGATAACTTTCGTCGTTTATGAACCGATTTTGATGATTCTTTGTTGAAAAGAGGATGTTCCATGTATCAATATTCATATATACGGTCGAATTGAGAAACCTTATTTTTATTTTGAAGTCGGTTAAAAAGAAAATGTTGCTACAGAACATTTCTTTGGTCTAATACGTCATTGAATGAAATACTAATAATAGACCACGTCGTAAATGTATCCTACTGATTAAAAAAAAGAATCATTCAAATCAGTTCACAATTGACGGAGTAATGGAGTAACAAAAAAAAACATACAGACGAATTGAGAATCTTCTTCTTTTCGGAAGTCGGTTGATAAAATAATAATAAAAATGACATAAACTTTTAAATTTTCAGCTAACAACATCGTTTATACTTATGACGCTAGCTATCATGATATGGTTATAACTGAAACTAAGAGTAAACGGTGCCATATCGTCATCAGTTGTGCTTCTGGAACCGCTAGACAGGTACAAAGCTAAAATAGTTTTCAGCTAGATTTTAATCAAAAGCACCTTAACAATACTTAACAAAACCTACCCATGTAGCTACTATTTTCAATCAGATTCATGCAGTCTAAATTAAAATCAACTATGGAAGATTCCATGGGCTACACTAATGTCCAAGGGTCCTTGTCTTTCCCACGAATCCTATCTATAGATAAAACAATCTAAGAGACTCACGTTCTTTTCAAACTTATGGATTTAAAAACAAGAATTTAACGTGACTTACGCGATGTCGATATAGCGATCGACATATGTTTCGCCTCATCGGGAGGCCTTCTTCAGGATCTTAAGTGCGGGGCACTCGCCGACGCGTTCAGCCTTGCACTGCGGGCCACTGCTCGTGCAGCGCGGGCGGACACTTGTTACGCCGAAGATACAGCATCAAGACGATATTCGGTCCCCCCTCACGTGTCAGGTAATTGTTGCGCTCTCCAAAGGACAAGGATCCCTTAGCTCCTGGAGTCTACGTCGTTCCTTGCGACTACGGTGCAAGCTATGTAGGCGAGATCAGAAGAAATGTGTCCACAAGACTCAAAGAACACATCGCTTCCATGAAGAACGTGGACAGCGGCAGCTCGGCAGTGACAGAGTACGCTCTCACATCTGGGACGACGCACTACATCAGATTTGACAAGGCACGGATTTTGGCGCGTGAAAAGCACTTTGTGCCCCGCAAAATCCGAGAAGCCATTGAGATTAGTCGTAGTCGTAACTTCAACAGAGACAGAGGGTGGCACCTGTCACATACGTGGAAAACCGTTCTTCATGGAATGCACGTCACCAGTAGCAACAGTGAGGTGGACACCTTGAGTTCCGTCTGCCGGTTAGATGTGGTTTCGTCTGAATAAAACAACCGTGATGAAGACGAAGCCCCCCAACCTAATCCCGCGGCACCACTATGTACACCGCATCATCACCCCCTACCAACATCACCGCCACCGCCGCCGCCGCCCGCTCCGTCCGCCCGCGCTGCACGAGCAGCGGCCCGCAGTGCGAGGCTGAACGCGTCGGCGAGCGCCCCGCGCTCAAGATCCTGAAGAAGGCCTCCGGATGAGGCCGAAACTTATGTCGATCGCTATATCGACATCGCGTAAGTCACGTTAAATTCCCGTTTTTAAATCCATAAACCCAAGAGACCTTAGGTCAAGACCAATACTTAGCGGTTCTACTTTTACTAACCCTAGCCCTATGTGTAATGTAACCCTAGACAAATCAGCTGTGTATTTTCAGCTAGATAGAGGCATATTTTCTTCCTCAAAATAGTATAGAGTTTCAATACACTAAATATTCTTATGAGTATAAAATATTTTTGTAACTTGTTAAACACAATCCAAAATTTCATCGTACCGACGGGACTTGAACCCGCAATCTCCGGAATAACATGTTCCGGTGCTTTGCCAAAGTGCAACATCTCTCGTCGGATTAGAAAACTGTAATGATTTCTTCCGAATGATTAACTTACGTAATAAGTAGTCATAGATGGCGCCACCAATGCATAATTGGGTTAACAAAATGCAATCCACTAATTTCGTCGTAACGATACTTCGCACCGTGGCTTAATTGGCAAAGCACCGGAACATGTTATTCCGGAGGTTTGCGGATTCAAGTCCCGTCGGTACGATGAAATTTTGGATTGTGTTTAACAATTTACAAAAATATAAAGTGTGAAACACTTTAAAGAAACATAATATTTGATTTACGCAGTGCAACATCTCTCGTCGGATTAGAAAACTGTAATGATTTCTTCCGAATGATTAACTTACGTAATAAGTAGTCATAGATGGCGCCACCAATGCATAATTGGGTTAACAAAATGCAATCCACTAATTTCGTTGTAACGATACTTCGCACCGTGGCTTAATTGGTAAAGCACCGGAACATGTTATTCCGGAGGTTGCGGGTTCAAGTCCCGTCGGTACGATGAAATTTTGGATTGTGTTTAACAATTTACAAAAATATAAAGTGTGAAACACTTCAAAGAAACATAATATTTGATTTACGCAGTGCAACATCTCTCGTCGGATTAGAAAACTGTAATGATTTCTTCCGAATGATTAACTTACGTAATAAGTAGTCATAGATGGCGCCACCAATGCATAATTGGGTTAACAAAATGCAATCCACTAATTTCGTCGTAACGATACTTCGCACCGTGGCTTAATTGGCAAAGCACCGGAACATGTTATTCCGGAGGTTGCGGGTTCAAGTCCCGTCGGTACGATGACATTTTGGATTGTGTTTAACAATTTACAAGAATATAAAGTGTGAAACACTTCAAAGAAACATAATATTTGATTTACGCAGTGCAACATCTCTCGTCGGATTAGAAAACTGTAATGATTTCTTCCGAATGATTAACTTACGTAATAAGTAGTCATAGATGGCGCCACCAATGCATAATTGGGTTAACAAAATGCAATCCACTAATTTCGTCGTAACGATACTTCGCACCGTGGCTTAATTGGCAAAGCACCGGAACATGTTATTCCGGAGGTTGCGGGTTCAAGTCCCGTCGGTACGATGAAATTTTGGATTGTGTTTAACAATTTACAAAAATATAAAGTGTGAAACACTTCAAAGAAACATAATATTTGAGTATAAAATAAATTAAACAATATGCTGAGTAACAATCCTTTTTCCAGAATGCAATGAGTTGTGTTGGTGATCATCAGCGATTCTTGGACATCAACAATACTGACGCTAAAAATAATAACAATTACACCATGGGTTTTACAATAAAAGACCAGGGTTATAAGTTTGTGGATATGTCGACTATTTTCTTAGAAAAATATAAAAATATCAAAAAGGTATGGGTATTTTAAAATCCTACTAATATTATAAACGCGAAAGTTTGTAAGAATGTATGGATTTATGGATGTGTGTTTGTTGTGCTTTCACGCAAAAACTACTAAACCGATTGAGCTGAAATTTGATAAGTAGATAGCCTACACCCTGGAATATTACAAAGGATACTTTTTATTCTGATAATTCCACGGAAACGACGTCTACGCGGGTAAAACCGCGAGGCACAGCTAGTTAAACATAAAACTGTTCATTTGTCTGTTGACATAGCTTCCAGACATTTTAAGCACTTATCTTTAAGATAAATATCAACGGCCGTTTTAGGTAATACCAAGATGATGTTAGGAAATACCTTTTAAATCGAGTCGTTAACGGAGAATATTGCTCTGAAGATAAGCTTATTTAAAGAGTTGCTTGTAGTATTTTGAGCACTATAAAGTAAACCTAAAATATTTCTTAATTTTAGGTTCTCCAAGCAATGGTTAGTGACGGTATCGCAAAAGGCTACGTTCGACCAATCACTTCTGTAGTATATTCACCATCAAATATTAGTAGAGCATTCCGATTGCTGTCTCAAAACAATAACAGAGGCAGAGTGCTAATTCATCTGAGAGATCTTGAAATAACGAAGAAAGAATTTGAAGTTATACCAAGGTAATTATACCATAATACCTTTACAAAAATAAACATTAAAAAAAACGTGTGTACGAATAACATTATTTTTAATATTTCCAGAACATTGTTTTCTTCAAGCAAAACATACATTGTTGTGAGTGATGGCTCTCAACTCAGTACTGAATTAATACATTACTTAGTTCAAAGGGGAGCAACACGTATAATAGTTCATGTCAATCCAAAGAAAATGAATGGATATTTTTATGTCCGATATGCGTAAGTTGTAATTGAGTTGTATGTAAGCGTATAGCCTAATAAGTCAATACGCTTACATGCAACTTAAATACTATAACTGTGAATAATGTATCAATAGAGAAAAATAATATATTCAAGACAATAACATTTAATATCATCATATCAAATAAATTTAGCATTTTGATAAAGACTATACTATGATAATATCGTTTAAAAACTAAAAAACAACCGACTTCAATGCCGCGCTATTCATTTTCAGTACCAATTTTGAGATGTTTATCTCAATATCTCTGGAGATACTTATCATACCTCGATAAAATTACCATGATACCACACTTGGGATATCTCCTTTCGAACAAAAAAAGAATAATCGAAATCGGTTCATAAACGACGAAGTTATCCGCGAACAAACATAAAAAAAATAATAATAATAAAAAAAATATATATATACGGTCGAATTGAGAAACCTCCTCCTTTTTTTGAAGTCGGTTAAAAACTACGAAAATTACTTTAAATTAATCGTTTTCAGATCATGGAATGCTGTAGGAGCTACAATTGAATTTAACTCAGATGATACACAAACTGAGTTGGGTTGTAAACATTTAATAAACAACGCAAATAAATCAGGAGCCATTGATGGAATATTCACAATTATAAATGACACTGAAAATAACACTAATATCATAAATGATGACAATGTTAACGCTGCGCTAGTTGTTTCTAATTTGGATCTTGTTTCACGCATCTGTGGTGAATTAAGGTAACGCATGAAAAACACAATCCTAAGGAATATAATGTTATGTTGGAATAAGTAAATCAACACCAATGTTATATTACAAATGCGAAAGTCAGTTTCTATGTTTGTTTGGGACTTCTTCACGGTCAAACGGTCGAACCGATTTAGCTGAAACTTTGCCTATAGCCAGTATTATGGATTAGGCTATTGGATGCTTTTTAACGCAGGCGAAGCTGCGGGGCCAGCTAGTATTACATATATTATAGACGCCAAGTCATGCCAGCGAGTGCAGGGTTACTACCTACTATTTTTCGAAGCACTTCGTTGATTTTTAGGGTTCCGTAGTCCTGACAAGGAACCCTTATTCGTCATGTCCGTCTGTTTGTCTGTCTGTCCGAGGTTTTGCTAAAAGTTTGTAAATACTATAAAGCTGTAATTTTGTGGGGGTATGTTTATATATTACGCCAATAAAGTGCTGAAATAAAATTGTGAAAAATATTTTATTTTAGGGTAGCTCCCCTTTATGAAAAGTGGGGATGATTTTTTTTCATCGTCTACCCCATCGTGTGTGGTATCGTTGAATAGTTCTTTTAAAATGACTTAAGGGTTGCGAATACCATTTTTCTATTGAATGCTCCATTTACGAAATATTAAACTTTAAAGTCAAATTTCTGTTCCAGTAGGGCGGCATTGCTATGTAATTATCATCATATTCCCAATAATTAATTAATTATTATTATTAATACATTGATCTTGATTATTAATAAAACTTATTATATAATATAACTATTAAATGTATTCGTAAACACTTATTATTTACGTACACATATACTTTTCAGGTACTTTGTAGTCATCTCTGCTAAATCGTGCCATACTACAAACGAAAACATTTTTTTAGACATTGAGAAATATTGTTATAAGAGGCAAGAAGAGGGGTTGCCATCACTTTTCTTACAAAATATTTTGGAGGATACGGTATGGATTAAAAGTTTTGTATGTATGTTTAAATAAACATCTAGGTAAAACGAAAACTTCGCATATTTTTTAAAGAATATTACATGCACGGAAGCGTGTGATTTTGACATTGTCTAAAATCGACCTCAATAATTCTTTTGTCATATAAAAAAAACACTTATTTTTACAATTTTGTAAGACCGTAATTTTGGTTTTTAAGAATAGCATATCCAATTGCAATGACAAAAATAAAAAATACTATTGAATAGAATTATAAATAAAATAGTATGTATTTAAAAAAAGCTTTATTCTGCTTTAGCAGAATATACATATACATTTCAAAGTTATGTAAAAAACTTGGTAAACCAAGTTTTTTATTTTTTTAAGTATCAAAATTGGATCTATTGTGGTCTAATTCTGCCACTGTAATATCTCTTTAATGTCAACTCTTATCTATCAGGTATTGGAAGCAAAATCATTGTCGACCATATTCAATGCTATGGAATCAAGTATCAAATATAACTATGGCAGCGTACTCTCAAATGTCAGAAATAATACAGAAAATTATACCAAAACTTCTAAAACCAATTTCAGTGTTGGTTTACAAGCATTCTTTACTCATATTTTAAAAAATGAAATAACTGCAGCAGAACCTATTATTCAAATGAAAACAAAATCATCTATTGAACTTAAGGTAAGTATCATAATATATCTAAATCAATTTAGACAAAGTCATGTCACATACAACAATATAAGCCAGTTTTGGCATCGCCAAACAGTTCCTGAGGAGTGTAAGAGAGACATGAGCGGGGAGTTGTTTTAAGTGGCCTGCGAATGATATCAGAGTCTGGATTTTTTCCAACATGGTGACGCTCACACCTTCGGCGAATACGGGGGCGCTTAACAGGCACAACGATTCGCGATCCATAATCCTGGTATGAGAAAGCGAATCTGGGATTTGACTCTGCGGCTTTCAAACTACAGGGAAACAGTTTACACTTGGCAGTGTTAACATCTAAGCCTAGTTTCTTTAGTGCCGGAAAAAGTAACTTTACATCCTTCTCCACCGCGTCAGGGCTGCCGCCGATGGCGCCGTCGTCAGGTACCAGATGTTGAGAGGCGCCTGGAGAGATGATATGGCTTTATGTATCGCGAGGCTGAATATGAGAGGGCCCAAGGGATCTCAAATGACAGACAAGTACAAGGGTCAGTTATTTAATCAGATAGGCATCTGATTAAATAACTGACCGAGCGAAACTTTCAGCTTGTGCAAAAATGCTTTCGTATGTGCGTAATGCGTTGTCCGGATTTCTGGATGTCTGTTCTCTACAAGTTTTTTCCCCAACCCCAGCATGGTGGTAGGACACTATCCTAGTGTCCGCCTGGCCAGCTAGAACCCTCAAGTTAGAAAATCTGCTAATGCGTTCCAGCAGCTATCTTTGAGAGCCAGTTCCCATTCTAGGCCTAGCGTGCTTACCATCTTCGACCGCATCATCATTTACTTACAGAGATAGTGGTCAAACGCTAACCTATAATATAATGAAAAAAAGGTTCTATAGGAAGGTTCGATAATTTTTGTCGATACACTTTTTGTTTTTTTTTAATGGTGGAAATAGGTCAGTGCCGGATTTAAATTTTTTATTAGTGTACGCCACTTTATTTTCGTCGCCCCATGTAACGTTTGTTTTTTTATATGGCCTACCCACTATTTACTTATAATGTGTTGTCGCCGAGTGGTTTAGTCAAAAGGAAAATAAGGGAAAAATCATATTAACAAGAAAGTTATAACCCGGGCGCAGCTGCAGGGCATATCCATTAAATAGCTTTAACATGTCGCAGTAACTATGAAATTAATGATGCTGATTTTGATGTTGCCCTGACTACAGTAAAGTAAATAAACTGGCCAAGTGCAAGTCGGACTCGCACTCGTAGGGTTCCGTAACACAGTAGAGTATTCTATTACTATAATTTTTCGCAACTACAAAAATAACTTTGTTTTTCATAGTGTTTGTATGAAAAACAAAGTTATACTTGCGGTCGCTATATCTCAACAACTGCTGACTGTATCTCGTTCAAACTAATTTTTGTTGAAATTATTTATTGAGATCTACAGAATATATTTTGTTCTAGATTTTTCACTCCCTTACTTTAGAAGTTAGAAGGGAGGGGGGGACACACATTTTATCACTTTAGACGCGCCTATCTTTTAAATGATTGACTTTGAGAAAAAATGATGTTAGGTACCTCAATATTATTTTTAAAGACCTATCCATAGACACCCCACACCTATAGGTTTGATGAAAAAAACATTTTTCTTGTTCCATTTCCATGTATGGGATGCCCCCCCTTAAACTTTTATGTTTTTTATTTTTGTACAAAAATCGGAAAGCGGTTCACAGAATACATCTACCTACCAAGTTTCAATTCTGTAGTTTTAATAGTTTCAGAATAAAATGGCTGTGACATACGGATGGACAGACAGACAGACAGACAGACATGGCGAATCTATAAGGGTTCCGTTTTTTGCCATTCGGCTACGGAACTAAGGTTCCGTAGCAAAAGACTAAAGACTAAAGCGAAATAGTTTTATCCAATCGGTTGGTCTATCACCGAACTGAAGTAATATAAAGACGGCGAGATAATTATTTATAAAAGGTATTAATGCTGTCCATTAAAATGCGTAACATAAAAATTGGCACCATAATCATAATCTTCTAAATCTATCCTGTTAATAGAAATCTAGACTCTTATAAAAGTTTTTATGCACTGTGCCCTGGTTATTATATATTTTTAAAACTAAGTACATATTTTTTGCAGCATGAACTACTCATTGATCCTAAAGGTTCATATTTAATGATGATACCAGGGCTTGACGGAAACTTTAAAGCACTTACTTCTTTATCGGAGGGATTAAAAAAACCAGCAATAACTTTGCAATTAAGTCCAAATTTGGAAGAAAGCATTCCTGAAATGGCTAAAAAGTTGCTTAATGTATGTAAAGGCATCTTTGGAGTACTATAATAATTTAAAATTAAGTTTGAATATGTCAATTATAATTGTTATTGTTTAATTATTTATAGTATGCTCAAAATCGGTACCACTTGAAGTCTCCATTTTACCTAATGGGATATTCGTTTGGAGTAAACGTTGCATTGGAAATGGCTTCAATACTTGAAGCGCAAGGTAAAAACACTATTTTATTAACTTTCTTTTTGTCTTATAATAATAATAATTTTAATGGATAAAAACATTAACAACATCCTTAACATAGATTGAAATTATTAAGTTAATAATCAAATTTTATAATAACTTCTAAATTGAAAGTTTGTGTGTGTTTTTTTTTGTGAGTGTGTATCAGAATGTGTGCGTGCGGATTGTACGCATATCACCAGGTTTTTTTTAAAGCTTCTCTGTTTTTCGTCAGTAAACATTTAAATACTGGTTTTGCAAGGGTATGTTTAATGTTTAATTGACCACCAATCTGCAACTTTTTGCATGCCAATTTAAGCAAGTGTATTCGCTCCATATTTTACCATATAAAATTATGGCTGTGTCGTCAGCAAAGGCAAAACTATCCGTTAGTTTTAAGTTTTTAACCGACTTCAAAAAAAGGAGGAGGTTTCTCAATTCGACCGTATATATATATATTTTTTTTTTTTTTTTTTTTTATGTTTGTTCGCGGATAACTTCGTCGTTTATGAACCGATTTCGATTATTCTTTTTTTGTTCGAAAGGAGATATCCCAAGTGTGGTACCATGGTAATTTTATCGAGGTATGATAAGTATCTCCAGAGATATTGAGATAAACATCTCAAAATTGGTACTGAAAATGAATAGCGCGGCATTGAAGTCGGTTGTTTTTTAGTTTTTAAACGATATTATTTTGACAAAATTCGTTAATATAAGTTAAAAATAAGGTAGGGCCGAGGACTACCTTAAGAAACTGCGTAGAGTATGTCTGCACACTCACTTTTTATATCGTCAACAACTACTCGCTTTAGAGAATACTAGCAGCCCGCCCCGGCTTTGCACGGGTAGAACATATATGCCTACAAAATTTGCATCAGTTTGTTGCATCGAATATAAAATATGAACATATTTAACAACCATCGTCATATTTCATCCAATTTACACAAAACCTTAACGAATTATGCACCTAAACCTTCCTCATAAACACTCTGGCTATTGGTGAAAACCGCATGATAATCCGTTCAGTAGCTATTGAGATTATTGCGAACAGACAGACAGACGCAGTGATGAACTTTGTTTTATAATACTTACGTATTGATATAGGACGGCCCTTTGGCGTAAAGGATAGTTACCATGATTCTGACCCGACGGTCGTTGGTTCTAATCCTAGCTATATACCTACCAATGAAAGTTTTATGTGCATTCATGAATCATGAGTTTTCGTACAGTGGTAGTGGAATCATTAAATCTACCAAAAAGTAGCTTACCACCAAGGAGTACATCTGCCGCCGTAACCTTACGGCGTTCCCCGACGCAAAATGTAGGGGTAATATACGTTTAACGTGTGTATCTGTGTGTCTGTCTGTAGCATCTTAGCACCTAAGCGGATGAACCGATTTTGTTTTTATTATTGATAGTTTTTTTTTATTTGACAGATGTCTTCATCGAGAGTTTTCTTAGCTTTGATTCATGAAAATTCGTTCAATCGTTATAAAATTATGAGCTTTTTTCTAGTTAATTGCGCTATGAAATCAACTTTCATAGGTCTGATCAATTCGAAAATCTTCTTCTTAAACGATATTGTAAGAACATGGAAGCCTCCTGGACTCTACAGAATACTCAAATCCTCACCAACTTACAGCTCAGATTTGAAATGTCGTGTTTAGAGTCATTGGAAAAAGCTATTATACATAGATCAGTCGGGGTGGTTTAAAATATTATATTATATTATTATATATATAGATGAATATTATTTTATACAATAGATCATGTTATTATACTATATTGACTTCAAATTGATTGTGTTCGGTGGGGATCTACAGCATAGCGAAGCTTATAATAATATTTTCGTAGTAACTATGACCTAATCTGTGGTTTCACTGCAAATATTTTA
This sequence comes from Cabera pusaria, assembly GCA_954871355.1. Taxonomy (NCBI): domain Eukaryota; kingdom Metazoa; phylum Arthropoda; class Insecta; order Lepidoptera; family Geometridae; genus Cabera; species Cabera pusaria. Next base: position 5,600,225 of record OX940900.1, on the reverse strand, counting down.
TTAATTTTGCGATGCGTGTTTCTGAAATTCGTGATATCTTCTAGAGTTTTCATTTGAATTATATACTGTAAAGGACAATTTTAATCTATAATATGTGGCCAAGCTAATTAACGTAATAATTTGGATAAGGATTAATACTATATACTTGAAAATAGCCTTGGAAGTTATGTAATATTTTTTAACAAATATTTTAAGATGAAAATGGTTACTGTGAGTCAACCTTAAGAGATAGACATATGCTGCCGCGGACTTTTTTGTAGGTCTTATTAAGTTGTACAACTCTTGCATAGAAAATATTCTTCTATCTATTTTCAATTAAGCAGCGTTCGTAAGAAACGTGTTTCTTCGACCGTTTATTTGCCGACTTAGGTTGCAAATTAGGTCTCCATGAATGTACCTTTGATTTAAACGGGATAATATATAACCTATTTTCATTCCGAAAGTCCATTCTATGTATTAGTGAAACAATTTTTTAAATCGGTTCAGTCGTTTTTGAGCTTACTCATTACAAACATACAAAAATACAAAAATACAAATGTTCTCTCTTTATAATATTAGTATAGACTAGTAATGTGCAACCCACACTGATAGTAAGCTCTATGATTTAATAATAGTAGATTAGTAGCCAAGGGATGTAAGGCATCAATTGCAGCCCGAGATATTTAGGCCCACGAGCGCAGCGAGGGCGCCTATAGTTCGAGGGTGCAATTGATGCTTACACCCTAGCTAACTACTCTGCTATACATCTCGATTGTGAGGTAAGTAGAAAAAAACAGCATTACAAAATAAAACATTTTATTAGTTAAAATTTATAGTGAAATGAGAACAATTTTCAAATTTTATGAGAGTGCAGCTTATTTCTTCATCACTTGCAGAACTCAGGTTTTTTTCCTAATTAGCACGTAATTATAAAAAAATCCCAAAAACAAACAATATTTAAAGTAAAAGTTCTCCATTCCCGCCTTTTTTCATCTTTTTTTTATTTATTTTTTTCAAGAACGAAATTGAGCTTCGCCGTTCGATATTTAAAATTGATGACTATTATACTCGTACGAAGACAAGTCTGAATAGCGAAGCGACCTCTTTTGTCATTGGGCTGAATGCATGAAGTCTATTGCCAGTATGATGGTTAGATGTACGCGAACTTTTTGAAAGAGTGAAGAGTTTTTTTTTTAATTACTTACCGCCCTAGGGCTTTTCTAGGTACGTTATTACCCTAGAGCGCTAATTGGTTACCTACAAGCCCAATTTGGGGGTAATAAGGACCTACTTACCGAATATGAGAGATGTTAAATATATTATTGTTTACAGGCCTAGTTGGTGTAGTGTTCTGCTTAGACAGCAGTCCAGATGCTATGAGAATCCACCTGAATGCCTATTTAGGAGAAATGACCGATGAACAACTACAGAACTCGTTGATTGAACATATTTTCAAACTTTTTGCCGGCATTGAATCAACAGAACTAAAATGCTCACTAAAAAATAGGACAGACTGGAGTGACAAAGTTGAAGTTTTCATAAATCATGTAAAAAAACATGTCACACATACTCATCCGTACCTCAAAAATGTTCTTGAAGCTGCATACAAAAGAATCAAACTGGCCTTCGAGTACCGACCTAAATTCAAGTTAGAGTCAGAATTGGTACTATTGAAAGGAATTCCTCATCCCAATGCTGAAGAACTAAGCAATGATTATAATCTACACAAATACACGACTAAACCTATACAAGTGTTTGACATAGAATCTGATCATGCTTTAGCACATCTGGATTGCAGAGTATCTAACTTTATAAATAGAACGCTTCTATATTAAATTAAATTGATATTAAGAATTAGTCACTAAATAAATTATGGCCATCTATGAATTTGTTTTATTAAAATCAATTGTAGTGGTAGGACTTCTACTAGTCCGCCTGGGCCGTACCACCACTTTGCCAATTAATTTTCAGCCATTAATAAAAATACTTAAAATTTAATAGCAATGACTTATAACGTTATTTTATTTTTTTTATATTTTTTACGATTAGTGCTAACAATTTTATTTTGCTTAAAAAAACACTGACATAAAGCGTACATATTACTCATAAAACTTTCTTCATAATTTTTTTATAAATAGTGTTTAAAAAAAAAATTGTTTAAGCACTAATCGTAAAAATTATGCAAAAAAAAACATTATCAAGTCATCGTATTGTATTATATTGTATTGTCGTGCTAGCATCTGACGTATTTATGTCTGTGCAGTCCTGTACTTGAATAAATTTGTTTTTTTATTTTTGTTATTGTTATTACATTCTAAGTATTTTTGGATATTTTATTACTTCTTAAGCTTTATCACAAAATTCCCTGCAAATAAAAAAATATTGAATAACATTTAATCAGCCAATTTTTTTATTTTATTTTGTTAAAAACCTCCAAAACCTATTTTTGATTTTTCTAAAAATTGATAATTTCCAAATATCTCGTAAATAATTAATTTTCGACCATACATTGAAAGGGCTAAATATGTCACATTTTAGCCCCCTATCTGCTTCTGCCGGGAATACGTCGAAATACCAATAAGCCTGTATAGGTTTTTAATTTATTTATTTTAAATATTGTGTATTGTTATTTATAGTTTAGGCCTAAATTTACTCCCAAGACTCGGAGTAGATGTGTTACTTAAATTCTTTCTAAAAAATAGACATATCCCGTTTAAAGAACTATCGACGCATTTTTGTTATAAAAATAATTTAAATACAAACAAATTGTGTAGATCGTAAGTCAAACGAGTTTCAGCATTCTGAGCAGGTTGGGTTACGCCACTGACTATATAAACACCGTGCGGCAGGTTATACAGGACTCCATTGAAACCTGGTCTCATCTAGAGTACCTGCAACGGTAGCAAGTTTTTAAGCAATGGGTCGCCGCGACTATGACCGTCCAAGTACAAAATCAGCAGACTGAACGAGTCATTTACATCAGGAAAGAAGACAAGAAAACTTTATTGCGCCGAAATTATTAATTGCTCTCTTACAGCAATGCTATTATTATAAGATTTTGCTGGCACGTTGTATGGTGATAAGGCAGGTTCGGGGTACGCAAGTTATTATTCTGAAACAAATGACGTCCCAACTAAAATGAAATCTCTTATATAAAAATGAATGTTTGTCTTTATGTCCTTTATAGAGTCGTAAACAATGCATTTGATAATCTTAAGCAAAGTTGTTGTGCATGAGCCATAGAAAGTTTCTGAGTTAGTACGGTATCGTTACGTTTACCGGGCAGGACCTCGTACTGCCCTGTCTTCTATAAATGTTTAGAAATTAACTGTTTACTCAAAAACTTTTATAATTTATACCGTATTTAAAATCAATTTATATATGCAACTTGTTGTTGTAGTGTTTAAGCGTAAATTGTTTTTGGTTTTCAAAAAATGATTAAAGTTTCAAATACATTTCACCAAACTCCCTTCATTATATGACCTGTTTCAAACTATTGTCATTATTTTATAATAGTTACAAAGTGCAATAGCTGCTCGACAATCGAAAATAGAAGTGCAATGATAGCACCGAAGACTTTCATTGAAAACTCTCAACTCAAGCATTTGTAACATATAATCATATCTTCGCACCAAAAGAGGGCATTATTCAATTTCTACTCGACGTCTCTCGTATAGGCGCACAAAAATCCTTAACACGCCAAAACTTGTACATTACAAAGGACTTTGTCTCGCTACGGATTAACATGGAAATTGAATCAGGTTGCGAGACTTCAGCGACATAAAGATATATTTAGATGTGAATAGTGTTTGAGCAAGTTGTGTGTAGGCAAGTGCTCGCATTGATAGTTTATTATTTTTAAATGTGTTGCCTAACATCTTACACCTAACGATGTGTTCCGAAAGCTGACTTGAGAGCCAGTTCCTATTCTAGTTCTAGTTGGCTACTTCGTTGACGTTCATAATAATATATGTAGTCATTTTATTACCAACAAGAAAATAAAAGTGATCAAACGCTTCAAAATTATAGTTATTAATTATACTTTTGTGATTAAAAAGAAGTTTTTTATTGTATAGTACATACAGTTCACAACAAACAGTAGTGAGTAGTGTTGGTAGTGTATTATCATTATACAAATTCACGATAACTATAAATCTTAAACTTTTCCACATAATCTTTTCTTACATCTATTTCCTTTAAAGCAACGTTCGTATCTTCGGCCGCCTTATTGTGGACTTAAGTTGAAAAATAGGTCTCCACGAATATACCTATAATTTAAACGGAAAAATAATTGTAGCCCATTTTTATTCTGAAAGTCCATTCTATACACAAGTGAAAGAATTTTTAAAATTGTTGTAGAAGGTTTTGAGCCTATGCATAACATACATCCAAGATCTCGATAAAATTAAAATGGGACCACGTCGGAAACGTATCCTACCAATTAAAAAAAGAATCATTTGAATCCGTTCACAATTGATGGAGAAATCGCGTAACATACACACAAAAAAAAAAAAAAAAAAAAAAAAACATACAGACGAATTGAGAACCTCCTCCTTTTTTGTGAAGTCGGTTAAAAAATACAAATGTTATCTCTTCATAATGTTAGTAATAGATTAAATCTGAAATAAATCAACTCTACCGACTACTATCCACGTCTAAGGAACCATTTAGCTACAAAGCTTTGCGAGTCTACTTATGGTACGGACTTGTTTTTCGTATATCCAAATGGAGAGCACTTGCATGCAGGATTGTATTTTTGGTGTTGCGACCACTAATTGGAAGATCTCTGTGAAGAGCTGTATAAATATAGAGTATTTAAAATGGTTCGTCAAAATTACCCGAGGTAAGAGGCAATGTTTGAAACACGAAAACGTAGATAGATAGTGTAGGCTCTGGAATAAAACATAGGCTAATCTTATTTTTGAAAATTCACCCCTTAATTAATAATATCTTATTATAAATAATCTTATTTTTGAAAATCAACCCAAAATAAATAAATTGATTTAATTATTAAGGGGTTATTTTCAAATAGGGTAATATAGTTCCCATGGAGAATTTTATTATTTGGACCGATTTACTCAAAGCTCTGTAAAAATAAACTTTACAACAAATAAATGATATACGTATTTATAATTTTTTCAACTCTACCTCAAGAGGGGGTGTAACTAAGTTTTTTTTGAAAAAAAAAATTGAAAATTCAGTAATTTTTGTACGTAGGTATCCGTTTTCTCTTTCACGCAAAAACGGCCAAACGGATTTAGATTAATCTATACTTCTATACTAATATTATAAAGAGAGCATTTGTATTTTTGTATTTTTGTATGTTTGTAATGATTTGGCTCAAAAACTACTGAACCGATTTAAAAAATTCTTACACTAATACATAGAATGGACTTTCGGAATAAAAATAGGCTATATATTATCCCGTTTAAATCAAAAGTACATTCGTGGAGACCTAATTTGTAACCTAAGTCGGCAAAAAAACGGTCGAAAAAACACGTTTCTTACGAACGCTGCTTAATTGAAAATAGATAGAAGAATATTTTCTATGCAAGAGTTGTACAACTTAATAAGACCTACAAAAAAGTCCACGACAGCATATGTCTATCTTGGTTGACTCACAGTAACCATTTTAATCTTAAAATTTTTGTTAAAAAATATTACATAAATTCTAAGGCTATTTTCAAGTATATAGTATTAATTCTTATCCAAATAATTACGTTAATTAGCTTGGCCACATATTATAGATTAAAATTGTCCTTTACAGTACATAATTCCAATGAAAACTCTAGAAGATATCACGGATTTTACATACACGCATCGCAAAATTAACAAAATATTTGCAGTGAAACCACAAATTAGGGCATAGTTACTACGAAAATATGATTATAGTTTTAGCTATTCAGTAGATCCCCACGATCACAATCAATTTGAAGTCAATATAGTATAATAATATGATTTATTGTATTAAATAATAATGATCTATATATATATATATCTATAATAATATAATATATTAAACCACCCCGACTGATCTATGTATAATATTTTCATTAAAAGCATTCCAATGACTCTAAACACGACCACAGAATAATGTATAGTACAAGACACGACATTTAAAATATGAGCTGTATGTTGGTGGGATTTAAGTATTCTGTAGAGTCTAGGAGATGTCCCAGCATCAGGTCAATGCTTCCATGTTCTTACAATATCGTTGAAGAAGAAGATTTTCGCATTGATCAGACCTATGAAAGTAGATTTCATAGAGCAATTAACTAGAACAAAGCTCATAGTTTTATAACGATTGAACGAATTTTCATGAATCAAAGCTAAGAACACTCTCGATGAAGACATCCATCAAACAAAAAAAACTATCAATAATAAAATCAAAATCGGTTCATCCGGTTGGGTGCTAAGATGCTATAGACAGACACACAGATACACACGTTAAACGTATAATACCCCTACTTTTTGCGTCGGGGACTTACGCCGTAAGGTTACGGCGGCAGATGTTCTCCTTGATGGTAAGCTACTTTTGGTAGATTTAATAATCCCACTACCTCTGTACGAAAACCCATGATTGAATACCCATAAAACTTTCATTGGTAGTTATAATATAGCTAGGATTAGAACCAACGACCGTCGGGTCAGAACCAATAGCCAGAGTGTTTATGAGGAAGGTTTAGATGCATAATTCGTTAAGGTTTTGTGTAAATTGGTTGAAATATAAAGATGATTGTTGAATATGTTAATATTTTATATTTGATGCAACATACTGATGCAAATTTTGTAGGCATATATGTTCTACCCGTGCGAAGCCTGGGCGGGCTGCTAGTTTCATATAAAGATATAAGTATATAACCTGGATTAACACAAATAATACTTTTTACCGCAGGCGAAGCTGCGTGCCGCAGTTAGTTCTTTAATATACCTTGGTTGCATTTCAGAATCCAACTTTTTTTTATTTGCAAAGAATTCGTTAGTTTTTATAGTTATAAAACAGCAAAACGTTGTCTTAAAAATAAGAAGAAAAACCATATTAATATGATAATAATAAAATACTTCACACAACGGATTTTTACATAATTTATTAGAAATGTTTACACACATTTTACCAGACACGTCTAAAGACGTGTATAAAAATCGTAAAGCAGTTTATACAATCTGTTGCAACATTTTCTCTTGTGTCTTTTTAAAAACGTTCTCTAATTTTTAACCGACTTCACAAAAAAGGAGGAGGTTCTCAATTCGTCTGTATGTTTTTTGTTTTTTTTTTTGTGTATGTTACGCGATTTCCCCATCAATTGTGAACGGATTCAAATGATTCTTTTTTTAATAGGTAGGATACGTTTCCGAGGTGGTCCCATTTTAATTTTATTGAGATCTGATTAGTATCACCAGAGATATGGAGATAAATACCTCAAACATAGGAGAATGTACTAGTTTTAGTAGAAGAGTCCCAAGAAGATTATACACAATGGAGATTGCTATTGCATATAAGATATTCTTACGGTAACTGTGAGCGAGATAGAAATAAAGGTGGGGATAATTTTTTTTTTATATCGTATAGGAAAGCGTTTGACCACTATCTCACCTGTTGCTAAGTGATGATGCGGTCGAAGATAGAGAAGTGGACTAGAATGGGAACTGCCTCTCAAGGATAGTTATAATATATATATATAATTATATATTAATAATTATAATAAATAATTATATATAAATATAAATTATTTGTCTTCACAGGAATGTTCTACCGGGCAAAGTCTTGTTAGGGTGCAAACTTTTTTAAACATACCTAATATTTTTTGACAGGACATGACATTTGGCGAAGATGGCGGCCATTTCAGTCCCGCGACACTGCATACATAATTAAATAACTCAGAATTATGAACGTGCTTTGTACCAATCAACACAGCAAAAAAAATTATAAGCATAAAACCACATATTATATAATAGTTACTACGTAAATAATACTCTCCGTTGTTAGGTTGGCTACACAGTGCTTCATAATTCGGGTATCCACAATATAGGGAAGTGCCTTTTATAACGTAGTAGAGTGATTCAGTACTCTGTTGGCCATATGGCGGCAATTAATGTTAATAATCGCAAATAATACTTTATAATATTCATTTTGGAATACAACTAGTCCGTGTTATAAAAGTATTTGGAATTATTGTAATAAAATAGACAATTAATTATCGTGTATGTCAGATGCTTTAATTGCACAGGGCCATTTTGGATATTTCGTCCGTCCGTCCGTCCGTGTGTCTATATGTGCGCACTTTACAGATCTGTATCTTCTTAACCGTTATAGGTACATACTTGAAATTTTCAAAAAGTATATATCCTTCAGTGTATAACGGCCCAGACACGAAATTTAATAGATGCATGTAATTTCATTAAAACTTTTTTTGCACTAAAAAGGGTAAAATAAGTTATTTTTCAAAAAAAATAAAACCGACTTCATAACCACAAAAAGGCACTCAAAAGCGAAAAATAATTTACTTAAAATTATTATAAGCGTTACCCAATTCTCTATTTGAAGTCGGTGCCAGCCAAGTCTATTGGATATTAGATAAATACTATGTATGTAGTAGTAGTAAGTAGGTACATGTATGTTAGTAAGTAGGTAGATACATGTAGGTATTATCTATCTACTACCTATTAGACTTGGCTGGCACCGACTTCAAATAGAGAAGTGGGTAACGCTAGATAGTGTCCTACCACCATGCGGGGGTTGTTGATTTCTTAATGATGTTTTTCCTTCACCGGAGGGCCACTGTGAAAAGCGCACAGACATTTTTCAATAGAAAAATCCATTGGTGCACGGTAGTTTGAACTCGGTACCTCTGGCATCAAAGCCAACTGTTCACCCGATTACGCCACCGGGCCCTCGGCCTAGTAGGTACATAATGAATGTCGTAGGCAAAAGGATGTCCACAGAAGCGACGGCGAGCCGACCTCGACGCCATCAAAGGAAATAACCTAGAACTAAACGTGATAATTTATGAGATATGGGAATTACATTTGAACGGCAATAAAGACAGGTTAAATACAATAAAAATATATGTATTGAAACAAATTTTCCTGTTCGTTCATTCTCCATGTAAGCAGTATACCCGACCAAAATCAATATCAACTGAGTAAGAGGTAAATTTTCATGAGTTACGGTAATAGTAATGCTTACGCACAAGGGTAAGAAATATGTGACGAGCGTGTTCTATTTTTACGATGATACGATGGTATGATATCAGGGGATCCCCTGGTAATTTACTTGAAAAGTATTTTAGCATCCTTTGGCTTGGCATTGTTTCCTATATTCCTCTTCTATCATACATTCTACCATGCGTGGATGTGATTATTAAATGATCTCTATAGGTTTAACAAACTCATCTCTCTCATCTTCTCATCATACAACTATAAAAAAGATCAAATTACAGTTTTTTTAATATCATATAGTATCTCATCTCACTCTCATTGGTAAGTCACGCTCCTGTTGAGGAAGGTAGCTCACACTAGGTCTAAAATGGTAACTGGCTCTCAAAATTATGTTAGGTAGTATTTATGTAGGTTAGTTAACAAGCAAACCTTAACTGGGCTTATCTATGTGATAGCATTTCAATTAATGGTAGCTTGCTTCTATATTTTATTTAAGGATCGGCCACACCGGCACGTCCTGCGATCTACGGGCGTAATCTCAGTACTTTTCAATTGTTTTCTGATCGCGTTTGGTGTGAACCAGTCGGTACAAATACTACTACGCAATCTGATCGCCGCTTAGATCGCGCATCCAGGACGCTGCGGTGTGCCCGTACCTTTAGTGTCACCATTTGTAAGTAATCAAACGCAAAATACAAATTGACAAGCCATGAATTGGTTTACTCCGCAAGAACGCGGAATAATTGTTTCAATATTTTTGCGCAATAATTTGTCGGTTGTTTTGGTGGAGCGTGAATTTCGTCGCGGATTTCCTAGCCGTCCGACACCAACAGCCTGGACAAACACTGCGGCATTTGGACACTCGCCTTGAAGTGACTGGGACAACACGAGATGTTCCCAAGGCTGGCCGGCCCCGGAGCAGCCGTTCTGCTGAGAATATCGCTGCCGTTGCCCAAGATGTCAGAGAGGAGCCCAAAACATCGACCGGACGACGTGCCACGCATTTGGTCATTAGCCGGCGGTCCCAACGCAGAATTCTGGTGAAAGATGTATAGATGTTCCCTTACAAAGTGCAGACAGTGCATGAGCTGTTAGCTGTTGACCGCCAAACGCGTCTAACGCTGAAGTCATCCCGAATCTCAGCGAAGGCTGAGATTCGGGATGGGATCGGACTTGAAAAATCGTCCACCTCTTCAGGTGGACGATTTTTCATCGAAAATTATCATGAGCGATGAGGCTCATTTCCAACCTAGTGGTCAAGTGAATAAACAAAATTATCGTTTCTGGGGCACCGAAAACCCGTGTATCACTCACAAAGAGCCATTACAACCGCTCAAAGTTACTGCGTGGTGTGCTGTTTACGCTGGAGGTTTCATCGGGCCATTTTTTTTGAGAACGCCGCGGGCCAAACGACGACTGTGGACGGCGCGCGCTACAGAGCCACGATTACCGATTTTTTTCATCCTCAATTGGATGAATTGGGACTGGAAAATAATATGTGGTTCCAACAAGACGGTGCAGGAGACTCTCGAAGCTCTTAAAGAGAATATTCGCCAGGAATGCGAAAACCTGTCCCCCGAAGCAAGAGTGATGGAAAATTCCACAAAACGGCCCCGTATGGTCATCAACTCTGGCGGCGGCCACTTGACCGATATCATTTTCTCAACTTAATGGAATAAATTCTAATGGATTAAGTAAACAAATAATGCAAGCTGAACCAAAGTTTTTTCATAAAAAAAAATTTAAGCAAAAGATCATCGAATGATTACTTCTTTTGCCCCACCCTGTATAAGAAGATAGATAGAAGATATACATATTAGCTTTGTAGATAGCTTGAATGTTTTATTAGTAAATATATTGCCGCTCACAGAACATAAAATCCACAACAGTTATAAATTCCGGCCTGTTCTTTTGCGGGAACCTATTACGTCGATGATAACGGTTAAGCATCGGGCACGCTTCGGGGAACAAAATAAATTTCCCAATAGACCTTAAGCACTTTCGAATCGAGATTTGGAACGTATGTGGGGCCATTTTATTTATATCTTGAACTTGGCTTTAGAGTCTATGAGGGTTGAAAGTGGCGCTGATAAAATACCTGCATAACTGTTACGCAGACATTGGCTACTTATAAAATTAACCCGTACTCTTTACCATTGAAGTAATAGCACAGAATAAATAATAGTACTGTAATAGTGACATCAAGTTACAATGTAGTATGATGAGATGTTATTCAAGACTTCTAGTTTAATAGTTATAAGAACAGTTTATGTTTTTGTAGTCAAAAACGAGCATTTGATCACTACACCTGCTGGTAAGTGACGATGCGGTCGAGGATGGTAAAACACTAGGCCTACGATAGGGTTGAGGTCTCAAGGACAGCTGCCGATAATAGATATAAATGTATTTGATGAAGATGATAAGAAAATTGCAAAGAAAATGTCCGACGTATGTCCGGCTGTTTTCCTCTACAGATCGCATTTTTCAACTGATTCTCGTGAAATTTTGTAATAATTATATAGAAAGATTTTTTAACGATTTAGTTTTTGAATGTTTTTTTGAGTTAGAAACGTAAAAAAATCATATATCAGCATTTTTGAAATGTTCAAAAATGTCACAAAACAGTTTTGTTATCCTCATGACCGGACAACTTTTTCATCTTACAAACTTCAAGAGGCTGTCCAGCGGTGTTTATAGCTCACAAAATCACTGTTTATTTATTTTTAAGATATTGATGATAAGGATGTGCACACCAAGGCATTGTTCTATTTGCATTATTCTCTATTATGCTCTATTCACCTTTAGTTTTTCAAATTTAAATGGGACCAATTGGGAAGCATAAACTCTCAAACAAAAAAAGTTTTTTTTTCAAATCGGTCATGATTTTGACGGAGTTCTGAGGTAACAAACATAAAAAAACAGTCAAATTGAGAACCTCCTCCTTTCTAAATTCGGTTAAAAAATTAAAAAGAAGTGATACAGATGTACAAACTTCGTAATATTAAATTTGTGTTAATCTTTATGTTGGTAAATAAAACATATAAGTCTATCTATATATATATATATAAAAGAAAGTCGTGTGTGTTAGTTACTACACTTATAACTCAAGAACGGCTGGCCCAATTTTTAAGATTTTTGTATTTAAAGAATTGTTTTTGTAAGGAATAGAATAATATGTGTTAAAAACTATGAATAATTAACCTAAAAAAATTATATAAGTAAAAATATTTTGCCAAAATGTTCCTGGGTTTCAAAACTGCGGTGGTTATACTCTCTTTGATGCTTACAAGCAATCAAGACAATACTAATCAATGCCTAATCAATTTTATATTTTGTCAGAATGTAGGTAAATATAGAGATATGCAAGAATGTGATAGCCAATTTATGAGGACCTTATACAGTCTTATCCATAAGGCAATAATATATTAGACAGTTATTCATGAAGTAAGTATACTTATTCAGAATTAAAATTAAATACTGGTGATCATACTCAATCGAACTAATGTCAAGTTAATAACTTATCTTTAACAATAATAACATTGTTTCATTCCATCATGTCTTGCTGACACGCGGTTGAAGTACTTGATTATTGTATTTTTATTCTATTTCTGTATTGCCATAATGCATTACTAAACTTAATATCTCTTTTGTATTCATTGTATTAAGTTCATCAAATGGTAACACTACATTCATTGTCTGTTAGGTGGTACGAAGTTCGCCGGGCCAGCTAGTTATTTATATATTCGTAATCACCGTTAAAAATTCTTTATTTTCATACCACACTCGATGTATTTTGAAATCATTCCTTTTTTTAGATTACTTTTTGGCGCCAAAATCCTTAATTTTGTTTATTGTAATTTTGATGTACCCAGTTTACTTCTCACAACTAAGACAAATCTATTGACACTACTCACGTAAAAATGCGACAAGCCGTTTAGGCTCTAGGGCGTGCCAAAGAAATATATATACATACATACATACACTCGAAAAACATAAACCTCCTTCTTTTGCAGTCGAGTAAAAACTAATTAACCGACTTCTAACGTTAACTAAACTAACCTTTATTAAACCATACAATTAAATACCGTCCATCAATTTGATGATTTAAGTACCTATTAAACATCACGACGCAAACATTTTTAAAACCATCAAAATGTTAACGGATTATGATTTATGATTTTACGATTTATGATTTGAATTAAGCAGGTAAGAAAAAGCGATATAAGTGGTACTAAAATTACTAGTAGGTAATTATTTTATCTTTATAAATGGATTCAGACCACAGTTATTCAAAATGTATAAAAAAGTGTGTAGCAAAAAAATTTTACTTACATAAAAATCAAAATGGATGAATTATTACCACTGAAGAAATTATTTGTAAAAGGTACATAATTAGTTTTAAATATAAGTAAAAAAAGAACCATGGCCAGAAACATATGGGCTCAGTCCCTTCCCTCCAACAGACATGGTGAGTGGAATCATTTTTGCCCAAGGTCCTTTCATCATAATCATCATCATCAGCCTATCTCTGTCTACTGCTAGACATAGGCCCCACCAAACTAAATAATTTTACAAATAAATATATGTTTCTATGTAACCGTAAAAATATGTGTCGTCGTCCTTCCGAGCATACCAGGGGTCTTGTATATTGGTTTCGCAACGAAGTGAGCCAAGGCAATAACTCATAACTGGCGAGTGACCAGGGCTCAGGCTAGATCACTGGCAATCCCAGGGAGGCCACCCAGTCAGATGATCCTTTCACATTGCGGTTAAAAGTTACCAAAGCAATTGTAACTAAGTTGGTGTAACTAGGTAACACTTAGGGAAATATGACATTTTAATATGAATCACATTTATAGTAGGTTAAATCTGCTTATTCAAACTTGCTTCCAATGGTGTTATATGTCCTAACCTATGTGCGAAGACAGCGGTGAGATATCATGAAAACCGAGTTGTATGAAAGCTACATACATCATACTCATTTATCGTGCCAAATCATAAAACACGTTTAGGATATATTTTCGGGTCGGTGAGTTAATTAATTCACGTCAAAATTATGACCAGTTTGAGCATGGTTAAGAATATTTAATGATTATAGCTTGATAAAATCATATTATCATAATTTCATATTTTATTTTTATTTTAATTTCTCTTAGGCTGGCATTTGACCACTATCTCGCCTGGTGGTAAGTGATGGTGAACACGCTAGGCCTAGAATACTTGTGGAATTATGTCCTTTACATATTATTAATGTCGCTCCCGCTATGTACGCTAAGATCTATAAAACTACGCAACGAATTTATATGCGGTTTTCATCAAAAGATAGAGTGATATAGGAGGAAGGTTTATAACTAGGATTAAATGCGGGCAAAGCCGCGGGGCACAGCTAGTAAACTATAAAAGTAACACAATTTGACTCCAAAAGAATACCTCAGTGTGAAAGCGCAGTAAATCCGGACATATTGCAATATACGATTGTGTGAATTGTCCCTTAATATCCGAGCTCAGTACGACCGTATTTTTATTTAGACTTTCGCGATGTGAGCGATTTAAAGGACTTAGTGAAGCTATTTTATTGAGACTCTTAAACCTTATAAAATATTGGTTTTACAATGAAATCATGCAAAAATATTGTTTGAGGTGGTGTAGCAAGCTAATGATAAAATAAAAAAAAATTATAGCACGGATATGGCGAAACATCCCCTTTAGATTTGAAACAGGTACAACTGGCCCAGTCTTAAAAACTGTCCCGGGCGAATCTAATCTAATCTTAATCGGAATTAACATTTTGAAAAAAGAACATCTCGCCTGCGGGACAGAATTTGAGAAGGCGAGATGTACTCTAACTCAGTGTAGTGGCTTTGATTCCAGAGGTACCAATGGATTTTGGATGGACACCAATGGATTTTTCTATCGAAAAAAATATGTGCGCTTTTCACAGTGGCCCTCCAGTGAAGGAAAAACATCGTTAAGAAACCCCTAATGTACCCCCGTATGGTGGTAAGACACGATCTAGTATCCACCTGGCTAGCTACCACCCTCAAGTAAGAAAATCTGTCGCCAAACATCTAATGTGTTCCAGCAGTTATCTTTGAGAGCCAGTTCCTATTCTAGGCCTAGCGTGCTTACCATCCTCGATTGCATCATCACTTACCAACAGGTAAGATAGTGGTCAAACGCTAGCCTATAAGGTTTATAAAAAAAGGTAAATGCTGAAAAGGGAAACAACATTTTTTCAACAGTCTGTATTAGTATCAACTAGCTGTGCCGATGTTTTTCGCGATATTGAAACTGATGAACTTGCTTCGTGGTAAAATTTCTCAAAATTTGAACTCGTTTAAGAACGTTTTCTCTTTATAATATTAGTCCTTGATCTGGATATTATTCTGGATATTGATCGATTTCTAGCCATTATTATTTTAGATATACAAGCGTTTCACCACTATTTGACTTGATACAAATCGCTTATCTAGAACCTAAATATATAATATCGTATTGAGTATTTGTACATCTAATATTAGAGTTTTTGACGTTTTAAACTGTTCTTACATTAAAGTAAAACTAGAACTGCATTGATGATGGATATAACTTTGCTAGAACGGATCAAAATCTTGCGACTTCGACACATGTTTCGCTTCGCGAGATATTATCATCCTGAGATTTTGAATCTTTTCGAATTATTTTTATCCTATTATTATTTTTATCCATCAGATAGGTTTGCTTTTGTCGAGTATCTTGCTTGGTGGTAAGCAATGATGTGGTCAAGGATGGTGATCACACGTTATAGTGGGTGATTTTGTTTATGATAGAAAGAAACAAAGAAAAAAGAAAGCAAACAGTTTATTTGACAAAATCAACACAAACAGTATCTTAAAATTTTTAATAGGTATACATTAAGTAAATACTTATGTAATAATGTAAACTTTTTTTTTGTTATAATTGATGTGAAAGTGCTTGACCACTTTCTGCTGTTAAGCAGCGATGTGATTGGTGATGCAGCGAGCTACCCAGAAGTTACCTGTTTGCTTTTAAGGGCCCAGTGGCGTAATCTGGAGAACGGTCGGCTTTGATGCCGTGGTACCGAGTTCAAACCGCCGTGCACCAATGGATTTTTCTATCGAAAAATTTATGTGCGCTTCTCACAGTAGCCCTCCGGTGAAGGAAAACATCGTTAAGAAACCAACAACCCCCGCATGGCGGTATCTAGTGTCCGCCTGGCCAGCTACCACCCTCAAGTTAGAAAATCTGTCACCAAACATCTAATGTGTTCCGGCAGCTATCCTTGAGAGCCAGTTCCCATTCTAGGCCTAGTGTGCTTACCATTTTCGACCGCATCATCACTTACCAACAGGTGAGATAGTGTTCAAACGCTAGCCTATAAAATATATTTAAAAAAAAAAGTGACAATTATCGGGAAGCACGGACAAAGCAAGGAATTTCATTCCCAGGGAGTGAGATATATGCTGATTATGGAAGCAAATAAGGACTGTTATTTCTTGTGTGGCAAATCTATTTGTGCGCATTCATGGAATTTCCACTATGTTGCAACATCTCAGTAACCTGGTTTGCCGATGGAAAACATGGGGATGATGATATGATATGATATGATATTAGTTCTGGGTAGCACACTCTCCAAAATGTATCCAATAAAAACCGATAAACAAGCACTTTTGCGGCGAAGCCCAAGGGTTTAGAACATTTGTTTACTAACTTGTCACAATAAAAACGAGTTAATAAGCACTAAAAATGAGGCTAAGAGCAGATTGCTTGCCAAGAAACTCAGTTTCTTGGTTCTCCTTTCAATTAGTATACATTCTTAATTTTTAATCTGAAATGTGAAATAAATGACACCAATACAAATATATAATATTATTTTAATAGATTTATTCTATTCATTGTATTTATTTAATAAGGCCGTGTATTCAAACCAGACTTTAATGAAATCAATATTACACTTCAATATTAATTGAGTTACAAAGGTTTAATTTTTTAAAATCTTCCAACACTTGACTTTCTAAAAATTTATTGACAATATTTGAAACTCTTGGATCTTGATGAACTAACCCGTGATCATATTCAAGTTTGAAGATATTTATGGGTTTATCTGTATATTGAGATAAGTTATAGTCTTCTGCTAAACTGGCATTAGGATGAGCAATTCCTTTTAAAAGAATAATATCAGAATGTAATTTTATGCAAGGTTTATATTCGAACGCAAGCTTTATTCTATCATAAGCAGATTTAAGGACACTTCGTCCATATTCGGCTGAACATGGAAAAACAGTTTTTAACTCCTTAAGAGTAATTTGAATCTTTTCTTCAAGCGCTCCTAATTTCTCTAAGTCCACTTGCAAGTGTTCGTTCATTTGTCCAGCCATAAGTTTGTACACGTGGTGAAGAACGATGTTTTGTAGCTTATCTTCTGTTAATTTTCCTAAATAAGCGTCAAGGTTAATCTTCAATGCGTCAGGACTACTGTCAAGGCAATATACAACGCCATTGTATCCTAGAAACAATAATTTATAATAAGTTTAAGAACTAAAAGAAGCAACTTCTAATGCCGCGCTATTAATTTTCAGTGCCAAGTTTGAGGTGTTTATCTCCATACATCTGGAGATACTGAACATATCTCGATGAAATTGAAATAGGACCACCTGGGAGGTGTGCCCATTTAAACAAAAAAAAAGATGCCTACGAATTGAGATCCTCCTCTTTTTTCGTAAAGTCGGTTATTAAAACATACACACAAATTAGTAAAATGCTATATTTTGCGCCCAGAGGCTTCATCTGACTCTAAAACTATCCCATGTTTATTTATTATTATCCCATCCCATGTTTACATATAACATAATTTACTTTTGAGAACATCCACAGTGATGTAAAATGTAAAATTCTGGCTATTTATTGTTTTGCTTGCGATAGTTTCTGTTTTGTAGGCGTTATTGCTTAACATCAGTTGAGCGTCCTGCTGGCTTCGTTACCACATGTCATAAGTGGATTTCATAACTTATCAAACTAGAAAAGAGCTCTTCTAATCTTCAAACAGCTGTACGATTTTTTTTTTAATCAATGAACATTCTTGTATAAGTCACCTATAAAACAAAAAAAAAACGCGTCAAAAGCTTTGATGCCACAGACGGACTCACATAGACAAATAGTAACGTCAAACTTATAACGCACCCATTTTTGCGTCGGCGGTTTTAAAATAAACATTCACGATAATATGAACAAATAATTACCTTCTTTTTCAAGTAATACAGCAAGTTCCAATGCAATGTTAACTCCAAATGAATAGCCAAGGATATAAAACTTCGATTTAATGTTTAAAGTTGTTTTTAACACCTGAAAAATAATGCATTAAAAATCATTCCTCAAATGTATTCTATTTAGGCATAAGATTAGGATGTAAGCTTTTTTTCGAAACAAAAGAGCAAATATATATTACGATACGTGTGATTTACGAATAAGTGAGTCTATACTTTGTAGTCTATTATTGCACGGCGTGAAGCTGAAATAAATCGACTATTTAAGTCACGGAAAAGCGTGCGTAAAGTGCGGGTTTAGGTCACACTGTGCTGTGTTTATTATAGCTGTTTCGAGTCAATGCCGCCTAAGGCGCGACATAGTGCAAAACGTACCGTACGCGCGCTGCGCCGATTACCAGTTACGTCCATCGCAGATGAATTCGTCGTTCACTTGCGAATGAGAAGTAAATGTGTGGTACATTTACAGTCATGGATAAACATTTTAATTTGGTGTTCCAACCCACACGACTGTCCATTGAGAACTGAATAACTTCATTAGAACCAATAGGCGTCCGCGCGCGGATATCCGCAGCCGAGAAGTATCACGGAAGGATATCCATCCGCGCCGCGGTCCTGAACGCTCTGTATATGCCTAATGCATTATTTTTACCGTCCGTCGCGGACATCCACGTAAGTCACCCGCGTCGCCCTGAATTGACTCTAACCCTTGCGAATAATTCGCACTAAATACAAGAAATCAGTTGAATTGCTAACAAGATAGCACTTCTAATTTTTCATTAGTATTTTGACAAAATCTATAACTTAAACCACTTGTCTATTTATGTCAATAGCGGCAAAAAAAGCGTTAAAACGCTTTTTGAGTCATTTAATTTGATGTAAAATTATAAAAGTTGTGGCATTCCGATACATAAAAGAAATAATTATAGATATTGTATCGTGTCAAAGGTTATTATATATCGACATAATGTCAAATTCTACTATTTTATAAACATGGTGGATGTCAACAAACCGATTTGAAACCTCTAAGTTTAGCTTGTTGTTTGAGCTACTACTATAAGGCCTTCTACTAGTTAGGTTACCCATTTAGCACCACATTAGTCTCTATATATAAAGCTGTAAGTAGTATTATTAATTAGTAGTAAGCGGCAATGGATAAGGTGTCGGATTAGCGATCGAGAGGTCGTAAGTTCGATCCCCACCAATTGCACTATTGACGTGAACCCACTCCAGCACAAGCATATTTAGCTTAGTTGGAAGGGTTAACAAGAATACTACCAACCCACATTGCTAGTAAGCTTTGAAAAATAAAGTGTTTTTGTAGCCTGAATAGATAAGCATTACCTTTCGAATGTTTGCAGCCATTTCTGGAATACTATCACCTTCCATATCAGGTGCCATCTGTACTCCGACTGCTTGTATCTTTAATCTTTCTGTAGCAGTTTTCAGAATTTCACATCGACCATCGAAGCCTGGTATCACTATAATATGTGACGCATGAGGATCTACAGGATTCTGCAATTACAGCGCAGAAATTATACTTTACCACTCTCACTTTTTAGCTCAGGGTATTGAAGAAACGTGAGTAATTAGGCGTTTTTTGCTCAATCTTATGACCCGTTTTAGATGAGGCTTGAAATTTCAAAAAAATATGTATCGCTAAAGACGTTTTATCAACAAATACTAAAAATAGAATAAAATAAAAAGTTAAAGAGGAAATATAAAAATATTGAATATAGATAAGCCCCCATATAGCGATATAGCATATACGTATATACCCCATAGAATAAACGTATTAGATAGAAACTTTAAACTTGCTCATATAGTGCGTATTTTTATGGCTTCTATAGCATCATATAATAAAAAATAATAAAAAAATAAATAAAGGGAATCTCCGTTGCAAAAAAAATATTTACTTAATACATTTTATTCAATCGGGACTTTACATGTGCAAGCCCGACTCGCACTCAGCCAGTTAATTTTTAGGATAGTACATATATCAATTATAATAATAAAGTTCTTTTTTTCAGCAAATTGCGTGTTATTACTAGCAAATAATTTCGACTGTTAAAGGATGAAACTTACTTCCATGTCGTACTTATTTACTAAAGTAGGCATTGGTGTAATAGGTCGTTGTGTTATAATATCAAGTTCACTGGTCAGTTGTTTGTAGAAAATATCTATGCCGCCATCAAAATCAGTGCTTTGGTTTTTATTACCATTACATAAGTCCATTATACTGAAACAAAATTTGTAATAATTCACTTTTGAGTTCCGTCGGCGTAATGGATAGGATTCTTAACTTCTTAGCGAGAGGTTGCCAGTTCAAATCCAACCACGAGTTTTTGTCCACGGGTGGTGGGAGTATTATCGATGTTTTACCTGACTTGCTACCAAAATGTAGTACCACCATCAAGGAGAAAATCTGCTGCCATAACCTTACGGTGTTCCGGCAGCACACAGCCTTTGAGAGTCAGAGTATTTCTAGTTCTTACGTGTTCACCATCTTTTACTACATTACATCATCGCTTACCACCAGGCGAAATAGTGGTCAAACGCTAGCCTATAAAATAATTATCAATACACAACTAATTTCATACTTAAATAAAAACAATAAGCTAACTGATATTCTGTACTTTTAAATTATGCCCGATTTTGCAAAGGAAAAGGTGTTTTTTTTTTCACGGAGGTATGACTTCTTGTAGATTAGTTGGATTTTGGTTTTAATTATTTTGTTTAGTAGAGTAAGTAGAGTATGGTCGCAACAACAACTAAAATCACTCCATGGTATGTGATGTTACACTTTCATATATATGTTGATTAAAACAATATTAGTTTACTTTTCTCATTAAACAATTATTGCTTACCTTTTGACACTTAGCGCAATAATTGTTTGAGGTGGGTAATCAATTTGAAAAGACGTTTTAATAGCAGCTCTTAGTTCATTCAAAACAATCTCATTCAAATTCAAACTTTCCAATGTCATTTCATTTTCCAAATCTGAAATGTCGCGAACCCCTGAAATCGAATAAGTTATATATTTAAAAATAAAACCGGCCAAGTCGAGCTGTTAGACTCGCCTACCGAGGCTTCCGTACCAAGTTACCAACGTTGGTTGTTACCAATTAAGCTAGACCTCTAAATTGTATCAGCGCTCATATAACTCAGAGGCCTATCTGAATTGGCCGTAATTTTCAACTTTTTTTTATTTTTTGGAATTTTTCCTTTATTTGTGCTGTAAGACCTTGCTTCTTGCAAAATTTCATGATTCTAGGTCAACGGGAACTACCCTATAGGTTTTCGACCCAAAACCGATAGGGTAGTTCCCGTTGACCTAGAATTGTTAATTTTGGTTAAAAGCAAGGTCTTATAGTACAAGTAAAGGAAAAATTCCGAAAAATCAAAAAGTTGCAAATTAAGGAAAATTTTGGTACTTACAAGTTTTCACGAAAATCTAAATTTGCCCATATCTTTTTATCGTGTTGATTCAGGACATAATTTTTTTTTACACCTATTTCAACTTGCTAGGTCTACACGTTCCTGAGAAAATCGGTGGTGACACACGGACAGACATACAGACCGACAGACGGACAAGAAAGTGATCTTATAAGGGTTCCTTTTTACCTTTTGACGTACGGAACCCTGAAAACCGGCCAAGTCGAGTTGGAATTGCCTACCGAAGCTTCCGTACCAACGACTATTCATTTTGTAGTTCGATCCATAGGAAATGTATTAGTGCACCAACTACACTACTAAGTTTGTTTTAGTAAATTAACTTTTTTTAGTTATTACAGTACATATTTACGGTTTTCAGATTTATTCTTATTTATGCCGAATTTCATGATTCTACAGCAACGGATAGTAACCTATTAGGTTTTGATTTCCTTTTGAAATCGCAAAATATGCGTAAAAATTCTATTTAAACGGTCATAATATCTTTTGAACACGTTGACTTACAGGTTTGATTTTTTTACAGCCGAATGATACCGTAGACTCAAGTATTTCATATATGTTTCAATTTGATACCTTTACGGGTTTCTGAGATAAAGGGTCTTGACAGACGAACAGACAGAAAGACAGAGAGATGGATAACAAAGTGATCCTATAAGGGTTTTTTTTTCTTTAATGGTATGGAACCCTAAAAACTATCAAATGTCAAAAATGTCAAAACGAACCAAATGAGCCCAAGCTCGATGCATTTACTTGCAGCTACCGAAAAGTTCCACTATCCATTTTCTGGATAACCAATCAGCTCCAAAATACCAACTAATAATATTGTCCTCTAAACTTCATAAACATACTGAGTTCCAATTCAGAACAACAATTAGAAGTTTGAAGTAAGTAGGTAGTTAGGTAGGACTCTAAAGAGTTTATAAATTATCTTGCAATGTAATAAAATTGAATTTTTATTATAATTATTACGACTTACAATATAATTACGTCATTGTTTGTTAGTAAGTTACATGTGTAGCTAATAAAACATGTTAAAAATGGGATAGTTTGAATGGGAGACAATTTATCTTACCCAATATTCCAGCTACTTTTTTAAGAAAATCTTCTCTGTTTGCTTTCAAATTAAACGTAATAACGTTTTTGTGCTTCATTTTTAGGCTAGTTTCTAAAGAATCAAGGAATGTTGCTATCGTCTGTGGCTGGTTCAATTTTTGGCGGGATTCACAGAGCTGGAAAAAATATTCACAGGTTTACAATGACTAGACTTACCACGTAAAGATAACATTACCGTGACTAAACTGACTGTTTGTTAACACATCAGAACAGACTATACTTTCACTGCGACACGATGAGTTGTACAAAATTAACATGCGGCCTCATTAATGAATATTGATCATGATTGTAATTTAATTAATGAAAAACGTGCAACTATAATAAACCTTGTCTGTATAAATACGACGTCTCTTCTATTAAATCAATCAATCAGTTTTATTTTTGTGAATTTGGCAAAAAGACCTAAAAGATGGACTAAATGAGGATGCCCACGGTCCATACATTTAATGACCTACCTGTCAGTAGATTTTTTATTTAGAAGATGTTTAACAACATTTTATGCCAGAAATTACTTGACATATTACACAAGTATTTATCACGTTATTTCAGACATAAATTGGTAAAAACCAGTTCAAAATTGTGTCGTTAAAACCCATAATGCTAAAGAATAAAAAAGTTTAATTAGTGAAGTGTAATGACAAACGGGTGATTACAGCCTACGCAAATATGCCATCCTTTTCTCGCATATTGCACAGCTGAAAAGGAAAGCAATTGTTTTAATCGTGTGATTTATTCTAACAGTGACAAGTACAGCCAAATAAGTTTCATTATGGCTCCATACGATCAGTGTATTCAGCCATTTTCAAGAATATTTCATGTTTTCGTTGATTCAAGTCAACCCAATTGTGCATTGGTGGGTTAACAAATGCAATCCACTAATTTCGTCGTAACGTTACTTCGCACCATGGCTTAATTGGCAAAGCACCGGAACATGTTATTCCGGAGGTTGCGGGTTCAAGTCCCGTTGGTACGATGAAATTTTGGATTGTGTTTAACAATTTACAAAAATATTAAGTGTGTAACACTTCAAAGAAACATAATATTTGATTTACGCAGTGCAACATCTCTCGTCGGATTTGAAAACTGTAATGATTTCTTCCGAATGATTAACTTACGTAATAAGTAGTCATAGATGTCGCCACCAATGCATAATTGGGTTAACAAATGCAATCCACTAATTTCGTCGTAACGTTACTTCGCACCATGGCTTAATTGGCAAAGCACCGGAACATGTTATTCCGGAGGTTGCGGGTTCAAGTCCCGTTGGTACGATGAAATTTTGGATTGTGTTTAACAATTTACAAAAATATTAAGTGTGTAACACTTCAAAGAAACATAATATTTGATTTACGCAGTGCAACATCTCTCGTCGGATTTGAAAACTGTAATGATTTCTTCCGAATGATTAACTTACGTAATAAGTAGTCATAGATGTCGCCACCAATGCATAATTGGGTTAACAAATGCAATCCACTAATTTCGTCGTAACGTTACTTCGCACCATGGCTTAATTGGCAAAGCACCGGAACATGTTATTCCGGAGGTTGCGGGTTCAAGTCCCGTTGGTACGATGAAATTTTGGATTGTGTTTAACAATTTAAGAAAAATATTATTTTAAAATATTTTGACTTTATTCCGGCAGTTAAAATCGAATTGTCATCATCATCATCATTAACAGCCAGTATTCGTCCACTGCTGGACATAGGCATCTCCTATGGCACGCCACTGAGCTCGATATTTAGCTATTTTTTTCGTTTACCGAGCCGTGGTCTCCACTCTAGAACACGTCTTCCCCAACAATTATCGGTTCTACGACAGATGTGACCAGTCCACTGCCACTTCAGCTTGCTGATCTTATGAGCTATGTCGATAACTTTGGTTCTCTGTTGGATGACTTCATTTCGAATTCGATCTTTCAGAGATACTCCGAGCATAGCCATTTCCATAGCTCGCTGAGTGACTTTTAATTGGTGAACCAGTCGCTCCGTCAGTGTCCACGTCTCGGCTCCGTATGTCATTACATGTAGGACGCACTCATTAAAGACTTTTGTCTTTAGGATTTGTGGAATCGGCGATGAAAAGACTCGACGTAGTTTACCACCGTATTCTTTTGCGAGCTTCCTTCTCGAAGTTATTTCTACTCAATTGCATCGAATTGTAAAGATCAAGACAAACCCCTGTGACCCGACCCTCCCACAGCAGCAGAATTCTCAAATTCAGGCGACGCGTTTTAAGATCCCACCCCATTGTTTTTACTCTCCAGGCTGTTGCTTCTTTAGTTCGTGAGTTAAAACAAGGAATAACTTCTCTACCAAGAGTTGTAAAAGTCGTTACTAGCGAATTAAAACTATTAACAAATTTGGAACAACATTAGATAAATACCTCAGCCAACGACTCATAGCATATTACAAGTGCTGGATGGCCCATTTCATTTCGTAATTCACAAACTCTCTCCAATAGAGAGAGGGCGTACTTGTCGCTAGCATTCTCTGGTAAACGAGTCACAATTGCAAAATGGCTGAAAACATAAACATTAACATATTGAATGACAATACAATAGTTAGCACAATTATATATTAATACAATTATATTTATGAGACTTTATAAATATTATTATTGCTAAAGCTACATAATATCTTTGCGCTAGACAAAAATCCTGTATTGCTGAGGTATGTTCACCCCAATTACAATACAAAATTTGTAGTACGTAATTTATAAATAAACTGGCCAAGTGCAAGTCGGACTCGCACTCATAGGGTTCTGTTACACAGTAGAGTATTCTATAACTATGACTTTTCGCAACTACAAAAATAACTGTTTTTCATAGTGTTTGTATAAAAAACAAAGTTATCTTTGCGGTCAGTATATTTCAAAAACTGCTGACTGTATCTCGTTCAAACCAATTTTCTTTAAGAGTTTTTATTGAGATCTACAGAATAAATGTTTTCCTAATTTTTCACTCCCTTACTTTAAAAGTTAGAGGGCGGGGACACACACATTTTAGCACTTTAGACGCGCCTATCTTTTAAATTATTGACTTTAAGAAAAAATGATTTTAGGAACCTCAATGTCATTTTTAAAGACCTATCCATCCAAAACGGCTTTGAACAAAAAATTTTTTTTTGTTTCAGTTCCATGTATGGTACCTTGAACTTTTATATTTTTTATTTTTGTATAAATAACGGAAAGCGGTTTAAAGAATACATCTACTTACTAAGTTTCAATTCTGTAGTCCTAATAGTTTCGGAATAAAATTGCTGTGACATACGGACGGACAGACAGACAGACAGACACTATGGGGTGCCCATTCAGTGCATAGCGAGTCACCACCTACCTTAATATTTTGAAATGAGGCATAAATTGGCGGGTGCCGTACCTCATCCCATAGACCAGAATTCATAATAATATACATTAATTATCACTCTTATTTCGTTTACTTGAATGGAAACCCTAATTAAGGTACTCGTATAGGCCTCCTTAAGCGAATACTAATGATCCTTTAGTTATTATTATGAATAGAACTCAATTGTTTTGTTGTTTTTATATTACATAGATATTTCGATATCCTAACTAATATTATAAATGCGAAAGTAACTCTGTCTGTCTGTCTGTCTGCCTGTGTCACTTTCACGCCAAAACCACTAAACCGATTTAAATGAAATTTGGTACACAGATAGTCTAGAGCCTGAGAACGAACATAGGCTACTTTATAATGCGAAAAGAGGGTTATAAGAGGTTAAAAGGGGGGATGAAAAGTTGTATGGAAGTATCGTCATCTTAGGAGCTAGAAGCTTGAAACTTATTTTGTAGGCTGTTAATTTGATAAAAATAAATAGGACATTCAAAGTTTCTGAAAGTTTTACCCTCAAGGGTGTAAAATAACAATAGGGGATGAACGTTTGTATGAAAATATGTAAGGTTTATGTTAATGTTCTACTAAACCGATTTAAATGGAATTTGGTACACAGATAGTCTAGAGCCTGAGAACGAACATAGGCTACTTTATAATGCGAAAAGAGGGTTATAAGAGGTTAAAAGGGGGGATGAAAAGTTGTATGGAAGTATCGTCATCTTAGGAGCTAGAAGCTTGAAACTTATTTTGTAGGCTGTTAATTTGATATAAATAAATAGGACATTCAAAGTTTCTGAAAGTTTTACCCTCAAGGGTGTAAAATAACAATAGGGGATGAACGTTTGTATGAAAACATGTAAGGTTTATGTTAATGTTCTACTAAACCGATTTAAATGGAATTTGGTACACAGATAGTCTAGAGCCAGAGTAAGGACATAGGCTACTTTTTAATGCAAAAAGAGGGTTGTAAGGGGTTAAAAGGGGGGATGAAAAGTTGTATGGAAGTATCGTCATTTTTAAAGCTAGAAGCTCGAAACTTATTGTTTAGGCTGTTGATTCGATATAAATTAATATCTCATTCAAAGTTTGTGAGGGGGAAGGTGGAGGAAGAAGGGGAAGGGGAAATGAGGGGAGGGGAGGGAGGGTGAAAGTGAGGAGAAGGGGAAAGGGGGAAAGGGGTGGGAGGTGAGGGAAAGGGGAGGGAAGGGGAGTGGGGGAGGGAGAGTGGGGGAGGGGGAGTGGGGGAGGGGGAGTGGGGGAGGGGGAGTGGGGGAGGGGGAGTGGGGGGAGGGGGAGGGTGGGAAAGGGTGGGAAGAGGGAAGTGAGGGAAGGAGAGTGGGGAGTTTCAAGCAGCATAAGCATTTGTGTATTCATATTTCGGTTTTTGTATAACGCGAGGATTTGAGTTTTGACGCATACAGTGAGGTAATGTCATATTATATAATCTACGGAAAAAAGTAGATAGATTTTAGAATTCCATTAGTGGCAACACTTTATATGTCATATTTAATTTAACGGTTGGCCAACTTGCTAGTATTATCTATGGTCAGATGCTAGGACGATGGATTGTCAGATGCACTTGGATCGAATTTCACAGATTGCACCTGTGACGTCTGTACGAACTTCACTATTGTATTGTCGCTATTTTAAGGTTATCTTCGTGGAAATTAATTCACTGTTATTTCGTCTAAACAGACTTCTATCATATAAATTATGATGTGAAATTAATTTTCTATAACAAAGATTGTCTTGATATATTAATAGAAGTACTGGTCACTAGGTTTTGACACTATTTTTTTTTTGTGGGAGCGAATTTAGACGCGTCTGTTTACTTTTGACACCGAAACCGAAAATTCTTGCACTTATCAACAGCTAAATTATCAGCAAGTAACATGAAATGGTTTGCTAGTATAAAATAATCTTAAATTGCAAATCCAAACAGCTAAATAAATCTAATTACCTTAAATCAGTACAATTTCTCGATGCCACATCCAAATTAATTACCATAGAACATGTTCGATTGTATACATTTACGAAATCATTATATCCATTGCCACCTTTGTTTCCACCTTGTACGATAAAAACTCCTGTAACTTTACCTAGTTTCATCGCATTTTTCATAAAATTCATACAGCTTTGCTCAGTATAAAGATTTTCTGAACATAATTTTATATCAACTCCGTGAATGCTCCATGACCTAAAAATTATCATATAATAGTAGTTTATGAAACTGTTCCATAATGAGGGGTATTAAAAACCGAGCCATAGATGAGGTGTATAATAGTATCAAACGAATGTTTTAGTACATAGTTATGTGCAGTATCATACACTATTTTATCTACACTCATTGAATAGATTAGCTAAACAAACACAATAATGGCTCCGTAACCATTGTCCAATCGTGCATGCGCCATGTAAAGCCGCGCATGCGCCCTTGTGCAGTTTTCGTAAAAATTAAAAAACTTTGCCCACCAGCGGGATCAATTAGGTTAATAAAAATAATTTAAAATATCTTTACTAGATAGTGAAAGTATAAAGTTTAGGTATGAAACTCACATTAATTTTGTTTGTACATATCCGGAGATAAGGTTAAGTTTGATATGCAGCACTATTTTCTTTCCTCCTCGTTCAATAAGTCTATCAGTCAAAGCAACACCTAATACTTCGTCATCACAAATAACAATTAATACGTCATCAGGATTGTTGTAAAATACTCTGAAATCATAGAAATTAAATTACTTAGAATATAATAGATCTAATGTAATACATCTAATGTAGAACTTTACATATCGTAAGGTGAGTTAATGTAAAATTGATGTTTTAGCACTTTGGGAATAGGATGAAAATAGATAATAGAAGCAGTATTTGAGTCATGAAAGAATACAGCAACCATGGCATATAATACCACAGACTAAATAATAGTACATACAAGACCACTTGTGTCTACTACGACTACGACAAGTGTCTTTTACGATTCATAAAACCGACAAAAAAACACCAGGAAAACAGGTTTCTTACATGGGGACCACTTTCAATGATTACTTTACATAGTTTTTTATCAGCGTAGTCTTAATGATAAGGTTCCGTTGGTACCATTTGGGACAGAAATCTAAAATGAGGTATAATAGGTAATAATATTTTATATTTATTACTAGCATACCTAGGCAAAACCTTAATTCCATGGCTCATTATCTGTGAATCATGAAGCTGTATCAAAACTCGTCCTCTATGTCTACGAGTTGATAGCAATCTGAATGCTCTCGTCACCATATTTGGAGAATAAACAACTCGAGTCAGGGGTTTGACGATACCACTTGCAATTCCCTCACTAATGCAGTATTGCAAAATCTAAAAAAAATAATTGAAAACATTCTTTGTAGTATATGGGTATGTAGCAAAAGATAAACAAGGGCGCTATACACCCTACGAATAAATAATAAGTCAGGCAATGTAACTGCGTTAAAAAAATTGCCCAACAAAAGTCGTGTCCAAGCAGGCGGGGTTAAAAGTCGTGTCCAGCTTGTCATTAGTCAAGCATCAATCTCCAAGCCAATCATTTCGTAACTTTAAAAGTGATTCTTATTTTGAATCTACGTCGTTTTGGTTTGAAGGTTTTTTTGGTTTTTTACTTTTGTGTGGAATTTGTTCTGAATTTAGACTTCTTGACTTATTATTTCTTCGTAGTACACACCTAATAAGAATAAAACTTAGTGTGGAGAAACAATCAAATAAAAATCGTTCATAGTATGAATACAAACCTTTTTTTCGTTTTCGTATTCTGGTCTAAATATGTTAGAAATATCAACTGCATAGAAATTTCTTTTATCTAATGGATACATGCCCATGTCTTTATTTTCCAAGATATCATGTTTATTAAATTCTATAAATACACCTCCATGACAAAAACACTCCATTGCTGCCTGAAACAAAAAATAGTGTGTTTACAATATATACAATACGCCACTACTTACTTACTAGCGGTGCCACACGGCTTCGCGTTAAAGAGTACCCAAAATCTTAATTCACTATATTGGCTCTCTCTGTGCTAAATGTTAGCCAAATCAGTCTAGCCGTTTCACCGTGAAGAGGTCCCAAACAACCAAAATATACAAACTGATTTTCGAATATATAATATTGGTGTTAGTTATAATTTGCTTGTTAATTTAGATGACATAATAATTGTTACTTCCACAAACCTTACATTTACAACTGATACCCGCGACTTTGTTCATGAACATTAAACATTTAATAGCTGTGATATGCATGCATATGAGTGATGTTGCTGCTGTTTGTATGTAAATATACACAAGGACGGTAATGAAAATTAATTAATAACACACCAAGGAGGATGAAGACCAGTTACAGACTGATACCATACTTTGACAGAAAATTGATTAGAAAGAATTAAATTCTTACCTCACGGAGCAATCCTGAAGCACAATTTATAACAAAATGACAAGCTTTTTGTGCGTTTTTAATTTTCATCATAATGAAGATATCCATTGGATTAGAAAGACTTATGTTATTTTCTGAAATTAAAATGAATGCTACATTCCTAATTAAAATAGATACATAACATTTATTACATGATTTAAAAATAAGACTAAATTACCCATACCAAGGGCCGCCTCATCTTCCACTGTATTAACGTCATATCATCAGGTCTTTTATCATCATCACGCATTAAGCCGTTTGGTTCTAAAATGACCATGAATTTTTAAAGATCTCTCCGCACGTCTGGTTGAAACGATACGGGACCAAAATGAAAGCACGTATTTAGCTCAGAGACTAAGCATCGCCATTCAACGGGGGAATACATCCAGCATATTGGGAAGTTTACCTACTGGGAGTGGTTTGGTAGAATATATATATATATGTATATATATATATATGTGTATATATATATATATATATATATATATTATATATATATATATATATATAATATATACATATATATATTATATTATTAATATTATCCTTACTTCCTTAGTAATATTATAAATCCGAAAGTAACTCTGTCTGTCTGTCTGGCTCACTTTCACGCAAAAAACCACTGAACCGAATGAAATTAAATTTGGTACACAGATAGTCTAGAGCCTGAGAAAGGACATAAACTTCTTTTTTAACCGACTTCAAAAAAAGGAGGAGGTTTCTCAATTCGACCGTATATATTTTTTTTTTAACCGACTTCAAAAAAAGGAGGAGGTTTCTCAATTCGACCGTATATATATATATATATATATATATAAATACGGTCGAAAAAAAAAAAATATATATATATTTTTTTTTTTTTTATGTTTGTTCGTGGATAACTTCGTCGTTTATGAACCGATTTCGATTATTCTTTTTTTGTTCGAAAGGAGATATTATAAGTGTAGTACCATGGTAATTTTATCGAGGTATGATAAGTATCTCCAGAGATATTGAGATAAACATCTCAAAATTGGTAATGAAAATGAATAGCGCGGCATTGAAGTCGGTTCTTTTTTAGTTTTTAAACGATATTATAATGCGAAAAGAGGGTTGTAAGGGGTTGAAAGGGAGGATGAAGCGTTGTATTGAAGTATCGTCATTTTTAAAGCTAGAAGCTTGAAACTTATTATTTAGATTCGATATAAATAAAATAAATATGACATTCAAAGTTTGTGGGGAAAGGGGAGGGGAGGTGGAAGTGAGGGGAACGTAAGGGGAGGTGAAAGTGAGGGCAAGGTAAGGGGAGGGGAAGTGAAGATGAGAGGAATGGGTAAGGGAGGGAAAGAGGAAGGGGAGGAGAGGGGGGAGAGGGAAAGGGGAGGGGAGAGGGAAGTTAGGGGAAGGGGAGTGGGGGGAAGAGAGAAGGCGAGGAGAGGGGAGGAAGAAGTGGGGGGAAAGGAGGGGAGAGGAACGTGAAGGGAAGGGGAGGGGGAGAGGAGTAGGGGAAGAGATAGGGGGAAGGGAGGGAGGGGTAGGGAGATAGGGAAGGGGGGATTAGCGCGGCATGGTACGGTGCGGTGTAGGTGGGATACCCCTGTGTCTTGTTTGTAAAATAATAAGCCTAAATAATTAAAAATGTTACCTAAAGACACTATTCCAGTTATAAATAAAGAGTACAAAGTACTTGTACTGTTTAAAGTATTAAAATTCCAATATTTATATATATATATTGGAATTTAATATATATATATAGTAATATTTTTTGCTACATAAATATATACACATACATTGTACCGACTAGCTCATACCAAATTACCGCGATTTACGGCGATCAGAAAACGATTGAAAATCGGATCACAAACGCGCACGCGGACGCAGGACGCCGCGGTGTGGTTGTGCCTTTACGGATATGTTCAAGTACTTCTTAGAACTATATTTATGATACAAACCGTTTAACTGTGGAAATAATTTTATTAAGAATTTCTTTTTTTCAATATCACTGACGGTTGTATACACTGTACAATCTAGTGCAAGACATAAAGAAATTATGGCTTGGCCTAATGCGCCTGCACCTCCAGTCACTAAAACTCGGTATCCCTTCATCAGTTGCAATTTCACCACCTACGGAATATAGATATTAAAATATTAATTGTACCAATTAAATATGAAATGTCCGGAAACATGTATTTAAGATAAATAAAGAAATAATGTTAACCAAAGGTGGTAGTTATAGTATATCGAAGTTCCATCTGACTTACTACCAAAAAGTAGCTTACCATCATCTAAGAGAAAATCTACGACCATAACCTTACGGTGTTCCGGCAGTACAGTTCTTGAGAGTCAAAGTTGAGAGTTCAAGTTTTACCATTCTAGGCCTATCGTGTTTACCATCCTCGACTGCATCATTGCTGCCAGGCAAACAGTAGTCAAGCGCTTGCCTATCAGATATTTAAAATAAATACTTACACAAACATAATAAGCTTGCACAAATGGCAAAGGAACAGTAGCAGCATCTTCCAAGCTCCAATGTTCAGGAACTGGCCATAAAAGACCTGGATCTGCTTCTATAGAACTTGATATGGCACCTCCAGAAATTATTCCCATCACCTTTTGGCCGCTAATATAAGACAAATAATTGTTTAACATTGTCACGTTTGAAATTATTACTTAAGCAGAAAAAAAAACAGTTTACCTTATATCAATTCCACTAAAGTCCATGCCAAATAAATCATTATTATTTTTTAAATTCTTAGTTGCTTTTTGGCAATCCATCATTGAAACACCAGCGAAATAAACCTGAAAATATTGTAATAATTGCATCATTTTTACCAATTCTACCATTTGTAAAAAGCCAAACGTTGACGCGCAAGATTGGGATTTAGAGCAGTGCCATAACGGCCAATGGAGATGTTGTACGTTGATAGCGATAATTATCTACATATTATGTAGAACCATTTTAACAGCAAAACATACTTGTACTACATTTTTCTGGGTCGAGATTGTGGAAGCTTCTGTCCATGTCAATTTGTTTAAATCGCCAGGTACACAATTTTTCAGTGTAAAATTAGAATAAATCATTGATGTCGGAGATGACGTGCAGTAATAGCCTCCCCATTGACCCTGAAAATATCAAATTATTTTTTAAATATTTGTTTGTCTCATTTTTATTTACATTCAAATTATTTCAAATGGTTTGTTTTAATACATTACAATTTATAGGGACGCTATGTTTACCTTCTTTAGTATATTAACTGACATATTTTTGCGAAGTTGATCTTTATAAAAATCATTGTTGTAGTTAAACGTTTGTGCATGATAATCTTGAATTGCGACTAATGCTATATTGTCATTCCCGTCCCCTTTCAGCTTTTTAACTAAACCTAAAACATAAAACGTTGTAAAAACGTGTTGAAACGTTCATTATTATTATCATTAAAATTTCTAGGTATTAGATTTTACCAAGTACACCGTCATGAGGCTGTTTCTCTGAGATTACAAGGATTCTCTTTGTTGTTACCATTTCGTCATATAGTCGTGAAACCCATAGAAATCTGTTATCCGTGGTAATTGGAAAATAAGAAGCATTTGTTGCTTTCAACTTTTTCATTAACAGCATAATATCTTTTCCGTCGGTCATGCTTGTCAGAACGCAAAATAATGTTTTGATGTCATTTTGTTGCGGGACTTTTTTTTCTAATGTTAAAATGCAATCATTTTCTCCCATCATATTAAAAACCATTTTAAGTTTCTGTAATTAAATTACAAGAATGTAGTCATATTAAAAATTAAAAACATTTGGTGTGTATAAACATCAAATCAATACTTACATCTGCATTTTCAAGTACTTGTTCTAAACATAAAATAGTGGCGATTTGTTTGTTGCAGTGATATTCATAGTTGTCAGAATTTATAATTTTCTTTATGTTAACGTCTAAATGACCATCCGCTATTTCTTGGACTCTTTGAAATAGATCAGATTTTTGTTTAGAACAAATTATGTGAATATCTTTAGAAATAGAATTTTCTGCGATTATTTGTAGATTTATCTCAAGTGCTGTCGTCATCTGTGTACATAAAAAAGGTTCAGTTTATAAAATATAACTATACAGCTTTAGACATAACATGAAATGTGTGTGCACAATTTTGATTATTTCATTGAAATAAAAGAGTCAATTTTACTGTTTTTTTTTTGTACTTAGGTTATAATATACTCACGTGAACTTTTTCAATTGCAAAATATGGAAAAAAAGACTTGACTTTGAAAACATCCGTTTTTGGGATTGCAAACGGCTTATCTTCAAATACAATTTTATTAATTTCAACACCAGCGCATCTGTAATTGCAAGTGGTTAATTTTTCAATTTTAAAAATTATTGACAAGTTAACATGTTCCTATACCAGGATACACTATAAAGTCTCCTATACTACTACCCGATAGCCTATTATTAAAGAAAGAAAAAGAAAGAAAGAAATAAATAAAGAGAAAAAGAAAGAAAGAAATAAATAAAGCGAAAAAGAAAGAAATAAAGAGAAAACTTTATTTAGCCTTAAAATGTTGCCTTTATTCAGCCTATTAGAAATTTATCTGCCAGATAAACTTTTATGTAGATTATACCTGTAAGATAACTATCGAATACTTTTTAGGGAACCAGGTAAACTAGCCTTTATTTAACAATGAACTACGAAACTAGCTATAGGACATTTTGAATTGCATCACTATTTAACAATATCGATGCATTTTAAATTAAATTATGATGTAATTAAAACACAGCAGGAATTTCTACTAATTATTTTCTGCATACCGAAAAAAAAAATGTACGCTAAAATAAACTTATTGATTATCTAAACATGTTTGCTAAGAAATTAATATATAATTGAACTTAAAAAAAACTAGGTTAGGCTTGAGTAGTGATGATAGCCGTCTCCTTCTGCGAAGAGGTGATGACGCTAAAGGAGGCCTTTTTCAACTTACTCCGGCCCAGAAGTAAGTACGGGAAGAAGGAGGAGAAGATTTGCTTGTTTGATTAAAATAGAGTAAATATTTTACTTTGTATTAAACAATTATTAGATTTACTATCAGATAACAAATAATCATTCCATAAAACAGTTTGCGTAATCCATTAAACTTTTTGATAATTGTAGAATATCCTTATTTAATTTGTTTACTGTTAAATTCAGGATTTTTAGTGCTACTCTCTAATTTTTCTCTTTGATAAAAGGGATTTACAGTTATAGCATTTAATATTACCTGTAAACTATTTGTTAAATATTTTGTTACATACCTAGTAATATCAGTAACTGTATCAAGGTGTGCCATGTGATAGTTTTCAGTCCCAATAATTGCGTGTGGAAGCATACGTTTTTGCTCTACTACGTCTATTTTCAAACTTCTTATAAATCTAGGTTTCGATACTCCATTATAATTTCTCGTTATACTGTTTAGTTGAATCAGTGAGTCAAGGAAAGGCACCCAATCATTTTTCCATTTGAGAGAAGCGTTATTATTATTTAAGTTTAATAACTGCATATTTCTTAATGTCTGACTGAAAAATTAAGAATCATTAAAAATCTTTCCATGAATTGCTGTATGATTTTATAAATTTATCACCTTACATTCATTTCCTTACCTATATAAGTAACCACGAATTCTGAATATTTTATAAATATCTTCGGAATTTAGACAAAAACCATCGAAGTCAATGTCTGGGTTATGAATAGGTTTTAATTTCAAATTCTTTACAGTTTTAACAGATCCAGAAACAACTAGTATTTCATTATGAGTTATCTGGAATTGAAAAATAACATTGAAGAAATAATGATATCCATAAAGGTTTTTTTTTAAAGTTATGGTTGGCAAACAAGTAGACAGCCGGCCTGATCGTAAGCGGTTACCGTCGCCTATGGACAACTGCAACACCATGAGTGCTGTTGATACGTTGCCGACCTTTGAGGAGTTTGTGGATACCCTTTTTAAAAGATTCCATCCTATAACTAGATGGAAAAATCGCAGCGGGTAGATCATTCCACATCTGATAGGTACGCGGTAAAAATCCTCGGCTAAAACGGGTAGTTCGAGATGTCCAGGTCTGTAAGATGTGAGGGTAAGCTTTTTGACGGTGCCGAGCAGTACGATAAAAGAATGGCGATGGTGGAATCAGTTCAAAAAGCTCTTCAGAACATTCCCCATTATAGAGACGGTAAAAGATGATAGCGCTCCGACGTCTCTACGGAGGCTGAGTGGCTCCAGTTTTTCACAGAGCTCGGGATCGTCGACAATTCTAGCGGATCTTTGCTGTAAGGAGTCAAGAGGCTGAAGCTGGTAGCTCGGATAAAAATCTAATAAAGCGATGATATATAAATTTAACTGTGGATGAAACTGCTTACCTCAAATGTTATTAAATGAGATCCTTTGCTTATCATAACATTCAAATGTATTATATTCTCTGGTTTTATAATAACTTCACTGTGAAAGTCTATATTACTAAACTCTACGGACAGATCTTGATAATTCATTTTCATCGACATTGCTAAAGTCTCCCAGACAAAGAATAAGAGCGCAGCTTCAGGAATAGTGTTGACATCTGTATCATATAAACGAAAAAATTAGCAGGAGAATGTAATAGCGTAAAATGAAACGTAGACGTATTATAGTTGAAGCTGTTAAATGCTAATAATGTCTTATGCGAATTATTAAAGAATTCACTCCGACAGTCTTTTGTCTAGGAATAATGCTTACAAGCGAAAACAATTCTCACGAAAGTTTTAATAATAAATATTATAGATATTACTGTTTATAACATGGTCAGCGATGTATTTATAGTCATCATCGTGTAGGGAGATAAGGAGATCACGTGAGGATGTCAACATCTTCTCGCAACCATCAATATTTAGTTGAGGCCTGGAATCATAAAAAAAACATGATAGCAACCAATATTACAACACGATAATTATGAATGTGTGCGAAAAACGGAAGCGGGGATGTGTGCGCGGATTGAGTGTGCCTCATTTCAGATAAAAGTACGCTACGCATTCTCATACCGCTCATCTGCATACCATTTTTACAGCTTCGCTGCACATCCTCGCACATATCTGGCAAAAACGCAGTCTAAGTCCCCTAATTATATTTCAGATTTCAGGCAAATTTACAATGCTTAATATCGACAATAAGGTTATTATGCTCTACACTATAACCAAAAGACCTGATGTAATATAAATAAATTAACGCATGTCCATATAGATGACTACTCACCATGATTCGGTGTGTTCCCATTGTACTAAATGCGAAAGAATAGGCGTTTCTGTTGACACAGGGAATTCCACTTTAGGGTACAAGACGTCCACTTTAGGATTATACCCAGCTTGGTATAATCTAAAATTAGAAACATAATTTTTAAGTTGGGTAGTAAAAACCATGTATGCTCATCTATCTAATTATTTAGATCGTAAGATATCGGAGAGATAAAATGTCAAATTGTTGTTAAACTAACAACCCGCTCTGGCTCCGCACGGGTGAAATTTATATCTTAGGTCTGACAGATGGCACGTTGGCGTAATAGATAGATTCCTTGACTACTGCTGGTTCACTGTTATAAAATTAGATTTTTATGCAGAATATCAACGCTTACGTAGTAACTTATATCAAATATGTGGTTCTGCTGCAAATATTTTATAAGTTACGATGCGCGTAATATAAAATTAGCAGCATTCGTAAAAAGTGTTTTCACTGTTTTAAATAAATAAAATAAATAATTTGTTTATTACCCAAAATCATTTACATATATTTTGTACACTTACTCTTAAACTACGAAAAATCTTGTATTTTAAAAGCTAGCTTTCATTCCTAGGAACTAATTAACCAATCTTGGTACAAGATGCACACACATTTGATGGAGATGAACATGCATTAACAATTATCCTGTATACACATTTACAACTTACGAGCAAGTGTAAGATATTTTGAATAATTACATTTTAAATGCCGTGTGTGTGTGTGTGTGTTCGCGTGTGGGTGTGTGTGTGTGTGTGTGTGTATGTGTGTGGGAGCGTGTGTGTTTTTCATTTAATTTTTATTTATTGTGCATAATATAAGTACGTTACAATTAATGTCAAGATGGAATAATAAGCAGATCTTCCGTTTGTAAATAGTTTAAGCCAACTAACCAAGTCAATATTATTTTCTTAAACAAATAATTGTTTAAATTTATAGTTTTAAGCTGCTTGTCAATGTTTGCGTAGAAAGTTGGAGCAATGAAGTTTATATGACGTCGAGCGGAAGTGCTTTCAGTCACTGGGGTTGAAAACTTATTGCGACGCTTGTTGGTGACCGCGAGTAAAGGGACTATGAATCTATGGTACCTTTGCAAGCAGCAGTTCACAAAAAGCTTTCTCACACTGAGAACACCAGCTTTAGTGTATACATCCGTTGTCGGATCTCGGAAAGGATGATACATATCAACTTTTAACACAACCCTTTGTGACTTTGTTTGTGAGTTTTTGTCATCCCTCCCCAAGCAGTATGCTGTATGCTACCACATGAGTAAAGAAAGAACAGAGACGAAGCTTCTAAGGAACGGACAAAATGTTTACCTATTCTTGAAGGGTTGGTACAAAAAAGAAACAAGAAAAATCTTCATCGTAATAAAATCCTCCTTCAAGTAAACATGATCTGCTTTTTTATTTTTCAAGCTTCATCATTGTCCACAACACAATGATGTATGTCATCGATAATCATGAGATGTCACAAAATATAATTTATGTCATGATATGTCACGAAATGTCATAAATGTCACAAAATATCATGTGATGTAACGAAATGTTACGAAATGTTAAGAAATGTCATTAAAATATATTTCAAGGTCAATTAATGTCATGAAAATTATTAAATGTCATTTTATGTCACAAAATGACACAAAATGTTATGAAAAGTAACTGAATGTCATTAAATGTCACGAAAATTCATAAAATTGCATTTTATATAATGAAATGTCACTGAATGTCACAAAATTCCACGAAATGTCATGAAATGTCATCAAACAAAAAAAATGTCATGAAAAGTAACTAAATGTCAAATGTCATGAAACGTCACGAGATTTTATAAAATTTCATTTGATGTCATGAAATGTCACTAAATGCCACGAAATGTCATGAAATGTAACAAAATGACATGATATGTCACAAAATATAAATAGACGGCACTATATAAAATCATTAATAAGCTAAAAAATAAAAAATCACTTTCCCACCCTAGAGCGGAAAAGATCTACTTTGCGCTCACTTATCGAGGAACCAACCATCACTTTTCGAATAGATGGGATGAAAATAATATGTATAATATAACGTGACGCGTCAGCGTCGCGCGACACGAAGTACAGCCCTGAGTTAAAGCACCAGCCAAGCCACTATAAACCGGTTTCACTCCGTATGTGACAGGCGGCACACAGGCCGCTAGTGCTCACGCACTCACGTGCGTCTACGTCATCATCACAGCGCAGTTGTATGAAGCTTTGTCTCTGTACCTTCTTTACTCATTTGATGCTACGATTCATTCACATAATGCTCTATACGTTTGAATAATCAGCTTTTCAGTGCAGCGCAGTGCGCGCTCGGTAACGGACGTGCCACGCTACACCGTACAGCTTAGACCAAGCCGTACAGAATTGCACAATTCTCGCATCGCGCGGCTTTAGCCGCCGCCTGCTATCGTGAAGCAATGAGTTCGGAACAACTTATTGCCAACGAGTGTCTGGCGTTTATACAACACGCCATCGACTCCTTTGACGAAGTTACCATCGTGCGAATTTGCAGCTCTAACTTCAACGAAGATGAGGTGAGCAGTGCCAAGAAGCTACTGTTTCAGACGCTCGGGAAGAGCCACCAGATGCCGTCCCGCCGAAGGGATGGCGGCGAGAAGAGTCTCCAGGACATAATCACCCTTCTGAAGGAGACCGATCCCGACGACGTGCCTGTTTTCGTCGCGAAGCGGTTAGATCGTGTTCCGCCTGTCACCTGGGAACATCTTGACTGCTGTAGGCTACTCAAGGATATCACAGCCCTTAAGCCCACCGTGGCTGAGCTCGTGGTCAAGTTAGCAGCGTCCGAAAATATTATCGGGGAGCTACGTACAGAAGTGATGAAACTACAAAATACCGCTACAGTATGTAGGTCAACCGACGACGCGAACATCAACACGCGCCGCGGTGCGCAAAATGCATCCGTCGGCAGTTTCGAATCAGCGAATTTAAATACGTCACCGGTTGTCGACACGCCACCTGATGCCCCGCTCTCCGCCGCCCGCTCTTCCGCAGCAGCAGGGGGAAAGTTTAACGCAAATACGTCTACCCCTCGACGTACTTACGCCATCGCCACCGCCAGAGAGGGGGTTACGAGTCACCCTGAACCTCAAAAAAAGGCTGGCTCGTCCGTTCCTCCCAGGCTCAAGCCTGGGACAATGGAAACGACGACGGCTTCAAAAAGGTTCAAAATAAGAAGAAGAAGAAGCCGTCAGTCCAGAACAAGTGTGGCACCGCACCGACTGGCCCGAACCACCTACTGCGTCCAGAGACACCGACGACGCTGCTGTACGTGTCTCGCGTGCACTACTCCATCACGGCAGAGGAGGTGGCGGAGTATGTGCTACTGAAGACCAAGCTGACGCTGAGGGTCGTGAAGCTGGAGTCACGTCACAACGTGAGCTTCAACTCCTTTGTGCTGCGGGTTCCGGCCCAGTCTCTCAACACGTTTATGGCTGAAGAATTCTGGCCGAGAGGTGTCAAGTTTCGCCGCTTTAGAGGTCGACTACCTGACACCAGAGATATACGTCGCACGTCGTAGTATTAACGTGTCTAATAAATACTACATTTATATTATATCTATGTTAGTCTGTAAGGTATATGTTTCAATATGGGCCTATGTAACATCTATATTAGTTGCCTGAAATAAATGTATTTATTTATTATTATTATTATACTCTTTATTCAATTCACATCACGGGCTGCAAATCGCCCGGTCCTTTGGAAGGCATTGACGGAGCCGAAGCCAACGTCAAGAGGCCCTTTACAATATTAAATTAAATAAAAATATGATTTGTGGATGGAGACATGAAAAACTATAAAAAGATGGTACTATAATTTATTATGGCTATGAATGTGTGCTGCTTGATGACTGTTTTCTGGTCTATGGGATGAGGTACGGCACCCGCCAATTATGCCTCATTTCAAAATATTAAGGCGAGTGGTGACTAGCTATACACTGAATGGACCCCCCATAAAGGCGGACCGTTATTATTATTATTTTCATCTTTTTATTGTTCTACTTATTACATAATACTTGAATCAAAAATTTAAAACACCCCCGACCGTATTATATATGTATAATTTTGTTAATTGAGACCATTCCAATGAGCCTAAACACGACGCCTCAGACGAGGAGTTGAGAGTATTCTGCAGATTCAAGGATTACGTCAAGTCTTAGCATTACGTCAAGTTTATCACATTTTGGCAATACCATTGTAGTAACAGTATATTGAATTTCGAATTAATACATTTGATTTGGCTAATGTAAATAAAACTGGCCAAGAGCATGTCGGACTCGCACTCGTAGGGTTCCGTACCACACTACAGTATTTTATAAGATCGAGCAAAAAATACCACTATAATTTTCGCCAGCAAAAAATAATAATTAATAAACATTTTATTTCTAAAACGCCATCTATGCGACGTTTACCTAACTAAGCGTTCATAGATGGCAAAAAACACGTTTCTTGTATGGGGACCCTCTATTATTTTTAATTTTATTCTGTTTTTAGTATCTTTTGTTATAGAGGCAACAGAAATACATCATCTGTGAAAATTTCAACTGTCTTAATATCACGGTTCATGAGATACAGCCTGGTGACAGACGGACAGACAGACAGATAGACAGACAGACAGACAGACATACAGACAGACGGACAGTGGAGTCTTAGTAATAGGGTCCCGTTTTACCCTTTGGGTACGAAACCCTAAAAATTATGTTTGCAGCCAAAAGCCTCTAACATTTTAACTGTCAACAACAATTCTAACTTAAAACGTATCGCTTTTTTTGGTTGATAGGTGTCTTCATCGAGAGTGTTCTTAGCTTTGTTTTGTTTGTTTGTTTGTTGTTTGTTTGTTGTTTTTATGAAAACCCGTTCAGCCGTTTAAATATTATCAGCTCTTTTTTGTTTGATGAGATGATAGTTAGACAGTTAAAATTTTCACAGGATGTGTATTTCTATTGCCGCTAGAACAACAAATACTAAAAACAAATTAAAGTTAAAAATTAAAGGAGCTCCCCATACAAAAAACGTGTTTTTAAACGCCATCTATAAGACCTTCATAGTTGTCATCTGGGTGTTAACAACTCATTCGTGTTTGTTAAGCTAACAACCTTTCTAATTAGTTTCGGCAAAATGACATAGATGGCGCTTGTAA
The DNA here is from genome assembly GCA_954871355.1 of Cabera pusaria. Lineage (NCBI taxonomy): Eukaryota > Metazoa > Arthropoda > Insecta > Lepidoptera > Geometridae > Cabera > Cabera pusaria. Next base: position 5,557,041 of record OX940900.1, on the reverse strand, counting down.
ACGATCCCCGTCTTTCTAGATCGCGACCAAACAAAATATTCTTGGTAATATATGGTTATGGAGGTTAAAACTAAAACTGTTATGTTTCGTATTGTACGGAACCCTCCCTAAGTGTGCGATAAGAGACGCGATTCTGACTCGCACTTGGCCAGTTTTCTTATTTATTTAAACTTACTTTCCAAAAGCATCCAATAAAAACCGCACTCCATCGGGACATTTCTTTTTTGTGAGTGGTATATGTATACAATTTGGATGAGATCTCTTCAATATTGCTTGAAGCAAGCCATGTGGGGCTATTTCTACTACCACTGCGTTGTGTGGCATCATGCTGATCACTTCTTCAAAAAGCACTGGATTCTACACAAATATTATTAAGCAGATAAATCAACTTTGACCTTACTGTAATTTAACACTTTTATACCAATGTATTACGTACTAATATGCCAGGGTCTCAAATGAACTGATTTTTTTATCATTAGATTTTATGTAAATATTTAGATAAAGCAATAAATTAATGAATTATGAATTACCAAGATATTATTTATGTGGTATTCTGCGGAAGAATATTTGGCAATGTCTTCGTTCCAGCGATCTTTGGGTACTGATGTGGACAACCATTTTTCGCTCCTAGGCTTTGGGTTTTTGATCACTTTTTTAAACATTCGTAACCATTCGGGGCCTGCAATAGGATTATTATATATATCTATATACATTTGACAGAAAAAAATAAAACGTGTGGAAAACAATTGGATTACGATTATTGGATACGGGATTTATAATGATGTATTTCAAATCGTATTCTAAATGGAATAGATCTGTTTAAATACAGACCTGCATCAGCAACATATCTCGAGTGGTATGCTATATTGCCTGTGGGAACTTCCTTTGCAAATATTCCTCGTTTTTTTAGTTTTTCTACAAACTTTTTTACACTCTCGGCAGGTCCTGATATTGTTGAGGATGTAGAGCTGTTATGACACGCAATATCAATTTCCGGTGGGCATTCTTGTATAAGCTGAAAGTATATAACATTATCAGTCAAACTTTCGAAAAGTTTATGGAGCACACATACATATAAATATGTGTATTAGCGGCACTTCTCATTCAAACGTTATTCAATTTTGAAACCTAATACACCTAATACTTAAAATCATTACACATAATACCTAAATTTAAAATTTAAAACCACCGACTGATTCGTTTATGTATAATTTGAACATTGAGACCATTCCAATGAGCCTAAAAACGACTTTAGGTAAAGTCGTTTTAAACCTAACAAATAAAAAATAAAAAATCAAAATCGGTTCATCCATTTGGGCGCTACGATGCCACAGACAGACGCATACATACACAGACACACAAATATACACGTCAAATTTTAACACTTCTTCTTGAAACGAGAACGTGTAAAAACAAGTTCTTTATACGGGACTAAAAATACGAAGTAAAATGACGTTGCAGTCGCTAAGTCTCCATTTTCTTTTTTGAGTGTAAGCGTGTCAGAATGTGTATATTATATAAGTTCTACTGTAAAACTTACATTTTTATATCCCACACCTATTGCAGCCATGGCTCCACCTTTGTCAAGATTTGGACTGCCTCGACTGAACGCAGCATTTACAAGTTCTTCTGTTGTTATAGTGTTATCAAAGTAAGCGCAACCCATCTCTCCTAGACTATGCCCTGAGAAAAAATAGAAAGGCGTATTGTCGATTTGTGAATGTTACATAGGTATTAATTATCTTGACATACTTTTTTCTATGTCATTTATTTTACGATGTACCTACGTTTGAACCAATTGATTGTATTGTAACTAACATAATTTACTCACTAATTAAGTCATTATTGGACAGTTTTGTCGGTTCTTGATAAAGATTGAGATAGTTATCAGGGATATTATGATGCGATGTAAATGTTCTAATTTATCTGCCAGATACGTTTTCAATAGGCTATTAGGGACTCTAATAGGAACCGGTGAAACTAGTCCCTTAATTTATAATTTCGACGTAAAGGATAGATGGATTGACTTCTAAGCACGAGATCGCCGGTTCTGATCTTAGCACGAGTGTTTTTCCACAGGTTGTAGGAACACATTATATCGACGTTACGCCTGACTTGCTACCAAAAACTAGCTTACCATCATCAAGGAGAAAATCTGCCTTCATAATCTTACAGAATTCTTGCAGCACACAGCCCTTGAGAGTGGTCTAGCGTGTTCCGCTTTTCACAATGACCCTCCAGTGAAGGTAAACTATCGTTAAGAAACCCACATTTCCCGCATGGTGGTAGAACACTACAGCCAGTTTCCATTCTAGGCCTAGCGTGCTACCGTCCTTCATAGCATTATTACATACCAACAGATGAGATTGTAGTCAAACGCTAGCCTATACATTATAAAAACGTTTATTGTTGATTGATGGAACATTCACCATCTACATGTATGTATGCTGGTTATTTGTTTGTTTTGTTGTCAGATTGTCTACAATCGTGTAAAATCGGGACAAAGTAATTTTCGTGGCCGAGTGCAATATGGCGTATTTCAGCCGCAAAAATTGTAAGAAAGAAAGAAAAATCATTTATTTATTCAGCATATTCAAATAAAAAATGCTTAAAGTTAAGGAATAAATTTGAATATTATGAAGTGCTGACACAGGCCAGTCTCAGCACAAATGTCACGATTTCCAGGATCATCGACCCTGGAAATACTGGACGCTGATATTCTGAAAGGCCTGAAACGGATGTAGGACTAACGCAGAAAAATAAATAGATAAATAGTAAGAAATAAGATCTTAAATAAAATAAAACATAGATAAAATAAGATATTTAATATATATATATATATCATAGGATATTATATAAAAAATAAAAGAAAATAGGATACATAAAACGTAATAAATAAATATATATATTGTAAAATACATAAACATTTTTACACATGACAATAGTTCATTAAATTTATTTAAACATTACATATAGATAAACTAATAATATGACATAAAATCGATAAAAAGACATGGTTGCAAAGGAATGGAATACATTATACCTTTATATTTAAAATTACGAGAAGTGTGAGCGAGATAGAATTACGAGCCGGTGTGTACAAAATTGACTTCACAGCAATGTTTTCTACCTTGTAAGATCCAATTAGGGTGCAGCGTTTTATGTGTCATGCGTTATATATATACGCCAAGCAGCGTTTGAAAGCCATAAGAAGAAGAAGAAGTAGAAGAAGAGTACTTTTCTTTAAACTCTGTTGATATTGTCATGTAATTCGTGGCGAAATATATTATTAGATAAAAGAAAAGAAAACTGTGAAATGGAATTACGACATTTACTTACGATACACACAGTGAGATCGTAATACAAATAGTATAATAAGTTATTATTCCGATTGTAACTCATTTATAGACTATAAAATTGTGATGTGAGTATATTTTTTAAAACTGTTGAATAGAATTGTACAACAATAGTAAATATAATTTTATATGAATGACATATCTATATTTATGTTTTCAAACTTTCTTTGCTCTTCCACCAAGTACTGTTTTAGTTTGTACTTAAATAACTGCAATGTTTTTAAGGTCCTGCATTGTCCTGCATACGTGTTATTTTATTTGTTGGTTCTGTGCTTAAATTAGAATTTAGATCCTTAACTAAAATAAAACTGGCCAAGTGCGAGTCACCATCGCGTCTCTTATCGCACACTTAGGGAGGGTTCCGTACAATACGAAACATAACAGAGTTTCAACCTCATATATTTGATTGATTGATATTACCAAGAATATTTGGTTTGATCGCGATCTAGAAAGACGGGGCCGTTTACTAGCGACATCTATGTCATTTTGCCGAAACTAATTAGATAGATGGCGTTTAAAAACACGTTTTTTGTATGGGGACCCCCTTTAATTTTTAACTTTATTTTGTGTTTAGTATTTTTTGTTCTAGCGGCAACAGAAATACACCATCTGTAAAAATTTCAACTGTCTAACTATCACGGTTAATGAGACAGACAGACAGACAGACAGACGGACAGCGGAATCTTAGTAATAGGGTCCCGTTTTACCCTTTGGGTACGGAACCCTAAAAACGACTTCTAATGCCACGCTAGTCATTTTCAGTTCCAAGGTTGAGGTGTTTATCCCCATATCTCTGGAGATACTGAAACATATCTCAATAAAATTTAAATGAGACCCACCTGGGAAGGGAACTTTTGTTAATTCGGTTAAAAGTCAGGCTATAATAAATAATATTTTTTATTATAGTAACTTGGGGGAGGCCTACGTCCAGCTGTGGACTGATACCGGCTGATAATGATGATGATGATGATGATTATAGTAACATACTCACCAATAATATAGTCTGGTTCAACTCCAATTTCTTTCATAATATCGGTCAATCCAATTTGTATTACGTTTATCGCTATAAAGGTGTTTAAAATATTATCAAATATCGTTTCGTCTGAACTCGTCATAAGGTTATCGATATCAATACCTCTTGGCTCGAGAACTTTACGGCATCTGTGATTGTTTTGGCAGAAAAAAAAAATATTCAAACATATTATTGTAAAATGTTTTATAATAGTTTATACTAGCGACCCACCCCAGCTTCACACGGGTGCAATGCTGATACTACAAAATGTCTTTATTTACAACTTTCACAGCTTTTTTTGTCATTAGACAATACAAACATGTTTTCTTTAGAGGTTGGTACAGATTACGTTGACGTAGGCACGAGCCGCCATCCCCCCCTACCGGTACTGCCGAAACCGCTATGTCCATGCGCAATGTGTTTAAGGTAATTAATTGATTAAGGATTAATGCCACAGATTATATAATAGTTACTATGTAATTAATGCTGAATTGCTTGAAATCGCTTCGTAAATAAGCCATTATTTCTCGTAATAAGTAAAGGATAAAAAATAAATATTGTGGGTTATCCCTAAGAGATTGACAAATACCATTCCGGACTTTTTTAACCGACTTCAAAAAAAGGAGGAGGTTTCTCAATTCGACCGTATATATATAATTTTTTTTTTATGTTTGTTCGCGGATAACTTCGTCGTTTATGAACTGATTTTGATTATTATTTTTTTGTTGGAAAGCAAATATCCCAAGTGTGGTACCATGTTAATTTTATCGAGGTCTGATTAGTATCTCCAGAGATATGAAGATAAACATCTCAAAATTGGTACTGAAAACTAATAAAGCGGCATTGAAGTCGGTCATTTTTTTAGTTTTTTAAACGATATTATATATTTTATTGTTAATTTTTTTAAGGTGTACAATACTGTAGTACATTATTTTCATGTATTTCGTAGGGTTCAGCCAGCGTTTGCAATGTAAAAGCAAAAAAATTTGTTTATGTACTATATCACACAAGAAACCTCCAAAGTTATCAGTGTTTCTCTACTATATTATGCATGTATTATACTTATAAACCTTCCTCTTTAATTACTCTATTTAAAAAAAACAGTATTAAAATCTGTTGCGTAATTTTAAAGATCTTAACATACATAAAGACAGATAGCGGGAAGCAACTTTGTTTTATACTATGTAGAATGGTGATTATGAGTTCGTATATGCTCCAAATTTGAATTAAAATATTAAAACAAATAATTTAACACCTAGCCATTTATATAATTTCTCTTTCAGACTTCATTATTGATAGTGCATTAAAAGTAATTTTTCTTAAAATAATATATTTTAAAGCTACTAACGTAGCTTTAAAATATATTATTTATATAGACAAATTAATAAAAAATAACAATTCAGATTTTTATTCTAGTTAATATTCCATAATATTAAAACATCTACTCGTAAGTCGTACCTGTCAATAGCTCTGGCGAAGGTTGGTATTCTCATCAGATCGGCACCCATGCCTGCCCATTGTGATCCCATGCCGCTGAATACAAACCACAAAGGTCTGCGAACACCTGAATAGTGATCCACGCTCTGTGATACACTCACTGTCTCACCTTGCTCTGTTGTATCTGCAATAACAAATTATGTACCTAATGATTTATTCATATTCTTTATTACTAGCTACACGCCGAGGCTTTGCCCGCGTTTAACACTTCAATTTTATTTATCTGTTAGTTTCAATTTTGTTTTCGGAGAACCCTATTTATTTGTCTATAATAAAAGTAGCCTAAGTTTCTCCTAATAACATCACGTATATGCCAGTGAAAGTCCGCTATAATCGGTCTAGACGTTTCAGACATAAGCCGGAAAAAACAGAAAGACCGACAGTCAGACAAAAAATTTTAAAAATTTACTTTTTATGTACGTACCGCTACGACTATTTTATCTGTTGCGTGCAGGAAATCCAAGGAGATGTACCACGTCATTTTGAAGAGTGGAAGCGTGCTGTATAGTGGACGACGTGGTAACCTCGATTCTGGGCAACTTTACCGCGTTACGCGGCGTTTGTAAGGGTAGTTGTAAGGGCTGATGAATTGTTAGGTTAAGAGGTAATCTCACTCACCTGATGTGATTTTCGGATCACATGTATAAATTCACATGCGAGTGGGGGTTCATATTTTTATGATACTAATTGACTAAGTAAAATCATACAAAGTAGCTACTTCCCTGGCTCTCCGCGATGTCCACGTGGCTTGAAGCCTCCCAAGGGGAAAAACAATTAAACGCGTTTTCAAAGCAAAATTATGTATCGTCCCGCAATGAATAGAGACCAATAGTTTTTTTTTTATTAATTTAGCCGAGAGACGGCGCCATGACAGCTGCCCACACGCAAGTCACCACAGACAAAATAACTCGCGTTTCATTGCGCCGCGTAGACGTATTACGCCATAGAACAGGCAAATTTGGTACGGGACGAAACATTATCCATTATTTTATTTTACCTATTAATGAGACTCCGCTGTTCGCTCATTTGTCACAAGGCAAGGTATATTATGTTTTGAACCGTAATAGGTAGATAAATTAAATTTTCACAAGGTGCAGTGCTTTTACATTACATAAAAATTCCGATGATTTTTTAGGGTTCCGTAGCCGAATGGCAAAAAACGGAACCCTTATAGATTCGCCATGTCTCTCTCTGTCTGTCTGTCTGTCCGTCCGTATGTCACAGGCATTTTATTCCGAAACTGTTAGGACCACAGAATTGAAACTTGGTAGGTAGATGTATTCTGTAAACCGCTTTCCGATATTTATACAAAAATAAAAAATATAAAAATTTAAGGGGGGGCATCCCATATTTGGAACTGAAACAAAAAAATAAAAATCTTCAAACCTATACGTGGGGTGTTTATGGATAGGTCTTTAAAAATGACATTGACTTTCCAAAAATCATTTTTTTTCAAAGTCAATCATTTAAAAGATAGACGCGTCTAAAGTGGTAAAATGTGTGTGTCCCCCAGTCAGTCAGTCGATAACGTTTGCCGTTTATATATACAGATTTCATTATTTACGTTAAACTGTATTTCCCTACATAGTGAATGGAACCAGGAAATACATGTTTTCTATGCTTACAAATTTCATTTTGAGAACGACACGAATGTTGAGTAAATCAAACCAAGCATGTAATAAAATTTACCATAGAAACTTTATCACCCTATTTAACCATTTAAGGGGATGATTTTTGAAAATTAAAGTACATTATTATGTTTTATTTCAAGACAATATACTATCTAAATTTCTAATGTCACCAAAATCGATTTAGTAGTTATGCAGATACGTGGAAACAAACATTAATTAATTTAATGAATTCTCCAGATAAAATTACTTAATATTCACTCCCCCTAGGGGTAAATTTGAAAGAAATTAAAAATACATGCTTCATTATTTGTTTTAAATTATATTTGTACCGAGTTTTGAGTCAACCAGACCAAGGAATAACATTTTAATGAAACTTTATCACCTTAACTTATAGAATTTTGAAAATCAAATTAACCTATATATAAATCGGTTAATTAGTTATGCAGATACGTCAAAACAAACATGACTGGATTTTGTATGATTTTTAACCGACTTCAAAAAAAAGGAGGAGGTTCTCAATTCATCTGTATGTTTTTTTTTTTTTGTGTGTATGTTACGCGATTTCTCCGCCAATAGTGAACGGATCCAAATGATTCTTTTTTTAATAGGTAGGCTACGTTTCTGAGGTGGTCCCTCCCATATGACCTTGAATAATTTTTTTACATCTTTCTTCTCGTTGATTTTGGTTTTTGACAGATATTCTTACGGTAACTGTTAGCGAGATAGAAGTAAAGGTGGGGATAATTTTTTTTTTAAATATCTTATAGGCTAGCGTTTGACCACTATCTCACCTGTTGCTAAGTGATGATGCGGTCGAAGATAGAGAAGTGGACTAGAATGGGAACTGGCTCTCAAGGATAGCTGCCTGAACACATAAGATGTTTGGCGACAGATTTTCTAACTTGAGGGTGGTAGCTGGCCAGGCGGACACTAGATATGTCCTACCACCATGCGGGGGTTGTTGGTTTCTTAACGATGTTTTCCTTCACCGGAGGGCAACTGTGAGAAGCGCACATATATTTTTCGATCGAAAAATTCATTGGTGCACGGCGGTTTGAACTCGGTACCACGGCATCAAAGCTGACTGTTCTCCCAATTACACCACCGGGCCCTCATTAAATAATTATATATTAATAATTATATATAAATATAAATAATTTGTCTTCACAGGAATGTTCTACCAGGCAAAGTCTTGATATGGTGCAAAATTTGTTTAAACATACCTAAGGTTTTTAGACATGACATGACGTTTGCCGAAGATGGCGGCCATTTCAGTCCCGGGACACTGCATACATTATTAAATAACTCAGAATCATGAACGTACTTTGTACCAACCAACACTGCAAAAAAATATTTATAAGCATAATACCACAGATTATATAATAGTTACTACGTAAATAATACTTTCCGTTGTTAGGTTGGCTACGCAGTGCTTTCATAATTCGGGTTTCAACAATATAGGGTAGTGCCTCTTATAATGTAGTAGAGTGATTCAGTACTCTGTTGGCCATATGGCGGCAAGTAATGTTAATAATCGCAAATAATACTTTTTTAAGTATTTGGAATTATTGTAATATAAAATAGACAATTAATTATCGTGTGTGTCAGATGCTTTAATTGCACAGGGCCATTTTGGACATTGTCCTTTGATACCTTGATGACATAATTATTACTAGTGAATATTATCACTTTAGCAAGGAACCCAAAGGGTACCAAATAAACACTTTCTGAGACTTTGTTGTCCGTTCGTCCGTCTGTCCGTCCGTCCGTCCGTGTGTCTATACATATGTGCGCACTTTACAGATCTGTATCTTCTTAACCGTTATAGGTACATTCTTGAAATTTTCAAAAAGCATATATCCGTCAGTGTATAACGACCCAGACACCAAATGTAATAGATGCATGTAATTTAATTAAAACTTGTTATGCACTAAAAAGGGTAAAATAGGTTATTTATCAAAAACAATAAAACCGACTTCATAATCACAAACAGGCACTCAAAAGCGAAAAATAAATTACTTAAAATTATTATGAGCGCTACCCACTTATCTATTTGAAGTCGGTGCCAGCCAAGTCTATTGGATAGTAGATAGATACTATGTATGTAGTAGTAGTAAGTAGGTACATGTAGGTTAGTAATTAGGTAGATACATGTAGGTATTATCTATCTACTACCTATTAGACTTGGCTGGCACCGACTTCAAATAGATAAGTGGGTAGCGCTCATAATAAGGGGGCGTCCATAAATTACGTGAGGTGTTTAAGGGGGGGAGGGGGTCTAGTCAAATCTCATCTTATCTTACGTTGAAGAGAGGGGGAGGGGTCTCGGCAAATATCACGCAATTTTTTTTTCTAATTGAAACAAAAAATATATACACTTATAATTAAACACTCAGCAATATTGATTACTAGTCTTAACTAGTCGTAAAGAAAAGCAAGAAGCAAATGATTTTTTTCTTTTTACAATAACAATCTAACGTGTTTACGTAAGAAACCCACATTTTGAAAAATCTCACGTGAGATTGGGGGATGGGGGAGGGGGTTGAATAAAATCTCACAAGGGGGGGAGGGAGGTACAGAAAATTAAAAAAAACACCTCACGTAATTTATGGACGCCCCCTAAGTGAAAAATAATTTACTTAAAATTATTATAAGCGTTACCCACTTCTCTATTTGAAGTCGGTGCCAGCCAAGTCTAATAGGTAGTAGATAGATAATACCTACATGTATCTACCTACTTACTAACCTACATGTACCTACTTACTACTACTACAAGTCTATTGGATATTAGATAGATACTATGTATAGTATCTATCTAATATCCAATAGACTTGGCTGGCACCGACTTCAAATAGAGAAGTGGGTAACGCTTATAATAATTTTAAGTAAATTATTTTTCACTTCTGAGTGCCTTTTTGTGGTTATGAAGTCGGTTTTATTTTGTTTGAAAAATAACTTATTTTACCCTTTTTAGTGCAAAAAAAGTTTTAGTGAAATTACATGCATCTATTAAATTTCGTGTCTGGGCCGTTATACACTGACGGATATATACTTTTTGAAAATTTCAAGTATGTACCTATAACGGCTAAGAAGATACAGATCTGTAAAGTGCGCACATATAGACACACGGACGGACGGACGAACAGACAACAAAGTCTCAGAAAGTGTTCATTTGGTAGCCTTACAAAATTCATTTTATAGACCCCCTAGGGGTAGATTTGAAAAATAAAAAATACGTGTCTAATTATTTTTTTTATGTATTACATGTACTGAGTTTTGAGTGAATCGGACCAAGGAATACGTGGAAACAAACATTACTGAATTTTCTATGACTTTTCCAAACAAAATTATTTTACACCCCGCTTGGGGGTAGATTTGAAAAAATAAAAAACACGTGTCTCATTATTTGTTTCAAGGTTTTTTTGCACCGAGTTTTGAGTTAATCGGATAAAGGAATATGTGAAAACAAATATTACTGAATTTTTTAAAATTTTTACAAAAAATCATTTTTCAAGCTGTGGTGTAGGCTAGAAGACATAGTTTAGATAATAGGTAGTATAACATTTAGCTCTAAGATCTATTAGCGATATGATGACAGTAATAAACCACCTTCGATCGTACACAGTTGTCTTACTCATGTAACATCCAAGCTCCCCTCATGGCGACCTTGCCAGGATATGGGCGCGCGCGAGGTGCGCATCGCGATTCGCGAGAAGTGTAAACTACTAAACGTTTAATTAAAATCTTCATAACAAAATTTAATACAACTCGCAATAGTCACCATATATATATATATATATATATACATATATATATATATTTTTTCTACAAAATGTGTCGTTCGTCGGTAGAGAAAGAGACTCTACTTATTAACCAAAATTCTGTATCTGGTTCCAACAACGCCACTATTGAAGATGTGAAGACACATATATCGTCTATTATTATTCTGCTCACTGTAATCAGTGTTGTTCTGCTGTTGGGTTTATTATACTTTTTGTGGAAGACATACAAGAAGTGCCACCATGGTTGGATTGCGGAGCAAATTAACTTAAATAATGTTCGTCGTTCTTTTCGCCGCGAAAATAGCAGAGGTAACGTTTAAGTGCAGTGAAGTGATTTAAATAAAATGTGAAATAAAATTAATATTTTAATTGTGCTATAAAATATACGTTTATGAAAAATCGCGGACAAATTACAAATAAAATGGTGAAAAATCAATATATTAAAAACTTTAAGTTTAATTAAAAACATACATAAATAATAATGTAGAAACTTTAAATACATATTAACTCTAATCAGTGTGATGTTTGTGAATCTGTTCAATAAGGAAAGTGGCCGCATACCAATGTAGGTATCGACTTACGGTAGCCCCTACCATTGTAACTCACTATGAAGATTAATCGGGTATATATTTTATTATTATTACTATAGTGTTAATGGAATGGAAAATGAATTAATTAAATGTTTAGAAGATATTAAACTAATAAGGAAATATTTAGTAAAAAAAAGGAAAATCTAGATTTAAGGGTAATGTTATTAAAAATAAATTATCGGAAACGGAATTTATACATAACAAGAGCAATGAAATATTTCAATTGTTAATTTCAAAAAAAGGATAAAAACCTGAAATTGTGCCGTTATTGAATTTGTTAAGAGATGAAATAAGATTGTATTATGTAGAAATTTGTAAATTATGTTCAGAAACTAACGAGAGTAGTGAGAATAGTGATTGTTATTTGGATATTTCAAAGTCAAGTTTAGAAAAATCAATCATGGAGTTTGATTTGAAAACGGCATGTAACTTGATTCCTGTCATGAACAGCAATGAAAATAACACCAAAAATGCTATTGATTCTGTTGAAATGTACTCAGAAATGTTGTCAGAAGCAGGTAAAAAATTATTGATTAAATTTGTTTTAAAAAGCAGGTTGAGTGAAAATGCTAAACTGCGTATGTCAACTGAATACCAAACTGCAAGTGATCTTATCAGAGATTTGCGTAACATTCTGTTACCCAAAAAATCATTTACAGCAATACAATCGCGATTGCAAACCGCAACTCAAGGTTGGCGTACCATCGACCAGTACGGTACAGAATTAGAAAAATTATTTACTAATCTGACAATATCGCAGGCAGACGGCAATTCTCAAAATTATGCCATATTGAAACCGTTAAATAAAAAATTGGCTATTAAACGTTTCGCAGATGGATTGAGAGATACTCGATTGAGTACGATAATTGCTGCGCGTAACTACGACAGCTTAACAGACGCAATTCAGGCAGCCAAAGACGAGGAGTTGACGGCCTCATCGACATCCACAGGTGAAAATGTCATGCAGTTTTCACGTCGTGGTAGAGGTAAGTCTCAAAATTTTTAGAATAACCAGTCACAGACCAGAGGAGGACATCGAGGTCACCGAGGGTACCCAAATTCGACAGATAACCAAAGAGGTAATTTCAATAATCGAAATTTCTCCAGAGGAAGTTTTAATAATTCACGTGGTAGATCATTTTATAAGTCTCGTGGTAATGTTCGAGATTCGTATAACAACCATCCTAGAGGACGAGGTTACCAAAATTCGAGTGAGAATCGATCGAGTTTTGAGACTCGTGGTAGTGGTAATGGACAACGAGTATACAGTTGTACAGAACAAAGTGATACGAATGATTTAGAGAACAAAAATACAAACGAACTGCAGTTTTTTCGATCTTAAACATAACATCTTAGCATTACATGGTCAAGCAAAATTTTTATCATTGTACATAAACAATAGAAAGTATTTTTGGTTGATTGATACCGGAGCTTATTTGTCTGTAATTAAGAGAGATGCATTACCTAACAACAGTTGTATTGTTAGAGATGAGACAACCATAAATGGACGAAGTTACGCGGAAATGTTCCAATCCACAACGGCTTCAATTTGAGATAAATGCAATTTTGTGTTTTAGTGGTACACTTTTTTCTCTCTCCTAGTAGAATTAAATATTGTAGGTTTTATTGTAGAAATACGTAAGTATTAAATAATTAAGTAGATTTTTTTCGAATATATTCGTTATAGCGTAGGTTATTAGAAAAATTGGCACTGGAACATTTTTGCAAAATTAGTATTTTATATGCCTATAATTTTGTAAAAACGTTGTACAAGTTTAAAACATTGTTAAAAATAAAATTGGTGTAAAATAAAAGATATAAAATTTTGTAAACAAATCTGAATACAATATTTTTTAAATTAGAAAATATAAAAATAAAACGCTTCTAATTATACGTTAACGTTACGTTTTAAAAAAATTAAACAGAAAATGCATGAGAAACATGAGATTATGAGAATGATGAACCTATTCATCATTTTCATCATTGTACGTTAAAATCTGTATTTCCGCCAAACCCATCAAAATCGTCATGAACGTCATCCGAACTTTTTAATTTTTAACTGACTTCACAAAAAGAGAGGAGGTTCTCAATTCGTCAGAATATTTTTTTTTTATGTATGTTCACCGATTACTCGAAGATGCCAGAACCGATTTGGAAAATTCTTTTTTTGTTGCAAAGGGTACCCTTCACAGGTGGTTCCATTTTAATGAAATCGGCCGAGCCGTTTTTAATATATCAACATTTGTAATACGACGCATTTACTTATCTCGACGACTTACTAGTTACTATAGAAAAAGAGTCTCAAGAAGATTATATACAATGGAGGTTGCTATTGCATATACTTTTTAAGACTAAAAAATATGACCTTGAATAATGTTTTTACATCTTTCTTCACCTTGATTTTGGTTTTTAACCCTCGACGCAAAACAAAGGAGTGTTATAAGTTTGACATGTGTATCTGTGTGTCTGTTATCGTGGCATCGTAGCGCCCAAACGGATGAACCGATTTTGATTTAGTTTGTTTTGTTTGATAGATGTCTTCGTCGAGAGTGTTCTCAGCTTTATTTCATGACAATCTGTTCAGCCGTTTAAATATTATCAGCTCTTATCAGCTTTTGGTTAAAAAAACTACGATAGCAACTTTCGTAAGCTCGTAGTCCTTTGACCGCGGACGTCAAAAAATCAAAATGGTGCTGTCGCAGTATCTTGTTACTTCAATGATATTGCAATAATATGATAAGCTTGATCTAATTCTGAGACATCTCCTTGGAATGGTCTCAATGTACAAAGTTATACATATGCTTTGATTATAAACTCGGATTACATATACAAATCAGTCGGTGGTTTTAATTTTTTAAATTTAAGTATTATTGACAGATATTCCTACGGTAACTGTGAGCGAGATAGAAACAAAGGTGGGGAGAATTAATTTGTCTTCACAGGAATGTTCTACCGGGCAAAGTCTAGTTAGGGTGCAAATTTAGTTAGTATGATTTGACATGACAATGACATGACGTTTGGCGAAGATGGCGGCCATATCAGTCCCGGGACACTGCATACATAATTAAATAACTCAGAATTATGAACGTACATACATTGTACCAACCAACACTGCAAAAAAATACATAAGCATAATACCACTGGTTATATAATAGTTACTACGTAAATAATACTTTCCGTTGTTAGGTTGGCTACACAGTGCTTTCATAAATCGGGTATCAACAATGTAGGGAAGTACCAACTCTTGTAACGTAGTAGACTACTCTGTGGGCCATATAGCGGCAATTAATGTTAATAATCGCAAATAATACTTTTTAATATTCATTTTGGAATACAACTCCGTGTCCAAGTCCAACACGGACTTGGACACGTAAAAGTATTTGGAATGATTTATAAAACTGTAGATGATTTGGTGGTATGTAGTCATACAATGATTCTAAATCTGCTAATTTTTCCGGTGCGATTGGTTTGCCGTTAGGCCACAATAGAGATAGATCCGAATTTTTAATAGGTTGACTTTCACCTTTAATTTTTTTTTCAATGAGCAATTCTTTAAAATCTTTTTTTGTTGATCTCATAAAAATTTAAATCATTTTGTTCTTTTCAATGTTAACTTCCTTGGTATTCAACCAATTTACTTTGCTTTTATCCGTAAATTTCTTTCTATTAATGATATTATTTTCTATCTTTTCTGTGCTATAAAAATCAGTCTTTTGCATTTTATAAACTTGCAAAGGTTTCTTCTTTTTACAGCTTTTGAAAATATCCATGTACTTTTCAGTTGTATACACACTCTGATGATGTTTTAGAGCGGTTTAAATTTTGGAAAAATCGGTGTCGTTGGGTAGAAATGTATGCCCAGACTCAAGAAATCGAAAAGTTATACTCTTTAGAGTTTGGTGGGAGCTTAAGATTGCTTTTAACATGAGAACAATTTTTTCGCATAACATTTTTTGCCATAATATACTTTAGCATAATGTTGTTTCTCCTAATATATTTAAGCATACATTAATTTGACATAAAGTAATTAGGCATATTTTTCTTGACATAATTACAGTTAGCATAAGCATTTGTGGCATAATACTTCAAATAATAATAATAAACGCATAACTATAATTCAGCATAATTGTTAAGGCATATTTTTTTTTGTCATATTATTATAGCATAATTAATAAATAGTACTTTTTTAAATTTTTATCTCCTCACGACTAATCTAGCTAGTAGACCAATTTTGTTTAAATATTACTCTGGTATATCTAATATAATAGAATAGGATATATAATATATTTTAACGCAGACGAAGTTACGAGGCTCAGCTTGTAGATTTACAAAAAAATATCATAAAATTAATAAATAATTCGAAATAACAGTTTAACACACGAAATGATCTATTTATTTGCGATGCCTGCACTTGCAGTGCAGTGCAGTTGCTGAATGTTGTCTCACTGATGACACAATTTCACTCGGTCAAGGTCAAACAACAAACCCAATTAAATAAAACTTAATTAATATATTATTAATTTATTATTTCACACTTTTTCATCAAACCTTCAGATTAATAAAAATTAATAGTAAACGTACCTAATCTCAACAAAAATATTATTAGATTTATTTTTGTCATAAATGTTTTAAATTAATTTGTATTGACGTTTACCTACGAAAATAAGACCACTCGCGCCTCGTGACAGATTTCGTTACGTTACCCTATAACTTGTGTTTTTTTGCAAATAAAATATCTGAATCTAAATGCTGAAATAGATAAGAAGAATACCTATCATTTTCTTTAAATTTTCGAGAATCATTCTACAATGATATATTTTGTATTATAAAACAAAAAGATTTTTTACCAATAAAAATAGAACATTATAACCGTTTTAAAATAATTCCAAAAACTTTGAAACATTCTCCAAGGGAAAAAAACAATTTTAGTATATTACTAAAGCAATCCGAAAACATTGAAAGTTTATTTTAAGGGAAAAAAAACTAAAAATATTTTCTTAAAATGTCTCGATCATCTTGACATTTTTCAGCAAAATAATATAATGGTAATTTTTCATAAAAATAATGTTCCAATGCTTTTGGAAGGTTTTAGCTAAATAATTCAATGCTCTTTTTCTAGAAAAAAATGTTCCAACATTTATGGAATATTTAAGCAAAATGGTGTAATGAGCATTACACTATTTTGTTTAAATATTCCAAAAATGTTGGAACATTTTTTAACTAAAATATTAATCCGCCTGAAACGTTGTAAGGTATATTAACATGGCATACTATTAACGAAACATATTTTCTTTAAATGTCTCAATGATCTTGAAACTTTTAAGCAATATAATGGTAATTTTTCATAAAAATAATGTTCTAATGCGTTTGGAACGTTTTAGCTAAATAATTAAATGCTCTATTTCTAGAAAAAAATGTTTCAACTTTTTTGGAATATTTAAACAAAATGGTACGCATTACACTATTTTGCTTAAATATTCCACAAATGTTGGAACATTGGTATGTGTAAGGTACAATGTAATGAGTATATTTAAAGTGCTACATTCATGTTTAATGTCGAGGTAGGATAAAACTACTACAGTTATACTATAATTAAGATAGTTTATGTGATAGTTTAATTAAGATAGTTAAAACTAAAACAACTGACGAAGTTTGAGACGTTTATCGTCAATCTCTGGAGATACTTATCAGATCTCGATGAAATTACAATAGGACCACCTCGGTACCACCTATAGGATCTACGTAACCTACCTACAGTAAATAATAAAATAACCTACAAATTTTAAGTAGGTTACAATTAATAATTTGCAAGATGTAATGTCGATAGAAATTCTCTAAAGATCTTAACGTGAATTCCCTTGAAACATGAAACTCAGCTGACTTATACCTACCTACCATTTTATGTGTGACATTCTTTGTTTTTTACATAAGTACCTACATGTGCAGCGCGACGACAAAATTAACAAAAAAAATGAAAAAAAGGCAAAAAAAGATTGACATTTTCTATCCCCTTCTTTTATTGTTCAATTGATATAAGTATTAAACTAAAACTAGTATACACTGACCTTGCATTAGAAGGCGGCCACTAGTACCCGGGAGGTCTACTTACAGTAAACCATCTTTAAGGTCATTGACTTTTACGCGAAAAAAAGTCGAAAACTACTACTAAACGACCGGATCGTTAAACAAAAAGTACCTAGATAGCCTTACTACCTAGATTTACGTTACATGTAAATAATATTAAGTTTATTAATGTCTTACCTCTCGAGATTCTTAGGAAGTATATGAAATCTAATGTCGTCATTCCCGTTGTTGTTTAAGCATCCGTATGATACGCAATGATTTGTAGCCCTTCGTTTAGACATACTGAATATTATTGTATGTTAATATCGTAAGCAAGGAATATAATAATGAGGTAGGCACAAGTTAAGGTGCGCGGCCGATCGAGAGCGCGCGTGACACTTAACTGACTGAACATGCACCCGAGAGGGTTGCGCGCAGGTACTTGTAGTTTCTAGCTACAGCGCGGAGTGCGACAGGCCTGGCTTAGTTTGACTCATCGTAACGGAGAACATTGTGTTGAATTCGAAACCAAGCTTCATGTTTTCGAGAAAATTCCTTTAATGGCAGATGGAATTTTAGGTTTAGACTTTCTGTCGTTATGCTTCAAATATCAACTTACAAACTAACATCATCACCTTTTCTAATTATGGAATGGAATATTCTTTAGAGATCTGTGATACTATAAACTATTCAAATGAAACTATTCACATTCCAGCGCGAAGTGAATCAATTCATTATTTACTTTTGAATAACAACTCAAATGACGATTACGTTGTTCAAAGTCAACAATTATCAGAAAATGTTTTTCTTGCAGGTTGTATCGGGAAAATAAAAAATAATAAATTACCAGTAAACATTCTTAACACAAATTAACATGATATCAATTTACCAATGTTTCAACCAGAACTACATTCAATACAAAACTACAATATATGTAATTTTAAACAAAATTCGAATTGTATAGAGCGAGCTAAAACTTTACTAGATACTTTGGAGTTAGACCATCTCAGTTTAGAGGAAAGGGAATCAATTCAAGAGTTGTGTGCTAAATACTCTGATGTTTTCTTTTTACCCGGAGATAAATTAACAACTACAAATGTTTACAAACAATCGATAACTTTAAAACCAAATATAAGTCCAGTTTATACAAAGCCATATAGGTTACCTAATTCTATAAAAAATGAAGTTAATGAACACATCAGAAAAATGATTGACAACGATATTATAGAAGAAGCGAAAAGTGAATGGTCAAGTCCAATAGTATTAGTACCAAAGAAAAGCGTAGGAAATGATAAAAAATGGAGACTTGTAGTCGATTATGGTAAACTTAATGACTGCATTACAGATGATAAGTTTCCTTTACCTAATATAACAGATATTTTAGACTCACTTTCTGGTGCTGTTTACTTCTCACATTTAGACCTAAATCAAGGATATTATCAGGTAGAGCTAGATAAGCAGAGTAGAGTATACTGCATTCACAACAAGTACTGGGCAATATCAAATGAAAAGATTGCCAATGGGATTGAAGACAAGTCCAAGTGCTTTTAGTAGAGTTATGTCGGTAGCAATGTCTGGATTAACGTACGATAAATGTTTTATATATTTAGATGATTTAGTTATTTTTGGACGCAATTTGGACCTACACAACAAAAACTTGACAGATGTTTTAGAAAGACTAAGAAAAATTAATTTAAAATTAAATCCTGAAAAATACAATACAATACAATACAAAAACTCTTTATTGACACCAATATATAAACAAAATAAAAAAACAAAATTGGCATAACTTAAATTAGATGTACAATGGGCGGTCTTATCGCTAAGAGCGATCTCTTCCAGACAACCTTTGGATGGATATGAAACCTATGATAAGCATGGACGGTGGCATGATATATATATATCAGGTACATAAACTTACTTAGATCTACAGATATTCAATAAATAACTTTTTATATATCTACATATATATACACAATATAAACTATATATATATACATACATATACATGCATAAACCATACATATTATACAAGAATTAAACTAAATAAAACGTTGCGAATGTAGACAAATGTCATAATTAATATTAATCAATTGACAGGTATTGCTTTTCCACTTGAGCCTTGAAACAGAACAGTGATTGAGCACGTCTTATATCCACTGGTAAATTGTTCCAGAGGCGTACAGCTTGCACAGTAAAAGATGCATCATAAAAGTTGGTACTGTGTGCTGGAGTGCTCAGAACCAAGTTTTCGGACGACCTAAGAGAAAGGGTATTCGTGGAAGAGAGAAACTCGAAGCGTTTTTTTAAATATAACGGAGTGGAGGGATTAAACAAGATGGAATAAAGAAGAGAAAGGATATGAGCATTCCGGCGAAGGCGAATAGGCAGCCATTTGAGCTTTGAGCGGAACTCAGAAACATGGTCAAATTTTCGGAGACCGAAAATGAAACGGATGCAAAAATTTTGCAGCCGCTCAAGCTTATTTAATTGGTCTTGCCTAAGGTCTAGATAGCTAGCGTCAGCGTAGTCAAGTATAGGAAGAAGAAGAGATTGAGCGAGCGCAGCTTTAGTCGCAGTTGGCAAAAAGTTTCGCAATCTTCTGAGTGAAGCTGCAGATGCGAATAACTTTTGACTTACCGACTGTATCTGTGGGTCCCAGGTAAAATTTCTATCAAATATGACTCCAAGATTTCTGACTTGCTTACTAAAAGGAATATCAACACTGTTAAAAACTACATGGGGAAGATTTGTAAAGTCCACTTTTAAGATAAGTCTAGAACTACCAAGAATGATCGCTTGCGTTTTGGTGGGATTCACAGTTAACCCATATGACTTGCTCCAATTTGCTATTAGGCAAAGGTCATCGTTGGTAATTTTAACCGCTTCATCTAAGTATTCTACGGATGCTTGAGTGTAAATTTGGAGGTCGTCTGCATAGAGGTGATACGAGGAAGAGAGAGAAGAAGATATAGAATTAATGAAGATAGCGAACAGAAGAGGAGAAAGCACGCCGCCCTGAGGGACTCCAGCACTCGTGTCACACCAAGAAGAAAATAAATCTTCAATGCGGACACGCTGCCGGCGCCCATACAGGTAGCTACCTGTACGAAACCATTGAATTACCGATGGAGATATGTTAAGAGAGCACAGTAATGATAGGAGGATGTCGAAGTCAACCGTGTTGAAAGCATTGCTGAAATCTAACAAGGATAGGATGGTGAGTTTACTGTTTTCCATACCCAGCCTTATGTCATCTGTGACTTTCACAAGTGCAGATACTGTGCTATGGCCGGGACGGAAACCAGACTGGAAAGGATTGAGGAGATTGTTACGGTTGAGAAATATGTTGAGTTGGTTGTAAACTAACCGTTCCAGGACTTTGGACAACAGAGGGAGAATGGAAATGGGACGATATTCCGAAAAAGATTTGGGGTTGGATTTCTTGGGAAGAGGGATAACATGGGCTTCCTTCCAGCAGGAAGGCACGACACCCTCCGAAACAGAACTGTTCAACATATGGCATAAAATAGGTAATATTTCATCCAATATTGGAACAATCATGTTTCGGCTGATGCCGTCCCCTCCTATGGCGTTAGAGGATATGGAAAGGATGCTTTTTTTAACATCACATGCGGTAAATTCATTTAGAACGAAAGATGAGTAATCAGGAGTAGGAAGTGATGACAGATAATTAATCGTAGACATTTTGTCAATCGCATCAATTTTTGAAGACGAAGAAAAGTGTAGGTTTAAGACATTTATATCTAAATTATTAGGCGAAGTATTTTGTTGTTGTTTACCAACTCCCAAAGACCGAAGAAATCTCCAAACTTTGGCAGGGTCCTCATTCTCAACAGAACTATGGATATGGCGGCGTTGTGCGTCTCGACACTCTCTATTACAGCGATTCCTAACTAGCATGTATTTATTTTTGTTGTGGTTATTAGTGTTGGTCTTGTATTTCGACTTGGCAACTGCCTTTTTGTGCATGAGCTCTCTAATGACATCAGTTAACCACGGTGATGGAAGCTGTTTAATTTTGACAGGCCGTAGCGGAGAATGATCATCATATAGTCTAATAAACAAGGAATTAAATAAAGATACTTTGATATCAATATTATCAGCGTTGAACACAGGGGTCCAGTCAATGTTGAAAGCGTCTTTACGGAGTTTTTCAATGTCCATCGAACCAAAACTGCGCTGAAGTATGACTTTGGGCTTAAGTTTAGGAGGTCTGATCTTATACGACAAGAAAATAAGGTCATGATAGGAGAAGGAGTCAGCCGTACATTGTCCATGCTTAGCGACGTGTTGCGGTGAAGAAACAAGGATAAGATCAAGAAGAGAAGGAGAACAGTGAGGAAAGTAATGAGTAGGATTGAGTGGTAAAATGTGCATGTTGTAGGAGCTAACCGTGTTTTCTAGAGATGTGGAGCGGCTATCTTTTTTAAAAATACACGTGTTGAAGTCTCCCATAATTATGGTATGAGGATAGGATGGAGTAAAATCTTCTAACAGCTTATCAAAAGATTGGAAATAATTCACTCGAAGAGAAGGACTATAGTAAACTCCAAGGAGTACCTTAGTATGGGACAAAACAACTTCAATGAGTAGATGTTCTCCGGCATTAACTGGAGGGGGCTGAGGCGACATACTCAGGATCGAGTAAGGCAGATGAGAGCGCAGATAAATTGCCACGCCACCACCAGCACTGCCGGTTCTATCATTGCGTAATAAGGAAAAGCCAGGAAGAGAGTAAGCAGTAGAAGGGAGAGAGGGTTTAAGCCAAGATTCAGACACAAGAATAGCATGAATGTTACTGTTAGAGAATGACGCCAGCATATCAGGATAATGTGCCGGAATACTCTGGGCGTTAAAATGGACAACATTAAAATTCTTAGGTACATCCAAAAACTGATTTGACAACGTTTCACTCAAGGTATGGATGCTAGCAAAGCTATCATCGCTCAGCTCATCATCAGATGAACAAGAAAGAAACGATTCAATGTCAGAATTATCAAGTCGTTGCAACATTAAAATATAATATAAATTATACAGATATAAATATAAATTAAATACTAATACGATATATTTACCTTAAAAAATAATATTAGATAGCTATAAACTAACCAAATAATTACTAAGAGCATACTCCATCTGCCAACTGTTGGAAAAGAGGTAGCAATTACATCTATTAGTTACTATATATTTAATTATTCCAACCATATTAGGTATCCTGTAAGCGAAAAGTATAAAATAAAATGCTCCTCTTAGCTCGCCTTACTAAGTTAACAACATAATATCATTTTATTGAGAAGTAAAATACTGTACTGACATATGTCGATCGCTATATCGACATCGCGTAAGTCACGTTAAATTCCCGTTTTTAAATCTATAAGTAAAATACTGATATGAGATGCTTACCTACCTACGTCTGCAATAACAATAATTGAAGTGGGTTGGAACATTAAGGTACAATAAATTAAACAAAATACATTTTAAAAGTAAATAAGAGTAAGTTATTAAAGCTTTCGCAACTATCTACATGATAATATTAATTAAATTCGTTTTACTAAAAATATTCCCACCACATTAATTATAGGCAATACTTTTTCCTTTTAAATGTGTCAAAATTACCTACTTATTCACTACGGCTCCACCGGTCTATCCTCGGTGTTACTCACACTCCACAATTACATTGAGAAAAAAAATAATAATAATAAAACGGGTACTGGCTAAATACAGTAAATAAGCGAAACGTACAAAAATAAAAGACAAGAAACTGACATTAATGTCAAATATTTAACTATCAAAGTCAAATATCTAGCTATCAACCTTCCATCATCCTAGCTATCAACAATAGTAATCTGTGATCAACAATCAACAACTGCAATAAAAAATAATGTGGATTGAAATATTTGCTGTTTACGGTACTTTTAGAAAGAAAAAAAAACCCTAAATGAGGGTTTATCATCACACTAATAAAACTTACGAAAGCTTTCGTACTACCTACATGTTAACTAAGCAAGAAAAATGAAGTCACACCTGAGCAGAGTTACAAAAAAAAACTGATTACTTTTTGGCTGCTGTACGCCGGGTTCTCGATGCAGTGCTTGTCGTTGCAGCCGGAGCTTTTGATGACAAGGGCACATTTTGAGCCTCCGCCTCTTTGATATTGTCCAACTCACAAATGCTGGAGATGCGATGATGTAAACCGTCAGGACCGACGATATGGATGTTGCCATCCCGGGTCCAACATTTGGACACTCCGAAGCGCTGCCTTGCTTCAATAAACGCCTGGTGCCTAGATCTGGTCAATAACTCCGAAATAGTGATGCTGGTGCCTTTCAGGGATGATTTGGCGGACCACATCTTATTCCGCACTTCGAAGTCTCTGAGCTTGACCAATATAGGCCTGGGTCTATCGGAGGTACTACGGCCCAGCCTTTGACAACGATTTATCTCGCCAGCTGTAAAATCAGTAATTTTCAAGTTACTTTTACACACACCAACTACCAGTGTAGCCGTATCTTCCTGCTTCTCTTCCTTGACTCCATGGAACAGTAAAATCTTCCGCCGACTCTGCATCTGGAGGTGGTCCATTTCGTGCGACAACATCTCCAGTTGTTGCTGAAAGCCACGAAGAACTTCTGCAGATAATTTTTTGAATTCTGCGAAGTCCGCTGCCAAAGTTGTTGCAGTGCTGCTGGCTGGTTGGGCTTTCTGCAGATCAGCCTCAAACACTTCCATGCGCTTGTTAAACGCCGCCATAACATCACCAAAAGATAGTGCAGACTCCATAGTGAAATTGTGATGAAGTGAAGTGTTATCACTCTGATCTCTGGAGTACTTCTAGAGGATATATTCTGAATGGCAGGTGAAGTATGCTCCTACTTATGTGTTAAAATGCATGGATTATATCACTTTTATCACTTTATATATTTATTTTGAATAAATAAATGTAGAGCACTTGTTGATATGTGTTTTCACACCTACCCGCCCAAAAAAACAAAAATGTACCTTCTTAAAGAAAGAAATTCTGTATTTAGGACATTTAGTTTCAGAAAACGGAGTCCTACCAGATCCAGCAAAAATTGAAGTATTGCAAAAATATCCTATACCAACTAATACAGATGAGATAAAAAGATTTGTAGCATTTTGTAATTATTATAGAAAGTTCATTAAAAATTTTGCAAATATAACTTATCCATTAAATAAATTAACTAGAAAAAATGAGCCATTTATTTGGACTAATAAGTGTCAATATGCATTTGAGGCATTAAAACATGCATTGACAACACCACCAGTATTAGAATTTCCAGATTTTTCAAATAACAACGAATTTGTTATACAAACAGATGCATCAGGTAAAGCTGTTGGAGCAGTTTTATGCAACAAAAATATGAAACCTGTAGCATATGCTAGCAGACCTCTTAATATGGCCGAAATAAATTATCCAACTATTCAAAAAGAACTAGTAGCAATAGTTTGGGCTGTAAAATATTTTAGACCTTACGTTTACGGTAAAACATTTACAATCATGACTGACCACAAGCCTTTGATATATTTATTTTCAATGAAAGATCCATCAAGTAGACTTCTTAAATTAAGACTAGCTTTAGAGGAGTATAGTTTCTAAATCGTGTATGTAAAAGGAAAAGAAAATAATGTCGCAGACGCATTATCTAGAATTAGTATAACATCAGATACCTTAAAACAAATAAATGAAGAAATTATCACGGTTATGACGAGAGCACAAAAGAGACGTTTAGATGAACAACAAGGGAATAGACTTAATTTTAGCAAATCAGATGATTTGTGGCCTGATCAACCACATGTTGTTGAAGTGCTTAAAATACCAAATAGTTCAGTGACAATGACTTTTGGAAGAGATTAAGAGTTAGAAAACTTAAAAGAGAAAAATGAAGAATATATAGAACATGAATGTTTTATTTACAGTAAAAAGAAAAATATATTGTATATTAACCTTAACTATAGGGCACAATTTACGCGAGACGAATTTGTCACAAACTTAGGTAAATTTTGCAAGAATAATAATATATATATATATAAATAATAATATAAATGAATTATGCATAATAAAATGTGAGGAAAATGGAAGTTTTATAAAAGATGTTTTAAAAGTTATAAAAGATAAAAAAGAATGGACTGGACCGCGAATTTGCATATTACGAGGAGTGAAATCAATTGATAATGAAGAAGAAAAGAATTATATTTTATATTTAAAGTTTAAATTTTCATGAACTACCAACCGCAGGTCATGCAGGTGTACGGATAATGACTAGTAATATTAAAAGGAAATTTTACTGGCCAAACATAGATAGAGACGTATAATAAAAGAATTTGTCAAGAAATGCATTAAATGTCAAAAAATGAAACATTGGAGATATGTCAAGGCGCCCATGGACATAACTACAACTGCTTCACATGCATTTAAAAAAATCTATCTTGACATTGTAGGACCAATAGAGGGAGACGTTGAAGGTAATGTTACATACTTACTTTGCAATGCGAACTTACTAAGTTTGTTGCAAAATAAGGAAACGGTAAGTGTAGCTAAAGCATTAGTTAATAATTTTATTTTAAGATTTGGAGTACCAAAAACAATTGCGACTGATCGTGGAACAGAATTTGTATCTTCAGTAATGGAACAGGTATGTAAATTGTTGTAATAAAACAAGTTGACATCCACAGCTTATCATCACCAATCTATCGGTGCGCTTGAAAATTCACACAAAAGCTTAGGTGCGTTTTTCAGAATACATTGTGATGGACAAAAACAAACGTGGAGCCACTGGTTACCATTTTGGTGTTACAGTTTCAACAATACTGTTCATACAGAAACTAAGTACACTCCATTTGAACTAGTTTTTGGTCGACCTAGTATTATACCATGTAGAGTAAGTCAATATATAGAAGTTTTGTATAATCCGGATAGTTATCCTTTAGATCTTAAGTATAAGTTACAAGTAGCACACCAAGATGCTCGTAATAATTAAATTTTAAGTAAAGAAAAACGTAAAAGCAATTATGATAAACATGTAAACAATGTAACGTATAATAATGGACAATTTTTATTTGTTAAAAATGAAACCGCTAGTAAATTAGATACTTTGTGGAATAGACCTTTTCTTGTTATTGAGGACTTGGGTGTTAATGTAAAAATTATAAAAAAATTATAAAGAATATTTAGTGCATAAAAATAGAACTAAGCCATGTGTAATGTAAAAAAAAAATACAAATTTGTATTTCTATTTTTTTTTTCTCTCGCCCCCGAGGTGTGGTGTAGGCTAGAAGACATAGTTTAGATAATAGGTAGTATAACATTTAGCTCTAAGATCTATTAGCGATATGATGACAGTAATAAACCACCTTCGATCGTACACAGTTGTCTTACTCATGTAACATCCAAGCTCCCCTCAAAGCCCCCTACGGGTAGTTTTGTAAAAATGAAATACACGTGTATAAATATTTGTTTTATAGATTATAAGTACCAAGTTTTGAGTGAATCGGGCCAAGGAATACGTGGAAATAAACATTACTGTATTTTCTATGACTTTTCCAAACAAAATCATTTTACACCCCCCTTAGGGGTATATTTGAAAAAATAAAAAATTCGTGTCTCATCCATGTTTTAAGGTTTGTTTGTACCGAGTTTTGAGTGAATCGGACAAAGGAATATGTGAAAATAAATATTACTGAATTTTTTATAATGTGTACATAGAAAAATCATTTTTCAAGCCCCCTAAGGGGTAGTTTAAAAAAAATGAAATACACATGTATCATTATTTGTTGGATAGATTATATAAACTGAGTTTTGAGTGAATCGAGCCAAGAAATACGTGGGAACAAACATTACTGAATTTTCTATGACTTTTCCAAACTAAATCATTTTACACCCCCCTTAGGGGTATATTTGAAAAAATAAAAAATTCGTGTCTCATCCATGTTTTAAGGTTTGTTTGTACCGAGTTTTGAGTGAATCGGACAAAGGAATATGTGAAAACAAATATTACTGAATTTTTTATAATGTGTATATAGAAAAATCATTTTTCAAGCCCCCTAAGGGGTAGTTTTGAAAAAATGAAATACACATGTATCATTATTTGTTGGATAGATTATATAAACCGAGTTTTAAGTGAATCGGACAAAGGAATATGTAAAAACAAATATTACTGAATTTTTTATAATTTTTACAAAGAAGTTTCATTTTTCAAGCCCCCTAGGGGTGGTTTTGAAAAAATGAAAAACACGTGTCTCATTATTTGTTTTAAGGTTTATTTGTACCGAGTAAATCGGCTCTAGGAATACAATTTTCCATAGAAACTTTATTACCCTATTTAACACCTTTAGGGGATGATTTTCAAAAATAATATAAGCCTATATCTCAAGTTAGAACCTACACTACCTACGTTTTAAATTTCATTCAAATTGGTTTAGTGGTTATCGAGATACGCGGTAACAAACATTCACACACACTTACTTTCGCATTTATAATATTTGTAGGATGTAGGATGTAGGATAGGAAGTAGGATAGGAAGTAGGATACGAAGTAGGATAGGAAGTAGGATAGTAAGAAGTAGGATGCGTATAAAATCAAAACATATTAAATAAAAGCCATGCACAAAAAAAATGTTGACCGGTGTTATATAACAGTCTTAGAAACGCGCGCGGTTTCTTTTGCTGGCGCAATGCGACTAACCGCATTTATCGTGTCACGATATCGTTTGATATCGTCGGACGATATCGTGAATTTATCGTGTAGTTACAGTTATCGTTCAATGTGAAAATGCTCAATAGGTATTTAAATTGTATCATACCCAGTAAAATATGCCCTCTTCCAGTATGAGCAGTGATGTCTTTTTCGAATATTCCATGGAGTAGTGCAATTTCTTCAGCGTCAATAGGCTTCGTTTTTAAATAGCTAAATATTTTGTTAACGCCTGACTCTTCTCTCGCTGATGCCAATATAATGCGGGGTAGACTACATTTGTATTTGTCAAGGTTCTGTAAAAATATTTTTATTTTGATTATATTGAAATTTTAAATGACAAAGCTATCATGATAATATGATGACCCACAAAGTGCCAACTGGACCATTAATGAGACTCCGCTGTTCGTTCATTTGTCACAAGGCAAGATAGATTATGTTTTGAACCGTAATAGGTAGATAAATTAAATTTTCACAAGGTGCAGTGCTGTGCCGACTTGCACTTGGCCAGGTTTTTTCATACAAACTATGCCAGTTTATTTAAAATTTCTATCACTTACCTTTTTTTTACAACAAAATAAACTGGCCAAGTGCAAGTCGGACTCGCACTCGTAGGGTTCCGAATCACAGTAGAGTATTCTATCTATATGATTTTTCGCAACTACAAATATAACTTTGTTTTTCAAAGTGTTTGTATGAAAAACAAAGTTATACTTGCGGTCGCTATATCTCAACAACTGCTGAATGT
The DNA here is from genome assembly GCA_954871355.1 of Cabera pusaria. Lineage (NCBI taxonomy): Eukaryota > Metazoa > Arthropoda > Insecta > Lepidoptera > Geometridae > Cabera > Cabera pusaria. The sequence continues at coordinate 5,527,627 of OX940900.1, read as the reverse complement.
ATCTCGTTCAAACCAATTTTTGTTGAAATTTTTTATTGAGATCTACAGAATGTATTTTTTCTAGATTTTTCACTCCCTTACTTTAGAAGTTAGAGGTGGGGGGACACACATTTTACAACTTTAGACGCGCCTATCTTTTAAATAATTGACTTTGAGAAAAAATGATTTTAGGAACCTCAATATCATTTTTAAAGACCTATCCATAGACACCCCACACGTATAGGTTTGATGAAAAAAAATTTTTTTTCCAGTTCCATGTATGGGATGCCCCCCCTTAAACTTTTATATTTTTTATTTTTGTATAAAAATCGGAAAGCGGTTTACAGAATACATCTACGTACCAAGTTTCAATTCTGTAGTCTTAATTGTTTCGGAATAAAATGACTGTGATATACGGACGGACAGACAGACAGACAGACAGACATAGCGAATCTATTAGGGTTCCGTTTTTTGCCATTCAGCTACGGAACCCTAAAAATGGCTCTACTATTGAAACACTTTGAATAATAGAATCGAAAAGATAAGCTCTTTACTGCACACCAGTATAGAGAAACAAAGATATCAATAAACCTAATTTAAGTACTAGGGTTACGAAATGTGCGGAAAATATGAACTTTACCTTTTCTTTATAATGTCCTTTTAACACTACATGATAGTTAATGCCTGTGAACGAAAAGTTATTGATAGCGGTATAACCTCTGTTGAATTTTGTACGCTTAGTGACCACTTGAATATTTCCATCACGCACGGCTGGTATGTCTAAAGGCTCATTGTAGTGCAAGTTTGGTGATATCTCTCCTTTTTGATAAGCTAAACACAGCTGAAAGTATGACAAACTTTGCAAATTAATTGCAGTTATTAACACAAACTTGATGTCGTATAATTATTAAACACAAGCTGTGCACTTTTAATTGACCGAGCAAAGCGAAGTGAAGTACACGTAACTAGAAAGGCAATGGATATGAAAGTGGACAGATGTAGATGAAGAGAAAGATTGAAGAAAGTGTGGATGGACTGTGTGATGGAAGATATGGGTGTTAAAAGAGTGAATGCGGCAATGACTGCGGATAGACCCAAATGGAAGTAAATGACATGCTGCATCGACCCCACTTAAGTGAGCTAAGGGTAGTAAGATGATGAAGTTATGCAAAGACAGACTAGCGAGGTCACCAACGTTATAATTTAAAAAATAATGTAAATAATAATTTAATGAAGTAACTAACTTACTTTGGTTACTGCAACGAACCCCGACGCTGCTTCACTATGTCCCATATTGGATTTGACGCAGCCAATTTTGATAGTTTTATTCTTCGCAAACACCTTTCCAATGGCATCAAGTTCATTTTCGTCAGTCTGTGCGATAGCTGGAACCGGTTTTTTAAACTTCTTCTTTAACAAGTTTTGATTGCCCAGTTGATCAAGTGGTTAATAGTGATTTCCACACGGGACAATAATACTATGTGTAAACCAGAGATAATAATTGTTTCAGATCTGGTAGAACTGTATCCGTGATAGGCATCGTGATAGGTATGTTTGTTTGATATAAGGTAACAGGACAAGCACGACGCTTACCTTATGGTAAACGTGAATGTCTACCTATTACAGATACAACGGCAAACAACATAAGCCAGAACAAACAATGCTACCTGTTACCTCAAGACATACATGCCCTGTAATTTTACAAGACACTTTCTGAACTAGGCAATGTCACCACATTGCCTAGTTCAGAAAGTGTCTTACTACCCCAGGCGAACTAGCATAAGTCCTATTACCCCAGTGTATGTTTGCAAAGTCCTCCGCAAAACAAGAATTGCTACTGTCGTGACTTCACTATAAAAAAATATATCATGTAGGAAGTAATAGGTATTTTTAACCGATTTCAAAATAATTATTATGATAAGAAAAAACATAGACATATATGGTTGATATTAAGGTATACGAAGATCTGTGAGCAATGTGTCAATGTCAACGTCAGAGAGCGCTGACATTATGTTTTATAGGTAACAAAATATGTATGATGGCGGATATATTGTTGTGTGGTTTTTGCCGCGTCTTGTGTACAATTAGCGAATAAACTAAACTAAAAAGTGATCAGAACTGGCGTATTTATTCATGCCCTAACAGGTTATGGGCCCAGTGGACTATATACAATTGATTTTGTGAGTTTTGGCCAGAAAATAAACTAAAAAGTGCAGTGAACTGATATTGCAAAATAGTGGACTCGCCCATTGCATGCGGTGTGTGTGCAGCGTGCTGGTTAAAGTGGACTCGTCCAAGTTGTTTACAAAAAATACTTTTTCGTTCGCATTTTGTGATAAAATTAGAACTTTATCATGGCTGCTACTATTAAAATTGAACCTCTAAGTGCGAATAACTATGATACGTGGAAAATTCACATGGGAGCCATTTTGAAGAAAAATGATTTGTGGGAATTCGTATCGGGTACTGTGCCACGACCGGCGCGTACCGACCCTAAGTATTCAGAATGGGTGAAAATGGATGGCAAGGCGGAATCAGATATACTGTTGGCCGTCAGTCCTAGTGAGCTCGCAGCATTAGATGGTTTGGATACCTCACAACAGATATGGGATAAATTGAAATCAATGTATGAATCAAGCGGACCAGCGCGTAAAGCATCATTGTTGAAGAGACTTGTACTGACGCGCATGAGTGAAGAAGGCGATCTCCGAAAGCATATTGCAGATTTCTTTGATGCAGTGAAGAAACTGAAAGAAATCGGTTTAGTGGTGATTGACGAACTATTAGCAATTTTATTGCTGTATAGCCTTCCAGATTCTTTTACAATGTTCCGTACTGCAATGGAATCACGGGATGATTTACCTTCGACAGACATACTCAAGGTAAAGATCCTTGAAGACTATGAAGGCAGAAAGGTCACAGTTCATGACCAAGGAGCAATGTTTGTCAAACGGACTAATAAAGCGCACCAGAAGAACGATCACACGTTACACAGCAATAAAGTACAAGTAGGATGTTATCGTTGTGGTCGCCGGGGACATTTTGCAAGAGAATGCAAGACTAAAGTTGTACACAAAGCTAAGCATAGCGCAAAACAAGCAGAACGTAGTAGTTCTGAGCGGCAGGAAAACACAACAATGTTCAGCACGACCGAAAAGGCGCGTACAAGTGAACAAACCAGCTATGTGTGGTGCATTGATAGTGGATGCACAGGACATATGTGCAATGATAAGCACATGATCAAAGAATTTACACGGCTAGACAATGAACTTCATTTGGCAAACCAAGACAGTACACAGATAACCGGGATAGATCAAGTTAGTATCTCGGTTGATACAGGTTGTGAAAAACGCCTGGTAGACATTCAGAAAGTGTTCTACGTGCCAGACTTACGTACAAGTCTTTTATCAGTGTCGAAAATGACTGATTATGGATATGAAGTTCATTTTACTAAGCAAGATGCCGTTGTTATTGATAAGAACAAGAAGGTTCATATGAGGGCCAACCGTGTGGGTAACTTATACCATGTAAGATTGAATCAGCAGTATTCCAATAATGTACAAATGGTGAAAAAGCCTATTGACATGTGGCATGAACGCTTGGGCCACATCAATGAGCGTGATCTCAAAGCCATGGTCAAGAACAACTTAGTACATGGTCTGAAGTTTGAAGATAGTGAAAAACTGTCAGATTGTGAAACTTGTATAAGTCAAAAACTGACTTGTAAACCATTCCCTAAGAGTAATGAAAAACGCACAGACTCATTGTTAGAGATAGTACACACAGACGTGTGTGGCCCGATGAGACATGAGTCATATGGTAAGAAGAAGTATTTTGTCACATTTATTGATGACAAATCTCGCTGGTGTGAAGTTTATTTCATAGCGTTAGCTATGAAATAAATCAAGATATCACTTTTATAAAAAAGTGATATCTTGAAAGTTTTCAAGGAGTACAAAGCATATACAGAGAAGTTAACCGGTATGAAAATAAAGAATTTACAGTCAGATAATGGAAGAGAATACATAAATAAAGAGTTTGATGATTTCTTGAAGAAAGAAGGAATCAAAAGATGATTAACTGTACCATATACACCTCAACAAAATGGTATAGCTGAGAGAAATAATTGGACATTGATTGAGATGGCTCGATGCATGATGTACCAAGCCGGAAGCCCTCCAGGTTTTTGGTCTGAAGCTATAAATACAGCTAACTTTATAAGAAACAGATTTCCTACTATTGCTTTGAAAGGTGAAATACCTTACACTGTATAGAAAGGGAAAAAGCCTACAGTGACCTACAAGAACACATTTGGAGCGAAGCTATACTACAAAGAAAAGAGAACAAAGAAAGGAAAGTTTGAAGCTAATTCAAAAGTTGGAATCTTTATGGGATATGACAATCAATCTAAAGTTTATAGAATTCATGACCCTAAAACTAAGAGAATAGTTATAGCAAGAGATGTAAATTTTATGAAAGAAATCGCATTTGATAATGAATATGTAGAAATACATGAGAGTGAAAATGAAGAAGATGAAAAGATAAATATAGATCTGAATAAACAAACTCAAAGTAAAAAGGAAGTAAACAGAGACAGACGTTACATAGAGGCTATAAGAGGTGCAAGAATGAGAAAATCATTAGAAAATATAAACGATAATTTGAAGATTAATACACCGGAAAGATTACTAAGAAAAAGAAATTCAACTGTTCTTTGAGAGAAGTTAATAGTACCTAAAAGAGGAAGAGGTAGACCGAGACTGGTACGTACAGGCCTAGCAGGAAGACCCAGAAAGGAATACCATTACGAACAGAATGATGAGAACGTGACAGAAGGTGCTACAGACGATGAAGAATCAGATGAGTTGTCAACAAGTATGGTAACGGTTGATCCAATGACATGGCAAGAAGCCGAAAGAACTAGTGATTCTACAGATTGGGAGGAGGCATTAGAAGATGAATATCTAGCCCAGATAAAGAACGAAACATGGAATATACTGCCAAGACCACATGATCGAAAAGTGATTGTCAATAGATTGGTATTTACAAGTAAAGTAACAGGAAAGAAAATCCGTCTAGTTGCTAAAGGTTGTTCTCAACGGCCAGGGGAGGATTTCCACGAGATATCATCTCCGTAGTTCGATCATCTTCAATAAGGATGATAGCAGCACTATCATCAGAGTTGGGCCTAGAGATCCATCAAATGGACGTGGTCACAGCCTATTTGAATGGTACATACTGGAGTAAATCCTATGGTCTGACGGTTAATCCGACTAAGACACAATGTATTGTTATAGGCAGCTCGAGATTAATATCGAAAATTGATTGGTTTCACCTTCCACAAGTCATTTTTGATGGGACAATTGTAAAAATTAGTGACACTGTAAAAAACCTTGGTATTTGTATTGATCGCAAATTATCCTGGATACCACAAATCGCAGAAACCAGTCGCAAGATGTTTGCTTCCGCCTCTTCCCTCAGAAGACTCCGGAATGTTTTACCTATAACCACTAAAGTTGCGCTTGCACAATCTCTATTACTTCCAATACTCGATTATGCCGATGCCTCATATCCAGACTTAACCGAGGAACAGCTCAATAAACTAGAACGCCTTCAAAATTTCTGTATCCGCTTCATATATGGTCTGCGAAAATTCGACCACATTTCCGAATTTCGAAAAAAGCTGAACTGGTTACCCATTCGTCTGCGCCGGAATGCTCACATCCTTTCTTTATTATACTCTGTCCTTTTCATTCCTTCTACTCCTCCTTACCTTAAACTACGTTTTCAATTCTTGCATAACTCACACTCCCTATCCTTACGCTCCGCTGAAAACTTAGTTTTAAAGATTCCTTTTCATTCTTCTGAATATTTTGCCAATTCCTTTGCAGTACAAGCTGCACGACTCTGGAACGACTTACCTTTGGACATACGAAAAGCCAAATCATTAGCAATTTTTAAAAACAAGTTGAAAACTCATTATCTCTCACTTGTGTAACTATACATAAACTGGCATTTAAACTATTGAAAGTATAATGTATTGTTATTTATTTATTGGTATGTATTGTAATGTATGTATTGTATTGATATAGAGTATGTTTTATATGTGTAGTATATATGTTTGAGTTATTTATATTATTCTACCATTTAATGTTGTACATATACTTATTATTGTACACCACCGTCTTATTCTTCTTGTATATCTGTCCATACAAAGGTTGTCTGGTAGAGATCGCTAATAGCGATAAGACCGCCCATTGTAATACCACATAGACATAATTTTTTTATTTTTGTAATAGATATGTACCTAATTGGTTTGCAATAAAGAGTTTTTGTATTGTATTGTATTGTACATTAGATGAAGAAGTATATATGGAGATAACTGATAAGATAGATGATGTACTAGATAAGATAATCAATAAGAAACAGATGGGCTTACGTCGGCAAGTAGTTGAAGATAAAAAAATTATCAAAACTGCTAAATTATGGATGAAAAAGATGAATGATTGTGATGATGCAGTATGTTTGTTAAAGAAATCACTATACGGTTTACGTCAGTCAGGTTTACAGTGGCATAAAAAGTTAGTTAGTAGATTAGAGTTGATAGGTTTTGTACCTATGCCACAAGATCTTTATTTATTTGTATCACAAAACAAACATAAAATAATGTTAATTGCTGTATATGTAGATGATTTAATATTAGCTACAAATGATCATATATGGCTGAAAGATGTGAAGAGAGAATTGATGAATGAATTTGATATGAAAGATTTAGGCAAAATTAGTACTTGTTTAGGTATTGAATTTGAAAGGGATGAAGAGAATAGAGTGTATATGAATCAAACTATGTATGTTGAAAGACTTTTAGAGCGATATGGTATGTGTGAGTGTAAGCCTGCGAAAACTCCTATTGATTGTATGGTAAAATTAGAAAAACCTAAAGAAATAAAAATAGATGTTATGTGGAAGCTACCATATCAGAATTTAATTGGTGCATTAATGTATTTATCAGTGTCTATAAGGCCTGATATTACTTACGCTGTGAATTATCTTAGTCAATTCAATACAAATTTTGATGTTCAGCATTGGCAAGCGGCTAAGCGTGTGTTAAGATACTTAAAAGGTACACCTAATTATGGTTTAATGTATGAGAGAACTGGTTTACCATTGTTTGGTGTGGTTGATGCTGATTGGGGTGCGAATGCAATTGACCGTAGGTCGTACTCTGGGTATGCATTTATTTTAGCCGGTGCTCCAGTAAGCTGGGAGGCGCGTAAGCAGAGATCTGTAGCTCTCTCCAGCACCGAAGCCGAATATATGGCGATCACAGAAGCTGCTAAGGAAGCTATGTATTTACAGGATGTGTTGAGGAATGTGAGAATGGAATGTGAGGTTGTTACAATTTTCAATGATAACCAAGGTGCATTAAAACTAGCTCAAACTAGAAATTATCATTCGAGAACTAAACATGTTGATGTTAGACACCACTTTATTCGAGATATGTGTGAACAGGGTGTTGTTAATCTGAAATATTTGTGTACTGAAAGAATGCCAGCAGATGTGTTTACGAAAGGTTTGTGTGCAACAAAACATTATGAATGTTTAGGTAATCTAGGAATGATAGACAAATCAGATTAGCTCACGACTTCGAGGGGAGGTATTAAGGTATACGAAGATCTGTGAGCAATGTGTCAATGTCAACGTCAGAGAGCGCTGACATTATGTTTTATAGGTAACAAAATATATATGATGGCGGATATATTGTTGTGTGGTTTTTGCCGCGTCTTGTGTACAATTAGCGAATAAACTAAACTAAAAAGTGATCAGAACTGGCGTATTTATTCATGCCCTAACAGTTGAATTAAGAAAACTCCTCCTTTTTTGAAGTCATGAAGGAGGAGGTTTCTCAATTCCACCGTATATATTTTTTATGTGTGTCCGCGGATAACTTCCAACATCGTTTATGAACCGATTTTGATGATTATTTTTTTGTTGAAAAGGGATATCCCAAGGGTACCATTATAATTTTATTGAGATCTCATTAGCCGGATCCACACCGGACGATCCAAAGCGCTCCGATCGCGAGCGGCATGGAGCGCGCTCCACGGAGCGTGAAGTGTAGACATGCCGCGCATGATCCATGTGCGCGGCGGAAAGCGCGTGCTCCTCACCGCGTGCGATTTATTTGATGTCGGGTTTTTTGGTCACGCACAAAGGGGCCTCAGTCGCTTGTCGCGCGCGGTCTGGACGGTTGTGTTGTTCTGATTCAGTATGGATCGGCAGGAGCGCGTTGGAGCAGCCAGTCAGGATCGCAAAAGATTGCTGTTGGGTCGACCTAGAACGATTCACGCATCACGATCTTCGATCGCCGATCCATTTTGGATCATCCGGAGTGGATCCGGCTATTAGTATCACTAGAGATATGTCGATAAACGTCTCAAACTTCCAACTGAAACTAAATCGCGCGGCATGGAAGTCGGTTGTTTTAGTTTTTAAACTATTTTATGCATAAGAATGCCAACTTAATATTTTAAAAGTAAAAGGTTAGGTAAGTAAAGTTAAAGTTTGATCATTTATAACGATTAAAGGAAACACAACTATTACTTATTTTTATTTATTAGATTATACACAATGAAGCTTGCTATTGCATATACTTTTGACGACTAAAAAATATGACCTTGAATAATGTTTTTACATCTTTCTTCACGTTGATTTTAGTTTTTGACAAATATTCTTACGGTAACTGTGAGCGAGATAGAAACAAAGGTGGGAATAATTAATTTGTCTTCGCAGGAATGTTCTACGGAGCAAAGTCTTGTTAGGGTGCAACGTTTTTTGATGTGAACATTTTTTGACATGACATGACGTTTGGCGATGATGGCGGCCATATGGCGGCGATTAATGTTAATAATCGCAAATAATACTTTCTAATATTCATTTTGGAATACAACTAGTCCGTGTTATAAAAGTATTTGGAATTATTGTAATAAAATAGACAGTTAATTATCATGTGTGTCAGATGCTTTTATTGCACAGGGCCATTTTAGACATTGTCCTTTGATACCTTGATGACATCATTATGACTAGTGGATATTTTCACTAGCGCGGCATTTGAAGTCAATTTTTTAGGGCTCCGAAAACAAAGGGACACTTTCTGAGACTTTGCTGTCCGTTGGTCCGTCCGTCCGTCCGTCCGTGTGTCTGTATGTGCGCACTTTACAGGTCTGTATCTTCTTAACCGTAATAGGTACATACTTGAAATTTTCACAAAGTATATATCCGTCAGTGTATAACGGCCCAGACACGAAATTTCATAGATGCATGTAATTTAATTAATACTTGTTTTGCACTAAAAATGGTAAAATAAATTATTTTCCAAAAAAATAAAAACGACTTCATAACCACAAACAGGCTCAAAACTCAAAAGCAAAAAATAAATTACCTAAAATAATTATTATAAGCGCTACCCTTTTATCTATTTGAAGTCGGTGCCAGCCAAGTCTAATACGTAGTAGATAGTAATGATATTTTTTACGCTGGTGTTACATACACGCTTTCTTTATTTGCTGCCCCTCAAAAACTAAATGATCCAAATATATTTAAATATATTTCTTTTTTGAAAGCAACTCCTAAAAATACCCGCGTTAAGCTGCCGTCTTTGCCACCTACTGCAGATTCCGCTTTTGGACACTTCAAAAGAGTACATCTGCAAATTCAAACATGGCTTGGAAGAGAAATATCACCACAAGAATGGGGTTGGAAATATAAATGCGGAGTACTGATACCGCAAACAATGACGCAGCGACCAGCTCCAGAATCCTTATTAAAATGATTTTTTGCACATGCAAAACACGATGCGGAGTATCTTGTGGGCACAGGAAAAGTGGATTAAATGGCACTGTAGCTTGCTTGGAATGCAATGGTGACAGCTGTACTAATCCTTCACCTACAATCCACATCAATGAAATCGATGACGACGACAGTAATTAACAATAATGTTACAATGTATATATCATCATCATCATCAGCCTATTTCTATCCACCGCTGGACACAGGCCTCACCTATGGCACGCCACTGAGCTCGATCTTCAGCTCTGTGTTTCCAACTGCTGCCAGCCAGCTTGCGTATATCATCGTTGCACCTAGGTGGAAGGCGCCCTACTCTTCGTTCACCGAGCCGTGGTCTCCACCCTAGAACCCGCCTACCCCAACGGTTATCGGTTCTACGATAGATGTGACCAGCCCACTGCCACTTTAGCTTGATAACCCTTGAGCTACGTCGATAACTTTGGTTCTCTGACGGATGATCTCATTTCGAATTCGATCCCTCAGAGATACTCCGAGCATAGCCCTTACCATAGCTCGCTGAGCAATTTTGAACCAATCAACTTGACACCGTTGCAGAGACTCCAGAACAGACTAGGTTTCTACAAAGTCAAAAGCTTTCTCATAGTCCACAAACGCAAAGCACAGTGGCTCGTTATACTTTTCGGTCTTCTGTATAACCTGTTGCAGTGTATGTATGTTGTCTATTGTGCCATATCCTCCTCGAAACCCAGCCTGTTCAGGGGGCTGAAACTCGTCGAGTTTAAGCCGCGAGACGATTTGTGATGACTCTCGAAAACAACTTATAGATGTGATTCAAGAGTGAAATGGATCGATAGTTCTTTAAGAGGGTCTTGTCTCCTTTTTTTAAGAACATAATGACCACACTCTTGCTCCACGTCTTTGGAGTTCTCCCCGAAAAGAGGACGGAATTAAATATACGCTGCAGCTGTACAAGCGTTGGAGTTTCACCAGCTTTTAAGAGCTCCGTTGTAATTCCATCCTCTCCGGGAGCTTTTCCATTTTTGATTTGTTTGAGAGCCATCACAATTTCGTCCAGGCTGACCTCTGGCAGAGCCTCGGTATAATGGCGGGTAAGAGTGGCTCTAGGATCTTCAGACTGGGGTTGGGGACGGGACGCTTGCGAGGTATATAGTTGGTCGTAGAAGTCTTGAACCTCCCTAAATATCTCTGGCTTAGAAGCGATGACACTCTCTTTATATGTGGTCAACTTCGTCAGATGGCTTCGACCCAGCTGTTAAATAAAACGTTTGACCCCCGGTTCCGCTCGATCGCTTTTTTAAAAGAGAGTGTGTTGGAGCTCTGGAGGTAACGTCTTACCAGCTTAGAGATTTTTTCGTTCAAAGCCCGTTGATCTGATGAAGTGACTACGGGGTTTTCTCGTCACTTCTGCCTTAGCTGCACAGATTCTTCTGAAAGCTTAGACTTCATTCCGGCACCTCGCGTCTCGCAGAATTTCGTCCCCTCCTCCGTAATGTATTATATAGTTCACAATCTTTTTTTTTTGTTGTAAATAGTTATTTTAAGCGAACTTATAATACATTAAAATTCAGTTACTATGCAAATATTATTTATTAGGTATATAATTTATGATCGTACAAAACAAAAAAACCAACTTCACATGCCACGATAGTAATTTTTAGTACTGTGTTTGATATGTTTACCTCCAAATCTCCGGAGATAATAATCAGATATCGATAAAATTTTATTTCATTTCATTTCATTGAGACCAAACGGCAAGCATAATATTTTCTCAAACAAAAAAAGAATTTTTCAAACCGGTTAAGATTTGACGGAGTTTTGAGGTCACAAACATTAAAAAACACATACTCGTTGAATTGAGACCCTCCTCCTATTTTGTCAAGTCTGTTGAAAATTGAAATCTTTGCTCCAAACATTTTTTTTCTCTTGTCCCTCTCATTTTTTAGTAAATTATAATATTATAATATATTTTTAGTAAATATTTAAAAAAAGTTAGCTTGTATTGTAAAATATTACCTAATTAAGTTGTAAATGTTATTGAAAATAAATGTTATATAGTAGGTATTCTAAAATGATAGTTCACTAAGTGCCTAAGAACATAATTACGAGTACTTACCTATGTTATAAAAACTATGTTGGTTTAATTCATAAATTAGCCTTACAATATTAATCGAAAAGAACAAACTGTTGAAACTATTTTACTTTAAGATCTTTGTAAACACAGTTTTGAACAATAAATACTATCCTATTTTGTTCTATAATTTTCTTAAATCAAAAGCGGCAATTTTTTTTTACCTTTTCATTTGAGCTTTTAGCAATGCAGTCCAACAATTTTTATGAAGATTAATTGATCGGCCCTGGATTCCGAGTTTTTACCATTTTTACGTCTTACGGCGCTCCAGCATAATTTTCAATTTTCAATTTTCAATATTTTTATTTTCAGATAAGACACATCCATTTGTTAGTAATTAATTAGCTTAGGAATAGGTTAGTACAAATTTATACGAGCAAAAATTAAAAATAAAAAAATGTAGAAAGAGGAAAACAAACCACTCGCCACAGCGCACTCTACACATACACTGATCGCTTTCTGTCAACCAGTACATGCACAAAGCGCACCATGACAGGCGAATTGTATCTCTCCGCTACTGTTTTTAGAATGCTGTTAGGACTGTCTCGAAGCCTACTTAGCAGCGAGGCCGTCTTCTTTCTAATAACGGCATGAAAGTCATCTGTCCGAGCCTGCGCAAACATTTCGGACGCGCTGTAAAATCGAGGCAGACCCAACAACATTCTAAAAGCATTATTATATTGGACGCGTAAAACACTAAGCGATCTTTGAGTAAAGTTGACCCATAGATTGCCGGTGTAGAAACTCTGACAGTACGCCTTAAAAAGGGTGATTTTGACCTCTTTACTGCACCGAGCAAATCTACGAGCCAACATGTTACTTCTGACCGCTAACGCTCTACGTTCCCGTTCTATATCCGTATTATCTTTAAGGTCGTCGGTAAGAATGTGCCCAAGGTATTTAAAATAGTTTGTCCTGTTGATTTCAGTTCCATTTAAAGAAATCTTTGGGTATATATCGGGACATTTACCGGCGGCCTTAAATATCAAATACTCACATTTTTTGACATTGTACATCAACCCATGAGACGCAGCGTACTTTTCACAGACCCTCAGCATCTGTCCTATTGCCCCCACAGTTGGGCCCAGCAGCACCATATCGTCCGCGTAGCTGATATTGTTGATGGTAACTCCACCAACTCGACAGCCGACACGCATGCTGCTGAGTTCAACTATGAGGTCGTTTATGTATAGGTTAAAAAGCTTCGGAGACGTTAACCCTCCCTGTCTCACCCCGCACTCCAACCTATACGGATCCGAGAGAAGTTTGGACCACCTCACCATATTCGTCTGGTTTCCGTACCAGAACTGGAGGAGCCTGAGCAGCTCTTCCGGTAAACCCCTGCTCCTCAACTTTCCCCAGAGTACCTCATACGAGACGAGATCGAAGGCCTTGGAGAGGTCCAGGAAACAGGCGTACACCGGAGTTCTGCGATCGGTGTAATATTGAACAGTGTGCTTGAAACTTACGATTGCGCTTTCAGTGGATAGTCCGGGTCGGAACCCGAACTGTGCGTCATGTAGGTGCATATATTTATCGAGGTGGGTATCAAGCACACCGTCCAATATTTTTGCTGCAGTCGTTGCAAGGGAGATTGGCCGATAGTTACCCTTGTCAGAAATATCTCCTGTTTTGTTCTTGACTATTGGAACTACTATGGTTTTCATTAAGTCGGCAGGAAGATATGCATGACTCAGGCAAAGAGTATAAAACATGGACAGTACACGAGGAAGGTGAGGCCCTGCGTGTCTGTAGTGCTCTATACTGAGCCCATCGTGTCCGGGGGATTTACCTCTACTCATTTGACTGATGACCGACTTTATTAGCTTGGCAGAAAAATGAAGTATTGGTTGATCCCCCGCACAGCAATAGTCAGGAGTATGCATAGCGGTTGGGGTCCCGAGTGGAGATTGTACCCTAAAATGAGTTTTGAATAGGTCAGCAATTTCTACTGGCTCACTCATACCACCCACACTCGCAGGGAGTCCCGGCCTGATATCCAACTTACTCGTGGATTTCCAAAACTTGCCAAAATTTTTATTTGAGCGATGATAAGCTAACTTATCCATTTTTATTTGATCTTGGTGTGTTTGACACCACTTAAGGCGAGCTTTGAAAATTCTACGAGTCTCGACCATGCGCTCATAGACTTTACCTGATTTAGGTCTATTGCTATTGGTCCATGATTGGAAACTAAGCCTTGCATCCCAGTGAGCGTCCCGCACATGCTGATTCCATCCACACAGGGGCTTACCCTTCTTTCTACATTGGTTGCGCGTCTATCTGGATTGTACAGCTGCATCCTTTAAAGCACTTACAATTTTTGAATAAAGCTTATCTAATACTAAATGATGAGCTTCATGACTGCAAGCACTAAAGCTGCACTTAACGAGCTCCGTGGGAAAATCAATTTCACGTAGCTTAGAATTACTTAAATAATAATAGCTTATTAATTCTGAGCGCGTTCGTTCTCCCCACAAAACACTGTCGTAGTGCTCCCCATGTGCTTCAAGTTTAGGCCTTACAACATTAAAGTCACATTCAATAAGTAAGGGTAGGTGGTCGGATATATATAGGTCTTCTAGTACAGTGATGCTTGAGACGCTAGACCAAGCCGATGAGGACACGACACAATGATCCAGCCACCTCCTGCATCCGTGAGCGTCACTAATGTAGGTGTGAGTGTCAGATGTGGATCCGAGTTTTTCTTGGTCTGCACATATCCAATGTTGGTCCATACAGAAATCCAAAAGCTCCGTTGAAAAAAGTTCACCAGGATGTGCATTAAAGTCACCTAGTGCGTACATACATTCGACATCTGAACTTAACATTATTGCACTAATTTCGCTCAGTATTTCTGTGAAAACAGGTAGGTTATCGCGACAGTTGGTAGGCATGTACACAGAAAACACAATAATGGAACGTCCGCTTAATGTCGCTTTGATAGCTGCAAGGCGAGAACTAGCACAATTAATTACAGAAACCTGCTCAAAAATACCCTTTCTCCATAGAATGGCCACTCCCCCATAAGGTCTTCCCACTAGTAAACCAGAGGAAGTATCGACAGCAGACTTGCCGGTGTACTCGAACTCATGACTAACGGTCCCTAGCATAGGAATGTCATGAGGGAGCAGCCATGTCTCCTGGAGGGCCACTATGTCGGATTTATTACATAAATCCCTAACATTATCTACAGATCGTTTTATACATTTACAGTTAAAACTTATTAATCTACAGTTACTTCCTAAATCCATAAAATGTGTTCTGAAATACTCTAACTAATATCTATGTCTTCGTTTTGTACATAAAATGCACAAAGCGTCTAAAATAAATTCCTGACGGCCACAGCTCATCATTAAGGAATACCTGCACCTTGTGTTTTGAAACATAAAGCTTATACGCATTATAATTCCTATCTGACCTCATTTTAATTCTCTTTAAAGTAACATTTTCATTGGTTTTGTCCTTAATATAACTCACTATGTCACTTTCCCGTGTGTCCATGCTAACATTCGATATCAACAGAGGTATCTTAACATCAGCAGCACGAAATTTACCGTCCGGTGCCGTGGTTGCACGTCCTTGCTTACTAACTAATCTATTTTGTCTTGATTTTTGACGATTCACGACTTGCCACTCATTATTGACCCCTACTACTTGCTCACAACTCGCATTAGACGTCCGAGCAGGATCGTTGTTTAACATATCGAGCGGCGCCCGGTGTAATGAGTCACTCGTACTCGGCTTAGGTGCTGTGGTACCGACGACTACAACGGGCGATCGAATACCAGTAGTAGCACGAGGGAACATAGACGATGCGCTCGTAACCGGTTTTTGCGCGGGCGCTGCGGGCTCAGTAGTCTCAGTACTCACAGATATAATCGCGCGACGGTTTTGTTGTGATGTCTCGCTACGATTGCATCTGTTATTATTATGATGCAAACTCTCATTCGTTGCGTTTAAAGTACGTTGATGATCTTCATGCATGCGTGTTACTTCGGTTTTAGAGGAGTTATGCAGCTTGATAGTTTCATTTGATAGTGGTGATGAGTGTTGTACCGGATGATCGCCGAAGTTTGAGTGGGTAAGCTGGGCTTGCGGGCTATGTGAAGATGTGGTAGATCTTATTGGTAGATATTGCAGTCCGGTTGGCCCACTGTTCAGGACGAAGTTATCTTGTAACACATATGCACCTCGTTTCTGGTTTACCCTCTCGCTAGAAGATACATTATTTATTATCGATGCATGTTTCATATGTTCAACGTTTTGCTTTAATAACTCAAACTGATCTTTTGTGATGTATTTATCATCCAGAGTACTGAAGCGATTTTGTATTTGCATAATATCCTTAAGAATGCGTATAACATCAACATTTTCTAATTGAACCGTAGGTATCTTATGCAGGTCTTTCGCGACGAAAACAGGAAATATCTCACTATCAGTGCTTTTCATGAGGCTAATTATGTCGTCGAGTTCTCGTGACGTCTTCTTTTTTCCCTCCTTCCGGCGAATAGGCATTTTCTTCATAGTAGGTAACGATTCAAAAAGTAACGTCTTCGCTTTGGCTATATCTTCTGCAGTAAATGACGACCCACATAGTTTATGAATACTCTCTTCATCCATAAAATCAATAACATTTCTTAAAAACGCCAACAATTCATTTATCACAACATTACAGTTGGAACATTTCACAGTATTTGAAGCCATTATCTTAAAAGACGATAGCTACCGAACACAACAAATACACATATCTATCTATATAAGCTTATATTAGATTTTAGATCCAAAGAATAAAACACGACAGCAGGTATGAAATAATTAAATTATAAAATCAAATATAATTTGTAAGTTAATCTAGAAATTTCTAGGAATAACCACTTTACAACAAACTAACCTGCACCATTGGCTTCAAGATATTCTACATCTTCTGGTTCAATATCAATTTTTGAATAGACATCTTTTAGAAATTTTTGTATAAATTCGGAATCCCGAGTGGGCCAAAAATTTGCAGGTGGCTTCAATTCAAATGATCCGTCAACGTTATACAACTCTGCATAAATTCTGGAAAATAAAATGAAAATTTTCGTACCATTTACTAATAAATAGATTTTTTGCTAAATGATTCATAGTTTATAGGGTTTCGTACCTTCGACTCGCACTCGTAGGGTTCCGTACCACACTACACTATTTTATAAGATCGAGCAAAATATACCACTATCATTTTTCGCCAGCAAAAAAAAATAGTTAATAAACATGTTATTTCTTATAACGCCATCTAATGTCTAACAAAGGTATTAAGGATCGACATTTTAATATAACGCCATGTATGGGACGTTTACCTAACTAAGCGTACATAGATGGCGTGAAATGCCGGAAAAAAAACACGTTTCTTGTATGGGGACTCTCTATTATTTTAAATTTTATTCTGTTTTTAGTATTTGTTGTTACAGCGGCAACAGAAATACATCATCTGTGAAAATGTCGACTGTCTAACCATCACGGTTCATGAGATACAGCCTGGTGACAGACGGACAGACAGACAGACAGACAGACAGACAGACAGACAGACAGACAGACAGACAGACAGACAGACAGACAGACAGACAGACAGACAGACAGACAGACAGACAGACAGACGGACAGCGGAGTCTTAGTAATAGTAATAGTAATAACTTAATAATAGGGTCCTGTTTTACCCTTTGGGTACGGAACCCTAAAAAGAAACCCTTATATGATCACTTTCTTGTCCTTCTGTCCGTCTGTCTGTCAGTGTGTCACCACCGATTTTCTCAGGAATGGGTGGACCTAGCAAGTTGAAATTAATACCAGATACTGAGGTCTATAGTCCCTATTAGATGTATAAAAATAAGGTCCTGATTCAACACGATAGAACGATATGAGCAAATATAGATTTTCGCAAAAACTTGTGAGTACCAAAATTCACCTTACTTTTCAACTTTTTTTTTATTTTTCGGAATTTTTCCTTTTTTTTGTGCTGTATGTCCTAGCTTTTACCAAAATTAACAATTCTAGGTCAACCGGAAGTATCTTATAGGTTTTGAGTCGAAAACCTATAGGGTACTTCCCGTTGACCTAGAAGCATGAATTTTGGCAAGAAGCAAGGTCTTGAAGCACTTATAAAGGAACAAATCTGAAAACCGTAAATATGTGGTTTAGTAACAAAAAAGAGGTTAATTTACTATTACAAACTTATTATTTGTAGTTGGTGCGATACATTTTTTATGGATCGAACTACAAAGTTATGTGTATCCTTTAACCTAGTCTGAGAAGTTGGTACGGAAGCCTCCATGGGCGAGTCCAACTCGACTTGGCTGGTATTTGCTGGTATTTGCTGGTATTTGTTTGTTAATAATTGAAGGCGTTGAATTGAAGAAAACCAAGCCGTGGCAGACCAATACAGAGGGTCGGATGACGATATGAAAAAGAACGCTGATAAGATCTGACCAAGTTAGTTACTCAGAACTGGAATGAGTGGCGTAAGAGGGAGAAGGCTTATAACTTGTAGTTGGAGAAAATGAGCTGATAATGATAACGATGATAAATTGCAGTAGGCTAGCGTGCGATAGCACTGCCAGTAACGCGTTGTTTGTTGACGTGTCGCGTCATGTGTGCATGGCGAATTCGTATGGCGACTACTGACGATTGTGATACGTGTAAGTACAATACTTGATCTAAAACACGTGTTTATAACTCGGAAGCAAAAACAATGAACTATGAACTATGTATCAGCACAGAATAATGAATAGTACAAGTATCAGTGTAAGCGCCCTGTTAACGGTCAAATTTCCTTGACAAATTTGTTTGTCAAACTTCAAGTTTTATCAAACAATCGCTTAAACGATCAAACCAAATATCAAACAAATGTCAAACTCGACATCAATCCAGATTTTCATCAAACGCGATAAACACGTTGATTGTTTGACAAACGCCTTAAACACAGCTGCACACTATCAAATAATTTGACAAACACGTAAAATTTGACTTACAATTTGATCGTGTACAGGGCACTTTATGTGTCTGTGGCATTGTAGTTCTCAAACAGATAAAGAGATTTTGATTTAGTTATTTTTTGCTGTATAGGTGATAAGTGTTTTTAGCTATAATTCGAGAAAATCTGCTTAGTCGTTTGAAAATCATGATCATCAGAATGAGTATGAAAGTAACTTCCTCTGATCTTATCAATTTGTAACATGGTATTCTGTTAGCTACTTAATTATATTACATGAGCATTTTCACTTTAACCTGATACTTTCAGGAGATCTTCAACAACCCACAGCAGAAATCTCGTGTTTATGCTCATTGAAATGGTCTCAGTAAACATGATTAGATAGATCATTTGGGGCAAATGATGTGTTAGAATATGAAATTCAATGGATATGTGTTGTCGCTCTACTGCGCAACTCCCAACTGCAGATCATTGTGCATAGTTGCACGCGTTTTTTTTATCCCAACATCTGAAAAATCTGACCCCGCCAACATCTGCCGCTTCACTGGAGAGATACGAACTTTTTGATAATTGAATAATTTGAAAACGTCCACAATCGACAGAATCGAAAAATATTTTAGATGTTGTAACGTCGTTTTTTGATAAAATTCAAATTTTAATTACTTCCTAAATGCCATAAAAAATAACTAGGTATTCCCCTAAATCCAAATAAAATCAAACAATTCAAATACAAATAATTCCCATATTATATTAAATCCTTTTATTTCCACGCCATCTATCGATTTTCCTCGATACTTCTCTTTCATCACATAGGTCACCTTTCGCTTCAGACTGGTCGCGCACCTAGCGGAACATTAAACAACAACCCGTAATTAAATGCAATCTATGCTTCTCAAATAATAATTCGTAAATGGGTAACCATTCCTAAATACGAATTCCATTTTAATAACGTAGGAATACAGGAATCCGATTAATCATCACAAATACTAATCAATAATGCACGGCTTCTATTTTTTTTGCGCCATCTGTACGAACAGACAGACAACAAGAGTGAAAAATCAAACATAATACGTAGCTTGTACGCTCGCGGTTCTAATCGGCCGACTGCCGGTATGTAGCGTTAGTTCTGCTGTCTTAGGGTAGAGGGCGCTGATCTAGAATCATAGACTAAACATAAATAACCCATTCGTCTCCAACTGAACGCTGTCTCGTTCTCCCCCATATAAAAGAGCCGTCTCCTTACTATATACCTCTCGCTCGCTCCACCTGTGGCGCGCGCCCGTCTTAATTTTATTACTGTCTATGAATTGAAAGTGACGTTGTCAAACCATTCGTCTATACGATCTATCGACTACACACATTTTGAAATGGGGAAGAGAAAATAAACTGCCCAAGTGCAAGTCGGACTCGCACTCGTAGGGTTCCGTAACACAGTTGAGTATTCCATAACTATGATTTTTCGCAACTACAAAATTAACTTTGTTTTTCATAGTGTTTGTATGAAAAACAAAGTTATCTTTGCGGTCGCCATATCTCAAAAACTGCTGGCTGTATCTCGTTCAAACTAATTTTCGTTGTTAGTTTTTATTGAGATCTATGGCATATATTTTTTTTAGATTTTTTACTCCCATACTTTAAAAGTTAGAGGGGGGGGGGGGGGGGGGCACACATTTTACCACTTTAGACGCGCCTATCTTTCAAATGATTGACTTTGAGAAAAAATGATTTTAGGAACCTCAATGTCATTTTTGAAGACCTATCTATAGACATGTATAGGTTTGAAGAAAAATATATTTTCTTGTTTCAGTTCCATGTATCGGGTGCCTCGCCTTAAACTTTTACTTTTGTATAAAAATCGGAAAGCGGTTCACAGAATACATCTACCTACCAAGTTTTAATTCTGTAGTCCTAACAGTTTCGGAATAAAATGGCTGTGACATACGGACGGACAGACAGACAGACAGACATGACGAATCTATAAGGGTTCCGTTTTTTGCCATTCGGCTACGGAACCCTAAAAACCCAATATCGATAATGAAATAAAGTTGTCATTTGCTTCGATGGGTTTCCTTACGAAAATAATTAAAGTAGGTTTTTAAAAACCGTGTTAATAATTCTGTGCCTCCTGTGTAAAATGATATAACTGCAAAATCACAACTTTTCAGGAGAGCAAAAAAAGTTTGAAAAATCATTATTCATGTTTGGTTACACTTATCTGGAAAATAATAATGAATTATGTGGCGTATGAATGTAGCTTTCATGCTTTACAACATTTTTTATGATTTATTGTAAGCATTATCAGAAAAACTATAAAAATCGACGAGATATACCAAATGTAATATTTGACTAAAGTTTTTTTACGTGTCTAATGATCAAAGTATAATTGCATCATATTACACAAAAAAACCTTTTGGTGAAAATTTATATTTGGTGAGTTGTTTAAATGAATAACATCATAATTATTAGAGTACTGACCTAAAGGCAAAAAGACTGAAAATAAATAATAGATTAATATAGTATTACTTAGCATACTCTAATCCAATATTTTTTCCAGATGTGTTATTAAAGTCAAAGTTGCAATGTTAAATTTTTTGTGTATTATGATATACCTCAATTTATATCAATCGTAATGTTAAAAAAGAAATGTCCAAATAGAGTTAAGTTGAATATAAAAAGTACATTAAACAAAAGTATGTAATCAATAACACCTGTGATAATTAGAATTTTAGCAAAAATGTACAATATTAGGGCACTAAGAGATCAATAGTAAATAAATCTCAACCCTTATACGTATTTTACTTGGAAAATAATAAGTAGTTTTTAACATTATAGTTACTGTCATGGAGGGAGATAAAATAGTACTAATGGTAATTATTTACGTAGGAAAATGATTTATCTAATTTAAAATTTGCATTAATGATATAAATCAAATTTTATTTTAATGTTTGGAAATTATTTTTATAGATATTAAATAGTCATGACTTACCTATTATTAGTGAGAATTATCAGGTTCTCAACGTAGTCTCAATTAGAATTTTTACTCTTGATAACTGCAGTCACAATATGCGGCAGGGAAGTATCTTTCTGAATATTAGATTTACATGAAAAGCTCCGATAGAACTCTTGGGCACTTACATGTATAAAGGAAAGTAACTGGCATAAATATTTTTTTTCTTTTCTACAAAAATCGGCATTCCATTCAAGTACTTTTATATATTTACCATATTATAAAAGTACTTGAATGACTGACTGACTGACTTGAGTGACTTGAATTATGTATGATGTCCATAGGACATCATACATAATAAATCGGCACCACCATCTTTTTTGTAAAAGAAACGAGTAAAGTCTTTTGTATATTTCAAACGGGATCAAAAGTCTTCGTTTAACAGCTAGGTCGAAGCCATCTGACGAAGTTGACCACATCCGGCGGGAATATTGTCGTTTCAAAGCCGAAGATTCTTAGGAAAGTTTAAGACTTCTACGGCCAATTGTACACTTCGCAAGCATCACATCCTCAATCCCATTCTGAGAATCCCAAAACCACTCTTACCCGCCATTATACCGAAAATCTCCCAGAAGTCAGCCTAGACAAAATCGTGATGGCTCTTACATACGAGTAGCTAAAAAACGGAAAAGCCTTCGGTGAGGATGGAATTACAACGAAGCTCTTAAAAACTAGCGGAAATACTACGCTAGTTCAACTTCAGCGTTTATTTAAATCCGTCCCTTTTTCGAGGAGAATTTCGAAGACATGGAGCAAGAGAGAGTCGTAATGTTTTTTAAAAAAGGAGGCAATCTCAACTGCTGAGAAACTATCGACCGATTTCTTTCCTGTGCCATATCTATTAGCTGCTTTCGAGAGTCATTACGAATTGTCGCGCGCGTAGGTTCGACGAATTTTAGCCCTCATCGGGCTGGTTTCGTGACACCATAGACCACATTCAAATAGTGCAGCAGATTACACATACAACCAAAACGTCTAATCAGCCCCTGTGTCTAGCGTTTATGAACTGTGAAAAAGACTTTGACTCCATTAAAACCTGGTCTGTTCTGAAGTCGATGCAACGGTGCCCAGTTGATTGGTGATACATCCAAGTGTTGAGACGTCTATATGACGCTACAACTATATCCGTCCAAGTACAAACGTAAACTGAACCTATCCCACTTCATCGAGAAGTTAGACAAGGGGACGTTTTCTCCCCCAAATTGTTTACAAATGCTCTTGAAAATATGCTCAAGATGCTGAATTGAAAAGGACTGGGCGTAACTATTAACGGCGAATACCTCTCACACCTAAGATATGCGGATGATTTCGTCATCATAGTTGACAATACATGCTGAGTCCGCTGACTAATTCTTCTGCATTCATTGGTCTCCGCATCAACTTGGATAAAACCAAGATCATGTTTAACAAATCTCTGCCGCTACTACAATGCCTTAAGACAAAAGTCTTTAATAACGAGTGCGTCTAACCTGTTATGACATACGGAACTAAAAATTACAAAACACACATTACTAAAACCTTGCTTATATAACCGTCTCAAGTCCGATGTTTATGTGTAAACCTGACAATCTGCCAATAAATGAATGTAAAATATAAACGATATATCTTAATAGTATATTACGATACGTGTGACTTAAGTAGGCTATTATTTTACGGCGCAAAGTTAACCACCGTGCAACTTAACACCGACAACTTAAGTCACGACTATCGTATATTATTTTATAGCTATCAGTGTGACATAAACCCGCACTTTACGCTTGCTACGCTTTTCAGATACGCTTTTTAAATAGAAGATTATAGCACGGCGTGAAGTTGGCACCCGAGTGCAGCGAGGGTGCTAAACTTCGTGCAATAATCGACTGTTTAAGTCACGGAAAAGCGTAAAGCGCGGGTTTAGGTCACACTGTGCTATAAAAGATTTTTCATTAAATAACATTCTAAAGTTTTTGTGACAAATTTTATTACTAAGCAGCCTGCATACGTAAAGGTGCCGGTCTATGACCAAATCGAGCGCGTCCTCTTCTTTTCGAACCCGTGGCGACACTGAGAAAAGAGAATACAAACACTGAGCGCCACTCAAGCGCACCCTGCCTCACTTCACCTCTCGTGAACCCTTTGGAGTACCAAAGTATATCATTATACACCAAATTTATTTATTCGTGTTTTGTTGTAAGTCTTTGATTTTTTGATATAAATGAGTTATGCAGTCTTTCACTAAAGTAAATTATTGTGTATAATGATTGATTTAGAGTCGTATTATCTAACACGAAAAAAAAGTATTTTGAGATTAAAAGTTAACGTGGTTTATCTCGAGTTGTACCCAACATCTACGCAAACAGTGATAGTGTTATTTTGGTTAACTCTAGTTATACCAAAATACACAAAATAATGTGAAACAAAACGAATCGCTATTAGATACAACTTTTATTGTATCTTTTTACACAAAAAAAATATTGAAAATTAGGTTTTTTTCTTATGATATAATTCGTGATAAATTATTAGACACAAAAATTTCACGAAAAAATGCAAAATAAGCTCGATTGATTGATACAACTTCAGACATATCATATTACACAAAATTTTTAACATTGCAACTTTGACTTTAATAATACATCTGGAAAAAATATTGGATTAGAGCATGTTAAGTAATACCATATTAATCTATTATATATTTTCAGTGTTTTTGCCTCTAGGTCAGTAAGTGTATGTCTAATAATTATGATGTTATTCATTAAAACAACTCGCCAAATATAAATTTTCACCAAAAGGTTTTTTTTTGTGTAATATGATACAATTATACTTTGATCATTAGACACATAAAAAAAACTTAAGTCAAATATTACATTTGGTATATCTCGTCGATTTTTATAGTTTTTCTGATAATGCTTACAATATATCATAAAAAATGTTATAAAGCATGAAAATATACATTCATACGCCACATAATTCATTATTATTTTCCAGATAAATGTAACCAAACATGAATAATGATTTTTCAAACTTTGTTTTTGCTCTCCTGAAAAGTTGTGATTTTGCAGTTATATCATTTTACACAGGAGGCACAGAAACGATCTCCTAAACTACAAGAGATATCGGAACGTGAGTTAGACCAAAAACATCGTAATTTTTTTTTAAAGTATAGAACTTCTAAAAACGCACTTTTGATATAACTCGAGTTATATCGTTTTGCACAGGAGGCACAGAATTACTAGTTACGGTTAATCGATGAATTAAATCCCTGTGGTCTCTAACCGCATTCTATATCGTCCACTCCCTATTTTATTATCATCGTTAAATTTTCCTATGTTTCGTCGAAAACATGTAAAATTCCGAAATCTCACTTACCGAATCGTTTCCTAGTAAATTCTTACCTTCCGCGTGACATCTAGTCAAGCCTTTACCCCGAACTAGGTCTGTTCCGAAACCTAAAAATCTATGATATCATACGAATTTTCCCGATACCATGCCAACCTTTGGAAACTGGTAACTTTCGAGGGCGCACGGAAAAACACCGTAATCACGCACACTAGCGTATTCGTTCTAGAAGCTTCGGACAGTGGCACACAGCCGTATTTGCTACTAGTCGAGGCATTGAATTTATCCGGTCTAGGAAATTCGATGCGACGAAGTTATTTCATTTTATTCTTTGCGTTTCCGGAAACCAGTAGAAAAAGCATTTAAAATCCGAAATGTGAAATACAGACAGAATGCTATCTTTCTCCCTATGTTTCCTGTACAAATCTTAAATTTAAATTAAGAAAGGCCATATTTTATCGATACCTCGACAAAGTCGATAATATAAAGGTGCCGTATCCCATCACGCGGCAAGTGGCCAAACTACGAGTTGGTCGAGTCACTTTTTTCTTTTGCCTGGTGAACGTAGAGGCAACGAACCACTGCCGAGCCTTCCATAATAATAATTAAAATTAAATAAGTGCCAAAAAACTCCGCAAGAGTGCTCAGTGTCTTTCTAATTCCTCCGGATAAGGAATATGTACTTCCAAACTAGTGCAAAGTGGCATAATTCGTTTCCATTATAATCAAATATTTTCCGAGTTGTAGACCTCGTGTTAGGGCTACGTAACTTTCCTATGGTGAAACCATCCCGTTTCCCCGAGTTTTGGAGCTAGTTACAAGCGTAATCTGACCCAAAGTTGCCTTGAATACCGAGATATGGATATTCCAAGGTTGGACAGAGAAATATCTCTGACCACACCCCGCCTCTTAATAATGCGAACTTCATTAAGAAACTAGCAAAGAATCTTAGCATTCTACGCTGAAGTATCTCCCCGTTTCCCCGCTATAAAATGACAATAACCTTAGATAACATATAAATAACTGTAAAAATATTGTGTGGTTTCATTAGGACACCATGAAATTCAGGGGGGCCCTGAGCACCCTGACAGACGACCAGCGACCTGGGACCCTGGTGAGGTAGAACGGACGCGCCCGTGAAATACCTAAACCCCGGACGACCTCTCCGCTATGCCTGCCTACCCCTTAGGGTTATATACCACTAACCTGACCCCGTCAGCTTGTGCTAAGGTACTATCTTATCTATTTACCACGGGATGTGCCGCATTTCATGCCAACTGCACCCCGGGCTACGCCTAATTGAATGAATCAATCAGATTTTCATCGGATACATCGGATTATCATAAAGTCACTTCATTGCCACTCATCATCGTGGGAACCCCCAGGGAGATTCTTTCCTCGCCCCTCATCAGGCTTGCTCATTAAATCACTCCTTCAATTTAATAATAGAGAATGGTACGAAATAATTTAAATCATTGTCATCATCTCATCTCGTCATCGCTTGCCCTTCGGGAATTGTAACAACCATTGTAGGCACGACGGTTAATTGTTTATAACTCGACTGGGCGAACCATGTTGTATGTACATCATATCCAAATATTATAGTTCTGATTGAAAACCATAGTTAAATTAAGCCCGATATAGACGGATGACTTCAACCTATCCTAATTTTAGAGGCAGTTCATTTGATCTGTTGTCTACAGGTATTATTACCGCCTAATCTTGTGATCTTCAACCATCCAACCTGATTAGCTATAAGAATTCGTTTGTTACCTCTGGCAGTTGGCGACATCAGTGGAGGCTTTGGGAGTTATTTCCATCAGGACTCTTAACGTCTTCAAAATTTATTGCGAGTTGACATACTAACCCAGAAGGCCCTAGGCAGGTCAAAGCGAATCAATAAGTTTTAAGTGGTGGCGGTACATAAACCTTCGTTAACCGGTGGCGGGTAGAGATAAGTTCTTTTGTTGTTGTTATATAACTTCAAAATAAAATCTTGTGCTGAAATTTGTTGTTTTTATTTCTATTTTAAATCAGGAACGTTCATTAGACAACTACGAACCCTTAATCATACGTTAAACCCAAATACACGGGGATAACGCTACAATGTGTACCTTTTAGCATGCTTGGCTTTTTGCAAAAATACCAAGCTATATGCTTCAGATCTAACGTAGCCGTCGGCGTTCTTATCAAAACATTTAGTTTTGCCGTCAAGACAGAGGAAGTTAGCCCTGAAACAAAACAAAATTGAATTATTTATGTATCAATAAATTATTTTATGCAACGAGTATTATTAATTCTGGCATAATTTTCTTTGTTTAAAGAAATTATTAAGAAAACAAGAAAGAAAAAATAATCTTAAAACGCGCAGATGACATTTTTGCGCCATCTTGCCAGTTTACAATGGTATTTGGCCTTACTGTAGCGCCCAAAAACCTCGGATTACACTAAACGCTATTAAAATTGACACCAAGCGATTACGGCGGCCAAAAAAATATACAAATATACAAGCTGAAAATTATACAAACGATAAATCAATTTGGGTACTTACTTTCTCATATTAAGTGTCATTTGAGGGTGTAAGCATAAATTACCAGCTCCAACTATAGCACAATCACATTGGCCTTGCATTATGTTGTTGTAAGCCAACTCTAAAGCACCTGACGAACTTGCACATGAATGATCTACAGTAAGTGAAGGCCTTTTTGCATCCATCCAGAAAGAAATTCGATTAGCAAACATAGCTCTGCTGGCCCTGTAAAATAATATAATTAACACAGTAAAATTGAATTATTACCGTAATTATACTGTCACGCAGATGAACATAAAATCGTAACGTAATCATCTCGTCTCGGTACAAGCACACAATTCATCTCAGGCGGCGCGCGGTCAATTCACCGTAGCCGCACATGCGACCAGTCTTCCACGTGAAAACGTCTCTCTCCAGCGGTGCCAAGCCAAGAAGTTACATTAAAACAGGGGAAATCTGAACAAACTTATAAACGGGCTATTTATTTAATATCATTATTATATTTATTTAATTTTTTTAATAAATTAAATTTTATAAATAAATAAATTTTATATTATTAAATTTTATTTATTTAATATCTTACGTCATTGACATAAAGTTGTTAAGGTTGAGCACACGCTGCCATTTCCTCAGGTAACGCCTTGCTGTAAGCACGGCGTTACCTTGCCGTAGCCGCGGCGGCGAGCCGTTGATGCTGTTTCGCTAAGGTGACATTTCGTATCCTTAACTTATATTTTCAATTTTTCGAGTTATTGTCGGGATCTCTTTGTAACCTTATTTCCGAAGATAAGCGACGGACTTGCTCAAAACCTAATTCGATATAATTAATTTGACTAAAATGTGCGTAACCGTACCTATTTTATGACGTTAATAACGTTTCAAATACGCGATAATTTTAAAATTGTAATTAATTGTTACTTGGAATTATTAATTGGAATGCCGTAGCAAAATCGTCAACACCCATTGTCACGAAAATGGCAATAAGAAAACAGTATAAGCCGCGTTAACACGGGAGTCAACTCTGGACCATATTTTTAAAAACCAAGGGTGGGATTTCATCTAGGCTAGGATCTAGGGATTTCATCTATAACGGGACGAACAAAAATCTCATAATGTGTGAAAAACGAGTGCGTTTTTCACACATTATGAGATTTTTGTTCGTCCCGTTATACCGCTCTCTGCTAAAAACAAACTTCAGGTGTGATCTCCAATCCTGATTATGTTTTTGCTCGGACTTGACTCATGGCCCTTTAGCTGGAACGACAAACCTCATTTAGTTTGGACTACATAACGAACAAGGCTGTGGTGTAAAGAGCCGAGGTAAATCTTGACAGACACCTTTTACTGCTTGGGGTGCGATGTTAGCATAAGGTCCAATAAAGAAGGGTCATTTAAGTTCTCCATTCTCATTGCAACTGACAACTTTCAACAGACATTTATCATCACCTGGATGATTCGGTGACTAATTGAGACGGCCGAAGTATAAGGCGAACTCGTGAGCAGTCAGAACGGTAGTTTCGAAGCCAAAGCATTCGGTGTATTGAGTATTGAAGTCACTAAGAACTACTTATTCGGCAGAATGATGACGACATCTATTTCTTTTTAACCGACTTCACAAAAGAGGAGGAGGTTCTCAATTCGTCTGTATGTTTTTGTTTTTTTTTGTGTGTATGTTACGCGATTATTCCGTCAATTGTGAACGGATTCAAATGAATATTTTTTTAATAGGTAGGGTACGTTTTCAATGCGATTTTATTTTAATTTTATCGAGGTCTGATTAGTATCTCCAGAGATATGGAGATAAATACCTCAAACATAGGATAATGTACTGGTTTTAGAAGAAGAGTCCCAAGAAGATTATACGCAATGGAGGTTGCTATTGCATATACTTTTGAAGACAAAAAAAATATATGACCTTGAAAAATATTTTTACATCTTTCTTCTCGTTGATTTTGGTTTTGATAGATAATTCTTACGGTAACTGTGAGCGAGATAGAAACAAAGGTGGGGAGAATTAATTTGTCTTCACATGAATGTTCTACCGGGCAAAGTCTAGTTAGGGTGCAACGTTTTTGAACATACCTACTATTTTTTGACATGACATGATGTTTGGCGAAGATGGCGGCCATAATATGGTGGCGATTAATGTTTAAGTCGCAAA
The DNA here is from genome assembly GCA_954871355.1 of Cabera pusaria. Lineage (NCBI taxonomy): Eukaryota > Metazoa > Arthropoda > Insecta > Lepidoptera > Geometridae > Cabera > Cabera pusaria. The sequence continues at coordinate 5,497,709 of OX940900.1, read as the reverse complement.
TAATACTTTTTAATATTCATTTTGGAATACAACTAGTCCGTATTATAAAAGTTTTTGCAATTATTGTAATAAAATAGACAATGAACAATCGTGTGTGTCAGATGCTTTTATTGCACAGGTCCATTTTGGACATTGTTCTTTGATACCTTGATGGCATCATTATGACTAGTGAATATTTTCACTAGCGCGGCATTTGAAGTAATTTTTTCAGGGTTCCGAAGCCAGAAGGTACCAAATGAACACTTTCTGAGACTTTCCTGTCCGTTCTTCCGTCCGTCCGTGTGTCTATATGAGCGCACTTTACAGATCTGTATCTTCTTAACCGTAGTAGGTACTATACTTGAAATTTTCACAAAGTATATATCCGTCAGTGTATAATGGCCCAGACATGACAATTTATAGATGCATGTAATTTAATTAAAAATTGTTTTGCACAAAAAAGTGTAAAATAAATTATTTTTCAAAAAAAATATAACCGACTTCATAACCACAAACAGGCACTCAAAAGCGAAAAATAAATTAGGAATTATTATAAGCGCTACTCACTTAACTATTTGAAGTCGGTGCCAGCCAAGTCTAATAGGTAGTAAATAAATTATACCCACATGTATCTACCTACTTACTACTACTACATACATAGTATCTATCTACTATCCAATAGACTTGGCTGGCACCGACTTCAAATAGATAAGTGGGTAGCGCTTATAATAATTATATTAAGTACCTAACTTATTTTTCGCTTTTGAGTGCCTGTTTGTGGTTATGAAGTCGTTTTTTTAAATAATTTATATGAATAATTATAATAAGCTACGGTCATAGCTATCACAAAAAGTTATTTTGAGCAGTAACATAACACACGTATTAAAAATCTAGCAAACAAATTTGTGCATTATGTAATAATTTATGATCGTACAAAATGAAAAAACCGATTTCACATGCCTCGATAGTCTGTCAAAGTAATGGCTAGTTATGAGTTAATCAAGTTATCTAAGTATACGAATTTGTTTATATTGTTTATCTCCATATTTCCGGAGATAATTGTCATATCTCGGTAAAATTTTAATGGGACCACATTATTTTATACTACCACAAGGCATTATCTCTCAAACAAACACAAAATCAAATCGGTTAAGTTTTGATGGAGGATTTTTTAACCGACTTCACAAAAAAGGAGGAGATTCTCAATTCGTCTGTATGTTTTTTTTTTGTGTGTATGTTACGCGATTTCTCCGTCAATTGTGAACAGAGCCAAATGATTCTTTTTTTAATAGGTAGGATACGTTTCCGAGGTGGTCCCATTTTAATTTTATCGAGATCTGATAAGTATCTCCAGAGATATGGATATAAATACCTCAAACATAGGAGGATGTACTGGGTTTAGTAAAAGAGTCCCAAGAAGATTATACACAATGGAGGTTGCTATTGGATATACTTTTGAAGACTAAAAACTATGACCTTGAATAATGTTTTTACATCTTTCTTCTCGTTGATTTTGGTTTTTGACAGATATTCTTACGGTAACTGTGAGCGAGATAGAAATAAAGGTGGGGATAATATTTTTTATTTTTTTTATATCTTATAGGCTAGCGTTTGACCACTATCTCACCTGTTGCTAAGTGATGATGCGGTCGAAGATAGAGAAGTGGACTAGAATGGGTCTCAAGGATAGCTGCTTGAATACATTAGATGTTTGGCGACAGATTTTCTAACTTGAGGGTGGTAGCTGGCCAGGCGGACACTAGATATATCCTACCACCATGCGGGGGTTGTTGGTTTCTTAACGATGTTTTCCTTCACCGGAGGGCAACTGTGAGAAGCGCACATATATTTTTATTTTTTCGATAGAAAAATTCATTGGTGCACGGCGGTTTGAACTCGGTACCACGTCATCAAAGCCGACTGTTCTCCCAATTACGCCACCGGGCCCTCAATAAATAATTATATATTAATAATTATAATAAATAATTATATATAAATATAAATAATTTGTCTTGACAGGAATGTTCTACCGGGCAAAGTCTAGTTAGGGTGCAAACTTTTTTAAACATACCTAAGATTTTTTGACATGACATGACGTTTGGCGAAGATGGCGGCCATTTCAGTCCCGCGACACTGCATACATTATTAAATAACTCAGAATTATGAACGTACCTTGTACCAACCAACACTGCAAAAAAATAATTTATAAACATAATACCACAGATTATATAATAGTTACTACGTAAATAATACTTTCCGTTGTTAGGTTGGTTACACAGTGCTTTCATAATTCGGGTATCAACAATATAGGGAAGTGCCTCTTATAACGTAGTAGAGTGATTCAGTACTCTGTTGGCCATATGGCGGCAATTAATGTTAATAATCGCAAATAATACTTTTTAATATTCATTTTGGAATACAACTAGTCCGTGTTATAAAAGTATTTGGAATTATTGTAATAAAATAGACTAGTGTGTGTCAGATGCTTTAATTGCACAGGGCCATTTTGGACATTGTCCTTTGATACCTTGATGACATCATTATTACTAGTGAATATTTTCACTTTAGCGCGGCATTTAGAGTCAATTTTTTTAGGGTTCCGAAACCAAAGGGTACCAAATGAACACTTTTTGAGACTTTGTTGTCCGTTCGTCCGTCCGTCCGTCCGTCCGTCCGTGTGTCTATACATATGTGCGCACTTTACAGATCTGTATCTTCTTAACCGTTATAGGTACAAACTTGAAATTTTCAAAAAGTATATATCCGTCAGTGTATAACGGCCCAGACACGAAATTTAATAGATGCATGTAATTTCATTAAAACTTCTTTTGCACTAAAAAGGGTAAAATAATTTATTTTTCAAAAAAATAACACCGACTTTATAACCACAAACAGGCTTATCTATTTGAAGTCGGTGCCAGCTTAGTCTATTGGATAGTAGATAGATACTATGCATGTAGTAGTAGTAAGTAGGTACATGTAGGTTAGTAAGTAGGTACATGAAGGTATTATCATTCTATCAACTACCTATTAGACTTGGCTGGCACCGACTTCAAATAGATAAGTGGGTGGCGCTTATAATAATTTTAAGTAATTTATTTTTCGCTTTTGAGTGCCTGTTTGTGGTTATGAAGTTTATTTTTTTGAAAAATAACTTATTTCTGAGGTAACAAACATAAAATAAAATACAGTCTAATTGAGAACATCCTCTTTTTTTGTGAAGTCGATTAAAAAAACCAAAATTGACTTTCAGATATGTGACATTAACAATAATGATAATTAATTTTCACAGCACTTACCCAAAAGGCACGAAATCAGAAATAGATTTTTCCTTTAAAATAGTCAAGTAGCTGTAGTCTGTACTAGTAACACCAATAAAAACGCCTACTCTTTGGCCTTCCATAGTAACATGTGAATTACCTAAAAATAATCATAAAATATGATATCTCTAAGAACTTTAAAGTGGCAAAAAGAACTTTAAAATGTAGATAAACAAATCGCAAGGCGCAAGCTAGATAGAAGATACCTAAGACGACGACGTGCATTCTGGGCTATCCCCGCTGCAGGTGGTAGACGCTGAGATAAGAGACTGCAATATTCGCATCACTGCTACAGATGTGAGAAAAATAATCGTGAGCATGAGTAGGGGTAACTCTCCAGGCCACGACGGCCTCAAGCAACTACTGTCCCTGCTATACTCATTGTGTCATAGTCATAGTTATTTGCCTCTTGACCTCATGAAAACTAGAGTGGTGCCCATTGTCAACAATAGAACAGGTGACATCGCGGACAGGAGTAACTACAGACCGATATCGTTGGCTACTATCGTGGCTAAAGTCTTAGACCGACTGCTGGACACCAAATTGAGTAAATGCTTTAGTTTTCATGATGGTCTCATGAAGGTCAGGACTGTCCACTGTCCACTGAAAGCGCCATATTAAGTCTTAAACATACAGCTAGGTACTATGTTGATAGAAGGACGTCGGTCTTGGCATGTTTTCTATACCTTGTAACGTAGCGTTACAAACGCTCGTACTTATAGGTTAGCGTAAAACAAAATAAATACTTAATAATAATTAATAAATGAACTGCAGGACAGTACGATTATTTTATATAGTAATGGATGACGCTGTCTTATCGTTCGGGCGCGGTGGAGAAACCGGCCGCCGCCGCCTGCGGCCTGCATAGACGGCCCCCCGCCATTCCTCAATCGCTGTGGAGGCGAGTGCACGTCACTTTGCGCCGCGATCGCAGAGTCTCATTGAATGCGATCTTAAATTTATTAAAACTCAATCTTACTTAATTAAGTTTATAAGTGTTTCTCCGTGTTCCCGTACTGGGTGAATTGTGCAAATAAGTTATATGCCGTATTTTAAGCTTGTGAATGTATTTTAGTGGTTTTATTGAGTAAACTTGCCGTCGAGTTTGAAATAACCGTTGCAACCTCACTACCCCTTATTTTTGTATTTAGTAATTTACTTATTACTGCAATTAATTAACTCGCCGTAGCTATAATTTTAATTGGTAATCTTCATAAAGTACTTTTAGTAGATATAAATGTAGTTAAATAATTAATAGTTTAAATTCATAACTGTAAATAGCCGCCTAGCCGTTGCTGAAATTTGGAACTGCCACCTTGGCCATTTCTTTCCCTTGTGCTAGCTATTTGTAGATCTGGAGTGCCCCATAACCCTTAGGTCTTTCTTAAAACCTGCTAGTTAAAGGTCGTAACCACTGTGTTCGGTACAATTCCAGGAACACCCTCTGGGCTTATAATTTGAACCTGAAGATACTGAGATACTGAGAGCCAGAGCCACCTCAACTGTTGATATCGGAAGGACGAAGCACCTGGAACACCTAGAGGACTGCAAGACCGAGGAGAGTGTGGTACCCTGGAACCTAACAGTGCGCGACCTATGACCTAGGCAATATTACCTACGACCTAATAAATACTATATACTAATTCTCAATTTGCCGTGTTATTATTTACTCTGTAAATATAATTGCGACAACCTATCTAAGGCTTTCGACACCGTTTGGTATGACATTCTCTGGCGAAAGCTAAAGGATACCACAGTATCGCAAGAAATATGTACCTTGTTTAAATTTGGGTACCAACTTAATCATGTCAAATGGGCAGGCGTGCTGTCTGGTGCATATAGACTGTACAGCGGTGATAGAAAAGGGGGTGTGAGTTCTCCAAGGCTGTTCAATCTATATATGAATGTACTGATAGAGGGACTCAGCAGTATGCCGGTCGGATGTTATGAAGATGGAGAGCCTGTTAATAACATCAGTTATACTGTCGATATGGTGCTGATGGCACCATCTGTCAGGGCACTAAGACAGCTCGTCACTTATTGTGAAAACTATGCTGCTACCCATGGCTTTCAGTATAATATAGGTAATTAGTTCAGGTAGCAAGAGGCTGGAGTCCGTGCCTCTCATACTATTGAGTGGCACCACTGAATATAGTGTCAGAGTTTAAGTATCTGGGGAAAATTGTAACCGAGAACTTAAAAGATGACAAGGATCTACAAAGGGAACGTAGAGTTTTGACGGTACGAGCTAACATGTTTTCCCGTAGATTTGCTCGTTGCTCACGAGATGTAAAAATTACATTATTCAAATCCTTCTGCCAGACGTTCTACACGAGCAGTTTATGGGTCAACATTAAAAAGTGTCAGACAGACCAATTAATTAATATTAAATTAATTTAACTTAATAATATATTCATTTATAATTCATCAATAATAATGTTATAATATTTATATTATTTGATGTTTGATTAATTTATATTTTGATTTTAATATTTTATTTATGATGTTTATTATATTTGATTAATGTAGTTTGAAAATTAGGCAATATTAATTCGTCAATTTTAATTTTAATTTTTCTAGTCTACTTACTACTACTACTTACTACTTAGCATTAAGTTTTTTACTAAAAATAATAAATCAAATGAAATCTAAATTAAATGAACATTATTATTATATTTTATTCGTTACATTAATTTCATGAGTCGTACATGCCCGATCGTTTGGAAGCACAGAAATCCTTATTATTCCTGTTTCTGTGTTTGGAAGGCATTGATGGAGCCGAAGCTAACATCAAGAGGCCTTTTACTACTGTTACATAGCTATGGATAGTGGATAATTATTATTTTTACAGGACGTCGATAAGAAAGAGTGTATACGCAATTTTTCAAATTGCAAAGAGGATACAATTATAGGATGAACTTAAGTTGGTTCGGTGCAATGAGGTTGCATAAAAACAGGTATAAGCTGTAGGAAGCAACTTATTTTATGTCTTGTTCTAACAGGTGGTCTTAACGTTATTATTGGGTAAACGCGTCAGTTGGTAAGAGACACACACTTTGTGGTTTTAGTCTTTTGTTGTATGTTTATAATAATACTAGAAGTGCCCGCAGCTTCGTTCGTGTTGCAAACGTCTTTCATTTACTTAAAACTTTTCTTTCGTGAAAACCTTTCTATCACAAAAACTCATCAAATCAGTGCACCCGTTTTCAAGTTATCGCGTGACAATGGATTCTTTTTTATAAAACCCGTAAAACCTTATGGATTTTCAGTCAACAACGTCTGAAAATATTGATTTTACCCCATTTCACCTTCTTAGGGGTGCAATTTTGAAATATCCTGAACCACATGTTTACTGTATTTACAGAAGTACTTATGTAAACTTTCGAATTAAAAATGAACGGGCTTAGTGCGAGTCAGACTCGCACACGTAGGGTTCCGATTGAACCAAATTTGCCGGTAAAATTTGGTAAGTAAACAAATAAAAGAAAAAAACAAAGTTTGAAATTATACTTTTAAAGAAAATATTAATTAAAGAGCATTTGTAGGTGTTGTGATTGAGAGTGCTTATAATATTTGTTTCAAGAGAAAAATATGTAATTTGTTTCCTATAGGCCATACGAACGAAGCCGCGGGCAGAAGCTAGAATTATAACAAAATACAGATTATAAACAGGGCTAGTAGGGGGTAGAAATTTCTTTTTTCATACTAAGGGGGTCGCGATCACGAAAAAGGTTGAAAGACACTGAGGTAAACAATCGTTCAAAGATATAGTAAAAAACACGTTTTTTGTATGGGAACCCCCTTTAAATTTTAACTTTATTCTGATTTTAGTATTTGTTTTTATAGCGGCATCAGAAATATATCATTTGTGAACATTTAAACCGTCTAATTATCACGGTTCATGAGATACAGCCTGGAAACAGACGGACTGACAGACGGACAGCGGAGTCTCAGTAATAGGTTTCCGTTGGTACCCTTTGGGTTCGGAACCCTAAAAACGATCTAATCTTTTTTCTCCTTTTAAACTTTCAACCCCTGTTTCATCCTTTTATGGGGTGAATTTTGAAAAACCTTTTCTTAGCGGATATCTAAGTCATAAAAACAATTTGCATGCCTCAGACCAAATAAGTAATCAAGACGGAGCGCTGTCAAACAATGGAGTGAGGTCGGTTTTGTCAAACAATGAAGTGAGGTCGGTTTTGTAATTATGTGTGTACTTAGACACTGAAACTTGAAATGTGATTAAACACCTAAAATGCGATTTTATCCTGCTTTTTATTTCTCAAATATTGGTTTTTACACCCGTTAACAAAAGAATTCGGGATTTTCTCTTCAAAAACTGCGAATTATTATCCGCGTAAGGCGTAAGGTGTAAGGTGTGGTTTCGTACATACTTATTAATTTACAAATACTACAAGTACTTGTGTGAAGTTTCGAATAAAAAAGACTATCTTATCTTGTTTTTCCGTACAAAATTTGAACCGCCGTTTCATCCCTTTAAGGAGTGAGTTTTTGAAAACCCTTTCTTAGTGCAACCCTTACGTACTTAGAAAAATAAACCCTCTAAATTTCAAGTCTCTACGAGCAGCGGTTGATGCTGTACGTTGTCTTTAAGTTAGTCAGTGAGTATGTCAGGACAAAGATGCTTATAGTATTAGGTATGTAATGAATATACGATTAAGACGCGCGTTTAGCGACGACTCGCATTCTTGCCCTATCCGAGCTTTGTCTTATTTTTATGTAATGTGATAGTATAAAGACTTTCATGACGCGTCTGCGCCAAGTCCGTGTTCTTCGTCGTCTCTCTGTATGGTGCCCGCGTCCGCACCGCGACCGCGCCCAGTCTCTTCTATCTAGCTAACGCCTAAGGACGTTGACAGAGGGGACATTGACGGATACAGAATAATGAAATTGTTCCACCGGAAACTTCCGAAGATTCATTATTTTCAGAGGCTTCATTGTAAGCAAGACTTACCGGAATCGAAAATTGCTCCATAGGCATTTTCCAAGAGTTTTCCCGTGAGTGGATCCATAGCAATGGCTTGTTTGTAGCTAACTTTGAAAAATTGAGCGTCAAACTTTTCAATATCTGGAACCTTGCCCATATGTTTTGGAAGTTCAGGATCATTAGATTTCCATCTGGGTTCATCACTGACCAAGTCCACCTAAAATATGTTTCCAAATTACGTAACATTAATTTCTACATTTTCAACCGACTTCCTAAGAGGAGGAGGTTCTCAATTTTTCTCAATTTGTATGATTTTTAGGGTTCCGTACCTTAAAAGGTAAAAAAGGAACCCTTATAAAATCACTTTCTTGTCCGTCTGCCTGTCCGTGTGTCACTACCGATTTTCTCAAGAACGGGTGGATCTAGCAAGTTGAAATTTATACCAGATACTGAAGTCTATAGCCCCTATAATATATATATAATATATATAATAAAAAGATATGGGAAAATTTAGATTTTCGTGAAAACTTGTAAGTACCAAAACTTGACAATTCTAGGTCAACCGGAAGTACCCTATAGGTTTCAGGTCAAAAACCTATAGGGTATTTCCCGTTGACCTAGAAACATGAAATTGGGTAGGAAGCACTGTCTTACAGCACATCGTCATCATTATCAGCCAATTTCCGTCCACTGCTGGACATAGGCCTCTCCCATGGCACGCCACTGAGCTCGATCTTCAGCTATTCGTTTCCAACCGCTGCCAGCCAGCTTGCGTATATCATCGCTCCACCTAGCTGGAGGGCGTCCTACACTACGTTTGCCGAGCCGTAGTCTCCACTCTAGAACTCGTCTACCCCAACGGCTATCGGTTCTACGACAGATGTGACCAGCCCACTGCCATTTCAGCTTGCTAATCCTTTTTGCTATATCGATAACTTTGGTTCTCTGACGGATGACTTCGTTTCGAATTCGAACCATCAGAGAAACTCCAAGCATAGCCCTCTCCATAGCTCGCTGAGCGACTTTGAATTGGTAAACTAGTCGCACCGTCAGTCTCCACGTCTCGGCTCCGTAAGTAATAACGGGTAGGACGCACTCGTTAAAGACTTTTGTCTTTAGGCTTTGTGGTATGGGCGATGAAAAGTCCGAATTTTTCCGAATGCTGCCCATCCCAACTGTATTCTTCTGCGAGCTTCCTTATGGAAGTTGTTTCTACCCAATCGCAAGATTTGCCCAAGGTAGAAGTATTCGTGAACAACTTCAAGAGGAACTCCGTTTAGGGCAATCGGTTCCGGAATAACATGTTCGTTGAACATGATCTTGGTCTTATCCAAGTTCATCCGGAGACCGATGCGTGCAGAATAATCAGCAAGGGTGGTCAGCATGTGTTGCAAGTCCTGCACGGTTTCAGCCATGATGACGATATCATCTGCAAATCTCAAGTGTGAGAGGTAATTGCCATTGACATTTATGCCCCGACCAAGAGGTACAGCCTCAAGGTTATCCAGGTTTACGCACCGACCTCGGCGAACTTGGACGAAGAGGTGGAGAGCATGTATGAAGACATCTGTAGAGCTTTAAATACCACCTCTAAGGCTCACTACAACGTTGTCATGGAAGACAATTAACGCCAAAGTGGGAGTACAGACCTGCAATGAATCGACAATAGGACCACACGGATTTGGCAGTAGGAATCACAGGGGGCAAATGCTTGTCAACTTTCTCGAGAAAGAGGGGCTTTTCTTGATGAACTCGTTCTTCAAGAAACAGCCCCAAAGGAAGTGGACGTGGCAAAGCCCCGACACTGTAACTAAAAATGAGATCGACTTCATCATTACGGACAAACGGCGCATATTCAGAGACGTCTCAGTGATCAGTAGGTTCAATACTGGAAGTGATCACCGACTTGAACGAGACACTCTGGATATCGACTTGAAAGCCAAAAGATCCCGATTGATAATGTCTACGCTCCGACCAAACCTACTCCAAACCGTTGTTGGGTCTGAAACATTCCAATTAAAATTGGAAAATCGATTCGCTGCCTTGGAAACCACAGATGACGTAGACCAGAAACTCGAAGAAGTGGTGGAAATTCTCAGGGATGAAGGGACGAAGTTTTGCGAGAGCAAGCGTACGGGCAAAAAGTCCAATCTTTCGGCAGAAACACTTCGACTAATGGAAGAGAGACGAACAGACCCTTTGTCAGCTTTGTCAATTAATCAGGTGCGCAACAAAACCATTAAGAAGCTGGTACGACAAGACCTCCGATCCTCTAACACGCTCTTGATTAAAGAATCAATTGAGCAGAATCGGGGGTTGAAAGTGTTCGCCCAGCCTCTGGGTAGAAGCCACCTCACAAAGCTGACAACGTCAACGGGGAACGTCGTCGCATCCAAGTCGGAGATTCTGTCAGAAGTTGAAGACTTCTACGGCAAGCTCTACGCATTAAATGCTTCAAGGCCCGTACCCGATACTGAGGATTGTAGAGCCACCTTGACCCGCCACTTCACAGAAGACCTGCCCGAAATCAGCCGAGATGAGATCGTGATGGCTCTTAAACAGCTCAAAAATGGAAAGGCCCCAGGTGAAGACGGAATCACAACGGAGCTTCTAAAAGCTGGAGGAGCCCCAGCTGTTAGCCAGCTGCAACAGCTCTTCAATTCTGTTCTCTTCACTGGGATAACTCCACAGGCATGGAACAGGAGCATGGTGGTTTTGTTTTTCAAAAAAGGAGACAAAACCCTCTTGAAAAACTACCGCCCGATTTCGCTTCTGAGCCATGTCTACAAACTGTTTTCAAGGGTCATCACGAACCGTCTTGCCCGAAGACTCGACGAGTTCCAACCTCCGGAACAGGCCGGATTTCGAAGCGGTTACAGCACCATGGACCACATCCACACAGTGCGGCAGATTGTACAGAAGACCGAAGAGTACAATCGGCCCCTGTGCTTAGCGTTTGTGGACTATGAGAAGGCCTTCTACTCAATCGAAACCTGGTCTGTTCTGGAGTCCTTGCAGCGTTGCCAAGTCGACTGGCGATATATCGAAGTGATGAGATGTCTGTATAATGCCGCAACGATGAGTGTACAAGTACAGAACCAGCGTACTAATCATATCCACCTGCGTCGAGGAGTGAGACAGGGGGACGTCATATTCCCGAAACTGTTCACTAACGCCTTGGAGGATATGTTTAAGACGCTGGACTGGAAAGATTGTGGCATCAACAGCAACGGCAGGTATATCTCTCACTTACGATTCGCAGATGACATCGTCATTATGGCAGAGACGCTGCAGGACTTACAGAGGATGTTGAATGGCCTAGCTGATTCTTCTCGTCGCATCGGTCTCCGGATGAATTTGGATAAAACCAAAGTCATGTACAACAAGCACGTTGTTCCGGAACCGATTGCCGTAGATGGAATCCCACTCGAAGTTGTCACTAAGTATGTTTACCTAGGGCAGACGCTCCAACTAGGCAAACATAACTTCGAAAAGGAAATCCAGAGAATAATTCAGATGTGCTGGGCAGCATTCGGAAAGCTCCGTCGAGTCTTCTCGTCGCCTATATCGCAGTGTCTAAAGACAAAAGTCTTTAACCTGTGCGTCCTACCTGTGATGACATAGGGAGCCGAGACGTGGACACTCACAGTTAGACTGGTCCACCAATTTAAAATCGCTCAGTGAGCTATGGAGAAAGCTATGCTCGGTGTTTCTCTGCGGCATCGAATCCGGAACGAAGTAATTCCAGAACTAAAGAGAGCCAGAGAACTAAAGTGATTGACATAGCTCAACGGATTAGCAAACTGAAGTGGCATATCTGCCGTAGGACCGATAACCGTTGGGGTAGACTGGTTCTAGAGTGGAGACCGCGAATCGGTAAACGTAGCGTAGGACGCCCTGTTACCAGGTGGAGCGACGACATTCGTAAAGCGGTGGGCAGTGACTGGAAACAAAGAGCCGAAGATCGGGCTCAGTGGCATGACTTGGGAGAGGCCTATGTCCAGCAGTGGACTAATACCGGCTGATTATGATGATGATGATTTATGCCCCATTCTTTCCAGTTCAGCGTTTTGAACATATCCTCTAGAGCGTTTGTGAACAATTTGGGGGAAATAACGTCCCCTTGTCTCACACCTCGATGTAATGTGTAAGTGGACATGTTCAGTCTGCTGATTTTGTACTTGGACGGTCATAGTCTCGGCGTTATATAGACCTCTCGACACTTGCACGTATCGCCAATCAACTTGGCACCGTTGCAGAGACTCCAGAACAGACCAGGTTTCAATGGAGTCAAAGGCTTTCTCATAGTCCACAAACGCTAAACACAGGGGCTGGTTATACTCTTCGGTCTTCTGTATAACCTGCCGCACTGTGTGAATGCGGTCTATGGTGCCGTATCCTCCTCGAAACCCAGCCTACACTCTGACAGCATAAATAAAGGAAAAATTTCAAAAAATAAAAAAAGTTTTAAAAAGTTTAAGGGGACATACATACATTTTATTCGCCAATTAAGATAGGCCTCTGAGTAATATGAGCGCTTATACAATTTAGATCTCTAGCTTAATTAGTACCAACCAACGTTGGTACGGTAGCCTGGGTAAGCGAGTCCAACTCGACTTGGCCGGTTTTTATTTTTATTTGGTAGGGTTGTTATTTCCACGGTCCCATTGCTATTTCATCGAACTCTGATAACGTTCAAACTTGCTACTGAAACTGACTCACGCGGCATGGAAGTCAGTTGTTTAAGTTCTTAGACTAGCTTAACTATTGTTATTTAGTATAGATTAAGGTATCCAATATTAACTAAACAACAACTAAACTATTAGATATAGTTCTGACCTTCAAGCCTAGACATAATACATTTTTGCTTGCATCCACGCATGACGCAACTTTACAGAGATTTAATAATGGCATACATTTTGAAATTCAGTTAGGCGTGACCAACGTTTGAATGACACATGATTAGTAAAGTTATTTTAGATCATTTAAAAGCATATTCGAATTCGGCAACTGCCTTTACTTCGAGTTGGATCTTTGCAATTTACAATGCTCCGATCTGTTACTTTTGATATTTCAATTTAAAAAATCAGTGATTCTAATTGAAAGGTTTCCATGACAAAAAAGCTCACGGAATTATTAATATTCAAAATAAAAACTGAAGCTTCCAAACCCGAATAAGTATTCTAATGATTTAGAATGAGGGGACTGTTCCGTTTGGAATATGATTTGTACTGCGATTCTGTATGTGTTTTATTTGCAGTTGTGTTTCATTTTTTACAATTTTTGGATAGAAACTGTCTCAAGTACTTACATCAAAGGTGTGCGTGAAGTAAAGTTGTCTTAATTTTTAAAAGAAGTTTTTAGTAGTCTGACGTCTACGATTGGATGAAAACTGAACTGCTCATTGGTTGTTTTTTTAAATTCTGAGCGTTATTTTATTTCTCTTTATGTAGAATAAAATATAATGTTATGATCTGCTAAGCTTGAGTGCAAATTTTTAACCTTTTTTTTCTTTTTCAATATAAGCCTACTAGCAATTTGGGTTGCACGTTACTAATAGTTTTGTTAACCCCTGCAACTAAGCTAAATACGCTTGTGTCTATATTTATGCTTAGTTGGAGGGGCTTAGGGTTTTTTCTCCAACCATTGCACTATTGACGTCAATAGTGATGGTTGAGGATCCAATCTTTAACCACTCTTGCATATATAGATTTGAAAAAAATATCTTATAGGTGAACGTTTGTCCACTATCTTACGTGCGGGTAGTAAACGATGATGCGGGCAAAGATGGTAAGCACGCTAGGCCTAGAATGGGAACTGGCTCTCAAGGATAGCTGCCGGAACACATTAGATGTTAGGCGACAGATTTTCTAACTTGAGGGTGGTAAATGGCCAGGTGGATACTAGATAGTGTCCTACCACCAAGCGGGGGTTGGGAGTTACCCAACGATGCTTTTCCTTTACCTGTTTTGCCTGTCTTGCTAATAAAAAGTAGATCATCATCATCAAACAAAAAATCTGCCGACCAAACTATACGGTGTTTCGGCAGCGCAGCCCTTAAGAGTCAGACCTAGGCGTAGTGTGTCCATCATCCTCGACCATATCATCGCGTATGTCATGATTTCTTATTTTTATAAGTTAAATTTACTTATATTGATGTATTTTAATAACGAATTGTGCTCATTTGACTTATGTTTTGTGAAACTGCCATTGGAAACGTTTTGACTCACACTGTCAGTGTCAATCGATGGTGCCAACCTGCCAACTTCAAAACTACCGCGAATGAGAATTGTCTGTAGCCTCTAAGCATGGATGCCAACCTTAAAAAGAAAACAAGAAAGTTAACGCGGTAGATTGTTGGCAGTCGGGCTTCAGTTCGGTCTTGGCGTTTAAACTAGTAGGTCGTGGTTATAAAAGTACCTCTAAATTCTCGACATTTATTGTATAGTTTGTGATGTACCGACATTGGTCGGATGTATATTATACGAAGTTTGCGCCCATTACACGATGTTTCAATTGGAAGAAGGTGTTTTACTGACAATTCAGAAGCGGGATAACCCAAAGGGTATGTTGATAGCTTTTAATAGATTGTTTTTTTTCTCCTATATTTGGTATGCTTGATATGCATCCACTAAAGTAATTTATCAGAAGTAACTGACATTTCTTTGAAAATTGAACTGGATCATGACACGTGCAAGTTACATGATTGTGTTGGATTTGTGCAGCGTGTCTGGTCAGGGCAACCCTCTGGTGATGTGCTGCTTAAATCAAGATCATTCGTGTGCGGTGGTGTGCGTGGGTTCTTGGCCAAGGCTACCCTCTGGTAGAACCTAGCGCATGCTTTCGTACGCTTTTGAGTTGGGCGTGTTTGTGTTTGGTCGGGGCCACCCTCCGATAGCATATAACACGTTTGACATTTTATTTT
This sequence comes from Cabera pusaria, assembly GCA_954871355.1. Classification (NCBI taxonomy): domain Eukaryota; kingdom Metazoa; phylum Arthropoda; class Insecta; order Lepidoptera; family Geometridae; genus Cabera; species Cabera pusaria. The sequence continues at coordinate 5,482,537 of OX940900.1, read as the reverse complement.
TATTTTTATGTTGTGGTTGCGCGTGCTATAAGAAAGTATTAAACCATTGAAATTCATTGAACTATATAAGTTTTGATTTTAATATTTACAAACGTTTCAAACAGAAAGTCTAACAAGCATACAGAATATAAAGTTACAAGTGTGTTAAAATAATATATTGATTTTCTAATGGATGGGTCGACTGGTTGTCAGTTTATTGGATACATTAGAGGGCGTGCCAGTTGACTCAACGGTTAATTGGGAGAGCACCTGAGTGTTTCGCTAGACGTTGGTTGGACACGTCGGATTGTTAATTAGGGGGCGTTCTAATTGTACTCATCGGTTAATTGAGCGGGCACGGGAGTGTCCCGTTAGATTTTGGTTGAGTCGATTAGACACGTCGGATGGTTAATTGAGCGGGCACGGGAGTGTCCCGTTGGATGTTGGTTGAGTCGATTAGACACGTCGGATGGTTAATTAGGGGGCGTTCTAATTGTACTCATCGGTTAATTGAGCGGGCACGTGAGTGTCCCGTTGGATGTTGGTTGAGTCGATTAGACACGTCGGATGGTTAATTGAGCGGGCACGGGAGTGTCACGTTGGATGTTAATTGAGCGGGCACGTGAGTGTCTCGTTGGATGTTGGTTAAGTAAATTAAACACGTCGAATTGTTAATTAGGGGGCGTTCTAATTGTACTCATCGGTTAATTGAGCTGGCACGTGAGTGTCACATTGTACGTTGGTTGAGTCGATTAGACACGTCGGATTATCAGTTAAAGGACTAGCTGTACTTATTGGTAAATCGAGCGAGATAATAATGATGATGATGATGGTGATGATGATAGTGATGATGATGGTGATGACGGTGATGATGACGGTGATGATGGTACTCATGGTGATGATGGTGATGATGGTGGTGATGATGATGGTGATGATGATGGTGATGATTATGGTGATGATGATGGTGATGATGATGGTGATGATGATGATTCTGACGGTGATGATGACGGTGATGATGACGGCGATGATGACGGCGATGATGGTGATGATGGTGGCAATAATGATAACGGTGATGGTGTTGATGGAAGTGATGATGATGGTGGAGATGATGGTGATGTTTATAAATATATTACAGCTTACTAAAGTAACTATGAATTGAAAAATGGGTTAAATAGAGATAGGAGAGTTTTATTTATTTTATTTTAAATACTGGATTCAGTGTGCTAGATAATTTTGGAAATTTTAAATGTTTAATGAATCTAAATTGAATATTGTCGGTGTTTTGTTAGTGAATGGATTATGCCGTTGGCAATGTGTGTATTTCAGTGTGTTGCCAATGATTTCTACTGATAATGGTGGAACCTGCCTGACTCGCCACTCGACGGCGACCATGTAATAACCAGAAGAGAAGGTCGCTTTCTACTACTAATACCAGCGAAGAAGTTGCTACACCTCGTAAGACCTGTAGGGTGTCAAGGAATCGTTAACATGCTATCTTCGGCAAACAGAGTCATTGGATATTGATCGGATTGCTCTAGAAAAATCATTAATGTAGATGATAAATAGAAGTGGGCTAAGTACGCTAGCTACTCCATACTTCACCTTGCGTTGAATTGATGTGTATATTTAATTAATTATATTTAGATGATAACTTACATCTTATTGTAAGCTGGCTGCGTGTATTGTACACGGGTACAACACTGTAAAAATGACGTGTAAATTTGACGATTTAGGAATAAAAGAATATGAAATATGAATAATTATGCCAAGTGCATTTGACGCCATGGACGTCCAGCTTGTAACTAAGTAACTTTTTAACTAAGTAGTATGGTCATGGTCACAGTTGATCGCATAAACTGCATTATGGTTGTCAACATCGAAACTTATATTCTGCTTTAAAGTTAATTATTGTGATAATGTGTAAATCTATATCCCTTTTTCGTCACAGAAAATATCATATTTCTCGAAGTAGTCGTTTAATTGTAGAAGAAATATATATATATATATTATATATATGCATATCTATATTACATACTTTTCAAATAGTTTGGATATTATTGGCATTATTACTATGGATCGGTAGTTATGAACTAAAAATCAGCTTTCTTTGGATATCTGTATAAAAATGTTTTAAATTTTTTCTATTTTATTGTCTGGATATATACCTGATGTATCGAAAAGGTTTCCTTTTCGTCGCATTCGTTTAAAGCATCAATATGAATCAAATCATAGCATAGGATAGCATCATGTGTATGAACACATTTGCTGTGATCGACAATGATGACACGTTTTATTATTTTATAAGAAATCGCATTATAATAAAATAAATGGAATTGAATTTATTTCACATGAAATAGAGTTTAAAAGGTTTTCGAAGAAATCATATAAGACCATCTATTTCGCCATGTCATGACACGTGAAAGAACATAAAATTAACATTAATGAAATACGAGTACAATGTCAAATATAGCCGACACAATTGGTATTTTTCAGTGACCTTCAGTTTTAAAATATATTGTATTATATATGAGGTGAGGTATATAAGGGCACATGAACATACAATTTGAATTGCTCCTTATGTTGTTATTTTGTTTCCTAATTGTGGTAGATATTGGTATGACTTTATTTACAATATAATCATTTAATATGTAGGATATTCCTTCAGTATGAATTACTCATACGTAACTTTAAAGTTATTTTACTTAAAATAATTGCGAATTAAGATAACATTTTGTTTGATATATTTACGTATTCACGACGTTTTCGATTTATTATTCGATATTTTTATTTTTGTGACATGCGTATAAAATGTTTAATAGGAATTTAGAGTATTATTTTTATTTTCTATTTGTCATTGTAGATTTGAGTGTAGATGTGCTGTAAAAAGTATCTGCTTTTTACTACTGATTTTCAATCTCCACACCGTATCAGCTGTGCAGTGTGTTCATAGAGTGCTAGTTTCAACAGTTCAGTTTTACAGTAATTTTTTTAAAAAAACAATGCACGGAGTTATAAAACCAACTTTGGTTCCTATTTTATATAGTCTGTTGTTTAAATGCTAATGCTTTGAAAATTGAATAATGCTAATAAAATGTCTATAATCAATTAAAAAACAAATCATTAAAGTATAAAGCGATGTTAATTTTGTACGTCTATATGGAAATCATTATTACTATAATTATAATTTCATTACATAGGAAAACAGAAACATTTGTTCTAATTAAGAAAAGATCAATGAAGCTACAAATATTTTTCATGACAATTACTACTCCATTGTGGGTTTTTTTTTGTTCTCTTTATATTCCTATTTGGATTACTTCCTTGTGATTGATTTTAGCTCAAGCTCAGGAATTGAGATATTCTACTCTTCAATTGTAAGTCTTGAGTATTCAACAGTTGGTAGACATAATAGGTATACTATTAGTATGTATAATATTTATAAGTGTACTATGTATTACATGGATATACCAAAGTGATCACTTGATATTCTGAAGTTCTTTTCGCGGATTAATGCAATAATCATTCTCCGTAATTTGGCTAACTTCTTATCCATATCTGTAACAAGCTGCTTGTTGCTACTGACATTAATCTAAAGGTGGAATAGAATAGAATGATTATTTATTGCACATCAAATAAAATATACAGACAATAATTCATAACAAGATAATGTTCATACTATGCGCTTGGAGTGATCTTTATTAGACAAGCTTTGGGTGGACAGGATTTTACATATTCATGTTGCAAGGGGTGTACAGCTATAAAATTATGTAACAATAATTATAATACATAAAATACATACACTAAATGTACATTACACACACATTTTATACATACACACATATATATAGCCATATACATTATTATACACACATACATAAGATACTACTGGATGAATACGACACGTTAGTAACATATTATCTGTCTTTTTATGATACGGTACATTATTTTCTGCCACCGTTACTATCTTTATTTGATATTTCGAGCTCTAAACACAAATTTCTTTGTTGGTAATGTCAAGTGATATTTCCTTCTTTAGACATGTAGTGGGTTATTTCTAATGACTTTAAATAATTATGAAATATTTGTTTTTGGGTTCATTTCATAGTAATTTTCCGTCTATGTCAACGCTGTCTTATTAAACGTTGAATGTTTTTTTGGAGTCTAAATTATCAATAATTGTTTTAGTTCGGGCAACAGCCCGAAAATACACATCAATGTTTTACTGAAGATTTACTACTTTTGAGATGTAGTTAATGACTTCGATTTAATGAAACTTTAAATAACTTTTTATATAGTTCGTTTCAAAGAGTTAATTCTTCATTCTTGCCTTTTAAAGTTTCGTCTTCAAGAGGTAATACTATAATTTCATTCTAATGTCTAAGTATAAAGTCCTGGAATTATTTCGGGAGTTCCATATTAATTTTCAAAATAATCAGGTAAACTACAAGTGGTGCTATCTTGGTTATCTGCTGACATTTCACTAACATTGATGTTTCTATTCAAAGTTACTGCGCTGGCAACAAAAAGGAAAACGATAAATGACGGTGTTCGAATCAGGGTCACGCAGATTGCAAATCAAAAACGCTAACCTTTCTGCCAGCGATTCTTACAGGCGACTGACGAAATTAGCGTTTCGTATTAAAGTGTATTTATTTTATTTTGGCTGGAGTCGAAGGTATTTCAAACAAAAGTGGATTAAAAATATTTTATTGTTTAGGTGCTTGATACCTTTGTAACGTTACAATTTATAATTGATATTTTAGTGATTTATATACTTTTGGTGATTAATTATGAACTCACTGCTTATGTTTTTGTTTATCAGCAGCTATGCTCTTGTTATTTATTGATCTTGTCAAATCTATGGGCTTAGACGTATTCCTTATTGTTCTGAATATATTACGTTGTTCCGTGCCTTTTTCAGCATTTATTAAAAAGCCGTAGTCATGTTTTCTTTTCATAAATAATGTTTCGAACGACTTTTCATACTTTACTAAGTTTTTGATAATTTTGTTAGATTAAAATAACTTGATTAAATAATACTTTTAAACTTATTAGTTACTGCGGTTACTGCATTCAATAGAATCCGACCTTGGATATATATTAAATCCGTAGATGTACAAAGCTATGATGATGGCATCTTTACTGGTGGTATGAAATAAGGTCTGATGTCATGATTTCAGCTACTGAGGTTACAAAACCAGGGTTTTATGTTATATATTTATTCACACATTATATTTTGTGTCATGATTTAATTAAAGCATAGTTAAATAATTTGTGTAAAGCGAATTAGTCTAATGAATTAGTTTTGTTCATACATATAAGTAATTATTTTTCAATTCGTGTGAAATATTAGTAAACATAGTAAATTTATATTAAGTTAAATAAACATTAGAGTTATTTGGAATTAATATTCGTGGAAAAGTTTATTTGATAAATATTGTAGGAATTTATGTTATCAGAAATAATGTAATATGATATTATAGCGATGAAATATTAGAATCTTAGTTGAACAGTATTATATACTTGATATTTCTATTATTATTAAAATATGATTGAGTTATTTTTATGTGTATGCCGGGAGGCATCACGTTGTCGGATGGCCGAGTGTCATGATTTCTTATTTTTATAAGTTAAATTTACTTATATTGATGTATTTTAATAACGAATTGTGCTCATTTGACTTATGTTTTGTGAAACTGCCATTGGAAACGTTTTGACTCACACTGTCAGTGTCAATCGATGGTGCCAACCTGCCAACTTCAAAACTACCGCGAATGAGAATTGTCTGTAGCCTCTAAGCATGGATGCCAACCTTAAAAAGAAAACAAGAAAGTTAACGCGGTAGATTGTTGGCAGTCGGGCTTCAGTTCGGTCTTGGCGTTTAAACTAGTAGGTCGTGGTTATAAAAGTACCTCTAAATTCTCGACATTTATTGTATAGTTTGTGATGTACCGACATTGGTCGGATGTATATTATACGAAGTTTGCGCCCATTACACGATGTTTCAATTGGAAGAAGGTGTTTTACTGACACGTAGGTACCACCAGATGAGATATTAGTTAAAAGTAATGATATATGAAACGTTATCAGGTATGAAAAAGAACGAATAAGCAACTTACATAATTATAAAGTTTTTCAGAAAAATCAGAGACATTAGCAGAATTAGGAAAAGTCCCAGAAATTCCGGTAATAACAATTTCTTCTCCAGTCATACTTCGAAAGTCACTGTCGTTTTCTTGGTTATACATTTTATTTATCCTACAACCATTAAATTTTGTATTTTAACGACTGCTTTCTGAATGAACTCATTTAGGTAAAATCGTGTTTATATGTATTAAGGTAGCAAGGTCTTCTATAAATCATTTTAGGATTCAGTTAAAATAATGTTGACGTTAGAATCTACATTTGATTCAGAACTTCCACAAAACAAACCAAAAATTTTTTTGGAATGCTAACAGACAAGCATTTCACCACTATCTCGTAATGATACCGCCTGATATGTTTTCGTGGTCCACGATGGTAAGCGATCCAGAGATGATCGCGTGTGAGAATTAACAACGAAAAGTTGGTTGTGAGGTGGACATAAGTAATATAATTTTCACATTAAACATAATATTTTTGTTGTTTTATTCTTATCACATATGTGCAGTAACGTATACAGATTAAGTTAAATGTGCATATTACATAAAAAAGCAAAAGTCACTGATTGACACAGCTCAAACCACTTAACGGATTGTGCTAAAATTTGGCATGCAGGACTTAGGTATCTACTAAGGATTTTCCAAAACTTAACACAAGTACTTCTGTAAACAAATAGGTAAATACGTGATTTCAGTTTTTTCAAAATTCTACGCATAAGAGGGTTAAATGGGGTAACAAAGTCTGAAAATCAATACGGTTTTTTGGATCTTATAAAAATGAATCCTTGTTTACCTCGGTGACGCCATAACTTGAAAACGGGTGAACCGATTTGAAAAATTATTTTTTGATGTGTTTTAATGAAAGTAAAGGTTTTATGAAAGAAAATTTTGAAATAAATGAAACAAGTTTTTAACGTATGCGAAGCCGCGGGGCACAACAAAGTTAGTTATTTACAAAATGAAACAAAGAACTGACTTCAAATGCCGCGCATTTTTAAGTACCAATTCTGAGGTGTTTATCTCCATGTCTCTGGAGATACTAATCAGATTTCGATGAAACCACAAAATAATGAACAGTACAAGATGAAACAAAAAACTCATAAATACTTTCTCAAACGAAAAAGTTTTTTTCCATATCGGATAATAAATTACGGAGTTATGAGGTAACAAAGATTTAAAAAAAAAATTCATTGAGAAACTTTACAATTTTTGAAGTCAGTTAAAAATGCATTGCTGCATGGTGGGATTTAAAATTTTCCCAATGCATCTCTGATTCCTCAAATAAGTTTTAAAATAGACTTTAATCATAATCAGCCAGTATCAGTCCACTGCTGGACATAGGCCTCCCCCAAGTCACGCCACTGAGCCTGATCTTCGGCTCTTTGTTTCCAGTCACTGTCCACCGCTTTGCGAATATCGTCGCTCCACCTGGTCACAGGGCGTCCTACGCTACATTTACCGATTCGCGGTCTCCACTCTAGAACCAGTCTACCCCAACGTTTATCGGTCCTACGGCAGATATGCCACTTCAGTTTGCTAATCCGTTGAGCTATGTCGATCACTTTAGTTCTCTGGCTCTCTTTAGTTCTGGAATTACTTCGTTCCGGATTTGATCCCGCAGAGAAACACCGAGCATAGCTCTCTCCATAGCTCACTGAGCGATTTTAAATTGATAGACCAGTGTAACTGTGAGTGTCCACGTCTCGGCTCCGTATGTCATCACAGGTAGGACGCACAGGTTAAAGACTTTTGTCTTTAGACACTGCGATATAGGCGACGAGAAGACTCGACGGAGCTTTCCGAATGCTGCCCAGCCCAGCTGAATTCTTCTCTGAATTTCCTTCTCGAAGTTGTGTTTGCCTAGTTGGAGCGTCTGCCCTAGGTAAACATACTAAGTGACAAATTCGAGTGGGATTCCAAATACGGCAATCGGTTCCGGAACAACGTGCTCGTTGTACATGACTTTGGTTTTATCCAAATTCATCCGGAGACCGATGCGACGAAAAGAATCAGCAAGGCCATTCAACATTCTTTCTAGGTCCTGCAGCGTCTCTGCCATAATGACGATGTCATCTGCGAATCGCAAGTGAGAGATGCACTTGCCGTTGATGTTAATGTCACAATCTTTCCAGTCCAGCGTCTTAAACATATCCTCCAAGGCGTTAGTGAACAGTTTCGGGGATATGACGTCCCCCAGTCTCACTCGATGGATGGACTCGTGGATATGTTTAATACGCTGGTTCTGTACTTGTACAGTCATCGTTGCGGTATTATACAGACAACTCATCACTTCGATATGTTTTGGCAACAAGACACAGTTTGGCTACAAGAAATGACCTACTAAGAAACTGAAGAACTTATAAAGACTTTTCAATAAGTTATTCCTAGCTACTATGAATTTATGCATATCTTTATTCAAACTAATAGCATTCATGCATACTTTTAAACTCACGCTTTTATACACCTCACACACATCTTCTTACAAATCCAATGACCTAGAATTCATAACGTAGTAAATCCTAGGTCTGTGTATAAATCACACACTCAACATTTACAATCCACACACCCTCTCACACTCATACACTCACTTTCACATTTAATACACCTAGCGAACTCACTTTCACACTACATGTCATTCACACGTGTCAAATAAAACGGTTTATTTTTTTTTTTAATTTTGATGGTGATGAGCCTATCTCAGCAGCAGATACTCAAGAATGAACTTGATCATCATAATAGCCTCACAACTTCTAATATAATTATTGTAACATTTTTTTGAAATAAACGATTTATTTATTTATTATATCGCCAGTCGACTTGGCAACGCTGCAAGGACTCCAGAACAGACCAGGTTTCGATTGAGTCGAAGGCCTTTTCATAGTCCACAAATGCTAAGCACAGGGGCCGATTCTACTCAATACTCAATACTTTATTGCTATCATTAATAATACAATATAATATTTATTATTAATACAATATTTAATTTTCGGTCTTCTGCAAAATCTGCCGCACCGCGTGGATGTGGTCCATGATGCCGTAACCGCTTGGAAACCCGGCCTGTTCCGGAGGTTGAAACTCGTCGAATCTTCGCGCAAGACGGTTCGCGATGACCCTTGAAAACAGCTTATAGACATGGCTCAGAAGCGAAATCGGGCGGTAGTTTTTCAAGAGGGTTTTGTCTCCTTTTTTGAAAAACAAAACCACCATGCTCCTGTTCCATGCCTGTGGAGTTCTCCCAGTGAAGAGAACAGAATTGAAGAGCTGTTGCAGCTGGCTTACAGCTGTGACTCCTCTAGCTCTTAGAAGCTCCGTTGTGATTCCGTCTTCACCTGGGGCCTTTCCATTTTTGAGCTGTTTAAGGGCCATCACGATCTCATCTCGGCTGACTTCGGGCAGGTCTTCTGTGAAGCGGCGGGTTAAGGTGGCTCTAGAATCCTCAGTATCGGGTACGGGCCTTGAAGCATGCGATGCGTAGAGCTTGCCGTTGAAGTCTTCAACTTCTGACAGAATTTCCGACTTTGTCCGTAATGATGAAGTCAATCTCGTTTTTAATCACAGTGTCGGGGCTTTGCCACGTCCACTTCCTTTGGGGCTGTTTCTTGAAGAACGAGTTCATCAAGAAAAGCCCCTCTTTCTCGAGGAAATTGACGAGCATTTGCCCCCTGTGATTCCTACTCCCAAATCCGTGTGGTCCTATAGACGATTCGCCGCAAATCTGTAATTTGGCGTTAAAGTCTCCCATGACAACGTTGTAGTGAGCCTCAGAGGTGGTATGTAAGGCTCTAGAGATGTCTTCATACATGCTCTCCACCTCGTCATCCAAGTGTGTCGAGGTCGGGGCGTAAACCTGGATAACCTTGAGGCTGTACCTCTTGGTTAACTTAATTATGAGGTACGCTACCCTGGTCGACACACTGGAGATTTCTACAACGTTGTCACTAAGAACCTTGTTGACCAAAAACCCGACGCCGCCTTGAGATGGCTGGTCTCCTTCTCTGTAATACATAAGATGGCACGATGCTAGAGTTATGGTGTCCTCCCCCTGTCTTCGGACTTCGCATAATCCCAGAATGTGCCATCTTATGTGTCTCAGCTCCTCCTCCAGCTGCACCAGGTGTTCATCTAGCCGAATCGTGCGTCCATTATAGGTTGCGAGGGTCAGTTTGTTTTGGCGGCCTACCGTAGCCCGGGGATTCTAAGCACCCCATGCCCTGCCGTTACCGTGACCGCCACCGTGGTCAGGAATAGCAGGGCGGAGGAACTGGGGGCCGCGGCATATTGGGACCTTCCATTTTTGTTGCATCCATTGGGAGGGATATGCCCTAATCGGCACGCTGGGCAGGCGTGTTGGCAATCGCAGGGCGTAGCTCCTCGCACCGGTGACGCTTCTGCCCGTCACCGGCCTGTAGTATTTATACCTACGCCATAATTTGAAATGGTTATACCGCCATTTGTCGGTCGCCAGAGCCCCGTTTGTCGGTCAGCAGGATGCACTACGGGCAGGTGAGGTTGGCTGGGAGCACTTAGATGGTATGTGTGCTCCCTTACATCCCAAAATAGACTTTCACTACGTTCTAATTTTAACGTCATGATCACCATCATCATCAGTCTCACATACTAAATGAACTCGTTTACCCCACCGGTTATCTGTTCTTAGACTGATATGGCTGGCCCATTAGAACTTTAGCTTTGCAATCCTGAGAGCAATGATACGCAGAACAGAGATATAGAGTCAGTGCAAGAAGAAAACCGCCATGGCTTTACGATGAACTAACATTCACAAAGGTATGGAAGGAAAGTTTAATATAACTATCTAGTTCCACCCGATAATGATACAAGTAGGTAGATACCTACCAAGGTATCAAACATTTTTAGTCGTATTGGCAATGACAGAACAATGTTCTCAATGCAACAATAATTATGATGATGTAAAAAAAACATACAGACGAATTGAGAGCCTCCTGTTTTTGGTCGGTTGAAAACAGTAAATTAGAACCATCAACACGCGCGCCCTCAATTTCACGACGGTTCTCTTTTTTAACTGACTTCACAAAAAAGGAGGAGGTTCTCAATTCGTCTGTATGTTTTTTTTGTGTGTATATTACGCGATTACTCCGTCAATTGTGAACGGATTCAAATAATTCTTTTTTTAATAGGTAGGGTACGTTTCCGAGGTGGTCTCCATTTTAATTTTATCGAGATCTGATTATTATCTTCAGATATATATGGAGATAAATATCTCAAACAAAAGAAAATGTACTGGTTTTAGAAGAAGAGTCCCAAGAAGATTATACACAATGGAACCTCCATTATTACGCTATTGCATATACTTTTGAAGACTAAAAAATATGACCTTGAATAATGTTTTTACATCTTTCTTCACGTTGATTTTGGTTTTTCACCCTCGACGCAAAACGAAGGAGTGTTATAAGTTTGACGTGTGTATCTGTCATCGTGGCATCGTAGCGCCCAAACGGATGAACCGATTTTGATTTAGTTTGTTTTGTTTGATAGACGTCTTTGTCAAGAGTGTTTTTAGCTTTATTTCATGAAAATCTGTTCAGCCGTTTAAATATTATCAGCTCTTTTTTGCTTAAAAAAACTACGATAGAAACTTTCGTAAGCTCGTAGTCCTTTGACCGCGGACGTCAAAAAATCAAAATGGCGCTGTCGCAGTATCTTGTTACTTCAATGATATTGCAAAAATATGGTAAGCTTGATCTAATTCTGAGACATCTCCTTGGAATGGTCTCAATGTACAAAGTTATTCATATGCTTTGATTATAAACTCGGATTACAATACAATACAATACAAAAACTCTTTATTGATTACCAATTAAACAAATTGTACAAAAAACAAAACAATAAAATAAAATATATCTGAATGGCAACACAATCGGCGGTCTTATCGCTTGAAGCAATTTCTTCCAGACAACCTAGTATGGAAAAAAATAAAATAAAAACAAAACATGGCGGTAGCGTACAATTTATAACTGAAATAGATAAAAATAGAATAAGTAAATAATAAACTTATAGATTTAAAAACGGGAATTTAACGTGACTTACGCGATGTCGATATAGCGATCGATATATGTTTCGGCCTCATCCGGAGGCCTTCTTCAGGATCTTGAGTGCGGGGCGCTCGCCGACGCGTTCTAAATAGCAAACATCCGACGATCACTTTCACTGTCGAACGAGAAATAGAGGGCTCGTTGCCGTTTCTTGACGTGTTACTCAAGCGACAACAGAATGGACATCTCTCACACACAGTGTACCGCAAGAGTACGCATACAGACCGGTACTTGAGAGCTGACTCCCATCACCATCCCGCCCATCTAGCGTCGTTGCCTCGGACACTTATCAACAGAGCGCTGAGATTATGTGACCCACAACATGTAGACACGGAACTCGCGCATGTGAAGGCGGTGTTAGAGGCAAACGGATACAGCTGGAAGCAGAGTAATCGGATTGCGAACAACTCCACAAAGTGCCGAATAACATCGGTTGAGAGAGCAACAACGTACCTACCATACGTCAAGGGGGTCACGGACAAAATTGGACACTTGTTACGCCGAAGATATAGCATCAAGACGATATTCCGCTCCCCCTCACGTGTCAGGCAATTGTTGCGCTCTCCAAAGGATAAGGATCCCCTAGGAGCTCCTGGGGTCTACGTCGTTCCTTGCGACTGTGGTGCAAGCTACGTAGGCGAGACCAGAAGAAACGTGTCCACAAGACTCAAAGAACACATTGCTTCCATGAAGAACGTAGACAGCGGTAGCTCGGCGGTTACAGAGCACGCTCTCACATCTGGGACGACGCACTACATCAGATTTGACAAGGCACGGATTTTGGCGCGTGAAAAGTACTTTGTACCCCGCAAAATCCGAAAAGCCATTGAGATCAGTCGTCGTCGTAACTTCAACAGAGACAGAGGGTGGTACCTGTCACATACGTGGCAAACCGTTCTTCATGGAAAGCACGTCACCAGTGGCAACAGTGAGGAGGACACCTTGAGTTCCGTCTGCCGGTTGGATGAGGTTTCGTCTGAAGTAAACAGCAGTGATGAAGACGAAGCCCTCCAACCTAATCCCGCGCCTCCACTATGTACACCGCATCATCACCCCCCACCAACACCACCACCGCCGCCGCCGCCGCCCGCTCCGTCCGCCCGCGCTGCACGAGCAGCGGCCCGCAGTGCGAGGTTGAACGCGTCGGCGAGCGCCCCGCACTCAAGATCCTGAAGAAGGCCTCCGGATGAGGCCGAAACATATGTCGATCGCTATATCGACATCGCGTAAGTCACGTTAAATTCCCGTTTTTAAATCTATAAGTTTAAAATGAACGGGAGTTTTTATAATAAAGTAAATAATAGACATACACAAAATATTATATACAATACAATAATAATAATATAATAAACTTATACATACACATACATTCAACCTATATATTAGATCAAATAATATTATTATATTACAGCAGTGTGGTAATTTTAGCTTTGTTCGGACAAATAATGAGATTTTACCATTAGAATAGAATAGAATAGAAAAATTCTTTATTGCACACCATTTCAAAAAACAACAGACAGCAAATTAACGTACTTAAATTACTATAGGTAATACAATGGGCGGTCTTATCGCTTAAAGCGATCTCTGCCAGACAACCTTTGGATGGACAGAATTTTTAAAAGGAGTTGCTGGTGGTACAATGCGTAACATAATACTAACTACAGTGCTAATAAATGAATAAATAAAATAATCAAAACTCATGTAATCATCATAATAATATATAGATACATTTACATACTACTACATACCAATACAAAATACAAACATACTTATACGTACACAAATATTCATATTCCATAAATACAAATACACATACATACAATTATACACACATACACAATATATAAATATATACATACATGCATATACATAAGTCAACGGAAAAGTACTACAAATGTGATAGATAATGATTTTTAACCATATTTTTAAAGCTAGCGAGGGATTTAGTTTGGCGTATATCTAAGGGAAGTGCATTCCATAGTCGTGCAGCTTGGACGGTAAAGGACTTGCCGTAGTACTCAGAAGTATGGGAGGGAATTTTCAGGATAAGAGTGTCGGAAGATCGTAGGGATAGAGAATGTGACTGATGTAGGAACTCAAAACGTTCTTTCAGGTAATAAGGAGTAGAAGGGATAAAGAGTATAGAATAAAGGAGGGAGAGGATGTGTGCATTCCGGCGCAAACGAATCGGTAACCATTTCAGCTTACTACGAAATTCTGAAATGTGGTCAAACTTACGGAGGCCATAAATAAATCTTATACAGAAATTCTGTAATCGTTCTAGTTTATTCAGCTGCTCTTCGGTTAAGTCGAGGTATGAGACGTCGGCATAGTCAAGTATTGGGAGTAACAAGGATTGGGCAAGCGCAATTTTAGTGGATATTGGCAAAAAATTTCGCAACCTCTTAAGGGAAAAAGCGGAAGCAAAAAGTTTGCGGCTTACTTCAGCCACCTGAGGCACCCATGTAAAATCGCGATCTATATAGATACCGAGGTTTTTCACAGTGTCGCAGACTTTCAAAACTGTACCATCAAAAATGAATTGTGGCAGGCGAAACCAGTCTATTTTGGAAACCATCCTCGAACTACCTATGATAATAATTTGGGTTTTCGCCGGATTAATGCTGAGACCATAAGAGTTGCTCCATTCAGTGATACTTTGTAAATCGGAATTAATGGTTTCAATAGCTGCAGGTAATTGTGTAAGTGAAGACTGTGTATAGATCTGCAGATCATCAGCGTAAAGGTGGTAGGAAGAAATAAGACTACGGGAAATTGAGTGAATAAATAATGAGAACAGAAGAGGAGAAAGAACGCCCTGTCGCACATCCTCCGTAATCTTAACTAAAGCTGAGACTGTGCTATGCCCAGGACGGAAACCGAACTGGAATGGGTTCATGAGGTTGTTCCGGATAAGAAAGGTTGTCAGTTGCTGGTGCACAAGACGTTCGAGGAGTTTTGATAGGAATGGTAGTATGGAAATAGGCCGATAATCAGAAAGAGAGGAAGGATTGCACTTTTTAGGGAGGGGAGTGATCTGTGCTTCCTTCCACATAGAAGGAAACACGCCACAGGATATGGATTCATTAAGGATGTATTGGATCACATGCACAGTCTCGTTCAGTATAAGCACGATCATCTTTCGGCTGATAGCGTCGCAGCCAACAGCGTTAGATGAGATTGATTCTATGCCCTTCTTAACATCACAATCGGTAAATTGTAGAAACTCAAAGGAAGAATGGTCAGGAGTTGGTATTCCGGCAAGGTTACGTAAGGTGGCAATTTTGGCTGGCCCATCGAATGTGGCAGAAGATGAAAAATGCTGATTCAGAGTGTCAATATTTAAATTATTGGGTATAGTGTTACGGCCCTTACCAACTCCTAGAGACCTCAAAAACTTCCATACCTTCGATGGATCCTCGTTTTCTAAATTACTGTGAATATGTCGGCGTTGCGCGTCCCTACACACCTTGTTGCATTCATTTCGATGTTCATTGTATTTGTTTTTGTTGTAGTCTGTAGGCTTGCATTTATACCTACTCTTAGCAGCAGATTTTTTATTTATTAGTTTTCTAATATCTTGAGTAAGCCAAGGCGCAGGTAAATGCTTCATTTTTACTGGTCTCAGTGGAGCATGTTTATCGTAAAATTTAGTGATAATAATATTAAAAAGTTCAACTTTTGCGTCGATACCAGATGCATTTAGAAGCTCAGACCAATCTAAACTACTAGCATCACTACGTAGATTGTCCATGTCAATGCCACCAAAATTGCGCTGCATAAGGACTTTGGGCTTTGCTTTCGGCGGACGAATTTTGTAAGAAAGGTAAACCATGTCATTTTGTAAGAAAGGTAAACCATTGTTTTAAAGATTGCTAGTGATTTCGCACGCCTTATTTCTACGGGGAGCGCGTTCCACAAATGAACCGCTTGCACTGCAAAAGATTTTTCATAGACGTGCGAAGAATGGACAGGAATTTGCAATTGTAGGGTTTCTGTGGACTGTTCGAAGAGAACAAGGATGAGAGAGATGTAGAAAGGTAAAACGTTCCTTAAGATAGGGAGGAGTGGAAGGGATAAATAGAACAGAATAAAGGAGAGAAAGGGTATGACTATTTCGGCGAAGGCGAATAGGTAACCATTTCAGCTTTTTCCGAAATTCTGATATGTGGTCATACTTGCGCAAACCAAATATGAACCGGATACAAAAGTTTTGCAGTCTTTCGAGCTTGCTAAGCTGTTCTTCGGTTAAATCCAAATAGCAGGTGTCGGCATAATCAAGTATCGGTAGCAGAAGTGATTGTGCAAGCGCAGTTTTGGTGGTTATGGGGAGAAGATTACGTAAACGACGTAGTGAACTCGCAGATGCGAAAATCTTTCGATTTACCTCAGCTATTTGTGGTATCCAAGAGAGAGTGCGATCAAAAATTACTCCTAGGTTTTTTACACTATTACTGATTGGAATATGTGTTCTGTCAAATATTACCTGTGGTAAGCGGAACCAGTCAATCTTAGATATCATCCTGGAACCGCCGATAACTATCACCTGAGTCTTAAGGGGATTAACACTGATACCGTAAGATTTGCAGCAGCCGTGAATGGATTGTAAGTCAGAGTTGGTCTGAGTGATTGCATCTGATAATTGAGCGAGAGGGACCTGCCTGTAAATTTGAAGATCATCTGCATAGAGGTGGTAGGAAGTAGAAAGCTGTTGAGAGATAGAATTTATGAAAGTTGCAAAGAGAAGAGGAGATAAAACGCCGCCCTGAGGTACGCCTGCAGTCGTATCACACCATGATGAATATGAATCATCAACGCGAACACGCTGCCGGCGCCCACACAGGTAACTATGAAACCATGCAATTACTGTAGGAGATATGTTAAGACGAGGAGGATTACATATACAAATCAGTCAGGGGTGGTTTTAAATTTTTGAATTTAAGTATTATTGACTTCTGATATTCTTACGGTAACTGTGAGCGAGATAGAAACAAAGGTGGGGAGAATTAATTTGTCTCACAGGAATGTTCTACCAGGCAAAGTCTTGTTAATGTGCAAAGTTTTTGAGCATACCTGATATTTTTTGACATGACATGACGTTTGGCGAAGATGGCGGCCATATCAGTCCCGCCCGCGACACTGCATACATAAATAACTCAGAATTATGAACGTACTTTGTACCAACCAACACTGAAAAAAAAATTATAAGCATAATACCATAGATTATATAATAGTTACATCGTAAATAATACTTTCTGTTGTTAGGTTAGCTACACAGTGCTTTCATAATTTGGGTGTTAACAATGTAAGGAAGTGCGAAATCTTATAACGTAGTAGAGTGATTCAGACTGTGTGGGCCGGGCCATATGGCGGCAATTAATGTTAATAATCGCATTTTGGAATACAACTAGTCCGTGTTATAAAAGTATTTGGAATTATTGTAATAAAATAGACAATTAATTATCGTGTCTGTCAGATGCTTTTATTGCACAGGGCCATTTTGGACTTTGAAACCTTGATGACATCATTATGATTTGTGAATATTTTCACTAGCGCGGCATTTAAAGTCAAAGGGTACCACATGAACACTTTCTGAGACTTTTTTGTCCGTTCGTCCGTCCGGCCGTCCGTCCGTGTGTCTATATGTGCGCACTTTACAGATGTACCTTCTTAACCGTAATAGGTACAAACTTAAAATTTTCACAAAGTATATATCCGACAGTGTATAACGGCCCAGACACGAAATTTTATAGATGCATGTAATTAAATTAAAACTTGTCTTGCACTTAAAAGGGTAAAATAAATTATTTTTCAAAAAAAATAAAACCGACTTCTTTACCACAAACAGGCACTCAAGAGGTAGTAGATAGATACTACCTACATGTATCTACCTACTTACTACTACTGCATACATAGTATCTATCTACTATCCAATAGACTTGGCTGGCACTGACTTCAAATAGATAAGTGGGTAGCGCTTATAATAATTATATTAAGTAATTTATTTTTCGCATTTGAGTGCCTGTTTGTGGTACTGAAGTCGGTTTTATTTTTTTTGAAAAATAATTTATTCATAGACTCTACCCGCAAGTATTTACCTGTAACCTGTAACTATGTTTATCTGTCAGATCAACTCATTTGAACCGTGTCATTTGAAATTCGATCCTTTAGAAAAACTCAAAAAACAAAAGCACCACTTAACATACTTTATTGTAAGCCTTAGTTTTAGATCCTAGGCTTTACATTAATAAAGATTTTTTGTTAAATATACGGAACCTGTCAGCTGTAAAATGAATCAATAAATATTGGACTGTAACTATTTTGTATCAATTAACTTACTCGACTTGAATATCTTAATAAAATTTACATTGTGTTAAAAATTCATGTCATTCCCAATGAGTAAAAAGTCAACGAACTAAATTACTCGTGCCTGTTGTTAACCGATTTCAAAAAAAGGAGGAGGTACTATGTTCAACTGTATATATATATTCACCCATTACTCAAATACACCTGAACCAATTTGTTTTTTATTTTATTTAAAAGGGTATTATATACTTCACAGGTGGTCCCATTTAAATGAATTTGAGATATTATGTTCAGTATCTCCAGTGATAGGAAGATAAACACCTCAAACTGAATATTGAAAATGACTAGCGTGACGTTTGAAGTCGGTTTTTTTTTTAGTTTTTTAACCGACTTTACAAAAAAGGAGGAGGTTCTCAATTTGTCGGAATCTCTTTTTTTATGCATGTTCACCGATTACTGGTACAGATTATGTAATAGTTACTACGTCTTCTGGTTACTTTGACTAGCGCGACGTTTGAAGTCGGTTCTTTTAGTTCTTCAAACTATCTTAAATTATTATTATAACTATATATATATATATTTTTATTGATTTTTTATTGAATCGCTGTGATAATGGAAAGTATGAAAGCAGAAATAAAAAGCATGATGAATGAGAAGCAGAATGTATCACTCGACCGCAACATAATTTTCTCTCAGTCGAAGTTCTTTGTGCGGCCTCACAGAAAAGTACCATGTCACGCCCTCGTTATACAATCTTCTATTTAGCATCTTCGGATAAAAGCTTCCCAAGAGAATCTGACTACAACGGAGCTCTTAATAGCTAGAGGAACTCCTTGACTGCTAGAAAGTAGCTAGATGTATTATTATTATTGTTATATACCGGCTGTAATTCACGTACCTTTAGTCGAATTTTCTCGACCTAGGTTTCGAGCGAGTCAGTCGCTCTTCCTCGGGAGTGAGGTCACGCGGTGAGATCGCGACCTCACGAAGTCTTTAACGCGTTAAAGACTTCTTTTATTTACTAAAAACCGATATTTTGTAAAAACCTTTCTATCATAAAAGACATCAAAGAAGTAAAAGCCAAATCGGTTCACCCGTTTTCAAGTTATTGCGTGACTAAGGAAACAGGGATTTATATTTATGAAACCCGAAAAACCATTTTGATTTTCAGACTTGTTTACCAACCCCTTGCAAAAATCCTATAACACGTAATTAATTATTTATTTACAGAAGTACTAAAGTAAATTTATAAGTTTAAATATATTATAAATAAAAATAATAAGTAATATCCGTGGAAAATTTTAGAAAATCGTTTCTAAGCCGATACCTACGTCATTACAACTATCCGCAATCTAAATGTCAGCGCAATCTGAAACAATATTGATTTTCAGACTGTGTTGCCATACTTCACCCTCTTAGGGTGGCATTTTGAAAAAGCCTGAAACTTGTTATTACTGGTTTATTTACAGAAATACTTGTGTGAAATGTCCAATAAAATGACTATCCAAATTTTGAAACCCCGCTTCATCCCCTTAAAGAGTAATTTTTTTTAAATCTTATATATATCCTCTCGTATACCTACGTCAAAATAACTATCTGCATGCCAAACAATATTGATTTCAGACTTTGTTACCCCACTTCACCTTTTAAGGGTCGGCATTTCGAAAAAGCCTGAAACACCTATTTACTTATTTATTTACTGAAGTACTTGTGTGAAGTTTCGAATAGAAAAGACTATCCTATCTTGTTTCTCCATACAAACTTTGAACCCCCGTTTCATCTTCCCCTTCAGGGGTGAATTTTGGAAAATCCTTTCTACACAGATACTAACGTCATAATAACTATCTGCATGCCAAATTTCAGCGCAATCCAAAACAGTATTGATTTTCAATCTTTCTTACCCCATTTCACCCTCTCAGGTGTTGAATTTGGAAAAAGCCTGAAACACGTTATTTATTATTTATTTACTGAAGCACTTGTGTGAAGTTTCGAATAGAAAATAAGGGATCCCTTTGTTTCGTGTAATTTTTTATTCGTAATTAACTTAGGCATAACGGGTAACGAATAATTTTAAATGGCATAATAGTACTATCACATAATTTCTTTTGGCATATTGTATAAACAAGCATAACTTTCAAGTAGGCTTCATTGTTTCGGTCTAATTTTGGTTAGCATAAGGTTTATGGGCATAATTTTTATTGGCCTAATAGTTTAAGACATAATAAATTAAGTCATAATCGAATGTATACACATATTTTATGCTGAATTATTCCCGTTAAAATAAACAAAGTTTACTTAATTACACATTTATTAATTTCTAAAGAAACGACTATAGTATTATAAAAGTACATAATACAAATAATTTAACACTGCTAAAGTCAGAATTAAGGTAAGACATGTTTAGTTAAGAATTGTATGGCTAAAAAAAAAAGTTCGTGGTTCCAAGTTTTTAAATTAATATTTATTAATATATGAACTTTAAATCTGCAGCCAAATTAAATTTATTAAATAAAGTAGGTTATATAAAGTTATTAATACTAACCAAATGTTTGGTACTAGACTGGGACAGTAGGTTCAAGTTCGGCGGGGGTGGCCCTCGGGCCGGGTGGTGCTACGCCGCGATTATTTTTATTTTTTAAACTGAAAGTTATTTGACCTAATGCAAACATTAAATTAACATAACTTAATTCAAAGTGTATCTATCTCACGGTTTTGGTTCTGCATTTGATTAAATATCAGCTCATGATTATGTTCATAATTTGGTTAGGTAATTATAAGTCAATATTTACACTTATTATGCGCATCTTGACGTGCTTATCACACTTAGCACATCCAACAAACTTTTTATAAGTTTTATGATAATTTTTCGTAAATCTACTAGCTGAGCCTCGTAACTTCGTCTGCGTTAAAAATATTATATGTCCTATTCCATTATATTAGGAATACCAGAGCAATATTTAAACAAAATCGGTCTACTAGCTAGATTATTCGTGAGGAGATAAAAATTTAAAAAAAGTACTATTTAATAATTATGCTATATAATAATATGACAAAAAATATATGCCTAAACAATTATGACGAATTAAAGTTATGCGTTTATTATTATTCTAAAGAATAATAATTATGTCACAAATGCTTATGCTAACAGTATTTATGTCTAGAAAAATACGCCTAATTACTTTACGCCTAGGGAGAAATGCCTAATAGGGAGCCAGAAAATACTATCTAATCTTGTTTCTCCATACAAACTTTGAACCCCCATTTCATCCCCTAAGGGGTGAAAATCATTTTCAGGGGTAATTAACGTCGTAATAACTATTTGCATGCCAAATTTCAGCGCACCCCGAAACAATATTAGTTTTCAGACTTTGTTGCACCATTTCACCATTTTAGGGATAGAATTTTGAAAAAGCCTGATATACGTATTTACTTTCATACTTTTTACTGAAGCACTTGTGTGAAGTTTCAAATAGAAACGACTATCTAATCTTGTTTCTCCATACAAACTTTGAACCCCCATTTCATCCCCTAAAGGGGTGAATTTTGGAAAATCCTTTCTTAGTACACCCTTACGTACTAAGACAAATATACCCTCCAAATTCCAAGTCTCTACTCAACCAACGGTGTAGGCTGTGCGACTTCTTTTATTTAATTATAACTTTTATTTTTTAAAAACCTTTCTATCATAAAAGACATCCAAAAAGTAAAAGCCAAAAATGGTTCACCAGTTTTCAAGTTATTGCGGGACATTGCGGATTCATATTTATAAAATCGAAAAACCGTATTGATTTTCAGACTTTTTTACCAACCCCTTGCAAAAATCTTGTAACACGTAATCACTTATTTATTTTCAGAAGTACTTAAGGAAATCTATAAGTTTATATATATAATTAAAATTAATAAGTAACATATCCGTGGGGAATTTTTCGAAAATTCTTTTCTAAGCGGATACCTACGTCATAACAACATCTGCATTCAAAAGAAGTTTCGAATAGAAAATACTATCTCATCTTGTTTTTTAACCCACGATTCATCCCCTTCAGGGGTGAATTTTGGAAAATCCTTTTTTAATATATACTAAAGTCATAATAACTATTTGCATGCCAAATTTCAGCACAATCCAAAACAATATTGATTTTCACACTGTGTTACTCCATTTCACCCCCTCAAGGGTTACATTTCGAAAAAGCCTGAAACACGGTATTACTTATTTATTTACTGAAGCACTTGTGTGAATGGAAAAAACGATCTAATCTTGTTTCTCCATACAAACTGTGAACCCCCGTTTCATCCGCTTAAGGGGTGAATTTTTTATATTATTTTTCAGTGGGAACTTACAACATAATAACTATCTGCATGCCAAATTTCAGCGCAATCCGAAACAATATTGATTGTTGGACTTTGTTACCCCATTTCACCCTTTTAGGGGTGGAATTTTGGAAAAGCCTGAAACACGGATTTACTAATTTTTTACTGAAGCACTTGTGCGAAGTATCGAAAAGAAAATACTATCTAATCTTGTTTTACCATACAAACATTGAACCCCAATTTCATCCCCTAAAGGGGTGAATTTTGGAAAATCCTTTCTTAGACCCTTACGTACTAAGAAAAACATACCTTCCAAATTTCAAGTCTCTACGACCAGCGGTTTAGGCTGTGCATTGTCTGTCAGTCAATCAGTCAGTATGTCAGGACAAAGATTCTTATCGTATTAGATGTATCTAAATTTTGAAAGGAATCTTTTTTGAGCGCACTAGGATAACATTTGACGGAAATGACGTAGCGTCCAAATTAAAGTAAGTGACGCGGGCGTCATGCTATATTTTATATATTTACTAACGCGATATTATAGAACGGCGTAACTATGAAGACGTATTCGCTATCATTCAAGCATTGTCTCGCTAAGTTCAACAGATGGAGCTGTAATAAAATAATTAATGAATTTGAGAAATAAATTGAATTAACTTGGAAGTTTTAATATTATTTTACGCGTTGTTTTCTACGCACACTTTTTAGTGTTTCGTACCTAAAGGGTAAAATGGGACCCTAACACTAAGACTCCGCTATCCGTCAGTCTGTCTGTCTGTCTGTCTATCCGTCTGTCACCAGGCTGTATCTCATGAACCGTGATAGTTAGACAGTTGAAATCTTCACAGATGATGTATTTCTGTTGCCGCTATATTATTTGCTATAATACATATATTGCTATAACAAAAAAAAAAAAACAGAATAAAGTTTAAAATTATAGGGGGCCCCATACAAGAAACCTGTTTTTTTAGGCAGTTTAATATAACGCCGTCTATGAACGCTTAGGTAAACGTCCATAGATGGCGTTATATTGAAATGCCGATCCCTAACACCTTTGTGTTAACTTTCACTTAGATTGCAACTTTGTTTTGCAAAATGTTTATTAATTATTATTTCTGCCTGCGAAAAATGATAGTGGTATTTTTTGCTCGTCCTTATAAAATACTGTAGTGTAGTACGGAACCCTACTTGCGAGTCCGACTTGCACTTGGCCAGTTTTTATTTATTTACGGTAATTTTTTTTTGCAATATCTCTTTGTTTTGTGTATGTATTTTTGCCACCATCTTCAGATCATTCTGATCCACAATATATATTAAATACTTATGTAAAATAAAATATGTGATATGATAAAATAAAATAAATATGATATAATATAATATAGATATGAGATGTAAAATAACACTTTTTAAATAAACTAGACCATTAGTTTAACGAAAAATCTTGGAGATTTAGATTTTTTTTTTACTTGTAGTTGGACCTTAATTTTGAACAATAGCTTATTTTTATACATGGAAACAAAATTCAGTAGTTAATTATACATGCTGATTTAAATTATAAGGTCGATTGTAACAATACACGTGTTTTAAAACTAAATTTATTTAAATTATAAGTGATTAATAAATAGGTAATAGTGCGCGTGCGTGTAAGAAAATCAAAATTACTGAAACATTGTAATCATTACAGATATGGACATAAACCCATAAAACATGCTACTGATAATAGATAAATAGTCCACGATACAAGGAATTATTACGTAAATACGCGATGAAATAAAATAAAGCCTTCACCTTGTAAAAGTCTTGCATTGAAATATATTATCATTAGTTAAATTGTTTAATCATTGTTAGTAATTTATTCACGGGGCGGTTACTTTTAGCTTCACACGTCATTACAACACTTATTCGTATTATCGTATTATTATTTGAATGTCAAAGTTAACAAACAAGCCAGCGGCACTTGATTCAACAATCAAAGTTAGTGCTTCCTAAAAACACCTGCAACGCTAGCTCAATTCTACTGATACAGGAAGGCATCATGATATCATATTTTTTATCAAATATCCACAGGTGGTATACGCGTATTATATCGATGTTCCGCCTTACTTGCAACCAAAATGTAGCTTTCCACCATGAAGGAAAAAATCTGCCGCCGTAACCTTACGTGTTCCGGCAGCAAAACAGCCATTGTCAGTCAAAGTATTCTAGGCCTAGCGTGTTCACTATGTTCGATCACATCATCTATTACCACCAGGCGAGATAATGGTCTAACGCTAGCCTATCAAATATAAAAAGACATTTTTATTTTTACAGTTAATGCCAGTACAGGTGACTCCCGCTCCGGTTCATTCCTGATGCAAAGGATAAGCATCGCCATTCGGTGTGGAAATGCGGCGAGTGTGATGGGCACCTTTGAACCCAAGGCGCTCAGAGGCGGATTATTTGACTAGGTTTAATTAGACATTACATTATTTTTTTATTATTAAACTAGCAAACCGCCCTGGTTTCGCACGGATAGAGCTAAAATGCCTACATTTGTTGCATCAGCTTGTTGCGTCAATGAATAAACATCTTCTTCAATTATCGTCGTTTTTCCAACCAATTTACTAAAAAACCTTAACGAATTATGCACGTAAACCTTCCTCACAAATTACTCTATACATTGATAGAAACCGCATGAAAATCCGTTCAGTAGTTTTTTGTTCATCGCGAACAGACAGACAGACACACGGACGCGGCGGGGGACTTTATTTTATAAAATGTAGTAATAAAATAATATAAATAAACTGGCCAAGTTCAAGACAGGCTCGCATTTGTAGGGTTCAGTACCACACTACAGTATTTTATAAGATCGAGCAAAAAATACTACTATCATTTTTCGCCAGCAAAAATTAATAATTAATAAACATTTTATCTAAACAGAGTTGTGAGCCGCGTGCTTACTTCTTATAACGCTATCTAACGTCTAACGCTTTCTAAGTGAAAGTGAACACAAAGGTGTTAGATACCGGCATTTCAATATAACGCCATCTATGAACGTTTACCTTAGCGTTATATATAAATACCGGCCTGTCGCACTCCACGCTATAGCTATGAAACTACAAGTACCTCCGCGCACCCGCTGGGGTACAAGTTCAGTCAGTAAAGTGTCACGCGCGCTCTCGATCGGCCGCACCTCAATAATAATAAATAAATAAATAATAATTCCTTGCTTACGATATTAACATAATATAGTAACTGTAAATAGTAACTATGTAAAAAGCAAAGAATGTCACACATAAAATGGTAGGTAGGTATGAATCAGCTGAGTTTCATGTTTCAAGGGAATTCACGTTATGATCTTTAGGGAATTTCTATCGACATTACATCTTGTGAAATATTAATTATTAGCCTGGCCAGCTACCACCCTCAACTTAAAAAATCTGTCGCCAAACATCTAATGTGTTTCGGCAGCTATCCTTGAGAGCCAGTTCCCATTCTAGGCTTAGCGTGCTTACCATCTTCGAAAACATCATCGCTTACCTACGCAAACGCTAGCCTATAAGATATTTAAAAAAAAAAAAAAATGTGACCTACTTGAAATTGGTAGGTTATTACGTGTACGCAAAACTGCGAGATTAAAATCTCGCAGTTTTGCTCTCAGGGAGTGCAATTTCTGTACTTGTACTATTCATTATTCTGTGGAAATGCCGAAAATAAACACGTTTCTTGTATAGGTACCCCCTATAATTTTAAACTTTATTCTGTTTTTAGTATTTGTTGTTATAGCGGCAACAGAAATACATCATCTGTGAAAATTTCAACTGTCTCACTATCACGGTTCATTTGATACAGCCTGGTGACAGACGGACAGACAGACAGAAAGACGGACAAACAGACGGACAGCGGAGTCTAAGTAATAGGGTCCCGTTTTACCCTTTAGGTACGGAACCCTAAAAAGTGAATACTTATGTGCCTGGATAATGTGTGAAGTAATCCTAAATTATAAGTTTTATTTATTTGTAAAAATAGAAATACCGTAGCTTAATATCACAGCATCATTAAACAGTAAATTATTGTAATTGAAACATTTATCAGATAATAATTGCATTAACAGAGCGTTAGCTCGCTCCATTCACGAGTATTTATTGCGAAGCTAAGCCATTTGTTTTAATATTAGTAAATGCTTGTTATTATTTTATTGTTAAATAATTTAAAAATAATTATTTCCATCAAAAACATACATAATTTCTGAAAGTATTTCGTCGTATTAAAATCTACCAACATCAACTACCAAGGCGGCAATAGCCCAATGGATAGGGTGTCGGACTGGCGATCGAGAGGTCTTGAGTTCGATCCCCACCCCACCCATTGCACTATTGACGTGAACCCACTCCAGACACAAGCATATTTAGCTTAGTTGGAGGGGTTAACAAGAATACTAGTAATGCGCAATCCACATTGTGAGTAATCTTTGCGAGTATTAAAAAAAAAATAAGACTAGCATCAAAGTTTTGCCTGACTTTCTACCAAAAAGTAAATATTACGTTTCTTGAAGTAGACACTTTTTATTTTTCTTTGTTTTACACTTTTTAGGGTTTCGTACCCAAAGGGTAAACGGAACCCTATTACTAAGACTCCGCTGACCGTCTGTCTGTCTGTCTGTCAGTCTGTCAGTCTGTCAGTCTGTCAGTCTGTCAGTCTGTCAGTCTGTCAGTCTGTCAGTCTGTCAGTCTGTCAGTCTGTCAGTCTGTCTGTCTGTCTGTCACCAAGCTGTATATCATTGATCGTGATAGTTAGACAGTTGAAATTTTCACAGATGGTGTATTTCTGTTGCCGCTAGAACAAAAAATACTAAAAACAAAATAAGGTTAAATATTAAAGGGGGTCCCCATACAAATATCGTGTTTTTTAGTAAAATGCTATCTATGAAAGTCTAGGTGTTATCTGGGTGTTAACAACTCCTTCGTGTTTGTTAAGCTAACAAATTTTCTAATTAGTTTCGGGAAAATAACATAGATGGAGCTAGTAAACGAGCCCCGTCTTTCTAGATCGCGCTGACGCGATTTTCCGTGAACAAAATGTTCTTGGTATTATCAATTAATCAAATAAGAGAATGAAACACTGCTATGTTTCGTATTGTACTGTAGCAGGGAACCCTTCCTAAGTGTGCGATGCGAGACGCGATTCTGACTCGCACTTGGCCAGTTTTAAATTATTTTTGTACATTGTTGTTTAATTGGTCAGAACACCTGGGCATGATTCCCAAGGTGGTGCGGGTTCGAATCCCATCGGGACGATGAAATTTAGGATTGTGTGTAGCAATTTAAATTTCAAAAAGTAGCTTACCTAATGGTAAGTAGCCCTTTGTTAGTCCTTGTTAATACATTGAAAAATTTTCCGCCATAACCTTACGGTGTTCCGGCAGCACACAGCCGTCAGTTCCGTTCAGTTTTATATCTCACTATCTCGGTTATATCAGTCACTTAACATTAATTGAGATATTGATTGAGTAGCCTATAGAGATATTATGCAGGCTATCTACCTTACTTCTTTTAAAGTGAAACTATTATTTCATCGCTTCAAATCTTTTCGTCCATCTATCGAATCATCTATCGTCAATCTGTCTCTACATTGATAGCGATGCGTCTTGTCATCGCAAACGTCTGCTAGAATGAGATGCAGCTAGACAGTTGTTATCTGCGTCTCTTTTCAAATCGACGATTATCGCTCGAAATTCATCGCTATGCATGTAGAGACTACCGGCCCAGTAGTAGTCTTGTCACACTGCCATTTGATGTTTATTACTTTCACTGCAGGGCTGGCCTTATCCCCAGGGGAAATACAAAATTATTTCCCTGTTTTTCTCCACTGACATGAGATCAACACAACAATTTAAACGCTTGGTGAAGTGGAAAGACAAAAAAGTTCCCTTGTCATGCTAGCCCTGCTGGTCTGAAGTATTTATAATATACAGGATGTTTGGTGGATGGACCGACAATTTTTTTTAGGGGTTGGGGAGGTCATGCGCAAGTTTTCCCCGGTAGACCCAAAGTCCTAAGTGCCACGGTGTTTTAAATGTTTTTTTTTTGTTTTTTTTTTTTTTTAAATTACATAAAATCTTGCCTTTAAATCGTGCTAACTTTTTTGTTTGTGGTTGTAATACGAAGAATAGACTTGTACATTTTATTGTAAATGAAATATTACTTAATACAATTTCTCTTTCAAAAAATAGTTCTGAGCTTTCAAAGTCGTTAATCTGTTTGACTGTTTGAAAAAGACTTGACAACTTCTTAATGTAATAAAAAAAAACTTAAGGCCATTTTGAAATTAGCATTATTTAAAAAAAAAACTTTAGCTATTACTCTTTCCAACGATATGCTACATAACATAGGATAATTATTCATTGGGTGGTCAGAATAAGATAGATAGATAGACAGATAGAATACGCTTTATTGCACTTAAATAATATTTAATTATTATATATTTATTGTACGTAATTTTAAGATATTATCTTAAAATTACGTACAATAATGATGCCATTTACAGTACGATCGGCGGCCTTATCGCTAATTAGCGATCTTTTCCAGGCAACCGTGGGCTGATTTGAGACACATTTATATTATACAGATGGTAGGTGTGCATGAGAAGCAGCAATATATTATTATTTTAAAATGATTAACTTCAAATAACATAGTACACGTAAAATTAATAATTACTTAGTTACATATATTATACATACCATAAAAATAAATATAAAGGCATATCTATATATATAAAAGAAAGTCGTGTTAGTTACACTATTTATAACTCAAGAACGGCTTAACCGATATGGCTGAAAATTGGTGAGGAGGTAGCTTAGAGCCAGGAGACGGACATATGATTACTATTTATTTTGGTGAATTTTTTAGTTTTTAAGTTACTTTTTTTTTTTTTTTGGTGAATGTGTGCGTGTGTAGGGAAACAGCAAAATGTTGAAAAACATGCTATTTGCATTCTCACCAAAATTCCACTGAAAATCTTCAGTAAACACCTCATATTTATTGAAAGTATGACTTAGACTAGACTTTTACTTGAAAACTGAGCTAAAATGTGACTCTGACCCATCTCTGCCACCAAAATTGATAAAAACTAGAAAAAAATTAAGATTTGACACTGGCTAAATACACTACGGAATCACAACGGAGCTTTTAAAAGCCGGAGGAGCTCCAGCAGTTCAACAGTTTCAGCAGCTCTTTATTTCCGTTATTTTCACTGGGAGAACTCCACAGGCATGGAACAGAAGCATGGTGGTTCTGTTTTTCAAAAAAGGAGACAAAACCCTATTGAAAAACTACCGCCCGATTTCGCTTCTGGGCCATGTCTACAAGCTGTTTTCAAGGGTCATCACGAACCGTCTTGCGCAAAGATTCGACGAGTTTCAACCTCCGGAACAGGCCGGGTTTCGAAGCAGTTACGGCACCATAGACAACATCCACATGGTGCGGCAGATTGTACAGAAGACCAAAGAGTACAATCGGCCCCTGTGCTTAGGATTTGTGGACTATGAAAAGGCCTTCGTCTCAATCGAAACCTGGTCTGTTCTAGAGTCCTTGCAGCGTTGCCAAGTCGACTGGCGATATATCGAAGTGATGAGATGTCTGTATAATGCCGCAACGATGAGTGTAAAAATACAGAACCAGCGTACTAATCATATCCACCTGCGCCGAGGAGTGAGACAGGGGGACGTCATATCCCCGAAACTGTTCAATAACGCCTTGGAGGATATGTTTAAGACGCTGGACTGGAAAGATCGTGGCATTAACATCAACGGCAGGTACATCTCTCACTTACGATTCGCAGATGACATCGTCATTATGGCAGAGACGCTGCAGGACCTACAAAGGATGTTAAATGGCCTAGCTGATTCTTCTCGTCGCATCGGTCTCCGGATGAATTTGGATAAAACCAAAGTCATGTACAACGAGCACGTTATTCCGGAACCGATTGCCGTAGATGGAATCCCACTCGAAGTTGTCACTAAGTATGTTTACCTAGGGCAGACACTCCAATAAGGCAAACATAACTTCGAGAAGGAAATCCACAGAAGAATCTAGCTGGGCTGGGCAGCATTCGGAAAACTCCGTCGAGTCTTCTCGTCGCCTATACCACAGTGTCTAAAGACAAAAGTCTTTAACCAGTTCGTCCTACCTGTGATGACATACGGAGCCGAGACGTGGACACTCACAGTCCGACTGGTCCACCAGTTTAAAGTCGCTCAGCTAGCTATGGAGAGAGCTATGCTCGGTATTTCTCTGCGGGATCGAATCCGGAACGAAGTAATTCGCCAGAGAACTAAAGTTATCGACATAGCTCAACGGATTAGCAAGCTGAAGTGGCAGTGGGCTGGTCATATCTGCCGCAGGACTGATAACCGTTGGGGTAGACTTGTCCTAGAGTGGAGACCGCGAATCGGCAAACGTAGCGTAGGACGTCCTGTGACCAGGTGGAGCGACGACATACGCAAAGCGGTGGGCAGTGACTGGAAGAGAAGAGCCGAAGATCGGGCTCAGTGGCGCATCTTGGGAGAGGCCTACGTCCAGCAGTGGACTGATAGAGGCTGATGATGATGATGATGAAATACACTCATCGTGTGGAGACATAATGAAACTTTAAAAAAATGTATGCTTACAAGCAACCGAGACAATAATAATCAATGCCTAATCAATTTTATATTTTGTCAGAATGTAGGTAAATACAGAGATATGCAATAATGTGATAGCCAAGTTGTGAATGTCGTATGTATACAGTGTTATCCATAAGGCAAAAAATATCAGACAGTTATTCATTAAGTAAGTACCTATACTTATTCAGAATTTAAATTAAATACTGGTGATTATATTTTTACAATCAAAACAAACTCAATCGAACTAATTTCAAGTTAATAACTTATCTATAACGGTTGAAGTACTTGATTGATGTATTTTTATTCTATTTCTGTATTGCCACAACTTTATTATTTACTTGATAATCAAAGTGCCATAATACATTACAAAACTTAATATCTCTTTTGTATTAATTGTATTACGTTCATAAAAGCCTAAATTAAGTTAATCTAAAAGGTAACACGACATTCGTTGTCTGTTAGGTGGTACGAAGTTCGCCGGGTCAGCTAGTATTATAATAAATAATTACATACAAATACATACCAATATACCCAAATATATACAATACATACAATGAATTAAGTTGGGAGAAATAAATGTATATATACAATTTATTAGCATAGCAACATCAAGAAACTACCTTATAAATAACATTGAGAAAGGTAAAATAATTTAACACGATTTTTGAACACATTCAAGGACGTAGACACTCGAATATCAACTGGTAGCTGGTTTCAGAGACAAGCTGCTACAACTGTGAAAGATTTGTCGTTCGCTTAAAGTCAGGTTTTCTGATGACCTCAAATTGTGTTGCGTGGAACAATGTAGAAAATTAAACCGTTCCTTAAGATAGTGGGGAAAGGAGGGAATAAAAAGAACACTGTATAGAAAAGAAAGAATTTGTGTATTCCGGCGAAGACGTATAGGAAGCCACTTGATTTTTTTGCGAAAATCAGAAACATGGTCATATTTGCGCAAACCAAGTATGAACCTGATGCAGAGATTTTGAATGCGCTCAAGTTTATCTAATTGCTCTTCATTCAGATCCAGATAGCTGACGTCAACATAGTCGAGTATAGGAAGAAGGAGAGATTGTGTAAGCGCAATTTTAGTAGCTATAGGTAGGAAATTTCGCAGCCTATGTAGTAAGCCGGCAGATGCAAACATTTTTGAGCTGACTGCTTCGAGTTGATGACTCCAGGATAAGTTCTCATCTACTAAAATGCCAAGGATTTCACTACCTTACTATATGGTACCATGACTCCATCGAATATTACTGAAGGCAAATCTGTCCAGTCTATCTTTGATATCAATCGGGAACAGCCAACAATCATGACCTGTGTCTTAGCAGCATTTACTTTCAGAAAGGTAGCGGTCCATTGCGTAATTTGACGAAGGTCATTATTAATTATGTTAATAGTACTAGGAAGATCGTGTTAAGAGGATTGTGATTGTGTTAAATTTGGAGATCATCTGCATAAAGGTGGTAGGAAGAAGATAGGTTTTGAGAGATAGAATTAATAAAGATAGCAAAGAGAAGCGGAGAGAGAACGCCACCTTGTGGTACACCAGCAGATGTATCGCACCAAGAAGAGAATTTCTCCTCAAGGGACTCCTCAAATGGAACGTAGTATCCCCAGTAGCACATCGAAGTCGATCGTGTTAAACCCGTTACAAAAATCAAGTAACGTTAAGACAACTGTCTTAATTTTTAATTAACTAATTGACCATTCTCCATGCACAAGCGAATATCGTCAGTAATTTTGGTCAGGGCAGTGACGGGGCTATGCTCAGGACGAAATCCGGATTGGAAAGGGTTGAGCAGATCATTGCGTGTAAGGAAGAAACTTAGCTGAGTGTGCACAAGACGTTCCAGGACTTTTGATAGGAGAGGCAGGATGGAGATGGGATGGTATTCTGTAAAAGTTTTAGGATTAAGCTTTTTGAGCAGAGGAATAATTTGCGCTTCCTTCCAAATGGATCCAATGGTGACTCATTGGTAATTGAGTGATTGAGGATATGACATAAGACGGGAATAATTTGGTCAAGGATAGGGATGATCATATTTCGGCTGATACTGTCACTGCCGACTGCGTTGGACTGAATGGATAGTACGCTCTTCTTAACATCCTCAGCTGAAAAAAGATTAAAGATAAAAGTTTAGAAATTGGGTGTTGGTAAAGAAGAAAAAAGTTGAAACGTGTTAGATTTAGTCACCACATCTTAGTTGGAAGAAGAAAAGAAGTGTAAATTTAAAGAATCGATGTCTAGATCATTAGGTACAGAGTTCTGTCGAGATTTGCCGATGCCTAAGGTTCTGAGAAATTTCCAGACCTTACCCGGGTTGCTATTCTCGACAGATTTATGGATGTGGTGACGTTGAGCGTCCCTACACACCTTGTTGCAGTGATTCCTGGAGTGGGCATATTAAGATTTAGTCCTATCATTTGGACAATATTTGTATTTAGATTTAGCGGTTACTTTACGATGCATGACTTTTCTGATATCATTAGTGAGCCACGGTGCAGGGAGATGTTTTATTTTGACAGATCTTAGCGGCGCATGGAAGTAAAGAACCGTCAAGTTAGTATTAAAAATACCTATTTTATCGTCAGCCGAAACCGCATTGTACAGTGGGGTCCAATCTATATGTCCAGCGTCTGTACAAAGTTTGTCAAATCCATAGCACCAAAATTGCGTTGCAGGAGAACAGTAGGTTTTGATTTAGGAGGGCGTAGCTTGTAGGATAAGAAAACAAGATCATGATAAGAAAATGCATTAGCCGAGTACAGACCATGCTTAAAAATATTATTAGGATAAGAAACTAAAATCAGATCAAGAAGAGAAGGAGTGGAATTGGGAAAATTGTGAGTAGCATTTAAAGGAAGAATATGCAAATTGCTAGTTTTAATTATGGCTGTAAAGGCAGAAGAGCGGGAATCTTTTTTAAGTAAACACGTATTAAAGTCAACCATAATTATTGTAATAGATACTGTTTTGCTAAGATCAAAGGGTGAAAAACACTTTTATATGATAAGTTGTTTTTAATAAATTTAAATCAGACAAATTTTGTTGTCTGAATTGGCTGAAAGAAGAACCACGGAAGTAAGGAAAAGGTATTATAAATTGTTAAAAGTGTGTAACACTTCAAAGAAAACATAATATAAAAGGTGTTGTGCCTGCATTAGGTGAATCGTGCCTGCATTAGGTGTGGAGACACTTAATGCAGGCACGACACCTTTTCCTTACTTCCGTGGTTGTTGTTTGAAGCAGCATTATACGTATAATTTGGTTAAAAGCGGCGTTTATTCTTTGAATTAAAAATTCTTTTGTGATTTTTCTTTTTTGGTGATATTTATTTCTTGATTTAAAGGTTCAAGACTTTAGGTGATTTAAAAAAATAATATCTAAAACACCGTGGCACTTAGAACTTCAGGTATACAGAGGAAAACTTACGAATGAACCCCCCAACCCCCCAAAAAAAATGTCGGTCCATCCACCAAACATTCTGTATAATAGTGACTGACAAGTTGTGCAATGGTAGGTACAGTATCGGTCAAAATTGGAGTAGCAGTCTCAAAAAGCAATAGCATCACAGCAAAAAAATGCACATATGACCTTCTTCTATAAGACGTTTCGAAAGTAACACAATGAAAGAGAAAGATAGAAGAGATAGAAAGACCCATATATCGCACTCTTTCATTATGAACCAATTAGAAAGAGCGCATGTGTTCATTAGTAGAATAACTAGACCAGTTTTAGCAATATATATAATATATTAAAGACGGCAAATATTGAGGCATTGCATAGAAATGGACTAAATAAATTATATTATCTGAAATGTATAGTGAAAGCGGCATAAGTGTAAGTTATTGCTGAGTGATAAGTGATGAGAGTGAAAGTAGATTGTTAGTAAAGTGTGTTCATAAGATTTGGCGTTTTCAGACGAATTTTATACGGAGAGTTTGCCGCGCACTCCATGGGGTTAATAATGCAAAGGTGAGAAGCACGAGACGAGAGATGTCCTGAGCAGCTGTAGTGTAGTCCTGTAGTCCCCCTGGATCTAGTTTGGGGAAATTTACGCAACAAACATAACATGTGAAAATATAGTGGATTACGAAGGCTTCTCATCTGCATCGAAAACAAGAACACACGAAATATTAATTTAAAAGTATATAAAAACTAGGCGATGTGCCGGCTGTGATAATTTGTAATAAGTAATTGTGTAACTTATGATTATAAAGGATTAAGCTTCAATCCTCTTTTCCTAGAGAAAATGAATAATTAAGCTTATAACCTCAAATAACCAATATAAGGTAAGAGCAATTCTTAGATGCAACCAATTGACAGTGTTACTTTTGTCAAAGTAGATAATTGTCATTGAAGACGGTTTCAATTTAATATAATATTAAATAATTAAAAAAAAAGCATACAGACGAATTGAGAACCTCTTCCTTTTTTGTGAAGTCGGTTAAAAATAGTATTAATGATATTTCGATATGTTGAAAATCAGTTAATTTAAAACCATTGTTGCTGTGTATTCTTCTTAGTTATATAAATACATATTTCCTCAAAAACTATTAAGATAACATCACCGTGCTATTTGTTTTATTTCACATATAACATAGATCACCAATTTACCTTTATTAGCTAAGTTTGTTTAAACAGATATAAAATAATACAAGCTATTAATAATTGTTAATTTTTTATATATATTTTATAGGCTAGCGTTTGACCACTATCTCACCTGTTGGTAAGTGATGATGCGGTCAAAGATGGTAAGCACGCTAGGCCTAGAATGGGAACTGGCTCTCAAGGATAGCTGCCGGAACACATAAGATGTTTGACGACAGATTTTCTAACTTGAGGGTGGTAGCTGGCCAGGCGGACACTAAATAGTGTCTTACCACCATGCGGGGGTTGTTGGTTTCTTAACGATGTTTTTCCTTCACCGGAGGGCCACTGTGAAAAGCGCACATAATTTTTTGATAGAAAAATCCATTGGTGCACGGCGGTTTGAACTCGGCACCTCTTGCATCAAATCCCGATTACGCCACCGGGCCCTCAAAATTAAAACAAAATCATGAAGTGGATAGAGAATCGAACTCGGGGCCTGCTTCCTTAACAGTCCTAGGTGGACTATCGACCACTCGACCAAGATGCTATTAATGACTCATTCGAATTTAAGCATCCGTTACTTGTTGCGTAGCTTACTCGACGTTATGTTAACTCAACAAAAAGAAAAAGAGTATAGAGTGGAATATTGTCATCTCTATTTGATGTTTGCCAAATGTATGTGACGCTACGTTTCACCTTTTTATTCATCTGTGGTCTGGCTAAGCATGCCATCTATGCAGTACTTACGTGTTATTGTTTGCGTTAGAACATTCGACAGAAATATCGTGCAGGCTACTATGAACATGGAGGTGCTACTGGACTATTGTCCCTCGATAGTACACACTAAAAATTGGGTTGGTATATTTTGGTATTGTAATAAGTAATTATAATAATAAAAAATAATAATAATAAAAAAATAAAAAAAACCGCTGAGCCGTCAAGTCGACTTTTTGACGAATTCATTTTTATATTTTCTTTTTGACTTAATACTTTCACTTAATAAAATGTTCAGTCAACATAACACAAAAATATTGTAAAAAAAAATAAGAAATATGATCACCAGATCGAAAAGAAGACATGAAGCGGAAATTAACGCGCAACCAACACCCTCGCCCGTTCCCACGTCTCCCAGCTCATCATCGGGAGACGAGTTTGCCACTCCCCCCGAGGGATCCAGCTCGTCGAGCAACGAGGACGGGCCTCCGTCGCCACGACCGCCGCTACCACCTGTGCGACGTGGACGACCACCGCTGCCGGCACGCTTGGGGCCTGCGGGGCATCCTGCTCCGCGCCCGGCCCCCGCTACCGGTGGTGTAGCGCTTCGCATGCGATGGACTTAATCTATAAACGAGAATTGCATGCGCGCCTACTACAGGGCTACAGAGGGAGAAACTAACCTGTCCGCGTACCGTGATAGGATGCTACCTCTGTTTCAGACCCTTGAACCAGCTGTTGCCATTACCGCACAACGACTGTCAGATCAGGTGCGTGCCAGCTCAAACTGTTGGACGACTCAGCGCTTGATCGGCTGCGTCTAGAGGCGTTACCTGTTATTCGTGCTACTTCTTCTTTAGCTCGGGACACGCCCAGTGTGTCGTCGACGCAGGGGCCGACAGGCTCGGCTTCGACGTCTGCCCCGGCGGATGCCGCGGTAGACGCAGACGATTGTACGAATACAAACGTAAGTACCCAGACTAATGAGCATTTGAGGAGGGCTTTGGAAGACGCGATTTTGAAGTTTCGCACTATTCCTGACTCTAGGCCGCGACTACCACGTTTGCCAATGAATAAACGTAACCTGGCGTTAATGGGAGCCCTAAACGTTTTGCTAGTCCCATATATGCAGCATTAGTTGATACACACTCGATCCTTTACTGCGCGGCTATAGCGGCGTGTTGCGTTGTTCGCGTCAAGTTTCCGGATACTGACCGAATACCGCGACGCCCCGCTATCCCTGCGTGGCAAGAACGAATCGAGTGTCGCATCAATATGTTTAGGACTCTCATTGCGAAGTTGATCTGCTTCAGAGGGGGTAATAATCGCCCCCGAGTCATGCGTTTCGTGAACCAGGCCTTTGCTGGGACCGGGATTAGTCCCCGGGACTACATGACCTGTGTCACGGAACGCATTGACTTTCTGAAGCAGAAAGTTTATGCATTGGCAAACCGTATTCGTCGCTATAGAGCGCGTGTAGATCGCTATTATCAAAATCGCCTCTTCCAAAGTGACCAAAGGAAGGTATACCGAGGTTGGGAAGGAACTAATCAACGTGTGAATGACGAGCAGTGTCCGGATGCTACTACCATGAATAACTTCTGGCGTAGTATCTGGTCGGTGCCCGTCGAACACACGGAGGGTCATTGGATGAGCGTCGTTGAGCGTGCGTGTGAGCCTATCGAATCCATGGGGGCTATTAGTATTAGCCCCGAAGACGTCAGTTGTGCGATCCGAACGGCCCAGAACTGGAAAAGTCCAGGACCGGACGGATTACACAACTTTTGGATAAAGTAGATTCGATGCTCACACGACTGCTTAGCGGCGCAATTCCAACAAGCTCGCGAGGTTGGTTCTTTGCCAACATTCATGACAACCGGTATCACCTTCCTGCTCCACAAGTCCGGTAGTACCACGGAACCGAAAAACTACAGACCCATCACATGCTTGCCGACGCTTTACAAGCTACTTACATCTATTCTGAGATTCAAAATTAATTCGCACATTGTTGCGCACAACATTTTGGCCCCCTCTCAGAATGGATGTAAGGTTGGGTCTCGTGGTACTAAGGAGCTCCTGCTCATCGACACGGCCATTTGCCAACAAGTCCGGCGGAACAAAGGGGCTCTGTCCACTGCCTGGATTGACTACAAGAAGGCCTATGATTCAGTGCCTCATACCTGGCTGGAGAGGATCTTGGAGTTGTATAAAATTGATACAACTCTGAGATCTTTTCTAGGTTCATGTATGAGGCAGTGAACGCCATCAGCATGGAGCTCGGTGTAGATAAGTGCGCGGTCATGCACGTACACCGGGGGAAAGTTGTGAATTCAATGAATTTACAACTTTCTGACACAATGACTTTCAGATCTCTCTCCGAAACCGACACCTATAAATACCTTGGTATGTCAGAGACATTAGGTATCGAGAGTGGGGGGATAAAACAGTCGGTGAAGGAGCGTTTCTTCGGTCGCCTGACGAAGGTACTTAACAGTCTTTTGTCAGGAGGTAACAAGGTGCGCGCCTTCAACGGCTGGGTTATGCCCCTACTTATATACACCTTTGGCATACTAAGGTGGACTCAGACCGAGCTAGACGCCTTGGACAGAAAAGTTCGAAAGCAATTGACATCACATTGCATGCTTCACCCGCGCTCGTCTGTTATGAGACTGTATATTCCACGGAAATGGGGTGGTCGAGGCTTTTTAAATGCCAAGACTCTCCACAACCGTGAGGTGTGCAGTCTCCGGGAATATTTCCTAAACAACGAGTGTGGGATGCATCGCGATGTGGTGTCACTTGACAAGACTTTCACGCCTCTCTCCTTAGGCAAAGAGAACTGGCGCAAGCCTCAGGTGTTAAACACCGAGGACCGCAAGGACGTATGGAAGAGCAAGGAGCTGCATGGCCGGTTCTATCGAGTCTTAACAGGACCCGATGTGGACCTGCTCACGTCGGTGAACTGGCTACGATTCGGGGACCTCTTTGGGGAAACCGAAGGTTTTGTTTGTGCAATTGCAGACGAAGTTATCAAGACGAACAACTACCGGAAATATATTATGAAGGACGGTACGGTCGACATATGTCGGGCATGCCGCCGTCCCGGAGAGTCACTCAGACATATCATTTCCGGTTGTTCTCATCTTGCTAACGGCGAGTACTTGCACAGACATAATCTCGTAGCCAGGATCATCCACCAGCAACTTGCTCTTCAATACGGCCTTGTGGAGTCCGAGGTGCCGTACTATAAGTACGCACCTGCGCCAGTTCTTGAAAATGGACGTGCTTTGCTCTATTGGGACCGATCTATTATCACGGACAGGACTATTGTCGCCAATAAGCCTGATATCGTGATAGTCGACCGGTTCCAGCGGCGGGCAGTGTTAGTCGACATCACCATCCCGCATGACGAGAACCTCGTAAAGGCCGAAAAGGACAAGCTTAGCAAGTACCTTGACTTGTCTTACGAGATTACCGCCATGTGGGATGTTGACTTGACTATCATTGTCCCGATAGTTGTCTCGGCAAACGGCCTAATAGCTAAGAGTCTCGACCAACATCTGAAGAGACTCTCGCTAGACGGCTGGATCAAGGGCCATAAACAGAAGGCGGTACTTCTTGACACGGCACGCATCGTCAGGAGGTTCCTCTCTCTGCAGCCCTAACCACCGGTAGCTTGGACCCTGCCCCGCTGCCGGCGGCACCCTAGATTTAGGATTTTTATAATATTTTATGTTTTTATAGTTGTTTTCTTTATTACTTTTATATGGATATTATAAAAATCCTATATATAAGAAAATGAAATATATATGTGAATAATAATAATAATAAGCCATTTATTCCAAACTTTGGGTTTACACGTTTTTGTAATGTTATAATATAATTAAAGTATTAAAGGATGTCCCGCAGTTCGGTGTGCCTCTTGGCATAGGCCTCCTCTAACCCCTTCCACTGGGTTCTGTCTTGTGCTACCCTTCTCCAGTGCTGTCCAGCTGTAAGTTTTAGGTCATCCTCCCATCTTGTTTGTTGACGCCCTCTATTGCGTTTGCCGTCTCTGGGGTACCAATCAGTGACCCGTTTGCACCATTTGTCTTGAGGATCTCGAATCATGTGGCCTATCCATCTCCACTTCTGTTTGTCAATTTGGGTAATTATATCGCCTACTTTAGTTTTTTCCCTTATAATGCTACTTCTTACTTTGTCTATTTTCTTTATTCCTGTAAGGCTTCTCTCCATAGCTCTCTGACAGCGTTTCAGCTTTTCTCTATGATGTCTGGTGAGTGACCAAGTTTCGCAACCATAGGTAATGACTGGGAGAATACATGTGTCAAAGACTCTCTTTTTAATTTGCATGCTTAACTCGTTTGATTTCATTACTTCTTTCAGGGACCAGTATCTCTTCCATCCATTTGCAGTTCTCCTGTCAATTTCTTTGGAGGTTTGGTCTTTGTGCGTCTGGTTGTCAATATCTATGATTACTGGTTCAGAGTTTGTAAGTAATTTAGTTTTTTTTTGTTCATGAAGAGGCCTACTTTTATGCTTTCTTCCATCAGTGATTTTATCATTGTCTTTAAGTATGCCGGGTTTTCTTCGAACAGGACTATATCATCCGCAAATCTTAGGTGGTTCAGTTTTACACCTTGCACATTTAGGCCGTAGTTGTCCCATTCTAGTTTGCGGAAGATGCCCTCCAGGGCAGCTGAAAACAATTTCGGTGATAGAGGATCCCCTTGTCTCACTCCTTTCTCTATATTGAACTTGTTTCCTAGGGTTTCTAGTTGGACCTTTGCTTCGCTGTTCGAGTAAATGTTCTTGATAATGTTGGTTTAGTTTGAGGGTACTCCTTGCTTCTAGACGTTCTAGACTCTCCCATATGGCCTTGTGGCTTATGCTGTCGAAGGCTTTCGAGTAATCGATAAATGCCATGTAGAGGTTCTTGTTATGCTCATTATATTTTTCCATGATTTGTTTCACCGTATGTATGTGGTCCAGGGTAGAGTATTTTTCTTTAAAGCCAACTTGCTCTTTAGGTTGGTTTTCGTCTAGTTTTTTGCTTATTCTTCCCAGGATAACTTTGGAGAATACCGTGTATATATTAGACATTAGGCTAATGGGTCTATAGTTTCCTATGTCTTCCTTCTGACCTTTCTTGAATATAAGGATAATATGTGATGTTTTCCACTGTGTAGGGATTACACTGGTCACAAGTATTTCGTTAAATATTGGGGTAAGTATGGGCAGTAGTTCTTCAAGAGTGCCTTTAAGGAGTTCGTTTGTTACTTTATCAGGGCCTGGGGCCTTTTCCATCTTCTGACTATATATGGCTTTTTCTATTTCAATAGGAAGTATTTCTGGTTCAAGTTCTTCCTGGCTTTCTTTTATGTCGCTCTGTTCCTGTTTGTGCTTGATGTCTGGGTCTGAGTAGAGATTCTGGTAAAATTTGGTAGCTATTTCTTTTTTGACTTTCCTGTTTGAGGATGTTTTTTCCTTTTTGTTAAGCTTTGGTATCCATTCTTTTCCTGTTTCTCGTAGTTCTTTATGTGCGTTTTTCACACCACCTGTTGCCTTTATATGCTTTTCTAATGTCTGTAGTCTCTTGGTTTT
The DNA here is from genome assembly GCA_954871355.1 of Cabera pusaria. Lineage (NCBI taxonomy): Eukaryota > Metazoa > Arthropoda > Insecta > Lepidoptera > Geometridae > Cabera > Cabera pusaria. The sequence goes on along the minus strand of OX940900.1, from coordinate 5,440,177 downwards.
CCTGTCTTTTCTAATGTTCTCCCTGTTTTCCTTACTTAATTCCGCAATGATTTTGGAGTTATCCTTTTTTGGGTGCTTTGAAAGCAAGTTTTTCCTCTTTTCTATGAGTTGGAGTGTTGTGTCCCTTAGACTGTATTTATTCACTCTATTGTTCTCGCCTTTGGATTGAGTTAATAGTTTTTCAAGTTTTTCATATTTCATAAGGGCATCAGAGTTATTGTCCTTCGTTATTTCTTCAGCTGATCTAATCAGGGTTTGGGCAATTTTTTCTAGGGTTTCATTACTGCAGTGGTCTGTTTTGTTTGAAGCTAGGTATTTTCTAGTCTTTCTCGGTGGTTCTATTCTCAAGGAGCAACATGCGATGGTCTATGTTAAAGTTGAATTTGGTTAAGACTGATGTGTCCGTGAAGGCTTTTGGGTAGTTTGTTGTTATATAGTCGATCTCATTTTTGATGTTGCCGTCAGGAGACGTCCATGTCCATTTATTCTTCTTGTTTTTCATATACAAGCTGTTCAGGAGTGTTAGGTTATCTTCTAACAGAAACTCGACTAGTAGTTCCCCGTTTGGACTTCTTTTCCCATGTCCGAAGTTTCCCAGGACAAATTCTTCCATGCACTGTTTTGCTCCAACTTGAGCATTAAAATCCCCCATTAGCATAATGTTATGGTTTGATGAATACCTTGTTAGAGTTTCTGTAAGCTTTTCGTAGAATCCTTTAATTTCTGTTCTAGTTGCGTGCTCTGTCGGAGAATAAGCCTGTACAATTGAGCAAAGTTTCTTGTGTCCCAGTATACTAATGTTGAGAATAGCTATTCGATCTGAAATCCCAATAAGCTCTTGTATGTGTCTTTTCATTGGCTGTTTGACTAGGAATCCTACTCCTCTAAGGCCGGCTATTTCGCTCTTGTGAAATAGTATGTAGTCAGAACGTTCTTCGATTTTTTCTCCAAATCTTCTCATTTCGCTTACACCCAGGATATCCCAATTAATGTCTTCTAGGGCTTTTTCTAACTCTAGTAAGCTTTCTTCTGTTCTGAGAGTTCTTGTGTTTAAAGTTGCAATTATAAGTGTTTTGTTTCTTCGTGTTAGAGGGTGGTGGTCTGACTCTCCCGCGGGGACCGGCCGTGGTGGGAGACGTTTCGTTGGTTGATTGTTTTTGTATGTTAAAGTATGTGTTACAGTTGTTTTTTTCCGGTTTTCCGAGGCAGTTATAAGTTTTTTGGAGTGGCCAATTGTGGGTCAGATCTTGCCCGCTCGACATAGTTCAGTATATTGGGTCTGATGATCTCTTTTGCATAAGTTTCGGGTAGTGATGGTTCCGGGTTACGCAGGGTCTTGCTGTTATTGCCTTTCTTCTGTAATGACAAAGAAGGAGAAGAGTTGGGAGAACTCGAAGTTTCTCTTTTTCTCTTTTCTCTGGCATTTTCCTTCGGCTTTATCACTATCAGTTTGTCGAACTTTATATATGCGATGTTGCCTTTCTTTTTCTCTTCTTCAACTTGTCGATGTAGTTGTTTTCGTTTTTCTAAGGTTTCCTTGAAGAAGTCCTCTTTGACATTTATGCCTGATGGAAGGTTAGGCTTGTTTTTGAGTATTAAATGTTTCTTCCATTGGGTAGTGATGGAGACTAGAACTGGGCGATTTTTGTTTTCCGTTTGTCTGCCTAATCTAAATACGTTGCTAATCTCTTGGCTGTTCATGTGTACTCCCATTTCCACTATGATATCTTTGATGTAATCTACCAAGTCTACTTCAGATTTCACCTTTTCTTCTACTCCAAAGAACACCAGGTTGCTTTTTCGTTTCTCTCTATCTGCTGCTTTAAGTTTCTGGTCAAGTTCTGATACTTTCTTTTTGAGGTAGTTGTTTTCGTCGATAATTGTTCTCATTTTGTCGTCCAGCGCTTCCATAACGTTCTTGGTTACCGAGAATGTTATATTTTCGGCTTGCTTCTCTAATTTCTCATCGAGTTTTTGTAGAAGTAATTCCATGTTTTTGTCCATTTTATCGGAAGATAAAATATGTATATATTTTTTGGGAAATTTCAAGTTTGTTATGGTAAGCCTGAATGGTGGGATATATTGTTTCTTTTTGTGGCAACACTGTTATCGTTGTGTCACTTTTTTGGCGTGAGGTTGTCACTATTGATGTTTTATTTTAATTCTGTTGTTTTGTCTATACCGATAATGGCGGTGAATTGGCCTTTTAGGTTATAATTCCGAATGATATTTTTGGTTTGTTCTTGGCGACATCGTAGCACTTTCACTGTGTCCACTTCACGCGTGTTGACTTGTGGTTTTATTTGTTAGTTTTGCGTAACTCAACGCGAACTTTACACTGTTTAGCACTACTTTTTTAATATTTTTCGCGGATGTTGTTGACGTACGTGTTCACGGTCAGGCTGCCGGAACCGGAAAAAAACCTGTATTGTAGTGAGTATTTAATGTATTGATTTAATGTATGAGTATTTATTTAATATATAATATCCATTACGCATTCTGACGAAGGTCCATACAACTCTTTTATACTGAAGGCTTTTATAATATACTAGAAGTGCCCCGCGGCTTCGCCCGCGTTAAAAACTCCTTTTATTTACTTAAAACTTTTCTTTTGTAATAACATTTCTATCATAAAATACATCAAATAAGAATTAGCAAAATCAGTTCACCCGTTTTCATGTTATCGCATGACTAAAGCAAATCGGAATTCAAATTTATAAAACGCAAAAAATCCAAATTTTCAGACTTTGTTACCTACTCCATTTCAAAAAATCCTGCAACACGTTACTTATTTATTTACAGAAGTATATGTGTGAAATTTCTAGTAAAATGACTATCTAATCTTGTTTTTCCATACAAACTTTGAACCTCCGTTCCATCCCCTTCAGGGGTGAATTTTGAAAAATCCTTTAATAACAGATACTTACGTCATAATAACTTTCTGTATGCAAAATTTCAGCGCAATGCAAAACAAAATTGATTTTCACACTTTGTAACCCCAGTTCACCCACCCTCTCAGGGGTTGAATTCCGAAAAAGCCTGAAACACTTATTTACTTATTTATTTACTGAAGCAATTGTTCAAGTTTCGAATAGAAAAGACTATCTATTCTTGTTTCTCCATACAAACTTTGAACCCTCGTTTCATCCCCTTAAAGAGTGCATTTTAGAAAATCATTTCTCTGAGAGAACTAACGTCATGATAACTATCTGCATGCTAAATTTCAGCGCTATCCGAAACCACATTTATTTCAGACTTTGTTACCCTACTTCACTCTTTTAGGGGTGGAATTTCGAAAAAGCCTGAAACACGTATTTACTTATTTATTTACTGAAGCACTTGTGTGAAGTTTCGAATAGAAAAGACCATCTAATCTTGTTTCTCAATACAAACTTTGAACTCCCGTTTCATCCCCTTAAGGGGTGAATTGTAGAAAATCATTACTCTGAGGGAGCTAACGTCGTAATAACTATCTGCATGAAAAAAATTCAGCGCAATCCGAAACAACATTAATTTCAGACTTTGTTACCCGAGTTTACCCTCTTAGGGGTGTAATTTCAAAAAATTCTGAAACTCGTATTAATTTATTTTTTTATTGAAGCACTTGTGAGAAATTTCGAATAGAAAATACTATCTAATCTTGTTTCCCCATACAAACTTTGAACCCCCATTTCATCGCCTTAAGGGGTGAATTTTGGAAAATCCTTTCTTAGACCCTTACACCCTTACGTACTAAGACAAAATATACCCTTCAAATTTCAAGTCTCAGGACAAAGATTGTTATAGTATTAGATTAGAAAAATGCATGTGTCCCGCGGCTTTGCCCACGTATATAAGGTATTCGAGTAAAACAAACAATAGCCAATGTGCTATTCCGATGTACATGACATAGAAAGCCACCTTATTAGCCACCAAGTTTTTTTATCCCCGAAATAAAATAACAAGACCTTCCAATTCCGGTGTTTTATCTCCACTTGTAATCCTCTTATCAAAATCAATATACCAAAAACTTTGGCATTAAAAACTTCCAAGTTCACGGATTAGATGCTGCGATAACATCATAAAACACCGAGATCCTAACTTCTGGCTTATCTGAACAATTTAAGGGAGACTTTCTTTCTCGAAATTTCTGTAGTATTTTTTCTTTATATAGATGGGTAGTGAAGTAGGTATGTCAAAATCTTCTTTTGTGTCATATTATATTAGTGTATTTTAACCGACTTCACAAAAAAGAAGGAGGTTCTCAATACGTCGAAATCTTTTTTTTAAAATTTCTTTTTGTTCCGGACAACGACGTACACCGACGATATGAACGCACTATGTATAGTTAGTTATAAGTTGTAAATAATAAAGATAAGTTAAGCTAGTACTCTAGGTTAGGTAGGGTACTTTGCAATGTATAACGTTCATATTCGTATAGATAGATAGACATATAGTTTGTATTTGCATCTCATTTATAGTACATATAGAATAGGTTCTTATTAGAACATAGAAATGTAAATCGTATAAGACTTGTAACAGATAAGTCTTATAGGTCATTCGTTCAACCTAGGTAGATAGGTAGAGCGTATCCGGCTCTACACAGTAGAACTAAAGCATGTCCGTCTTTAGAAATAGACAGATAGAATGTAACAGATAGATAGTCAACCTAGACCAGGTTAGGTTTAGGGATAGGGTTGGTACTTGCAAATAACATAGGTCTGGGAGAGCTCCGCACTCTCTGATGGTTAGCGCTCGACTAAATAGTGTCTCAGGAGAGTATATCTCGGAAAAGTCGGCAACTATTGCGTGCGCCCGCACAAGGACACGCCCCGCGAGACAGAGTGCGCGCGCTCCCAGACTATCGACCTCTCGCTCTTTTGCAAGTACCAACAACAGTATAGAGCGTCGCTACCGTGCCAAAGCCGAGGAAGGAGCAATTCGGGTTTCGGTCCGACCACTCCACCACCTTGCAAATCACTAGAATAGTGAATGAAATCGCTATGAATTTCAACAAAAAGGAGACCGTCGTTGCCGTCATGCTGGACATGGAGAAGGCGTTCGACCGTGTCTGGCATGACGGACTTCTATATAAAATAGCGAAGACGCCAGCACCTCGCAAAGTAGTCGAAGTCATCAGAAGCTACCTGCAAGAGCGGAAGATTACCGTAGCCATAGATGACAAACTGTCAAGTGAGAAGATTGTCAGAGCAGGAGTCCCGCAGGGAAGCTGCATCGCTCCCGTATGCTACGCCTGGTATACCGACGACATACCAGTCGTTGGGCAGGCGCAGCTAGCTCTATACGCGGACGATGCAGCATACTTCGCATCCTCACTCAAACCGGCGCTGGCGGTAAAGAAGCTCCAAGTGGCACTGGACAGGGCGTCCAGTTGGCTCCAGAAGTGGAGACTTGCCGTGAACGTGGGCAAGACGCAGGCCCTAATAACCGGGAACATAAGACTGCCACAGCCACTGGAACTCATGGGACAGAAGATCCAGTGGCAGAAAAGCGTGAAATATCTGGGGGTAGACATCGACCGAAACCTCAACTTCAGCAGCTACGTCAACACAGTAGTGGCCAAGGCGAAGTGTGCACGAGCTAAATTGACACCCATCTTGAGATCGAACCTGCCGCTGAGGACGAAAATAATGATATACAAGACTTATGTACGGACCCGCCTTACCTACGCAGCTCCAGCGTGGTATCCGTACATAAGTCAAACTAACAGAAACCGCATCCAACGCCAGGAGAACATCACACTGCGCACATTAGTACGAGCACCACGTTACGTCAAAAACGAAACCATAAAAAGAGATCTCAAGATGGAGGGGATCAGCGATTTTATAACGAGTTTGACCACTAAAATGTTCCGGACGGCGGATAAGTCAAGCCACGAGCATATCCGTGGCATTGCTCCGCTACACACCAGGCCACCCAACGAACCCAGAAGAGGAAGCCGCATGAAGCCATACTCAAGAGACCTCATCAAAAGGGACAGAGACTCCGAGGAAGAGGATGGAGAGGAGAAGAAGAAGGAAGACACGTTGGAGCCGAGGGTGGTCACTGCCGGGTTTGCTGACGGGTTAGCTGGGCTTCCCCGAACGGGGTCTCACCTGGCTCGGCCCAGTCGCCCCGGCGCTCAGTGATCACCAACGGCAACAACGAAGAAGCCACAAAGAACCACAAAGACCCGCTCATCGTAATGAGCGGAGTTGAAGCTAGGGGCAGAGGGCCCAGCCCTGACCCCCTTTCCCCACACCCCTCCACAGGGTGTGAGAAGAAAACACGATGATGCCAAATTGTTCAGTTCACCAACGGCGGCTCTACTAGTAAGAAGAAAGAAAACTAGGAAGAATAGTGAATAGTGACTAAGTGACTAGTGAATAGCTCAGTAGCTATTAAGAAGATTTGTCAAGAAAGAATAAATTAGTGTTTCAAGCCTTTAAGAAGCGTTTAAATCCCAGCTCCATAGCTTCACAGTATAAGTGTGGGAACCCGGAGTCCTATATCGAAGAAAAACAGTCCACTGCTCCACCGCTGGGCTTAGGGTTCCCCACATTTTTGGACCTTCATGGCCGGATAATTGGGACCTTAACAGTCTTTTTCAAGACTAAACGCTAATTTAAACGCTAAAACAGTCTTTTTTAAGACTTCTTCTCGTCGACTTCGATAACAAACGCCGCTAATAGTCTTTTTCAAGACTTCGTTGACTCTTCGATTTGATAACGCTACCATGCCGGTCACCCGCTCTACAGGAAGAGGACGAGTGCCGGCCTCCGAGCAAGAGTCATCCGCCGAGACCACGACGACATCGAGTACATCGGCTTCAACACCGTGCACCGGGGCAACCGTCATCACGGAGGAGCACGCCTCGACCAGCGGCTACGCGTCAGTGGCTGTGGTCTCAACACGACGAGCATCCTACACCTCCGCGCCCGCCGCGACTGCGGTTCCGGAGACTCACACCGCGACCGTGCCGCCCCCCGCCGCCGTGATGGCGCCACCGGTACCTACCTCCGCATCGATCGCCGCGCCGCCTGCCGCCGCGCCGCCTGCCGCCGCGCTGCACCCCGCCGCCGCGCCGACCTACGCATAATTTGCTGCGCCGCACGCCGCTGCGCAGCACGCCCCGCGCGCGCCGCGCGCTGCCGCGCCACACGCCGCCGCGTCACACACCGCCGTTGGGGACTGAAACATTCGCCGCGCCGCACGTCGAGCTGCATGCGCCGCACTTCGAGCATCATGCGCCACACTTCGAGCAACATGCGCAACATTTCGGGCAACACATCGAGCATCACTCCGAGCGTCGAGAGAGGCCGCCACGGGACACGGACGGTCTCGCGGAGCAGCGCGCACGCAACCAACGTGCGGAATCTCGCCGTTCGAACAAGTCGCACCGCAACGCTACAGCTAAACAAGAACTTCTTCGACAGATCGAGTACGCGACGAGTTGTCTCGCCGCGCTCGAACAATCCAACAGTGAAGAAGACACCGAGGGGGGCTCTGTCGTCACCGAGTCCGACACCCAACATCGAGTCGACACCTGGTTGAGGTACCACCGCCGCCGCCAGTCTTGTTGGCCATGGCCAATGAGACCCTCCGCCCAGCTGAGACGCCACGTGGCCGCTACCCTCCGTGCCACCGCCGCCGACCGCCGCCGTGTCACGTGATCACCCACGTGTGTCGCCGCCAGCGGGTTTCGAGCTCCGCGCCGAGCTGAGCTACCATTCGACGTGCTCACCTGAGCCGCGTGGACCGCTGCTCTCCGTGCCACAGCCGCCGCTGCCACCGCCTGTGCCACGTGATTCTCCACGCGCGCGCCACCAGTGGGACCCGAGCTTCAAGACAGAAGCTACCAACAGCTACGAGACTACGAACTACGGCGTAGCCAGGAGCTACGAGAGAGCTACGAGCTACATCCGCTACGTCGTAGCCATGGGCTACGAGAGAGCTACGAGTTACATCCACTACGAGAGAGCTACGGACTACGCGACCGCCTGCGCCGGAACCTGAAGGGAAAAGCACGAGAAGCCGTCAGCAACTTGCTCATCACTTACGCGAGACCGGAAGAGGTCATGGAAACAACAACGCGCTTCGGTCGACCTGAAACGTTGGCGATGGTCGAGATCGAGAATCTTCGGTCTCTGCCGCGCCTCACTGAGTCACCGTCGGACATCTGCCAGTTCGCCTGCAAAGTGACCAACGCCGTGGCGATGTTGCGAGCCCTCGACTTCGGCTACTACCTCTTCAATCCGGAGCTAGTGGCGGCCATCGTGGAGAAACTACCACCGACCCTGGCGCGCAACTACTACAAGTTCGCAGCTACTCAACCACGTAACACGCCGGACCTGATCAAGATACAAGGCTACTTGAAGAGCGAAGCCGAGTTTTGCGGACCATTCGCGAAACCCGACTCAACAGTGAACTCGCCAGCACCGGGGCCTCAGAGGAGGACGCAGCGAGTACACAGCATCGTCCAACAACAGCAGCAGCCTCAACAGAAATCGCAGCAATCTACAGTACGGTGCCCTGCGTGTGAACAAGCGGGACTCTTCGCCGACGACTGCGACAAATTCAAGAGGGCTGATGAAAACGGGCGCTGGGACATAGCGAAAAAACAGAGATTATGTTTCAGATGCCTGCGATACCGAAGAATGGGTCACAAATGCCGAGCCAAGGTGTGTGGGGTCAACGGCTGCAAAACCCACCACCACCACATGCTGCATTATGAGAAGAAAGAAAAAGATGCAGTTACCGAAGCCGAAGAAACCCTATTATCGCTGTATAAGCCAACCTTAATGTTCTTCAAAAACAAATAATTGATTAACGAAACGAGTACTTATAATATAACCGGTACTTACTAAGTATCGATTCTAAAGTATCGATACTAAAAGTACTTGGAATCGAAAGACAAGTACATCCCTAGCCAGTTGAACGAATAGAATCGCCTGGTGTGAACTCGGTATTACGGTTTTCCTGCAGCACAGCTCCTAAATATCAGACTTTTTAGGCCTACCGTGTTCAACATCGAACACACCATCGCTAACCACCAGGCGAGATAGTGGTCAAACGCTGGCAGGCGCTATACGCTCTCGTATACATACCTCAGAAAAGATAATAGTCCTACGTACATAGATATATAGATAAACACTTTATTTGCACACCAATAATACAGAAAATACTTGAGGTAAGAGACTTATTCTAAATAATGCAAAGGGCGGTCTTATCGTTTAAAGCGATTTCTTCCAGACAACTATACATACTGCCATAGAAGATGACATGTGTAGTCGAATAATACTTAAATACTACATTTTAGACCACCCATTCAAAAGAGCCCATATACGATATCTCTACTAATAGATTTTCACAAAATGCCCCAGCATTAGGTTAATGTTACCATGTTCTAACAATATTATTGAAATAAGGGATAGATACCTAATTTCGAATGGATCCGACCTATAAAAGTTGATTTCGTAGCGTCATCGACTAGAAAAAAGCACGTACGAGGCTGGTTGGTATTATTTATATTATTTACTAGCAGCCCGCCCCGGCTTCGCAAGGATAGAACATATTTGCCTACAAAATTTGCATCAGTTTGTTGCATCGAATATAAAATATTAACATATTTAACAATCATCGTCATATGTCAACCAATTTACACAAAACCGTAACGAATTATGCACCTAAGACCTAAACCTTCCTCTATAAACACTCTGGCTATTGGTGAAAACCGCATGATAATCCGTTCAGTAGCTATTGAGATTATTGCGAACAGATAGACAGACGCAGTGATGGACTTTGTTTTATAATACTTACGTAGTGATATTGGACGGCCCTTTGGCGTAAAGGATAGTTACCCTGATTCTGAACCGACGGTCGTTGGTTCTAATCATAGCTATATACCTGCCAATGAAAGTTTTATGTGCATTCATGAGTTTTCGTACAGTGGTAGTGGGATCATTAAATCTACCAAAAAGTAGCTTACCACCAAGGAGAACATCTGCCGCCGTAACCTTACGGCGTTCCCCGACGCAAAATGTAGGGGTAATATACGTTTAACGTGTGTATCTGTGTGTCTGTCTGTAGCATCTTAGCACCTAACCGAATGAACCGATTTTGTTTTTATTATTCATAGTTTTTTTTTGTTTGATAGATGTCTTCATCGAGAGTTTTCTTAGCTTTGATTCATGAAAATTTGTTCAATCGTTATAAAACTATTAGCTTTTTTCTAGTTAATTGCGCTATGAAATCAACTTTCATAGGTCTGATAAATTCGATAATCTTCTTCTTCAACGATATCGTAGGAACATGGAAGTATTGACCTGATGCTAGGACATCTCCTGGACTCTACATAATACTCGAATCCTCGCCAACTTAGAGCTCAGATTTTAAATGTCGTGTTTAGAGTCATTGCTTTTAATGAAAGGATTAGGTATACATAGATCAGTCAGGGTGGTTTAAAATATTATATTAATATTAATATATATATAGATGAATATTATTTTAAGCAATAGATCATATTATTATACTATATTGACTTCAAATTGATTGTGTTCGGTGGGGATCTACAGCATAGCTAAGCTTATAATAATATTTTCTCAGTAACTATGACCTAATCTATGGTTTCACTACAAATATTTTATTAATTTTGCGATGCGTGTATGTGAAATTCGTGATATCTTCTAGAATTTTCATTTGAATTATATACTGTAAAGGACAATTTTAATTTATAATATGTGGCTAAGCTAATTAACTTAATTATTTGGATAAGGATTAATATTATATACTTGAAAATAGCCTTGGAAGTTATGTAATATTTTTTATCAAAAAATTTAAGATTAAAATGGTTACTGTGAGTCAACCTTAAGAGATAGACATATGCTGTCGCGGGTTTTTTTGTAGGTCTTATTAAGTTGTACAACTCTTGCGTAGAAAATATTCTTCTATCTATTTTCAATTAAGCAGCGTTCGTAAGAAACGTGTTTTTTCGACAGTTTTTTTGCCGACTTAGGTTGCAAATTAGGTCTCCATGAATGTACCTTTGATTTAAACGTTGTTTAAATATAGCCTATTTTCATTCCGAAAGTTCATTCTATGTATTAGTGAAAGAATGTTTTAAATCGGTTCAGTAGTTTTTGAGCCAAATCATTACAAACATAAAAAAATACAAAAATACAAATGTTCTTAATTAATAATACTAATATTAGTATAGATTATTAGTATTAGTAGATTTATTTAAATTTCAATATTAGTGCAATATAGTGACCATATGTATCTATCTACCTTAACTTAATGAAATGTAATAGATTTTCATATTATTAATAACATCTTTATTTTATTACACTTAAAATAATATTTAAAAAACGTAGGAAATGTAATTTGTACAATATAGGTGCCTAAATGTGGGAGGAACTAGATCCCAAGATACGGGCGGTCATTCGTCTAGTTTGGTATCGAGCGACTATATTATTTATGTGTTGTCTTTGTGCAATAAAAACATTTTGAATTTTGAATTGAATTTGAATTTGAATATTTATATTTATATATATTATATGTCTGAAGCAATTTTGATGACACATGCCTATGAACCACCGCTACAAAACCTGCTTGCAAATATATAAACCATCATCAACATATTTTACATATTTAAATTTTTAACAAAAAAAATAACGACATTTTAGGAAGGACGACCTTAATTTTTTGTAGAAACAAAATTTTCTCTAGAAGCGTTTCCAGAGAGAAAACAGGGGAATACGTTTGTATGGAAAAGTGCACCCCACGTACGCCCTTTAATTTTGAATTGCCACATAACGCTCAGTGCTACCATATTCGGATGACGAGTTGAGATAGAAGGTGCGTTATGAACTAAATTGTGTATTGTCCCGTCTTTTCACACTCAGTTCTTCCACCCATATTCTGTCAGGCTACGACTCCTGCTCAGACATTAGAACTGAGGTTTTGTCATTTCAGATCAGGTAAAACAATGTTCAACTGTCTTCTGTGTTGAAAGACCAAAATATCGTTTACAAAACGAAAAAAAACGACTTTTAGTGCCGCGCTAGTCATTTTCAAAGTTTTCAACCGACCGACCAAAGGTTTATCTCCATATCTCTAGAGATACTTATTCGATCTCGATGAAATTACAAAAGGACCACCTTAGAAATATACCCTTTGAATTTAAAAAATAATCATTCGTATCGGTTCACAATGACAGAGTTAAGGTCGTCGCCCACTTACACGACCCTACGCCTACCCGGCAAAGTAATGTTCATTAAAATGTGAGCCTTAGGACGACCTGTGTAGTCAGACTTTACATTGAGAACACAAATTAGCACACAGCTCGCTGTAGCCGAGGTTACCCCCATCGCACTACTCGTCTCGCTTACTGCGCGCTTCAAGCGAGCGGCCCGCGCGGCGAAGGCGCGCAGACTGTTTCGCTTGAAGCGCGTTACTTTTTTTAGACTGACAGCTGTAAGTGCGTTGACAGCTGGTGGCCTGCTAGCTGTCCGCGCGTGGACATCGAGTAGTCACCTCCGTTTAGGCAGTATTCTGCGCGAGCAGTGTTTGAACAGGGTCGTGTAAGTGGGTGACAACATTTTGCGCATAACATACACACAAAAAAAACGTACAGACGAATTGAGAACCTCTTTCATTTTAGAAGTCGGTTAATAATAGCATAAATTATCTAATTGTTTATCTGAAACTGAAATCAGAATAAAAAAAGTAAAACGTTGTCTGTGCCAACGAATCATATATATTTAATCCTTTATCTAAAAAGATAACGTAATTGGCTTTTAAAATAAAAAATCGTTTTGATGCTTTTAAAAATAATTGCTTTTTGCATACTTTATTCTACAAAGTTTAATTGAGAATGCGAGAAATAAAAAACGAGAATTACTAAAACTAATTTATTTCAACTAAATTAATGGCCGTATATAAATTAAGTTAGTGACTGATTATTACTACTTTACACAGCCTTAATAGGATCGGCAAGGTAAGTCCAGCAGAGGTTTTTATTCTTGAATTCTTCGAGTAATTTCGATTCAAGGAATCTATTGACGATATTTGGAACCTTGCTATCTAGATATGCCGAGTCATGGTCAGCGTCAATATCAAATACTTTAACAGGTTTCGTCGTGTACTTAGATAGATTGTAGTCTTTGGGAAGTTCGCTCATATCGGGATGGGGATTGCCTTTTATAAGAATCAATTCGGATTCCAGAGTAAAATCTGGTTGATACTGCCTAGCAAGTATAATTCTTTGATAAGCGCTATTGAGAAGAAGTCTCTTGAATTGATGGGAGTAGTTTACTAAGCCTTTAAGGTTATTGACGCAAAGTTCAACTTTATCATTCCAGAGTTCTTTGGTTTCTAGTTCTCGATTTAGTGCAGTTGAATCCAGGCCCGTCATGAGTGTGAACATGTGTTCGATGATAGTGTTCTGTAACTGTGCGTCTGTCAGATTGCCGAGGTAAGCGTCGAGTTGGGCACGAAGCGCGTCGGGGCTGCTGTCGAGGCAATACACCACTCCTACGTGACCTGGTGGGCAAAATATTGATATTTATTGTAATGGGACTGGAACTGCAAAAATGCACAAATCTTTGCATAATTATTATTTTTTAGGGTAAATAAAATAATAATTACAATCAGTTTTAAATTAAGCGATGTAATCGCGTTACAAACATACAAAAAACACATAGACGAATTGAATGAACTAATATTAGCTAAAGAAGATGATAAAAATTTGTTACGAAATATTGTGATCTTTAGCTAATATTAGTTCATTGCTGGACATAAGTCTCTCTTAAACTGCAACTAACAGAGCACGATCCTCGGCAACTTTCATCCGGCTCTTGCCAGCCACCTTGTGAAGATCATCGCTTCACCTAGTCTGAGGGCGTCCTATGCTACGCTTGCCGATACGTGGTCTCCACTCAAGAACTCGTTTACCCCAACGGTTGTTGGTTATTTCGCTGATATGTCCGGCCCACTGCCAGTTTGCTAATCCAGATTAGCTATGTCGATAACTTTGGTTCTCTGTCGGACCACCTCGTTCCGGATTCGATCCTTCAGAGAAACTCCGAGCATAGCTCTTTCTATAGCTCGCTGAGCGACTTTTAATTTATGAACCAGCCCCGCCGTGAATGTCCATGTCTCGGCACCGTGTGTCATAACGGGTACGATGCACTGATTGAAGACTTTTGTCTAAAGACTTTGTGGAATCGGCGTTGTGAAGACCCGACGTAGTTTTCCATAATGCTGCCCAATCTAGCTGTATTCTTCTATTGGCCTTTTTCCCGAAGTTGTTTTTACTCAACTGCAGAGTTTGCCCGAGGTAAACATACCCTTTAACAACTTCGAGAATACTGCACTGTACTGTAATATTGGTTCCGGATTTACACGCTCTTTAAACATTATTTTAGCCTTATTCACGTTTATCTGCGACCACGTTACCCATGCGATAAGAAGAATCAGCTATACAATTTAACATATTATGTTGCAAATCTTGCAGCGTTTCTGCCACGATGACGATGTCTTTCGCAAATCGCAAGTGTGATATTAGGTACTCGCCGTTTATATGTTAATGCTACGTCCTTTCCAGTCCAGCGTCTTGAACATATCCTTCAAATGCATATGTGAACAATTTGGGGGATATAACATTTGGTAACAATGCGTATCTGCAATCTTATATACAAAATACTCAGTTGCCCAAAAATTATGATTATATTTCAATTTGTTACATATCATTAATTATTATTGGCAATTATTATTAGCAAGCTGGCTGGCAGCGGTTGGAAACAAAGAACTGGAGATCGAGCTCAGTGGCGTGCCATAGGTGAAGCCTATGTCCAGCAGTGGACGGAAATAGGTTGATTATGATGATGATGATGAATTATTATTGACCAACATAATCCAAATTTATTTATACGTGATACTGATAAACAAGCGTTAAACCAGTATCTCACCTATGCGATTGACGATGTAGCACACTTGCTTAGAAGATACCTGTTTACTCGTAATAAAAGTCTAACAAGGTTGACCTTTGTAAAATATCAAAGCAATCAGAAGCTTTTAAGACAAATAAGTATGCTTATTGTATTCGTCGTCTCGTGACCACGATCAATGCAACTTGGTCAAAACGTCGAGTTAAATAAAAATTTATGTTTTAGGCGCGATAAGTCCCGTATTTTAATATTTATAACTATGTGTTCAAATCGCGAAAGTATAAAGTTTACAAATAAGTATGCGTTCTATGTGCAGCAGAATATAATTTATAACATACCTGCTTTTTCAAACAGTCTTGCCAGCTCCAGCGCTACGTTGACACCGAACGAGTATCCCAGAAGGTAAAACTTCGTGTTTAGATTCACACGTTTTCTTATGAACTGAAAAGAAGACATACTTAAATGTATTATATTACCAACACGTTTATAAATACGGCGCCAGTTTAGTTATTATTTTAAAGTGAAGGTCTCTACTCTACATTGTAATTGAAACGCAAGCTGGCTGGCAGCAGTTGGATACAAATAGCTGAAGATCGAGCTCAGTGGCGTGACATAGGAGAAACCTATGTTGAGCTGTGGACGGAAATTGGCTGATAATAATGATGGTGATGATAATTATGGTCCAAATTTAACGCTTGAATCTAATATCTTATTATCACTACATATTACAATAAAACAAAGTCCTCCGCCACGTCTATCTTTTTGCCTGTTCGCAATAAACTCAAAAACTACTGAACAGATTTTTATGCGGTTTACACTAATAGACAAGAGTAATTCATAAGGAAGGTTTAAGTGTATAATTGTTTAATATTTTGTGTAAATTTGATGAAATATTTAAATGAATTTCGAAGATATTAAATAGTATAATTAATCACTGGCACTGACTTTGATGAACCGACTTTTTATCAAGAATAAGATTATAAATCTACGACAAATAATGAATAAATCTTTCACGAGAGCTTGTGTCATAATCAAGGAAAGCAAAGTAAAATAAAATATCATATTCTGAAAACCTTACACAAAGTAATATATTTTATTTTTTATTAAATCGTATTACTTTTGCAGATAAAAATTATAAAAAAATCTCTAATCATAAATTATGCTAGGTCACTTGTACACGAGTTGGAGCAAATCTGCACTTGACACCAATAATAAGCTGCTCTAAACGTTTCGCTTGCCATTTGCTAAAAAGGTTGGCTTAAATTATTACCATTGACGTAAATAATATAAGGACACGAAATCCCTACAAGATATAGGTATAGGCATAGAATACCAATATTATATTGTGAAGGATACCTAAAAGTCACAATGGAACTTAAAATTGCTCACATTGATTGTAATGGAGAAGGATTTGTCATTTAAGGTCATCAATGGACCAAAAAAGAATCAATGGCAGCCGTTTTATGTGGCATTATGATGTTTGTATGCGCCTTTTTTTGATTTCCGTATATGCGTAGTAGTAGTATCGCGGTGCCTCCATGTTTATATATATTTCCTACCTCCATAATTATTACATACTAACTTGTCATTTTCTTAAATTTGTCACCCACTAATTGCATTTAAACTAGATTCGTGATAGGCATCTCATTCACGAAGGAGCTTAGGAAATTGTAAAAACAGCCTTGGCTGCTTTAATAAAAGATCAAGTAAGTATAACCCAAAATTTAAGAAGAATTTCACTTTATCCTGATAATTTAATGCTTTTTTCTTCTTAATTTGCAAACTTTGGTCGTGTTCGTCCAGCATTAGACATCATATTAAAGTGCATGTATCGGTTATAAGATGTCTATTTTGTTATTAATCCGCGTTAATAATACACTGAGTGTCTTGAACTTTCAAATGAAAGGTCGATAAAACAAACATCGTTTTGGCGTTTTAAAAGTTTCTGTAAGCTACATTGTACTGATTTATTGCTTTAAAAATTTAAAAAATGTATGCTAAAATTGAAGGCTTAATGGATTATTGTAATATTTTTTAGATAAAAGATTCCTTTTTAGATATTATTGATAGATTTGATTGTGGATAGGGAAATATAAGTCATCATAATTTTGTTTGTCTGGTGAGGGTTTTAAGTCATGTATTAACTTCAGAAATTAAACTTCAGACTAGGATTGCACAAACGATGTTCCGGGGACTAAATTACATTTCCGACTTCTGATGACTTTACATCTAATTTGATATCGATTTAAAATCATTTTTAATACAATACTTATCCATGCTAGTCACGGACTTCGAATTACCCATGATACGTTATAATCTATGAGAGTGGTAGAAGAAGAAGTAGATAGAAGTGGTTTTGCGACCGATATTCATTTTAAAGACAGGAGAACCCAATAACCGTAGTAAATATATCAATTATTTCACAACATATTTTGAAAAATATTTTATATTCTCGAAAATAATCGCTTATCTAAAAAGTCTATTACTATTAATTCGATACGGGATAGTAATTATATGAAATCCTACCAATATCAAGTACAATAATTTTAGTGTTAGTAGAAAAACATTACCATTTTTGTTAATGTTGTGTTAAAGCTTAAGGCTAGGAGAATTAAAAACGTATCAAGACGTTACATGCCCAAACAATTTAAGTTCCGATCCCGAATGCTATAACAATCACAAGAACATTCTTTGCAACGAAAAACGAAAACGATTTTGCATCTTCCATTGCCTCGTTCGAGAAGCAATTGAATTAATTCAATGTATTATAATAAAAGTAAATGGAAAAACGGCAAATACTGAACGTAACTCGATACCGTGCGCACTTTTTCAATAAAAATATATAGTATGATGCACAATTATTCTCTTGCCATGGAACGCAGCATATTAGGTCTGAAGCGATATTGTCCGTGTCAGGGATAGTATAGGAAAAGATTGAAAAAGAGTTAGGAGGAGAACAGATTTTGGCCAGAAGACTGCCATGCTCAAGTGGTGTTGGGTGGGCTAAATTATCAAAATCACCAAAATCACAAAAGGCACCAAAGACCAAAGAAGGACGTAGGCGAAGAGGACATCCAAAGAAGCAATGGCGGAACGGCCTCGGAGTCTCAGAACAGTTACTAAAAGCTTGCTAAGAGCCTTGTATATTGTATATTTATGCTTGTTACATTAGCTATGATTTAGTGTGCAAGAAAGAGACCACTATATTCATGAAGTATATCCATAAATTATCGAAACGGTGCCTACTCAACATTAAATTAGGACTCAATATTGAGTAGGTAACAATCATTTCTTAAATAAATAAAATGTTACCTTAGATATTTCAGCGGCAATCTGTGCAATACTCTGGTGTGGCATATCAGGAGCAAGCTGACATGTCACAGTTGGGACTTTCATACGTTCGCAGAGTGACGTGAAAATGTGGTGGTGACCCTCAAAGCCTGGCACCAGCATCAAATATGTTGCATCAAGATGTAGCCATTCATCTTCCTGCAAAAAAGAAAAAATATTTTAGACTAGCTGTGCCCTACCGTAGACTTCGTTTCTGTGGGAACATTGGGCTAAAAAGTATCTTATGTGTTTTAAGTTGGTGTAAGCTATCTACATACCAAATTTCAGTTTAATCGGTTGATTAGTTTTAGCGTGAAGAAGTAACGAACATACACAAACTTTCGCCTTTATAATAGTAGTATGATTCTTCGTGGCGTCATACGCTGGATATGAAATAAGAACGTTTTCTTTTTCGCTTTACTATTTACGCCACGCATCGCCGTAGTATTATTATCTTTTCTATGGCATCGCGGCCATAAAACACCGCCAATAAACTTTTATTTTAGATTGGTATTTTGATTTCAATAATGAGCAAAGTGACGCCGGTTCACTGCAAGCCCACAAGGCGCTGTTACTCCTTTCGTATAAGTTTTCGTTCTCTATAAGTGGTTGTCGCGCGTTTTAAGCCGCTTCCAACTTCAGGTGGCGTTTTGTGTTTGCATCGCGTGGAACCGTGAACGGCAAGAATAACATTAATATACACTCACCGGTTAAGATATTAATATTACTATGTTTCGGGCACTTATTTAATATTCATATTTATATTCATGTATTAATTAATTGCAAAATTTACATGTCATTGTTGCGTTGAAAATAATTAATATTGTAATATCAAATTGTACAATATTTGTACATGATATCAACATTGTTTTTGCATTTTAATTAAAAAGTCATTTTTCAAAATATATTCTTAATAACCTAAAACATAAATAAATTAGTAATAATAATCATAATAATTTAATACATAAAATGTCCTTTTTCTGTTGCGCGTCCCTCGCGCGACGGTATTCGGCACGTAACTTGTTTATAGTTTTATGTGTACACGTCGTTTTAGCTAGTTTACCTTGAAACAACTGAAGGAAGTGGCCATTGAAATCAAAGGTTCTGAGGCCGAGCACTCATCCTTATCGATATAGTTGATGAACGTACTCAAAGTACTATCTTTTTTCTGAGAGGATGTTTCTTTTCCTAAAGCTTTTAATCTGTAAGAAAAAACTTAATGTTAAAAAAATATTTGAGAATTTTATTTTGTTCTTATAGATACATTTCAGAATTATCTACATTCGTTTCTCAGCAAAGTCGACAACCACCAATACTATTAACATTGGAACTTGACTCCCAGTTTCACATTTATGTTTTTGATGGGATAATATTACAACATGTTTTTGTAGTGGTAAGACTTCTGCTAGTCCGCCTCGGGCAGTACCACCACTTTACCAATTTTGAAGGCCCGGTGGCGTAATCGGGAGAACGGTCGGCTTTGATGCCGTGGTACCGAGTTCAAATCGCCGTGCACCAATGAATTTTTCTATCGAAAAATGTATGTGCGCTTCTCACAGTGGCCCTCCGGTGAAGGAAAAACATCGTTAAGAAAACAACAACCCCCGCATGGTGGTACGACACTATCTAGTGTCCGCCTGACCAGTTACCACCCTCAAGTTAGAAAATCTGTCGCCAAAAACAATGTGTTCCGGCAGCTATCCTTGAGAGCCAGTTCCCATTATAGGCCTAGCGTGCTTACCATCTTCGACCGCATCATCACTTACCAACAGGTGAGATAGTGGTCAAACGCTAGCCTATAAGATATTAAAAAAAAACCGTGAAATAAGAATGTTTTTCGGTTGAAATGGCAAGGTGTCCAGTGAAATTACAGGGCATGTGAGACTCGACATCTTTATGTCTCAAGGTAACCGCAGTGCAGTGACATGCAAAATTCTATACTGCCAGAATTTTGCATGCCGCTGTATCTATAATAGATAGACGTGATGGCTTACCATCAGGCGAAGATCGTGCTTGTCCTGTTACCTTTAACCATAAAAAAATATATACAAGATAAAAGATAAAAAACTAATACAACCGACTTCCATGCCTCGCGAGTCAGTTTCAGTAGCAAGTTTGAGACGTTTATCGTCATATCTCTAGACATACTTATCAAATCTCAACAAAATTACACAATGGGACCATATAAAAAATGTACCCTACCGATAAAAAAAAAACATTCGAATCGGTTCACAATTGACGGAGTAATCGCGTAACATACATACAAAAAAAAAACTATTAAAAAAAACATACAGACGTATTGAGAACTTCCTTTTTGGAAGTCATTTGATTACTTACGTGGCTACGCTCATATTTAGTAAATTATTGGCAGGAAAGCTTAGCTTGTAGGCGTTTTTGATTGCTGTTTTGATCTCCTCAATAGTAATTTCGTTCAAGAGTAAATCTCCTAAAGCAAGGTTTTCATCAAGATCGTCTATGTTTTTGACACCTAAAAGAGAAATTGATAATGAATAAAATTGAGTGTTGCTTTTGAGGTTTCTTACACAAAGTGTACGTTCCGTAGCCAACAGGGGCCTATTAATGAGACTCCGCTGTCCGTCTGTCAGTCCATCCGTCTGTTCATCACATGGCTGTAACTTTTACTGTAAGAGTTAGACACTTGAATGTTACTGAGGTACATACAATATATATGGTGATACGGTTTATACGGCAATAGCTTAATGGCTAAGGCGTCGGTCTGGCGATCGAGAGGTCGTGAGTTCTATCCCTATTCATTGCACTATTGATGTGAACCCACTCCAGACACAAGCATTATTTAGCTTAGTTGGAGGGGTTAACAGGAATACTGGTAATGTGCAACCCAGAGTTCCTAGTAAGCTTAAAAAAAATACAACAATAAATAATAAAAAACAAAAAAATGTTAAAAATTAAAGGGCGTCATACAAGACAACATGAATGGGCGGGCATACAAGAAACTTATTTTATTTGGCATGTTTCAATTCGTGTTTACGTTCACTAGATGGCGTTGATAGTAAATTAGCTTACGGTAGCGTTTCTTTTTGATAATAAGACTAATTTGATGTTTGATATTTTGCAATTATTCGTGAGCAAGTACGGACAAGTCAGTGAGACTCGCACTTGGTGGTTTATTTAATACCAGCCACAGCCAATTAATTGTATCAGTAAGTTCAGTCATGTAATGAGTCAATTAGTTTGGCAAACGTTGATTACTGTTGTTTTTGAACCCCAAACAAGAACTTCATCTTAGATACGCCGTGACTGTTTGGATTAAATAAAAAAAAACTTACCCATAATCCTAGAAACTTTATGAATAAACTCGGAAGTTACGTCTTTCTTCAAGTTGTAAGTGATGGCACTGTGGTGCTTGAATTTCATTGAAGTTTCGAGTGCGGCAAACATGGCTGATAAGGGTTGAGACTGTTTCTCAGAGTTGTCGTTTTCTACATCCGAGAGCTGTGAAAAATAATAAATATATTGCTAAAACAGTGTGGATGAGTCATATGTAAATTATTTTATAACTAGCTGCTATACCAGCGACTTCGTTCGCGATATCTGCAATTCCTGCAATAACTCATTATATTAGGTACTACTCCAAAGATTTTTTTCAACACAAATTAAACGAGAATTTACGGCATCTATTCATATGAAATTCCAAGAAATAGGACGAGTGATTCCGATGCAAAATAGGTACTTAGAGTTCCGAGTGCGCGGTAAACGTAGTGTCAATCTCAGGCGGGTCGGCTGACATCTCGTTTGCAGGCTTGAGGACTTTATACCATAAATATCTAAATATCTGTGTTACTTGCTTTAAATGAATATTCCGCAACAAATCATGGCGAAATAGTTTGTGAATATGTTTTAATTGTAGCGTAGAGTTGAATAACTTTATTTGTAACAATAGACCGTTTCAATCCATTTTGAATCACAGATAACTGTATTCTAGTCTGATTTTGGCTAGACTTTAAAACCGACTCTAGTTTGACGGTTTTAGTGATAATTTATAATGATAAAATGGTTATGATAATTTTTACTGCTTAAATACTCCAATAAAATTTGGAGCCAAAGTTAATACAAATATTCAGAATATTTAAATACCGTGTTGAGTTGTCGAGTTGTCCTCGAAATTGTATGAAAGAATCAATCGGCAAAGACGATAGCAGTGCGTTATTTAGATTGGAAAAAAGTCAGGTGTCCGCTCTTCTACCTTGCGGATCGAAAAATTTATGTGCGCTTCTCACAGTGGCCCTCCGGTGAAGGAAAACATCGTTAAAAAACCAACAACCCCCGCATGGTGGTAGGACACTAATTAGTGTCCTCCTGGCCAGCTACCACCCTCAAGTTAGAAAATCTGTCGCCAAAATATCTAATGTGTTCCGGCAGCTATCCTTGAGAGCCAGTTACCATTCTAGGCCTAGTGTGCTTACCATCTTCGACCGCATCATCACTTACCAACAGGTGAGATAGTGGTCAAACACTAGCCTATAAGAAATAAAAATAATATGTATATGACAATATTTTTATTTAAAATCATGTGAGCCAGCTTTTTAAAATGCACCAGTACAAAATCAAAGTCCAATAAAAAAATAGTGTGGGTTTTATGAAACCACGAAGCAAGTGAAACTTTTTGTTAATGTGTAGGTAGCTATGGTATCTAGCTAATAGGACAGAAGTTGACATAACAAATTAGCATGTATACAAGTACAAATATATATACAAATATGGCTCAGCCATATTTGTGTTTTTTTGTGATAGGCGGCCGCTACCGCGAGCGGCCGCCAAACACAGCAAGACCTAAATGTCATTCATCATACCCACCAATCAAGCTAAAGCTCCGGCTGTAATGCGACATGTTACATGCGATAGATTGACAAAAAAATTTGAAGCGATGAAATAAAAGTTTCACTTTAAAAATATTGAGGTAGTTAACATTCTAGGCCTAGCATATGGCTCAGCCATATTTGTGTTTTTTGTGATAGGCGGCCGCTACCGCGAGCGGCCGCCAATCACAGCAAGACCTAAATGTCATTCATCATACCCACCAATCAAGCTAAAGCTCCGGCTGTAATGCGACATGTTACATGCGATAGATTGACAAAAAAATTTGAAGCGATGAAATAAAAGTTTCACTTTAAAAATATTGAGGTAGTTAACATTCTAGGCCTAGCATACTATCATCCTTAACAACATCGTCACTTACTTATTAGTGAGATAGTAGTCAACACACTTTAGATAAACATTTAGATAAAGGGTTAAACATAGCTTCATGGTGCGTGCATTCGTGTCCTTATTTTTGGATTTGGCTGAACAAACTGCCGTGTGTTGATGTGACTAAAATATTAAAATGATAGAAGTACAAATGGGTTTTTACCTCAGTCACAGGTCCAGCACGGAACACCAGCCCCGGTAAGCCAATATCGTTCCTTGAACGACAGATCTTGTCCGTCACTGAACACACGTATTCGTCAGACACATTCTGACTTGAGTAGTTAAGTATGACAAAAGTACTGAAAAATAAACAAAAAAAATCAAATTATGTATGTATTAATATTTACAAAATGCATCTATCACAATAAAATTCATCTTTAGATTTGCTACGACAAAAAGGAATAAATAAAAGGAATAATAATATCGTTTAAAAACTAAAAAAACAACCGACTTCAATGCCGCGCTATTCATTTTCAGTACCAATTTTGAGATGTTTATCTCAATATCTCTGGAGATACTTATCATACCTCGATAAAATTACCATGGTACCACACTTGGGATATCTCCTTTTGAACAAAAAAAGAATAATCGAAATCGGTTCATAAACGACGAAGTTATCCGCGAACAAACATAAAAAAAAAAAAAAAAAAAAAAAAATATACGGTCGAATTGAGAAACCTCCTCCTTTTTTTTGAAGTCGGTTAAAAAGATCTCTTTGTCTTCAAGGTCAACGTTTACAAACAATTCCGTCAGTTAATTTAAATTATAAAGTCACTTTTAATAAAGTAAGACCTTGGTAAAGTAAAATGCTTGCTTAGAATACAAAAATCAAATAAAACTTACTCTAGTTCAATGCAAATGTTTCTAGACATCAAGTCTAAGTTGGCGACAACACAGGCAGTTTTATTGAATTTCGCGCAGACATCTTCTGGCTCCCAACTTTCGGCTCCACTGTTGAAGTTGTGAACTATGAAAATTCCCCGAATGGGCCCTAATTTAGCGCCCTCTTTCAACAAGTTTACGCAACCTTTCTCAATCTGGAGATCTTCTGAAGAGACCTTCATGGAGACACCTAAGTTTTTCCAGGACCTGAAAATGTATTGCAAAGCAGTTTTAAGATTGGCTACTCTCATGAGTGTCTATTAAACTTTTTCTGTTTTGAAGTTTACTATAAGAGTTTATCTAGTTTAAGATGTTGATATGAGTGGACTACTTTTTGTGGCTAATTTAGTAGTACAATTTTAGTTACAAAGTTAGTCTGAGAGGCAAACATTTTGCGTAATAATGAAATGATATGTATACATAACATTTGTAGTTGTATTTTCTTTCATAAAAATACATAAAAAAATAATTAGTCAAATCGGTCCAGCCGTTTTCAAGTTACGACGTGACTAAGGGAAATAGGGATTCATTTTAATAAAACCCCATAAACAATACTGATTTTCAGACTTAGTTAACTCATTTCACCTTCTTAGGAGTAGAATTTTGGGAAAGCCTTTCTTAGCAGATACTTGCGTCATAATAACTATCTGCATGCCAAAATTCAGCGCAAAGTAGTTTGATCTGTGTGTTAAAAGCCAAGTCAGTCAGTGAGTCAGTAACGTTCGCCTTTTATTTATACAGAAGAAGACTTACATGAACTTGGTATAGCAGTATCCGGCAATTGTATTTAGTTTCACATGAATGACCAAATTTTTTGCTCCATGTTTGACGAGGCGGTCTGCAAGTTCTACACCCAAGGCAGTACCATCACATACTACAATGTAACTTCCTTTGGCAGAGTAAGTCATTCTGTAAATTTTGGAATAAATAAATCTAAACATCTTCTACATTCAATTCCACGAGATTTCTTCTGGATATTTATGTTGAAGTTATTGGTTTCTTGAAAAAAAATTACAATAGATTTGTGGTAATTGGAATATTTAAAATATTGAACAAGCAAATAAATGTATATATTTTTAAATGTTACGTAATATTCAAACACTAATCAATTTATTTCAATATAATTGTCTAAAGGAAACTACGTTATTGTGTGGTCGTTTTAGAAAAGATTGAACAAAAGATTGGGTACATAAAACATAACAATTTGCAATCACGTGTGTTCAATATTTATCGAATCAATAATTATAAGCAGTATATTAATCTGTTCGTATAAAAGAAAATTGCTTTAATGCATACCTGGAAGTAACATTCAATAGCTGGTCTACAGTTTCGGGTTTCTTCATCCTAATGAGGACTTTGCCTCTTAATGTATTAGCAGACACCAGCCGACAAGCTCGAGTGACACTTGATAGAGGATAAACCACTCTACTGAGCGGCCTAACAGTGCCATTGGCTATACCTTGAGCTATGCACATTTGGATATGCTAGAAAAAACGGAGCGGACTTAGCTTACAGAACTTGAGGTCATACCACATATACATAATATCAGAGAGCAAATACAAAATGAATACAAAATGATGCTGGTGTTGATGGCAGAAAATAATGGTGAATTTTATTGTGCCCGTACTTTTATTTATTGATATCAGCAAGAAAGAAGATGACAGACGAGTGTACGCCCGATCACCACCAAGTTCAGTGATGGAAAATAAATCGATCAGGAAAAACGAAAATGTATCATTAATAATTCCACTAAAGAAGCGCAATGAGCTATTACGCTATAATATACGCTATTGTTGTATATTTTTAATTTTTATAAAGAGTACAGTTGAGCTGTATTATATCAAGGTGAAATGAAGAGTTTTACAGTCCATTGTGGCTTTTCAGATAAAAGGAGTCACATTAAAAGATCGTCGGTTTTCCATTGCAGCCCATCTCCGGACCAGCATTAAATTACGTATTTATATCTCCGACCCTATCCACATCTACCCCTGTATCAAACAAGCTGCACTGTCCACTAGAATAGTCGTAGATTTTTTTGTCATCTTCTTTTTGCTGCCATCAATTTTTAAATCCAGCGTTATCTTTAGATCTAAGATTATTTATAAATATAAAAAACAGAGACCTGAAAACTTAACGAAAAAGCGCAAAGAAATACATAGTTGTTTTATTTAAAAAAAAAACAACTAACTCTGCTCTGATTTGTAAAAACCATTGAGGACTGACATGAGCTTTTAATGGTAACAATCTTTGTGAAACTATAAAAATAAGTGAGCTAGGAGTATTTTTTAATAGTCATAGTCATAGTCATAGTCATTTATTGATAATTAATATTACAGGTCCAAATGTTTTACAATAAAGTTGATACCTATATCAAAGTATAGATATCCTGATTTTGATACAATAAAAATTTCGTATAATAACATGTTGCTTAAAGCAGAATAAATGAGTTAAAAATAATATTATTAGTTACCTATTATGATGAGTACTGTGTTCATTTGAGAATTACGTTTCTGTTCCATTCAATGAACTCCTCATAAGAGTAAAATGCGCGCTCTATGAGCCAACATTTCAATTTTCTTTTAAATGAGCCGAAGCCTGGAGCATCAGTTACATCATCAGGTAGTCTATTATAGACATCAGGTCCCATCACGTGAAGTGTTTTCGCTGTCTTTGCAAGCCTCCGCGGGATACTCTCGAGTTTATGGGCGTTTCTAGTACGGTACCCGTGCGAGTCTCCTCTCCTCGTGTATAACTCTAAGTTGTGCCGAACGTACAGCCCAACGTGAAGTATGAGGAGGCAAGGGAGGGTTAGTATTTTCAATCTGGAAAAGGACGGCCTAGCCGATTCATCTTGAGGGATGTGTGCCATAGTCCTGACGGCTCGCTTTTGTAATCGAAATATGCGAAGCCATTCAGAAGCACGTCCCCAGAATTCTATCCCATACGTCAGAAGAGACTGTACGCTAGCAAAGTAGCAAGTGCGAACAACCCCTTCTGGAAGGGTAGACGCGACCCTACTTAGTGCGAAACAGGCTCCGCTAAGCTTTCCGCACAGCTTATCGATATGAGACTCCCACGTTAGTGTCGAGTCCATTTGGAAGCCTAAAAATAGAGCTGTTTTGACCTGAACAATAGCCTCTCCCTCAGGTTCGACTACTAGCGGACGTCGTGAGCGGCCTGAAAGATCAAAGATCATAAACTGTGTTTTAGTCAAGTTGAGTTTCAGGCCGTTGTCCTTAAACCACAACAGAAGGTCAGACGCTACGATGTTAAGTCGTCGTTCTAATGTCTCCATAGAAGTACTCGTTACTATGGCCGCCACATCATCGGCATACATGAATACTTCTCCCTCTGAAGTAGCCCTTGGCAGATCGTTCAGTAGGAGGGAAAATGCTAAGTTAGAAAGCGAGGAACCTTGTGGTACGCCAATGTCATTACAATACTGTAATACAATAACAGGTAATTGTTACGTAACAATATTAAAAGAAATACTGTACCTTCTTTTTATGGGCGTATTTCTCTTGGAATAAACTGTTGATATTAACACTAATGTAGTTTGACTCGTAACTCAAAAATACCATTTCGAAGTCTTCGTTGTTTTTCATATCGTAATCATTAAGGTCCAAGTACCATAAACTCTGACCAGCAAGCTTCATGGCTGCCTAAAAATATAGGTAAGTGGGATGAGTATCCGAGCGTCGCAAGTTGTAACATGTCTATAATATGACGCCGCAACTAAGTCTGTCCAAGTATAATATCAACAGACTGAGCCTATCCCCCTACATCGAGGAGTTAGACATGGGGACGTTATCTCCTCCAAATTGTTTACGAATTTTCTTGAAGATATTATGTGCTGGGCACTGAAGTAGAAAGTACGGGGTATCAATATTAACGGCGAGTACCTCTGACACCTAAAGTTTGCCGATGATATCGTCATTATGGCTGACACCGTACATAATCTACAATAATTGCTAAATTGCCTCGCTGATTCTTCTGCAGGTATTTATCCCCGGATGACACATGGATATAGCCAAGCTCATCTTCAACGAACAATGCACCTTTGGAATCGATTGTCTATTACGGAGTTCTTCTCCATAGTTGTTCATTTAAATGTCTACCTTGGACTAACCTTGCTTGTTTTAATACTGTATAGGTAAGCGCTTGATCAATATCTTACCTGATGTTAAGTAATGATGCGGTCGACGATGTCGCACTCTTACCTGGAAAATACCTGTTCACTCGCATTTTAAAATCCCTAATCCGTTAACGGGAAACACATATACCGGCAAGGAATTCAATACCTTGGCTATACGTATGATGAATAAAGAAGCAAAAGGTTTATTTCAGGTGGATGGAATATCCACCATAAAGCAATGGCGTACATTGGTACATTAACAGTTGTCCGATAAAAGAAAAGAGATGGTGGTACTAGTTCCTGCAGTTGAATAGCACAACTCTTCGATATATATCCGATAGAAAACCGATAAACTAGCGAATTTACGGCAACGCTCTAGGCTCTGGAGTCTTTTGCCTACAAGTTTGTCGTCATTTATAAGTTTCTTGAATCTCCCCTCAATTACTTTCAGTGCCTCCAGCTGGTATTTGGCTGGACCATAACAGAGGTGAAAACAGTACTCCATACACGATCGGACTTGTGCTTGATACAAATTGAGCAGCCGAGCTTTCTTGAAGCTAACTGAGCTTTGAGCAGCTGTCCTAGTGAGAAGTTTTTATTGTCCCACCTTAGCTAGAATACCGAGCTTTCTTGAAGCTATCTGGGTTTAAGACTCAATACGATCCAAGGTTGAATTATCAAGATGCAAAAAAGCTCAAAATGGTCCGTTATTGACACGGATACATTTATTTATTTTATTTATTTATTAATGCAAGTCATATACAAGTGTCCTTATTTCTAAGTATACTATATACATAGACCCTGTTACTAGGGTATGGCATTTATAATAGGTAATCATTGACATGACAGGTGTATCTATATTACTATACTTATTTATTAAATACATACTATGAAATATTTACTTACTTAGATATATTATATTTCATCACTACATATTTTTCAGTATTAAGCGTGATATTTACCTGTACTCATTATTTATAACTTATTTAGTATCTATTTTTAACCGACTTCACAAAAAAGGAGGAGGTTCTCAATTCGCTGTATGTTTTTTTTGTGTATGTTACGCGATTACTCCGTCAATTGTGAACGGATGCAAATGATTCTTTTTTTAATAGGTAGGGTACGTTTCCGAGGTGGTCCCATTTTAATTTTATCGAGATCTGATTAGTATCTTCAGAGATATGGAGATAAATATCTCAAACATAGGAGAATGTACTGGTTTTAGAAGAAGAGTCCCAAGAAGAATATACACAATGGAGGTTGCTATTGCATATACTTTTGAAGACTAAGAAAATATATGACCTTGAACAATGTTTTAACATTTTTCTTCACGTTGATTTTGGTTTTTAACCCTCGACGCAAATAGCGTTACGCGATAGTGTTATAAGTTTGACATGTGTATCTGTGTGTCTGTCATCGTGGCATCGTAGCGCCCAAACGAATGAACCGATTTTGATTTAGTTTGTTTTGTTTGATAGATGTCTTTGTCGAGAGTGTTCTTAGCTTTATTTCATGAAAATCTGTTCAGCCGTTTAAATAATATCAGCTCTTTTTTGGTTAAAAATAACTACGAAAGCAACTTTCGTAAGCTCGTAGTCCTTTGACCGCCGACGTCAAAAAATCAAAATGGCGCTGTCGCAGTAGCTTGTTACTTCAATGATATTGTAAAAATATGGTAAGCTTGATTTAATTCTGAGACATCTCCTTGGAATGGTTTCAATGTACAAAGTTATACATATGCTTTGATTATAAACTCGGATTACATATACAAATCAGTCGGTAGTCGGTCGAATAGTCGGTTTTAATTTTTTGAATTTAAGTATTATTGACAGATTTATTTTTACGGTTATTCTTACGGTTACTGTGAGTGAGATAGAAACAAAGGTGGGGAGAATTAATTTGTCTTCACAGGAATGTTCTACCAGGCAAAGTCTTGTTAATGTGCAAAGTTTTTGAACATACTTAATATTTTTTGACATGACATGACGTTTGGCGAAGATGGACATATCAGTCCCGCCCGCGATACTGCATACATAAATAACTCAGAATTATAAACGTACTTTGTACCAATCAACACTGCCAAAAAAAATTATAAGGCACACCACACACAGATTACCACAGATTATATAATAGTTACTTCGTAAATAATACTTTCCGTTGTTAGGTTGGCTACACAGTGCTTTCATAATTCGAGTATTAACAATGTAAGGAAGTGCCAACTCTTATAACGTATTAGAGTGATTCAGACTGTGTGGGCCATATGGCAGCAATTATTGTTAATAATCGTAAATAATACTTTTAAATATTCATTTTGGAATACAACTAGTCCGTGTTATAAAAGTATTTGGAATTATTTTAATAAAATAGACAATTATCGTGTGTGTCAGATGCTTTTATTGCACAGGGCCATTTTGGACATTGTCCTTTGATACCTTGATGACATCATTATTACTAGTGAATATTTTCACTTTAGCGCGGCATTTAAAGTCAATTTTTTTAGGGTTCCGAACCCAAAGGGTACTAAATGAACACTTTCTGAGACTTTGTTCTCCGTTCGTCCGTCCGTCCGTCCGACCGTGTGTTTATATGTGCGCACTTTACAGATGTACCTTCCTAACCGCAATAGGTACATACTTGAAATTTCCACAAAGTATATATACGTCAGTGTATAACGGCCCGGTCACGAAATTTTATAGATGCATGTAATTAAATAAAACTTGTTTTGCACTAAAAAGTCTTACTACTACTTACTTACTACTACGTACTACTAATAAAATCTTTAAAAAAAAAAAAAAACCGACTTCATTATCACAAACAGGCACTCAAAAGCGAAAAATAAATTACTTAATATAATTATTATAAGCGCTACCCACTTATCTATTTGTGTCGGTGCCAGCCAAGTCTAATAGGTAGTAGATAGATACTACCTATATGTATCTACCTACTTACTACTACTACATACATAGTATCTATCTACTATCCAATAGACTTGGCTGGCGCCGACTTCAAATAAATAAGTGGGTAGCGCTTATAATAATTATATTAAGTAATTTATTTTTCGCTTTTGAGTGCCTGATTGTGGTTATGAAGTCGGTTTTTTTTTGAAAAATAATTTATTCATAGACTCTACCCGCAAGTATTTACCTGTAACCTGTTACTATGTTTATCTGTCAGATCAACTCATTTGAGCCGTGTCATTTGGTAATGGTATAATGAATGGTGGTAATGAAGTCGGTTTTTTTTTTTAAGATTTTATATTCATAGCTTTTGATATGGGACAAATGCTAACTGAAATAGAGAGATATATATATATATGTTCGTATCTCTATACGAACATATATTATACATTTGTATAATTCTGTTATTTTATGTTATCGTCTAAAAATCGTCTATTGTGTAGTATGATTTTTGGATTAGAATTTTTTTTAGCTTATTTCTAAAGGATGCATTTTTGTTTTAATTTTTTATGTTTATGGGTATTTTGTTATAAATTTTTATTATCATGTATTCTGGACCTTTTCTTATAATTTCTAGCTTGGGCTCTGGTAATCTAAGAAGATGATATTTATTTCAAAAAGTAGGAGTCAGTAGAAATGGACTCCGTTTGGCGGAGTCCATTTCTGTTTGGTTACGTACCTTGCCTGGCCTACCATTTTGCCTGGCTCTTAGCAGCATTGGAAATGACCAGATTGGAATCATCCCAATCGGAAACAGCCTGTAGGGACAAGTTCATACGCTCAACCATTGCCTTCCTATAGGAATAGAGTTATAACTCTAGCTATCAGCTGTACTGGTCCGTGTACTGGACGTATTGCTTTCTAAAACTTCAAGTAGGAAACTCGCAGAAAGATACAGCTGGAATGGGCAGCATTCGGTAAACTCCATCGAATCTTCACATCATCGATAGATAGATAGATAGATAGATAGATAGATAGATAGATAGATAAACTCTTTATTTGCACACCAAAAGAACAGAAACAATTTAAACAAAATATACTCTAAACTTATATATATGCAAATATATATAAGCTATAGCTATGCAAAGGGCGGTCTTATCGCTTAGAGCGATTTCTTCCAGACAACCCAATAGTAAAAAAGAAAACGAGACTGTGACGGACGGTGGTGTATCAATATTGAAATAAAATCAATAAATATGCTTACAAACATAAAAAAAAAAAAAACAAATGTCATACTATACATTACACATAAATACACATACATACATACCTATCTTTAAATATTATCTTTATATATCATACATATAATAATAAAATACACTGTAGCATAGCAATACAATGATTGAGACTACCAATTATTAACATAGAACACAATATACCTAGCAATTTAGTGGAGACTGGCAAGATAGTGTTTATATAGTCGTTCCTTAAAGGTCTGAGGAGACACAATGCCTTAACACAAAAGTCTTGAACGAGAGCGTCCTACCCATAATAACATACGAATCCGACCCGTGAATACTGACGGTGCAACTGGTTCACCAATTCCGTCGCTCAGTGAGCTATGAAAAGGGCTCTGCTTGGAGTTTTTCTGAAGTATTGTATTCAAAATGAGGTTATCCATCAAATAACCAAAGTTTTAGTTAAACCACAAAATTAGCTAGCTGAAGTGGCAGTAGGCTGGTCACATTTGTCGTAGAATCGATAACTGGTTCTGGTGAATAGATCGCGGCAAACGTAGTTTAGGATGCTCTCCCGCTAGATGAAACGATGATATACGCAAGCAGACTAGCTGACTGCCGTTGAAATCAAAGAGCTGAAGATAGAACTCAGTGGTGTACCATAGATGACGCCTATGCCTAGCGGTGGAGAGAAATGGAATGATGATGATAAATGTAAAGGATTGAAGCTAAGACTGAGGAAATTACTTGTTTAACGGAACAAGCAACATATATTTTAAGCTACTTTTCAGACCAAATGATCTGGTAACTGATGTGACGTAATAAGAAACTATAAAATTTGTAATAAAAATCCTTATGCTACTAAACCCGCACATCTGTATCTCTACAAGGAGTAAATAAATGAAAGGGTAAAATAACATTAGGAAAGACGATGAGTTGAAAATATAACCTTTCTCTTGGGTCCACTAAGAAAATTGACGATCACGCATGGTGTATATGCACTTGGTGCTATATTGTTGTTGTTATCGCTGCCCATGCCAGGAATCACTAGCAACTGAGGGTCTTGGCCAATATTTTCAGCTGAAACATAATAATTTATTTTTTATTAAAGTGTTGAGAGCCCCGTTGGCGTTAATGATGGATGGCTTGACTTCTAAACGAGAGGTTTTCGGTTTACATTCTAGCACGGGTGTTTATTCACACACTCTGTGGGGTGGCAGAAGTATATTATATCGATATTACGCCAGACTTGCAACAACCAAAAAATAGATTATCACCATCAAGGAGAAAATCTGCCGCCACAACCATACGGTGTTCCAGCAGCACACTGACCTTAAAGAGTCAGAGTATTCTAGCGTGTTTACCACCTTCGACTACATCACCGAGAAGTTCTCTATTTGCTGTTAATGCTTTAAGAAGTTATTAATTGGATAACACAACAGCGTCTAAAATGTAGCATTTATCCTTACACTCATAATTAGGGTTCCGAACCCAAAGGGTACCAACGGAACCCTATTACTGAGACTCCGCTGTCCGTCTGTCTGTCTGTCTGTCTGTCTGTCTGTCTGTCTGTCTGTCCGTCAGTCACCAGGCTGGTATCTCATGAACCGTGATAGTTAGACGGTTGAAATTTTCACAGATGATGTATTTCTGTTGCCGCTATAACAACAAATACTAAAAACAGAACAAATTTAAAAATTTAAGAAAAGTTAAAAAAAAACGCCACCGCAGCGCAGCGCCACCTATCTAGTTGCTAAGATGGCGCTATCGTCTTTACCTTAATCTGAATCTCGGAAGCGGCTCCAACGATTAAATAAAATTTAGTATACCTGCAGGGGATTTCGGGGGCGATAAATCGATCTAGCTAGGAGTCATTTTCAGAAAATGTTGTTTTTTTCGTGTTTTCAATAATCAACTTTATTGATAATCAACTTAAAATATGACTCTTCCCGACATCTATTGGCGAGTAGAAGTACTGCGTCAGTAAAGCAGTTAGATGCTCTCAATTAAACAAAATAGTATTATTATTCGTCAATAGATGTCGGGAAGAGTCATATTTGTCTGTTTAAGTGGCAAAAAATACCGAGCAAAGCTCGGTCAACCAGATATTTAATAATATTAATTACTATTACCACTATTACTACTATGTAATACTATTCTACCTTTGTGTTAACGTTTACTTAGTTGGTGTTAGAAGTTCGTTCGAAATTCGATAGATGGCGTTCGGAACCCTCCGTGTGCGGAACAAAGTCTGACTCGCACTTGGCCAGTTTTATTACAAATAACTCCTTTATATCATATTTTTAACCTCCTACGCAACAAGAAGGGCTGGTATAAGTTTGACGTGTATCCTGTGTGTCTCTGTGTGGCATCGTAATGCTCAAACGGATGACCCGATTTTGATTTAGTTTTTTCGTTTGATGTCTTAATCGAGGGTGTTCTTAGCTTTGATTCATGAAAATCCGTTCAGCCGTTTTAATAATATGAGTTTTTTTTTTCTAGACGCTGACGATATTAAATCAACTTTTGTAAGTCTCATTAATTCAAAATTCGGCATCCTCTTACTTCAACGATATTATAAGAACATGGTAACATTGACTTGATGCTGGATATCTCCTGGAATATACAGAATACTCAAGTCCTTACAAACTACAGCAGATATGTCATGTTTGGGCTCATTGGAATGGTCTTAATGAGCAGATTATACATAGATCAGTCTGGGGTGGTTTTTAAGGTTCCGTATCCAAAGGGTAAAGCGGGACCCTATTACTAAGACTCCGCTGTCCGTCTGTCTGTCTGTCTGTCTGTCTGTCTGTCTGTCCGTCTGTCACCAGGCTGTATCTCATGAACCGTGATAGTTAGAAAGTTGACATTTTCACAGATGATTTATTTCTGTTGCTGCTATAACAACAAATACTAAAAACAGAATAAAGTTAAAAATAATAGAGGGTCCCCATACAAGAAACGTGTTTTTTCAGCATTTCACGCCATCTTTGAACGCTTAGTTAGGTAAACGTCCCATAGATGGCGTTATATTGAAATGTCAATCCCTAACACCTTTGTTAGACGTTAGATGGCGTTATAAGAAATACATTTTTATTAATTATTATTTTTTGCTGGCGAAAAATGATAGTGGTATTTTTTGCTCGATCTTATAAAATACTGTAGTGTGGTACGGAACCCTACGACTGTGAGTCCGACTTGCACTTGCCCAGTTTATTACTTTGAAATTAAGTATTCTATTTTATCATACCTTCTTTTGATCTCATTGGTGAAATTACCTTTTAGTCTAGGGAAGATTTTGAGCAAGTAGTCTTTCTGTTTGTTATCAGTTACAGTGACAAACACCTCGCAGTCGATCGACAAACAAACTGATATCACCGCTTGTCCAAATGCACCCGCGCCGCCGTTGACAAGCACTCTGCCTCCTCGTTTTAGATTGGTTTTGATGGACTATAAAATTAAATTCACAGTTAGTGGTTTTTAAAGTTTAATATCACAACGCTGCTTGTTCCTTTTTAGGGTTCCGAACCCAAAGGGTACCAACGGAACCCTATTACTGAGACTCCGCTGTCCGTCTGTCTGTCTGTCTGTCTATCTGTCCGTCTGTCACCAGGCTGTATCGCATGAACCGTGATAGTTAGACGGTTGAAATTTTCACAGATGATGTATTTCTGTTGCCGCTATAACAACAAATACTAAAAACAGAACAAAGTTAATAAAAAAAATAAATGAAAAAGTTAATAAATAAAAAAATAAAAAAACCCGACTACACAAAAATTGAAGTGTTAAAAAACGAACTGAAAAGAAAAAAACAAGTAAGTCTAGTAGTTTAGACTTCTGTTTAGGGATATCAAAAAACTATACCATTTAAATTCTTTCTCGGTCGACACACTCATAAAATAAATTATACTTTGTTATATGGAATGTAGAGACTTTCACAGTCGGGATACATTAATGGCATAACAAATGGGGATTAATGTGTAGTAGCAGAAGTCTAAACTACTAGACTTACTTGTTTTTTTCTTTTCAGTTCGTTTTTTAACACTTCAATTTTTGTGTAGTCGGGTTTTTTGAATTTTTAATTTAATGTTTTATTTTACACTTTTTAGTTAAGTAAAGGACGGCAAATTCCGTAATTAGAACAATATGATAAATAAACTATCTATAAAATTATGTTATAATAAAAATATATAATAAAAAATAATATCTTAAACCAAACAAACAACTACCCGTTGCATTTCATACCACCCACCATACTGTGTTTAAATATATATCACAATTTTGCAATAAACAATAAATATGGAAACATTTTTTAGTAATTAAACGAAATTAATATAAAATAAATGAAGCAAAATAGACAAACAAAAATAAAAAAAACACTAAATTTAAAACGATGGGCTGCAATATCTACTAAGTAATTACACTATGCCACTGGCTAAATACGCAAAGAGTGCTAAGCCTATGAGTTAAACCTCATTAATGACAAATATTGACTTTTGACAGTATTTCATAACATCTATTACAGTAATCACTGGGCTCCGTTCACGACTCACGCTCGGAACGCACCCAAACGCTCCAACCTCTCTCTCTAACTCGTTTAGCGAATGTGACGCTCTGTGGTCGTGAACGGGGTTAGAGCGCTTGGTCGCACTCCGGGCGCAGGTCGCGAACGCAGCCCTGCACTGCGCTGCAGCACTTCGAAACACCGAAGCGCTGACGAGCCGCCATGAAGAGATCGTGACGGGTTTTAGTGAGGAACTCAGATATTGTTATACCCGAGCCCTTGAGGCCGGCCTTGGCAGTCCAGATCTTGTCCCGCACAGTGACATCACGGAACTCGCAGAGAATCGGCCGCGGCTTGGAGGTATTGGTGCTCTCTGTGCGACCCATCCTGTGACACCGGATGATGTCACCTGCTGAAAAAGATCCCTGTTTCAGCCGCTCAACTACGGCCCGAGCTACAGCCTCCCCTGTGTTCTCTGATGATTCTTCGGCAAGGCCATGCAGCATTAACAACTTGCGTCTTCCCCGCATCTCTAGTTGGTCTATGCTGGCAGCAAGACATTCTATTTGAGCTTGAATTGCTCGAAGAGAGTTCAGCATAAAAGTTTTAAATGCAGCAAATTCTTCAGCCAGCTCATCCCGTGTGGGTGAAGGATTAGGGGTATCAGCAAGTTTACCTTCGAAACTATCCATCCTCTTCATGAAAGTGTCCATTAAGTCATTCATAGTCTGTTTCATTGAAGAGGCATCCATATTGAAAAGTTAATACACAGCAATGATTTTTGAACACAGTGAAGTGATTAATTAATTGTGAGAGATAAGTGAATAATTATTAAAGGAAATCACAGTTTGGCAGGTGAGGTATTTCTTTATTTGATTACAACATAGGTAAAGGCACTGTTTATATTTTAAATATAAAAAATGTTATGCAAGCAAATTTTATTGCTGTTTCTTTTTTCACGCCTACCCGCCAAAAAAAAGATATTCGTTTTTTTATTTAGATATTATTAGATATTCGTTAGATGGCGTTCGGAACCCTCTGTGTGCGGGACAAAAGTCTTACTCGCACTTGGGCATTTTTTATTTTTTCTTTTACTCATTTTTTTTATATTTTCAAACCGAAGAATATGCGTATATCTATGTCGAAACAGGCATGCTACCAGTAAATAGATTCGTTTATCTTAAGACCAGCCACATACATACGGAATTTCAAAACGGAAATTCCGTTTTCAAATTTTAAACGCAGTTAATCCATCCATATCTATGAACCACGTTCGCTAGTTTTTCGTTCAAAATGTTCTCTTCGAAACGGAATTCCGAATGTTTGAGGCCGGTTACAGAATCCCGATTCGATATTTCGATTTTGAATCCCAAAACGGAACTCCGTATGAAGTTTGGCGGACCTAAGTCTAAGAAAGATGTTGTAAAATCTTTGACTTACTGTGATTAGAAGTTATCCGGATAATTACTTTCTATAATTATTTTCTAGCATCCTATTCAGTGTTTCGTTAAATCAATCGTTAGATATGTTTATTGACTATCTGCATGATTTTAACATTTGAATATTTTAATTAAAAGTAATGTTTGTGTAATAAAGAGAAAAGGAAAAAAATATGAGAATGTTTTATCTTACCAAGCAGTAGTATGCACATGCGTATGCAAGAGGAACGGTAGCAGCATCTTCTAGCGTCCAATGTTCGGGTACGGGCCACAGAAAGTCAGGGTCTGCTTCTACTTTGCTGGCCATAGCACCACTGACCACGAGTCCCATGACATTATCTCCTCTTTGAAACCAAGTATTAAAGTTATTTCGAGACAAAAATATTTTAAGCAAAACTTTAATGTTTGATAAATGTTTTATTTTTTGTAAAACTTTTACACAAAGTTTGTGTCATCATCTTTTGCCATTTAATCCAAAAATACTCATCATATCAAGAAAAATGTATTCACACTACTCCTACCAAATGTATTCACACTACTGTGAAAATATATGTTTCAACATATATTTTCACACCAAAGTACAAAACAACGAATTCCTTCAAACGAAGAGTAATGAGCGTTCTCACTAATGACACTAAATAAATATAGTCAAGTAATTTCGTCCCATCCTCCCTGAGGATTCCCACAACATGGCCGATATTCAGGTAAACATCAACATCAAATTGTAGTTGCTACGGCAGCAAATCGGTTCTCCAGTTTCAACTGGAAGCTTTCAGATGCAATCCCCGTTTGGAGCATATTAGACCAGAACGTAAATTTTATTAGACAGACGCGCTGAAGCTTACAATTGATATCTGATAAGAGTGCCTTGGATTAGTCGGTGATCATTTCCGGTTTAGACCTAGTTGTCACTGATATCATACTTATGCTTATTTGAAACATTATGCCGTCAATGAGAATTTATTCTGTATTTATCAATGTATTATGTGTCTTCTCACCTCTCGTTAATTCCACTAAATTCCATACCGAAAAGTGGTTTGTCATCATTGGTTACTTCACTTGTTGCAAGTATCACGTCTTTTTTTGAAACTCCAGCATAACAAACCTGTGTATAATTTTTAACAAAAATATTAATTTTTGAAAACTGACACTTTATATTGTTGTAATCGTTCTGATCAGTTGCAGACATTTTTGCTGTCCTTCTTCTGGTACTAGGGACGTAATTGTCAAAACACTGCGAGAAGAGATTGCGGTAAGCGTGGCTCCCAAAAGAGGACAACAAAATGTCCGTAACTGGTCAGATAAATTTTTTATGAAAGGTGGTATAAAGAAAAAAGCTTGAGTGTCAATCGTTTTTAAATAGTAACTGTATGTGCGATTCTCATGATAATTTCAATAAATAAAAATGTGTGGGATCTTTTTATCACATATTGTGTTGATCACAAGCCAAAATTATAAATAACTATGTTTGATAATGAAAGAAAAGTTTTTATATGGTGAATATGAAACCAACATTTTCAAGTTTTCTAGTTAGGCATTTAATTTTTTTACCTGCACAAGATTTTTTTCAGCAGCGAAAGGGGGACTTTCAATCCACGATAAACCTTCAAGGTCACCAGGCATTGTACTTGTTAGACAAATATTGTCAAGTTGAATGTCAGTACTGTTTGAAATATTGTAATAACCTCCCCATTGACCCTGCAATTGTGCAGATATTAAAAAACTGTTACATTATGTAAAGAGAGGTCCATCAGAACCAATAACAATACGAACTTGAGATTTACCTTGTACAAAACATTGATAGCCAGATTCTTTTCAAGTTGGTCTTTATAAATATCTTTTGCTGCAGTGAAGGTTGGTACATGATAATCATCAACAACAATGAGCCTTATTTTGTCACCGTACAATTTTCTAAGTTTTTTTACCATGCCTGTAATTAATTTTGTATTTTTATGCGTTTTACTAGAAAAATGGAATTGCACGACAATTCAACTGATGATTTGTTATTGAATTTGCATTAAACATGCATTTTATTTTAAAGACATATACACCATACTGCCAAAATATTTGTTACCTATTAATCCACAATAAGGCTGTCTCTCAGAAACCAAGATAATTTTTCTAGATCTCTCTAATTCACTCTGTAACCGTGAAACCCACTCAAACCTTTTCTCATGCACAATCGGCATATACGTTATATTTTCA
This sequence comes from Cabera pusaria, assembly GCA_954871355.1. Classification (NCBI taxonomy): domain Eukaryota; kingdom Metazoa; phylum Arthropoda; class Insecta; order Lepidoptera; family Geometridae; genus Cabera; species Cabera pusaria. Next base: position 5,399,391 of record OX940900.1, on the reverse strand, counting down.
TCTGCATTGGTATTGACTTTTCTAAGAAGTATCAAGGTTTGCTTTTGAAGAGACATTGCTGAAATCACGCTAAACAGCTGGTACTGGGGATGAATTTTTGTTGTGTCTTGTTCGAGGGCTAAGATGAATGTATTATAAGGCAGAGCCTTGTGTATGGTATTCATTCGCTGAAATAATAAAATAACACTATTCATGAAATGTTCAACGGATAAAATTGCATAACAAATAATACTTTAATGAATTTGATCAATTAAAATCAATTGTATGGTGTTTTACCTTTTCGTCGCCAAGCAAATTATCAACTACTACTAAATTAGTTTCTGCGCGAAGAGTTTGCCCAGTTTTATCAGAATTAATGATATAATTATGTGAAAGAATTTTGGTAACATCTTTTATAGTTTTTGATAGTTCAGTTGTTTTTTCGGATACGAGATCAGTTACATAGATAGTGTCATTTGTTATATTCTCCGAAACCATTTGGAGATTTACTTCAACGGCCGTCCTCATCTGAAAAGATATGTGAGGTGATAAATAAATCAGTTTGCAACGGGAAGTATTCAGATTTTTATAATTTTAAGCGCAATGCCAATATTATTATACATACATTACAAAACTACTTATATATTTTATAAAAATTAGTAAAAATATTCTTACTTTGATGATTCCATAAAGGAAGTGAGGTACAAAGTTTTTCACCAATAGAACTTCGGGTTTATGTTCCACGCTAGGTTTATCTTTGAAAATCAAACCATCAATTTCAACTCCACCACACCTTAAAAAAGTGTGTAAAATTATTTAATATACATTAAAAGTTAGATACATAATTAAGAGCAGAAGTTAGAGTAAATGAGATAAGTAACTCGCTCGAGAAATTCAAGAAATAGCCTTCTTTCATACGGTATTATTTGATGTCATAATTTTTAATTACTTCTATTACTTTTTCAGTAGTAATAATTACAACAGCAGCAGCCTGTATGCTTACCTGTTGTACCGTGCCTGTTTGTATTGTATTATGTAGCAGAGGTAAGCTATTTGCAATTTTTACGAAGTGTTTTTCTGCAGGCGTTTCTATTTGTATATCTATTGTATATTAACTATAAATTATAATTAAAATAAAAACTCCAAATAATACATGGAATTTAGGTCGCTGTCTGCTGGTAGAGTACCCAAAAAGCTGGCGACATTACCTCTTTGAATCGCAAAACTAATGCGTTGCCTGAGATTATTATTGTTGTATATAAAATATTTACCTTGTATGATCATACAACTTGTAGTTATTCGCATTCATGCATGTAACTTTATCCACTAAAGTTTGTTTCGCATTTTTATGAGTTTCAACGTCTATTCTAAGTTTCTTTATGATTGATGGTGAAGATAACCCATCAAAATCTCTTGCGAAAACATTTAATTGGATTAGTGAGTCGAGGAAAGATATCCAATTATCAGTCCATTTGACGCTTGCACTATTTCTACTAGTAGTTGAAGAAACAATAGACTCGAACTCATCCCTAGAAAACATATTACATAAATTTAAAAACTGTGAAAATGCTTCGTAGCAACAAATAGTATTATTAAAAAGATAACTTATTCCAGGGTGTTAAACAATAATTTAATATAACTCAAATACGAGCAGAATATTATATGATACTAAGTTCAGTATAATAGAGCGATAATCAAGAAACATCTACTCGTAGCATAGAATGAAACAATTTGAATGGCAATTTTGGCGCGGTGTAACTAAATATTAAAAAATGATATTAATCTTTACTTCATTAAAAAATATGTACAAAAGATGCTTATATTAAAACTAGGGCTAACTACAAGGGTAAAAGTTTGGAACTGTTGGTTTCGGAACTAGACCTAAAGAACCTATTATAGTGTAACCGTGTTCAAAAATATAAAGTGTGTAGCACTTAAAGAAAAATAATATACGAAATAAAGAGTCTGTATTTTTGGTAACAACGTGATTTCTTCAAATCGATGCCACAATGTCAATGATGACGTCATCGCAAAATGTCTTTTTCAACTCCCAAGTAGAGAATGATGCCATTTGATAACAAATCCATACGGTTATATAGCGTTGTTGAACTTAACAACAACTAAATTAACATTTTTTAAAATTTTTTTTTTATACTTTAAGGCTAGCGTTTGACCATTATCTCACCTGTTGGTAAGTGATGATGCGGTCAAAGATTGTAAGCACGCTAGGCCTAGAATGGGAACTGGCTCTCAAGGATAGCTTCCGGAACACATTAGATGTTTGGTGACAGATTTTCTAACTTGAGGGTGGTAGCTGGCCAGGAGGACACTAATTAGTGTCCTACCACCATGCGGGGGTTGTTGGTTTTTTAACGATGTTTTCCTTCACCGAAGGGCCACTGTGAGAAGCGCACATAAATTTTTCGATAGAAAAATCCATTGGTGCACGGCGGTTTGAACTCGGTACCACGGCATCAAAGCCGACCGTTCTCCCGATTACGCCACCGGGCCTTGATTTATATGGTGGTATGGTTAATATGGTGCGTTAATAAAGTGTGTTAAGTACCTATGTATTCATCATCCTCGATACAACCATCGGTTACCAACACACAAGATAGTGGTCAAACGCTAGCTACATAGTTATTTTGATTTGATTATAAAAACATACTGACCTATATCCATATCCTTTCAGACTTAACATGGTGTATATATCTTTAGCGCTCAGGAAAACATTATGATCCGTACTTTCATGTTGAAGATTACGTTCAATTCTGTTTGATGCTTTCGTTTCAGTAAGATATCCGACTATCACTGGACATTCATTACAACTTATCTGAAATATAAGATAAATGCACTTAGCTATAAAATGTAACTTGATATTATTTCACGTTAGTACTTATGCATCACACCCATAGGTTTCGTTTTTGAATTTTGCGTCGACTGTTTTTTTCAAATTAGTTTTTAAATAATGCACAGGAAACAGAAGCAGCTTTGACAGTACATGTGACAGTACTCGGAAAATTTATGATTTTATACTCATATACACACAATTTATCAGTTCGTATGTTATAAAAGTCAAAGTCCGGACTAACTTTCGGCTTTTATATTGAGACTAGAGCCTAGCTAGCATCAAAAAAGCTTGGTATTTTGGCTAAGGTGAGACATTACTTAACACCGGGATATTTGTTAAATCTTTAACAAGCACAAGTTCGATCGTGCATGGAGTACTGTTCTCACCTTTGAGATGGTTCTGTTAAATATCAGCTGGAGACACTGGAAGCCATTGAGAGGAGAGCCAAGAAACTTATAGGTGACGACTTACTAGTAAGCAAGAGACTACAGAGTCTCGCGCATAGCCGCAAGGTCGCTTGTTTATCGGTTTTCTATCGGTTACATTTTTAGAGTGTTCTATGGAACTGCATAATATGATTCCACCTTCCCCATTTTATTATCGGACATCCAGAGACACTAAAAAGCGGCACCGATTTCTGGTGGATATACCATCTACCCGAACACAGCGATTGGCATCTTTGTTCATCATACGAACCACCAGGGAATGGAATGCCTTGCCTGAGTCTGTGTTTCCAGCTAAGAGTGAATATGTATCTTCTGGGTAAGCGCGCTCCATCATAGACCACATCATCACTTAACATCAGGTGAGATAGTGGTCAAGTGCTACCCAGTTTGATGTAAAAAAAAAATTACTGACTGACTCGTTGTAACGTTGTAACGTATGTAAACGTACAGTCCAAACCACAGACCTAGACACACTAGATAACAATTATGGGACTATCCCATAACAACGTTATTCGTAGAGCCCTTGCCACCGTGACCTGCCGGACATATTAGAACCAAACGGCATATCACGTGATGATGGCAAGAGGCCCTACGGTATGATGTTAGTTTCCCGGCGTCCAAGAGGCGTCCCACATATGCAGGAATCGCCACAACACTCTCGATATATATGTGCTTAGACTTTAACGTCTTGGATTAACAGCAAATGTATGTCAGCAATAAACAGTAAACACTCGTTGGTTATATAATTGAAATAGTTTAAAAACTAAAACAACCGACTTCAATGCCCCGCGAGTCAATTTCAGTAGCAAGTGTGAGACGTTTATCGTCAAATCTCTGGAGATACTTATCAGATCTCGATGATATTACAACGGGATTACCTTGAAAATGTACCCTACTGATTACAAAAATAATCATTTATAAAGGTTCCCAATTGACGAAATAATCGCGTAACATACACACAAAAAAAAAAGAAAAAAAAACATACAGATGAATTGTGAACCTCCTTCCTTTTGGAAGTCGGTTGAAAATGAAACCGAAGTAACATAATCATATCATGCTATTGAAAATTGTAATACTAACCTCAAATTTATGATTTCCCTTGAACATCATGATCTGAAGGCTCACAGGCTGTTCCGGTTTGATAATTATTTCTCCATTGAACTGGACATTTTTGAAAACAACAGATAATTCCTTGTAGTTAACGCCTTTGTACATGGCGAACGTTTCCCATGCGAGAACCAGCAATGCTGATTCAGGGAAAATGCAGTTACCTTTATAAAATAAAAAGTATTAGCCATAAAAATATTAGGATACAAGACATTAGATACTGAGATAATTGGTTTAACAAATGCAATCCACTAATTTCGTCGTAAGGATACTTCGCACCGTGGCTTAATTGGCAAAGCACCGGAACATGTTATTCCGGAGGTTGTGGGTTCAAGTCCCGTCGGTACGATGAAATTTTGGATTGTGTTTAACAATTTACAAAAATATCAAGTGTGAAACACTTCAAAGAAACATAATATAGGATACAAGACCTTTTTATATATGTGGAATATTTCAGGGCGCTTGAGTCGTGGTCATGAGTCTAATTGATGCAGTGTATTATTATGTAATGCTACAAAAAATTATCTCACCATCTCTAGCATGTCCTTTAAAATATCTGTATTCATCATCGTGAATGGACATCACAAACTGCCGAAGAGGTGCAATCACTACCTTTTTCAAATTGAATATTGCTTCCGGCCTAAAAACATAAAATGAATATAATGCCAAAGAATATAAATATTATTATTTTAATAAAAATTTATGGTGTCATACGACATACATAAAATTAGTGTAATTAATACAATGTGTATATCGAAAACAATATAAAAGGACCTCTATTTACTTCGAAGTGAAATTGAATCCAGACTAATATTTAAAAATTATGGATGTTAGAATTTCTAGACAATCTTTTTGGAGGGTGTTTTTCTCAATAAAAGTCAAACATAAACTTCGTTTCAGATAATCTAAATATAATATTAGAATTTTTTTCATTAATTTCACTTACCAGTCTTCACTGTGCTCCCACTCTACTAACTGAGAAAGTAACGGAGTCCCAGTAGACACAGGATATTGTATTGTTGGGTATAAGGCATCGATTTCAGGATTCAAACCATTTTGGTATAACCTAAAATATGAATACGTTGTAATTAAAAGTTTTAAGTGATCAGTTGATGACATCTACCTGAAGGCATCTAGATTAAAAATAGTTTTTCTATTTCATTATTTAATTAAAGAAGACGGGACGGATATTCATCATTGTCGTACGTATTTTCTGTCTCGCTTGCGCCCAACATATTATAATATATCGAAATGGTGTGACTTGAAAATTAACGTACTTTCCAATAGCTTCCAAAAAGTATTTCACTGGGTCTGATACTCCACGTTTTGTCAGCGGTATGTGGAGGCAATCTGGCATCGCTCTCTTCAAAATTGCTTGCAACAAGCCATGGGGAGCGATTTCAATTACCAGTGCATTTGATGGAATCAGTTTTGATGTTTCTTCAAATAAGACACTGTTCTGTAATAAATAAAAATATATATATTATGTTTTTGACCTGGGATTTACTACGTTAAATATGAATCCTAGACTGTATTAAGACAGTATCTTAAACAGGATGAATTTATTTTTATGCATACTACAAAACTGCACATTCTTTATTTACCATTGTCATAAGTTTAAATAATTGTTAATTCAAAGCACAGACCTAGGATTCACTACTGCTTTAACGTAGTGAATTAAAGAGAGAAATGTAATTTAAAAAGGCTCTTCATGCGTGAAAAATGTTTGAAATTAAAATGTGATCAAAGATACAAGTGACTAATTTTGATAAGAATGTTAATTTGTTCCGACAGGGACAATCCACATACTGAGTGAAACCGTATACATTTTTATTAGTGGTTTGAATTCACAAACGCGCAATTATTTCAATTTCAACCTGATGACAAAGATAATGACAGTCACGCAATGCATGTTCGTGATCTGTAACAAATAATTATAATATCCAACCTACCTATAAAATAATTTAAGGTACAGCCACACCGCGGCATCTTGCGACCTGCGGGTGCGATCTCAGTTCGTTTCTATTGTTTTCTTATCGCGTTTGGTGGTGTGAACCAGACGGTATAAATACTACTGCGCTATTTGATCGGCGCCTAGATCGCGCACGCAGGAAGCTGCGGTGTGACCGTACATTTATTTATTCGTATAATCTAATGGGCCTGGTCAGAAATAAATTAAGCAATATCAGAAGATATAGTTGTATCTAAATAATTTTCAAAGGTTTTACATATTATATCTTACCAGTAAGTTGTTCGTATGGTATTCAGCTGACGAATACTTGGCTAAAGGCTGGTCCCACTTATCTTGAGGTACGGAAGTCGAGACCCACTTTTCACTGCGAATCTTAGGATCCCTAATGACTTCGCTGAGATACTTTAAAAGACCGGGACCTGTATCAAATAAGTTTAGACGTGGTCAGAATCACAATGGATAAAAACTTTGTAATAGGCGTGACGAAAGATTTTGAAATCATCTTCCGTAATGTGGGAACACTTAATTTACTATTAACGAAAAAACCTTTATTTTGGTAATTTACTGAAGCTTAACGAAGTTTAAGGCAATTTTTCTAATATTTTTTTCAATAGTGCGCGAAAACAGCTCATGTGTAATGGCGTCGGCTGTGACGTCACGCATAGGTTAATGGCATACTTAACGTAGTAACTATTACATAATTTGTGATAATGAATACATATGGGTTTTCCAAAATTTAATAACATTTTCAAGAAAACCTCATAAGAGGACCTAGGCGTGACTTCATGCGCTGTGATTTGTGTTTTAATCAAAATGGCTGATTATTTTATTGAAAATCTTAATAATCTCAATTTTTTATATAAAACTAAACTAGTGATTTAAATTGTTTTAATATTTATTTTCCCTTAAAATCATCAAATCTTCGATTTTTTGATACTGTCGTCATGCCTATTTGGGTACAGCAAGAATAGATTGACTACGATTGCAACTATATCAAAGTGAAACATGCATGCAAGTATGAAATTATTGCATTCTATGCTAGAACCTACCTACCATAGCATACCTGATGTGGATCATTTTAGTGCGATCAGGTTTTATTTAATTTTTTTATAATTTTAAATCGATATTTTAATTAATTCGACTTATAGAATTAAATTCGGGAATTTAACGTGACTTACGCGATGTTGATTTAGCGATTGACATATATTTCAGCCTCATCCGGAGGCCTTCTTCAGTAAGTTCTAAATTATTTCGTTTCAAAAGCATCAAGATTAAAACTTGGCAAACACTTTTCAACAAAATGTTTGTTCTACTGTCTTAATCTATGGCCGCAATGAATTGATTATTATATTTGGCACCTTTTTTTTTTACTCAGTGCTGGATATTAAAGCTTTATATTGTATAATATGAAACTTATGGCGAAAATTCATGTAGATGTTTTACGTGTTTTTTATCATCATTTTCATATAAACCTGTCTAATTGCTGGACAAAATGTATTATTATTGTCTGATTGTTACTACTATTCAACAAATTAACATTCAATATTTTTAGGGTTGATAAAATACAACGTTTTTGAAGCATTTTTCTAATTTTTTTTTATTTACCAGTATAAGGTAAAATTATTCTTACTCGTTTATAGGGGTGAACTGAAGTGGAACGAGACACTGGACAACCTTTGCCTTTAGTAAAATACACAAAACGCAACTATTTTACCTGTTGTCAGAAATATTTTTGGCTCAAAAGATACTCGGTAGAATATTCTAAAGCCCAAACCTTTATATGCCTAAAAATCATTAACATTACCAGCTTCTGCGATATATCTTGAATGGAACGCAATATTGGAGCAAGGAACTTCTTTAGCGAATATGCCTTTGCTAGTCAGTTCTGTGACGAACTTTTTCATAATATCCGCTGGTCCTGATATAGTAGCAGAATCGGGGCTGTTGTGACATGCCACTTCTACTTCGGGAGGGCATAGTGGAAGAACCTGCAAAGTTTTTACTAAATAATTGTAGATATAAGTTGATGGTATAGCTTAATCTATCAAAATGGATTAATAGAAATTCTGTTCTTTTTTTACTATAAAAGACATAAAATATACTTTTTTCATGGAAATTAAAAAATTGATTTCAGAGTTGAGTAAACTAAATATATGAAAAGAAGTAGTCTCTGTCTACCCTAACGAGCAAAAGGCTTGATGGTATGTATGTTTGTATGTACTATATTTGTAGTTAAAAACATTGATAATATTATTAAAAACAGTTAAATTAAATAGTAATGTTAAGTGTAAAACGGCCCTACTAATATTCAAAATTAAGTTGGTATTTTTAGCTAATGGGTGCTTCTTCATTTGCAGACATGACACCGGCATCAACATCAGTGAAGGCATGTCGGCCCATAAAAGCCACCTAATGCTTGTAAAAAAAATGAACAATTAAATAGATACCGTCAACCAGAGTAATATTTATTACTTACGTCATTGTATCCCAACCCAACCGCAGCCATAGACCCTCGGATAAAAGGTGTCTGCACCGATACTAGACCTCGGCAGTAGGCGGCGAGGACCATCTCCTCAGCAGTGAAACATCCGTCCGCATAGGCACAACCTAACTCTCCTACACTATGACCTAAAACAAGCAATTATATTTGAACTATTTTTTTTTTTTTTTTTTTTTTTATACGTTATAGGCTAGCGTTTGGCCACTATCTCACCTGTTGGTAAGTGATGATGCGGTCGAAGATGGTAAGCACGCTAGGCCTAGAATGGGAACTGGCTCTCAAGGATAGCTGCCGGAACACATTAGATGTTTGGTGACAGATTTTCTAACTTGAGGGTGGTAGCTGGCCAGGCGGACACTGGATAGTGTCCTACCACCATGCGGGGGTTTTGTTGGTTTCTTAACGATGTTTTTCCTTCACCGGAGGACCACTGTGAGAAGCGCACATAAATTTTTCGATAGAAAAATCCATTGGTGCACGGCGGTTTGAACTCGGTACCACGGCATCAAAGCCGAACGTTCTCCCGATTACGCCACCGGGCCCTCACGTTCTCCCGATTACGCCACCGGGCCCTCAACTTCTTGTTCATTACACAAATATTATAAATGCGAAAGTTTGAAAGTATAACGTAGTATAATAATGTATAAATTATAAGTAGAATGTAAAGAGTCTAAGGACTCCAGTAAAGCAGTGAGGAAAGTACATGTGTGTAAACATTCAATAGGATATTGCCACACTACGTGATTTGAGAGCATGATGAAATTCTATTGGTTGTTTATATACACCTCTATTCAGTTCAATTTTAAGCAGGTCTATCATATTTGTCCAAAAGTGGAAGACGGCCATAAGACAATGCGGCGGACTACCAGTGCCCGTTCAAACCACATAGCACAAAATCTTTCAAACTAACAGGTAATGTATTATATATATACAATTTGTTTTTATGAAATCTTACAGCAATGTGGGTAATGTAATTGGTGGTACTTATAGTTTGCAGAATCTAGCCAGAAAAATTCTTTATTAGTCTGTAATGAAACTTACTCGTACACAGCAGCTGTGGTATTTTCTAACACCAATATGATCACCAGAAGTTCAAGAGGCTGTATAAATGATAAGCAATATCTGCCAATATTGAACTCTATTAATCTTAACATTAATTAAGTAAGTTTTCTCTCTTCAATAAATTCAATATTGTACCTTTATATGAAAAAAAATTAAATGATCTAGAAAATCTCTTACCAATGATATTATCTGGGACTATTCCTATCGCCTTCAAGATATCAGTAAGACCGATCTGGACTGCAGCAATTCCAACAAAAGAGTGAAGAATATTATCGTAGACTGTCTTGTCAGGGTCTGTCAGGATGCGAACAATGTCAATTCCTCTGGGTTCTAAGACTTTATGACATCTGAAGATAGAAATGTTATTAATTAAGTTTATTTTACTCCAGTTTTTAAGGGTTCCGTACCTCAATTAGAAAAAAGACCTTTTTATGATAAAATTGCTGTTTGTTTGTCCTGTTTTTCTGTCTGTATGTCCGCCTGTCAATATACTTTTTTTAAGGAACGCGCAAAGGAATAGAGTTGAAATTTAAATAAAATACTTGGATCTACGGTCTCTTTTAGTTGTAAAAAAATCAACTTGTAAGTCAACGCTATTAAAAAATATTGGGTGGTGATGAGATATTGTTGATTTCATGATTTTTCGTATCATATACAGCAGCAAAAACGGCAAAATTAATTGTAATATATTTAGTACTGAATAAGTTGAAACTCTTGCTAAATTAAACTTTTAACCAATAGTATATCTTTTCCTATCTATTCCATTTTACATATATAGTGTGAAACATGGAAAAGATTTTCTATCGCATAGTCAGTTAACATCAGCTGAGATCAAACACTTGCCTATTTGCTATAATAATGGTCTGTAGGTAAGGGTACTTTTAGTTAGGCAGAAAGAAACAGAAACATTGAAATCCATTCCACTGTAATCAGAAATTGTATAATACTGAGGATGGAGACTATTCTTTCAAATAAATAATGTTTAAATAAATAATTGAATGAAAGAAAAAAAAAATCATACTTCTGAATAGCAGCAGAAAATATAGGAATCTTCATTAACTCGACGCCCATGGTGGCCCATTGAGATCCCATTCCACTATACACGAACCAAACAGGTCGGGTGTTTCCTGGATAGTATCCAGAATTTTGTCCTAAGCAGATAGTTTCGTTTTTCTCGTTGGTATCTAAAATAAAAAAGAAACTGTAATTTAATTTACAGTAAGTGATAGTAATAGTAAAGTGGACTTTGACCAGTTTTATGACTACCTACCTACTTTGCTAGAGTGAATGTCATTTACAACATTTAAATGAATTAAGTAGGTAATTCTTCTTGTGTGAGACCGATGAAACAAAATACAACTTTTAAATTTGTTTTCACTTATTCCCAAGTTTAAAAAAATACTTCGTACTCACCGAGGATACTGTATCCTCTACTCATGTGTCCAGGGATCTCATGTTTGTGTATGTTATGGAGTAGGCCAATCTGTTCAGGGTCGATGGCCCTCTGTTTTAAGGTGTTCAGAATCTTATCCACGCAGTTGTCTTGTCTTCCAGACAGGAGAACTAGACGTGGTATGCTAGTCTTGTACCGGTCAATCTCCTAAAGAATAATAAGCATTATAATCTGTCTAACATTATATGTCCCCACTACTATTGAAATGTGAAAGTCAAGTGGTCAAGCGATTCTAGACAAGCACAATTACAACTTGGACCGCAACATAAATTTGACGTTAGGCGACACATAATATTTGACAAAATTGAGCAGCATATTGCACCTTTTATGTCATGGTTGACATTTTGATTATGACGAAACAGTCCCGTTAGTTACTACATTGATACAGATAGTTTTGCCACCATTGTTTTTTACTACTAGATAGCTGTGAAACTGCATCTTTCTTTATGCACCGGAAGCCGACGTTTAAAATAAACCATTTGTAACGTTGCAGATAATGCAACATCAATATTTTCGCCAATTGTTAACTGATTAAAAAAATTTTTTTTTTTTTGTTCGAAAGGGTAAAGTAATCCCATAGTAATTTCTAATAAAATCTGATAAGTATCACCAGAGATATGATGATAAGCGTCTCAAGCTTACTACTAGAACTGACTTTTGACTTTACTTTTGAACTATCTTAATTATTTGCTTACCTTTTGCTTGTAGTGTCCTTTTAACAGTACATGGATGTTAGCACCGCTGTAAGAAAATGAGTTGAGAGCTGCAAATCCTCTTTTGAAGTCAACGTTGTCAGTAATAACCTGAAGCTTTCCATCGTTTACTCCTGGTACATCCAGGGGATCTTCGTAGTGAAGGTTACCCGGAAGCTTGCCGTTTTCGTAGGCTAGACAAACCTATAAATTTTAAATGTTGTATTAATAACTTGCTCACTGAAATATTTGATTATTAAAGTTATCGTGAAAGTTACACATATTAAAGTTTGTAACGGTTATTCTCACGTATAAATTTTATTTACCGGAAAATTAACTCCGTCCAGTTCGCGATGCTAGGGCCTCGGCACGTAACTGCCTGGCTTGTAGGCGAAACTCCCAGATGATGATCTTCAAGAATGTTCGAAACTGGTCGGAGTTAATTTTCCGGTAAATAAAATTTATACGTGATAATAGCCGTTACAAACTTTAACACTGAAATATGTTCAATTTTACTTGTTTTTTGGAGTAAACCCTATGGAGTGAATTTTTTTATAGTTACCTTTGTTATTCCACAAATCCCTGAAGCAGGCTCACTTGATCCCATGTTAGATTTCACACAGCCAATTTTGACCGGTTTATTTTGGGCAAAGATTTTTCCAATAGCTCTCAGCTCGTTGGTGTCAGCTTCCGGCAAAGCTAAGAAATAACAAAATCACCCACATTAGTTCAAACAAACAAAAAATTTAGTACAAGCTAGGCGATGGACTGGGTAATGTAAAAATTTGCCTAAACTCTGAATTACCAGAATATTTATGCCAGAACTTTACTCTGTGATAATTATTAAAATCTTACACTCATGCAGTTAAAGATGTCCTAAATTAGTATGTCCAGCTCAGTGGGCAAGTTTTAGGGTGATCATGAAATAGTAGTGGTATAGTCTACTTCAATATCTTTTAACTAACCTGCACCATTCGCTTCAATATACTCCACCTGCTCAGGTGAAACATCAATTTCTGAGTAGAAGGCTTTAAAGAAATCCTCTAATTCTTTAGGATCTCTAATAGCCAAAAATTGTTTATTTTCAGTACTGTAGTTTGACTTAGCATGGTACACTTCTGAGTATATCCTGGAAGAGTAAAATAATGAACAATAAACCTACATTATCTAAAACTCGATTTTATTTTTGTTTTTTATGTTACGTAGGTCACACTATAAGTTTTGCGTAACTTAAAAAAACAACATGTTATAACCAAAATATTATGTTTATTGCTTTTTGAAATACTCTTCTTTACATTTTAAACATTTTTTCATGCGATCGAACCATTTTTTAAAACAGGAGGACCACAGATCTGAAGGCATGTTTTCTACGTGCTGATTGAACGCTATCACTGCCTCTTCGGAGTTGGTAAAAGTGAAACCTCTCATCAAATCTTTGATTTTGGAGAAAATACAGAAATCACAGGTTACTTCTGTAGTATTTCAGAATCTAAGAAGAAATGTATATATGTTTTATGAATATCTGATGAGCTTGCATTTGACCTCTATCTCGCCGGGTGGTAAGCAATGATGTGGTTGAGGATGAAAAACACGCTAGGTCTAGAACAGTCTGACTATCAAGGGCTGTTCTGCCAAAACACCGTAAGGTAACATTGTAAGGCCTTGATGGTAGCAAGAAACTTTTTTATAGCAAGTCTGGCGGAAAATCTATATAGTGCTCCTACCATCTGTGGACAAATTCCATTGCCAGAATTTGAACCGGTGACCTCCCTATTAGAAATCATGGTTTCTCCATTACGCTAATGTGCCGTCTAAAATATAAACTCATCATCTTTTATAATTTAATCAGACAGTAATCAAGTACGTGTCTCTCGGCAATGAAAAAAGTTACCTTTTGGCATCTTTAGCCTTCTGCAAGAACAAAACGCTCATGGTATCAGATCGTACGTAGCCGTCGCTGTTTTTATCGAAGCACCTGGTCTTACCATCGAGACTTATGAATCCTAATCTGTAAAAAATGTGATGTTGAGAAGAAATTAATTGTGATGTTAAAATGTGTGAAAATTAAATTAATTTTAATGGTGTTAAGTTTCATGGTATGTTTAAGAAGCAATCGATATATTTTGCCGTTTTTATATTTAGTTTAGCTGTTTAACAAAACAGTTTTGTTTTTTTTTTTACGGTGGGTGAACAAGGTATTACGGCTTGATTAAAGTGTGGAAAAACTCTGGCAAGTCAGCAGAAAAAAATCTTGTAATTTATGTGACAAATTCAAAGGTTTGCTATCTAGAATATAATGGGCTATTCGAAGCTAACGAGGGTTTGTATTTTGTGTTTAGTATTCAAATAATTTTAAGAGCCGGTTAAACTGGCTCTTAAAACCATAATCAACAAAATTTACTTGGCATTTATACATTCCAAAATTAACGCATTGTAATTAACGCTTCAATACGATACGACAAATATCTTTCTCAAGCAATTATCAACTGCCATCAATAATTATTCAAGGACTTACCTCCTAAAATTCAGCGAAACATTTGGATGCGTGCACAAGTTGCAGCCGCCAACAATCGCAGCATCGCATTGTCCGGTGCTGATAGCTCTATAAGCGTGTTCCAAACATCCTGTAGAACTGGCACAGGCAATATCCAAGGCGTAAGAAGGACCCTTTCCGTCGATCCAGTAGGATATACGGTTAGCGTACATAGACTTGTTGCATCTGAGAAAGAGAGTAATAAAGTTTTATTTTATATTATAACTCACAGATAGTATAGAAGGGATGGTACCTAAGACTTAACCAACTAAGCCACCAATTTGTCTTTCGGTTTAAAATGTGAAATATCTATTGAATTTAAGAGGCATGCAGGACTTAAAATCTAGACGTATCAGGTTAATGTTGTCATGGAATGACGGATATTCAGATTATCAAATATGCTTATTTTATTTGGCGTGCATCGTAAAGTCTGCATTTTATGCAAACTTTATCGTTCTTTTCGGGCAAGCATCTATCTAGTTCGTACTGTGACAATCATCATCATCATTATCAGCCAATTTCCGTCCACTGCTAAACGTAGGCTTCTCCCATGGCACGCCACTGAGATCGACTAATATATATTTATATACTTACTGTGACACTGTTTTTTTAATAATAATTAATATGTGCGCATTATTATTATGCCAAATATGCTTTTTAAAAATGTCTTTGTTCAAAAATCCTGTTGTACATAAATAAGCATATGCCTTATTTTAATCTTGTATGTTGTTTTATTAATGCTACTTTCCTTTTACATCCCTAACTTGCATTTCACAGGCGGAGCAATTCATAAATATTCAAGGGTCGTATAGTGTTCCGTTAAATGCATGTCCACATCAATATTTTAACCCTTCATTCAGGTCGCATCAATGTTTTAAAGTTGAGGTGTGACGAGTTTTGTCCGGTTTTAGTTCGGAATCAATGATTAAAAAAGTGATATCAAAATGTGGTTGAAATGAAGTAATTATTGTTTTTAATTTATTATTGAAATTACCAGAATCTCATTGATTAGGCACTTTCAATAATTTTAATGAACACCCATATGTATACAGAGAATAATAATATACAGTGATTTAAGAGTACTCGTATCTCGAACAAACTGTCTAGATCGTCTTAAGGCCAGAAAGTGTACATTGTCATTAATTATAATATTATTTTTACCCAACATCAATGTCAGAATAATACAATACAATACAATACAAATACTCTTTATTGACACCAATTTAGAAAATACATACTGAATAGGACTTAACTAACTAATACTAGGTACAATGGGCGGTCTTATCGCTAAAAGCGATTTCTTCCAGACAACCTTTGGATGGACATAACATTATAGATAGAACAAGGACGGTGGTGTGTATTTTAAACATTTTACTTAGAATGATTATATTTATAGACTACATAAAAACGTTACATATAATAATATTATATACGAATACATATGCACATCATTAACTTACATATACATAATCAATACACTTATATACATACATAATATATTTGTTGCGAAATGATAGGAAAAGTTATCTGACAGAAGAGAGATAGAATTTGCGAACTTGTTCTTTGAATAATATGTACGTTGTAAGTTTTTGGTATGGTTCTGTGAGTAATTTCAATGCATAAATTCATGATTTTAGTGAAACATAATTAAACACTGATGGTGACTTGCAATTTCCGCAGTTAAGCCATCATAACTTCTTTATTTTCACAATCAATAGGAATTAAACAAACTCAGTAATTTACTTAAATAATCATAGTAAAAATACACTATCAAAATGTCTTTCTGTCTCTACTACTTTGTTGAGATTATGCTTACAAACAGACAACAATAAAAAAAATAATAAAGTTGTAATAGTCTCCGTACATAGTTTACATTATTGTTTTCAAGTAACTTACTCAGTATATAGGAGTTCGGCCGGCGACAGCGTCGTAACTGTACGCGTTTTTTAAATCGCTCAGCTATTTTAAAGTGTTACCAAGTTATTAGTGGAAGTGCAGATAGAATAGTTACACCTATTGAAAGCTAGAAATACAGTGCATAAGGTACGATACAAACGTGTAATAACATAGAACTTAAAAGCATAATAACCAAAAACAATTATCATCAACAATACGGTTACGGTTACATGTTTGGAGCTCGCGAACACGACATACTCCTAGTGATCAGTTGTCCTGCTCGCACGCCCACTCGTCGTGCATCTCGCCGCACCGTCCGCACGCGCATCGTGCGTCTTGTTAGAACCGGTCGCTCGATACAATACAACTTACCTACAGGCGCCTAGCCTAGTCGCACCACAATGGAAGATAAGAATTGTGCGGCTTGTAAACAAGATATTACAACTACAAGAATTTCAAAATGTACACTGTACAAGTCTCCGTATCACCTGATTTGCGTAAATGCGGCGACTACCAATCCGACTAAATTGACTGAATGGCAGTGTCCATTGTGCAAGGCGAACACACCTAAAAACAGTAACTGTAATAGCCCAGTGCACACGATCTCTCGTTCAGTAGCCTCGGATTTTAATCCGATCACACGTGGTCAAAAGAGAATGGCGCTTGGCTCCCCCGCACGTGACTGCGATATTGAGGATTCAGCATCAGCATCGGATCCAGTAGCGGCAGAGCTTCGGTGCCTTCGTCTGGACATAGCAGATATCTAAGATAGCCTGAAATTTCTTACTGACGGCTTCTCCAAATTTAACGTGAGGCTAGATGACTTCGACACAAGAATACACCACATTGAAGACAAGCTTCCCATTATCTCATCTATGCAAGACAAAATATTCAAATTAGAGTATCGCCTAAACCAACAAGCGCAAGCCGCACTCAAAACTGAATTTGAGATTATTGGTGTTGGTGAAATCTCCAATGAAAACCTCGAGCATATTGCGATGATAACGGCAACGAAAGTGGGGGTCAACCTCGCCGAGAGCGATATTGACTGGGCAACGCGCGCTGGGCCTAAAAATGGAAAGAACAATGGAAAAGATTCCACCTTTCCGCGACCCATCATTGTGAGGGTAACCAGAAAGTTGAAGCGTGACGAAGTATTAAAAGCTGCGAAACTTAGACGTCACCATATCATTACTTTCTCTGATCTGGATCTACTTGGTCCGACTAGAAACATCTACATTAACGAGCACCTCACAAAGGCTAATAGATTGTTATTTCGTGACGCCAGAATACGGGCAAAAGAACATGGCTACCGGTTCTGCTGGCTTAGTAACGGAAGAGTTCACCTGCGAAGAGACGAAGGCAAACAAGCAATCCCCGTCAAAAACAGAGAAGATCTCGATCGAATTCTCCCGCCGGGCTCAGGCCAGGGGGCCTTGGCCTCGGAGGGCCGAGCTGCCGCTGTTGCCGCATCTTCACAAAATACCCGCCCCCAAAATTGTAACTAAAATGACTAATATGTCCCTATACATAACATGTCTTGGTATTACCTGCCTAACCTACGAAATCCATGTAAAAACGAAGAAAATAATTGTAACTCACAGTTATTTTTACACTAGTTCTAAATCAAATATACAAATGAGTACACATAAACCTTACCAACAGACAATCACGCTCACCTATCAACTACCAATTCTACTTTACACTACCAGCGACTAAAAATACTTCTATTACTACCCACAATACCAAACAATGGTAATACAACTCTGTACGACCAACTTACTCGGTAACTCAAGTTGAAACTTATATCGATACGCCTCAGTAAATATGCAGCACTATTATCTTACCAGTCCACACACCTTTCTTTTAGATTACCTACATTTTTACAAATATGGCTAACTCAGAACTACTAAGAGACATCGAAGAAACTCTTAAAATAAAGTGCTGCGTTATTGACAAACCGAAGCTCTGTAAAATTCACATCACATCCTACAAATTTAAAGTTATGACACTAAACGTAAGAAGCCTTCAACATAATTTCCTACAGCTGTTAACGTTACTAAAACGCTTCGACTTCGACCTTGACGTTTTGGTTCTTACTGAGTGCTAGCTAAGTGAATACACAAATATACCTATTTTTACCGGGTTACAACGCCTACCACACTAAAACATACATAAACAAATGTGGTGGAGTGACAATTTACGTCAAAAACTGCTGGTCCTCGAGCATGCTGGAACCCGCCTTTGAAGACGCTAACTGTCTGGTGGTAACAGTAGAATCAGCACTCGCAATTATAGGTGTATATAGATCGCCCTCTGTTCACAATTTAGCAAAATTCCTTAACTCTCTAGAAACTCTTCTGGAAACGATGACTAACCGTTCATCTATATTACTAACCGGAGACATGAACATCAATCTGATGGAGCCCTCAGCTAATCCAGATATTGAGACCTACGAGAATATAATAGCAGAAAAAGGTCTACTGGCAGCAATAATTACGCCTACGAGAGGGAGCTCCTGTTTGGATCATGCTTTTATTAAAATCAAAGGTGAGGCCTTGGGAATTATCTGCAAATGTTCTCTTGCAGATCACGATGTAATTATCCTAGGTATGACTTTAGACAGAAAGAAAATCAATAATAATAATAGAATTAAACTTATAACGAATTACTCTGACGTAGCTTCATCATTAAAGAATACAGACTGGAGTCCAGTTTTAAATCTGTTGAAGTAAACGAAGCGGTTCTGAAATTTAGTGAACTAGTCACAATTTGCATGCAAAAACATACTCATAGACAGATAATTGGCCGATCTAAATTCATAATTAAACGTTGGATCACTCCTGGTTTAATACGTTGTATGAGACACCGTGACAGTCTACACCAACAAGTTAGAAGAGAACCCAACAATAAAAATCTTAAATTAACGTACAACCGCTATAAGAACTTCTGCAATAACTTACTGCCCAACTCAAGGCCGAACATGACAACTCACGACTTACAGAAAATCATAAGGATCCAAAAAAAAATGTGGCAATCAATAAAAGAGGTCTGTAATATCCCACGCCACTCGACAAAATAGGTACCACAGAGGAGATATTGGCTAAGTCACCCGATAATGCAAGTCTCTCCGCCAACTCTTTATATTTTGCTCCTACGGACGCTCAGGAAAATTATAAAATTATTAACGATCTCAAAACTGACAGTGCTCCAGGGAAAGATACAATAACGCCCCTTGTCCTAAAATGCGCAAAATATTATGTAACAGAGCCTATTGTGCATATATGCAACTTGAGTATGTCAACCGGGATATTCCCTGACTCTTGGAAGACTGCAGTTGTAGTCCCGATCCACAAAAAATCCACAACAATCTCTCTTCTCAACACAGTGTCTAAAATCTTAGAAAAGATAGTAAACAAACGATTAACAGACTTTTTAGATAAATATCACCTTTTATCAAATCGCCAATTTGGTTTTAGACGTGGCAAATCAACAGAAGATGCTGTTCAACTGTTAACCGAACAGTGTCATCACATCTGGACCGTGGACGTCGATGCATTGGTATATTCCTTGATCTTGCCAAGGCGTTCGACACAGTTTCTATACCAATATTATTGAGTAAACTAGAACGCTTTGGTATAAGAGGAAAAGCTCTCAGCTGGTTCTACACCTACCTAACAAACAGACACCAATGTGTCAGAATAGGTGACAACCTGAGCAAAGAATTGCATATAACTCATGGCGTACCGCAGGGTAGCACATTAGCTCCCTCGCGTTCACGGTCTATATGGATAACATCCTTAGGCTCAGACTACAAAGTTGTGACCTTATATGCTAGGCGGACTTTGAACATAATGAAAACGAATTTCATTCCATTCCACATCACTCGAGCAACCGGGCCGGCTCTCAGTCATATTCAGATCCACGAGGAGGCTTGCGCAAATCGTAATCCGACCCAACCGGATCACTGTAAATGCAATTGCATCGAAAGAGTCCAGCATACTAAATATCTAGGCGTCACGGTAGATCAAAACGTATCTTTTAAAAACCACATAATGCAATTGGCAAAAAGGGTCCGCAGGCTGATCTACGTAATGAAAATGTTAAGATCAGTTGCCTCTATAGATGTAAGGAAGCTGGTGTATGTGACAATGTGTCAATCTCTGATACAGTACTGTATTGGTGTCTGGGGAAGAGCGGCAAAAACACATATGATTGCTTTAGAACGTGTTCAAAGAGCTGTCTTAAAGGTCATGCTGGGCAAGCCTCGCCGCTATCCCACTGACGAGCTTTACAAAAACACCTCAGTTCTTAGGGTGCGGCAACAGTTCGTTATGCGAGCAGTGCTAAAAAGAGTATTTTACCTGACCCGACAAATAAATTCACAAAAGAGACACAAACCTGCTAGACAAATGCTTCCTAAATTAAAAACTGAATTTGCTAGACGCCTACCGGAATACGTTCATATATTCACATAATGCCGCATGCAGAGAGATAGAAATACGCAATTCAAATTACTGGGAAGCTAAAAGCAAAATAAAAAGATGGCTACAATCCCTCTCCTATACTGAAACAGAGAGACTTGTTAAAAGTATAGACTAACGAAGGACATGATTAGCTATGAAGACCGCTCGCAAATACACACTTACAAACAAATGAACAAGTGCGCCCACGCACAAACACACAGGCACACACACTAACACACACACAGAGAGAGAGAGAGAGAGAGAGAGAGAGAGAGAGAGAGAGACGCACACGTAGGCCCACACACAAGCACACTTACGTGTACCAATGAGAATTGATATTAATTGTAAATCTATCAATAACATTACATAAATGGGACCGATAAATCCATGATTTAAGTCACTTATATAATGTTAATATTATTTAAGCTCCAATAGTTCTAACGATAACTAACTGTTTAATGGTCTTAAACTGTATTAGTTAATTATAGCTGGATATCGATAGTCTTATTACGACTTAATCAATCAAATATAATGCATGCATTAATTTTTTATAATGAATGAATTATTTGTTGTTTATAAACACACAAAACTAAAATAATGGACAGTGTAGTAGGGTTAACCGAATAATTGTATTATCTCAATACTTTTTATTTACATAATTCTCTGATTTTTATAAAAAAGAAATAGAGATGTACAGTTCCTGCGCTCACCGTTCAAAAACAGAGTGATAGTACGTGCACCCAAAATACAGGCCTAGCCTAGTTTGGGGCTCGTAGCGATGATGGACTAGCCATTTAATTTGTACCTACTTATAATAATTATGATTTTCATGTCCAATCTGCAATGTACGATTTTGCATGTGTAAATAAAATAAAAATAAATAAAATAAAATATTGTTGTAAGTAGTAACGATGTATTTTGTATATTATAATGTAAATATAAAAATACCTCTGATATTACCACTGTTACGCTGAATTATATAAAAAGTCGAACAAAAAGAATTACTGTGACACCAAAGTAGCCGGATATTATGCCGACAATCACTTTCACATCTCTCCCATTCAAAATGTGATTCGATCACACAATACGATACATTCATGAATACAAAATGCGAATCGGTAAGGTTGGAAGCCGCGTGTTAAAATTCAGGATTATAACGGATAATAATCTTGACAAATGTTTCTCTTGCCTATTTATATAGTATACCTTTTATATTACATGGTTTACAAATATTGGAAAAAGCCAATCTATAAAACGGGTTAGGATGGATACGCTTTAATGGTTGCGCACTCATTGAATCGTGATTGACAAAGAACTGAAAATATGATTGTGAATTCTGTTTTCGTGATGTAAATAAAAAAAATATGGTTTTTAGGGTTCCGTAGTCCTGACAAGGAACCCTTATAGTTTCGTCATGTCCGTCTGTCTGTCTGTCTGTCTATCCGAGGTTTTTTCTAAGATACCGTTAATACTAGAAAGCTGTAATTTTGTGGGAGTATGTATATATATTACGCCGACAAAGTGCTGAAATAAAATTGTGAAAAATATTTTTTTTAGAGTAGCTCCCCTACATGATAAGTGGGGATGAATTTGTTTTTCATCGTCTACCCCATCGTGTGGGGTATCGTTGAATAATCATCATAATCATAATATTTATTCACGAAAGAAATTGATTAATTCTATTTGATTAATTACCTGAAAGAACGTTTTGAGTTCCTACATCAGTCACATTCTCTATCCCTACGATCTTCCGACACTCTTATCCTGAAAATTCCCTCCCATACTTCTGAGTACTACGGCAAGTCCTTTACCGTCCAAGCTGCACGACTATGGAATGCACTTCCCTTAGATGTACGCCAAGCTAAATCCCTCGCTAGCTTTAAAAATATGGTTAAAAATCATTATCTATCACATTTGTAGTACTTTTCCGTTGACTTATGTATATGCATGTATGTATATATTTATATATTGTGTATGTGTGTATAATTGTATGTATGTGTATTTGTATGTATGGAATATGAATATTTGTGTACGTATAAGTATGTTTGTATTTTGTATTGGTATGTAGTAGTATGTAAATGTATCTATATATTATTATGATGATTACATGAGTTTTGATTATTTTATTTATTCATTTATTAGCACTGTAGTTAGTATTATGTTACGCATTGTACCACCAGCAACTCCTTTTAAAAATTCTGTCCATCCAAAGGTTGTCTGGCAGAGATCGCTTTAAGCGATAAGACCGCCCATTGTATTACCTATAGTAATTTAAGTACGTTAATTTGCTGTCTGTTGTTTTTTGAAATGGTGTGCAATAAAGAATTTTTCTATTCTATTCTATTAATTCAGATACAATTAATTTGATTTGAATATTCTTGAAGTGAGTATTACAATATGATGTTAATTAGGAAATATTGTTATAAACAATATTCCGTTCAATATGATCGAATGATACGATTTATGATAAATTAATTAGTTTACGTTGTGTGTGTGTGTGTGTGCGTGCGTGCGTGCGTGCGTGCGTGCGTGCGTGCGTGCGTGCGTGCGTGCGTGCGTGCGTGCGTGCGTGCGTGCGTGCGTGCGTGCGTGCGTGCGTGCGTGCGTGCGTGCGTGCGTGCGTGCGTGCGTGCGTGCGTGCGTGCGTGCGTGCGTGCGTGCGTGCGTGCGTGCGTGCGTGCGTGCGTGCGTGCGTGCGTGCGTGCGTGCGTGCGTGCGTGCGTGCGTGCGTGCGTGCGTGCGTGCGTGCGTGCGTGCGTGCGTGCGTGCGTGCGTGCGTGCGTGCGTGCGTGCGTGCGTGCGTGCGTGCGTGCGTGCGTGCGTGCGTGCGTGCGTGCGTGCGTGCGTGCGTGCGTGCGTGCGTGCGTGCGTGCGTGCGTGCGTGCGTGCGTGCGTGCGTGCGTGCGTGCGTGCGTGTGTGTGTGTGTGTGTGTGTGTGTGCGCGCGCGTGCGTGCGTGCGTGTATGATGATATATGAAAATGTGGGCTAAAACTAAAACAGAGTAAAAATTTATGACACATTATTATTTATGAAATGGTAGAAAATCATCTGTTTGTTTATAGTCCAAAGTATACAACCACTTAGAAATTTTCTTTTTACTTATAAATCTGGTACACTTGTAAATATCAAGAATTTTATTTTATTTCGCATATGTGTAAGGTGCGACGAAGGAGTGAGATCTCCGTGCAAAGCATGTACGAAAAGAGGGGGTTATATGTTAGAATAGGTCTTTTAAAATGACCTATACCATTGGTTGAGGGTTGCTAATACCATTTTTCGGTTGAATACTCCATTTACGAAATATTAAACTTTAAAGTGCAAAATTTTGTTCTTGTAGGGCCCCCCCTCTAAAAGCTAAACTACTGGGTTGGAAAATCTGAAAAAATTCGTGTTATTAGCGCATTTCATGAACTTTAAAGAAAAATTATAGCGGTTGAGATAACTTTATTAGTTTAGCAGTAATAGTCGTTAAACTTGGGTGATGGATATATTTGTACCAAATACAAAATCCTTAGAATAAATCCTTTAAAGTGAAAAAGACGGAGTACCAAGTTGCTTGTTTGTAACGGGTAAAGACTTGCATTGAATAACAGGCTACAACGGAACCCTACTTACACTGCACGTGGCCCGACACGCACTTGGCCGGTTATTTTTAATTTCAAAACAGTTAAGAACCACGGAGAGCGTTATCTCTCCTCCGTGCTGAATCGTGATTGACAAAGGACTGAAAATATGATTGTGAATTTTTTTTTCGTGATATAAAATAATAAAAATATGTTTTTTTATACATTGATGATATGATAAAATCATCAATGTAATGTTTTGTTTTATCCGTGTTTTTTGTTGATTTATAAAAAACCGTACGACCAATTTTGTTAAAATGAAAATGGGCCCGGCCCACCTTGGCTTGGCTTTCCATTAAAAAGAAAATTATCAAAATCAGACTTATCTGTAAAAAGTTATGTGTGGTCACATAAAACACACACACATAAAAAAATAAAAATAAACACGCGTTGACTTGAGTTACGCCTACGTTTTTTTTCGTCGGTTAAAAATTAGCTCTTTCTTTAAGTTTTCCGTATGTTACATTACTTTCCATAATTTGTTCCTTATTAGCGACACTATCGAATGTTGTAATAATATAGGGTGTGTTTTTGTTTCAAAATCAACGGGTTCGATTCCTGGCTAGGCATATTGATTTTTCAAAAACATTTTTTTTAAATATCTTATAGGCTAGTGTTTAACCACTATCTCACCTGTTGGTAAGTGATGATGCGGTCGAAGATGGTAAGCACGCTAGGCCTAGAATGGGAAGTGGCTCTCAAGGCTAGCTGCCGCAACACATTAGATGTTTGGCGACAGATTTGCTAACTTGAGGGTGGTAGCTGGCTTAAAATCCACTGATGCAGTTTTAGTTTTCATCAAAATCGGACCCGAGACTCCATTGAGTATTTTTCGCTATTCCTCATAAAGTCCCCGTCACGAGAAGCTATAAATTATGTAAACAAACATCTTTTACTAAGTAAACATTTTATACTGCGAGATAATAATAAATTGACCATATTCAATCGACAAGAAATATAGACGGGTTATATGAAAGTAACAACCTATTTAATTTAGTCGGATCATATTTTAACGACGCAAAGCGCTATCGTTTGTGTTTCTTGGTACCGGACGCAGGGATTGTAAACTATCGGGACGCCATTTTGAAATAAACGCGTCATTCGAGTTTCGAATGCGTACGAGTTTTATTTTCACAAATTTATTTTTTTTGTTGGTCCAAATGTTGTGAACTCATGAACACTTGTTTACATAATTTATAGCTTCTCGTGACGGGGACTTTAGTTTTGGATTTGGCCATCCACGCCCCACTTCGAAAAATGTATCCTGTATATTGTATATTATACCATAAGGCATTAAACATACAAACGATTTCAATCTAGTGCCCTATATCACAAGCATGGATGGTATTTGCTTGAAATTCCGAGCCCCTCAATGTTCTAGATTCCTTCAAGATACCTTAAATTAAATATTTAGCTCTTGGATATGAAAACACGATGAAATAACTTATTTTCAACATTAAAAAATAATACGTACGTAAATTACTTTATCCAAACAACATTACGTAAAATTTATATATTTTCTTGAATTTAATTCCAATCTTTTTGTATTATTAATGTATACAAAGAAAAGAAATAAACACGAGAGCTAGAGAGAGCTAGAGAGTAATAAATTATAAGTAAAAAATATTTTTCAAAACAAGTCTTTATCTGGAATAAGCACTACCCATTTTTCAGGCTAGGTAATAACTATACTTCAGTGCCTCAAGCTTTTAAAAATATAGGTAAGTACCTACACGCCAAATACTTACTAGAATTTATGTTTACCATTTTAGTTTATTGTTCCAGATAAAAGCTTGTTTTTAAGAATATTTTTTCTTATAATTTATTTTTAACTTTTTAGTAGGTAGGTATAGATACCGACTACCTACCAACTACCTAAGTATTTAAGAGAATGCGAGAGGCATGATGTTGTAAAATATTCCACGGATATTTGATGTGATTATGGGTAAAGTGCTCTTTAAGGAAAATCAATCGACTCGGTGGGGCTATGTTGCTTTATAACAGAAATGTTATGGCCACCTTACAGCTTCATCATCAGCTGCTGGCTATAATTTAAGTGTAAAGTGCTCTTCAAGACGAATTATTTGAGCCCAAATTCACTGGGGTTACGTTATTTTATAACAGAGATGCCGTGGCCACCTTCCAGCTTCATCACTAGTCGCTAAATATCATCTAGGTGTAAAGTTCTCTTCAAGACCAATCAATCGAGCCCAAACTCGGTAGAGTTACGTTGATTTATCACAGAGATGCCGTGGCCACCTTCCAGCTTCATCATCAGACCCTGGACATCATCTAGACGTAAAGTTCTCTTCAAGACAAATCAATTGAGCCCAAACTCGGTGGTGTTATGTTGTTTTATCACAGAGATGCCGTGGCCACCTTCCAGCTTCATCATCAGACCCTGGATATCATCTAGGTAAAAAGTTCTCTTCAAGACAAATCAATCGATTCCAAACTCGGTAGGGTTATGTTGATTTATCACAGAGATGCCGTGGCCACCTTTCAGCTTAATCATCAGTCCTTGGATATCATCTAGGTAAAAAGTTATCTTCAAGAAGAATTAATCGAGCCCAAACTCGGTAGGGTTATGTTGATTTATTACAGAGATGCCGTGGCCACCTTCCAGCTTCATCATCAGACCCTGGATATCATTTAGGCGTAAAGTTCTCTTTAAGACAAATCAATTGAGCCCAAACTCGGTGGCGTTATGTTGTTTTATTACAGAGATGCCGTGGCCACCTACCGTGTCCATGATCAGACCAGCTCCATGGTACCATATCATTGTATTGTCATCGAAGATACATAAGTACACCAAATTTGAGTCCAATCGGACATCGGGAAGTAGGTCTAATTTAGCTTCCAAGATTCCACCCGAACATACATAGTGACATACATACATACATTGCAAGTTAAATAAAAGCTTGTAATCATTATAGTTTTATCATCTTATTAGATTAATGTATGTTGAAATGTTTATAAAAACCAATTGATCTAAATACTACAGTATAATTTCAGATCGTATACAAAACGAATAATTTAAGATAGTTTAAATAACTAAAAGAACCGACTTCAAAGATCGCACCAGTCAAAGTAGCCAGTAGACGCAGTAACTATTACATAATCTGTGCCAGTAGTTAGTAGTAAGTCGTCGAGATTAGTAAATGTAGTAAATAAAAAAGTAAATAAACGTCGTAATACAAATGTTGATATATTAAAAACGGCCCAGCCAATTTCGTTAAAATTTAAATGGGACCACCTGGGAAGGATTTAAAACAAAAAAAAATCCAAATCATTTCAGCCATATTCGAGTAATCGGTAAACATACATAAAAAACAAAAAAGTACCGACGAATTGAGAACCTCCAAATTTTTGTGGAGTCAGTTAATAATGCCGACTTCAGATGGCGTGCTAGTATTTTTTTAGTACTCATTTTGAGGTGTTTATCTCCATACCTTAAGAGGTATGGAGATAAACTACATATACATATAGTATTCTAAGGGATACTCATCATATTTCGATAAAATTATAATGGAACCTAAAAAAACAATATTCTCTCAAACAAAATATCGGTTATAAAATAACGTAACTTTGAGGAAACAAACAAAGAAAAGGTGATTTGAGAACCTCATCTTCTTGTGATGCCAGTTAAGAAGAGTGGTAAAAGTAATATAATACGCAAGAATATGAGTTTTACAGTCGATCGGGAACTCACCGTGCTCAGCAAGCGATCGTTATTGACGGTTAGCAGTATTTATAAATCTTATAGATAATGAAATATATAGTAAGGACCAGTTACACCGGTTCCTGATAGCGCTAATATGAAGAAATCTGACAGATTTTGACAGCTTTTATATGGCGCCATGTGTTAGATAACTATCCAACACATTATCAGGAACCGGTGAAACTGGCTAAGGGCTAGTCAAGAAAAAACATCGTTAAGAAACCAACAACCCCCGCATGGTGGTAGTACACTATCTAGTGTCCGCCTGGCCAGCTACCACTCTCAACTAAGAAAATCTGTCGCCAAACACCTAATGTGTTCCGGCAGCTATCCTTGAGAGCCAGTTCCCATTCTAGGCCTAGCGTGCTCACCATTTTCGACCGCATGATCATTTACCAACAGGTGAGATAGTGGTCAAACGCTAGCCTAAAAGATATACAAAAAAATAAAAATAGACAGCTTTTATATGTGTCAGATTACTATCCAACACATTATCAGGAACCGGTGAAACTGGCTTAGGGCAAGTTTCACGGGTTCTAGATAGCGCTAATATGAAGAAATCTGACAGATTTTTCACAGCTTTTACATGGTGATATCTGTCAGATAACTATCTGCCACATTATCAAGAACCGTGAAACTAGCCCTTAGTGTAAAAAATGTACAAATAACTGCGTACACAATAAACTATCAAACAAAAAAAAAAGACGTGTGGCACTCGGGGACTGCCGCGGTAAAGCTATTATTGCATAGCATTTTTTAGGGTTCCGTAGTCCTGACAAGGAACCCTTATAGTTTCGTCGTGTCTGTCTGTCTGTCTGTCCGAGGTTTTGCTAAGAGACCGTTAATACTAGAAAGCTGTAATTTTGTAAGGGTATGTATATCAATTACGCCGACAAAGTGGTAGAATAAAATTTTGAAAAATTTTTTTTAAAGACCTATTCAACAATACCCCACACCATGGGGTAGACGACGAAAAAAAAATTCATCCCCACTTCACATTTAGGGGAGCTACCCTAAAATAAAATATTTTTCACAATTTTATTTCAGCACTTTGTCGACGTAATTTATATACATACCCCCACAAAATTACAGCTTTCTAGTATTAACGGTCTCTTAGCAAAACCTCGAACAGACAGACAGACAGACAGACAGACGGACATGACGAAACTATAAGGGTTCCTTGTCAGGACTACGGAACCCTAATAATAGGTAGTAGTTAGGCATTACATACAGTAATATAATTAAAAATCCGATAGATGGCGTTGTACACCGTTAACACACGCAAGTGTTTCGTTATGCATTTTTACGTATATCAAGTTTTACCATGGCGGTGTACATCGTTGAAACACTCACGTAGCTCATTTCACTTTGGATAAGTAGATAATAGACATATCTAAATTTTACGTTCTAGATTGCTCCAATTTACTCCAAAAAAAACATTTCAGAGTAAAAATTAATACATGTACATACGGAATAAAAAGGAGTGAACAGACAGAGAACCTAGAATAGAAAGTAGAGTGCAGGTGCTTGTTGTGTTCGTTCAGCCGTGTGTTTACAATACACATTGAATTGAATATTGAATTGTGTTTTGTTTTTATATATATTAATTTATATTTAGATATATTATTCAGTATAAAGAACAACAGAATCGTTCTATATTACGATAATGGGCTATTACGGAACCCTACACTGCGCGTGGCCCAACACGCACTTGGCCGGTTTATTTATTTATGCAGTATTTTTTTTCTTTGATATTAATTCAAGTTACACTTTTTGAGCGTGGTGACCGATAAGAAAACATTTTTTTTTTCTTTTATAAAATAAATGAGAAGTGAGCTACTTTTAATATCGCTCATTTTAATATCAAAAATTTTGATTATCTGTATAGCAGTATTATATATAAATTAACAAAACAAAAAATAATACTGCATTTGTGATAATAATAATAAAATGTATGTATATAGAGTATTTACTCATTTTGTTTCACTGTTTTTTTCGTGACTTTTTTCATTAATAAATGCACTTTGTTTATTCATATTTACAGATAGAGACAAAATACAGATATTCACTGTTGTACAAAGATGTTAAATATCTATATACCTATCTGTGTCACGGCTACATGTATGAAGGCAAAGGCGGTGTTTAACAAGGAGGAATTATGTAAAGTTCCGAGGACTTGTTCACCCTTAACATAATTTGAAAATAGAATTCAGAATTTATATTTGAAAAAGGAACGAGAAGACAAAATCAAAATTAGCCGGTCCGAGGGATATATAAGCGGTTAGGGTAGCTCTCCTACATGTGAAGTGGGGATGATATCCGATAGATGGCGTTGTACACCGTTAACACACGCAAGTGTTTCATTTTGCATTTTTACGTATATCAAGTTTTAGTAGTTAGGCATTTCATACAGTAATATAATTAAACATTCGATAGATGGCGTTGTACACCGTTAACACACGCAAGTATTTCATTTTATCAAGTTTTACCATTAAATTGAATGATGTGTGAAACCAAACACGACCTTATCTCTACTACGCTAAGGCTTAAATAATAAACTGGCCAAGTGCAAGTCGGACCCGCACAAGTAGGGTTCCGATTAAACAAAATTTGCCGGAAAAATAAAGTACATCGATAATATAAATACCGTGTCAATACTAAACATGCTTATTTACTACAACGCCATCTAACGAATGTCTAACGAACTTCTAACGCCAACTAAGTGAACGTTAACACTAGAGATGCGCCGTATAGTGGTTTCACCGAATTACCGAATACCGAATATTATTCGGTTTAACCTTTACCGAACCAGATATTCAGCTGAATTATTCGGTTTACCATTACATTGTTTTGCTGCGTAAACAAGTTCTAGCATGTGCGCTACGTGCCGCTGCTGGCTAGATTAGGAACTTGGATGGATTTAATTGAGGTTTATAAAAATGTTGATTTTAAGTTTAAAAATAAATATTGTTGCGTGTGAACTAATGAACTGTAAAATATATGGTACGTACAAACAAAAGCGGTGAGGAGGGAAAGAAGGGAAACATGTAGCAAGTACCTTGAGCAGCGGAGCCGGCACACACGTGGGCGTCCAGAACACCAAGCACTAGGGCTTCTCCCAGAGTCCCAGAGTCTTCACTAAAACACTGAGGATGCACTCGCGAACAACTCGATCACAAGAATATTGTACAAGGCCGCAATGGCACGGGGAAACACAGAATGAAATACTTCCGGGCGGCGCGGTCGTCATAAATCGACGAGTCCGTGTCGTAGTTGAACCGGAACTAAAGCTAGCGAAAGTGATTGACAGCTCGCCTCTTCTTTCTTCTTACGACAGGTGGCGTGCGGCGCGGGCGCATTTTAGTAATGCATACATGTTTATACAGGTATAATATAGAAAAGGGTGAAAGGATTGTACCATTGAATATTAAATTAATTTATCTTAATACTTTGGCGTCAACATCCACCCGCCCTTAATGGGTCACCTTTAATAGACTATCATAAGGTGAGAGATAAGAATATACTTTGACTCTTGGATGAAGCGCTCAATGCGCGCGGCTAGATATATGAATAAACCATAGAGTCACGGCGAAGCGGGGATATATATAATATATATACGAGTAGGTTTATAGTAATGCGAAACGATATAAAATATTACGCGCTAAATTATGCGGTATTTTAATTAATTGCTATTTAATTTACTGCTTTGGGAGAGGACATAGACGAACGACCGGGCGAAGATACGTTCCCTTGGCGGTTCTCACGGTAGCAACGCGCACGATACCGTCTTTAGAGGGATGGACCTCGTCAACAATCGTTAGCGGCCAGGCTAAGGTTGAAGTATTGTCGTTCATTATAACAACGACAGTCCCGGGAGTAATAGGAGTGGAAGGCGTGTTCCACTTCTGCCTAACCTGCAAACGGTGCAGATATTCCATCCTCCAGCGATCCCAAAACGACTGAACTAATTTGTCCAGTAGCGAGTGCCTGTAAAGTAAATTAAAATCATCAGCAGTCACTGCAGTAGTGCTGCGGCGGGGCAATAACTTCACAAACTTACACACGTACGCAGTTATACGAAGAAGTTTACTCCACGAGGAGATGCGGAGCGCGAGTTCGTATAAAGCGCAATGCTTTACAGGCGTGCACACAGTGTGCGTTAAAACCTTTTCTTCAGGTATGTCTGTAATAGGCTGCCCGTCCAGGCTTTTCAGAGGCCACTGAGACGGGTCGAGTGAAGCCCACGGAGGCCCATGGAGCCACAATGGGTGCGAAATTAATTTTTGGGGCAAAATCCCACGACTTAATATGTCAGCAGGATTTTCAATACCCGCTACGTGGTAAAAGTTGTCAGCCGGAATATTATCCGTGATCTGAACAACGCGGTTTGCAACAAATGTTTGCCACCTGTGTGGCAAACTCTTTATCCAATATAGAGCGACTTTAGAGTCGATAAATGCGTAAGTCTTGATTGGGATGTGACGCGAATAATTATCAAAAACTGAGCGAAGCAGCATTGCTAACAGTACCACTCCACAGAGTTCCAAGCGAGCGATCGACAGCGGCTTATTAGGAGCGACCTTAGTCTTCGCGCAGACCAGCTGGATTGTGTTACCAGTGGCTCTTCTGACATGCAAATATACGCACGCTCCGTAAGAGAGTTCGCTCGCATCGGAGAAGGCCAAGAGTGTGACGTCACAGTCTTTGGTCACGTCCACGTGACGCGGGATGCGTAAATTATTTAAGGCCGGTAGTTCGACGCAAAACTGCTTCCACATCTTAGTGATGTGTAGCGGCGGTGTATCGTCCCAATCAAGGTTAAGCTGCCAAAGTTGTTTTGTTAACATCTTGGCATACACGACTGTGGGAGCAGCGAAGCCCATATGTCCCACAGACGGGCGACGGTTGATAATATGGAGCGCTTGGTGCACGTCACATCCTCGGAAACAGAAATTTTGAAATAAAAGGCGTCATTATCTGTGGACCAATGCAGGCCCAATATTTTGTGCTGCACGGTCTTGTCAAACTCCAACTCAGTGGGGAGTTTGTGCGAGTCGGGAAGGTTATTCAAGACTTGTCGACAATTGCTATTCCACTTAACAAGATCCCACTGTGCACCTTTGAATAAATAAATCAGCTGTTGCGCCGCGGAGGTGGCATCTTGTTCTCCGGGAAGCGAGAAGGCAACGTCATCCATATACAACGAAGTAGATGCAATACTACTCGCAAGCGGATATTTCACGCCGTCATCATCAATGAGCTGTCAAACCGTGCGCAGTGCATGATACGGACTCGATGATAAACCGAAGCACACGCGATTGAATTGATACAAAGTGAGAGGGTCTTGTGGTCGGAAGCGGTATAAGAAGCACTGATAACGACGATCGGCTTCGCGTACGATAATTTGTAAGAACTGCTGGCGGCAGTCCGCAGTCATAACGACTGCGTACAGGCGAAAATTTAAAATGATTTGAAACAAATCGCCTTGCAAGTTCGGCCCTGTGTGAAGTATTTCATTCAGGGAACGCCCGGCGCCACCACTAGTGTGGCAACTGGCGTCTAACACCAGGCGGACTCTCGTCGAGGCGTTTTGATCCTCCTTCACGACAGGGTGATGAGGTAAAACAAAGATCGGAGCGAGGTCTTGAGTATCGTACGGAGGTGCGGGGGAGATATAATCTTTCGCGAGATAATCTTTGATGACGTCGTCATATGCCGTCCGTAATGAAGA
The DNA here is from genome assembly GCA_954871355.1 of Cabera pusaria. NCBI lineage: Eukaryota > Metazoa > Arthropoda > Insecta > Lepidoptera > Geometridae > Cabera > Cabera pusaria. The sequence continues at coordinate 5,365,358 of OX940900.1, read as the reverse complement.
CGAGGCTTCAAGCTTTCGTTCAAGACATATAAAGCGTTTGCGTGCGATTTCCATAGAATTTCCGAGAGTATATACATCCTCATTAAATGGCAGGCCAACAATGTATCTACCACTAACGGGATCGCGGGTTGTCGTATTTTTATAAAAGTTATCACATTCAACATGAGTGGGATGTTGAATGGGCGGTGAGAGGGGAAGTTCCTCGAGCTCCCAAAATCGCCTGACTAATGAGTCAATAGCGGTAGGTTCCTGAACATGGCAGCACGTCAAGACCTGGTGAGTAAGTGCGGGTATGGTGGGTGCGGAACCCATTATGACGTACCCTAATACCGTGCGTAAAGCAGCGGGCGCCGACGAGTCTCGGGCAGCGTGTACTACGTCTGGGAGAAGCAGATGTGGGAAGAGAGAAGCGCCGATTAATGCATCAATTTTATTCGGTACTCCGAAGCTCTCATCTGCAAGCGGTATTTCGCTTAAGTGTGATAGGACAGACGTATCTACCACAGCGGTCGGCAATAAGTCGGTAATTTGATCAACAACAAGCGGTGCGATATTAAATTTAATGTTGTTGTCATAACGTGAATAAAATTTTAAATTAATCGTGTTAGTTTCGACGGTTTTTTCAACTCCACCGAACCCCTTAACAGTAGTACGTTCGGTGTCTTGAATCTGAATACCTAATCGATCACAGCACTCTTTCGTAATGAAGTGGCTTTGTGAGGCGGAATCTAACAACGCGCGGATAATATGTCGGTCGCCGTTAATATCGTAAGCGACGACTTGAGCGGTTGATAACAAAATAGTTGATGGTTTATTATTTAAAGACGCATTGAGCGGCGATAAGCGAGATGAGCTATTCGTAGATATACTCGTATTATATGTAGCACACAACGCAATGTCCGAGCGCGCGCTCGAACCCGGTTGTGGCTGCGCGGCGACAGGCGCAGGCGCTGAGCCGGCCTGGAGAGGTGAAGCGGCCGGCAGCGGAGCGCTAGCTGTGTGCGCGGCGGCGGTTGCGGCCGAGGGGACCGCGGGGCTTAACATCTCGACACGCTTAAAGTGTAGCAACGTGTGGTGTTTGAGTTTACATACGCGGCAATTCGAATCAGACGAGCAATTAGAAACTCGGTGCTGTAAACTTAGGCAGTTCACACACGCATTTTTATCTTTCACACATTTAAAGCGTTCGTGCGGAATCATTTTATTAAATTCAGAACATTTAAATAAATGCTGATGCGTTATATTTGTGCAAAGACATTTGCTCGCGGGGTCAACCGTTGTACTAACGTAAGTTTGATACTTCGGCGGCGAAGGGTTGTTTACCTTATTATTAGTGCGTCGAGTATTATTAGGTCGAGTGCACAATGCCTGACTTGCTGCGCCTGAGCTGGTGTTAGTGCGTTCCAAAACCTTCGCGAGGGTTGTAATAAAATCGACAAAGTCGTCGAAAGTAGGTATTTTAGAACTATAACTCAACTAGAAAGCACAAACAGTGTCAAAATCTATCTTCTTGAGCGCAATATGAAGTATTATTAAGTCAGTTAGATTGTCTAACATAAGATTCTTTAAAGCGAGCACTGCACTTATAAAGCTATCTGTAAATGAATCAAAGTCCGTAGCAGTAGCAGTTTGCATGGGTTTGAACTCAAACATTTGATTTAAATACGCGGAAGCGAGCATTCGCTTATCTTCATACTTATCAATTAACGCTTGTAATAACAAATTATAATTATGAGCGCATGGAGCTATACCTGCACATACATTACTCGCCTTGCCCGAAAGTTTGCCTAACAAATAGTATATCTTTTCGGCATCACTGAGGGATGGATTATCATGTACAGTGGACTTAAAACTGGCATAAAATAATGGCCACGAGCGAATGTCACCCGAAAAGTCCATCAACTGAATGGGCGGCAGTGTAGGCCTAGCCTTACGCGGTGCGGTGATATCACGCGAATCCTGCGACGCACGCGGTTGCGAATATTGTGATCGTAATTGATTGATTCGACTGTATAATGACTCAAATGCAACGAGGGTTTTATAGTCGGGTTTGTCGACAGGATTTGCTGATAACAAGCGGGAATTATATTCATCGAGAATCTGTTCAAACTTATCACGCAATGAATCTATATGTGATGACTCGGCAAGGAAACGTTCTCTTGCTGCGGGGTTTGAATGAACTTCCGAAGATATGTCGTAAATATTTTGCACTATCTCAAAAATAGCTTCGCGTTTAGCTTGCAATATAGTTAATCGCGAATCCTGAGCGCAATCATCAAAGCCATCGCTATCAGCAGCGTCAGCTGCTGATGCACTAGGTTTTTTGAGAGGCATGATTTACCGTTAGCTAAGTCAAGTCAAATAAATACACACGGCAAAATACGGAAGGTTATTTTCACGCGATCGATGTAGGGCGATGCGCGTGCGCGTGACCTTCGCTACGCGGTCGGCTTATACCGAACGATAAAATGGACAAGCGTGCCGGCCGACGTAGGTATGAATAAGCGGTGTATTTAAAATGAGTGAGGGTAGGTATATGTGAATCGTAATATCGATTTTAACGTTTAATTATAGGTTTAAATGATTAAACTACGTAGATAATTATATATGTATGATGTATCTAGGCGGGGAAACACGTAACTTAAGGTTACGGGCGAAGATTGGGAATATTTTCGTGAAGAAAAGTAGATGACGCAATTTTTTCGATTTTAACCTATCTACGCGAAAATAATTACAATGATATTCGCAATGAATATGCTGTAACGATTCACTTATTAGGGCCTATTTAAGTATCCTGATAAGGGCGGGGAACGTATCCAGGCTTTGAAGGACCACCTATGATCGCGCCAAAATAATTCAATGTAACTTCGATAACTAATGAACTGTAAAATATATGGTACGTACAAACAAAAGCGGTGAGGAGGGAAAGAAGGGAAACATGTATCAAGTACCTTGAGCAGCGGAGCCGGCACACACGTGGGCGTCCAGAACACCAAGCACTAGGGCTTCTCCCAGAGTCCCAGAGTCTTCACTAAAACACTGAGGATGCACTCGCGAACAACGCGATCACAAGAATATTGTACAAGGCCGCAATGGCACGGGGAAACACAGAATGAAATACTTCCGGGCGGCGCGGTCGTCATAAATCGACGAGTCCGTTTCGTAGTTGAACCGGAACTAAAGCTAGCGAAAACTGATTGACAGCTCGCCTCTTCTTTCTTCTTACGACAGGTGGCGTGCGGCGCGGGCGCATTTTAGTAATGCATACATGTTTATACAGGTATAATATAGAAAAGGGTGAAAGGATTGTACCATTGAATATTAAATTAATTTATCTTAATACTTTGGCGTCAACAGCGTGATTTAAATTAAATGTTGATTTAAGGCTTAAAATAAATGTTGACTATACCTACTAACTATAGGTTAAGAAGTAAATATGTTTTCTTTGACTTATAATATAACATATAAGTCTTACATAAGAAGTTTTGTCTTTTAGTTCTACACCTTGGCTACATGAGCCAAGAAAATAGAAATGCTTGAACCGAATATATTTGGAAACAAACCCGAATAATTTGGCAGAATACAAATAATGGAAAAGATGCCGAATACGCTGAATACCGAATACCAAACGAATATTCAGCGCATCTCTAGGTAACACAAAAAAACAGTGTTTTTCAACGTGTGGGTCGCGCCACTCGCGAACCCCTGGGGGGTCGCAAAGCCTCTATAAGGGAGTCGCGAAGTCTCAGTAAAGGAAAAAAACAAAGTTTGAAAACATACTTTTAAAGCAAAAAATATTAATTAAAGAGTGAGTAAAGTAGGTGTTTTACTGGTTTTTTTATTTTTGGTTTAAAAGAAAATATGTAATTTGTTTCCTGTAGGCCACACGAACGAAACCGCGGGTAGAAGCTAGAAATATAACAAAATACAAATTATAAACAGTGCAAGAAGGTCGTTTTTTTTTCATACTAATGGGGTCGCGTCGCGTCATGAAAAAGATTGAGAAACACTGGTAAACAATCGTAGATAGATGGCGCTATAGTAAAAACACGTTTTTTGTATGGGGACCCTTTTAATTCTTAACTTTGATCTGTTTTTAGTATTTGTTGTTATAGCGGCAACAGAAATACATCATCTGTGAAAATTTCAATCGTCTAACTATCACGGTTCATGAGATACAGCCTGGTGACAGACGGACAGACAGACAGACGTTCGTTTCGTTGGAGTTTTAGGTTCGTTTCGTTGGAGTGTTAGGTTTTATTTTCGTTACGGAATTTCTGGATTCGGTCTCCACGCTCAAGGCCCACGATAGAAGCTATGCAATAGCTTAAAGTATGAAAATCAAACAAAAAATAAAATAAAAACCTCTTATACATATTCTCTTTGTCTTATACTTACTACGTTATATTACCGAATCTATACTGGACTCTGCAGTCATTATCCCCTATATTTCAGAATCCTTAACCTTCCAACGGCCATCATTATATTGATATATACTATCATTTGCCCCATAGCATCCCGTAGCGTAACTTAGCGAAGAAACTTTTTATTTTTGATGCTTAACGATAAATCTTTGATATAGGAGACGATTGTGATCGTGATAGTTTCGTTAACGTTTGGTAATATATTTTTTGTTGACGTTTCAGCTATAACTGTTAGAGGGACAGGGATATTTAAGAATTGATTCAGTAGAATGGGAAACTTTGAAGTTATAATAAAGCATAAGTAAAAATACTGGTGTAAATAGGCGCACGAGGAGCCTTGATTGTGATTTTTAGGGTTCCGTACCCAAAGGGTAAAACGGGCCCCTATTACTAAGACTCCGCTGTCCGTCTGTCTGTCTGTCTGTCTGTCTGTCTGTCCGTCTGTCCCCAGGCCATATAGCTCATTAACCGTGATAGTTAGACAGTTGAAATTTTCACAGATGGTGTATTTCTGTTGCCGCTAGAACAACAAATACTAAAAACAAATTAAATTTAAAAATTAAAGGGGGTCCCCATCCAAAAAATGTGTTTTTAAACGCCATCTATCTGCTTAGTTTCGGCAAAATGACATAGATGGCGCTAGTAAACGAGCCCCGTCTGTCTAGATCGCGACCAAACCAAATATTCTTGGTGATATCAATTAATCAAATATATGAGGTTGAAACTCTGTTATGTTTCGTATTGTACGGAACCCTCCCTAAGTGTGCGATAAGAGACGCGATGCTGACTCGCACTTGGCCAGTTTTATTTTATAAGTTACAGGATAGCGTTTAACGACTATATCGCCTGGTGGTAAGCGATTATGTGGTCGAAGATGTTGAACACGCTACGCCTAGAATACTCTGACTTTGAAGGGCTGTGTGCTACTGGAAAACCGTAAGGTTATGGCAGCAGACTTTCTCCTTGATGATAAACTGCTTTTTGATTGCAAGTATATGCTATAATACTACTTGTTGACGAACACCCGTGCTAGAATTTGAACCTGTAACCTCTCGCTTTGAAGCCATCTAACCTTTACGGCAACGGGGCTTGCAATCTATAATGATTCATCAAGTGATGATGTGGTCGAAAATGGTAAGCACGCTAGGCCTAGAATGGTAACTGGCTCTCAAGGATATCTGCCGGAATACATTAGATGTTTGGCGAAAGATTTTCTGACTTGAGGGTGATAGCTGGCCAAGCGGACACTAGATAGTGTCCTTCCACCATGCGGGGGTTGCTGGTTTCTTAACGATGTTTTTCCTTCACCGGAGGGCCACTGTGAAAAGCGCACATACATTTTTCGCTACACATACTTAAATCCATTGGTGCTCGGTGGAAATTGAACACGGTACTTTTGGCATCAAATCCGACCATTCTCTCAAATTCTTTAAGGCTTTCAAGTAAATTATTACAATTAAGCTTCTATTTCTAATTAACTAGAATTTATTTGAGTGCCTTTTTGTCACGGTAATTGGTTGACGTGAAAAAAGATGTCTTGTAAGGACTTATTTTGCTTTTAGCATTGTAGCCAATTATAAATAATGGGTACAATTTTGGAAATAGACAACTTCATTTTAAAATAATATTCTTTAATTCGTATTTTGAATGATTTTCGTCAATGTTAACGAAAAAACAACTATTAAACAAAGCGATACAAATAAACTGGCTAAGTATGAGTCGGACTCGCACACGTAGGGTTCCGATTGAACAAAATTTGTCGGAAAAATTAAGTATCTACATAGTTTTAATATCATAAAAACTCACGTTCATTTTAAACTTATAGATTTAAAAACGGGAATTTAACGTGACTTACGCGATGTCGATATAGCGATCGACATATGTTTCGGCCTCACCCGGAGGCCTTCTTCAGGATCTTGAGTGCGATGAGCTCGCCGACGCGTTCAGCCTCGCACTGCGGGCCGCTGCTCGTGCAGCGCGGGCGGACGGAGCGGGCGGCGGCGGCGGCGGTGGTGGTGTTGGTGGGGGGTGATGATGCGGTGTACATAGTGGAGGCGCGGGATTAGGTTGGAGGGCTTCGTCTTCATCACTGCTGTTTTCTTCAGACGAAACCTCATCCAAACGGCAGACGGAACTCAAGGTGTCCTCCTCACTGTTGCCACTGGTGACGTGCTTTCCAAGAAGAACGGTTTTCCACGTATGTGACACCACCCTATGTCTCTGTTGAAGTTACGACGACGACTGATCTCAATGGCTTCTCGGATTTTGCGGGGTACAAAGTACTTTTCACGCGCCAAACTCCGTGCCTTGTCAAATCTGATGTAGTGCGTCGTCCCAGATGTGAGAGCGTGCTCTGTAACCGCCGAGCTACCGCTGTCCACGTTCTTCATGGAAGCAATGTGTTCTTTGAGTCTTGTGGACACGTTTCTTCTGGTCTCGCCTACGTAGCTTGCTTGAAGAAGGCCTCCGGATGAGGCCGAAAAATATGTCGATCGCTATATCGACATCGCGAAAGTCACGTTAAATTCCCGTTTTTAAATCTATAAGTTTTAATATCGATATATATAAATACCGTGTCAATACTAAACATGCTTATTTACTACAACGCCATCTAACGAATGTGTAACGAACTTCTAACACCCACTAAGTGAACGTTAACACAAAGGTCAGTGACCTTTCTGTTGGTAAACAATTGTTCATAGATGGCGCTATAGTAAAAACACGTTTTTTGTATGGGGACCCCTTAAAATTTTATTTTTGTTCTGTTTTTAGTATTTGTTGTTATAGCGGCAACAGAAATACATCATCTGTAAAAAATTCAACCGTCTAACTATCACGGTTCATGAAATACAGCCTGGTGACAGACGGACGGACAGACAGACAGACAGACAGACAGACAGACAGATGGATAGACGGACAGCGGAGTCTCAGTAATAGGGTTCTGTTGGTACCCTTTGGGTTCGGAACCCTAAAAAGCAACTTCTCATTACAACATTTTATTATGAATCTAGATGTATTTAAATAAACTGGCCAAGTGCAAGTCGGACACGCACTAGTAGGGTTCCGTACCACACTACAGTATTTTATAAGATCGAGCAAAAATACCACTATCATTTTTCGCCAGAAAAAACTAATAATTAATAAACATTTTATTTCTTATAACGCCATCTAACGACTAACAAAGGAATTAGGGATCGACATTTCAATATAACGCCATCTCTTGGACGTGTACCTAACTAAGCGTTCATATATGGCGTAAAATGCCGAAGATAACACGTTTCTTGTATGGGGACCCTCTACTATTTTTAACGTTATTCTGTTTTTAGTATTTGTTGTTATAGCTACAACAGAAATACATCATCTGTGAAAATTTCAACTGTCTAACTATCACGGTTCATGAGATACAGCCTGGTGAGAGATGGACAGACAGACAGACAGACAGACAGACGGACAGCGGAGTCTTAGTAATAGGGTCCCGTTTTACCCTTTGGGTACGGAACCCTAAAAATGCAATTATTAACAATTAATTTCCTCTTCAATTATTCATCTAATCAAAAATAAAAACAGAGATTTATGAAGTTCCTTATACGACTTTACGTAACAGGAACCCATTTTCAAGTTAAGCCCGTATAGATAGATATAAGCCCATACTTATGTTTCTTAAGTTAATATGAAACGCCATCTGCTGAAGACGGTATAAAGTTACAGCTTTAATATTCTTCTTTATAATGTTTTTAGTTAAAAATTGTGTAAAAGGTGTTTTGATTCTGTGAATAAAAAGCGGATATAAACATGTAAGTATTTTAACTATTTTCGAAAGATTTTTACAAGGTACTTAATAAGATTGGCATAAAACTATACTCGCATAATATTTATTTCTAAGTACACCTTAATTAAGTCTCTGGCATCCGAATGATTGGGAATATCTATACTATTCGAAAAATAAACACTAAGGTTTTTAACAATTTTCGAAAGACTTTGAGCAAGGTACTTTACCTTGCTTGTTGCTTACAACTTTTACAATTTTTTTTGTGTGTCCCTTAAAATGTCTCAGTTATTTCTACTTTACTATTTGAAAGTGTAATAACCTGCTAAATGTTAATAATTTCATGAATCCATAGTAATCTTTAGAGATTATAATTTTGGAGGAAAATACTTCGATGAGAAATTGACATAATCATTCAGACGGCATTGTTAACTTGTTTGTATCTTAGTAATTTTATTTAATTTTAGTTTAAAACATTCTTTATTCAACAATAATAAAAACATTGTACATTTCTAGTGTAAATTAAACCTAGAAGCGACACAAAATAATAAAATTAAAACGCTTTACAAGCTAAAAACGCTTTTACAAAATTTATAGCATGTAATTAAATTAATATATAAATGTAAGTAGGGAATCGAGTAGGTATAATTGTAAATTATTATTATGCACGTTTTAGACCTAACAGTACATATATGAATATAATAAATAAATAAAGTAATTTTATTAATCTATATTGTATAATCAAATCATTATTACAAAACCAGCCAAGTGCGTGTCGGGCCACGCGCAGTGTAGGGTTCCGTAGTAGCATGTTTGTATTGAACAAGTCTTTACCCGTTATATACAAGCAACTAGGTACTCCGTCTTTGTCACTTTAAAGGATTTATTCTAAGGATTTTGTATTTGGTACAAAATTATCCAACACCCAAGTTCAACGACTATTACTGCTAAACTAATAAAGTTATGTTAACAACTATAAATTTCCTTTAAAGTTCATGAAATGCGCTATTATCACGAATACGACGCCCTACTGGAACAAAAATTTGTACTTTAAAGTTTATTTCCTTAATGGAGCAAACAATCGAAAAATGGTATTAGCAACCTTTAAGTCATTTTAAAAGACCTATTCAACGATAGCCCACACGATGGGGTAGACAATGAAAAAAAAATTCATCACCACTTCTTATATACCTTAAAAAAATATTTTTCGCAATTTTATTTCAGCACTTTGTCGGCGTCATTTATTCGCATGCCCCCACAAAATCACAGCTTTCTAGTATTAACGGTCTCTTAGCAAAACCTCGAACAGACAGACAGACAGACAGACGGACATGACGAAACTATAAGGGTTCCTTGTCAGGACTACGGAACCCTAATAAAAACAGCAATAACGTGAGAAATATTTCATGTTTAAATTTTTTTATTATTAAACGAAATTAAGGGTTATTTAGACGTAAAATAAAGCTGAATGTCTTATTAAACAAAAAAATAAATTAAACTAGTTCTAAAATGAAATGTAATTTAAACCTCTGATAATTCCAAAATTGCAGTAGGGTTGCCACCCCATAATGAATTTATCCTAATATAATTTGAGGGTCATCGCAACTTGCTAGAGGCGAGACGGTCTTAATACTATTAGGGTGGCCACTAATTTGATCTGAAAGCTATAAATGTACAGTGTAATAATATATTTTTAATAAAATTTTGTATAAGTTTAAATAATTCATATGACAATAATTAAAATAATTTAGTATGATGGAGCTGAGCTGATGATGGAGTGGTTGGACAGTGGAACTTTTCAGTGACTACATGTAAAACCCTCGAGATGTGGTTCATATGATTTGTTTTGACTCGTCCAATAGATTGGGCTTCGATACGGATCAACAATTTTATTTTTTGCGCATGGGTAACACTTAATATAGTCTGATTGTATAAGTAAATATAGGTATATAAATATTTAAGATAGTTTACAAACTAAAACAACCAAATTTCATGCCCCGCGAGCCAATTTCAGTAGCAAGTTTGAGACGTTTATCATCATATCTCTGAAGACACTTATTAGATATCGATTAAATTACAATGCAACCACTTCGAAAACAAACCCCACCGACTAAAAAAATAATCATTCAAATCGGTTCAAAATTGACGGAGTAATCGTAATTGTAACGTACATACAAAAAAAAAAAAAAAAAAAAATAGAGATGAATTGAGAACCTCCTTCTTTTTGAGAAGTCGGTTGAAAAGTGCCATTTTAAATCTAAAAGATTTCCTTTTTTTTAACCGACTTCAAAAAAAGGAGGAGGTTTCTCAATTCGACCGTATATATTTTTTTTTTTTTTTTTTTTTTTAATGTTTGTTCGCGGATAACTTCGTCGTTTATGAACCGATTTCGATTATTCTTTTTTTGTTCGAAAGGAGATATCCCAAGTGTGGTACCATGGTAATTTTATCGAGGTATGATAAGTATCTCCAGAGATATTGAGATAAACATCTCAAAATTGGTACTGAAAATGAATAGCGCGACATTGAAGTCTGTTGTTTTTTAGTTTTTAAACGATATTATATGAAGTAATAACGATTTGACCATTTTCGCCTTTGCACGCTAACGCTGTCGAAAGAGGTATAAGGGCGTGGGGTAGTGTTTCTTGCATCGCTCGTTGTGGACGATGTGTTTGCATATTACAGCGGAATAACGTGTTTAATTTTTTTTCGCTGTATCAACCTGTACAAAATGGCTTCGAGAAGTTGTAAACGAGACGCTGACTCGTTTTACTATATTTGCGGCGAATTTATTAAAGTAAGAGAGAAAAGTATGATTTAAGTACATAATGTACGTGTTACATTATCATTTGGATACATTTAAAGATAATATGGGAGCTTAATCGGAAGAACAAGTGGAACGATTCCATCAAAATAATACAATGGAATTCGAGAAACGTTACCAAGGCCAATAGGTATGCTGAAAGCATGATGGGGTACTATATCGGGGAGTTAATATGAGAAACTTCTACTGAACATGACAGGAAAAGTAAAACATTTTTAAACATCTGGACTCCATTTTAAAACTTCTATTGTAAGAATGAATCATAAATTGACGTTTGGCATCTTTTAATAGATCGTCTTTATGTCGATTTTTTGTGTATTTTCATTGATTTGAATTCTCTTTTTATTTCACTTCTAAGCAAATTCAGAAATATGTTTTATTTTTATTCTTCTATAGGTATATAAGTAATAAAAATAAAGTATGTATAACCCGTGCGCAAAAATGCTGTAGACAGTTGATACAATCGAATAACGAGGGTTTGATGATGGAGCCAGAATACAATTACAGAGGATGGAGAAAGTTAACTAGTCTATGCGCAAATGCTATGTGAGTAAATCATGAAGCAATAGAGGATTTTTGTTATGATTACTCGCAAAATGGGTTGCACATTACTAGTATTCTTGTTATCCCTTCCAACTAAGCTAAATATGCTTGTGTCTGGAGTGAGTTCACGTCAATAGTGCAATGGGTGGGGTGACCGAACTCACGACCTCTCGATAGCCAGTCCGACACCTTATCCAATGGGCTATTGCCACCGTTTTATGATACATTTAATTTCAAAAATTTCATTTTATATGATACATTTTAATTTATCTGTTTTGAGATTTGTACACAACAGAACCTTTTGTACAAACAAAATTCCGAATCGGATACCGACGATATGAGGTATCACACAATTATTAGTAATATATTCACACATATTAAGTAAGTACGTATATTTTGACTTCAGAAGTGAAATCTAAATTTTCATTTGAAAATCGGCCAACCGGCCGATTTTAAATTAAAAACTCACCCGGTGATACTAAATCCATTTCGTTGAACGTTCTCGTAAATGCCGGTCTTTTCAGATTCTGAGAATGTAGACCCGATGAATACTCCCACTTTCTTGCCACGGAGTTGTAAGGGATTGACACCTATTTCAATCAATGTTATAGTATATTTACTAACACATCATTGAGCTTGCTCTAATAGAAATATTATTAAAAAAATAATAATATAGGATCGTTCACAATAATATCGTTTAAAAACTAAAAAAGAACCGACTTCAATGCCGCGCTTTTCATTTTCAGTACCAATTTTGAAATATTTATCTCAATATCTCTGGAGATACTTATCAGACCTCGATAAAATTACCATGGTACCACACTTGGGATATCTCCTTTCGAACAAAAAAAGAATAATCAAAATCGGTTCATAAACGACGAAGTTATCCGCGAACAAACATTAAAAAAAAAATATATATATATATATATACGGTCGAATTGAGAAACCTCCTCCTTTTTTTGAAGTCGGTTAAAAATATAACCATATTAAACAAATAAATTTAAAGACTTGTAAGAAAAACATCGACTTAAGTAAAGAATTACAGCATTGCCTAGAGATGTTAGATCGCAGTAACAAAGAATTAATAGAATTTAAAGAAAAGGCTGAATTACTAAAAGAAATGTGCGCCTCACAAGTTTTAATTGGGGCTCCTATCTCTGGTGTGCAGAGTAAATGCTACCAAGAGGATAGCAGCTCACCAAGTACAGCTAATACTGCAAGTTTACATGCACAGACTGACTTGGTTAGGCAGGAAGTAGTGTCATCGTTGCAGTGCACTGGTGCCTCCGAGGTGGACTCTGGCAGTCCTTTACAACTGCCGGAGCCTGCTAGAGAGACCATTGTGTTCAGCGATGAAATGGGAGTAGGTATGGGTAGCTTATTAGACACTAGATTGAACCAAAATATTTATAAAAATTGCTGCCCTAATTTACCAATTACAGATTTATGTAAAAAAATAAGCAGCTTCACAAAAATTGTATATCACAAAAATTATACTATTGTATTGCAGCTAGGTAATAGAACAAACTTTGAAAAAACTAATATTAATATTCTAATTAAACTTTTATCAGACATTGCCAGCAGAGGCATTAGTAAAATAATAGTTTGTTCATTCCCGTATCTAAAAACGAGTAGTTGCACTTATAATGAGCATGCTCATAAATTGAACTTAGCACTGTACAATTTGACGTGTCGCTTGAGCGACTTTTTGTATTTTGAAACTAACAAATTTATTAGTAAAGTAATATTGACAAAGGATACTTGCTAACCATTGACCATTGCTAAGTTATTAGCATTCAATATATATGACCCTGTTTTACATATTGTAACAGATCACGTAGACGAGCCCCAATGTAGTGGTGTTACTATGCGGGGTAATTGTAGCGTAGTAGACTTAGTTAGTTTAAGCTAATGTCTAAGACAATGGGGAGGCCTGACTCAATCAACATTTTTCATCAGAATATACAAGGTCTCTCCAGCAAAGCCTTAGAGTTAGAATTATTTCTCGATTTTTATAAAGTTGACATAATGTGTATTACTGAACACTGGTTTGTGAAAGGTACATTGTTACCAATATTAAAAAATTATACAATTGCCAGCACATTCATTAGACAGAAGGCAATTCGTGGTGACTCACTAATATATGTAACTGAAAATTGTAACTTTAAAGAGCGTAAAGACATAGTAGCTTTGTCTGTGGAACGATGTGTTGAATTATCTTGTATAGAGCTGAGCAATTCCATTCGGAATATGATTTGTACTGCAATTAGTCTGCGTTTTATTTATTTATTACGTTTCATTATTACACCATTTTTTGAATAAAAATTGTCTGAAGTACTGAAACATCCACTGGGTTGCGGGTGCTCGTAATAGTACGGTTGGCAACCCTATATTAATCGGGGGAATTAAACATATGTTTTAAGTGTGACGTTCGACGTCTAGATGAAAGCTAAATGGCTCAATACCATTGTGTTTTTTTTTGTAAATTCAAAGCAATAAGTTATGTTTATGTTATATCTATAATATTTTTTATTGAATATGATCTATTTAATGTAATTTGACGAGTGTAAGTGCAAATTTTTAATTTGCCTATATACTGAATAAATGCTTTGACTTTGACTTGACTTTGACTTTGGTTCACAACTCTGTCATAGAAAAGATAATAATAATACTACGTAACTCTGTTATGTTTCGTATTGTACTGTGTTTACAGGCATTAATATTTTTGTAGCCCTCCCTACGTGTGTGAGACGCAAGTCTGACTCGCACTTGGCCAGTTTTATTAGAATACGTCGTATTATCCGTGTTTTCAGCCAATGAAAAACTGCTACAATATTATTAGAATACGAAGGTAAGTTTCGCCACTTTCTACAAGGCTAGCTCGATAAGAAAACAAAGCCGGTCACGAAACTAGAGTGGACTAGGTATATTATATTTTCTGTGCTAGAGGACCCCGATTCGAGTCCAGACAAGATGGTCATTTTTACGTTTTTTACAAGTTCCTTCTTTTAGGTTTGGTAGCCGAAGAATTGCCAAAAAGACGATTTACAAAAAAATAACACCGAGCAAAGCATGGTGATACAGGTACCTACTGTCTTATAAAATAAATATTCATTACGAAGGTAATTTTGCAAAAATAGCTTCGCAACCATAACTCGTTAACATTTTATAAATGTTAAGTTTAAATGAAAAATATCTCGATGACCCAGCTTTGCTTGGTATTATATATATTTTTTATTTTTTGTTAAATCGAGTGTTTTTGCATTTTTTTTGCTCCTAATAGTAGTTTTACTCACAAAAGAAAGAAAAGAACTTGATAAAAAATGGAAAGTTAGTCACCTTATCTGGACTCGAACCAGGGACCTCCAAAGCGCCGTCCTATCGATCTTCCACCGAGCTATCATAACGTCTTAAAATACGCCGAAATTACCCTTTGTATTCTTATGATATTGTAGCAGTTTTTCAATGCCTAAAAACACGGATGAAATTACGTTTTCTAAAAAAAATAGATCGATTTATTGCCCCCGAAACCCGCTGCATACTAAATATCATGTAAATCGTTGGAGCCGTTTCCGAGATCCCGATTATATACATATATAAACAAGATTTTCTCGTTGAAAGGTATTACCTATATTATAGATGTTTCGTGAAAATGTTGATGAAATTATTGTGGTGACGCTACATTCGCTAAACTACCTTCGAAAAGTACCTAAATAATAATAATTAGTTGCTCCTGCTTGCCGCTTGTTCGGGTAGCGGGGGGAGTAACGTAACATCACGCAGCGAGCCATGCTGTCCGGATGCGCTTCGAAACCCTGCCTATAAGTTAGCAATTTGCTACTTGAAATTTCGGTTATTTCTGGTTTAATAATAGAAACTTTGTAGTATTTAGGTGATATTATTTGCGTAACTAACTACGTAAGTTAGTTAATTGTGCATTTTGCAGAAATATAAATAATAGGTACCTACTAGTTAAATAAATACCGTCTTCTTATTAAAAATGCCGTGACCACCTTTTAGCTTCATCATCAGACCCTAGATCTAGGTGTAAAGTTCTCCTTATGACGAATCAATCGAGCCCAATCTCGGTGGGTTTATGTTGTTTTATCGCAGAGATGCCGTGGCCAATCAATCGAGCCCAAAGTCGGTGGGTTTATGTTGTTTTATCACAGAGATGCCATGGCCACCTTCCGTCTCCATCATCAGACCAGCTCTAATAAAGGTGGGGTTAATACATTTTTTTTTAAATATCTTATAGGCTAGCGTTTGACCACTATCTCACCTGTTGCTAAGTGATGATGCGGTCGAAGATAGAGAAGCGAAGATGGTAAGCACGCTAGGCCTAGAATGGGAACTGGCTCTCAAGGATAGCTGCCTGAACACATAAGATGTTTGGCGACAGATTTTCTAACTTTAGGGTGGTTGCTGGCCAGGCGGACACTAGATATGTCCTATCACCATGCGGGGGTTGTTGGTTTCTTAACGATGTTTTCCTTCACCGGAGGGTAGCTGTGAGAAGCGCACATATATTTTTCGATCGAAAAATTCATTGGTGCACGGCGGTTTGAACACGGTACCACGGAATCAAAGCCTACTGTTCTCCCAATTACGCCACCGGGCCCTCAATAAATAATTATATATTAATAATTATAATAAATAATTATATATAAATATAAATAATTTATCTTCACAGGAATGTTCTACAGGGCAAAGTCTTGTTAGGGTGCAAACTTTTTTAAACCTACCTAAGATTTTTTGACATGACATGACGTTTGCCGAAGATGGCGGCCATTTCAGTCCCACGACACTGCATACATTATTAAATAACTCAGAATTATGAACGTACTTTGTACGAACCAACACTGCAAAAAAAAATTAATAAGCATAATGCCACAGATTATATAATAGTTACTACGTAAATAATACTTTCCGTTGTTAGGTTGGCTACACAGTGCTTTCATAATTCGGGTTTCAACAATATAGGAAAGTGCCTCTTATAACGTAGTAGAGTGATATGGCGGCAAGTAATGTAAATAATCGCAAATAATACTTTTTTATATTCATTTTGGAATACAACTAGTCCGTGTTATAAAAGTATTTGGAATTATTGTAATATAATATCGTTTAAAAACTAAAAAACAACCGACTTCAATGTCGCGCTATTCATTTTCAGTACCAATTTTGAGATGTTTATCTCAATATCTCTGGAGATACTTATCATACCTCGATAAAATTACCATGGTACCACACTTGGGATATCTCCTTTCGAACAAAAAAAGAATAATCGAAATCGGTTCATAAACGACGAAGTTATCCGCGAACAAACATAAAAAAAAAAAAAAAAAAAAAAATATACGGTCGAATTGAGAAACCTCCTCCTTTTTTTGAAGTCGGTTAAAAAGAAAAAAATCGAATTCAAATGCAGCGCTAGTCATTTTCAGACTAAGTTTGAGGTGTTATCCCCATATCTCCATACCTCTGGAGATACTAACATGTCTTGATAAATTACAATGGAACCGACAGGGAAACATATTCTCTTAAAAACAAAAACAAATATTTCCCGATTCGGTTAAGAAATGACGAAGTTCTGAGGTAATAAATAAAAAAAAATACAGGCGAATTGAAAACACCGTCCCTTTTAGTCATGAGATACGGATATACACTTCAAACTTGGCACTGTTAGCGGCATTTAAAGTCGATATTTTTCGTCTTATCTTTAATTATTTTATTAAAACATTAACATTTTTATGTAATTACCAGAATCATAAATGGCGCTATAAGCGTGCTCCAAAAGCTTCCTGCTCATTGGTTCCATGGTGCAAGCTTGCTTGTAGTGAACCCTAAAGAATTGGGCGTCAAACTTGCTCATGCCTTTTACAATACCCAGATGCTGCGGGACCTCTGGGTGAGAATATTCCCAGCGTGTATTGTTGGCTTTTACCATATCCACCTAGAAAAAAAATTATCCTATATACTGATGCAGTGTTACAAAAAATAAACAACACAAAATTCCTAAATAAATGGACACAGCGAGCCGAAGCACGAAAGAAGCGTTCATTTCAGCTTGGCAAAACTGCTTTCGATGAACTGCGGATGTCCGGCTGTTTTTCTCTACAGATCGCATTTCTGAACCGATTCTTGTGAATTTTTGTGGGAGGTTCGATAATTGTATGGAATTTTTTTTCGATTCAGTTTATGGAAATTTTTAAATTGGCGAAGATACGGGGTTTGAAAACGTAAAAAAAACCTAAATCAGCCATTTCGCAAAATGCTCTAATATGTCACAAAACATTTTCTTACCCTAACTACTTCTACCCTATTCACGTAACTTTTTTGTTTGTACAACTTTTTCATCCAATAAACTGCAAGGGGTCGGGGATGTGTTATTGAATTTAAGCTTTAAAAAGACAGACTCGTGAAGTCAATAATAGCCCACAAAACCACCAGTTTCGCTGGACTATTGTCAGTTTTGTAGCTCTTTTTCATTTACTGCCGTATGCCATTTCCAAGAAATCATAATTAAAAACTTGTCAATTACCTTATTATATAGATTCTCCATAAACTCTTCAACACTGTCTGAGCTTGGGAAAATCCCTGACATGCCACTAATGACCACCTCATCACCGACTGGAGGTCTCATCACGGGCCTCGGCACGGTCTGCTCGGAAACCACAGTCTCTTGCGGAGTAGGAGTCATGGTCACTGGTAAGTTTTCTGCTCTAATGATAAACTGAAACTATAAAGTTGAACCGGAACTGACTCTATTTATATTGAAAAAAATCGTTCCAGATCTTAGAATACATTAAAATGTTTTGTTGCCTTCAGTGATTTAAAGGTTCCGTATAATTTATTTAGTTGTATTTTTTTTATTTTCTTAGCACTAAAGTGCAGTTCGTAACTGATTTAATTTGATTACGTATTTTTATTTAAGGAAGCCTCCGCCAATTCAACAAATCGTTTTAGTCAAACCACGTTAATAGTTTTCATTGATACTTTACATAATTATTATTTTTCGAACTCTTTTATATAATTTTAATCCCTGATTTTTTTTTTTGCCGCGGCTCGAATCACCCATTCACTAAACAAAGACACATCACCCATCGGTTAATTGACTTCCGGCATAATGTTCGGTGCCAGTGAGATGGAAAGATGTAGGATTATAAGGCTACCTGGATTAGACAAATATCAGTGTTATAGCGCGTTATCTTAATGCCGTCTTCCTTAGACGTGTATGCTTCAGTCTAAGTTTTCATCCTCCCGTGATCAATAGTAAATGTATGCTATAAAAACAAAACAAAAAAATTATGGCGATCATATGGGGATCAATTATCACCTACGGGAAGGTCATTGTTTCTGTCCTGCGTCTGTAGGCTTAGACCTTAATCTACCCTACCTGTATAGGGTGTATATAATATATCCTACATGTATGTATAGGGTGGTGCTAAATAAAAGACCACTAGTTGTGGGCTTACCAGTGGTGGTTGGAACCACTCAACAAAGACGGACATGGACATAATCATCAGTCGATTCGCCGAGTTCCAGCATAATGTTCAATACTAGTATGGAAATACTGGCACTGGACATCCTGGCAAAACTTGGCACGATGGTATGTGATAGTTTTTAACCGACTTCACAAAAAAGGAGGAGATTTCAATTCAACTGTTTTTTTTTTGTTTGTTACCTCAGAACTCCGTCAAATCTCAACCGATTTGAAATTTTCTTATATTGTTTGAGAGATTATGCCTTTCGTTTGGTCCCATTAAAATTTTATTGAGATCTGATAATCGGTTCCGGAGATATGAGGATAAACAATATAAACAAATTTGATACCTCGATGAAATTATTATAGCTAGTGGATATTTTCACTATCGCGGCATGGGAGTAATTTTTTTCGTTTTGTACGATCATAAATAATTCTCAAACGTGCTGTTTTTTCCCTCACACATGCATACTACCGTTTTGAAACTATAATAAGTGTAAGTACCTACTGCAAAACTTTGAGTACTGAGAAAACCCAGAAAATTAATACAAATTCAAAGGATCTCTAAATAATAGTAAAATATAAACCTTTTTCATGAATATTAAATTTATTTTTGGATAAACAACCGCACCGTTCACACACTATTTAAATTTATTTTAATAAACGGACCTTAATGCATAATTTATTTTTAGGGCTACTTTTGTTTACTTTCTATTAGCCCTGAGGTCAAATACCATTACTATTCGTTTTAAAAAATTAACGGACATAAAAGCTATTTATGGTCTATGTAGAATAAAAAAAAAGGTTTTCGAATGAAATATGTATTGTAAACCGCTGCAGTTGTGTTTTTATGGCATCGTAGCTTCAATCGTATTATCGAAACCAATTTTATCATCATTTATTTTTTAAATTTTACAATCTTCTAATACTATAGGTAAGAATTTTTGTCCTGACATACTGACTGACTGACTGACTAACTGACAGACAACGCACAGCCTAAACCGCTGGTCGTAGAGACTTAAAATTTGAAGAGTATATTTGTCTAAGTACCTAAGGGTGTATTAAGAAAGGATTTTCCAAAATTCACCCCTTTAGGGGATGAAATCGGAGTTTAAAGTTTGGATGGAGAAACAAGATTAGATAGTCTTTTCTATTCGAAACTTCACACAAGTGCTCCAGTAAATAAATAAGTAAATATGTGTTTCAGGCTTTTTCGACATTCAACCCCTGTGAGGGTGAAATGGGGTAACAAAGTGTGAAAAACAATATTGTGCACTGAAATTTGGCATGCAGATAGTCAATACGACGTTAGTTCCCTCTGAGAAATGATTTTCCAAAATTCACCTCTTAAGGGAATGAAACGGGGGTTCAAAGTTTGTATGGAGAAACAAGATTAGATTGTATTTTCTTTTCGAAACTTCAGACAAGTGCTCCAGTAAAAAATAATTAAATTTGTGAAACAGGTATTTGTTTTAATTCCACCCCTAAGAGGGTGAAATGAGGTAACAAAGCGTTAAAATCAATATTGTTTCGGATTGTGCTGAAATTTGGCATGCAGATAGTCATAACGACGTTGGTTTCCTCTGAGATTTTCCAAAATTCAACATTGAAAGGGATGAAACGGGGGTTCAAAGTTTGTATAAAGAAACAAAATTAGATAGTATTTTCTATTCACACAAGTACTTATGTAAATAAATAATAAAATACATGTTTCAGATTTTTTCGAAATTCCACCTCAAAGATGGTGAAGTGGGGTAACTAAGTCTGAAATTAATATTCTTTCGGATTGCGCTGAAATTTGACATGCAGATAGTTATATTGACGTTGGTATCCGCTAAGAAAGGATTTTTCAAAATTCACTTTTCAAAGGGATGAAGCGGGGTTTCAAAGTTTGAATAGTCATTTTATTCGACATTTCACACAAGTAATTCTATATATAAATATGTAAATACAAATTTCAGACTTTTTCAAAATGCCACCCTAAGAGGGTGAACTGGGGTGGGGTAACAAAGTCTTAAAATTAATATTGTTTAGGATTGCGCTGAAATCTAGAATGCAGATATTTATTATGACGTAGGTTACCCCGATACGGAACGGGGATTCAAAGTTTGTATGGCGAAACAAGATGAGATAGTCTGTAAATAAATAAGTAAGTACGTGTTGTAGGATTTTTCGAAATGGGGTAGGTAACAAAGTATAAAAATTTGGGTTTTTTGTGTTTTATATAGTCACGCGATAACATGAAAACGGGTGAACCGATTTGGCTAATTCATAATCGATATCTTTAATGATAGAATCGTTTTTTGAAAGAAAAATTTTAAGTAAATTAAATGAGTTTTTAACGCGGGCGAAGCCGCGGTGCATTTTTCGTATTATATTAAGTACCTAAACATCATTATCGAATTGATAAGTAAAATACATAAAAATCATTATACAACTATATAACAATAATTACATTATATAACAATATATCATGTTTGTGAAACAAATTATTACTTACTTTTACCTTACTTTTTAACCGACTTCACAAAAAAGGAGGAGGTTCTCAATTCGTCTGTATGTATTTTTTTTTCTTTTTTTTGTGTGTATGTTACGCGATTACTCCGTCAATAGTGAACGGATTCAAATGATTCTTTTTTTAATAGATAGGGTACGTTTTGGAGATGATCCCATTTTAATTTTATCGAGATCTGATTAGTATCTCCAGAGATATGCAAATAAATACCTCAAATATAGGAGAATGTACTGGTTTTAGAAGAAGAGTCACAAGAAGATTATACACAATGGAGGTTGCTATTGCATATTTTTTACCTTTTCAGGAACAGAACCCTAAAAAATATGACCTTGAATAATGTTTTTACATCTTTCTTCACGTTGATTTTGGTTTTTGACAGATATTCTTACGGTAACTGTGAGCGAGATAAAAACAAATGTGGGGAGAATTAATTTGTCTTCACAGGAATGTTCTATCGGGCAAAGTCTTGTTAGGGTCTTATGAGGGCCCGGTGGCGCAATCGGGAGAACGCTTGCCTTTGATGCCAGAGGTACCGAGTTCAAACCGCCGTGCACCAATGGACCAACAACCTCCGCATGGTGGTAGGACACTATCTGGTGTTCGCCTGGCCAGCTACCACCCTCAAGTTAGAAAATCTGTCAACAAACATCTAATGTGTTCCGGCAGCTATCCTTGAGAGCCGGTTCCCATTCTAGGCCTAGCGTGCTTACCATCTTCGACCGCATCATCACTTACCAACAGGTGAGATAGTGGTCAAACGCTAGCCTATAACAACGTATAAAAAAAACGGTGCAAAGTTAGTTAATATATTTTGACATGACATGACGTTTGGCGAAGATGGCAGTCATATCAGTCCCGTGACACTGCATACATAATTAAATAACTCAGAATTATACACGTACTTTGCACCAACCAAAACTGCAAAAAAAAAAACATAATACCACAGATTATATAATAGTTACTACGTAAATAATACTTTCCGTGGTTAGGTTGGCTACACAGTGCTTTCATAATTCGGGTAGGTATCAACAATGTAGGGAAGTGCCAACTCTTATAACGTATTAGAGTGATTCAGTAGTATCTGTCGGCCATATGGCGGCAGTTAATGTTAATAATCGCAAATAATACTTTTTAATATTCATTTTGGAATACATCTAGTCCGTGTTATAAAAGTATTTGGAATTATTGAAATAAAATAGACACTTAATTATCGTGTGGTCAGATGCTTTTATAGCAAAGGGCCATTTTGGACATTGTCCTTTGATACCTTGATGACATCGTTATGACTAGTGAATATTTTCACTAGCGCGGCATTTTAAGTCAATTTTTTAGGGTTCCGAACCCGAAGGGTACCAAATGAACACTTTTTGAGACTTTGTTGTCCGTCCGTCCGTCCGTCCGTCCGTCTGGCCGTCTGTCCGTGTGTCCGTGTGTCTATATGTGCGCACTTTACAGATCTGTATCTTCTTAACAATAATAGGTACATACTTGAAATTTTCACAAAGTATATATCCGTCAGTGTATAACGGTCCAGACACAAAATTTTATAGATACATGTAATTTAATTAAAACTTGTTTTGCACTAAAAAGGGTAAAATAAATTATTTTTCAAAAAAAATAAAACCGACTTCAATACCACTACAGGCGAAAAAACTCAAAAGCGAAAAATAAATAAATTGAAGTCAGTGCCAGCCAAATCTAATAGGTAGTAAATAGATGCTAACTACATGTACCTACTTACAACTGCTACTACTACATACATAGTATCTATCAACTATCCAATAAGCTCAATGGCGCATCTTGGGCGAGGCCTACGTCCAGCAGTGGACTGATACAGGCTGATGATAATGATGATGATCCAATAGACTATATAGAATTGGCTGGCACCGACTTCAAATAGATAAGTGGGTAGCGCTTATAATAATTATATTAATTTATTTATTTTTCGCTTTTGAGTGCCTGTTTGTGGTAATGAAGTCGGTTTAATTTTTTTTGAAAAATAATTTATTGCCTTACTTTTCCATCCAGAAATTAATTTAATGTGTAATATGCTTTGTTATTTAAATATATCTCATTGTATTTTAATTTTTAAGTCATAGGATATCTATTTCACGAATAGTTTTGTTAAATTTGTTACATATTTTTGGTCGTTAGTACCACACTGATTGTGAACATTTTTTCAATCTCTTGGAAGTTTGTATAAGCCTGTCATTATTACAATTGTTAAGTTTGTGAATATATGTTACTGATAGACGAAAAACTTAGTTGTACAAATTTGTAGACTTCGAGGATATATAATGCATTGTTAGTATACGTTCTTCGATGAACAGTTGCCAAGCGGGTGTGTCTCATGGAATACGACACATAATTTGAATTGCCCTCTTTTGCAGAACAAAGGCTCTTTGGCGGTCTGCGGCTTCGCCACAGAGATCTATACCGTAAGGAAACAGTGATTGAAAATAAACAAATTATGCATTTGACTGCTGATGCACTCATCATTTGAGCCAGTCTCAATAGGGCAAAACATGCTATTCTTAGTTTTTACTCAGATAGTCAATAATGCATATCCCATTTCAAGCCTAAGTCTATTTTAAAATCTAAGTACTTGCGTGCGTAAGCGTGTTTCACTTAGGGTATTTGAATTTCGTTACAAAATACAGATAGATATTTAGGTTTTCCTCTTAAATTGAAGCTTCGTTGTATTTAAATTCAATATCATATCCGTTTGTCTGAAAGCAGTTACGGATATCAGCAATGGAGTGATGCAACCGTAGTCGCAGCTGTTGTATACTATCGGCTGAGACGAAAAATGCTCTATCAAGCGCAAAAGCGACAAGTTTAGCGGAGATAGTAGACGTAGCAAGGTCATTTACTAGTATTAAAAACAAGTAGTTACCAAGTACTGATCCTTGCGGTATGAAGAGATTTCCTAGATCGCTGAACTTCGATCCTTTAATTCCATCCTCGGTAGACACTTTAACAAGTTGTCGTCTTTGCTACAAAAATGACTTTAAAAAGTCATTACACAACCCACTAACGCCGTAATGTTTCAGTTTTTCTATAATAAGACGAGCTTCTGCCTGCGGTTTTGCTAGCGTGGACTACATGAAACAAATTTCATATTTTTCTTCAGAAACTATTAATTTGTATAACTGTCAATGACCCAAAGAAAAACAGTCCTCCATAAGTTTACCCATGTTAAATTAAGAGTTTGGCCTTGAAAGGAAACTTCACACTTTTGAACTCGCAGGGGTAGTTTGAAATTATTTCAAGCATAAACAAATGTGTCGGAAAAACTGTAATTCATGTGTCTCATAATTTTATTTGAAGAGTTTGTGTACCAATTTTCGAGTCAATCGACCCAGAGAAAAAAAAGTTACACAGAGAATTCAACCCCTTATTCCACCCAATCAAGAATGGAATATAAAAAAAAACTTATTTATATAGAAACCACGTCACAAAGCACACACCTTCCAAATTTCATGTCTCTAGAACCAGCGTCTTTCTGTACGTTGATATATCAGTCAGTCTACCAAAGGCGCCAAAGGCGAGGGGGATGATTTTGTAAAAACTGTGATGTTTCATAATTTTTACCCGACTGCGCGACGGAAATGTATGTTTGTATTGATGGCACACCCGCAATCATTTTAGAAGATTTATGTGGATACGCCATATTTTCCTCCCTATCTACACTATTTGCGGGGTAGGAAGGTGAATCAATAAGCACTGTACCCACATGTTCCATCACAGGATATAATCACACCAAAACTTGCACAGAGTTATTGTAAAACTTATGTTACAAACATATATAGTAACGTTAAACTGTGAAATAATACCTGGCCCTACTATTCATTATTCTGTGCCCTTGGGCCACCCCCGCCGAACTTGAACTTGAAGTTGACCTTGACCTTGAACGTGAACTTGAACCTACTGTCACAGTCTAGTACCAACATTTTGTTGGTATTAATAACTTTATATTTCTTTACTTAATAAATTTAATTTTGGCTACGGACTTGAAATTCACATATTTATAAATATTCATTAAAAACTTGAAACCCCGAAATTTAGTTTTTTGAGCCAAACAACTCTCAACTAAACATGGCACGTATTATTTTTTATTGAACTTTTATAATACTATAGTCGTTTCTTTAGAAATTAATAAATGTGTAATTAAGTAAGGTAAGGGGTAAGGGATGTAAGGGAGCGCAAATACAACCTCGGTGCTCCCAGCTTCACCTGCCCGTGGTGCATCCTGCTGACCAACAGACGGGGCTCTGGCGACTGACAAATGGCGGTATAACCATTTTATATCTATGGCGTAGCCAAATTCTACAGGCCGGTGACGGGCTTCCGGTGACGGTAAGAATCCCCGGGTTACGGTAGGCCGCCAGAACAAACTGACCCTCGCAACGTACAATGGATGCATGATTCGGCTGGACGATCATCTAGCGCAGCTGGAGGAGGAGCTGACACACATAAGATGGCACATTCTGGGGTTATGTGAAGTCCGAAGACAGGGAGAGGACATCATAACTCTAGAATCAGGCCATCTTATGTATTATAGAGAAGGTGACCAGCCATCCCAAGGCGGCGTCGGGTTTCTGGTCAACAAGGCCCTCAGTGACAACGTTGTAGAAATCTCCAGTGTGTCGACCAGGGTTGCGTACCTCATAATTAAGTGAACCAATAGGTACAGCCTCAAGGTTATCCAGGTCTACACACCGACCTCAACTCACTTAGATGATGAGGTGGAGAGCATGTATGAAGATATCTCCAGAGCTTTACACACCATCTCCAAGGCTCACTACAACAATGTCATGGGAGACTTTAACGCCAAAGGGGGAGTACAAACTTGCGGCGAATCGTCTATAGGACCACACGGATTTGGGAGTAGGAATCACAGGGGGCAAATGCTCGTCAATTTCTTCGAGAAAGAGGGGCTTTTCTTGATGAACTCGTTCAAGAAACAGCCCCAAAGGAATTGGACGTGGCAAAGCCCCGACACTGTGACTAAAAACGAGATTGACTTCATCATTACGGACAAACGGCGCATATTCAGAGACGTCTCAGTGATCACTAGGTTTAATGCTGGAAGTGATCACCGACTTGTACGAGGCTCTCTGGATATCGACTTTAAAGCCGAGAGATTCCGATTGATGAAGTCAACACTCCGTCCCAACCTACTCCAAACCGTTGTTGGGTCCGAAACATTCCAATTAAAATTAGAAAATCGATTCGCTGCCTTGGAAACCACAGATGACGTAGACCAGAAACTCGAAGAAGTGGTGGAAATCCTCAGGGATGAAGAGAGGAAGTTTTACGAGAGCAAGCGTACGGGCAAAAAGTCCAAACTTTCGGCAGAAACACTTCGGCTAATGGAAGAGAGACGAACAGACCATTTGTCAGCTTTGTCAACTAACCTGGTGCGCGACAAATCCATAAAGAAGCTGGTACGACGCGACCTCCAATTCTCTAACACGCTCTTGATTAAAGAATCAATTGAGCAGAATCGGGGGTCAAAAGTGTTCGTCCAGCCTCTGGGTAGAAGCCACCTCACAAAGCTGACAACGTCAACGGGGAACGTCGTCGCATCCAAGCCGGAGATTCTGTCGGAAGTTGAAGACTTCTACGGCAAGCTCTACGCATCGCATGCTTCAAGGCCCGAACCCGATACTGAGGATTCTAGAGCCACCTTAATCCGCCACTTCACAGAAGATCTGCCCGAAATTAGCCGAGACGAAATCGTGATGGCCCGAAAACAACTTAAAAATGGAAAAGCCCCAGAAGACGGAATCACAACGGAGCTTTTAAAAGCCGGAAGAGCTCCAGCAGTTCAACAGCTCCAGCAGCTCTTTAATTCCGTTTTTTTCACTGGGAGAACTCCTCAGGCATGGAACAGAAGCATGGTGGTTCTGTTTTTCAAAAAAGGAGACAAAACCCTATTGAAAAACTACCGCCCGATTTCGCTTCTGAGCCATGTCTATAAGCTGTTTTCAAGGGTCATCACAAACCGTCTTACGCGAAGACTCGACGAGTTTCAACCTCCGGAACAGGCCGGGTTTCGAAACGGTTACGGCAACATAGACCACATCCACAGGGTGCGGCAGATTGTACAGAAGACCGAAGAGTACAATCGGCCTCTGTGCTTAGCATTTGTGGACCATGAGAAGGCCTTCGACTCAATCGAAACCTGGTCTGTTCTCGAGTCCTTGCAGCGTTGCCAAGTCGACTGGCAATATATCGAATCGATGAGATGTCTATATAATGCTGCAACGATGACTGTACAAGTACAGAACCAGCGAACTAAACATGTCCACCTGCGTCGAGGAGTGAGACAGGGGGACGTCATATCCCTTGGAGGATATGTTTAAGACGCTGGACTGGATAGATCGTGGCATTAACATCAACGGCAGGTACATCTCTCACTTACGATTCGCAGATGACATTGTCATTATGGCAGAGACGCTGCAGGACCTACAAAGGATGTTAAATGGCCTAGCTGATTCTTCTCGTCGCATCGGTCTCCGGATGAATTTGGATAAAACCAAAGTCATGTACAACAAGCACGTTGTTCTGGAACCGATTGCCGTAGATGGAATCCCACTCGAAGTTGTCACTAAGTATGTTTACCTAGGGCAGACGCTCCAACAAGGCAAACATAACTTCGAGAAGTAAATCCAGAGAAGAATCCAGCTGGGCTGGGCAGCATTCGGAAAACTCCGTCGAGTCTTCTCGTCGCCTATACCACAGTGTCTAAAGACAAAAGTCTTTAACCAGTGCGTCCTACCTGTGATGACATACGGAGCCGAGACGTGGACAGTCACAGTCCGACTGGTCCACCAGTTTAAAGTCGCTCAGCGAGCTATGGAGAGAGCTATGCTCGGTATTTCTCTGCGGGATCGAATCCGGAACGAAGTAATTTGCCAGAGAACTAAAGTTATTGACATAGCTCAACGGATTAGCAAGCTGAAGTGGCAGTGGGCTGGTCATATCTGCCGCAAGACTCATAACCGTTGGGGTAGAATTGTCCTAGAGTGGAGACCGCGATTCGGCAAACGTAGCGTAGGACGTCCTGTGACCAGGTGGAGCGACGACATACGCAAAGCGGTGGGCAGTGACTGGAAGAGAAGAGCCGAAGATCGGTCTCAGTGGTGCATCTTGGGAGAGGCCTACGTCCAGCAGTGGACTGATACAGGCTGATGATGATGATGATGATGATGTAATTAAGTAATCTTTGTTATTTTTAATTGGATTAATACAGCATAAAATATGTGTATGCATTCAATTATGACTAGCCCTATAACTTTATGCGAATCAAAATTAGGCCGAAAAAATATAGCCTAAATGAAAGTTATACTTGTTTATACAATATGCCAAAACAAATTGTATGATAGTATTATTATGCTACTTAAAATTATGCGTTTTTTTTTTAAAATATTTATTCTATCCACCCTCCCTCTGAATGGGAGTCTTTGTTGTGCTTCTATTCCATTTAAGATCTCATTAATTCATACATGCGGTAGTTTTGTTTGTTGCTTATAATATTCTTTCATCTAGTTTTATTATTTTACTTATACTGAGTGTACAAAACATATATACTCAAATATACGTGTGTATATCTATTACTTCTTATTTTTTACAATTACATTAGTAAAGTTATAGACTTGGCTGGCACCGACTTCAAATAGATAAGTGGGTAGCGCTTATAATAATTATTTGTGGTTATGAAGTCGGTTTTATTTTATTTGAAAAATAATTAAGTTTCTATTATATATCTATCCTTTGCGTACACTGGACATTCTGCTATAACGTGTAGTGAAGTTTGTTCGACCTGTGGGTCACAAGTACATGCTGGGTTCTCCTTACACTTAAAGCGGTGCAAGTATGATGAGAACCCACCATGCCCTGTCATGAATTGCTTCGCTATAGGGTTGGAATTGATCTTTCGTGTGATAGAATATGCTTTTATGGCGTCCGGGAAGAAAACTTTTGTGAAATATGCCGTTTCACCACTTTTATAGCGCCGGTTCTATTCGTCAAGCTGACGAATGGAACGACTTCATTTCTGACGGATTTGTCGCTTGACAAATGAAACCGGATACTTGTCATAAACTGATTTTGATTCGAGCAAAGCCGCTTGTTTTTCGAGTTCGTCAGCGCGCTCATTTCCCTCCAGCCCCGCATGAGCCTTGATCCAAAACAGGTTCAGGGTCTTTCCTTATTTTTCATATGCTGTAATATTGGCTCTAGTTTTTATGGCTAGGGGATCAAGGGAAAGGTTATTTATAACTGTTTCAAGTGCTGATCGCGGGTCGCAGTATATATGCAGCTAGTAAAAGTACCATGAAGCGCTTGTTTCGTAGCCTCAAAAAGGGCCAGCAGCTCCGCCTGGTAGACGGTGCAGCTAATTTATACTTTCGGGTACTTATCTCCGCGACGTTATCCTATAGGGATAAAGCCGCGCCAACTTTCCCTTCCTGTTTACTTCCGTCTGTGTAAATTTTAAGATCGGCATTGTTGTGTTCTTGGAGTGCTGCATCGTCCGCCAAACATGTAAAAGACGATTTTTCGTGTTTTGCTGGATTTATGACTTCTTCGAAGGATACCGGTATCTCAATTTCCCAATATCCTGTTGCCCGCTGGGAGTATCCTTTTTTCACTTCATAGAAGTAAGGCCGCTTCGCGTATATATCTAGAGGAAGTATCCCAGCGAGCAACAGCGCTGAGTTTAGGGGAACTGTTCGGTACGGATTTACAAGTTTTTGGGCAAATCCACGTTGAACTGCGTCTAATTGTTTTCTTATCCCTAATTTTGTAGTTGCGGGAGCCCATGCAGCTGCTGGGTACATTATCGTAGGTAAATTGTTCTTATGACCTCAGTTAATTTTCGCAGCCCGTGACAACTGCTTGTAAAAGTTAAGGGCCTTGTGACAGACGCTTACGACATGTGAATTGAGGGTCAATTTGGTATCGATGGTGAGACCTAACACCTTAATTTCCTTGGCCATGTCAATGCTGACTCCGCCCATGCTCAGACATGGGATGTCATATTTAAGTTTACGCATAATGACTAGTCTTGTGTGGCGCGAATTTAAGTTTGTTTCTAACTGCCCACGTCCGAACATACTCAAGGACAGCATGGATACGTTCCTGGACTTTAGATGCCGTCGAACCATCGAAAACCAAGATGACATCATCCGCAAAAGCTTGGTTGAATACACGCCTGTCGTCAAGGCCCCTAAGACTCATTAAGTCAAGAATGAGGTTCCAAAATATAGGACCTCCTATGGAGCCTTGGACGCAACCCTGTTTCGTTTCTTTCGTAGACTGTTCTCCAATGTATCTGACAGTAACCTTTCTATTACTTAAATAGCTGTCGACAACCTTCCTAAGGTTTATTGGGCAATTCTCCTCGGCCAGACGGACTTTGATTGCAGGCCACCAGGCGCTATCAAAGGCTATATCCAGTGATACTAGGGTTACTAATCTCGAATGTATTGTATAAGGACATAGTCCTCGGTGCTCTTCTGGGACATGAATCCGTAATGGCGTGGGCTTAGGCGCGGTATGAGATAATACTTGTTGCGGGCCATGATCATTTTTAGGGTTCCGAACCCAAAGCGTACCAACGGAACCCTATTACTGAGACTCCGCTGTCCGTCTGTCTGTCTGTCTGTCTGTCTGTCTCTCTGTCTGTCCGTCTGTCACCAGGCTGTATCTCATGAACCGTGATAGTTAGACGGTTGAAATTTTCACAGATGGTGTATTTCTGTTGCCGCTATAACAACAAATACTAAGAACAGAACAAAGTTAAAAATTAAAGAGTTTAAAACAAAAAACGTGTTTTTAACGATATCGCCATCTATGAATCTTCATAGATGGCGCTATCGTGTTTCCCTTAATCTCAGAATCTGAATCTGAATCTCGAAAACGGCTCGAGCGCTTAAATAAAATTTAGTAAACAGGGGATTTCGGGGGTGATACATCGATCTAGCTAGGATTCATTTTCAGAAATGTGTTTTATTCATGTTTTCAATAATCAACTTAAAATATGACTCCTCCCGACATCTATTGGCGAGTAGAAGTAGCTTTTGGCAAAGCTCGGTGTTCAATCTGCAATCAATTACGAATAACTTACCTGTGTACTGCACTGTACAGTACCTGTGTGCCTTTGCAATTAATTCACCTTGACGCAACTAGATGGCAGCACATGAAAAATTAGCACGCGCAAGCGTTTCATTTGTTAAATTTGTGGGCCTCGGTCGATTTGTATACTTATTTAAGATTAGCATGCAGTAGTGTACAGTATTGATTAATATATCTTCTATATTAGTACTTAAAGAGTTTCATTTAGCGACAATCAGTGGAAAGTTAGTTTAGTTAGTTGTACGAACACTCGGTCTTCCGTTGGTTTGGTATTAGATTAGAAGTTGGCGTTCGGAACCCTCCGTGTGCGGGACAAAAGTCTGACTCGCACTTGGCCAGTTTAATTTCGTATACCTTACTCAAAACCGGAAGTAGACCAATCGGTCTATACGATTTGTGCACGGTGTAATTTGCTATGCCTGGCTTCCTAAGCACGACTACCGTTGCCTCTTTCCAGATCTCCGGGAAGTAGTAGTAAGCTAAACATTTCTTGACAAGGGCCAGGAACAATTTAGGGTTCAACAATTCACTAATAGCACGACTGTATATATCGGCAGTGAACACGTCGGATCCGGGTGCCTTCTTATGACTGAAAGAATTCAGAGCCATGAACATTTCGGTATGCGGGGATCACACAGACCACCTTGTGATTCTGCATTTACAGTTTCCGCTAGCTCTCTAGTGTGGCTATCTTCGGCGTTATCGCTGTTTATGAGGTCTCCCGGATATAAGACGTTTGCTAGTAGCCTGACGGAACCTTTTGCGTCACAAATCCTTCAAGTTCTCCGCCTGGGCCTTCAGTGCTTCTAACTCATACTCATCTTTATGTTTCAGATAGTCGGCGACCACTTTGGCTCTTCGGATCGGAGCAGCGCATCGGATTCTAATGCTTCCTAGTAGTGACGCTCTTTTTCATCTCTTCAAGTTTTTTGGACCGCCACGGGACGGTGAGTATTTCAGTGTTCTTCTTCTCTGGTATCGAGTGACTGTATGCTTCTGTTATCGCTGTTGTGTAATTACTAATTGCTATATTTATTTGTCCCTTACTATTTAGTTGTTTAATGTCTTCTAAATTTAATTGGTATGTTAACTTTAATTGCTTAAGTTTTGTATGAAACTCCTCCCAATTTGCTTTCTTTGTATTGAATTTTCTGGTTGTTCTAGTTATATAAAAACCTTTAGATTTCTGAAGTCCAATACTAAAAATCATCCCGTTATGGTCCGAACTTGTGAGATTTTCCTCTACTGTCCAATCCTCTACCAAGTCTAGCATATCAGTAGTACTGTTGACCGCCTCGGATTGTATCGAAAGTAGGAGTATCACCAGTATTAAGCACGTGGAGGCCCAGGTCGTTGAGAACTCCCGCCATTTCTTCACCCCTATGGAAGATGGACCATACGTCGCTACCCCACCAAGCGCTCTTTGCATTTGCGTCCCCGTCCATCACTATTCTCCTGGGTCCTGTCTCTTTGACTATATTTTACAGGTGTTTTAAATTTGGCTCTATATCGTAATCAAGCTCAAAGTAAAAAGACACCAGCATGATCTTCCAGGCACTGCTTCGGATTCCCACAACCACGATGTTTTTGGTGGTGAGTTTTGGGTACTTGATCACTTCAAGGCTTGAGTTGAAGACAGCGATTGCTGCCTTGACGGTACCATCTTCCTGGCCAGTGCTGTTGAAAACCCTTACGCTCTGGTGACTTCTCATTTTTCGTTCAGCACCCACATATGGCTCTTGGAGGAGAGCAATGGCAATTTTCCTTTTTCTCGCTTCAATCAAAACCTCATTTGAAGTTAACTTTTTCCTTTGAAGGTTAGCTTGCTCAATTTTATATAGCACCACTTTAGCAGTATGCTACTGCAGATCTTGCTAATACCTCCTATTTCCTTCTCACTGGGCACTCCTGACTAAAAGCATTGTGTTCTGCTTTGTGTACCTTAGCTTTAATGCAGTTTATGCAGCCAGGTGGTGTTCTGGCAAGCCATTCAGAACAGTCATTACGCATGTTTTGCCCGCCGCAGTGGCTGCACATATCAGCTGTGTCTTGACAGAATCGCCGTCTGTGCCCATACCCCAGGCAGCGTGAACACTGGATTGTACCTCTACCCTATCATCCTCTTTGTGCATACCTCTTAATAGGTTCGCATTCTGCTCCTTTATTGCCCTCACGATTCCCTCGTATGAGTACTTCTGAAGGACGTCGTATATCATGATAAGGGAATCCTTATTATTTATTTCTTCAAAATGTAGTTGCTCTCCCTTTTCCTTTGTCCTATCCTTTACTTTATTGATTTCATCCTGACTTTTACAACCTATGATAACTTTCCTGTCTCTTCCTTTTCTAACTCTATCTACTTTGACCCAACCCTCGCTTGTATTTACTTCCCTGATCCTCTCTATCACTTGTTCACCGCTTTCAGTCTCGTCCTTGGAGGTGACTACAACCGAGTGCAGCGCCGTCTGTTGCGGAAGTTTCCTCTCGCAACCGGCGGCTGCTACACTCGCGTATGTAGCACTGTTCAAGGATTTTTCTTGGAAAGGAAGGAGTGATACTAGCTTGGCTTTTAGCATTTCCATGTTTTCATTGTTCTGTTTCATCAAATTTTTGTGGTCTTCTAATAGTTGGCACAAAACGTTGGCGTAAGTAAATTAGGAATAAAAAATTATGTGAAACAAAGGGATCCCCACCAAATGTCATGTGTATAAAACCAGCAGTTAAGGCAATACTTTGATACATCAATCCCACAAACGCGTACAGGGATGAGTTTCGAAAAACTGTGACACACGTAACTCATAATTTTAATTGAAGTGTATGATAACTATTTTTGAGACAATTGACCCAAAAAATGAAGTTTCATAGAAATTTTTATTCTCCATTTCACCCTCTTAGCGGTACGGAATTTCAAAAATTATAACATTAGTAATTTATTTCATTAGTTTTATGTGCCTAAGACCAGCAGTCGCGAGGCTTCGCTCGCGTGGTCTAATTTTTACGACTTTTTATGACTCTGACAGTTTTATGACCTAATTAGTCACTATAGATGATCCTAAGGTCGAACTCAATATCCTCTGCTGTTAAAGACTATTAAGTATTCTGTCAAAGTCAATAATCAGTATGGTAAGGTAGACCAAGTTGTACTTTTTAAATATTTGAGTCAGTCTGATGCATGTGGCTGTTAAAACAAAAAGAAATATGTATATATTTTTTACCACTTTTTATGACCCTGACAGTTTTATGACCTTATAAACTTTAATTAAGTCACTATAGAAGACTCCAACGCTACATGTCACCAGCTGACCGAAAGTTGAAAATGGTTTGCAAGATTTTTTTAAAATTGTTACCTACTCGTACATACAATGCAAATAAAATAAAAGGTTGTAATAAGGAATGCATCGTCTGTACCCACTAATCATTATATTTAATATTTTCAGTTCGTATAGTACTTTTGTAGTGGCAGATACTTTAATAGTAATAGAAAACATAATAATTAACTTATTAAATAAATAAAAAATGTTATGGTGCTCATAAACATAATTACTTTTTGAAAACCATAGTCTTTGAATTTAAATTAATGTAAACTGGGTGAAATAAAAACAAGGATAGCTAAAACTAATTTATTACAAATAAATAAATGGCCGCATTAAATTAAGTTAGTGACTGCTTATTATTACTTTACACAGCCTTAATGGGATCAGCGAGGTAAGTCCAGCAGAGATTTTTATTCTTGAATTCTTCGAGTAATTTTGATTCAAGGAATCTGTTGACGATATTTGGAACTTTGCTATCTAGATATGCTGAGTCATGTTCCGCGTCAATATTGAATACTTTAACAGGTTTCGTAGTATACTTAGATAGATTAAAGTCTTCGGGAAGTTGGCTCATATCGGGATGGGGATTGCCTTTTATAAGAATCAATTCGGAATCGAGAGTAAAATCTGGTTGATACCGCCTAGCGAGTATAATTCTTTGATAAGCGCTATTGAGAAGAAGTCTCTTGAATTGATGAGAGTAGTTTACTAAGCCTTTAAGGTTATTGACGCAAATTTCAACTTTATCATTCCAGAGTTCTTTGGTTTCTAGTTCTCGTTTTAGTGCAGTTGAATCCAGGTCCGTCATGAGTGTGAACATGTGTTCGATGATAGTGTTCTGTAATTGTGCGTCAGTCAGATTGCCGAGGTAGGCGTCGAGTTGAGCACGAAGCGCGTCGGGACTGCTGTCGAGGCAATACACCACTCCTACATGACCTGGTGGGTAAAATATTGATATTTTAAATTAAGAAATATAAAATGAAACACTCGGTTATACCTAATGGCTATCGTGTGTGAAATTTCTGCTGGCGACGCTAGTGAGCTACAAGGCGAAATGTTTAATTTCATTGTTTGTTCTTTATTCATTCTTGACCCTTGTCATATACACCATTTTACTCTGTGGTGGATACGCAAATCATGGGGACTAGAGTCGCAAAATTTTGTTCCAAAGAGTAGTATACATTCAGTATGATTTTAGAAGTATCTTTTAGGACCAGCCTCCTCTGTATCGATACATTTATAAAATAGCGGTCACATGAGATAGCAATTGGAGTTAGAATCATAATGCAAGGCATAATAATATATTAAGTAGATTGTAGCTATTTATTTGTTTAAAAAAACGCTACTTGTGTATGTTATCACAATCTCATTATTAAAAATACTAAAATGCACACAAAAAATAACGATTTAAAATCCTAATTCTTACAAAGTTAACCTAAGTTAAAAATACAATCAATAGATACAAACAGAAGCTACAAGTTAGAACAATCCGGGGATCTTTAAATTGCGAGTGAACTGGTCCCCTAGACAAAATTCAATTTCCAGTTTACCTTCACGCTAACGCAAGTTCAAAATGTATGGAATGAAATTTATGTTTACGCAACAAAAATGTCATTTCCATACATTTTGCACTAGCGTGAGCATGAATGAAAACAGGAAATTGGATTTTGTTTAGGAGCCCAGGTATCTCCAATTGTAAACGTTAAAGCAAGCGAGCTACATTATCGATCACATCTTCACTTAACATCAAGTGAGATAGTGTTCAAACGTTTACTAATCTCAAAAAAAAAGCTTTAAAATATTTTTGTGTGTATTTTATGTGTAGAAAAATAAGATAATATAAAATTATTTCCTTACCTTCTTTTTCAAACAGTCTTGCTAGCTCCAGCGCCACGTTGACACCAAACGAGTATCCCAGAAGGTAAAACTTCGAGTTTAGATTCACACGTTTTCTTATGAACTGAAAAGAAGACAATATTTTAGTAAATATTAGTAAATTATATAGTTCATGGTACTACTCAATACCTCTTATACCTCGGTATACCTCTTTGCAGGTTTGCTAGCTGTTTGCTTGGAATAATACATAGAGTACTTTATATCCCGATATTCCTACGGAAACGATTTCTACGCGAGTGAAACCGTGGGGCACGGCTTGTAACTCATAAAACGAGGTAATCAGATTAATGAGTGTTTGATAAGAAAAACAAAAAATCACTCTCGCTTACGAGTTGAAGCAGAAACTGGACTTAATAGGCGTGCAAGATACCGATTTGTCGAACACATTTGGTTCATCTAAGGCTTGATTATAAATTGATAATGTACCACTACGTTTGTTGTTGTGCCTGGATTGGAAAAATGTATCACATAATTTTTAGCAAACTAAAAATACATTTTACTAACAATATAGGCTGGCATCACTGGCATGATCTGAGGTGACAATGAGTTCAAAAGACGAGTCATGATAGTAGTGTTTTGTGTATTGGACTAAAGACCACTGTCTCTTATTTTCTACTGCCTTACATCGTGTTGATACCTACTCAACATTTGGTGAGATCATGGTTAAGTATTTGTCTATCTTGAATAAATAATAAAATACCTTGGAAATTTCAGCGGCGATCTGTGCAATACTCTCGTGTGGCATATCAGGAGCAAGTTGACATGTCACAGTTGGGACTTTCATACTTTGGCAGAGTGACGTGAAAATGTGGTGGTGACCCTCAAAGCCTGGTACCAGCATCAGATATGTTGCATCGGGGTGTAGCCATTCATCTTCCTGCAAACAAAGGAGGGTTATGGTTTTCGAGTGTATGTATGTATATTTATTTACTAAGCTCTGGTAGCCTGCACATTGCTTGATGGATTATAACTTGAGCGGTGTAACTTGTTAGATTCGTCTTAGTTGTGAAAGTGACACTGGGTGTACAGATATGATATAAGTAACTAGCTTCAATGGCACGTATGTAAGAACTGCGTGCGGGCTTAGCTGAAGATTGTCGTTTTATCACCGAGAAAACCATGGATATTCATAGTATAACACATCATAGCATATTGTGTACATATAGCTTTAGCTAGTTTACCTTGAAACAACTGAAGGAAGTTGCCATTGAAACCACGGGTTCTGAGGCCGAGCACTCGTCCTTATCGATGTAGGTGAAGAACGTACTCAAACCATTGTCTTTTTTCTGGGAAGATGTTCCTGTTCCTAATGTTTTTAATCTGTTAGGAATAAAATCATGTTAGAAACTAATATTAACCTTTTAACGAAAATGCATAATACTATTCTGTCATGTTTTAACATATGTAGTAAGAAGAAACCTTTTATGGGTACTTAAGTAAAAACCCACTGTTTTTGCCAACTTTACAAAAACTACTCCTGCCTTCCAAAGCAAGTTAGCGAAAGTCAAAACCTTGATCTTTTAATTTTAATAATTAATACAATAATAATATTAATCAATTTATCAGTTATTTTCATTTTGTAAATAATTCTAATGTTCAAATTTTAGAAATTATACTATAAAAAGACAACAATTGCTATGGCAGAAAGAAACAGTAACAGTATTTTGTTTTAGAACAATGTTCTTTCAAATCAGTTTCAGGATTATCCAACAGAACTTGGCACCCATTTGGATCTCAATTATTTTATCAGAGATGTTGACAACAACGTATATTTTTAATATTGGACTTGACTCCCAATCTGCATTTATCTTTTTGATGGAATAATAATAAGAAGATAATATTGAAATTACTTACGTGGCTACGCTCATATTTAGTAGATGATCGGCAGGAAAGCTTAGTTTGTAGGCGTTTTTGATTGCTGTTCTGATCTCTTCAATAGTAATTTCGTTTAGGAGTAAAGCTCCTAAAGTAAGGTCTTCGTCAAGATCTTGTATATTTTTTACACCTAAAAGCAGAAATTGATCTTTAATACAACATAAAAGTTACTGATGTAAAAATGTAGCTGTGAAAAATTATCTCAGAGCTAATTTTTATAATAAATAACCAAAAAAAAAATGGTGTCCTTTTAGACATAAACATATTTTATCGTAACTTTTACTAGTAGACAGCGTTGATAGTAAATTAGTTCACGGTCGAATTTCACTTTGATGCCTAAACTAAGTTGATGTTTTTTATATTTTAATTTTATACAATGGGATGAAATGGTATGGGATGATGAGATGGGATAGGCTGAAACGTAACCATAGAAGTCTTAATAACAAATAACTATAAAGATTGTGAACGTAACTCTACAGGTGCTAGTTTGAACCGAACGAGTCAGCGGGACTGGCCTTTTGGTTGGTGGTGCATTTAATACCAGCCTTTGCCTTATAAACTTTATGTCAAATAATTATGTAGATGCGCTAAATGAATTGGACCAACTTTGTTTGTTGCTGTTTCCCAATTCCAGATAAGTACCTAGTATATAATCTTAGATTTGCCATTTGTGTTTAGAATAAATTAAAAAACTTACTCATAATCCTAGAAACCTTCTGAAGAAACTCGCTAGTTACGTCTTTCTTCAAGTTGTAAGTGATGGCACTGTGGTGCTTCATTTTCATTGAGGTTTCAAGAGCGGCAAACAATGCTGATAACGGTTGTGACTGTTTATTAGAGTTGTCGTTTTCCACATCCGAGAGCTGTAAAATATAATTTTACAATATTATAAAGTGTGGATGGATCTACATAAATTATTCAATAACTAGCCACTGTAAACGCAATTTTTTTCGCGTTGTCTGCAATTTCTGTATAATCTCAATATTTATTACTTATACATACAAACATACATAAAATCACAGCATTTTCCCGTCTGGGTAGGCAGAGACTACTTTTTTTCTTGTGCTACAATCCTGACACACGTATTTCTTATTACTTATACTATTACTTATTATATCTACAAAGTTTCTTCATCACAAATTAAACCGAGAATCTATAGCATCAGTTCATAATGAAATTTTAAGAATTAGGACAAGTGATTCTGAAACAAAACAGGTACTTAGAGTTCTAAGTAGCGCGGTAAACGCAGAGTCAATCTTCGAGGCGGGTCCACGAAGGCGTCCATTGCACGGTAGGTTATCTGTCATTCATAACCAAAAGTCATAACTGATGGTTGCCCATGCAAAAAATCAAAGTATGTAAATATCGGTTAGTCACCGTCAGTCACTCCATTACACCATTAGTTTTCCATCAGTCACAGTTGTGACTGTGAGCAAACTGACAAAACCTATCGTATAATGAACGCATAACACCCCGTTTGCAGGATTGAGAGCTTCGACTATAAATATCTGATAATTTGTGTTGGGCTTTCAATAAAATATTTTGATATAAAACTATAACAAATCACCACGATTTAGTTTCTGAATATCTTTTAAATGTAGCGTAAAGCATGTTTGAATTCGTTTATTTGTGACAATGTAACGTTTCTATCGTAACGATTTCCTTCTTTATGTTGATCTTTTTTTTGGCTTGGCTTAACACACATTTTGTTTAATCTTAAGATTACAATTTCAATATTATAGAAGTAAAAATTGGTTCTTACCTCAGTCACAGGTCCAGCACGGAACACCAGCCCCGGTAAGCCGATATCGTTCCTTGAACGACAGATCTTGTCCGTCACTGAACACACGTATTCGTCAGAAACATTCTGACTTGAGTAGTTAAGTATGACAAAAGTGCTGAAAAATAAACAGAGATTTACAAATTATGTTATTAAACCCATGCCAATTATCAGAATAAAAGTCAACTTCTGATCTATTACAACGGGAAATGTTTGGTGTTAATAGTTCAACAGGAATAAAATGGTCCCTCTTTTAAGGTCAACGTTTACAGACAATTCCGCCAGCATCCATCAATGTCAATGAAATAAGAAATTGGTAAAGTAAACTACTTGATTAGAATATAAAAACCAAAAAAACTTACTCTAATTCATTGCAAATGTTTCTAGACATCAAATCTAAGTTGGCGACAACACAGGCAGTTTTTTGGAATTTTGCGCAGACGTCTTCTGGCGCCCAATTTTCGGCTCCACTGCTGAAGTTGTGAACTATGAAAATTCCCCGAATAGGCCCTAATTTAGCGCCCTCTTTGAGCAAGTTTACACAACCTTTCTCAAGCTGGAGATCTTCTGAAGAGACCTTCATGGAGACACCCCAGCTTTTCCAGGACCTAAAAATGTATTGCAAAGTTTTGTAATTGGTTACTTTTATGAGTGCACTGATTGAAAGTTCATAATACAAATTTACTTAGCTTATGACTTTAATACGAATGGACAATATGTATTAGGGACTAAATTAGCAATATAGTTCTAGTTCGAAACATAGTCTAGTACTTTTGCGGATGCAACAAAAAGCCCTAATATTTGTAATCGCTGGTATAGATATCGATGGTTGGTGTTCTATTAAGCGCTAGAAAACTAAACCAAATATGAAGAATACTTAAGTATTCTTAACACGTAAAATGAACAAAAATAATGGATCTTCAACCTTACTTAATTATTTTTGCATGAGATTACATTTTCGCTCATAAATATCTCTACGCTAGTTTTATTGACTACCCTTAGCCCCCCTAGAATTACTTTTGAATGATTAAGCTTTAGGAAAATTAGACTTACATAAACTTGGTGTAGCAGTATCCGGCAATTGTATTTGGTCTCATATGAATGACCAAGTTTCTTGCACCATGTTCGACGAGGCGGTCTGCAAGTTCTACACCCAAAGCAGTGCCATCACATACTACTATGTAACTTCCATTTGCAGAGTACGTCATTCTATAAATGTAGAAATAAATAAATCTATTCATCTCATACAAAGTGCTTACTATTAAATTCCACAAGCTTTCTTCTGATTATCTCTATTCAGATTACTGTTTTTTTTTTTTAAATGATTGCAATACTTTTTTTTGTGGTAATTAGAACTCTCAAAATATTCAACGAGCATGTATAAATTCAAAAATTTGCTTTAAGCTGACAATTAAACCACTAAACAATAAATTTCAAGGTAATTGTCTAACGGTACATAACTACATATTATTATTGAGTGATCATTTCAGACTAGACTACCGAAAGATCGAGTTGATAGAACGTAAAAATGTCTAGTTAAATGGGTTTAAATCGAATCAATAAAATATTATTGATTTGATTTATATAATAATATAGCGGGATGTTTTATTTGTTCATAGAAAAGGATAGTTTTAACGCATACCTGGAAGTAACATTCAATAACTGGTCTACAGTTTCAGGATTCTTCATCCTAATGAGGACTTTGCCTCTTTGCTTATTAGCAGACACCAGCCGACAAGCTCGAGTGACACTTGATAGAGGATAAACTACTCTACTGAGCGGTCTAACAGTGCCATTAGCTATACCTTGAGCTATACACATTTGGATATGCTGAAAAAAACAACGGAGCAGACTTAGCTTATAGAATTTGAACTTTTACTACATATACATTTATATCAAAGATCGAATAAAAATTGTTGCTGGTGCCGATGGTAGACCATAATGATAGATTAAATTGTTCCCAGTTAGTTTTAACAGCACAACAACATCAACATGTTTATATGATTGAGTCAACACTATTAAAACTATAATGAAAACTTTTTAAGCCCCGACACAAAAAGATGGGGTGTTATGGTGTTATAAGTTTGACGTGTGTATCTGTGTGTATGTCTGTGGCATCGTAGCACCCTAACATGTTCAAAGCCAGTCGTGCTTTTTAGGGTGCCGTACCCAAAGGGTAAAACGGGACCCTATTACTAAGACTCCGCTGTCCGCCTGTCTGTCTGTCTGTCTATCTGTCCGTCTGTCACCAGGCTATAGCTCATTAACCGTGATAGTTAGACAGTTAAAATTTTCACAGATGGTGTATTTCTGTTGCCGCTAGAACAACAATTACTAAAAACAAAATAAAGTTAAAAATTAAAGGGGGTCCCCATACAAAGAACGTGTTTTTAAACGTCATCTATCTAATTAATTTCGTCAAAATGACATGGATGGCGCTAGTAATCGAGCCCCGTCCTTCTAGATCGCGACCAAACCAAATATTCTTGGTGATATCAGTTAATCAAATATATGAGGTTGAAACTCTGTTATGTTTCGTATTGTACGGAACCTTCCCTAAGTGTGCGATAAGAGACGCGATGCTGACTCGCACTTGGCCAGTTTTATTTATTAGACACGTACTGACTGCTCATAAAGTTATGCATATGAACCGATTATAATGTTTTTTTGTTGAATAGGTGTCTTAATCGAGTGTGTTCATAGCTTTGATTCATCAAATCCCTCAGCCGTTTTAAGACTATGAGCTTTTTTCTAGTTGATGACGCTATGAGATCATCTTTCATAGGCCTGATCAATTCGAAATTTGGTATCCTCTTACTTTAATGACATTGTAGGAACATGAAATGAAATGAAATGAAATGAAATTTATTGGTATATAAGTAGAAATATACATAAAGTAGGTTACATTGGGCCCCAAACTCGGTTGTGCCTGTATTTTGGGAGCCCGGATACATTTGCATGCTAGATATTTTGACATCATACAATTTACATCTCGTTATAGTTCAATTATAATAGTTGATTAGACTTTTCCATTTTCTATAGATTCTACTTTAACACAGTAAGTAAATTAGTTTTTGCTATGAGTTATTACATAATATTTCAGTCAGAGATTATACAAAAATAATTCGCTTTGTTTGTATAGTAGTGGTGGGCATTATTTAACATAAGCGGTTCTAGAAACTGCTTACGAGGCTTATAACTGTATACGTAGTTTCGCGGATCAAAAGTAAGCAGTTATTTTTCGTAAGCCGTTTTATAATAAGAAAAGTTCCCTTTCTCAAAAATGTATTGCAAAATGGTTATTAGATTACGCGTACGGAGTTTTGTGCAGCGATAAGCTGTGACTAACTGAGTAAAATCTAATATTATTCACAAAATAGTGAATAAAATAAAAAAAAAAGTATTTCGGAAATGATGGGAAGCTTTCTTATCTTTGTAACTTGATTTTTAACAGCATCAATTTAAGTACGCGTGCAAAACTGTTTTCTGAAGTAGCTCTATGTGTGCTGTGTAGAAATAACCGGTTACTAAAATAAACGTTTTCAAAACGGTTTACGAGCAATCATGAAACTACGTATAACTAGTTACGCGAAAAACTGGTTACGACCCACCTCTATTGTATAGTGAGATACTGGGATAATTCCTGGAATCTGCAGAATACTCAACTCCTCTCCAACTCAAAAACAATAAGTCGTATTTGGGTTCATTGAAATGGTCTCAATTATCAGATTATACATAGATCTGTCGAGGGTAGAATTTGAATTTTTAAATTTAGAATTTAATCATTATTTGTTATAGAAGTTGGAGAAAAGTAAAGTAGCTCCACTCTAGCTCGATCTTCTGTGATTTTTTAAAGGCAATGGCCATCGGAGGGCCTAAATGGGTTGATGATGGTTACAATCTTTATAAAACTAGAAAATAAACGAGGAAAAAGTATTTGTTATTACTATTACTGTACCTTCTTTTCGTAAGCGTATTTTTTTTGGAATACACTGTTCATATTCACGCTAATGTAGTGTGTGGCGTAATACGAAAAGAACATTCCAAAGTCTTCGTTGGTTTTCATATCATAATCATTAAGATCAAAGAACCCTGTATTGAGACGAGCAAGCTTCATGGCCTCCTAAAAAAAATAGGTAAGTGGTATGAGTATTTTTTTATATCTTATAGGCTAGCGTTTGACCATTATCTCACCTGTTGGTAAGTAATAATGTGGTCGAAGATGGTAAGCACGCTAGGCCTAGAATGGGAACTGGCTCTCAAGGATAGCTGCCGGAACACATTAGATGT
This sequence comes from Cabera pusaria, assembly GCA_954871355.1. NCBI lineage: Eukaryota > Metazoa > Arthropoda > Insecta > Lepidoptera > Geometridae > Cabera > Cabera pusaria. The sequence goes on along the minus strand of OX940900.1, from coordinate 5,320,505 downwards.
TTGGTGACAGATTTTCTAACTTGAGGGTTGTAGCTGGCCAGGCGGACACTAGAAAGTGTCCTACCACCATGCGGGGGTTGTTGGTTTCTTAATGATTTTTTCTTCAACGGAAGGCTACTGTGAGAAGCGCACATAAATTTACGGCGGGGTTTGAACTCGGTACCACGGCATCAAAGCCGACCGTTCTCCCGATTACGCCACCGGGCCCTCAACGTCACAAATTTTTATGGTCACTTTCAATTTATTTACTTTCAAATATTATTTGGCATAACCGTCCCAAAAGTAACAACAGCACACTTTACTCGAAAGGACTTGCCCTTGACAATATTATACATTATAATGAAATTTTACCTACTCATAGAGAGTGAAATGAACTTTTAATGAACTAGCTACGTATTTTATATATTTTGATGAGCTATGCTGATCCTTTTAAAAATGCTGATAAAACCATAAATCATATTTTTAAAAACCGGTCAAGATGAGTTGAACTGGCCCATCGAGGTACCAACAACTTCGCAGACAAGGTTAAAGGACAAACTTTACTTTGTAGTTCGATCCATAGAAAATGTAAAACACATTAATTTTGTTTTAGTAAATTAACAATTTTTTTAGTTATTAAATTACACTTCACTAGGTTCTCAGAGTTATTCCTATATAAGTGCTTCAAGATCTTGTTCTTTGACAAATTTCATGATTCTAGGTCAACGGGAAGTAACCTATAGGTTTTAATTCCCATCCCATCCAATCCCCCCCGTTTTATTGTACAGCGAAAAAAGAATATAAATCCGAGTATTTCATATAAGTTTTAACGTGATATCTCTCGCGTTCCTGAGAAAAAGGGGTCTTGACAGACGGAGGAACAGACAGACAGACGGACAACAAAGTGATCCTATGTGGTATCCTTTTTTCCTTTTGAGATACGGAACCCTAAAATGACCATCTAAGACGTAAAATGTTGTAAAAGTGTGATAAATTCCCAAATTTTGGAATAACATTTTATTTTACATAGAAAACTAAAATAATCATAACTTAACTTTTATCATAACTTAATAAAAGCTAAATTGCTGGCTTAAAAAATTTGGAAAAAACTTTAAAGGAAAACTATAATAAGAAAGCGACCCACACGTTGACAAGCACTGGTTTACCTTATTATTTACCTTAACACTTTTGTGTTAACGTTCACTTAGTTGGTGTTAGAAGTTTGTTATATATTCGTTAGATGGCGTGGTAGTAAATAAGCATGTGTAGTATTGATACCGCGTACTATTAAGTATTCTGTGGTATTGACACGGTATGTATATAACATCGATATTAAAACTATGTACTTAATTTTTCCGGCAAATTTTGTTCAATCGGAACCCTGCGTGACAAACACGGTATGGTGACACTGAGAAAAAAAAACAAAATGGCCAAGTGCAAGTCGGTCTCGCACTCGTAGGGTTCCGTAACACAGTAGAGTATTCTATAACTATGAATTTTCGCAACTAAAAAAATAACTTTTTTTCATAGTGTTTGTATGAAAAACAAAGTTGTATTTGCGGTTGCTTTATCTCAAAACCTGCTGACTGTATTTCGTTCCAACCAATTTTTAAAAGTTTTATTGAGATCTACAGAATATATTTTTTTGTAGAATTTTACTCCCTTACTTTAAAAGTTAGAGGGGGGGAAATTTTACCACTTTAGACGCGCCAATCTTTTAAATGATTGACTTTGTGAAAAAAATATTTAAGAAACCTCAATGTCATTTTTAAAGAAAGACCTATCTATAGACACTCCGTATAGGTTTGAAGGATTTTTTTTTGTTTCAGTTCCATGTATGGGATGCCCACCTTAAACTTTTATATTTTTTATTTTTGTATTAAAATCGGAAAGCTGTTTACAGAAGACCTACCTACCAAGTTTCAATTCTGTAGTCCTAATAGTTTCAGAATGAACTGGCTGTTACATACGGACGGACAGACAGACAGACAGACAGACCTGACGAATCTATATGGGTTCCGTTTTTTGCCATTCAGCTACGAAACCCTAAAAATCACGCTTTCGGGTTTTAGTTACTAAAATAATTCACTTGTTTTACTTTACTGTACAAAATTACATAGAAAGGTTTTCAAGTTTTAAGTCACTTAATGCCTATTATGATGTCAGGTTGCAATAAGACTAACTTGACTTTAACTTGACTTTAGAAACTTATTTGATATGTTATCACATGAAACAGAAGAATGCAGCAAAAGAAAAACTAATGTAATAACACATACAATAGACTACCGGCTAATATATATGTTGGTGACTGGCCTTCTTTCATATCATATCTTTACTTTTTTATATTTTTGAATTTTGATGTTTAGTTAGTAGTTAGCTGTCAGGTTGCCAGTAGATGCAAGTTCTGTTTATCTATTTTTCTTAGAATTAAATATTTATAAAAATATACTTACTTGTCTCCATCTAAACCTATATTTCTATCATACAGTCCACTAGCTCGCTAATATTTGGTCCATTCTCGCCGTAAGTAAAACCATTTTTCGTTTCGAAACAAAATTTTCCTCTGTCATTTTTGGACAAAATTTTTTCATACATTATTTTTCATTTTCATTTCAAACATATTTATCGGATAATTTTCACGATCATGGTGGAGACACGTAGTATGAAGAGAACAGACGCGGCGAACCTGACGGCTGCAGGAGTCGAGCAGACACAGCGTGTCCGCGTTTTGCATTCACCGCCCGGCGCCCGGCCGACTCCGCCCGCAACTACCGAAAGTGATTCGGCATTGCCAATTAGCACGGTCACAGAACTTGTGGGCACATCTTCTGGCGTAGCACAACCTGGCTCCGTCAAGCACACAAGTGACCTTTCTAGTGCACATCAGGACGGCAATGCCCAAACACTACACGGCAAAAATAGTTTTTACAGCAAGCAGTCGGCGGGCGGGCGCTCGAGCTCTTCGCATTCATCTGCAACAGTGCGCGCGCAGATGCTGGCCGTCGAAGCGGAGGTCTTGCGACGTCGCGTGGAGCGCGAACGCACACTTGTTCGACAGCAGGCTGATCGCGAGCTCGAACTTGCGCGTCTAGAGTCCGAAGCGGAACAAACAGAGCTACAAGCAAAACTCGCCGCTTTGAATGTCAAAGATAAGTCATCTTGTGGTTCATATTATTCTAATCGCGATACCGAAAAACGCACTGCGTCGTGGGTTTCCGAGCAAAATGCAAACATGACAACTTTAGCTCATAGAGACACACCTGGCGATGCACTAACTGTTACCTTGGGTAACGACCAAGGACTCCTTCTTCAGTCAGTTGTCAACGCCAACACGGTACCGTCTCGTGCACTAGACGTCAACAATGCTAATTGTTTTAAGCCCGCACATGTCGAGAGCAACCAAAATGTCACAATGAAACAAAAACCACTGACTAACCATTCTCAAGCAAACTCCTTAGCACAACTTGCCCAGGCCATTACTGCTCTTTCCGACCGCCCGAAGAAACCCGAACTCGTCACTTTCTCGGGTGAGGTCGGACAATGGATGGCTTTTAAAATTAGTTACGACAGAACTAAATCGAATTTTTCCCCAGCAGAGAACTTGACACGATTGAATAAAGCCGTTTGTGGCCCGGCGTACCAGTCCGTAGCGTCACTCCTGTGGACCAGTCATGACCCCCAGGAGATTATGAACACCTTGGAACAGACCTACGCCCGCCCGGAGATCCTGGTAGCCCGTGAAGTTGCCGAACTACGTGGAAGCTCTAAGTTAAGTTCTCCGGAAGAATTAAATTTACTAGCAAATAAATTGCGCAATTTCGTAACAACTGTAAAACTATTGAATCAAAACGACTATTTACACTCGCCGGAGCTACTTCGCTGCATTTTGTATAAGCTAAGCGAACACACCAGAGCTCGTTTTACTGATTTCGCTGCAACCTACATGCCTGTAGAACAAAACGTTGCAAAATTAGAGTTGCTATCACGCTTCCTCGTAACAGAAGCCGATAAGCAGCTTAAATATAATTACGTATTTGACAGTACAGCTGTTAGGGCACAAAATACGACGCACTCAACGAAGTTCTTTGGAAAAAAAGAGACGGTACACGCTACAGTCTCTAATAGCAAAACAACTGAATGCACGTATTGTAAACAGGGGCCTCATACTATAAAAACCTGTAAGGTTTTCTTATCTCTTGCCATAGACGATAGATGGCGTTGGGTTCGGGAATCCAAAATATGTTATCGCTGTCTCAAGTCGAATCCACACACATGGAATAACTGTAAAGCAAAATTTTGCGGAGTTAACGGGTGTTCTAGACGTCATAATTCACTGCTTCATGGTACAGCGTCAGTCAATACCGTCGATGATCGCGTGAGTTCGACTTCCACCAACCAATGCAACAATGTGCAAATACCCTCCGCGAACCCAACTGTGCGTGTTAACGTTGATGAAACTGAGTCGTCTGTTAAAGTTACGAACACGTCTGATTTCCTTATCAACACGGCAGGGTCATCGCAGTCAACTTCTCGTCCCCGCGGCTTGCTGAAAACGCTCCCAATCGTGATCGAGGGCCCCAACGGCAAGTACGAAACAACGGCGCTGCTCGACGAGGGCAGTACGGCAACGCTGATCGACGGCGACGTGGCGGCGCGCATTGGTGTCAGACCCACCCGTAAGGATCGTCTCCTTATTGAGGGTGTAGGAGGTATGACGAAAGTAGTGGACGTGGGCTACGTAAACTTTTACATACGAGGACGTAACCTACCCGACCGCTACTTAGTAGAGCACGCGCGAGCGATTAATCCTCTAGGACTCCGCGTTCATCATACAAACACAATTAATTTGATGGAATTTGATCATCTATCAGACTTATCCGACGAACTTTCGCACACCCACGCTTGCCCTACTGTCCTCATCGGCGCTCCTGACTGGCACTTGTCTTTGAGTCGCGAAGTTAGATTTGGCAAGAAAAATGAACCTGTTGCATCTAAAACCCTCTTAGGATGGGTTCTTCACGGTGCATTGTCAGTTTCATCTAAACCGCTTGAGTTTGTCAACTATCTCTGCGACGACCTAGACGCGCTCATAAAAAGTCAGTATGACATTGACTCGTTAGGAATAACTAAGAGCACACCGCGCTCATCAGACGAAGAAAAGAGAGCAATTGACATTGTCGAAACTTCGGCCCGTCAGCTTGACGATGGACGATTTGAAGTTGGTCTGCCTTGGAAAACAGATTTACCGAACATAATACCCGATAGCTACCCGCAGGCGCTATCACGTTTTAAGGGTATTGAACGACAAATGTCTAAAGACACAGTTTTTGCTGAAGCCTATCAACATTTTATCGAAAATGTTATTAACAAGGGTTACGCCGAAGAGTGTAGTCCGGAAACGTACTACAAACGATTCCCTTCAAATGCTTCTTGTGTCAATTCAGATGGCACTATCCGTTGGTATTTGCCCACTTTTGGCGTCATGCACCCACAGAAAAAGAAGCTAAGAGTAGTGCACGACGCGGCCGCCTTAACGAAAAACGTAAGCCTTAACAGTTTACTTTTACAAGGCCCTGACTTACTCTGCTCACTCTTGGACATTCTATTTCGCTTTAGGGAAGGCGCTGTGGCCCTAAATGCAGATATTAAAGAAATGTTTCCCCAAGTCAAAATTGCCAAAGGCGACAGGGATGCACAGCGTTTTCTCTGGCGTAACAAGAACGGTGCTATTATAGAATATCGCATGGCATCTATGATTTTTGGTGCAGTATCCAGTCCGTTCATTGCGCTATACATTAAGGACAAAAACGCAAAGATGTTCAAAGGTCGCTACCCCGCCGCCTGTCAGGCAATTCTTGAAAACCATTATATGGATGACTATCTTGGGAGTCTCTCCAAGGTAACTGATGCCGCGCAGCTGGCCGCTGACATAACTACGGTACATAAAGCGTGCGGTTTTGAAATGAGAGCGTGGACGTCGAACAACCCGAACGCACTCTCCCTTGTTCCGAGGGAACTCAGAAGCGACGCCAGTTCAGACGTTTACTTACCTCCTAACAACGAGGTTGGCGTCCTAGGCGTTAAATGGAATCCATGTCTAGACTCTTTAAGCTTTCGCGCAGGACCAGGCACGATGATGCCATCGGACGCTTTGACAAAACGCAGCTTGTTGTCGAGCGTAATGAAAGTTTATGACCCGCTTGGTCTACTTATGCCTGTTATCATCTGGGGCCGCATTTTAATACAAAAGCTGTGGCGAGAAGGCGTCGACTGGGACACGCCGGTACCCAGTAAGTTTGTGGTTGAATGCAGAGATTGGTTTAGTCAGTTGCACAGTACCGCTGACATCCGAATCCCGCGTTGGTATATGAATATATCTGACCCCACTGATGTTCAGCTGCATGTAATTGCTGATGCTGGTGAGCAGGCCTACGCGTGTGTTGCCTACTGGCGTTTCAGCTATGATGACGGCTCTGTGTCTACAGCTCTCATCGGTAGCAAAGCACGAGTTGCGCCACTGAAACCACTCTCCATCCCACGTTTAGAGCTCCAAGCGGCACTTATTGCTTCCCGGTTTGCTCAAACTATCCTGCGTGCTCATCGTATGACGCCCTCCACAGTCACTTTTTGGACGGACTCTACCACCGTCCTAAAGTGGATCCGGAGTGACGCTCGCACATTTAAAGCTTTCGTGGCCCACAGATTGGGAGAGATACTGGAAACCACCAATCCGTCCAATTGGAGGTGGATCCCGACCTCTCTCAACGTTGCTGACGACGCCACTAAACCAAAAAAACTAAATTTGACTCCGTTCTATAGATGGTTTACTGGACCACCGTTTTTATTAGATTCACCGTGCACTTGGCCGACCGAACTGGCCATTGACGTGGAAGAGACCTCACCAGACTCCGAACTAAAGTCGGAACTTGTGGGGTTGCTCTTTGACGTCCCTTTACTTGATCCCCCGGTACCTAACCCGACGCGATTCAGTTCATGGTTGCGCCTGCTACGCGCAACCGCCCGCATTCTTCAGGGCTCGCGACTTTTCCGACTAAAACTTTCTCGGCCATTAATTCCAAATTCGAAATTGTACATAGATAGCACCACATCTTCCTCTCTACTTCACGCATCTGACATCATACAAGCCGAGAAGATGCTACTTCAACGAGCCCAGATGGACAGTTTCTCCGAGGAACTAAAAACCTTGTTAGCCACACAGCTCATACCGAAGACTAGTCGCATTGCAACGTTAGCACCGACACTTGACGATGATAACCTGATCCGACTGGATAGCCGAGTAAAGTCTGCTCCAGGAGTAAGTGAGAATACAAAGTCGCCTATCATTTTAGACGGTCGCCACCCAATAGTAAGGCTTCTTATCCTGCACCATCACATCCAAGCGAAACACTCCTTCAACGAACATGTGTTAAATGAACTGAGGCAGATGTTTTGGATACTAAGAGCGCGGAACTCAATCAGAAGCGTAGCAAACGCCTGTTCACACTGTCAAAGGTGGAAACGTCAGCTTATTAAGCCCCCGACCGGCGATTTACCTCCAGAGCGACTAGACCATCACAAAAGACCATTTACTCACGTGGGACTCGATTATTTTGGTCCAATAACCGTCACAATACTTCGACGCCATGAAAAACGCTACGTCGCTCTTTACACGTGCTTGGTAACAAGAGCGCTACATCTCGAAGTTGTCACGTCGCTATCATCTGATGCTGCTATTATGAGCCTACGGCGTTTTATTGCTCGTCGAGGATCCCCGTCTACCATATTCTCTGATAATGGCACAAACTTCGTCGGAGCATCCCGTGAACTGCGATCCCTGCACAACGAATCCGTTGAAGAATTTGCCACGAACCATAAAATTGAATGGCGCTTTATCCCACCTGCATCACCATTCATGGGTGGGGCATGGGAAAGATTAGTCCGGTCTGTAAAAACAGCTCTGAGAGCCTCCCTAAATCATAAATCTATAAAGGAGGAAGTATTGACTACGCTCCTACTCGAGGCCGAAGCAATAATTAATGCAAGACCGCTTACATACATCTCATCTTCATCTGACTCTCCTGAGGCGTTGACCCCATTCCATTTCATTCTGGGCACCTCATCAGTGGCGCCGTGGACATGCACGCTGACAGATGCGGACTTGGTGCGCAAATGCGATTGGCGGAGGGTTCTACGGCTTGCTGACCATTTTTGGACACGATGGCTTCGCGAGTACCTGCCTACGCTCCGACCTAGAGGACCATCCAGCAATGCACCAACGCTAGGCGAGGGTGATGTGGTGCTCATCGCTGACTCTACTCTCCCTCGCGGCTTATGGCCCCTAGGGAGGGTAGTTAAGGTATATCCAGGCCGTGACGGAGTGGTCCGCGTAGTGGACGTCCACACGAGAGGTGGCACTCTGCGGCGTCCGGCCCGGAAACTCATTTTATTGGAAGCAGAGCCAGTCACCACGGGAAGTTAGTGTTCCACTAGGGGTCTGGTATGTTGGTGACTGGCCTTCTTTCATATCATATCTTTACTTTTTTATATTTTTGAATTTTGATGTTTAGTTAGTAGTTAGCTGTCAGGTTGCCAGGAGATGCAAGTTCTGTTTATCTATTTTTCTTAGAATTAAATATTTATAAAAATATACTTACTTGTCTCCATCTAAACCTATATTTCTATCATACAGTCCACTAGCTCGCTAATAATATACGCTAAACTAAATGTTTGAAACTTGTAAAATGACGCTATGGTAATATGCAGGCTTAATTTCATAGTGTTTTTTAGGGTTCCGTACCCAAAGGGTAAAACGGGACCCCATTACTAAGAATCCGCTGTCCGTCTATCACCAGGCTGTATCTCATGAACCGTGATATTTAGACAATTGAAATTTTCACAGATGATGTATTTCTGTTGCCGCTATGATAAAAAATACTAAAAACAGAATAAAGATAAAAATAATAAGGGGTCCCCATACAAGAAACGTGTATTTTTCGCATTTCAGTATAACGCCATCTATGAAAGCTTAGGTAAACGTCCATAGCGGGCGTTTTATTGAAATGCCGATGCCTAACACCTTTGTTAAACGTTAGATGGCGTTATAAGAAATAAAATGTTCATTAATTATTATTTTTTGCTGGCGAAAAATGATAGTGATATTTTTTGCTCTACCTTATAAAATAATGTAGTGTGGTACGGAACCCTACGTGAGTGTGAGTCCGACTTGCACTTGGCCAGTTTTTTAAGAGAAATTACACTATTTAGCACTAATTGTAAACAATATCAAAAAAATAAAAAACGTTATAAGTCATTGTTACTACATTCTAAGTATTTTTGAATATTGTATTACTTCCTAAGCTTAATCACTAAGGTCCCTAACAAAAAATATGAAATAACATTCAATTAGCCATTTTATTTTAATTCGGTTCCAAACCTACAAAATTAAGTATTTTTATAAAAAATGCTGATTTACAAAATATATTTTGTAAACTATTAATTTTCGCCCATACATTGGGGGGGTCTAAATATGTCACATTTTAGCCCTCTTATCTGCTCCTGCCGGGAATACGTCGAATTACCAATAACCCTGTATATGGGTAGCATCTACGCGTGTGACGCAATCAGAAAATATTGTCAAAAATTAATGTGAACCTTAGGTACTTGAAGTATTCATTATTCTGTGGCCTAGGCTACCAAAACAGTGAAGTTGTATCTTACAGAACGACACATTGAATGGGAAAAAGAACATGAAGAAGGACGACAAGTTGAAACATTACCTTCCTCATGGATCCACTAAGAAGATTGACGATCACGTATGGTGTGTAACATGGTTCAATTTTATTGTTATTATCGTTGCCCATTCTAGGGATTACTATTTGAGGTTCAAGACCGACATTTTCAGCTGAAACATAATTTCATGCACTTTAATAAAGATATGGTAGTGAATGCTGGGTATGGCAGAAGAAGCATGAAAGTAAAATTAATGCTGTAGAAATGAGAAGTTTGAGAAGTATGATCGGAGTGACTCTGATGGATAAGTTGGAGAACAGCGTGATAAGGGAATGTTGTGGTGTGGTAGAAGATGTAGTGACAAAGATAGAGAAAGGGATGCTTAGATGGTTTGGACATCTAGAGAGGATGGATGAAGAAAGATTGACGTAACAGATTTATGAGACGTGTGTGAATGGGCCAGTTGGTAGAGGCCGACCTAGGCGAACGTATCACGACCAGCTAGGCTATTCTGTAAGCTATCTCGACAGAGGAATCCGCGGTGAGATTCGAATTTCGTACTACGAAATTCATTCGTATCACGATCGTAATACGGTTGAATTTCGTAATACAAAATTCAAATCTCACCGCGGATTCCGCTGTCGAGATAGCTACAGAATAGCCATACAGATCGGACACGTTTCAAAAAAAGGCCAAGTCAAAAGTACCTATAACCGGCGAACATGTATGAAGACGCTCATGAAAGTGGAAGAAGCGAAGGAGGTATGTCAAGATCGTAGCATGTGGAAAGAAGTAGTCTCTGCCTACCCCAACGGGAAAAAGGCGTGATTGTATGTATGTTTGTATGTATATATATATGTATTGTATGTATGTATGTATGTATATATATATTCTGTTTTTTTATTTATAACTATTTTAATTTTTATTTATAACATTTCATTTATTCTCAGTTCAAATAGTTTTATTTATTTTTAAGTTGTATATTTGTTGTAAATATTTGATGTAATAAAGTTAAAGTAATTTAAAAAAAATGTATGTATGTATGTATGTAATAAAGATATCTAGTAGCTCTTAACTTAGGTTAAGAAGTAAGATTGTACAGCAACATCATGAATGTGGCTTTTGCATGCACTGTCAGCATTACAAATAATGATTCTGTATTCTATTCTGTTATTATTTCTTTGGATACCTGTCGATTCAACGTTAATTCAGTGATCTCAATGATGAAATTACCTTTTAGTCCAGGAAAGATCTTAAGCAAGAATTCTTTCTGCTGTTTATCAGTAACAGTGACAAACACATCGCAGTCGATCGATAAACAAACTGATATCACCGCCTGTCCAAATTCACACGCACCGCCGTTGACAAGCACTCTGGCTCCTCGTTTCAGTTTTGCTTTTGTGGACTATAAAATTAAATTCACTGTAGTTTTTCAAGTAAAATGTTTAGTGTTTTTTTTTACCCAGTTTTTTTATTTTAAGGGACAGTTTCACCGGTTCCTGATAGCGCTAATATAAAAAAAATTACAGATTTTTGACAGCTTTTATATGGCGTCGTGTGTCAGATAACTGTCTAACGCATTATCAGGAACCGGTGAAACTGGCCCTAAACAAGACAAATATGCTTATTTTTATATGCAAAAGGACATGTTTCTTGTAAATCGATTTGTCATTTTTCACAAGTAAAATCTTACTAGCTAGCATTTGACCACTATCTTGTCTGGTGGTAAGCAATCATCTTATTGAAATAATGGCATTCCAGAAACATTTTCTAACATCTGTTTTATTAAATTGTATAAGTAATTAGTATTTTTAACCGACTTTACAAAAAAGTCGGAGGTTCTCAATTCGTCGGAATATTTTTTTAAATTGTATATCTGAATGATTTAACTTATGATTTTTTGTATAAAAAGTAATTCAAGCATAATAAAAATAAAAGAAAGAAAATATAAGAATTCTTACCAAGCAGTAGTAAGCATATGCGTATGCAAGAGGAACGGTAGCAGCATCTTCTAGCGTCCAATGTTCAGGTACGGGCCACAGAAAGTCAGGGTCCGCATCCACTTTGCTGGCCAAAGCACCACTGGCCACAAGTCCCATGACTTTATGTCCCCTTTAAAACCGATCATTCAAATCATTTTTAAAGTTCTTCAATATTTAAAGTTAAAACTTTATTGTTTGATACATGTTTTATTTTTCGTTTAACTTTTATATAAAGTTAGTATTATACTAAATCATTTATTTTTATCCTATCCAAAAATTTTAATCAGATAAAAAAAAAACAAAGTTAACAAAACCTACCCTAAAATTAAAAAAAACCCACTAAAGTACTATCTGAATTCCTTCAAACGAAGAATTTTCTCTAATGAAGGTAGGTGTCTAACCGGCAAAACCCTTTGGACATTGCACATTATAATATATCAATAGGCGGTGGTCACATATCATTAGAAGAGCCGCTTGTTCGCCGCTTAAAAAAATTTATTAAAAATCGTTCAAAAAAGCCCAGAATCGGCAAAAAAAAGTCTCACTCGTCTATGTAAAAAAACATGTTCAGTCTGCTGATTATGTACTTGGATGGTCATAGTCACGACGTCATAAAGACCTCTCTCAGCACTTGATCGTATCACCAATCGTCTTGGCATCATTGCAAAGACTCCAAAACAGACCATTAGAGTCAAAAGCTTTCACATAGTCCATAGACGCCAAGCACAGGGGCTGGTAATACTCTTTAGACTTCTATATTACCAACCGCACTGTATTAATGTGATCTATGATGCCGTATCCATTTCAAAACATAGCATACGGGGCTAAAACTCATCGAGCTATTTGTGATGCGTCTCTAAAACAGCTCGTAGACGTAACTCAAGAGAGAAATAAGTCGATAATTACATATATATAAAAAGGTGTTGTTTCCTTTTTAATAGAACATAATGACAACCATTTCTCTCCAGATCTTCGAAGTTCTCCCCAAAAAGAGGACAGAATTCAATATATGATGAAGCTTTACAAGCATTTGAAATTTACTAGCTTTTAAGGTACGGCCCCGCGGCGTCCTGCGATCTGCGGGCGTGATATCAGTACTTTTCAATTGTTTTCTGATCGCGTTTGGTGTGAACCAGTCGGTACAAATACTACTGTGCTATCTGATCACCACCTAGATTGCGCACGCAGGACGCTGCGGTGTGTCTCCACTTTCTCTGGAGGCTTTCCATTTTTTAAACTGTCTGAATGTCAGAATTACTTATCAGATTTTCAGTATGATGGTGGGTTAAAGTGACGTTCGGTTTGGACAATTTTTTTTTCGGACAAAGTTCGGTTAATTATGTCCATGTCGCACGCGGTTGGAGACGGGACGATTGCAGTGTACAACATAATTGTCCGAAGAAGCTTTTTAAGGAAGTCCACAGAAGAGAGAGATCCTGATCGACGTCAACGTCAATATTGTAGTTGAGAGACCAGCAATTCTTTCAACTGGAACCTTTCAGATCCATCCACGAATTGGAGTAAATTAAGCTGGAGTGTGGATTTCATTAGACGGACGCGCTGAAGATTACGATAGATATCTAGATTGCCTCGAACTAGTCGGTGATAATTCCGGTTTTGAACCTACTAATCACTGATACTTATGCTGCTTGTCAGTCATAGTGAATGTATTATGTGTTTATCAATTAATGATGTGTCTTCTCACCTATCGTTAATTCCACTGAATTCCACGCCGAAAAGTGGTTTATCATCATTGGTAACTTCACTTGCTGCAACTATCACGTCTTTTCTTGAAATTCCAGCGTAACAAACCTGTGTATATTTTTTTTTATTTAAAATATTATTTCTTGAAAACTAATAATATGTCGTATTTTCAAAATTGCTGCAATCAGTTTCAGATATTTTTAATGTCCTTCTGCGAGCACTAGGTATGTTACTGCCACAGCTCATTGCAAGTATTAAAAGATTTGCGGTAGACGTGGCTCTCAAAAAAGGACAGTCAAATCAGTCAAATGTCTGTAACTGTCCAGAGCTACTTCAATAATGGGTGGTATAAAGCATGAGTGTATACCGTTTTAAATCATAATTTTATATGAGATAGGTGATGAGGAATAAAAATAAATTTGAGATCTTTTATCAACACAGTATATATACTGTGTTGATCAAAAGCCAAATGAATAAATAACGGTTTTTAAAAATAAAAGGCAAGTTTTTACAAATGTTAATTAAGAAACGAACAATTTAATGATGGACTAGATAACTTTTTTTTTTAAAGATTACTCACAATGTGGTTTTCACATTACTAGTATTCTTGTTAACCCCTCCAACTAAGCTAAATATGCTTGTGTCTGGAGTGGGTTCACTTTAATAGTGCAATAGATGTGGTGGGGACCGAACTCACGACCTCTCAATCGCCAGTCAGATACCCTATCCATTGGGCTATTGCCGCCTTATTATTATTATTTTTTTAATATTAATATTTAACCATTTTTACCTGCACAAGATTATTTTTAGCAGCTAAAGAAGGGCATCCAATCCACGATAAGCCTTCAAGGTCACCAGACATTGTACTTGTTAGACGAATATTGTCAAGTTGAATGTTAGTGCTGGTTGAAATATTGTAATAACCACCCCATTGACCCTGCAAGTGTGAACATATTAAAACATTGTTACGCAATAAGCAAAGGTTCATTATAACCGAAAACAATATATATAAGAACTTGATATTTACCTTGTACAAAACATTGATAGCTAAATTACGTTCTAGTTGGTCTTTGAAAATATCTTTTGTTGCATTGAAAGATGGTACTTGATAATCGTCTACAACAATGAGCCTTATTTTGTCACCGTATAATTTTCTAAGTTTCTTTACCATTCCTGTAATTAAATTTCGTATTTATTTATGCGTTTTGCTAGAAATGTGAAAATGACATCAATTGATGTCATTTTCATGTAGTTTAATTTAATTTTAATTTTAATTTAAATTAGCATGTAGTTTATTTTAAAGACATATACGACATACTGGCAAAATATTTGTTACCTATTAATCCACAATAAGGCTGTCTCTCAGAAACCAAGATAATTTTTCTAGATCTCTCTAATTCACTCCGCAACCGTGAAATCCACTCAAACCTTTTCTCATGCAAAATCGGCATATAAGTTATATGTTCATCTGCATTGGTATTGACTTTTCTAAGTAGTGTCAAGGTTTGCTTCTGAAGAGACATTGCTGTAATAACGCTAAACAGCTGGTACTGGGGATGAATTTTTGTGGTGTCTTGTTCAAGAGCTATGATGAATGTATTGTAAGACAAAGCCCTGTGTATTGTATTCATTCGCTGAAATAAATATCACACTATTTATCAAATGTTCAACGGATAAAATTGCATAACAAATAATACTTCAATTAATTAGATCAATTAAAATCAATTGTATGGTGTTTTACCTTTTCGTCGCCAAGCAAATTATCAACTACTACTAAATTAGTTTCTGCGCGAAGAGTTTGTTCAGTTATACCAGATTCAATTATATATTTATGTGAAACATTTTTGGAAATTATTTCTTTAATGGTATTTGATAGTTCTGTTGTTTTTTCATTTACGAGATCAGTTACATAAATTGTGTCATTTGTGATGTTCTCCGAAACTATTTGGAGATTTACTTCAAGGGCTGTTCTTATCTAAAAAAAGAAATATGTGATGACTGGAAAATTCATATGAAGCAAGATATATTTAGACATTTTTTGATGTAAACAAATTACTAATAATAAGTAATAGAAATCAAGAATATACTAATGTTTTATATTTTTTAGCAAAAAAAATCTTACTTTAACAATTCCAGTCAGAGTGTTAGGTACAAAGTTTTGCGTCAACAGAACATCGGGCTTATGTTCCACGCTAGGTTTATCTTTGAAAATTAAACCATCAATTTCAACTCCACCACACCTGAAAATGTATGTAAAATAAAATAATATAGGTACTTTTAAAGTTAAGTATAAAATTAAGATAGCAGACGTTGGAATAAAGAGGAGATGGAAATAGAAACGGATGCAAGGTACGGATGTACCGTAACAAAACAATACATTCTAAAAAGTAGCATACGACCACGGTTATCCACTGAACATCACTAAGAATAATGTATAAAATACTATAAAATATTTATTAAAAGTAAGTTTTTTATATAATAAACGATACATATTGAATAGTTTTTACATAGCGATCTCAGATGAGAATATGTTCTTGTTTCATACTTTTTAGAGCGTGATATTTCAGTAGTCGGGTTTTAGTTTTTGAACTTATTTTTTTATTTATCTATTATTAACCATATAAAATACTAACCTTGTGTGATCATACAACTTGTAAATATCAGCATTCATGCATGTAACTTTATCCACTAAAGTTTGTTTCGCATTTTTATGAGTTTCAACGTCTATTCTAAGTTTCTTTATGATTGATGGTGAAGATAACCCATCAAAATCTCTTGCAAAAATATTTAACTGAATGAGTGAGTCGAGAAAAGATATCCAATTATCAGTCCATTTGATGCTTGCACTATTTCTACTAGACGTTGAAGAAACTATTGACTGGAACTCGTCGCTAGAAAACATATTACACTTATTTATAAACTATGAAAAGGCTAAGTAGAGACCAATAGTATTATTAAAACGATAACCAGAGTATACCAGAATGTTAAATAATAATAAATATAACTTAAATATGGGCGGAATAATGTATGACGAAGGTCGATATTATAAACTATAACAAAGCAAACGTCATCTACTCTAGCATTTGATTGGTTTACGTTATTGTTTTTTTTTTTATAACTAGGCAAAGTTTAACTAATATATATATATATTTTTTTTATTCGTTATAGTCAAGCGTTTGACCACTATCTCACCTGATGTTAAGTGACTATGTGGTCGACGATGTAGCACGCTTGGCTAGAAGATACCTACCTATTCACTCGCGACTTGAAGACCCCCAGATGGTACCTTTCCGGAAACACAGACTCAGGCAAGGAGTTTCAAATTTGTATAACCATGAGTTTGGGACTTGATCTGTGCGTTTTATTTTTCAATAAATACTGGCCTAAGATATTTTGGTAAATATCCGAACAGTTATAATGTCGATATTTAAATTAACAACAACTAAATTCACATTTTAATAGATATGTTACGTTAGTAAACTTTAGTAAATACATTATTTGGTCAACATACCCGACCACATTATTGCAAATCTATCAAAAAAATAATTTTCAGTTGGATTTTCATTTAATTACTTTCGTAAGAATGAGACCATGTAAACTTAAAAACTTATTTTGTTTGATTATTTGAACATACTGACCTATATCCATATCCTTTCAGACTTAGCATGGTGTATATATCTTTGGTATCTAGGAACACATTATGTACCGTACTTTCATGTTGAAGATTACGTTCCTTTCTCTCTGATGGGTTTGTTTCAGTTAGATATCCGACCATAATTGGACATTCATTATAGCTTATCTAAAATAAAAGTTGTTTACATTTAATATTGTTTGTGATAGGTATTTATACATCATACTTATACTTGCTTAATATTTTCCATCCAATTAATGTTTTTAAATTAGAAGAATGCAGGAAATAAAAACCGCTATCACAGATATATCAGCTATGTGAAGCGACGATATTCCCAAAATGGTAGAGGATGGAAAAGAACAGCTGCAAATTGAGCTCAGTGTATGTGAGCTCATGCTGCATGTATATAGGGTAATAAAATGAAATAAGTGATATATTTTTTTGACTGTCAGCAATAAGATAATTGTATAATATAGAAAATTGTAGCGCTAACCTCAAATTTATGGTTTCCCTTCAACATCATGATCTGAAGGCTCACAGGCTGCTCCGGTTTTAGGATGATTTCTCCATTGAGTTGGACGTTTTCGAAAACAACAGATAAGTCCCTGTAGTTCACGCCTTTGTACATAGCGAACGTTTCCCATGCGAGAACTAGCAATGCAGATTCAGGGAAAATGCAGTTACCTTTATTAAAAAAAAAATAAGAAGTATTATCCACAATATTAAAGGACACAAAATATTTTATAGCACAGTGTGACCTAAGCCCGCACTTAACACACGCTTTTCCGTGACGATTATTGTTTAGTTTGTTTATTGTGTAGACGTTTAGAACTATCGCTGCACTTGGGTGCCAACTTCACGCCGTGCAATAATCTTCTATTTGACGGAAAAGCGTTGCAACCGTAAATTGCGGGTTTATGTCACACTGACAGCTATAAAATGATATACAATACTCGTGACTTAAGTAAGAGTAAGTAAGTCAAGAAGTCAGCACCCTTGCTGCGCTTGAGTGCTAACTTCACGCCGTGCAATAATAGACTACTTAAGTCACAAGTATTGTATGGTACTATAATAAATACTATAATAATACTATACTGTGTTACGGAACCCTACGAGTGCGAGTCCGACTTGTACTTGGCCAGTTTATATTATTTGTTTAGTTACAAAAATGTATCTCACCATCTCTGGAATGTCCTCTAAAATATCTGTATTCATCATCGTGAATGGACATCACGAACTGCCGAAGAGGTGAAATCACTACCTTTTTAGAATTGAATATTGCTTCCGGCCTAAAAAAATACAAATCTATACATATACCAAAAAAGTAATATCAATTCAAAATCCAAGGAGCCATCATACACTTAACCACCTTAACTTCAAGCCTGTATTTCTATTAAATAAAAGAGTTTTATTAATACAAAGTTTTGTATAAAACATTAAAAAGTAGTTCCTACTCAAAAATTATATTGAAACTATGATTTGAATTAATTTAAATAAATAAAATTTATTATTTTATATCATATTTAAGATTGTGGATTTTAAATGAATTTCATACAAAGTTTTTGTAACTCAAGGATTGTTGAAAATATAAAATAAGAGTACACATTTATTTATTTTTAACCGACTTCACAAAAAAGGAGGAGGTTCTCAATTCGTCTGTATGTTTTTTTTATGTATGTTACGCGATTACTCCGTTAATTTTGAACCGATTCGAATGATTTTTTTTGTAATCGGTACGGTACGTTTTTGAGGTGGTCCCATTGTAATTTCATCGAGATCTGATAAGTATCTTTAGAGATATGACGATAAACGTCTCAAACATGCAACTGAAATTGACACGCGGGGCATTGAAGTCGGTTGTTTTAGTCTTAATTATTATGTTTCATTATTTTATAAATATTTTTCACTTTTATCACTTACCAGTCTTCACTGTGCTCCCACTCTACTAATTGAGAAAGTAATGGAGTCCCAGTAGATACAGGATATTGGATTGTTGGGTATAAGGCATCGATATCAGGATTCAAACCATTTTGGTATAATCTAAAAAAAAATATTTATACCTAAATTAAAAAATTAAGAACCACCCCGACTGAAATATGTATAATCTGTTTATTGAGATCATTGCAGTGAGCCTTAACTTGTCGTTTCTGCTGTAAGTTAGTGAGGAGTTAGTATTCTGCTAATTCTAAAAGATGCCCTAGCATCAGGTCAATGGATCCTTGATCTTATAATAACGTTGAAGAAAGAGGATATTGAATTTTGAATTGATGAGACCTATGAAAGTTGATTTCATAGCGTCAACAACTAGAAAAAAGCGCATAATTTTTAGATCGGCTTTAAGGATTTTCACGAAGCAGACCCATGAAAGCCATTTCCATGAAGACACCTATCGAACAAAGAAAACTAAATCAATATCGGTTTATTTTTTTGGGTGCTACGATACCAGTGACGGACATACACATACAAGACATACACATACATAGGTACACAGAGTCACAGATACAAACGTCAAACTTATAACATTATTTCTTTTTGCGTCGGGAATTAAAAATGAAAAGTGACAGGCAGACTAAAACGACGTAAAGCAAGAACTCGTTGATGCTTTATCCGTAGCCAAATGGCAAATAACGGAAAGCTTATAGAATAGAATAGATTTGTCATGTCTGTCTGTCTGTCTGTCCGTATGTCACAGCCACTTTATTCGAAAACTGTTAAGAGTACATAGTTGAAACTTGGTAGATAAGTATATTCTGTAAACCGCTTTACGATTTTAATACAAAAAGAAAAAAAAATTAAGTTGGCCATACTTGTAACTGAAACTAAAAAAAATATTATCAAACCTTTACGTGCGGGGTGTGTCTATAGATAGGTCATTAAAAATGACATTGAAGTTCCTAAAACCATTTTTTTTAAAGTCAATTATTTGAAAATAGGCACGTGTAAAGTGGTAAAATGTGTCCCCCCCCCCTTTAACTTTTAAAGTAAGGTAGTGAAAATCTAAAAAATATTTGCTTTGAGATATAGCGGCTGCAAATATAGCTTTGTTTTTTCATACAAATACTATGAAAAACAAAGTAAATTTTTGGTGGCAAAAAATGATAGGTATAAAATACTCTACTGTGTTTTGGAACACTGTCGGACTCGCAATCCGACGACGTGCACTTCACCAGTTTTTTATTTTGCGTCTCTTCTGTTCTGTTACGCTTATATTATATCGAAATACCACGACTTGAAAATTAACCTACTTTCCAATAGCTTCCAAGAAATACTTCACAGGGTCTGACACTCCACGTTTAGTCAGTGGTATATGGACGCAATCTGGCATTGATCTCTTCAAAATTGCTTGCAGCAAGCCATGAGGGGCGATTTCAATTACCAGAGCATCTGCCGGAATCATTTTTGATGTTTCTTCGAATAAAACACTATTCTGTAATAAATAAAACAATACCCATATTATAACAAACTTTACTGGGGAAGGGTCCTAAACAAGATTTATTTATTTGGTTGAATACCAGAAATAACAATAATAATGGACACGAAAGTGGATGGCTACAGAGGGAGAGGAAGTCCAAAGAAAGTGTGGATAGACTGTGTGATAGAACATAAGAATGTAAAAGGAGTGGATGCGGAAATGACTGCGGATAGATACCAATGGAAGATAATGACATGTTGCACCGACCCTATTTAGGTGGGATAAAGGTAGAAAGATGATGATTATGTATACTAGACGTAGCACTTTTTGGATTCAACATTGCAATTTAGATAATTGTTTATTCAACAAGACATTACTTTACAAAAAAGGAAACCGGCCCAGTCGAGTTGGACTCGCCCACCGAGGCATCCGTACCAACGCTGATTGGTACCAATTAAGCTAGACCTCTAAATTGTATGAAGGTTAACATAACTCAGAGGCCTATCTTAATTGGCAGGAATTATGTATGTATGGGCTATGGACGAGAACTATGTATGTATGCCCTTTAATTTTCAACTTTTTTTTATATTTTGGAACTTTTCCTTTATTTTTGCTGTAAGACCTTACTTCTTGGCAAATTTCTAGGTCAACGGGAAGTACCCTATAGGTTCTCGACCCAAAACCTATTGGGTACTTCCGTTGACCTAGAATTGTCAATTTTGGTTTAAAGTAAGTTCTTACAGCTCAAGAAAAGGAAAACTTCCTAAAACTTAAAAAGTTGAATATTAAGGAAAATTTTGTTATTTAGAAGTTTTCGCGAAAATCTATATTTGCCCATATCTTTTTATAGTGATGACTCAGGACCTTGATTTTTATATACCTAATAGGGACTATTGACCTCAGTATCTGGTATAAATTTCAACCTGCTAGGTCCACCCATTTCTGAGAAAATCGGTGGTAACACACGGACAGACAGACAGGCAGACAGACGGACAGACGGACAAGAAAGTGATATTATAAAGGTTCCTTTTTTACCTTTTGAGGTACGGAATTCTAAAATACCAACTGTGGATATCGCTATGCTTAAATACATTAATTTCTCATAGGTAGGTTTTATAAAGTAGGTTTTTATCTATACTAATATTATAAAGAGAGAACATTTGTATTTTTGTTTTTTTGTATTTTTGTATTTTTGTATGTTTGTAATGAGTAAGCTCAAAAACTACTGAACCGATTTAAAAAATTCATTTATTAATACATAGAATGAACTTTCGGAATTAAAATAGGCTATATATTATCCCGTTTAAATTAAAGGTACATTCGTGGAGACCTAATTTGCAACCTAAGTCGGCAAATAAACGGTCGAAAAAACACGTTTCTTACGAACGCTGCCTAATTGAAAATAGATAGAAGAATATTTTCTATGCAAGACTTGTACAACTTAATAAGACCTACAAAAAGTCTGCAACAACATATGTCTATCTCTTAAGGTTGACCCACAGTAACCATTTTAATCTTAAATTTTTTGTTAAAAAATATTACATAACTTCCAAGGCTATTTTCAAGTATATAGTATTAATTCTTATCCAAATAATTACGTTAATTAGCTTGGCCACATATTATAGATTAAAATTGTCCTTTACAGTATATAATTCAAATGAAAACTCTAGAAGATATCACGAATTTCACAAACACGCATCGCAAAATTAATAAAATATTTGCAGTGAAACCACAGAGTAGGTCATAGTTACTGGGAAAATATTTTTATAAGCTTAGCTATGCTGTAGATCCCCATCGATCACAATCAATTTGAAGTCAATATAGTATAATAATATGATCTATTGTATAAAATAATATTCATCTATATATATAATAATATAATATAATATTTTAAACCACCCCGACTGATCTATGTATAATAGCTTTTTCCAATGACTCTAAACACGACATTTAAAATCTGAGCTGTAAGTTGGTGAGGATTTGAGTATTGTGTAGAGTCCAGGAGGCTTCCATGTTCTTACAATATCGTTGAAGAAGAAGATTTTCGAATTGATCAGACCTATGAAAGTTGATTTCATAGCGCAATTAACTAGAAAAAGCTCATAATTTTATAACGATTGAACGAATTTTCATGAATCAAAGCTAAGAAAACTCTCGATAAAGATATCTATCAAATAAAAAAAAAACTATCAATAATAAAAACAAAATCGGTTCATCCGGTTAGGTGCTAAGATGCTACAGACAGACACACAGATACACACGTTAAACGTATATTACCACTACATTTTGCGTCGGGGAACGCCGCAAGGTTACGGCGGCAGATGTAGTCCTTGGTGGTAAGCTACTTTTGGTAGATTTAATGATTCCACTACCACTGTACGAAAACTCATGATTCATGAATGCACATAAAACTTTCATTGGTAGGTATATAGCTAGGATTAGAACCAACGACCGTCGGGTCAGAATCAGGGTAACTATCCTTTACGCCAAAGGGCCGTCCAATATCAATACGTAAGTATTATAAAACAAAGTTCATCACTGCGTCTGTCTGTCTGTTCGCAATAATCTCAATAGCTACTGAACGGATTATCATGTGGTTTTCACCAATAGCCAGAGTGTTTATGAGGAAGGTTTAGGTGCATAATTCGTTAAGGTTTTGTGTAAATTGGATGAAATATGACGATGGTTGTTAAATATGTTCATATTTTATATTCGATGCAATAAACTGATGCAAATTTTGTAGGCATATATGTTCTACCCGTGCGAAGCCGGGGCGGGCTGCTAGTATTTTATAACTGGCAAATGTATTGATCAGCATACTTAACAAATAAACTGACCAAGTGCAAGTCGGACTCGCACTTGTAGGGTTCCGTACCACACTACAGTATTTTATAAGATCGAGCAAAAATACCACTATCATTTTTCGGCACCAAAAAATAATAATTATTCAACATTTTATTTCTTATAACGCCATCTAACGTCTAACAAAGGTGTTAGGGATTGACATTTCAATATAACGCCATTTATGGGACGTTTACCTAACTAAGCGTTCATAGATGGCGTGAAATGCCGAAAAAAAACACGTTTTTTGTATAGGGACCCTCTATTATTTTTAACTTCATTCTGTTTTTAGTATTTATTGTTATAGTGGCAACAAAAATACATCATCTGTGAAAATTGTAACTGTCTAACTATCACGGTTCATGAGATACAGCCTGGTGACAGACGGACAGACAAACAGACAGACAGACAGACGGACAGCGGAGTCTTAGTAATAGGGTCCCATTTTACCCTTTGGGTACGGAACCCTAAAAATGTAACCTTTGAATATTCAATGGTTTCACATATAACTTACCAGTAAATTGTTCGTATGGTATTCAGCTGACGAATACTTGGCTAAAGGCTGGTCCCACTTATCTTGAGGCACGGAAGTCGAGACCCACTTTTCACTGCGAGCCTTAGGATCCTTAATGACTTCGCTGAGATACTTTAAAAGACCAGGACCTGTATCAAATAAGTTAAAACGTGGTAAGAATTTCAAGGGATAAAGAATGTTGCAATTCGTTTCTAACCGACTTCACAAAAAATAATGAGGTTCTCAAGTCGTCTGTATGTTTTTTTTTTGTATGTTACGCGATTACTCCATCAATTGTGAACCGATTCAAATGATTATTTTTTTAATAGGTAGGTTACGTTAATTTCATCGAGATCTGATTAGTATATCCATAGATATGGAGATAAATATCTCAAGCATAGGAGAATGTACTAGTTTTAGAAGAAGAGTCCCAAGATGATTATATACAATGGAGGTTGCTATTGCATATACTTTTGAAGAATAAAAAATATGACCTTGAATAATGTGTTTATATCTTTCTTCACGTTGATTTTGGTTTTTGACAGATATTCTTACGGTAACTGTGAGCGAGATAGAAACAAATGTGAGCAGAATTAATTTGTCTTCACAGGAATGTTCTACCGGGCAAAGTCTTGTTAGGGTGCAAAGTTAGTTAATATTTTTTGACATGACATGACGTTTGGCGAAGATGGCGGCCATATCAGTCCCACGACACTGCATACATAATTAAATAACTCAGAACTATGAACGTACTTTGTACCAACCAACACTGCAAAAAAAAAATTTATAAGCATAATACCACAGATTATGTAATAGTTACTACGTAAATAATACTTTCCGTTGTTAGGTTGGCTACACAGTGCTTTCATTATTCGGGTATCAACAATGTAGGGAAGTGCCAACTCTTATAACGTAGTAGAGTGATTAAGTACAATATGGGCCTTATGGCGGCGATTAATGTTAAGAATCGCAAAATAATACTTTTTAATATTCATTTTGGAATACAACTAGTCCATGTTATAAAAGTATTTGGAATTATTGTAATAAAATAGACAATTAATTATCGTGTGTGTCAGATGCTTTTATTGCACAGGGCCACTTTGGACATTGTCCTTTGATACCTTATCGACATCATTATGCCTAGTAAATATTTTCACTAGTAAATTTTTTAGGGTTCCATATCTAAAGGGTACCAAATGAACACTTTCTGAGACTTTATTGTTCGTTTGTCCGTCCGTCCGTGTGTCTATATGTGCACACTTTACAGATCTGTATCTTCTTAACCATAATAGGTACATACTTGAAATTTTCACAAAGTATATATCCGTCAGTGTATAGCGGCCCAGACATGAAATTTTATAGATGCATGTAATTTAATTAAAACTTGTGTTGCACTAAAAAGGGTAAAATAAATTATTATTAAAAAAAAACCGACTTCATAACCACAAACAGGCACTAAAAAGCGAAAAACAAATTAATATAATCATTATAAGCGCTACCCGCTTATCTATTTGAAGTCGGTGCCAGCGCAGTCTAATAAGTAGTAGATAGATACTACCTACATGTATCTACTACTACATACATAGTATCTATCTACTATCCAATAGACTTGGCTGGCACCGATTTCAAATAGATAATTGGGTAGCGCTCATAATAATTATATAAATTAATTGAATTTTCGCTTTTGAGTGCCTGTTTGTAGTTATGAAGTCGGTTTTATTTTTTTGAAAAATAATTTATTAATATAAATTAAGAATACTTTGACTACGATCGCTAAGAGTTACACGCATGCACGTATGCAGTCTATCACAGTACCTACCATCGCATACCTAAATGTAACACATTTTTGTGCGACCAGGTTCAACAGGACGTCGCTGGGTTTCACTTATTTTTTCATTCTGTTATAATTTTTATTATATCTATATATATAAAAGAAAGTCGTGTTACTACCCTTATAACTCAAGAACGGCTTGACCAATTTTTATGATTTTTGTATTTTTGGAATTGTCTTTGTCAGGAATAGGATAATACGCATTAAAAACAATGAATAATTGACCTAAAAAAATTATATAAGAATAAATATTTTGCCAAAATGTTCCTGGGTTTAAAAACTACCGATTATTTGATGTTCAATTGTTTATCCCGCCGTATTTTTTTTTTGTATAATTATAGCTCCACACGATTAGTGTATTTAGCCAGTGTCAAGTATAAAAATTCTTCCCATGTGTGGATAGCATTATAATATTCGGATTATCGCGTTTTTTTTGGTATAATTATGACTCCACACGATTAATGTATTTAGCCTGTGTTAAGTAGTAATAGTGGTAGTCAAGTAAAAATTCTTCAAGATTTTGTGAATTCAAGTCATGTAGATTTTAATAATGTTAAATATTGTCAGTAATGATAATTGTTTGACATATTTATTGATTGTCAAATAAGCGTGCGTTCAGAAATGTATGCTTACAAGTAACTTAAAAAAGGTTAGGTTAGGTGGTACGAAGTTCGCCGGGCCAGCTAGTATCTTATTGGCTTGTATTTGAAAACTATCTTGTCAAAGCAATAATGTGGTCGTAGATGGTGAACAGAAATACTTGACATATTTTTCTCTACTGACTTAATCTACGGGGAGGCATCAAAGAATTGATTATTATCATACTACATACATACAACCTTATTTCAACCCACTGAAGAATCTTTTTGCCTTATTACTTTTTATAAAAACTTAAAGGAAAATGTACTTATGTTATTATTTAATATGTACGCGATTTTCATGATTATTTTCATATCAACCTGTTTAACTGCCGAGCGAACATTATTTTTCTTATATTGTCGTTATTATAATTCAACCAGATCTTCAATATATTAGATTTGGTACAACCCAATGTTTATGAAATATTTTACTACTTTATTTATTGCTGAAAGACAAACACTTTACCACTACGTCACCTTATAGCAGTTTAAGATGAAATTATGCTTATTTGGATGTGGCGAACTGTAGTGAGACGAGGCACTCTAGTGCCGTTAAGGTCTAAGGCCGTTGTCTACAACGGCCTTTACTTTTTAGTTCACAAAGATAACTATTTCACTCATGTTCAAAAATAATGGAGGCCTCTATTGAACCGGCCTAAGCCACCTCCTAAGACGAAATTATAACAAGCTTAAAATTAATATATTTACCAGCTTCTGCGATATATCTTGAATGAAACGCAATATTGGAGCAAGGCACTTCCTTAGCGAATATACTTTTGCTAGTCAGTTCCGTGACGAATTGTTTCATAATATCCGCTGGTCCCGATATAGTAGCAGAATCGGGGCTGTTGTGACATGCCACTTCTACTTCGGGAGGGCATAGTGGAAGAACCTGCAAAGTTTTCTTTTTAAGTAAAAACTTCTTTAGGTACCATCGCGTACAGTTGTGCGTATCCAGTTTCAAAACATTTTCGGTTGTAAGTGTCGATTATTTTTCTAACCAATCAGAAGAGCCAAAATAAAAAAAAAAATTCTTACCAATCAGAAGAGCCAAAATCAAAAACAAAACATAATTTTTGGCTTTGTCCCTTCATGTCATTGGTCAACAATGTCAACATAGACAGAAACGAGATGCCAATTCAATAAGAGTGCACAGGAAATTATTCCTTAAGGTAAATGACAAAAGCACAAATGAAGGCGATTGTACGTTTCAGGCTATTATTTTGCTTAAATAACTAAAATAAAAACAATGTCAGGCTCATATAGAAATTGTGTGCGCAATTGTATTGTACCGACATCTCAACATTATTTAATTTGTAACATTTTGTTTAATAGTAAATTTATTTATTCAAATGTTCTTCGTCAAACATCAATCCCCTGAAATAGTTTGATATTATTAAACCAGGCCACCCAAGTACCTACCCACCGCGGGCGGCGCAGTCGTGTAGGTACTAAAGCACGTTGCTCGACCTCGGCTGGGTACGTGGGCACAAAACAGATCATCGGTATAATGTTGTTATGAGTGCGATATGATTTTTTAAGTGAAAACTTCTTTAAGCGCGCCGTGCAATTTATTTTGTGGGTATTGAATGTGATTGAGTAGCTATGTTACGCTTGGCTATGTAACGCTCGTTTGGGTCAAGTTATCTTGAGTTCGGGTAAAGTCAGGTCATACCGAAATCATGTCAACGCTCGTTTGGTTAAAGTTGACCTAGATATGAAAATATATGATCGAAGGACTAAAATAGGTATATATGACCAAATATAATGGGTACTTAAAATTGATACATTGAGAGCGATAGAAGTTCCTACACGTGATCCCATAACCATGCAATAAGCTTCAGCCGTAGCTAGATCTTCCCCCCAAACTACGTATTTTCCATCGGTTTGCCGTGTTCTGGCATAGCGCCAGTTGCGCTAGTTAGATATTCAGCGCCTCGCTGCAGAAATCTCTTCGATTTCTAGACAAACACTACACTATCTGAGCATTATCACTTAAGATTAGGTCAGATACTGATCAAGCGCTTTTCCTTCTTTGTATATAAATTAAAAAAACGGATAATTAAAAAAATAAATTATAAAAACGTAAACTATTGTAACACGGTACCCCCTTCACCTATACAAATACTGTACCAGTACGTTACGATTGGGTACCTCATTATTATTAGCCAATTTCCGTCCACTGCTGGACATAGGCCTCTCCCATGGCACGCCACTGAGCTCGATCTTCAGCTATTCGTTTCCAACCGCTGCCAGCCAGCTTGCGTATATCATCGCTCCATCTAGTTGGAGGGCGTCCTACACTACGTTTGCAGAGCCGTGGTCTCCACTCTAGAACTCGTTTACCCCAACGGTTATCGGTTCTGCGACAGATGAGACCGGCCCACTGCCATTTCAGCTTGCTAATACTCTGAGCTATGTCGATTACTTTGGTTCTCTGACGGATGATTTCGTTTCGAATTCGATCCTTCAGAGAAACTCCGAGCATAGCCCTCTCCATAGCTCGCTGAGCGACTTTGAATTGGTGAACTAGTCGCACTGTCAGTGTCCACGTCTCGGCTCCGTAAGTAATAACAGGTAGGACGCACTCGTTAAAGACTTTCGTCTTCAGGCTTTGTGGTATGGGCGAAGTAAAGACTCGACGAAGTTTTCCGAATGCTGCCCATCCAAGCTGTATCCTTCTGCGAGCTTCCTTCTCGAAGTTGTTTCTGCCCAATTGCAAGACTTGCCTAAGGTAGTTAATATTCGTCAACAACTTCGAGAGGAACTCCGTTTAAGGCAATCGGTTCCGGAATAACATATTCGTTGAACATGATCTTGGTCTTATTCAAGTTTATCCGGAGACCGATGCGTGCAGAAGAATCAGCGAGGGTGGTCAGCATGTATTGTAGGTCCTGCACGGTTTCAGCCATGATGACGATGTCGTCCGCAAATCTCAAGTGTGAGAGGTAATTGCCATTGACATTTATGCCTCGTCCTTTCCAGTTCAGCGTTTTGAACATATCCTCTAGAGCATTTGTG
Organism: Cabera pusaria; assembly: GCA_954871355.1. NCBI lineage: Eukaryota > Metazoa > Arthropoda > Insecta > Lepidoptera > Geometridae > Cabera > Cabera pusaria. The sequence goes on along the minus strand of OX940900.1, from coordinate 5,291,223 downwards.
AACAATTTGGGGGAAATAACGTCCCCTTGTCTCACTCCTCGATGTATGTGGATATGTTCAGTCTGCTGATTTTGTACTTGGACGGTCATAGTCGCGGCATCATATAGACCTCTCAACACTTGGAAGTATCGCCAATCAACTTGGCACCGTTGCAGAGACTCCAGAACAGACCAGGTTTCAATGGAGTCAAAGGCTTTCTCATAGTCTACAAACGCTAAGCACAGGGGCTGGTTATACTCTTGAGTCTTCTGTATAACCTGCCGCACTGTGTGGATGTGGTCTATGGTATGGCCGTATCCTCCTCGAAACTCAGCCTGCTCGGGGGGTTGAAATTCGTCGAGCCTACGCGCGAGACGATTTGTGATGACTCTAGAAAACAACTTATAGACATGGTTTAAGAGCGATATAGTTCGATAGTTCTTCAAAAGGGTTTTGTCTCCCTTTTTGAAGACCATAACAACCACACTCTTACTCCATGTCTTCGGAGTTCTCCCCGAAAAGAGGACGGAATTGAAAATACGCTGAAGCTGTAGTAGCGTAGGAGTTCCACCGGCTTTTAAGAGCTCCGTTGTAATTCCATCCTCTCCGGGGGCTTTTCCGTTTTTAAGCTGCCTGAGAGCCACCACAATTTCATCTAGGTTGATTTCTGGCAAATCTTCAGTATAGTGGCGGGTCAGAGTGGCTATAGGATCCTCGATGCCGGGTTGGGGAAGGGACGCTTGTGAGGTGTATAATTGGCTGTAGAAGTCTTTTACTTCCCTAAGAATCTCTGGCTTAGTAGCGATGACACTCCCGCTAGAAGTGATCAACTTCGTCAGATGGCTTCGGCCCAGCTGTTGGACAAAGACTTTTGATCCCCGGTTTTGCTCGATCGCTTGTATGATTGAGCGTGTGTTGGAGCTCCGGAGGTTACGTCGTACTAATTTAAAAATCTTTTTATTTAGGGTCCTTTGATCTGACGAAGTGACTTCAGGGTTTTCACTGGGATTGGGTACCTGCTTTTATACAAATGCGGTCCGTCTTCTGCTACTCATTATCATCATCATAATCAGCCAATGTCAGTCCACTACTGGACGTAGGCCTCTCCCAAGATACGCCACTGATCTTCGTCTCATTGGAGGCCGATATGCCCTAATTGCCACGCTGGGCAGGCGGTTTGGCGATCGCAGGACGTAGCTCCTCGCATCTTTGACGCTGGTGCCCGTCACCGGCCTGTAGTATTTAGCTACGCCATAATTTGAAATGATAATACCGCCATTTGTCGGTCGCCAGAACTTCGTTTGTTGGTCAACAGGATGCACCACGGGCGGGTGAGGTTGGCTGGGAGCACTGAGGTGGTATTTGTACTCCCTTAATTCTAGTCGTTAACAACAAAATACCTACGTCATTGTACCCTAATCCAACCGCAGCCATAGACCCTCGGATGAAAGGTGTCTGCACCGATACTAGACCTCGGCAGTAGGCGGCGAGGACCATCTCCTCAGCAGTGAAGCATCCGTCTGCATAGGCACAACCTAACTCTCCTACACTATGACCTGAAACAATAAATCATAATTTGAGCTTCTTGATCATTTCACAAATAAAATGCGAAAGCTTGTAAATATGACATGGTATGCCACAGTAACTAAGACTATTATAAAGAGTAGTAGTTGTACGTTTGATGACTGCACTGAAGTAGTGAGTAAAGTAAATGTAGGTAAAAATCAAATAGAATATTGTAGCTTGGTTCACATATTATATATTGCCGCGCTGCGTGATTTGATAACGCGACAAAATCTTATTGGTTCTTGATACACATCTTTACTCAGCATAACTTTATGAAGATCTTTGAGGTCTTTCGAGAATGGCGTAATTGCGAGAACGGTTGGCTTTGATGCCAGAGGTACCGAGTTCAAACCAACTTGCACCAATGGATTTTTTTATCAAAAATTTCTGTGCGCTTTTCAAAATGGCCCTCCGATGAAGGAAAAACATCGTTAAGAAACCAACAACCCCCGCATGATGGTAGGGCACTATCTAGTCTCCGCCTGGCCAGCTACCACCCTCAAGTTAGAAAATCTGTCAAACATCTAAAGTGTTCTTGTAGCTATCCTTGAGAGCCAGTTCCCATTCTAAGCCCAGCGTGCTTACCATCTTCGACTGTATCATCACTTACCAACAGGTGAGATAGTGGTCAAACGCTAGCCTATAAGATATTAAAAGTCTATCGGGCATTTTGCCGATAGTTGGCGTGAAGGATAGACAGTATGGTTTAGAACCAAGAGATCGCCAGTTTAAATCCAAGTTATCCATCCAATGGATTTTTCTATGTGCATTCATAAATGTTCTTCCACAGGTGGTAAGAGCATTTTATCGATTTTCCACCTGCAATTGTTACCAGTTGAGCTGACCACCATTGAAGGAGTGATGGAAAATTTAAGGAAAAAATGTCGCAACAAGCTTCTGATGTTCCAGCAGCATATTAGCCCTTGATTCCGTACCACAAAACGTAAAATAGAAACCCTTATAAGATCACTCCCTTGACTGTGTCTGTCTGTCCGTCTATCTATTCGTGTGACACCACCGTTTTTTTCAGAAAGGGGTGGAGGACCTAGCAAATTGAAAGTGCTGGTGGACACATCGTTGGTGCCGTCGGTAAAGTCTAATCTACTTATGTTCGCGCCCTTGTCACGAGCCATACGTTTACTTAACATTATAGCATTGACTATAGACATATACTTTTGCAGCCTGCCGAAATTTAAAGAAGCGGCGCAGAAATGTGTAGAAAATCTATAAATTGTTTGTGATTTTTGTTGTTATTTAATTATGTTGTATTGTTTTTATGAAGTTTTATTATATTTTATGTTTTCTCTGTAGCATCGATTTGGCTCTGTGCTATTATGGTGTTATATTTGATGTATAAATAAATAAATAAAAACTACAAAGTTAAGTTTGTACTTTAACCTAGTTTGACCAGTTTGTACGGAAGCCTCAGTGCGAGAGTCCAACTCGCACTTGATCGGTTTTTAACCTGTAATCTCCAACTGCTGGGCAAAGGTCTCCCCAAGAGACTTTCACGAATCTCTCTCCAGGGATAAGTCTGTACAGCCAGGCTGATGGGCAACTATATCCTCAGATCATTCTATGCTTAGCGTATTTACCATCTTCTACCACATCATCGCTTACCACCTAGCTAGATAGTGGTGAAATTATAACCTATCAAATATAACAAAAATAGCTTTAAAGTGTAACACTGCCGTAAAATTAGGCGCTGGATAACCGGTACCTGTACAAACCACACAGCACAAATGTATTAACCTTCAAACTTACTGGTACTGGAATTGGCGGTACTTATAGTTTGCAGAATATAGCCAAATAAGGTTATTATTACTCAGCAATAAAACTTATTCTTGCACAGCTGTGGTACTATCAAATAACAATATGATCTCCTGGAGTGAAAGACACTGTATAATGACAACAAATATTACAAACATTGAACTCTATAAATTGTTATATACAAGTACGTTTTCTCTCTTCACTGATTGCAATATTGTTGACATGGAAACTATTGAATACTTTAGAATATCTCTTACCAATAATGTTATCTGGGACTACTCCTATCGCTTTCAAGATATCAGTAAGACCGATCTGGACTGCAGCGATTCCAACGAAAGAATGAAGAATATTATCGTAGACTGTCTTGTCAGGGTCTGTCAGGATGCGAACAATGTCAATTCCTCTGGGTTCTAAGACTTTATGACACCTGAAGATAGAAATTTAAATTATTAGTGTATTTGGCTCTACATTTTTTATCCCGGAGAGATAAGCACTTGGCCACTTTGTTACTCTTAAAATTAAATGATGATGATGATGATGATCTCAGATAAAATTGAGCTTATCTTGGAATTTCAAATGATTGTGAGGCGAGGCACTGGAAAAATTATTTCAGTCCAAATTAATTCACATTGCATAAATATCTTTCTTCTAAACTGGCTGGTACTGAGCATGATGATTGTGAAACTCATGAAACTGATTTTTATTGGTGGTTATAGCCACGATGGAAGCCATCTACTACTGGTCAACCATTTACTACCATCCTATACTACGTACGTAGATATGCAATAGTAATAATACAGTTAAATTAATTGAACCATACATAGTAGTAGTAAAGTAATATTGATGTAAGGGAGCACAAATACCATCTCAGTGCTCCCAGCCAACCTCACCTGCCCGTGATGCATCCTGCTGACCAACAAACGAGGCTCTGGCGACCAACAAATGGCGGGATAACCATTCATAAAACAAAACGGCGTAGCTAAATGCCACAGACCGGTGATGGGCAGCAGCGTCATCGGTGCGAGAAGCTACGTCCTGCGATTGCCAACCCGCAATGCCAAGCGTGGCGATTAAAGCATCTGCTCCCAATGGAAATTCCTAATAAAATACGGCCCCCAGTTCACGGCAGCTCCGCTATTCCTGACTACGGTGGCGGTCATACTAAGGACAGCGCGGGGTTGCGATGAAACCCCAGGTTACGGTAAGCCGCCAACATCAACTAAACATGGCAACGTATAACGAACGCACGCTACGGCTTGACGGAAACCTTGTGCAGCTAGAGAAGGAGCTGAAAAATATAAGATGGCATATTCTAGGGCTATGTGAAGTCCGAAGAGGACGCTGTAACCCTGGAATCTAGCCAGGCTTATGTATTTCGGAGAAGACGATCAACCTTCTCAAGGCGGTGTTGGGTTTCTGTTCCATAAAGTCCTTTCTGATAACATTGTTGAAATGTCAAGTGTGTCGACGAGGGTGGCGTATCTTACGATCAGACTAACCAAGAGGTATAGCCTCAAGGTTGTCCAAATGCACGCACCAAACTCGGCACACTCTGACAAAGAAGTAGAAAGTATGTACGAGGACATACACAACGCCTTGCATAACACCTATAAGGCTCACTACAATATAGTCATGGGGACTTCAACGCTAAAGTGGGAGTACAGATTTGCAGCGAATCGATCAAAAGATGACACGGTTTTGGACGCAGAAAACAAAGGGGACAATTCTCGAGAAAGAGGGGCTTTTTCTAATGAATTCTTTCTTTAATAAACAGCCCTAAAGAAAGTGGACGTGGCAAAGCCCCGATGGTGTCACCAATAATGAGATCGATTTCATCATGACGGACAAGGAAGCGATCACCGACTTCCACGAAGCTCTCTAAATATCGACATTAAGCTGGAACGGTTCAATCTGATGAAGTCCACGCTCCGACCAAATATGCTCCAAAACGTTGTTGGATCTGAAACTTTTCAATTAAATCTGGATAATCTGTTTGCCGCCTTGGAAACCACAAATGACGTTGACCTGAAACTCGACGAAGTGGTAAATGTCCTCAGGGACGAAGGCGTCAAATTTTGCGAGAGTAGATTTTGCGAGAGTACAGGAAAAAAGTCTAAACTTGCAAGAGAAACCCTTAAAGCGATGGAAGAGCGACGAGAAAAGCCACCGTCAATCTTGTCAGAACAAAGAGCCTTAGATAAGATCATCACGAAGTTGGTGTGACGTGACCTCCGATCCTGCAATACTATCCTTATTGAAAAAGCTATTGAGCAGAATCGGGAGTTGAATGTTTTCGTAAAACCATTCGGCAGGAGGCACCTGACAAAACTGACTACACCCACTGGCGAAGTCGTTGCATCTAAACCAGAGGTTCTCAAGCAAGTTGAAAACTTTTATTCCGAACTTTATATCTCGCAAGAACCTCACTCTGAGTTTAACTCTGAGGACCTTAGAGCCACCCTTATCCGCCATTATAAAGAAGATCTGCCTGAAATCAGCCGAGCCGAGATTGTGGTAGCCCTTAAACAATAAAAAAATGGAAAAGCCCCAAGAGAGGACGGCGTCATAACTGACCTTCTAAAAGCAAGGGGAGCACTAGTACTAAAGGAGCATCAAAGCCTGTTCAACATAATCCTCCTTGATGGGAGATCTCTTGAAGCATGGCACAAATGTATAGTGGTATTGTTCTTCAAAAAAGGCGACAAAACCCCTTTAAAGAACGACAGACCGATCTTGCTGTTGAGCCATGTTTATAAACTGTTTTCAAGGATTATCACGAACCGACTAGCGCGAAGACTTGACGAGTTCCAGCCACCGGAACAGGCTGGGTTTTGAGAAGGATGTGGCACCATAGACAACATTCACACAGTGTGGCAGATTATACAGAAGACCGAGGAGTATAATCAGCCCCTGTGCTCAGCGTTTGTGGACTATGAGAAGGTTTTCGACTCTATTGAGACCTGGGTTGTTCTCAAATCCTTGCAACAATGTCAGGTTAACTGGCGATATATCGAAGTGTTAAGATATTTATACGAAGCCGCAACCATGACCGTCCAAGTACAGAATGAGCATACTAAACATATCCACTCGCGACGAGGAGTAAGTCAAGAGGACGTTATTTCCCCGAATTTTTTTACTAACGCACTCGAAGATATCTTTAAGACGCTAGACTGGAAAGAACGGGGCATCAATATCAATGGCGAATACATCTCACACTTACGATTTGCTGACGACATCGTTATTATGACCGAAACGTCGCATGATTAACACGAGATGCTGGATGGTCTGACTGAATCTTCCAAGCACATTGGTCTACGAATAATCTTAGACAAGACGAAAGTCATGTTTTCCAGTTTCCGTTGCTGGAGTAACTCTCGGAATTGTAAATGAGTATGTGAACCTAGGGCAAAAGCTCCAACTAGGCAAGAACCATTTTGAGAGAAAAACCAGTCGAAGAATTCTTGGAGGATATGGCAGCCTTGGCTGGGCAGCGTTTCGAAAGCTTCGTCGAGTCGCTCATACCTATGAGCGACGAGAAGCCTGCCTTAAAACTAAGGTATTTAATCAGTGCGTCCTACCTGTTATGACATACGGTGCCGAGACGTTGACACTAACAGTACGACTGGTCCACTAATTTAAAGTCACTCAGCGGGAAATGGAGAGAGCTAGCTCAGTGTTTCTCTAAGGGATCGTATCTGCAACGAAGTAATTCGCCAGAGAACAAAAGTAACAGACATAGCTCAACGTATTAGCAAGCTGAAGTGGCAGCGAGCTGGTCATATATGTCGCAGAACCGATAACCTCTGGGGTAGACGCGTTCTGGAGTGGAGACCACGAATTGGCAAGCGTAGTGTGGGACGCCCTGTGACAAGATGGAGCGACGATATACACAGGGTAGCTGGCAGTGACTGGAGGAGAAGAGCTGAACGGAGTGCATTGGGAGAGGCCTATATCCAGCAGTGGACTGATGTGGGCTGATAATGATGATGATGATGAAAATAGTATTAAATAAAATCTTTCCTAAAAATACTAGATTCTTAATACCAGAATTCCATTTCCTATCCTTTCCATGTTACATATTATATGGTTTGAAACCTGGAAAACGTTTTGTAGAAACTTGCTATTAGGCAGAAATCAGAAGAAACATTGAAATTTACTTCACTGTTATCAGCAATTTCATTATATTGGGAACAGGGACAGTTTTTTTTAATAAATAATGTATATCGATAAATATCTTACTTCTGAATAGCAGCAGAAAAAATAGGAATCTTCATCAACTCGGCACCCATAGTGGCCCATTGGGATCCCATTCCACTATACACGAACCAAACAGGTCGGGTGTTGCCGGGATAGTATCCTACATTATGTCCTAAGCAGACAGTCTCGTTTTTATCGTTGGAATCTGCAATATAAAAAGAAAATACGATTTTAATTACAGTGTGACATATTTCTTTGACGAAAAAATTAAGTAAAGGAGTACTCACTCATGTGACAGTGTTCAGTTCAAATGAATAGGTAATTTTTGTGTGCAACCAATTATAACAAAATACATTTTTTTAATTTGTTATCATCTATTCTCAAGTATAATAAATACTTATATACTCACCAAGGATGATGTATCCTCTACTCATATGTCCAGGGATCTCATGTTTGTGTATGTTATGGAGAAGTCCAATCTGTTCAGGGTCGATGGGCCTCTGCTTTAAGGAGTTCATAATCGTATTCACGCAGTTGTCTTGTCTTCCAGATAGGAGAACCAGGCGTGGAATGCTGGTCTTGTACTGATCAAGCTCCTATATAATAATTATAATTATATTCACAAAACCATTCGATGAGGGCCCGGTGGCGTAATCGGGAGAACGGTCGGCTTTGATGCCGTGGTACCGAGTTGAAACCGCCGTGCACCAATGGATTTTTCTATCGAAAAATGTATGTGCGCTTTTCACAGTGGCCCTCCGGTGAAGGAAAACATCGTTAAGAAACCAACAACCCCCGCATGGTGGTAGGACACTATCTAGTGTCCGCCTGGCCAGCTACCACCCTCAAGTTAGAAATTCTGTCACCAAGACATCTAATGTGTTCCGGCAGCCATCCTTGAGAGCCAGTTCCCATTCCTAGCGTGCTTACCATCTTCAACCGCATCATCACTTATCAACAGGTGAGATAGTGGTCAAACGCTAGCCTATAAAGTATAAAAAAAAGATACATTCTAATATCTAAATTCAAAAGTCAAGTGATTAAGCAATTTCGATTTTCGTACAAGCACACTTCCACCTTAGATTGCATCATTATTCAACATCAGGTTTTTTTTCTGTGTTGATATTCCAATAATATAGCATAACATTAAAAATTCAATCTAGTCATAAGACTTATAAGTAATCTAAATTTTTCCTAATTGCTTATTGTGGTAACTAAATATGTGTCTAAAAGCATTTTTTTCATTGTTTCTATTAAGCTAAAGATAATATTTTAAAGCGTTAACACCATAACACAGGTTTTTACCTAGCTTGGTTTTAACGTATCTTTGGAATGTTACCTGAATGTAATAATAACATTTTATGTATTCATATTGCCTTAATGATAATAACAAAATAATGTTCAACCGTCTACCTCAATTAAATATTATAACGTACCTACATAACATTAGCTTTAGCATTATACATAAATTAAGATAAGTGAAAATGTACTAGGTAACAAACACGCTTTATGAAGTAAATAAATAATTATTATTTTTAATATATTCTTATTTTCTTGGCAGTCAACATCAGGTGACACATAATTTTAAATAAAATCGAGCATTAGAAAGGACACTGAACCTCATATACAACCAAACAACCAAATTTGTTTCCGATCAAACAGTACCGTTAGTTTCTACATTGATAGAGATAGATTTGTCAACGATGTTCTTTGCAGCTATACACTGCATCTTGGTCTATATATCGGACACTGATAATTCCCTATAAGACGTTTTAAAATAAACATCTGCAACGATGTAGAGTATATCATCCAAGGCTACTTTTCCACTCACCTTCAGCTTGTAATGTCCTTTGAACAATACATGGACGTTAACACCGCTGTAAGCAAATGAGTTGAGAGCTGCGAATCCTCTTTCGAAGTCAACGTTGTCAGTTATAACTTGAAGTTTTCCATCTTTGACTTCTGGTACATCTAGGGGATCTTCGTAGTGAAGGTTACCCGCAAGCTTACCATTTTTGTAGGCGAGACAAATCTATACAATCAAAATGTTATTTTATGATATATAAATGAAAATAATGTTCTATTTTTCAACTAACTTTCAAAAAGGAGAAGGTTCTGAATTAGTTTGTATGTTTTTTTTTGTTTAACATATTATTTTGTACGCGATTAATTCGCAAATTATAAAACCTATTTGAATTATTATTTTGTTCATAGGGTAGGGTTTGTTGAGTTTGTTCAGAGATATGAAGATAAACATCTTAAGCTTGCAGTAGGAAGTTAGTTTCAGTTAGTTAGAAACTAGATCACGCAATATTATGAAGTTGGTTTTTTGTTAGTTTTTAAACTACCATAATTATCTTGTTTCTTACATACAATGTCAGGCACGGTGAAACTGATGCGAAATAAAAAATTGCGTGAAATTTTACTCATATTATGTTTGGTATGTAGTGTTCGTATGTATAATCTTTTTTTTAAATAATGTCAAACCTACGCGGTACATAATAAGTACGGCATTACCTTTGTTATTCCACAAATTCCTGAAGCAGGCTCACTTGATCCCATGTTAGATTTTACACAACCAATTTTGACTGGTTTGTTCTTGGCAAAGATTTTTCCAATAGCTTTCAGCTCGTTGGTATCAGCTTCTGGCAAAGCTGAGAAATAACAGAATGACACACATTATTTCAAAATTTAAAACAAACATTTGGTATGATGATCACTAGTAGGACAAGCTAAGCGATGGACTGATGGTGATGAAGTTTACCTCAACACTGAATTGCCAGAATTTTGATAGAACTTTACGTTGTGATATTATTATTGTATTATGCAAAGTAGGCAATCGTTTAATCACTAATTAATCTAATGTTAAGCTACGATGCGATTTACGATGAGCCATGATTCCTTCAAAGACCTGTTCACTCGCAATTTGAGGACACCCACGTTGTATTTACTGGGAAACACAGACACTGGCAATGAATTCCATTCCTTGGCAGTACGTATGATGATAAATCATGAAGTAAAACCATTATTACACTCATGCAGTTGAGGATGCCTAAGTCCAGTTCAGTGAGCTAATTTTAGGATGATGAGTAAGAATAGCTACTTCAATATATTTTAACTAACCTGCACCATTTGCTTCAATATACTCCACCTGCTCAGGTAAAACATCAATATCTGTGTAGAAGGACATAAAGAAATCCTCTAATTGTTTAGGATCTCTGATAGCCAAAAATTGTTTATTTGCAGTACTGTAGTTCGACTTTGCGTAATACACTTCGGAGTATATCCTGGAATAAAATGCTTGACGTTAAAATAAACAACAACCTACATAATCACAGGGTCGGTTTTATATTTGTTTTTATCTACATTCATATCGTAAAGTTCTCATTATGATTTTAAATAACCGGCCAAGTGCGTGTCGGGACACGCGCAATGTAGGGTTCCGTAGTAGCCTGTTGTTATTCAATGCAAGTCTTTACCCGTTATAAACAAGCAACTAGGTACTCCGTTTTTATCACTTTAAAGGATTTATTCTAAGGATGTTTTAATTGGAACAAAATTATCCAACACCCAATTTCAACGGCTATTACTGCTAAACTAATAAAGTTATCTCAACCGCTATAGTTTTCCTTTAAAGTTCATGAAATGCGCTATTATCACGAATTTTACCAGATTTTTCAAGTCAGCAGTTTTTCTTTTAGAGGAGGGGGGGACGCCCTACTGGAACAAAAATTTGCACTTTAAAGTTTAATATTTCGTAAATGGAGCATTCAATCGAAAAATGGTATTAGCAACCCTTAAGTCATTTTAAAGACCTATTCAACACGATACCCCACACGATGGGGTAGACGATGAAAAAAAAAATTCATCCCTACTTCTCATATAGGGGAGCTACCCGAAAAAAAAATATTTTTCACAATATTATTTCAGCACTTTGATAGCCTAATTTATATGCATACCCCCACAACATTACAGCTTTCTAGTATTAACGGTCTCTTAGCAAAACCTCGGACATACAGACAGACAGACAGACATACAGACAGACGGACATGACGAAACTATAAGAGTTCTTCGTCAGGACTACGGAACCCTAAAAAGAGTACTATAATGACACAGTTTATGCATATACAACTGAAATAAAATTAAAAAATTGTACTAAGATAACTAAGATAAGAATAAGATTTTTTAACAAAATATTGCTTGAAAATTACATTTTTACCATTGCCACTCGAAAAAGAGCACTTTATTCATCGATGTTAGTGAATAAAACGCTCTTTTACTCACTCGGTAAATAAAAAAACATTTTTAATTTGGAACAAGCATGAAATACAAATTATGGTCAAAAATAAATAAATCTTGCTGAAAGTGTCTACAAGCTGGCTAAATGAAGGTATACCATAGAAGCTATATAATTAAATAAAAATAAATATACCGCCAATTTTGATTATATATTTTTTTTGTTTTTATCATGGCTCCACACGATTGGTGTATTTAGACAGATTCAAGTATTAATACCGTTCTAGTTTTTGTAAATTCAAGTCATAATATTGAGTCAAAGTCACATTTCTGATCAAGTCGAAATCACAGTCTAGTCCAAGCCTTAGTAAAGATGTGAATTTTACTTAAGATTTTTAGTGGGATTTTGGTAAAAACACAAATAGCATGTTTTTCAACATTGTGCTGTTTTCCTACTCTCGCACACATTACCACCGGCACTAAATGGTTAATAATCCACATTTATATATATATATAAGATAAACATAAATGCTATAAGTAGGTGCTTCTATTTATTTTCTCGCGATCAATGGTAAAAAGAATATTACACGACTCGTGAAATAAAAATGTAACCTCGGTCCTTGTATCCCTCGTTCCGCTCAGGATTCTAAACTAGAATCCTTCGCTGCTCTTGGGATCCAACTTAGTCCCTCGAATGAAATTGCCTTTTTATTCACTCGTTGTATAATCTACTATTTCACCAGTGCCACTCAAAAATGAGCACTTTATTCATCGATGGTAGTGAATAAAACGCTCTTTTACTCACTCGGTGAATAAAAACATTTTGAATTTGGAACAACCACATCATAAGAATTAATATGTAGAGAAAAAAAATTTTGCTGTAAGTGCCTAACTATCTGGCTAAATGGAGGTATACCATAGAAGCTACACTATCTACTACTATCACTACATAGTATATAATATCGTTTAAAAACTAAAAAAGAACCGACTTCAATGCCACGCTATTCAATTTCAGTACCAATTTTGAGATTTTTATCTCAATATCTCTGGAGATACTTATCAGACCTCGATAAAATTATCATGGTATCACACTGGGGATATCTCCTTTCGAACAAAAAAATAATGATCAAAATCGGTTCATAAACGACGAAGTTATCCGCGAACAAACATAAAAAAAATATATATATATACGGTCGAATTGAGAAACCTCCTCCTTTTTTTGAAGTCAGTTAAAAACAAAGTTGCTTCCCGCTGTCTGTCCTTATGTATGCTTAGATCTTTAAAACCACGCAACAGATTTTCATGCGGTTTTTTTAAATAGATAGAGTAATTCAAGAGAAAGGTTTGTATGTGTAAAACATTCATAATATAGTAGAGAGACACTGATAATTTTAGAGGTTGCTAATGCGATGTCGTAAATAAACATTTTTGGCGCTTACATTGCAAACACTGGCTGAACCCTATGAGATAGATCAAAATAATGTACAACAGTATTGTACATCTTAAAAAGATCTATATAAAAATCCGCAATAGAATATGTGTTTCTCTTAGGGATAACCCACAATAACCATTTTTTTCCTTTACTTTTTACGAGAAATAATGGCTTTTTTACGAAGCAATTTTAAGCAATACAGCATTAATTCTTATCCAATTTAGTACCTTAAATACACTGTGCATTTAATATAGATCAATAGGGCCCTTCACAGCATGTAATTTCAATTAATATTTTCGAAGATATTACAGATTTAAAATGGAACATAGCAGTTGCGGCGGTAATAATATTGCACCCGTGCGAAGCTGGGGCAGGTCGCTAGTAATGTCATAAAAATAAGAATCCCGCCAATTTTGGTAAAAATTTTATTCCACATATAACATGGATTACCTGATTACAAATTAAGAGCAAACGCGGGGTGCAGTTTTCCATACAAACGTATTCCCCTGTTTCCTCCCTGGTAAATGCTTCTAGAGCAAAACTTGTTTCTACAAAAAATCAAGGTCTGTTGTAGCTATGTATATATCATTTGTTTTTTTTTTTGACAAACCAACCCAAAAAACAAATATAAGCCTTTTTAACCGACTTCAAAAAAAAGAGGAGGTTTCTCAATTCGACCGTATATATATATTTAAATAAAAAGATATGATTTTTAAAGGGTCATTATTTCTATTTGCAATTGTCTAGTCAAAAAAAGCAAATGATAGGGGCATAGCTACAACAGACCTTGATTTTTTGTAAGTACACATTTTGCTCTAGAAGCATTTTCCAGGGAGGAAACAGCGGAATACATTTGTATGGAAAACTGCACCCCGCGTACGCTCTTAATGAAACAACTAATAAAAAAATTAAAAAGTGTAACTAAACAAATAATTCAAGACTTCTTGACAAAACATTAACTCGCCAAAAATTGCGTGCTGTTCTTGAGATAAATAGCAAAATGTGTGCAAAACATGTATTTTTCAAAAAATATACTATAGAGAACATTTTAACCTATTGTGTTTTCAAATAATATCGTTTAAAAACTAAAAAACAACCGACTTCAATGCCGCGCTATTCATTTTCAGTATCAATTTTGAGATGTTTATCTCAATATCTCTGGAGATACTTATTATACCTCGATAAAATTACTATGGTACCACACTTGGGATATCTCCTTTCGAACAAAAAAAGAATAATCGAAATCGGTTCATAAACGACGAAGTTATCCGCGAACAAACATAAAAAAAAAATAATTAAAAAAAATATATATATACGGTCGAATTGAGAAACCTCCTCCTTTTTTTTTGAAGTCGGCTAAAAAGCCAAATGCAAATTTTCCTAAATAATAAGATGGTAGCTCTCACAGATTTTGAGATAAATAACGATTTCCAACAGCAAAATTGCATATTACACACTCTTAATTTACTACAACAAACAAAAAAAAAAAGTTTAGTTTGTCCTGCATCCAAGTCTGAAAAGTTGGAACGGAAGCCTCAGTGGGCGAGTCCAACTCCCGGTTTATAATATCGGTTACTCAGCGCCTCGTGTGAGACGAGACTCCTTTCTTGCGGACAAGCAAGATTCCATGTAAGCAAATTATTGCATCGTTTCACAGCATTAAATTAGAGTAAATGAATGTCTGTCACCAATTAAATGTGTTACCTTTTAGCATCTGTGGCCTTCTGCAGAAACAAAACGCTCATGGTATCAGATCGTACGTAACCGTCGCTGTTTTTATCGAAGCACCTAGTCTTACCATCGAGACATACGCATCCGAATCTGTAAATATGTATATGTCGTTAAGAAGACATTATATTTGTATTATATTACTGTATACAAAATAATGTAAAAAAAGTTAGTGCAACGAGATTAGAGTTAGTGCACTAACCTTTTTTACATTATTTTGTCTATACTGTAAGATTTCTCCGTTTTATATTCAGGCCAGCCGTTTTACAGAACAGATTAATGCAAGTCCACCATGCAAATAATTATCATCATCATCATCAGCCTATCTCTGTCCACTGGACAAAGGCCTCACCTATATCACGCCACTGAACTCGGTGAGCTTCAGTTCTTTGCGACAACGGGGGGCCATTTTTGTGGTGTCCTTCCCATAGTGGTTATGCCCGTAATCACCGCACGCTGGGCAGGTTGGGTTGGGTGATCGCAGAACGTAGCTCTCGCACCGGTGACGCTGCTGCCCGTCACCAGCCTGTGGCATTTAGCTACATTGGTCGGTCGCCAGAGCCTTGTTCGCTAGTCGGCAGGATGTACCGCGGGAAGGTGAGGTTGGCTGGGAGCACTGAGAGAACATTGTGGCTCCCTTACATCCCGTGCATACACACTAACCGGAAAATTTATTTTGAAAATTATGTAACGTATTCAAAGGTCTGCTTATCTAGGATGACATAATATTATATTTTGTTTTTATCCGAATATTGCGAAGGAAAAGGGAGTTATGTTGACCGGTATGTGGGTATGTACTATGTATGTATGTATGTATATATCCCCACATAGTTCCCCATAACTTCTTAAAAAAAACATGTTCACCCCATATCTTTGTTAAGCGTAGCGTTTGCGAGATATATCCCGTCAAAGCTTCAAGTATCCATCCAGAAATACTCAAAGCGTCAAAGTCAAGAAAACTATTTTTACTACCCGACTACGGCGTCGCAAAGAAGCAAAAGAGAGGTTTTTGTGTTTGTTAATAGGTATTTATTTATGTAAGTATATACATAATTGTAATAATTTATACATTTATGTTTATTTATATTATATTTATGTAAAAATCCAAAAATACTTTAATAAACAATGAGTTCAAAAACTAAAACCCGACTAGGTACCTACTGAAAAATCACGCTCTAAAAACTATTAAACAAGAAAATATTTTCATTTAAGATTGCTATGTACAAACTATTTTTTTTTTTTTTAACTGAAGATAAGCAATCGTTTGACCACTATCTCCCCTGATGTTAAGTGAAGATGCGGTAATTGGCATACGACCACGGCTATCATCTGAACACCACTATTAATATTATTATATAAAACTAGAAGTGCCCCGCAGCTTCGCCCGCGTTGGAAACTCCTTTTATCTACTGAAAACTTTTCTTTTGTAAAAGCCTTTCTATGATAAAACACATCAAATAAGAATTAGCCTAATCAATGCACTTATATTTTGAAAAATTCTTTCTTAACTGATACGTCATAATAACTATATGTTTGCCAAATTTCAGCGCAACGCAAAACAATATTGATTTTCACACATTGTTACACCATTTCGACCTCTCAGGGGTTGAATTTCGAAAAAGCATGAAACATGATTACTTATTTTTTTACTGAAGCACTTGTGTGAAGTTTCGAATAGAAAATACTATCTAATCTTGTTTCTCCATACAAACTTTGAACCCCCATTTCATCCCTCAAAAGCGTGAATTTTGGAAAATCCTTTCCGTACTAAGACATATATACCCTCCCAATCTCAACGACCAGCGACCAGCGGTTTAGGCTGTGCGTTGTCTGTCAGTCAGTCAGTATGTCAGGACAAAGATTCTTATAGTATTAGAAGATACATTAACATATTTAATTTATTACAAGTAAGTCTTTAATTACATATTGAATAGCTTGTACATAACGATTTCAGTTGAGAATATTTTCTTGTTTCATACTTTTTAGAACGTGATTTTACAGTAGGTAGTCGGGTTTTAGTGGTTGAACTTATTTTTTATTGTATTGTCAATCGCTATATCGAAATCGCGTAAGTCACGTTAAATTCCCGTTTTTAATTGTATTAATAAGAGCCAGTTGAATCTCAACAAAAATTCAAGCAATTCAAACAAAAATTTAAACTGGGGCCTTATTCAGTATGACCAATTAGATAACGCATTCGTTAACGCGCCACGTTACGTTATTGAAAAATTGTATTCTGTATGCCACACGATAGGTAAATTATACAAAACGCGCGCGTTACACGTCCTCATATGTCACGATATTTTGACAGCTCAAAACGCGCTCATAACCTTACCCTACCGCGTTTTAATTGGCATAGAGAATACCATAACGCGGAGATAACGTAACACGGCACGGTAAGACTTTAAAATGGTCATACTGAATAAGGCCCCTGAGACAAATGACTAACCTTCTGTAATTCAGAGAAACATTTGGATGCATGCACAAGTTGCAGCCGCCTACAATCGCTGCTTCGCATTGTCCTGTGCTTATAGCTCTATAAGCGTGTTCCAGACATCCCGTGGAACTAGCACAGGCAAGATCCAAGGTATAAGAAGGACCCTTTCCGTCAATCCAGTAAGATATACGGTTAGCGTACATAGACTTGTTGCATCTGAGAAAGATAATAGTAAAATTTCATTTAAATACTCCTAGATAATAAAATAAATGGCTGGCACCGACTTCAAATAGATAAATGGGTAGCGCTTATAATAATTATATTAAGTAATTTATTTTTCGCTTTTGAGTGCCTGTTTGTGGTTATGAAGTCGGTTTATTAATTTTAATAATTTATTATACCCTTTTTATACCCTTTTTAAATATATCCAACACCCAAGTTCAACGACTATTACTGCTAAACTAATAAAGTTATCTCAACCGCTATAATGTTCCTTTAAAGTTCATGAAATGCGCTATTATCACCAATTTTTTCAGATTTTTCAAGTCAGCAGTTTAGCTTTTAGATGGGGAGGGGACGCCCTACTGGAACAAAATTTTGCACTTTAAAGTTTAATATTTCGTAAATGGAGCATTCAATCGAAAAATGGTATTAGCAACCATTAAATCATTTTAAAAGACCTATTCAACGATATCCCACACGATAGGGTAGACGATGAAAAAAACATTCATCCCTACTTCTCATATAGGGGAGCTATCTTAAAAAAAAAATATTTTCACAATTTTATTTCAGCAATTATAATTATACATATATAATAATATAATTATACATAATAATACGTAATATTTATACATACTCCCACAAAATTACAGCTTTCTAGTATTACGGGCTCTTAGCAAAACCTCGGACAGACAGACAGACGGACATGACGAAACTATAAGGGTCCCTGGTCAGGACTACGGAACCCTAAAAAAAGGTTCCGACGAATGGAGAACCTCCCCCTATTTGTGAAGACGGTTAAAAACAACTGACTTCCATGCGCCGCGAGTTAATTTCAGTAGCAAGTTTGAGACGTTTAAATACATAAATAAAAAAGAGTTTATTGTCAGAAAAGAAAACATAAAATTAAAATTAACTAGTTACAAATTACAAGCGTTTTCTAATCTTACAATCGGAATATACTCAGCACTGTTCTGCGGAGATGTAAATATCCGCAGAGCTGGTTTTCAGTATACTCCGTTGCTCAAACTAAGATGTTTGTCGAGCTTAGGTTTAAGTGTTAGCGGGTGAATATATAACAGCAAAAATAAAAATTATATTAACTCTCATCATATCTCTAGAAGTACTTATCAGATCTCGATGAAATTACAATGAAACCCTCTCAAAAATGTACCCTACCGATTAAAAAAATAATAATTCGCATCGGTTTAGAATTGACGGAATAATCGCGTAACATACATACAAAAAAAAACATACAGACGAGTTGAGAACCTCTTTCTTTTGGAAGTCGGGGTGAAGTGAAGGTCGTAATAAATAA
The DNA here is from genome assembly GCA_954871355.1 of Cabera pusaria. Classification (NCBI taxonomy): domain Eukaryota; kingdom Metazoa; phylum Arthropoda; class Insecta; order Lepidoptera; family Geometridae; genus Cabera; species Cabera pusaria. The sequence continues at coordinate 5,272,341 of OX940900.1, read as the reverse complement.
ATATTTAAGATTATAAGATAATATTTTTTTTCGTAAAAACGCTATAAAACCGACTTCACACGCTACGCGAGTCAGTTTCAGTAGCAACTTTGAGCTCTTTATCGCCATATCTCTGAAAATGCTTATTTTAAATTTTACTTTCAACTGGACGTCGTTTTTGGCCCCCGACTTTTAACGCAAACTCAAAGACTCCAGAACAGATACAAAGAGTCCAGAACGCATGTGCGCGCTTTTGCTTTCATATTCCGTTCAGAGCCCATGTGTGACACCATTTTTAAACAAACATTCAAAATTAAAAATGAAGCATAGAAGAAAGTTACATAGCTCGTCTTCTATTTGGTATACTTAAATACGAGAAGCCTTCGTATCTCTACCAGAAGCTTTCATAGTACTCTAGTCGCCGATCAGTCGATACCCGTCAGTGCGTACCACGGCTCTCCACTCAAGCTCACAGGACGACTACTTTTCGTGGCAGTTTCAAGTATCAGGCTACAACATACTGGAACAACATTCCGCCACCTATTAGAGACCTGCCAAATGCTCACGGTTTTAAATTAAAACTTAAAAAGTGTTGTATGACCAAATTGGAGAAGAAATTTTCCTCCATGGTACCAGTGCTTAAAGATCACATCCATGACTTTATACTCGCTTGGCCTCATTATTGTATTTTATGTTCGCTCTTCATTGCATTATTTGTTATTATACTCTTAAATATATATATATTATACTTATGTCATGTCATGTCGATTCATATGTTCGTCATGTTTATAACTAATTTTGCCTGCAGTTCTATTGCTATGTTTATACTGTCAAATATAAAAAATTAAACTGTCAGACCAAGACTGCAATCGAGTAAGAGCATCAGCATTAAGAGCGGAAATAGCAGTGTTCAAATTTTCCACTGGGGCCGCATAGTAAAGCAGCTTTAGCGTGTGCATGCTTATCGAAAAGGTCAAAAATATGAGAGTTCAGCCGAGTAACTTTATCATCGAAAGTATCGGAGTGTAGTGTGTATACTTAGGAAGGTATAAGGTATATTGTTAATATTGCATTTTACCTACATTTGCCTGCGCTGCATTTAACATAACTATTTCTTATAATATGTATTATTACTTGAGTAGTCAATAAACGGACATCATCATGTAAAGTTGTGTGGTTTGATTGAACTCCCGCTAGCTGATGTCTCCCGTCTTCCCTTGGCCAACAGGCCACCTTACATGGCGACCCTGCCACTTTTGAACCTATGATGAAAATTGACGAGACCCGAGACGTATAGGCGTGCTACAAATTTGGAATTTTGAAGGTTGTGTAACTATCAAAAATGTGCCGTTCTACTATAGAAAAGGAAGAGGTGATTCTGAACCAGAATGCGGCAGGAAGTAATTCAGCAGCGATGTCTGATATCGGAAACCGCATTGGCCAGCTGAGCATATTTATATACACCATTTTTGGGTTGATATTCCTGGTGATTGCGTATTTCGTGTTCCGCGCTTATAGAAACTGTCACCAGAGGTGGATCCATGATGCAATGGGGATGCATACTATCAATAGGATCTGGTCTTCAATCCGCGGACGGCCAAATGAAGAAGAGCATTAGTATCGTTCCAGTTTTATTTAGTGTGTAAAATGTGTAAAGTGAAAGTGAAAATTAGTGAAAAGTACAACGGTTTTAAGGGTATGTTATAGAACAATATTAATTAATCAAATGTCCCTCGTCATAACAAAACCTTATTTCTGTAGTAAAAAATAAGTGTTTTAATTTTTTAATGGACTGTAAAATATAATGTCAATAGAAAATTTGCTAAGAGATATATTAGAAAAATTAAAATATGTCAAGGATTATATTGTTAAGCTAAGTCCTAAAAGAAGATCGGGAAGTAATTTTGATGATAAAATTTTAGAGGCGAAGACTTTGTATAAAATTTTTAAAGAAGTTTAAAATGAATTGCCTGGTACCGCATCCAACGAAATAATTATATTATGTACAACGATAGAAGAATGCTATTTTAATATAATATCATTTGAGGAAGATAATGAATTTATTGATAAGGATTATAGTTCTAGTAGTAAATCAGAGATAGTTACCATGTCTGGAGAAAAGTTTTGTTTAAAAACGGCCGTGAGCCTTTTGCCAAAAATGACAGGTGACGAAAATGTTACGCAGGAGCTCATAGATGTGATAATGGTGATAAGTCGCTATTAGTTAATTTTGTACTAAAAAGTCGTTTAAGCAAGAGCGCAAAAATGCGTTTAGCCGATACTTACAATAGTGTTGATTTGCTTCTAAAGGATATGCGGCAACATTTACTGTCAATAAAATCTGACACCACACTGCAATCTCAATTGCAAAAAGTTAGACAGGGAGACAGATCAGTTCAGGACTTTGGTCAAGAAATAGAACAACTTTTGGTAGACTTGACAACCTCACAGGCTAATGGAAATCAGGCAGCTTATAAAATACTCCAACCTCTCAATGAGAGAAATGCTGTGAAGTGTTTTGCGAATGCTTTAAAAAGCCAAAGGTTGGGAACCATTATTGCGGCACGTAATATAAATAATTTGAAAGATGCTATAAGAGTAGCAGAGGACGAGTCGGGTTCGGTATCGATCCCACAGGTATTTTCGTACAGGCATAGGGGAATGCGTACTAATAATGTTAGTTACAGTTCTCGTGGATATCGTGGTCGATATTCAGGTAACAGTTGTTACCAGCCGACGATTTCGCAACAGAGCCGACACGTGACCCGAGGCACGTGGCGCGGTCGAAGCTCGCGCGGCGACCGCGGCGGTACGGCGCCCTCACGAGGTGCTGATGCAGCATATCGAGGTACACCTAGCACTAGGTATATTCGTGTCGAAATCGTTATTGTTCTAATTATAAACATTTAAACCATTTCACAGAAAACAAGGATGATAAAAATGATGATAATGACGACGACACAAGGAATATGGGAGAATTTTTTCGTCCCTAATCAGATCTTCGCTTGCGATAGTATAAACTGTGTTAATTTTAAGTTAAATAATTTAGATATAGAATTTTTAATAGACACAGGTGCATCCTTGTCAGCGATTAAGTATGAATTATTAGATTTAACTAGTTTAATTTTAAATGAATGCGACTTGACGATAGATGGTATCGGTGGAAAGTTAAAAGCGGAAGGCTTTGTTTATTTACCGATTCACCGAAATGGTTTTTATTTTAATCATAAGTTTTACGTGTTTAAAAATGTACCTTGTAAGGCTATAGGCATCTTAGGTCAAGATTTTATAAGGAAATATAAAGGTGTCATAGATTATGATATAGATACGTTATCTCTGATGACGAGTCAAGGTAAGGTTATAATACCGATGAAATACGACCACCATGTGTTGACCATTGAACCGCGATGCGAAGTAATAAAATATACGCCAACACGCGTTAATTATGATTGTGTTATTTACCCGAAAGAATTAAAACAAGGAGTTTTTGTTGGTAGTTTAATATCTAGACCTAGAAACGGAAAAAATCCGATTCGACTTATGAACACAACAGATAAAGAAGTGTCATTGAGTTGGAAGGATGTTGAAGTAGATTCTTTAGAAAATTACGACTTTGAAGTAGAATATATCAGAGGTAGATAGAATGTTGTGGCTGATGCCTTATCTAGAATAGTAATTACGTCAGATGACTTGAAAGAAATGCAAAGTAAAGTAATGTGTGTGATGACGAGAGCACAAGTGAGAAAGATGTTGGACGAGAAATCGAGTAGTGAAAGTACTGATTCTTCTCGTGATAATAGGACTGATCACCCTAAAATTGCGGAAGTACTCAAAAAATGTGACACGGACGTAGAATTAGTTATTTTACCGGAGAAGGAACTGCGCAGTATAATAAATAGTATTGGACAAGACATAATATTTTTGTCTAAAAATGGAGGTGTGTGTTACTGTAGGCGTAAAAATATTTTATTTGCAAGCCAATTTTCTTTATCGGTAAACTCGCGAGACGATTTGCTGAAAGAAATGGCGTCACTGTGCAATAAATTAAAAATTGAGGAAGTTGTTATTATAAAAACGCGTATTATTAAAACATTTATTGAATGGCTAGCCAAGATTATTTTAAACAATAAAATCATTGATTTACCAAGAATATGTATAGTTAAAGACGTTCAGAGAATATACACAGATGAGGAAGAAAAGGTTATAATGAATGACTTTCATTTGTTGCCTAGTAGTGGGCATGTAGGTATTAAAATGATGGTAAATAATATCAAAAAATATTATTATTGGCCATCATTACAAAATGACGTTAGAGGCTATGTTTCGAAGTGCAAAATGTGTCAAACTCATAAATTTACTAATATTCATAAAGAACCACTATCAATTACAACCACAGCATCAAGTTCATTTGAAAAAATATTTTTGGACATAGTTGGGCCAATTGATAGAGATGATTATGGGTATTGTTACATATTGACTTTGCAATGTGAACTCAGTAAATATGTCGAAGCATTTCCTTTAAAAACCAAATCTACCATAGAAGTTGCTAAAGCGTTAGCTGAAAATTTTATTTTACGGTATGGAATTCCACAAGAGACAGCTAGTGACAGAGGTACGGAATTTGTTTCCAACGTAATGTCAGAGATGTGCAACATTTTGAATATAAAACAAACGATAGCTACGGCTTACCATCACCAAAGCTGAACGCTTGAACGCTTATTTACGTATACAAACAGATAACCATTCAGCATCTTGGAGTACAAGGTTACCATACTGGTGCTTCTCATATAACATAACAGTACATACAGAGACTAAATATACTCCGTGTGTATTTGGACATCCATTCGTATTACCTAATAACTTGTGTAAAACTGTAGAACCTTTGTATAATTTTGATAAATATGTATCTGAATTTAAGTTTAGATTACAAAAAGCGCAACAAGATGCAAAATTAAATTTACTGTCTAGTAAGGAAAAGAGAAAACTAAATTACGATAAGTCTATTAATCCAATTGTTTATCAACCCGGTGATTATTTGTTGTTGAAAAATGAAACCGGCAGTAAGCTCGATTCTTTATATTGCGGACCTTACTTAGCAATAAGAGACTTAGCACCTAATGTAGAAATAAATATTAATGGTAAAAATGTTACAGTACATAAAAATTGAACAAAGTTGTATAGAGTATAGGCCACCTTACAGAGAGTTCGATATCAGACCATTTAACATTAGCAGCATCTTCACAGAGTTTTTCAATATTAAGCCGAGAGAAATTACGTTGATTCAGAATTATAGGTTTGGACTTAAGAGTTTTTATTTTTATAGATGAGAAAATTATGTCACGATCAGAAAAAGCTGACGCTGCGATTTGCCCATGGCTAGCAACTAACTCAGGATGGGAAATAATAGCAAGGTAAAGAAGATTATCAGAATCAATTGTGTAGTGAGTTGGAAGAAGATCTAAAATACTGAGGTTAATTGACTCTATGATGTTGCAAAGCAGGTATTGAAGTCGCCCATGAGCAGGAAGTGAGTGTAGTCAGCCACGAGGTTTACCAAAACATTCTCAAGGTTAGAGAAGTAGTCTACACCTTGTGTCTGTCTACACCTACGTCATAACTCATAACAAATATCAAATTTCACCAAATCCATTAAGTGGTTTGAGCTGTGCGTTGATAGATCAGTCAGTTAGTCAGTCAGTCGGTAACGTTTGCCGTTTATATATACAGATTTCATTATTTACGTTAAACTGTACATAGTGAACCAGGAACCAATACATGTTTTCTATACTAACAAATTTCAATTTACACACGAATGTTGAGTGAATCAAAGCATTACGTAATAAAATTTACCATAGAAACTTTATCACCTGATTAACCATTTTGATGATTTGAAAATGATTTTTGAAAATTAAAGTACCCTATTATGTTTTATTTCATGACCTATACTATATAACTACCTATATAAGCTGTACCTACAGATATAAAAGTATTATCAAAAGGTCGATTTCTACAAAAAAATAAACAATGGTTAATAATGAAATGTTTTATTCTGTGACTGAATATTTAAATTATAATAATAATGTTTGACATGATTACATATACTAATACTTATTTTATTTTATTTAATTGACATTGCACTATTTTCTTTCCATTCTTATTTTTTCTAATATATTGAAACTACGTAGGTATCTACTATATTATGGATGTGTGATATTTGTAATAGATTAATTTGAAATAATGAACAATTGTATTGTGATAAGTACTGGGATTCGGTTGACTACTTTTACTATTACCAAAATTAACATGTCGCAAATGCGACAAAATGTTTAAGGCACTAATATTCATATTATGTAACATCTTATGTACCAACATTTTGAAGTTAATAAATGATATTCTATTCTAATCTATTCTATACATTTCCAATATAATCAAAATCGATTTAGTAGTTATGCAGGTACGTGGAAACAAACATTAATGTATTTTCTATAATTTCTCTAGCTAAAATTAAATTTTAAAAAACAAATGCAATCCACTAATTTCGTCGTAACGATACTTCGCACCGTGGCTTAATTGGCAAAAGCACCGGAACATGTTATTCCGGAGGTTGCGGGTTCAAGTCCCGTCGGTACGATGAAATTTTGGATTGTGTTTAACAATTTACAAAAATATAAAGTGTGAAACACTTCAAAGAAACATAATATTTGATTTACGCAGTGCAACATCTCTCGTCGGATTTGAAAACTGTAATGTATTCTTCCGAATGATTAACTTACGTAATAAGTAGTCATAGATGGCGCCACCAATGCATAATTGGGGTTTTTGTTGAGGTATTTTGCCACATACATTTATTTCATTTGATCTAGATTATTATAATCTTGAGAATTGCTAAATCTTGTAATGTTCCGTAAATTAAATTACAATTACTCACCCGGTAACACCAAATCCATTTCGTTGAACATTCTCGTAAATGGCTGTTTGTTCAGTTTCTGAGAATGCAGACCCGATGAAAACTCCTACCTTTTTTCCACGGAGTTGTAGAGGATTGGTACCTATAATAATAAATGTTATAATAAATTACCAACCATAACACAGATATTGTTGTATTAAATAGAAATATTAAAAAACTACATGGTGGACAAAACTAGATATAAATAGAAGTAAAGAAAATAATATATAAATATACTTCAGAGCCAGTTCAAATTTAGGCCAAGTCTGCTACCCTAGTCGAGCATATTGTCATTTACCAATGGGTGAAGTAGTAGTCAAACGCAAATAAAAAGAGCAAAAATCATTACTTTACAACAATTACTTATCACGGCAGATATTGATCTGCCCTGATGTAATGGGACGATGTGATCTTATTTAAACTTGATCATCATATATCCTTTATTGACTCAACATATATTATAGATTTTCAGAGACTCAAAAAGAGACCAGGTTTCATGGTTTCATGGTTCATGGTTTCTCATAGTCTAAAAACGCTAAGCACGGACTTATCATACTTTCAAACTTTGGTTTAACCTGTCGCACTGTGTCTAGGTATTTATGGTCTATTGTGCCCGTGTATCTTCCTCAAAATCTAGCTTTCTTGGAAAACTGGAATTAATCGAGCCCTACGCTCGAGACGCTTGTGATGACTTTTAAAAACAACTTATAAACATCACATTAGAGCGAGATCTGTCGATAGTTCTTCAAAAGGATGTTATCTCCTTTTTTAAAGATCATAATACCTCACTCTAACTTCACGTCATCGGAGTTATCCCGAGAAGAAGATGGTATTGAAATTACGCTGAAGCTGTGGTAGCATAGCGCGAAGGAAATCCACCAGCTTTTAAGGGCTCCATTGTAATTCCATTCTCTCCGGGGGCTTTTCCTTTTTTAAGTAATCTGAGAGCCACCAGAATTTCATCTAGGCTAATTTCTGGCAAATCTTCGGTATAGTGGCGGGTTAGAGTGGCTCTAGACACACTCTAGGGTTCTCAATATGGAGTTGGGAACGGGACGCTTGTGAGATGTATAACTGGCCGTAAAAGTTAAAAACTTATCTAAGAATCTCCGACTTAGAAGCGACGATTATCTTATGTATTTATACTTAAGTGAAAATAAAAATTTAACGCGACTTAAAAGATGTTGAAATAATTAAGCAGAGCAACTATAAATACAAAAGCATCTGACTGTCAGAACAGAATTGTGCTTAAACTTTCAACGTTGCTAAGTATGAGATTAGTTTCACTTCTCGGTCACAAATATAATTACGTAAATTATTTGCCTAATTGTGACATTACACACTAATCTTGCATGAAAACGAATAAAAACTTTACTTTATTTTATAAAAATCATTTTATTTCATTGACCTGAATCATAGATGGCGCTATACGCGTGCTCCATAAGCTTTCTGCTCATTGGGTCCATCGTGCAAGCTTGCTTGTAGTGAACCCTAAAAAATTGGGCGTCGAACTTGCTCATGCCGTTTACAATGCCCAGATTCTGCGGGACTTCTGGGTGGGAAAATTCCCAGCGTGTATTGTTGGGTTTTACCATATCCACCTAGAAAGATAAGATTAAGATTCAGTGTTACAAAAACATACAATACATAAGTATTAAAAAAATTAAATCAACGAAAATCTGCCGATGTCGTCAGTATTGTGTGTCGCAATGGCAACTCCGATCAAGATCAAATAAGGGTAGTTTCAAACTACTCTCAATCATAACAATGCTGATACCCACAACTACAGTCTCCTCCAACCCCTCCTTCAACCCCCAAAGCGAGGAAATGCGTAGTTTTTTTTTAATTTAACTTTTTAATTTTTGAGGCGACGCTTCGCGAGGCTTCTACTTCTGAATGGCTTAAAAAAAATAACCACAAAGGGGGTGGCGGGGTCGAGTGAGCGAGCGAAGCGAGCGAATAGCTTCTAACCTAACCTATCCGAGTCGGGGTGCCCCAAGTCCCGATAATGAAAAAAAATGTTCCGTTGCACGTAACTTCAAACGCAAATTTAAAGAAAACCACGAGTCTCCTCGGGGTGAAAGGGGTGTCAATAGAAAGGCGCAAACAACTTCCATAAAATACAACCCTTACCAACTCCAAATTCGGGATGCGAAATTCTAATGCCAACCCCGTGTTTTTCTTAAGGTATTATTCTCACCATAGTAACTTTAAAACTATTTACCCAAATTACTTTGTGTAACCGCCTGTTCATATCTGTTGTGTATTGGATCCGATTTTTAGGGTTTCGTAGCCAAATGGCAAACAATTTAACCCTTATAAATTCGTCATGTCTGTCTGTCTGTCCGTCCGTATGTCACAGCCATTTTTTTCCGAAACTATTAGGACTACAGACTTGAAACTTAGTAAGTAGATGTATTTGGTAAACCGCTTTCCGATTTTTATACAAAAAAAAATATAATAGTTTAAGGGGGGGCATCCCATACATGGATTCTTCAAACCTATACGTGTGGGGTGTTTATGGATAGGTCTTTAATAATAACATTGAGGTTTTTAAAACCATTTTGTCTCAAAGTCAATAATTTGAAAGATAGGCGCGTCTAAAGTGGTAAAATGTGTGTCCCCTCCCCTCTCTAACTTTTAAAGTATGTGAGTGAAAAATCTAGAAAAAATACATTCTGTAGATCTCAATAAAAACTTTCAATGAAAATTAGTTTAAACGAGATACAATCAGCAGTTTTTGAGATATAACGACCGCAAATATAACTTTTTTTTTCATACAAACATTATGAATAACAAAGTTGATTTTTTGGTGGCGAAAAATCATAGTTATAAAATACTCTACTGTGTTACGGAACCCTACGAGTGCGAATCCGACTTGCCTTTGGCCAGTTTTTTAAATTGGCCGACAAATGTGAATAGTTTCATATAAAATGTTCTGCACTGGAACATCCGATTAAAATTGGATTCGAAACACGACAGATGTATTTAGGCGGTAACAGATAAAAATTATCTACTATGTAAAGTAACCAAAAGCGAAAAGAAAAATCTGATAATACTTCAAATATACTGTATTATACCATACATTTGGATTGTCGCGGGAGGTTGCCATTACAAAACCTAGCCGAACACCAACCACCAACGGCAAATACAGTGTTCAATTTAAATATTTTAATAAGTCACCATTTGGTTTTTTGGCGGGAACGTGGAAAAGTGTGTGTGATCTCATTGTATTTTTTCCTAAAACTTGTGTTCTTCCGCGAGTTAATGTGTAATAAATGTGGATTATTAACCATTAAGTGCCAGTGAATGTGTGCGAGTGTAGGGAAACAGCACAATGTTAAAAAACATGCTATTTGCGTTCTCAGCAAAATTCCACTGAAAATCTTCAGTAAACACCACATCTTTACTAAAGGTATGACTTAGACTAGACTTTTACTTGAAAAAAACTGACCTGAAATGTGACTTGACTTTGACCTATCTCTTCGACTAAAATTTATAAAAACTTGAAGAATTTCAATACTTGACACTGGCTAAATACACTAATCGTGTGGAGCCACAATAAAATTAAAATAAAAAAAAAAAGTCACCATTTTAATCAGATAAAATGGATTGTTTATAAAAGAAGACAGAAACATGATCACTGAAATAACTTAAAGATAGGTCATTTAACTTGACAATTATGATTATACTTCGGCGAATAAGTACAATTCATTTTCATGTGTTTCATTATTCATGTGTGAAAGAGACAGAGCTACCCGCGGTCTTTTCTTTTCTTATGGGGACCTTTACGTTTTTAGTATTTGTTGTTATAGAGGCAACAGAAATACATCATATGTGAAGATTTCAACTGTCTAACTATCACGGTTCATGAGATACAGCCTGGTGACAGACGGACAGACAGATGGACAGACGGACAGCGGAGTCTTAGTAAAAGGGGCCCGTTTTACCCTTTGGGTACGGAACCCTAAAAACGTTTGTAACTTTATCTGTTTGTTTCCTAATCATGCTTAAACGGACGATACGATATTACTGAAATTTAACAAGGTACTATACTTTATTTATAGCATTAGAATGAACATTGACAGAAAAAATCTTGGTGTACGTAAACGAAGTCGCGGGTATCTGCTAGTATCTTTATATACTAGTAGTATTCTGTGAGAATAAAATAATTTGCTAGTAGTTCCTCGCGACATCATATCAGCCGGTATCAGTCCACAGCTGGACATACGCCTCTCCTCTCGTGCCCGTATAAAAATTGAAAACCATCCATATTTTCTTCAGCAAACGTCACCCCCTTTCTCCCCTCCACTCCCCCTTCTTGGATTTTTTTCTGCCACATTTTAGAATGAGTCCTTAGTGTGTCTCTCAAATTTATTTGAAATCCGTCGATAAATGACGCTACAGCAAACTCCTTCCCTTTCTCCCTTTATTTCCTCCTAATCGAAAATTGACAAAAATTCTTAAATAAATCGAGGAACTTGTGTGCCCATTTTCTATAAAATCGGTTGAAAAATAAGACCTGTGGGTTAGAACAGACAGACAAACATCCAGACAAAAGCATTTTTGGCCTAGTTGAAACTGATTTGCTACGCTTGCTCGGTCAATTATAGTACATATGCTATTCCGATATAATATGAGCTATGAAATTGTAAAGTTTCATCAAAATTTATTTTGAAGTTTTTGCGTAAAAGAGTTTATACCAAACATAAATTTTTTCAACTCATCGAAAAAGTTTTCGTTTATAAAAATTAGTAGGATTAGGTTATTAACCCTATTATACGTGATCCCTAGGAGGTGTTAAATAGGCTTTGACCATGGATCGAACCACCCACGAAACAAAGGCATGTCATCAATCGGATTGCCGAGTGTCATCATGATTATCGGAGCCATCCAGTTTTGGAGACTGGTTTAGATACTTTTGCTGAACTGAAACTTTGAAATCCGCTTTGCAGTTTTTTACCACACTGCCAACTACCATTTCCATTCCATCCTTTTCCATTTGCAAGAAAGCACGATTCAAAACTTGTCACTTACCTTATTATATAGGTTCTCCATAAACTCTTCAACACTATCTGAGCTTGGGAAAATCCCTGACATACCACTGATGACCACTTCATCACCGACTGGAGGTCTCATCAAGGGCCTCGGCAAGGACTGCTCGGAAACCATGGTCTCTTGCGGAGTGGGAGTCATGGTCACTGGTAGGTATTCGGTTCTAATGACAAACTGAAACTATGAAGTTGAACCGGGATTGATTTTATTTATATTGAAAATAAATCGTTCCAGATCTCAGAATTAATTTGAATGTGTTGTTGTCTTCGTGGATTTTTTTTTTAAAGGTTCCGTGTGATTTATTTTGTCTTGTCTTTTTATTTTTTATTATATATATATATATATATATATATATATATATATATATATATATATTTTATTACTGAGTCTTCACTGTCAGTCCGTTCGTCCGTCCGTCTGTCCGTCTGCCAGAGGGCTATATCTCCTAAATAGTGATAGGTAGACACTTACAATTTTTAACAAAGTATGTACTAGGTACTATCGGCCGCTATAACAACTAATACTGAAACAGAATAAAGTGAGAAATAAAAAGGGGTCCCCATACAATAAAAGTGACGTTCGAGTTCGACATTTTCCGCTTGCTACTATGAACCCCGAGGGCCCGGTGGCGTAATCAAGAGAACGGTCGGCTTTCATGCAGTGGTACCGAGTTCAAACCCCGCTGTGCACCAATGGATTTTTCTATAGAAAAATGTATGTGCGCTTCTCACAGTGAAGGAGAAGGAATCCGGTGAAGGAAAACATCGTTAAGAAACCAATAACCCCCGCATGGTGGTAAGACACTATCTAGTATCCGCCTAGCCAGCTACCACCCTCAAGTTAGAAAATCTGTCACCAAAACCTCTAATGTGTTCCGGCAGCTATCCTTGAGAGCCAGTTCCCATTCTAGGCCTATCGTGCTTACCATCTTCGGCCGCATCATCACTTACCAACAGGTGAGATAGTGGTCAAACGCTAGCCTATAAGATATAAAAAAAAGAACCGTTAAAGTAGGCAGAAAATACACGTTTTATTTTAATTTCATTTAATTATTAATTTTATTTAGTTTTTGTATTTGTTTTATGGTAGCCATAGAATACATAAGTGAACATTTAATTATCTAACTATTAAGGTTAGGAGATACAGTCCTTTGACAGACGGACGGGCGCACAGATGGACGGACGGACCACGAAGTCTTAATAACACGGTCCTGTTAGTACCATTTGGGCACGGCTCACCAAAAACCAAGAAAATAAATACAGATTCTAAGGATCTCTAAATAATAGGTAAAACACAAACCTTTTAAATGAATACCATGAATATTCGATGCATTCTAAGATCAACAACCGTCTAATCAATATTTTAATTTATTTAAATACACGGATCATTAAGTAGGTGTACATAATGTCTATTAACGGACACTTTTCTCTGCAATACCCTGAGGTCAAATACCTTTATGTGCCATAGGTTAATCTATGATTATAATAATATCATTGACTATTGGTTTTTAGGATTCCGTATCCAAAAGACAAAACGGGACCCTATTACTTAGACTCCGCTGTCCGTCTGTCTGCCTGTCTGTCTGTCTGTCCGTCTGTCACCAGGCTGTATCTCATGAACCGTGATAGTTAGACAGTTGAAATTTTCACAGATGATGTATTTCTGTTGCCGCTATAACAACAAATACTAAAAACAGAATAAAATTATACATAATAGAGGGTCTCCATACAAGAAACGTATTTTTTTTGGAATTTGACGCCATCTATATACGCTTAGTTAGGTAAACGTCTCATATATGGCGTTATATTGAAATGTTGATTCCTAACACCTTTGTTAGACGTTAGATAGCGTTATAAGAAATAAAATGTTTAATAAATATTATTTTTTGCTGGCGAAAAATGATACTGGTATTTTTTGCTCGATCTTATAAAATACTGTAGTGTGGTACGGAACCCTACGAGTGCGAGTCCGACTTGCACTTGGCCAGTTTATTTTTAACCCTTACGCATCGAGCTCTCGAACGTGACGTGTTTCTGACGCACCATAGACCACATCCACACAGTGCGGCAGGTTATACAGAAGACTGAAGAGTATAACCAGCCCCTGTGCTTAGCGTTTGTGGACTATGAGAAAGCCTTTGACTCCGTTGAAACCTGGTCTGTTCTGGAGTCTCTGCAACGGTGCCAAGTTGATTGGCGATACGTCCAAGTGTTGAGAGGTCTATATGACGCCGCGACTATGACCGTCCAAGTACAAAATCAGCAGACTGAACATATCCACTTACATCGAGGAGTGAGACAAGGAGACGTTATTTCCCCCAAATTATTCACAAACGCTCTAGAGGATATGTTCAAAACGCTGAACTGGAAAGGACGGGGCATAAATGTCAATGGCAATTACCTCTCACACTTGAGATTTGCGGACGACAGCGTCATCATGGCTGAAACCGTGCAGGACCTGCAATAAATGCTGACCACACTCGCTGATTCTTCTGCACGCATCGGTCTCCGGATGAACTTGGATAAGACCAAGATCATGTTCAACGAACATGTTATTCCGGAACCGATTGCCTTACATGAAGTCCCTCTCGAAATTGTTAACGAATATGTCTACCTTAGGCAAATCTTGCAATTGGGCAGAAACAACTTCGAGAAGGAAGCTCGCAGAAGGATACAGCTTGGATGGGCAGCATTCGGAAAACTTCGTCGAGTCTTTACATCGCCCATACCACAAAGCCTGAAGACGAAAGTCTTTAACGAGTGCGTCCTACCTGTTATTACCTACGGAGCCGAGACGTGGACACTGACAGTGCGACTAGTTCACCAATTCAAAGTCGCTCAGCGAGCTATGGAGAGGGCTATGCTCGGAGTTTCTCTGAAGGATCGAATTCGAAACGAAGTCATCCGTCAGAGAACCAAAGTAATCGACATAGCTCAGAGAATTAGCAAGCTGAAATGGCAGTGGGCCGGTCACATCTGTCGCAGAACCGATAACCGTTGGGGTAAATGAGTTCTAGAGTGGAGACCATGGCTCGGAAAACGTAGTGTGGGACGCCCTCCAACTAGATGGAGCGATGATATACGCAAGCTGGCTGGCAGCGGTTGGAAACGAATAGCTGAAGATCGAGCTCAGTGGCGTGCCATGGGAGAGGCCTATGTCCAGCAGTGGACGGAAATTGGCTGATAATGATGATGATGATGAATAAATATTTTATTTCTTATAACGCCATCTAACGTCTAACAAAGGTGTTAGGATCGGCATTTCAATATAACGCCATCTATGGACGTTTACCTAAGCGTTTATAATAATAATATAATAATAAATAATTTATTTCAGAAATTGGATTCCATAAAATGTTAGTAGCCCACGACTTAAAATAGTGTTAGTCTTATTTAAAATTACATCCTACTAGTTACATTATCAATTATAATTAATATTATCATCATCATCATCATTCATTTTATTTAATGTTAAAGTTGGCAACTGGCCTATGCACATTATTCCAGTGCCGCACGATTGGACAGTCCGTTCTCCAAGGTATCGAATTTAGGAGGCTGTTGCTACTATCTCGCACGCGATGCATCAGGGAGGCAATGCGTTTTCTAATAATTGTTTTAAAACAATCCGTGCCGGCCTGAGTAAACATGCCTGATGCACTACAGAATCGGGATAGTCTCAACAGCATCCTAAATCCATTATTGTATTGGATTTGTAGGGCATTAAAAGCCTTCTGCGAATAGTTAACCCATAGACTGCAGGTGTACATGGTCTGACAGTATGCCTTAAAAAGAGTTACTTTTACTTCATCTGTACACCGTGCAAATCTACGAGCCAACATATTGCATCTGACTGCCAATGCCCTACGCTCCCTTTCAATATCTAGATCATCAGAAAGGTTATCAGCGACCCAATGTCCAAGGTACTTGAATTTAGTGACTCTGCTTAGCGTCACCCCTCCCAGACTAACCGGCGGCACATACGTAGGTAGCTTGTTACCGGCTTTAAAGATAAGCAGTTCACTCTTCTTGGAGTTGTACCTTAGGCCGTGAGTCGCTGCGTACCTCTCACATATACTTAGAAGTACTCGAAGTGCCCTGATCGATGGGGTCAGCAGAACCATATCATCAGCGTAACTGATGTTGTTCACAAATTTACCGTCAATGAAACAGCCGACGCCGGCTCTGCTGAGCTCGTCGATCAGTCCATTCATGTACAAATTAAAAAGACACGGCGAAGTCAAACCACCTTGTCTAACGCCACATTCCAATTTGTACTCATCAGATAACACCCCCGACCATCTAACATAATTTGTTTGATTATGGTACCAGTATTTAAATAAATTTGTTACCTCTCTTGGGGCGGAAGTTTCCTTCTGGAGCTTCTCCCATAAGACAATGTACGAGACGAGGTCAAATGCCTTCGACAGGTCGAGAAAACAGGCGTACACAGGTGTCTTTCTAGTAGTATAGTACTGAACAGTATGCTTGAGTCTCAGTATTGCTGTTTCAGTGGAGAGGCCCGGTCTAAAACCGAACTGTGCCTCGTTTAGGTCCACACACTTACTGAGCTGACAATCAAGCAAACTGTCCAGCACCTTCGCTATCACAGTAGCTAATGAGATTGGCCTGTAATTGTTCCTGTCGGAGGCATCACCAGTCTTATTTTTTAAAATAGGTGCCACTATGGTCTTCATAAGCTCCTTAGGGAGATACGTGTGACTTAAACACAAATTGAAGAACATTGCCAATACCCTGGGCAGATGTACTCCAGCATATTGCAGATGTTCAATACTGAGGTCATCATGTCCTGGGGATTTGCCTCTTTTCGTATTTCGTATAATTCTGGAAACTTCTTTTGCAGAAAACCTGATGACATTTCCCTCAGGCTCAGTCTCAGTATTCAACAGCTGCTGCTGCATATTAGGTAGCAATGAATCAACTTTAAAATGATCTCTAAACGTTTCTGCTATGTGACGGGGATCACATTTTCCATCAACACTAGCTGGCAAGCATGACTCTGCTGCCAAACCTTTGGCTTGCTTCCAAAAACCCTTAAAATCTTTTTCCCTATGCCGAGTCGCCAAGATATCCATTTTTATTTGCTCCTCATTATCTTGGCACCATTTCAATCGGGACTTGAAGAGCCTCCTGCTAGCACACATTTTATTATAAAGCACACCGGACGATGGTTTGCCCTGAAGCATCCACAGTTGGAAGCAGAGTCGCGCCTCTTGATGCGCCTCTCTAACATATTTGTTCCATCCAACTACATTTTTTCGTCTATTATTACCCTTAAATTTGTTACTACAACTCGTCGATGCATTTCTCAAGATATTAATAATATTACTATACATGTCATCAAGCACTAACCTATGATTTATATTATAACAAAAAATTATCAGCACATTGATTAAATTCCTTTGGAAAGTCAAAATATTTCAATTCATTATTACAAATTAAATTATATTTACTAATTTGTTCAGCATCTCTGATTCCCCACTTTACTCTATTATAGTTATTATTATTCAGATTGTTAATTTTAAGGGGTAACCGCCCTATAATATAATCAATTTCCAGCGGCAAGTGATCTGACCAAAAAACATCATACCGTACTTTAATATCGGAAACACAGCGCCAGGCTGCCTCTGTTGTTAGACAATGATCGAGCCAGCGTCTACAGTTGTTATGTATTTCGCTTACATATGTATAGGTGTCAGATTGTATATTTAACTTGATCATGTCAGCACAGAGCCAACTCTGTTCTTCACAAAATATTAAAAGTTCTTTAAAAAACAATTCATTAGGATGAGCGTTAAAATCACCGAGAATAACAACAGATTCAATGTCACAACTTTCAATTACTGCATTAATTTCGCCTAATACTTCCGTGAATTCTGTTAAATTATCCGTACAGTCAGTAGGCATGTATACTGAGAATATGAGACAGTATTTATTATTAACACATACTTTAACAGCCGTCAACCTCACGCTCTGACACGGTATTACAGCGACAGAAGAGAACAGTCCTTTCCTCCACATTAGCGCGATACCACCGTAAGGTCGACCTCGAAGTATCCCGGCACCTGTGTCTACCGCCGACTTACTAGTGTACTCAAAGTTCCTGTCTATCGTACCAATGTAAGCTACATCGTGGGGTAAGAGCCAGGTCTCCTGAAGCGCGATGACATGGGACGTTTTACATAGTTCTCTAATCCCCTCCACTGACCTAATAGCAGACTTGCAGTTAAAGCTAACAAGCTTAATCTTGTGTTCAATTTGATATTGTGTACAATCCATAATATTATTTATTGTTACAGCTTGCCTCTGAGACTTCTTGGGATTCTTGTCTTCGTTCATTAAAATCAATAAAACGCCGAAACGAGATACCTTCCGGCCATAAACTTTCTTCTAGAAATAAGCTTAACTTATTTTTAGGTACGAATACTTTATACGCCTTGTAACTTCTCTGACGCTTCATTTTAATTTCAAACAACTGCACCTCCACGCTCGTTTTCTTCATTATGTATTCGCTAATATCCTTAGATGTTGACTCTTTATTTACATTATTGATAAACAAAGGGATTTTTATATCTGCCGCCTTAAATTTGCCAGTAGGATCCTTAGACCGTCCCTGTGTGCCAACAAATCTATTTCTAAGGCGATTCCTTTGTACCGTTTCCCACTTAGCATCCCATTTGTCGATAAATTCGCCTCCTTGTTGCGCAATCTGTGAAAAAGTTTGATGCGCGCTATTATTATTGCACGCCGACTCATAGTTCTTCAATACTAGGGACGTTGAGGCCATCGGAGTATTCACCACGGTTTCGCCAGTAACCGTAACTTGCGCCGAAACTGTCATAGGTACCTCCACGTGCTCACGCTGATCGTCACCGCTATAAGGTGCGAGCGGGACGGTTAGAGGGCTACGCTCATTTAGTGACGGTAACAGTGATACAACCGGCTGTGGCGGTGTTGGACATTGAACTTTCCGTTGGGTTAACGAACCTGTATTTTGAACAGCTGATACCGACGAGCGGCGATCTTGTTCTGTTGTTTTATCTTGTGTGATATTCAAAATAGCAAAAGGACCACTGTCACAGTCAATATTTTCACACTGCATTCCATTCCGCACGCCTCTATTCAGATTTATGTAGTTAGATGGTTCAAAACTATTAATCGAAGACATCTGCTTTAGATTCTGCAGTTCTGATTTAAAGTTATTTAATTGCATATATATAGATGGCGTTATATTGAAATGCCGAAAAAAACACGTTTCTTGTATGGGGACCCCCTATTATTTTTAACTTTATTCTGTTTCTAGATTTTGTTGTTATACCGGCAACAGAAATACATCATTATGTGAAATTTTGAACTGTCTAACTATTACAGTTCATAAGATATTATAGCCTGGTGACAGACGGACAGACAGACAAACAGACAGACGGACAGCGGAGTCTTAGTAATAGGGTCCTGTACCCTTTGGGTACGGAACCCTAAAAACTAAAACATCCGACTTCCATGCCCTGCGAGTCAATTTCAGTAGCAAGCTTGAGACGTTTATCATCATATCTCTGGAGATATTTATCAGATCTCGATGAAATTACAATAGGACTACCACGAAAATGTACCTTACCGATTACAAAAGAATAATTTGAATCGATTTACAATTGACGGAGTAATCGTGTAACATACATACAAAAAAAAACATACAGACGAATTGACTACCTCCTCCTTTTTGGACGTCAGTTGACAAAGACATAAAAGTATAATAAAAATCAATAAAACGAAATATTTTCTTTTAAAGTTCACGTTGTAGCTTTTGACCACATAATCTATACTAATATACGAATATTATAATGAGAGAACATTTGTATTTTTGTATGTTTGTAAAGATTTGGCTCAAAAACTACTGAACCGATTTAAAAATTCTTTCACTAACACATAGAATGGACTTTCGGAATGAAAATAGGTTATATATTATCCCGTTTAAATCACGGTACATTCGTGGAGACCTAATTTGCAACCTAAGTCGGCAAAAAAACGGTCGAAAAAACACGTTTCTTACGAACGCTGCTCAATTGAAAATAGATAGAAGAATATTTTCTGCGGAAGAGTTATACAACTTAATAAGACCTACAAAAAAGTCCGCGACAGCATATGTCTATCTCTAAAGGTTAACTCACAGTAACCATTTTAATCTTAAAAATTTTGTTAAAAAATATATCATAACTTCCAAGGCTATTTTCAAGTATATAGTATTAATCCTTATCCAAATAATCACGTTAATTAGCTTGGCCATATATTATAGACTAGCAGCCCGCCCCGGCTTCGCACGGGTAGAACATATATGCCTACAAAATTTGCATCAGTTTGTTGCATCGAATATAAAATATTAACATATTTAACAATCATCGTCATATGTCAACCAATTCACACAAAACCTTAACGAATTATGCACCTAAGACCTAAACCTTCCTCATTAACACTCTGGCTATTGGTGAAAACTGCATAATAATCCGTTCAGAAGCTATTAAGATTATTGCAAACAGACAGACAGACGCAGTGATGGACATTGTTTCATAACACTTACGTAGTGATATTGGACGGCCCTTTGGCATAAAGGATAGTTACCCTGATTCTGACCCGACGGTCGTTGGTTCTAATCCTAGCTATATACCTACCAATGAAAGTTTTATGTGCATTCATGAATCATGGGTTTTAGTGGATCATTAAATCTACTAATAATTAAGATAGTTTAAAAACTAAAACAACTGACTTCAATGCCCCGCGAGTCAATTTCAGTAGCAAGTTTGAGACGTTTATCGTCATATCTCTGAAGGTACTTATCACATCCCAATGAAATTACAATGGAACCACCACGGAAACGTAACCTACCGATTACAATAATAATAATTTAAATTAGTTCAAAATTGACGGAGTAATCGCGTAACATACACACACAAAAAAAGAATGAAAAAAGAAACATACAGACGAATTGAGAACTTCCTTCTTTTTGGAAGTCGGTTGAAAAGTAGCTTACCACCACCAAGGACAACATCTGCGGCCGTAACCTTACGGTTTTCTCCGACGAAAAAAGTAGGGGTATTATACGTTTAATGTGTGTATCTGTGTATCTGTCTGTAGCATCTGAGCACCCAACCGGATAAACCAATTTTGATTTTATTATTGATAGTTTTTTTTAGTTGATAGTTATATATTGATAGTATATAACTATCAACAGTACATACAAACTATATATTGATAGTTATTTTATAGATGTCTTCATCGAGAGTGTCCTTAGCTTTGATTCATGAAAATTCGTTCAATAGTCATAAAACTATGAGCTTTAATCAACTTTCATACGTGTGATCAATTCGATAATCTTATTCTTCAACGATATTGTAAGAACATGGAAGCATTGACCTGAAGCTGGGACATCTCCTAGACTCTACAGAATAATCAAATCCTCACCAACTTACAGCTCAGATTTTAAATGTCGTGTTTAGAGTCATTGGAATGCTTTTAATTAAAGGATTATACATAGATCATTCGGGGTGGTTTAAAATATTATATTATATATAGATCATTATTATTTTATACAATAGATCATATTATTATACTATTTTGACTTCTAATTGATTGCGATCGGTGGGGATCTACAGAAAAGCTAAGCTTATAATAATATTTTCGTAGTAACTATAACCTAATCTGTGGATTGACTGCAAATATTTTATTAATTTCGCGATGCGTGTATTCATTTATATATATAATAATATAATATTTTAAACCACCCCTCCTGATCTATGTATAATTTTTCATTAAAAGCATTCCAATGACTCTAAACACGACATTTAAAATCTGAGCTGTAAGTTGGTGAGGATTTAAGTATTCTGTAGAGTCCAGGAGATGTCCCAGCATCAGGTCAATGTTCCATGTTCTTACAATATTTATTACAATCGTTGAAGAAGAAGATTTTCGAATTGATCAGACCTATGAAAGTTGATTTTATAGCGCAATTAACTAGAAAAAAGCAAGTTTCAACGAACGAATTTTCATCAATCAAAGCAAAGAACACTCTCGATGAAGACATCTATCAAACAAAATTGATAGTTTAAATAATAAATCAAAATCGGTTCATCCGGTTAGGTGCTAAGATGCTACAGACAGACACACAGATACACACCTTAAGCGTATATTACCTCTACTTTTTGCGTCGGGGAACGCCGTAAGGTTAAGGCGGCAGATGTTCTCCTTGGTGGCAAGCTACTTTTTGGTAGATTAAATGATCCCACTACCACTGTACGAAAACTCATGATTCATGAATGCACATAAAACTTTCATTGGTAGGTATATAGCTAGGATTAGAACCAACGATCCTCGGGTCACAATCAGGGTAACTATCCTTTACGCCAAAGGGCCGTCCAATATCACTACGTAAGTATTATATAACAATGTCCATCACTGCGTCTGTCTGTCTGTTCGCAATAATCTCAATAGCTTCTGAACGGATTATCATGCGGTTTTCACCAATAGCCAGAGTGTTTATGAGGAAGGTTTAGGTGCATAATTCGTTAAGGTTTTGTGTAAATTGGTTGACATATGACGATGATTGTTAAATATGTTAATATTTTATATTCGATGCAACAAACTGATGCAAATTTTGTAGGCATATATGTTCTACCCGTGCGAAGCCGGGGCGGGCTGCTAGTATTAATTATAATTTTAATATTATGTGCTTTTGGCGATGAACTCTACAGTTACAGTCAGACATTATATTATTATTTGTAGCCTTAAATAAATAATTAAAGGTGTGTTTAGTAAGTTCATTGATCTAAATAACAGTTAACTGCCCATTGCACACTGAATATGAATAGAATAATGAATAGAAACTGAAAATAATCCAATTAGTCATACGATGTGAAAGGTTAACTAGAATAAACCAATCATAATATTTTCATGTTTGTTTTATATGTTTTATCCCAACTCGTATTCTAAACTGGCTAACACCGGACATTATTCTAGAGCTTGACTGACTGGCGACATTTAATTCCATAGGTTTTGTTCCGAGCCACGGCTAAAGCCTACCCATCAGTTGGCACCTATTTAGCACCACCAAGGAATCACGTGTAGGGTTAATTAAGGTCTAACAGTATGGACACACTAAGGTATAACTCTCCTATGGGTGACAGCTAGCCTCAAATTAGACCCTCCTTTTAAGATGAAATGCATATTACCTTAACGGCCCTAATGCTCTATTATAAAGGTGTAATTATTTTTTTTAGGTCAAATTATAATAGATAGAGCTACTTTTACAGGCCAAGTAGCTTACTACCATCAGGGAGAAAATCTGCCGCCATTTTTATGGTGTTCCGGCAGCTCATGGTTGTTGAGAATCAGAGTATTTTAGGCTTAGCGTGTTCACCATCTTTGCTTGCCACCGGGCGAGATAGAGGTCAAACGCTAACCTATAAGAATTTAAAATAAAACCGGCCAAGTGCGTGTTGGGCCACGCGCAGTGTAGGATTCCGTAGTAGCCTGTTAATCAATGCAAGTCTTTACCCGTTATAAACAAGCAACTAGGTACTCCGTCGTTGTCACTTTAAAGGATTTATTCTAAGGATTTTGTATTTGGTACAAAATTATCCAACACCCAAGTTCAACGACTATTACTGCTAAACTAATAAAGTTATCTTAACCGCTCTAATTTTTCTTTAAACTTCATGAAATGCGCTATTATCACGAATTTTTCCAGATTTTTCAAGCCCAGCAGTTTAGCTTTTAGTGGGGGAGGGACGCCCTACTGGAACAAAAATTTGCACTTTAAAGTTTAATATTTCGTAAGCGGAGCATTAAATCGAAAAATAGTATTAGCAACCCTTAAACCATTTTAAAAGACCTATTCAACGATACCCCACACGATGGGGTAGACGATGAAAAAAAAATTCATCCCCACTTCTCATATAGGGGAGCCACCCTAAATAAAAATATTTTTCAAAACTTTATTTCAGCACTTTGTCGGCGTCATTTATTTACATACCCCCACAAAATTACAGCTTTCTAATATTAACGGTCTCTTAGCAAAACTTTGGACAGACAGACAGACGGACATGACGAAACTATAAGGGTTCCTTGTCAGGACTACGGAACCCTAAAAAGTGAAGACCATTAAAAACGGAAAACCTTATTTCATAAAACCTACTGGTTTTTGTTTGATACCATTATCTAATTCACTACCCGCATATATCCAAAGAAATCACTCAGGTAGAAACAATAGTATAAAAATGCAAGGTCCGATAAAATGTAACTGAACCTACGCAGCGATTTGTGAAGAGTGCTTTTTTATTACCATTTTATGTGTTTGCCTTCACGTGACCTCCGGATATACGTCACTTCCTGATATTGTAGACTTCTGACTCTTTCACTTACTATTATGGGCACTACCCTGATTTTAAGAGCTTAGTTGACATAGCGATGAGTTATCATATTTGGTATTATTATATTAGATATTTTAGCAATATTAGGCAACCAGGTGGCAACCAGTAAGCTAGCCGCTCACATCCATCGTAGAACCGATAACCCTCGGGGTATACGTGTTTTAGAGTGGACACTACGGCTCGGTAAACGTAGTGTAGGGCGCCGTCCAGCTAAATGAGGCGATGATAAACGCAAGTTGACTTGCAGTGGTAGGAAACAAGAGCAGAAGATCGAGATCAGTGGCGTGCCATAGGTGAAGCTTTTGTGCAGCAATGCACAGAAATAGGCTGATGATAAAAAGGATGATGAGATTCATCCGATAGAAAGCAATAACTTGTCTATACTTTAGTATATTATAACAACATGACTATTTACAGTCATTAGGAAACAATTTAAAATTCTTAAATTATCTCTGTTTCGACTTATCATTGCAATTCACAGAAACTCTAACCGGTAACTTTTGTGCATTTCAATTCCAAAATCAGTGATTCTTGTCCAAAAGAATTTAGTGACATGAAATTTCAATTTCAGAGAAGCGAGATTCCTGAATGTAAATCTCAATAAAAATGTGCAATTTTTTTAACAACTTTGAAACAAACACGAGAATCGCCATTGTAGTGCAACAGAAAGATACTTTACCAAACAAAATTAAGTCCGTCTGAATTCCACAGACCATCTGCTTTGTATAATTAACTCACAGTTATTGTCTTCCAGATTTATAGTCTGTCCCGGGGGTGACCACCACTCAAGAGATTAATTAGAATTTTCGGTTGGCTCCTGTCAAAACAACAGGGATTTATCGGTAGAGTTGTTGGAGTTTATCCGTTATTTATGTTGTTTTAAGTAGCTTGTTAGTAGACCAGATTCAGGAAAAGGTTGGACGTGAAACTCGTGAATATTTACTTATAGTTTAGAGATGATTTGAGATATTTTGTTATTGAGCCATGAGCCATGTTTTCTGTTGTTGGTGTAATGAAACAATCTGGATGACTGATCTGCGCTCATTTCTATAACCTTAATATTTTAGTAGGCGTCACCAAAGCGACTTAGGTGCAAAAACATTAAGTTTATCTATGTTCCAGACACAGAATTATGAATAATAAATTATTTATATTTCTGTAGTTCCAGAACAAGTGAATTATTGAAAAGAACAAATAACCTAGCTGCGTGAAAAATTAATATTTTGTTGTCTTTTCACATTTCTCATTCCTGATTCAATTAAAACGTATAACTTACATATTTTTTTTGTAATTTCATTTATTTGGATGTCCTTCTCGATAGGTATGTTTAGCTTTTTAACTTAACGAATTACTGTTTCGCGCCAAAAATACGCCATTTTGTTTTTTTTTTTCAGCCATATATCTAGGGCCTATGTCTAGCAGTGGACTAACACAGGCTGCTGATGATCATGATTTATCTAAGGACACCCCATCGCTTCCTTGGCACTCGAGTAAATAACATAAGTAATTCCATCACGGTAATATATATCTTTTCTTCATTCATGTTTCTTCATACATTTTTAGAAAATTCTTACGGACTAGAATTTTCGAATTAATAAAACTAAGTTATAATGGCATGGTAACCTGTCATATGATAGTTACCATGTTTGCTGAGCTTTTCTAACCATTTTTAATCCCGAGATTCAGTCCAGAAATAAACAACTTATAAAAAGTGTAGATACCATCAAAATATAAAAAGATTCACGACTTGCTCGTCTAGGTTCTAGACAATGTAAGTAAATTGCATTATTTTCGATTTTTTTTGGGATAAATTAGTAACTGACTACTCAACACGTTTGCAATAATGCAACCTAAGTTATTCAATATGCTTCTTAATGCAATTTCATGAGCTACAATTTTGTCAGCTATATAAATGCGTTATATTATCTTAAAGTATTTTTGATGTTTGTTCATCACTGACAAAATATTTTTTACGCTATTTAACATGGTTAAATATTACTTTTTAAATAAAAGAAACTACAAGTTTAAAAATTAGAGTCATCTTTGGCAAAATATTGTATAATAAAACTAAATGGAGTAACAAATATGGTAACGGTAAATAATTTACATTATTTACCGTTTACCATACCATATACTTGATTTGGGTTATTTGCTGCAGAGCGGTCACAATTGATTTTTTTGTTTTTCTATTTGAACTGTACTGGAGTTGCACTATTTAACATCTCTAAGAAACGTGTAAGTACCAAATAATAGTCAGTTTTAAATGGCCGTATATTATTGTGAGTCAGAATCGTCGTCACGAATCGTGACCGACCGTCATATCTGGTGATTCCTATAATCTAATTCAATAAAAATAATTGTAACTAATGATTCTATCAAAATTTTACATCAAGTTGAATAAACAATAATTATTTCAGAAATAATTTAGAACTTTGTATATTTGACATTTAAATTGTACTCCTATTAACGCCCGTTAATAAGTTCAATTGGCTGCTTAGTCTTGGTATATTCTGTTATGGCAGGCGTTTCATTCCAAAATAATCGTACATGGTATCCATCAGTTGTGAAAAGAACGCTGAATAAATCTAACTATTTTGTCAAGTGTTTGGTTTAACGACTACATAGTGACAAATTATTTATGATGGATACATTATATATTTTTTAAATACTTTTATATATTTTGCTAGCGTTTCACCGTCATCTCGCATGGTGGTAAGTAATTATGTGGTCGAAGATGATGAACACACTAGAATACTTAGGGTATTCTAGAATACTCTGACTCTTAAGGGCTATGTGCTACCGCGGAGCACCATCGTAAGTTTTTATGGCGGCAAATTTTCTCCTTGATAATGGTAAGCAACTTTTTACTGACTATTTAACCAGCAAACTACTCAAGTGATAAGATCAAAGTCATCGTGACGTGCAACCGGATTCAATTTTATTCCGCACTCCTTCATTACAGGCGAGTAGATACGCAAACCAGGTAGTGGTCAAACGCTAATATAGCCTCTGTGGAATTATTAGAAGGAAGATGGACTTATTATGTAAAGTTTAGGAGTTCCTATGTCCACCTTACGGCTCTATCGTAAAACATAGACACCCCCTTCGTAGTAGCTTAGGCTCGTTTAATTTGACTTGACATACTATAGTATATCTAAGCACTACGAGCTTACAATGTGTAGTTTAGGAGTTCTTTAGGCCATCTCCCGGCTCCATCATCAGACAAGCTTGATGATACTATAACATTGCATTGTCATCCAATTTACATATCTATGCAAAATTTAAGTCAGATAAACATTGGAAAGTCAAATTTAACTTCCAAGATTTAATAACAGACAGACACCGGGACAGATGAAACTGAACAAAAGCTTGTAATAAAAGCTTGTAATGAAACAATAACCAACGTTATCATAGGTACATTGAGCTATAAATCTAGTAGACATTAACTGCACACTTAATTAGCAAGATCCGTTGCAAGTGAGAACATAATATTGTCACAGAGTAGGGATGCACAGAAGGCACTGCCGCGAGATGATTTCGTCACGCGACTCTACAACCTAGTTAATCTAGAACAAACAAAAAAGTCCAATATCTGAGTAAATAAACATTTTTTTAAAAAGTGAGAACCACTTTCGCGGCGTTTTGAATTTTTTGGAATGGGTAAAAATGTTAAACTCGTGTCAGGATCTCGCGTCAGGATACGTGACCTGATCGAAAATTCGTAAGACAGAGGGAGAGTAGACCAAATGCAGAACGTTAATGTTCAAGTTTTCACTTCTGCCGGCACTCCTGGAGTGCAACCCGTTGTTTTTATTATACTTAATATGAAGCGGCAAACAGGCAAGCAGCCCGCCTGATAGTAAGTGGTTACCGCGGCCTATTGGCATCTGCAAAACCAAAGGTTGTATTGCCGGTGTGTTGCCTTCCCTTTATTAAAGAGCACTCATTACTCTTCGTTTGAAGCTACCCATATTGAATGTTACTGGTAAGGTTTTAGATGAGAGGTTATTCCACATATTACAAGTACGTGGGAAGTACAATTGTGTAAAACGAGTAGTATGTGATGCCCACGTATCTATAATGTACGGATGAGCTTTTTGACGGTGTCAGGAGTTTCGATGGTAGAAACGGGACGGAGGTAGGATATTTAAAAGCTCTTCAGAACATTTCCCATGATAGTACCTGTAGAAAAGGCTAAGAGAGCCAACGTCGCGACGGAGACTCAAAAGTTTCCAAGTTGTCAGTTAGTTTGAGATCGTCAACAAGTCTAACGGCTTTTCTCTGAAGGTATCAAAAGACTGCAATTGATATTTCGGTGCATCACTCCATATTATGAGAACTATACTCCATATGTGGCTTAACCTGCGCCTTATCTAACAACAGACGCTAGCTCGGGGTAAAGTATACTGTTTGGCTCTATTTAGTACACCGAGTTTTTTAGCAGTAAGTTTTTCTTTGCATTGCTTTGTCGTCACTCCCAAACTGGACCACGCTAGAAATGTCGACACCCAATATGCTAATCGATTTTGACAAGGTAAGGGTAATGTACTGAAAAAAAAGCGAGGCTACAGGATAGCCTGTGTTTTAGTAGGGTTAAATTTGTACTATTTTTTGTAAACCCCAGGCTGAAACATTTTCTAGAGAACGCTCCACCTTAGACACTAGCTCTGATCTCCTAGCATCGATATCCGCCCTGGGGGATTTGTTTAACCTGAGTAATGAGCATCACCCGTTCTGTCATCCACATAGCAATGAATATTATTGATTTGTAATAAGTGTGTTTTGTCATATTTCTATGAAGTTTATGAGATTTTTAAACGGAGAAATACTTTCTCTCACTCTGTGTACTTGGCCCTCCTGGGCATTTATTCAGTGCGATTGAAGCTAGCCGCACAAGCGGTCGCATTCATAAAATGTAGTACCTACTATTAACTATGCTGTGCTTAAACTTAAGTAAATTTTAATAAAAAGTTACGCATTACAGTATTTAAAGTATCTATTAAACAATAACCATTAATGTATTTATTATCAGTAATGTACTACATTACAATGCACGTCGGTGTATTCTACAACCCATTATTATCATATTATTATTAGTCGTAAGTTTCGATCGAAATAAATCATTCATTCATTCAATTTTCTCACAACACCAAACCCTACAGTAGCAGCGGCTTTATCAAAGGCGTGTGACGGGCTGAGTAACTTAAACTCTTGCTGCGTGAACTTAAGGTGCATTTCGACTAAACACGAGCGCTGCAAGAATTACTCAATATATAACAAATATAACAAGCAACATTTTCAATGTCGCATCCGATGCGGACGTTACATTGGAACGTTACCGACATTGTAATTAGGTTTAATCTCGCATATTTGCCATGAAAGAGTGAGTTTTCTGTACGTATTACTATTAAGTATTTTGTGATAGAACGCAACGGGCCCAAACTGTATTCTGTGTAAAATAAACCACAAGCTTAGGAGTAACTTCTTCAACTGTACGGATAATATGGTATAGAGCTTCAATTTTTACTATCTGGATAGAATCAAGAATCAAATCAAAGCATTTATTCAGTATGTAGGCAGTATAAATATACGCATATATACACGTCAAAATCATAAATCATAAAATAAATCATAACCAATTATCAAGTAAACATAGCAAAAGCAGAATTTAACGCTTTGAATTAGAAAAAAAAAAGTAATGAAAAAGTAATGAACCATTCAGCTGTCATCCAATCGTTTACGTCAAAATATTTAAAAAAAATTAAAGTAGGTTAAAACCAACCATACATGTAACTGTGTGTTTCAGTACTTCAGACAATTTTTATATAAAAAAATAAAAAAAGTGAAATAGTGAAACACAACATAGAGAAAAGCATACCGATCACAGTACATATCATGATCCTGATAGTCAATGGAACTGATAGTCCGTCTGTCAGCTGCATAATATTGTTTAAATAAAAATAAAAATGGCAAGCCTAGAAAGAAAATCTGCGGACAAAAGGGGAAAACTGAATGGCTGTTGAATCTACCGGTGTTTCGGAAATACTCCCATCAGAGAAGAAACACCAAGAAACTCTATGGGGCTTGTCTTGTCATATTTTTTTTTTTTTTAATTAATTGTACATGTCAGCTTTAAAATTTTAACAATATATTAATAAAGTTGATATAAAGATACTTATACGACATTGCGATCAACATTTCTTCATCTTTATCTTTAACTTACACGTTGTCTATAAGTAGACTCATGAAACCTCAAAACATTTTGTGCCAGAGTTTTATTCATACATCGAAATTCATAGGCATATACGTCGCACTTTTCAAAGCTATGTAACATTCTGTACGTAGGTGATCTATGACTGTTTCAAATCCCACCAAGACTGGCGGCAGTAATTCTGCGGTAAGTAGTCTCCATCCCGAGATCTGCCAGCGTATTGTTATGCAAATTTATGATTTATTGTTACAGTAATAAGGGTCTTGTTTATGAGGATCCAAGGCCTAAGTTCCGGATCTTGATGATGAACGTGACGTCAGAATGATAGGCTGTAGGATGTAAGGCACTATTTTATCTACACATACTCATACCCTATATATAGGTTATGTAATACTATCTGCCCCCACGGTGTTACTTATGGTTTATGAAGATTTATTATTCGTACAGATTTATATAAAAGCACAGCGGTGGATTTGGGCCACACAATTAGAGCCAATTTCACCGGTGGTTGAAAATATACGGATAATAGGGAATATGCATGTAGTATACATTTACTTGAAATCATTTATTTTCAAATCATTATTGTTCTGGTGTAGTTTGTTAAAAATTTTTTTGTAAATAAAATACTCTCAAATGTGTTAAAATATTATATAAAATATGCAAAAAAAGCGTGGGAAATTTTAGTTTGCGAAACACATCACCACTTGTCAATTAGAAAGTGACGTCACAGGGCACCACACGGTCTCCATAGATTAAATCTTTTTCATAGAAATACTATGCACTGTTGGACGAATACGTACTATTTATAATAAAAAGATTTAATCTATGGACCCCGTGCGGTGCACTGTGACGTCACAAAGGCGCGCGAAAATTTGGCAGCGTTTTAGATACCTCATATTTTTTCAGTGCTAAAACTATTTTTTTTTAGCTTAATTTGAACACTTTCAGTATTATTTCATATTTTTACTGTGTTAAATGGATGCAATCAGTGAATTAAAAATATTTAAAAAAATCATGCATATTCCCTATTTATTTGACAGATGAGGCCATGTACAAGTTGTCAAAAATCTGTCAGATTTGTTCCTAAGATGGCTATCAGCAACCTGTGAAACTGTCCCTTACTGTGAATAATGTATTGGTTTAAGCAAGGTTTTTTTTAATATATCATATAGGCAAGCGTTTTGACCACTATCACACCTGTTGGTAAGTGATGATGCGGTCGAAGATGGTAAGCACGCTAGGCCTAAAATGGGAACTGGCTCTCAAGGATAGCTGCCGGAACACATTAGATGTTTGGTAACAGACTTCTAGCTTGAGGGTGGTAGCTGGCCAGGCGGACACTAGATATATAGTGTCCTACCACCATGCGGTGGTTGGGGGTTTCTAAACGATGTTTTTCCTACACCGGAGGTCCACTGTAAAAAGCGCACAGACATGTTTCGATGGAAAAATCCACTGGTGAACGGCGGGGATTGAACTCGGTACCTCTGGCATTAAAGCCGACCATTCTCCTACGATACCACCGGGCCCTCATATCCTCAGCTCCCGGGTTTGAGCGTAGACGAAGTATGAACTTAGCGACGTCTTAACCTTTGAATATCTTACGGATATTTAACATGCGAAATATTATGTTTCTTTGAAGTGTCTCACACTTTATGTTTTTGTAAATTGTTAAACACAATCCAAAATTATCCACAATGCGAAATATTATCGCATATTGAATATCCGTAAGATAAACATCGGAAAATAGTTTGTTAGTGAATTAATTGAAACTGTTTCATCATAAAGGAAAAAAACAATCGTTCTCTCGCATCAAGATAATGACGTACGGAAATTATTTCTAGCTGCCATCAACGGGCGAGTCATTACGTCGCCTGAGCTGCTGGAATTCAGACTCAGTACCTATGTAATATTCACACGAATACAAGAAACCCCCAACCCCCGCATGGACTACCATAGTAGGACACTATATCAAATGTTCCACCTGGCCAACTAAATTTGAAAATGTTGTCAACAAACATCTAATGTGTTCCAGCAGGTGTCCTCGAGAGCCAGTTCCCATTCTATGCCTAGCGTGTTACCATCCTCGACCGCATCGTCACTTACCAACAGGTGAGTAATAGATAGTGGGCATCCTTGCCTATCATCATCATCATTAACAGCCATTATTCGTTCACTGCTGGACAGAGGCCTCTCCTATGGCACGTCATGTAGCTCGATCTTCAGCTCTTTGTTTCCAACCGCTGCCGGCCAGCTTGCGTATATCAACGCTCCGCTAGCCTATGTTACATAAGAATATGTATCATTTTAGTCGTTTTGTAGTTCGCATTTCAATTGTATCTTAATCGTTGATCAATTTAGCTTTTCCTCAAATAATAAACTGGCCAAGTGCAAGTCGGACTCGCACTAGTAGGGTTTCGTACCACACTACAGTTTTATAAGATCGAGCAAAAAATACCACTATCATTTTTCGCCAGGAAAAAATAATAATTAATAAACATTTT
This sequence comes from Cabera pusaria, assembly GCA_954871355.1. Taxonomy (NCBI): domain Eukaryota; kingdom Metazoa; phylum Arthropoda; class Insecta; order Lepidoptera; family Geometridae; genus Cabera; species Cabera pusaria. The sequence continues at coordinate 5,239,213 of OX940900.1, read as the reverse complement.
ATTTCTTACAACGCCATTTAACGTCTAACAAAGGTGTTAGGGATCGATATTTCAAATAACGCCACCTATGGGACGTTTACCTAACTAAGCGTTCATAGATGGCGTGAAATGCCGAAAAAAACACGTTTCTTGTATGGGGACCCTCTATTATTTTTAACTTTATTCTGTTTTTAGTATTTGTTGTTATAGCGGCAACAGAAATACATAATCTGTGAAAATTTCAACTGTCTAACTATCACGGTTCATGAGATACAGCCTGGTGACAGACGGACAGACAGACAGACAGACAGACAGACAGACAGACAGACAGACGGACGGACAGCGGAGTCTTAGTAATAGGGTCCCGTTTTACCCTTTGGGTACGGAACCCTAAAAATCAGCAAATTATTTTATAGAAAATATGTAGTTGTAGTGGTGAGTTCTCACTATAGCTTTTCCTCTGCACCGTTTCGCTGTGTCGATATATTGTGCATATGACCGAACATTTTTAATTTGCACAAAAATATACAGTAAAAAGTTTCTCATTCAGGCAAAATTTCATTAAAATACTTCGCTGCCGAGTTTTTATTGCGAATGATAATATGAAAGCTGTTATTAAATCCCCAGTAATGTTTGGTTCGGAATTAGATAAGGGGCCGTCGTGATTCAAACTTGATGGCGGCGGCATTTTGTGGTACACCTATTATCTCAAAGTTTTTGGATATCCCGAAGTTTCGAGTCACATCACAATATTTTTCTCTTGAAGAGTTTGTATTTATTTTACTTTTGTACGCCAAAATAAGGAGTGTTATAAATTTGACGTGTCTATATGTATATGTGTAATTGATTCTCTGTGGCATCTTAGCGCCCAAACAGACGAACCGAATTTGATTTAGTATTTTTCTGTTTGAAAGTTGTCTAAATCGAGAGTATTCTCAGCTTTGATTCACCAAACTCCGTTCAGCCGTTTTAAGACTATGACCTTTTTTAACCGACTTCAAAAAAGGAGGAGGTTTCTCAATTCGACCGTATATATATATATTTTTTTTTTATTTGTTCGCGAATAACTTCGTCGTTTATGAACCGATTTTGACTATTCTTTTTTTGTTCGAAAGGAAATATCCCAAGTGTGGTACCGTGGTAATTTTATCGAGGTCTAATAAGTATCTCCAGAGATATTGAGATAAACATCTCAAAATGGGTACTGAATATGAATAACGCGGCATTGAAGTCGGTTCATTTTTAGTTTTTAAACTATATTATTGTAGTTGATTTTGCTATGAGATCAACTTTCATATTATGTCTGATCATCAATTCAAAATTTGGTATCCTCCTACATCAATAATATGGTAAGAACATGGTAGTTCCGATCTGATGCTGAAACATTTCTGGAATCTGCAGACTACTCATGTCCTTACCAACTTTCACATTCACATTTCACTATGCAGAATTAAGCATTGCAATGTCTAACTACTTGGTAAAGTTATTAAAGCAAATAAACAAAATTGCGTACTCTATGAATACACAAGTGAATTAGGTTTATTCGTAGTTTATTTGCCTGAACTAATGTTATTTTGTTAAACAAGCATACACGTACGAATCAAATATTCAATATTCTTCAGTCAAATCATACTAGTAATTGTAGTTTTAGTGTAAGATAAATACAGCATTGGTACTTAGTCCTATTCACTGTTTGAGTAAAGCTTAAAATGTGAATAATGAATTAATTGGATATACCACGTGAATGAACTATATAACATTGAAGGTTAGACTCGGAGGTTAGACTTTGACAATGTAGTCTTTTGAAATTCAATTAAAGCTATTATATTTACTGTATGTTTTGAACCGACTTTACCAAAAACCCCCTATTTTGTAAAGTCGGTTCAAAACAGTTCGGTTCTCAATTCGACTGTTTATTTTTTAATTAATTTAAAAAAAAAATCTTTTATTTCAGGTAAGTTTTCACCCATAGATTCACAATTTTCACGCTTCACAATTTAAAATCAATCATATCAATATCATATTATACGTTTACATTTATTTATTATACTACATACTGTTTAAAGTTCTATTATTTTATCCATTTTCTAAAACAAATTTTACAATAAAATCCAAAAAATAATATAAGTATAATTATAAGAATCGTCATAAGAAAATAAAATGTCACAATAAATAAAATTAAAAATATTAAATGCAATTAATAACACTAGTTCACACGACCGGCACCGCTAGGAACATGTCTGTTGCAGCAGTGCCGGATGTATGTGCAGTCAAGTCGTCCAGCTATCATCTTCAGGACGATGTTAGAGCTATCCCACACCCTGCGCACCAGGGACGCACTGCGTCTGCGCATGCTCGCGTGGAAGCAGCTTGTATGTGCATCCGCAAACATGCCAGAGGCGCTGCAAAAGCGGGGCAGCCCCACCACCGCCCTAAAGGCATTGTTGTACTGAACCCGGAGGGCTCGATATGCTCGTTGTGTATAATTGGCCTACAAGCTGCACGTGTAGAGGGAGGTGCAGTACGCTCTAAAGAGTGTCAACTTCACCTCCCCCGAGCAACGTGCAAACCTGCGGGCAATCATGTTTGCTCTCCGAGACAGAGCCCTTCGTTCCCGCTCAATATCAGCATCGTCTCTGAGGTCGGCTCTAACGATATGGCCCAAATATTTAAAATGCTCCACGCGCTCTAAAGGGACACTATTAAGGCTGATGAGTGGAATGGTTCGATTATTTCTTGTGCCTCCCTCAAATACCATGTATTGACTATATATATGTAATGTTTTAGGTAGGTTAGGTACTCCACGTAGGTCTTGCTAGGAGTAGGTTTAGTTATAAATATTAAAATACGGGACTTATCGCGCCTAAAACATACATTTTTATTTAACTCGACGTTTCGACCAAGTTGCATTGATCGTGGTCACGAGACGACTGAATGTTGTGAGTGTCCGCACTTCTATTTATTGGAGAGTTCGTTGGAACCTACCCTTAATTTATTTAATTTTTAATTTTTATCAGAGTTGCCATTGCGACACACAACACTGACGATATCGGCAGATTTTTGCTGCTTTGATATTAGATTCGAACACTTGCTAATAACAGGGTTCCAAGTTGCGGCCAACCTAAATCCTTCCTTCCGGTTGAAATTGGGATGCTTTTTTTATTTCTACCGCTTCACGCACAATACGGGAGTAATAGTAGCGGTCGGTCGAGAGGATCTTAGGGTCATGAAGTTTGATCCAGTGATTCGGTCCGGATTTCAGTAAGTGCTCGCCGATAGCAGATTTATTAACCTGGCGGTTTTTTACAGCTGTGATGTGTTCCTTGACCCTTTCTGCAATAGTACGCTTGGTCTGTCCGATGTACAATTTACCGCAGCTGCAATCGATTTAGTACACACTAGGTATCTGAAAAGGAATCACATCCTTGGGCAAACGGACCTGCGTTGATATCTTCGATAAGGGAGTGAATACTGTCTTGATAGAGTTTTTACGTAGTACAGCACCGATTTTGTCCGTCACTCCCTTCACGTATGGTATGAACGCCGCCTGCCGTTAAACGTCAGTGGTCCTCTCCTTATATCTGCGTCTAGAATGGCCTCTTCCTACCTTGTAGCCGTTTTTTTTACCAGAACCTCCTGAGCATGAGTGATTTCTTCCTCCAGGTGTTCAGGGTCACAGAGGTCACGAGTTCTGTCCATCAATGACTTGGGCGACGAAGCATTCAGATACCTATCAGTATGGGTAGCTTTCCTATAGACGCGATAGGATTTAGGCGCGATAAGTCCCATATTTTAATATTTATAACTATGTGTTCAAATCGCGAAAGTTTAAAGTTTACAGGAGTAGGTTTAGTCATAGATACAAATTTGCGCAATAAGCTTCTTTGTATATTATTTTATGTTGTGTGTAATTTATCGAGGGATCTCCTGTAAAGTTTTACCTGTTTGTCACCACTTCTCTGGGGTCATCCGGCAGACAACCTATACACCATGGCTGAACCCACACTGTTATTTCATCGCTCTGCCGGGGGATCTAAGTCGTGGACTGCTTTAGTATGTTAGGTAGATGCAACTATCTATGTGTACGGGTTTAAATCCTGTAACTGTTAGGTGTCTGTGACGAAACAGCTAGGTGCATAGGACAAGAAATTTAGTCAGATAGATATTTAGCACGTAAAAATTGCCCAGTTAAACTAGATAGGTGACAATGCGTGGTACGCTAGCTCTATAGTCCCTAAATGGTACATCTACCATTAAGCAGTGGCACCTCTTAGTATCCCTGGTTACTTGAATATAGAATGGGCATGGCGGAAACAAATTATGCAGTTCCGATACACATTCTCCGAAATCATAATATTACATTCAAGAAATCATAATATTACATATTACATTCAACAATTACAATGAAAGTCATAATATTACATTTTAAATCATAAAAACAATTTAATTAACAATCTTATTACTTACATAAAATTAAAATTCTGTATATTGTGAAATGTCAAATCGAAATTACAATTAAATCAATGTAACCTAAAATTAATCCATTCAATAAATAAAACAAATACACTAAATTTCAATTAATCACCAAAAATATTAGGATTCAATTGAAGTCTCTAGGACAGTCAACACTCTGCCAAGCTATTCTGTCATCTAAAAAATCTTGAACATAGTAATAGGGCTTTTTTATTAGCATATGTTTTACTGACGACTTAAATTGCCCTTCTTTAAATTGGGTCAACCATTCTGGTAGAATGTTATAATATCTGACGCAGTTTACGTAGTACGATTTATGTACTTTCGACAGTCTTGATATTAGTAAAACTAGTTTATCCTTGTGTCTCGTATTGAAACAGTGAGTATCACTACGCTTCACAAATTTGCTAAGATGCTTTCGAGCGTACATTACGTTAGCAAAAATATACTGACAGGGCATTGTCAGAATATTGATTGTCTTAAAGAGTTTTCTCAGGGATTCTCTGGGTCCAAGTCTTACATGTCCCTTATTGCCCTCTTCTGAATTACAAAAATTGTACTAAGATCTGCTGCGTTACCCCATAGAAGAATGCCGTATGACATTAAAGAATGAAAATAAGAGAAATATACCACTCTTGCTGTTTGTAAATTAGAATATTCTCTTATCTTCTTGACTGCAAAGGCAGCTAAACATAATTTCCCGGCTAGTTCTTCAATGTAACTTGTAACTTTTTATCTAGTTAAATTTTTATCTAGTTACTCTACTTAAATATTTCAGTTGAAAGTTTCAGTTAAAAATTTCAGTTGAACATTTCAGTTAAGCATTTCGGATAAATGTTCGGTTAAGTGTTTCAGGTGGCTGGGAGTGGAGCTCGTGGTGCGTGCGGGTGCAGTGGGTGGCAGAGCATCGCAGGTCGTTGTCCCTGGTGCACGCGCCGACTTGCTGCGTCGCTGCCTTCACTCGACGACGCTGCGACTGCCGGCTCCGTCGCTCCCAACTCACAACAACTCAACAAGTTAACAATTGATTGTTCCAGTATATTAATGTTAAAGTCTCCAGTTACAATTATATGTTTATTTTTGCTGTCAATTTTACGTAAGACTTCTTCCATTACCATTTCAAAAACATTATATAATCCCGAGGGTGGTCTGTAAACATTGACAATTATGTATTAACATAGCTCTACACATGAAATTTCGATATGTCGTTTTACTGAGAGGCTTACGATATCTGCTCTGCATTTATATTTAAAGTTTATGTCGAGTAAAATGAGTGTACCTCCTCTTATAGCTTTAGACCTGCAAAAATAGCTACCAACTACATGCTTACTATAACCTAACTGCATTTCGGATTCTTTCAACCAGCTTTCAGTTAAACACAAGACGTTTATTAAATCGGACTCCAAGAAGAGACCAATTTCATGTTCTTTGTTCAAGAAACCTTGAATATTCTGATGCACTATTTTGATACATGATGGAGCGGACTTACGGAAAAAGAATCCGTGCTTTTTTTTGATTCGTTGGTTTTCTCATTTCTATTTACAATTTCGCTTTATAGTGGCACGTCCTTACATATATTGTTAACGTCATTTAATGTTATATTTATAACAGTTTTAGTCTTTCCAATAGGAGCGTCAATATTAGAAATTAAAATCTTACCTAATGTTTGACGGTATTTAAAATTAAACATTTTCTTACATCTAGTCAGGTCATTAATTCGAAAAATATATGTGCGCTTCTCACAGTGGCCCTCCGGTGAAGGAAAACATCGTTAAGAAACCAACAACCCCCGCATGGTAGTAGGACATATCTAGTGTCCGCCTGGCCAGCTACTACCCTCAAGTTAGAAAATCTGTCGCCAAACATCTAATGTGTTTCGGCAGCTATCCTTGAGAGCCAGTTCCCATTCCAGGCCTAGCGTGCTTACTTACCATCTTCGACCGTATCATTACTTAGCAACATGTTAGATAGTGGTCAAACGCTAGCCTATAAGATATAAAAAAAAAAAATAAAAAAAAAAATCATCCCCACCTTTATTTCTATCTCGCTCACAGTTACCGTAAGAATATCTGTCAAAAACCAAAATCAACGTGAAGAAAGATGTAAAAACATTATTCAAGGTCATATTTTTTAGTCTTCAAAAGTATATGCAATAGCAACCTCCTTTGTGTATAATCTTCTTGGGACTCTTCTACTACAACCAGTACATTCTCCTATGTTTGAGGTATTTATCTCCATATCTCTGGAGATACTGATCAGATCTCGATAAAATTAAAATGCAACCACCTCGGAAACGTATCCTACCTATTAAAAAAAGAATCATTTGAATCCGTTCACAATTGACGGAGAAATCGCGTAACATACACACAAAAAAAAACATACAGACGAATTGAGAACATCCTCTTCTTTTGTGAAGTCGATTAATAAAAAAATGCATACCTATCCATGCAATCTTAGTGTCAGCATTCCTACAAACAGTAGCTGTGATTACTTATCGCGTAAAATTAAATATCAGGGTATTAATCATTGACGATAAAAAATGTTGGCAAGATTACATAAAGGTCCTGTCATCGCAGATCTGTAAACTCATTTACATCTTTAAAATTCTTAGAACAGTAGCTGATTCAGAACTCGTTATTCGAACCTACAAAGCATTATGTGAGTGCCTTATAAGGTATTGTATATTTGCATGGGGTAGTGCAGCTAAGACACATCATTACCGCGGAACGTGCACAGATTGCTGTTCTTAAAGTTCTTTCATATTTACTATACTGACATCCTACTACTGCTGTGTACGAAAAACGAATGTTCTAAAGGTTAGAAAAATATTTCATCTACGAAAGTATTCGAAGGTATTATAAAAAAAATATGCAAACTTTGTCTGAGCCTTAAACGAGAAGAAATCAGTGCCCAGCTCCTACCTCCAGTACAATATTTGCAAAAAAAAAGATTTGATATACTTGTTCCACAATTGTATGATATTTTAAACAAAGCGCACAATATTAGAAAAATTAATAACAATAAAAAAAATATAATTCTTACTTATCTTAAGGCATTTGATTACAATGAAACATTAAATTTTTTTATTTATAGGTTCTTCAGGATACAGATAAATCTAATTCAACAAAGACGTGCCTAATAAGCTTTAAAAACACTTCATTAAATAAACAACCTTATTTTCTCATTTCTTTCACGCACGTTGCTATAATTAACATGGTTAAGAACCTAACTTTTCTCGCTTTGTTTTCTCCCATAATGTATTTAGTTGTGCGAGTAATTCTGTAACAATTCTGTAACGTCACGTGTTGATAGAGTTAGTCTTATTTCTTCGGGATTGGGCGTAATTTTTAGACGAGAGTGAAAGCAAAACTTGTTCAGCTTTTATTTTATGCTGTGATTGATTCATTATTAGTTTGATAGACTTTGGGAGATAGGTACTCATGAAAAAGTAGTTTTTAGGGTTCCGTACCCAAAGAGTAAAACGGGACCCTATTTCACAGATGGTTTATTTCTGTTGCCGCTATATCAACAAATACTAAAAACAGAATAAAGTTAAAAATAATAGAGGGTCCCCATACAAGAAACGTGTTTTTTCCGTATTTCACGCCATCTATGAACGCTTAGTTAGGTAAAAGTGCCATAAATGGCGTTATATTGAAATGGCGTTCCCTAACTCCTTTGTTAGACGTTAGATGGCGCTATAAGAAATAAAATGTTTATTAAATATTATTTTTTGCTGGCGAAAAATGATAGTGGTATTTTTTGCTCGATCTTATAAAATACTGTAGTGTGGTACGGAACCCTACGAGTGCGAGTCCGACTTGCACTTGGCCAGTTTATTAAAGATTTATTAACTACTAACCTGATAACTGCGACTACTTTCAGGTAGTTACACGAAGAATAAAGTAGCCTATGTTCAACCTCATGCTATAAAGTACCTCCTTATAAAGTACAGTGAGATTGGATCGTCATTAGGCGTGATTAGGTAACAAACTGACAGAGTTAAATAAGTTTTTAACCGACTTCGAATTAAAATGTTCCACTGTATAAATGTATAACAATAAGTAAGTTTTTTATCTATGTTCACCGATTACTTAAACTCGCCTAGACCAATTTAGAAAATTCTTCCATTGCTTGAAAGAGTATACTTCTTATGTGGACCTATTTAAATTTTTATTGAGATCTGACTAGTATCTCCGATATATGAAGATATAGGATAGATATGGAGATAAACACCTCGAGCTTGGTTCTAAAAATGACTAGCATGGCATTTAAAGTCGGTTATTTTATTTTTTAAAAGATCCTTAATTTTTAAAATACTGGAAGTGCCCCGAGACTTTGCCCGCGTTAAAAACTTATTAACTTAACGTATCATTTACTTTAAACTTGTCTTTTGTAGAAAAATGTATATCATTAAAACATATCAAAAAAGAATAAGCCCAATCGGTCTACCCGTTTTCAGCTTATTGTGTGACTATGGCACAAAGGGTTTCACTTTTATAAAACCCAAAAAAATAATATTGATTTTCAGACTAGTTACCCCATTATACACTCTTAGGGGTGTAATTTCGGAAAAGCCTAAAACACGTATTTACTTATTTATTTACAGAAGTACTTGTGTGAAGTTTTGAATAAAATATAACTCCATTCATCCCCTTACAGCGTGAATTTTGGTAAAACACTTTTTTGGTACACCCTTATGTACTAAGTCAAATACACCCTCCAAATTTCAAGTCACTACGACCAGCGGTTTAAGCTGTGCGTTGTCTCTAAGTCAGTCAGTCAGTCAGCATGTCAGGACAAACATTCTTATCGTATTAGATTAGTCTGGATTGATGGATGACGTCTGGGTAGACGCGTGAGGGTTCGCGAGGTACGCGTCTGCCCGTGACACGGCCCGTGTCAAACTCGGAAATGGCTTTGCTCAGCCGTGGGAAACGGGAAAGTGTTTTTTATTCTATAGTAATTAAATCACGTAAAGTGTATTGTTCTTACAGAACTACTAGAAATAATATTGAAACATAATAAAACGAGCCACAAATGTATTTATTGGTCACATGATCAAACTTTAAATGTTATAAATAAGCCACGGGAAAAATAAAACTGGCCAAGTGCAAGTCACACTTTTGTCTCGCACGGAGGGTCCCGAACCGCAGTATTATACTACGGTAATATTGTATTATATTACCGTGTCAATACTAAACATGCTTATTAACTACAACGCCATCTGACGAATACTTAATGAACTTCTAACACCAACTACAGTGAACATTAATACAAAGGTGTTAGGGCAGGTAATTAATATTATTAATAAGGTAAAGAATCTTTTAAAGATATAGTAAAAAATATGTTTTTTTTTGTATGGGGACCCCCTTTAATTTTTAACTTTGTTCTGTTTTTAGTATTTGTTGGTACCCTTTGGGTTTGGAACCCTAAACATAAGACACTAATAAACCAATACGTCTTTTTTACAACGCCAACTAAATATTCCATTGAAATTTTGAATTGGTCCTCCTCCAACTTTCCAGTCTTAAACTAATTATTGATACATTTTTCATACTTAATCTGCCACAACTTTTCCCTTAAGGGGAGGGTTCTACCCCCTCCCCTCCCTCTCCCTTCTCCTTTCCTCCCCTTAAATCGATGGTCGGTATACTAAAATCCTACCATTAGTGGCCATAATTATACATTTTAATTACAATTTTAGCAAAATGTTGGTGATCTATTCATGTGGATGAGTTACATTTTAAAGTTACTAATTAAAAAAATTAGAAGCTAATACAATAATTTTGATGTCATGTAATACATTATTTTAGAAGTTTACTGGTTGAATGCATGCTACAAATTTCAAATTTAGATGCTAATAAATTATTTTTCAAAAAAATATAAAACCGACTTCATAACAGGCACATTGGACATATTGGATAGTAGATAGATACTATGTATGTAGTAGTAGTAAGTAGGTAGATACATGTAGGTAATATCTATCTACTACCTATTAGACTTGGCTGGCACCGACTTCAAATAGATAAGTGGGTAGTGCTTATAATAATTATATTAAGTAATTTATTTTTCGCTTTTGAGTGCCTGTTTGTGGTTATGAAGTAGGTTTTTTTTATTTTTGAAAAATAATCTATTATACCCTTTTAAGTGCAAAACAAGTTTTAATTAAATTACATCCATCTATAAAATGTCGTGTCTGGGCCGTTATACACTGACGGATATATACTTTGTGAAAATTTCAAGCATTTACCTATTACAGTTAAGAAGATACAGATCTGTAAAGTGCGCACATATAGACACACGGACGGACGAACGGACAGCAAAGTCTCAGAAAGTGTTCATTTGGTACCCTTTGGATTCGGAACCCTAAAAAATTGACTTCAAATTCCGCGCTAGTGAAAATATCCACTAGTCATAATGATGTCATCAAGGTATCAAGGACAAAGTCCAAAATGGCCCTGTGCAAAAAAAGCATCTGACACACACGATAATTAATTGTCTATTTTATTACAATAATTCCAAATAATTTTATAACACGGACTAGTTGTATTCCAAAATGAATATTAAAAAGTATTATTTGCGACTTAAACATTAATCGGCGCCATATGGCCGCCATCTTTGCCAAACGTCATGTCATGTTAAAAAATATTAGGTATGCTCAAAAACGTTGCACCCTAACTAGACTTTGCCCGGTAGAACATTAATGTGATGACAGACATGAAGACAAATTAATTCTCCCCACCTTTGTTTCTATCTCGCTCACGGTTACCGTAAAAATATCTGTCAAAAACCAAAATCAACGTGAAGAAAGATGTAAAGACATTATTCAAGGTCATATATTTTAGTCTTTAAAAGTATATGCAATAGCAACCTCCATTGTGTATAATCTTCTTGGGACTCTTCTTCTAAAACCAGTACATTTTCCTATGTTTGGGGTATTTATCTCCATATCTGTGGAGATACTGATCGGATCTCGATGAAATTAAAATGGGACCATTTCGGAAACGTACCCTACCTATTAAAAAAAATCATTTGAATTCGTTCACAATTGACGGAGTAATCGCGTATCATACACAAAAAAAAACATACAGACGAATTGAGAACCTCCTCTTTTTTTGTGAAGTCGGTTAAATAATAACCACGGTTATATTTACAGTGGCTCACATAAAAGATAACTAGTGGCTTAGATAGTATTACTCAGATGCTCTTTAATTGTGGCTGACTTAGTAATTTAGAAGGAATTTCAGGTTTTAGAGGCGAATAAAGCTATTGAAAAAAAGTCAATTTAATTAGCACCCAATATTATTTAGCACTAAGATTTATTTATTTAGATTACATTTTAGCTTTCACATAATATGAATAGGCAAACAACGAGATAAAATATAAACGTGTATTAAATAGATATCTCATACGAATCACGCATCCAACATAAAATGCGAAAAATATTTATCTTACACTCGATCACGCGAAAAAATCAAGATAACCAATAAATAAAATTTACCAAGAGAGGCTCTCACGAGTGTATGCATTATTGAAAACTATCGGATGTTGGCGGAGTCGAAATTAATTATTAATTTGATGGGAAAAATCACCTCGGGCTTGCAATTTTATCAGCCCCTATAAAAATAGCAAAAAATTGACTGCATAAAATGTACGGTTAAAAATGCCTACTGAAAACGTTTGAGCAATTTACACACTACGATTTTTTCAAGTGTTGTACAGTGAATAATAATATTTAAGCTCATATATCAATTTTGTTTATAGAATTTAAATGGATGAATTTGAATCCTCAAATTTCGTTGGTATGCTGATTAGCTCTCTGTCTTTATGATTGGTTTTTTAGGTTGTCTGGAAGAGATGGCTTACTTGAATCGGTGTCAAGTGAAGTCATCAATCATTTACGCCAACGAAGTTTTTAGAAATCTGTAAAGTTGACATCGTTGTGTTTCACAGTTCTTATAATTGACTTTCAAATAATCTAGTTCAATGTTAATTTAATGCTAAATTTAAAACCACCCTCGACCGATATACTCGTAATCTGTTCATTGAGACATTATATATAGGTGATAAATTTCGCCGCTTTCGAAGTCGAATACCTAACACCAAGAATATGCGTCACACGTCGCAAAACTAACGTGTCTTATTAATTAAAATGTTGTATTTATATGTATGTTAGTCTTTATATCTATAGGTATTATTATAATATATCTATATATATATATATATATATATATATATATAATATATATACGATATATATATATATATATATATATATATTATACATATATTATTTATTATTAGCTTTTTATTAGCTTCACCTGTATGTTTGTAACCGACTTCTTTGGGCGCGATGTTGACCCACTTTAAATAGCCAGATTTCGTTCAAACTTTGTAGATTTATCGAGGACGGATGACAATACACTAATTTGATAAAAACATATTTAAAAAGCAGAAAATAAATAATAGTTTCAAAAAACTAAAAAACATGGTTTTTATAGAAAACCGAACTAAAAAATAGAAAATAAATTTTAATAAATTTATATTAAGAATAGTGTTACAAATTTCAATAAATATAAATTAATAATAGTATGAATAAAATAAAAAATATTTAAAAAAAAGCGTGGGGTGCTTTTAAGATATTATCAAAATGATTTTCACTCTACTCATATCTGTCAATAAAATATTTATAAATATTGACACCAAGCACCTCAAGCTTTTTTTAAAATATTTTTTTAAGGCTGATTTTAGTGTCACGCGTAGAGATGCGTACCGTCGGCGCTGATTGGATTGATACGTATGCTTGCTATAGAAGCGTTTTAGAATAACACCGACTCTCAGCGCTGACGAGTTCATACATTTCGGCTGTCAGCGCTGACGGTACGCGTCTCTACGCGTGACACTAAAACCCGCCTAATTCACACTATTATTAATTTATATTTATTGAAATTTTTAACACTATTCTAAATTTACATTTATTTTCTATTTTTTAGTTCGGTTTTCAATAAAAAGCGTGTTTTTTATTTTTTTTAAACTATTATTTATGTTAAGATATGGGTTAATGTAACAGACATTGTAATCGCCTGAAATAAATGAATTTATTATTTATTAATATTGTATATCCGTGTTCTGTGATTGAGACCATTCCGATGAGGGCCCGGTGGCGTAATCGGGAGAACGTTCGGCTTTGATGCCGTGGTACCGAGTTCAAACCGCCGTGCACCAATGGATTTTTCTATCGAAAAATTTATGTGCGCTTCTCACAGTGGCCCTCCGGTGAAGGAAAAACATCGTTAAGAAACCAACAAAACCCCCGCATGGTGGTAGGACACTATCTAGTCTCCGCCTGGCCAGCTACCACCCTCAAGTTAGAAAATCTGTCACCAAACATCTAATGTGTTCCGGCAGCTATCCTTGAGAGCCAGTTCCCATTCTAGGCCTAGCGTGCTTACCATCTTCGACCGCATCATCACTTACCAACAGGTGAGATAGTGGCCAAACGCTAGCCTATAACGTATAAAAAAAAAAAAAAAAAAAAAAAAGCCCAAACTCGACATCTCTCTGCTGTAACTTGGTGTGGAGTTGAGTATTCTCCAGGAGGTGAGATAGTGGTAAAACGCTTGCATAACATATATAAAAAAAAAGTTAAAAAAGGTGTCCCAGCATCCGGTCAACGATACCAAGTTCTTACAATATTATTGAAGTAAAAGTATACCAAATGTCAAGTAGATCAGGACTACAAAAGATTATTTCATAGCGTCATCATCTAGAATAAACTGGCCAAGTGCAAGTCGGACTCGCACTCGTAGGGTTCCGTAACACAGTAAAGTATTCTATAACTATGATAGATACTCGTAGATAGATAGATAGAAACACTTTATTGAACACCTTATTAAAAAGAAACAGAGTATTACAACTAATTATAATAGTGTAACAACAGGCTATGATTTTTTGCCACTACAAAAATTACTTTGTTTTTCATAGTGTTTATATACAAGCACTATGAAAAACAAAGTTATATTTGCGGTCGCTATATCTTAAAAACTGCTGACTGTATCTCGTTCTCGTTCGTCAAACCAATTTTCGTTGTTAGTTTTTATTGAGATCTATAGAATATATTTTTTCTAGATTTTTCACTCCCTTACTTTAAAAGTTAGAAGCCCCCCCCCTCTACACACATTTTACCACTTTAGACGCACCTATCTTTTAAATGAATGACTTTGAGAAAAAATGATTTTAGGAATTTCAACGTCATTTTTAAAGACCTATCCATAGTCACACACGTATTGGTTTGAAATTTTTTTTTATGTTTCAGTTCCATGTTTGTGATGTCCCCTCCCCAAACATGATGACTTATATGTATATTTTTTTTTTGTACAAAAATCGGAAAGCGGTTTACAGAATACATCCACCTACTTAGTTTCAATTCTGTAGTCCTAATAGTTTCGGTCGGCTGTGACATACGGACGGACAGACAGACAGACATGGCGAATCTATAAGGATTTCGTTTTTTGCTATTCGACTACGGAACCCGAAAAATGCTCATAGTCTTCAAACGGCTGAATGGATTTTCATAGATCAAAGCTAAGAAAATTTTTATGAAGACACCTATCGACACCTATCAAACGAAAATAATTAAATCAAAATATATTTATTCGTATGGGCGCTACGATGCCATAGACAGACACACAGATACACGCGTCAAACTTAAAACATCCCTTCATTTTGCATCCCATTTGGCACTAAAGAGTTTACGTGTAGTATATATTCATTAAGGGATAAGCCAACGGACATAAATATATAAATGACCCCCTCCTAAGTGATAATCATTACCGAAAAGTTGATAAGTCTAAACAGCTATTTATTGACATTATACATTGACATCATACCCTTGTTTTAATCATATCATGGCCATGCTTTGTGATGGTTGAAATAATGTATGTAATATAATAAATTAAAGCAAAGACGCAAAGATAAGTCAATGTGTAACTAAGCCGTGCTTTGCGGTGGACGTTCGAATTTATCCTCATAATACCAGGTCGACTAAAACCGTCTCGCAAACAAAATAACACCGGCAACTGACAAGTACATGGGTATCCAATAATCTTATAATACTGGGTCTATACTGGAAATAACTAATTACTTATTGAGATAATAATTTTCTGCAACGATAAGCTTTGTAAATCTATTACGAATGATGGAAACATCGATAATAATTATATGTATTGACTTATTTTAGACGATTTTAACCCCCGAATAAAAAGAGGGGTGTTGTAAGTTTGACGTGTGTATTGGTTTATGTGTGTGTCTGTCTGTGACATCGCAGCGTCTAAAAGGATAAACTGATTTTGACCTCAAGACGCCCTATCAAACAAAAAAAAACTAAATCGCAATCGGTTCATCCGTTCAGGTGATATCCACACAAATACACAGATACGTCAAACTTAAAAAACCCTTCCTTATTGCGTCAGGGGTTAAAAATAATCTATAAGAGATCATCATAGCAAGAAATTTAAGACCGAAACAAAAAGCCAGGTCACATTTGGCTTAATGCTACCGATTACCTTACGACACGCTTAGCTGAGTTTATTTTGAGACAGGTACAAGTAACTTTGGCAACTGTTCAAATTACTATATTGGTAGAATTGGCAACAATTCTTCCGGTCGAATGAATATTGCATTTGGATTTTCGACATCATCGCGTCTAAAACTTTCTAACGATTGAGTTTCATTCCGAATATTCGAGCTAGATTAGAGAAGTTACGCCTACCAACAGAAAAGTTAGAGCGCCAATTTCAGATTTGAATACAATTAGTTTTAGTTGTAAATCAATACAAATTCTAGTAATCGAGATAAACATCAATAAACTGACGCAAAGAATCAAAGCATTTATTCAGTATGTAGGCAGTATTAATAAACGCACATATACGTCAAAATCATAAATGATAAAATAAAGTATAACCAATTATCAAGTAAACATAGCAAAAGCAGAATTTTAACGCTTTGAATTAGAAAAAAAACCAACAAAAGTAATGAACCATTCAGCTGTCATCCAATCGTTTACGACAGAATATTAAAACAAATATTAAAGAAGGTTAAACCCAACCATACATGTAACTGTGTGTTTCAGTACTTCAGACAATTGTTATATAAAAAAAATAAAAAAGTGAAATAGTGAAGACTCCATAATGTACCTAGCCACCTTTTACAGTACAAACATTGACAACTTCTATAAAACTACTCTAATCCCAATAGGTCCAAATTCAAAGGTCAGGTCCAAATTGACCTTTAAACTATGTTGGCTTGTGAGACTAGAAAAACGTGATCGACGCGTGGTAAGCAAGATGTAAATCTACCCTCACAAAGTAGGGGAAAGGCACTAAACATTTGAACAGAAGTGCTCTGTCAGCGTAAGAGATTCCGGTTCGATTTCCATCTAGATTTTAAGAGCTGACCGTCGGCTCCTGCAAGCAAATGTGGTTTTCGATTTTATAATATTAGTTTGCTTTTTGATACGGTTTCTTCTTAGATATTTTGAGTTAACTGTTATCATATCTCGTGACATAATTATGTCTTGATAATAACATTTTTATTCTTATTATACTTCGGTGTAACATCCTCAAGATTTAAATTAACCATGTAGCCGTCTTTCGTTGTATCGCATCGTCACACTGTTTAAAGCACATAAAATTAAAATAAAAACATTGTTCATTCGTTCAATACTCATTCACCAGCCAATATTTTGACTGTGTTCCTTCATTCGTATTTTGTGTGTAGCATCGTCCAGATGTCACAATTTTAATGTTTTAAAAGTATTTTCTATAAGTTTTGTGAATTAGTGTTTGTTTCTCATACTTAAATATGGGTAAACGATTGGAAAGTTCTGATTGCGACGTTATCAGACGAAAATTTGGCCGGATTTTTGGGATGCGGAGAAAAATATATCGCTTCAAGCAAAAGTATAGTACATGGGAAAGCCATTATGCAAAAGAAAGGCTACAACATAAGGTACAAAATAATTCAACCAGATATGTCTAGATACTGTTATAGTACCTATATCGCCTGTTTATGCGATACGATTTCGGTAAAGACCTTGACCATGGCTCTAACCCCGCTAAACTCGTGGTCGAAGATTCAACACTTGAGTCAACTAACCAACTTCTTCAGCCGTGCCAAATGCGATCTTGCAATGATTTAAAGCGGTCAAGAAATTTTCTCATTGATGAGGTTGAAAACACCTACAGTGATCTCTGAACGTTGGGGTAAGACCACCACCACATTGTATCACTACCACATTGTATTACTAAATACACATAAACCGGTCAGAAACATAATCCTCCCTTTTGCTTCACCTTAGTCAGGTTAAAAAAGAATCAGTCATATTAGTAATTATTTTTCTTTTGCTATTGGCACAAAGGGCTAGAAAAACCACAAACTAAGGTATATCCTGGCTTCACTGAACTAGTTGACTTATGTCTTATGACTAAGTCTTGATACAGCCTACTGTTATATAATAAACCTAGGACTGCGCGACCAACCTTTCATTTTTCGACCTCGATATCAAACAACATAAATCTGCAAATGCCGAATCGTCTAAAGCACAATCTAAAACAGCTGTCGACAACGTCGTCACGGAAGAACTACGAGCCACCTGCGAATAAGCAGAGCGAGCGTTAACGACAATAATAAGATTGGAGGTACCCACGCGTGAGTAGAACACGCCGGTATTTAATATCAATAACTTTTGACCCAGTAATTTGTTTGTAAATGATTATAGTACATTTTGTACCACGGAATATTGCTCCATTTAATCCACCTGTTTTTGAATGACCGTGGCTGAATGGCAGCGCGTTACCAAGCTGAGAAGGCCTAAAAGGCCAAAAAGGTCCTGGCATACAACGTCTTGTCCATACAAACGTAATACAAAAATCGTATAAAATTGTAGCATATTTATGGATTCAGATAGTATTCATCCTCATATTCAAATTGACAGAAATCGTAATAGTTTTCGCCCAAGGACACAGATTTAAGTGAGCAATAATAGACTAATAATCTTTGACTATGCATTATAATGCCTACCCTCATCAACAATACATTGCAAAATAATAATACATTTTGGTTGCAAATGTAGGCGAACGTGAATGGTTAAACGTTAACCTAAAAAGTCACCTTGTTCTGCGCAACATGTTAGTTTCTGTTAAACGTTATAAATCGTTATAAATTATTTATCACACAAAAGCAATAGAGCGTATACAAGCTTACAGTTTAGTGTCGCTTTCTATTGTTAACATAAATTGTAAGATATTATACTTACCGTTAATGTTGCAGTAATTTTATATAGCCATAATCGGCTTCAAGAAGGCCTATTTATGTTGCCTGATTTAATTAGACAACACACACTCATACATGAACATTGTAAAATAATGTTTACTAACTAATACGCCAGATATGGTTCCAATAAGGCTTTTGTTACAATGATAATATCATAGTACAATATGAAACAATAGATAATATTATGGTATGGTTAAATAGCTTAATGTACGGCCTCAAGCGCTCTAGTACAACCTTGATTTTGCTACATTAATGAAGTCAGTAGTTATTCTGATTATGAAAAAAGGGACACACTATTTTCACCCCTTTTAATATTTTGTGCGTAGACTCAGAGTACAAAACTTGCAAAAAGCAGCAAGTAAGTAGTTAACACGTCTGTGTGATCAATGATTCGATATGATAAGGAATAATTTGGAATGGAAAATGTAATATGCATTGCCTCCACAAATTTTTAAGTCTTGAGATGAATACACTCAATATGTCATAATTAAATTAACACAAGCTCAACGTTAGTAACCGAGAATAAACTCATATACTTACGAGTCCGTGAGTTTACTAAGTTACCAAATTAACTAATTCTTGCCTTGCCGCAGCAATATTAAATTATAGCAAACGGCCCATCGTTAATTTTGACGTGTGAATAGAGATAAATAATTACAATAATAACAACAACAATGTTTAAGTGTCTTCACAAATACTACATGTCGTATCAATACATATGACGTTTAAAGTTAAATGAAGTAATTCACTATGCGATAGTTGTAGAAATTTGATGCAATCAATTTTATGGAGAAGTATTTACTGTATCACAGCCTGTGATTCACAGATCACCAAAGGTCATCACAGGTCTAATTGGAATTCTCATACATGTTTATTGATGATCGTGCTTCTTAATTTAGAAATATCGATTATCGAGCTCCGTAAAGTTTTTAAAATAATAATATGGCAAATTCTATATCCCATATTGTATCACAGGATAAGCCTGTGCCAGATACGTATTCACAACTATATTTTTTCTGAAATAATTTATAAAACCTCTTATATTATTTCACAAATCCACTGAAGCACAACATTATCCTTGCTTGCATTTATAACCCGGTAGCTACAAATCGTTATTAACGTAGATATGTACGGTATTTACCAAGACATTAATGATAATATAATTAGTCTACTAGTAGTAACATCGATAGTTTTTCAGTTCAGTTAGAGGTTCACCTGTTTTCATATTACCGCGTGACTAAGACAAATCAGGATTCATATTTATAAAACCCGAAAAATCCAAAAAAGCGCAATCCGAAACAATATTGATTTTCACACTTTTTTACCCGAGTTCACTCTCTTAGGGTGGCATTTTGAAAAAGTCTGAAACTCGTATTTACTTATTTATTTACAGAAGTACTTGTGTGAAATGTCGAATAAAATGACTATCCAAACTTTGAACCCCCGCTTCATCGCTTGAAGAGTGAATTTTGGAAAATCCTTTCTTAGCGGATACCTACGTCAAAATTACTATCTGGATGCCAAATATCAGCGCAATCCGAAACAATATTGATTTTACACTTTATTACCCCATTTCACCCTCTTAGGGATGGAATTTAAAAAAAACCTGAAACACGTACTTACTTATTTTTTTATTGAAGCACTTGTGTGAAGTTTCGGATAGAAAAGACTATCTAATCTTGTTTTTTCATACAAACTTTGAACCCCCGTTTCATCCCTTTCGAGGGTTAATTTTGGAAAATCCTTTCTCAGAGGGAACTAACGTCGTAATTAATATCTATCTGCATGCCAAATTTTAGCGCAATCCGAAACAATATTGATTTAACACTTTATTACCCCTTTTCACCCTCTTAGGGTTGGAATTTCAAAAAAACCTGAAACGTATTTAACTAACGTCGTAATTAATAACTATCTGCTTGCCAAATTTCATCGCAATCCGAAACAATATTGATTTTCACAATTGATTACCCCATTTCACCCTCTTAGGGGAGGAATTAAAAAAAAAATGAAACACGTATTTACTTATGCTTTTTCTGAAGCACTTGTGTGAAGTTTCGAATATAAAAGTCAATCTATTCTTGTTTCTCCATACAAACTTTGAACCCCCGTTTCATCCCCTTTGAGGGTTAATTTTAAAAATCCTTTCTCTGAGGGAATTAACGTTGTAATAACTATCTGCATGCGAAATTTCAGCGCAATTCGAAACAATATTGATTTTACACTTTATTACCCCATTTCACCGTCTTAGGGGTGGAATTTCAAAAAACCTGAAACGTATTTACTTATTTTTTTACTGGAGCACTTGTGTGAAGTTTCGGATAGAAAAGACTATCTAATCTTGTTTCTCCATTCAAACTTTGAACCCCCGTTTCATCCCCTTTGAGGGTTAATTTTGAAAAATCCTTTCTCTGAGGGAATTAATGTTGTAATAACTATCTGCATGCCAAATTTCAGCGCAATCCGAAACAATATTGATTTTACACTTTATTACCCCATTTCACCGTCTTAGGGGTGGAATTTCAAAAAAATCTGAAACATGTATGTACTTATTTTTTTACTGAAGCACTTGTGTGAAGTTTCGGATAGAAAAGACTATCTAATCTTGTTTCTCCATACAAACTTTGAACCCCCGTTTCATCCCTTTCGAGGGTTAAGTTTGAAAAATCCTTTCTCAGAGGGAACTAACGTCGTAATAACTATCTGCATGCCAAATTTCAGCGCAATCCGAAACAATATTGAT
Source organism: Cabera pusaria (assembly GCA_954871355.1). Classification (NCBI taxonomy): domain Eukaryota; kingdom Metazoa; phylum Arthropoda; class Insecta; order Lepidoptera; family Geometridae; genus Cabera; species Cabera pusaria. The sequence continues at coordinate 5,217,687 of OX940900.1, read as the reverse complement.
TTTACACTTTATTAACCCATTTCACCCTCTTAGGGGAGGAATTAAAAAAAAATTAAACACATATTTACTTATTTTTTTACTGAAGCACTTGTGTGAAGTTTCGGATAGAAAAGACTATCTAATCTTGTTTCTCCATACAAACTTTGAACCCCCGTTTCATCCCTTTCGAGGGTTAATTTTGGAAAATCCTTTCTCAGAGAGAACTAACGTCGTAATTAATAACTATCTGCATGCCAAATTTCATCGCAATCCGAAACAATATTGATTTTCACAATTTATTACCCCATTTCACCATCTAAGGGGAGGAATTTAAAAAAAATATGAAACACATATTTACTTATTTTTTTACTGGAGCACTTGTGTGAAGTTTCGGATAGAAAAGACTATCTAATCTTGTTTTTCCATACAAACTTTGAACCCCCGTTTCATCCCTTTCGAGGGTTAATTTTGAAAAATCCTTTCTCTGAGGGAACTAACGTTGTAATAACTATCTGCATGCCAAATTTCAGCGCAATCCGAAACAATATTCATTTTACACTTTATTACCCCATTTCACCCTCTTAGGGGTGGAATTTCAAAAAAACCTGAAACGTATTTACTTATTTTTTTACTGGAGCACTTGTGTACTTGTGTGAAGTTTCGGATAGAAAAGACTATCTAATCTTGTTTCTCCATACAAACTTTGAACCCCAGTTTCATCCCTTTCGAGGGTTATTTTGGAAAATCCTTTCTGAGAGGGAACTAACGTCGTAATTAATAAATATCTGCATGCCAAATTTCAGCACAATCCGAAACAATATTGATTTTCACAATTTATAAACGCATTTTACCCTCTTAGGGGTGAAATTTAAAAAAAACCTGAAACACGTACTTACTTATTTTTTCACTGAAGCACCTGTGTGAAGTTTTGGATAGAAAAGACTATCTAATCTTGTTTTTCCATACAAACTTTGAACCCCCGTTTCATCCCTTTCGAGGGTTAATTTTGAAAAATCCTTTCTCAGAGGGAACTAACGTCGTAATAACTATCTGCATGCCAAATTTCAGCGCAATCCGAAACAATATTCATTTTACACTTTATTACCCCATTTCACCCTCTTAGGGGTGGAATTTCAAAAAAACCTGAAACGTATTTACTTATTTTTTTACTGGAGCACTTGTGTGAAGTTTCGGATAGAAAAGACTATCTAATCTTGTTTCTCCATACAAACTTTGAACCCCAGTTTCATCCCTTTCGAGGGTTAAGTTTGAAAAATCCTTTCTCAGAGGGAACTAACGTCGTAATAACTATCTGCATGCCAAATTTCAGCGCAATCCGAAACAATATTGATTTTACACTTTATTACCCCATTTCACCCTCTTAGGGGAGGAACTAAAAAAAAATGAAACACGTATTTACTTATATTTTTCTGAAGCACTTGTGTGAAGTTTCGAATATAAAAGACAATCTATTCTTGTTTATCCATACAAACTTTGAACCCCCGTTTCATCCCCTTCGAGGGTTTGCTTTGAAAAATCCTTTCTCAGAAGGAACTAACGTCGTAATAACTATATGCGTGCCAAATTTCAACGCAATCCGAAATAATATTGATTTTCACACTTTATTACCCCATTTTACCCTCTTAGGGGTGGAATTTCAAAAAAACCTGAAATATGTATTTACTTTTTTTTTTACTGAAGCACTTGTGTGAAGTTTCGGATAGAAAAGACTATCTAATCTTGTTTCTCCATATACACTTTGAACCCCCATTTCATCCCCTTAAGGGGTGAATTTTGGAAAATCCTTTCTTAGTACACCCTAACGTACTAAGACAAATATACCTTCCAAATTTCAAGTCTCTACGTACAGCGGTTTAGGCTGTGCGTTGTCTGTCAGTGAGTCAGTCAGTCAGTCAGTATGCCAGGACAAAGATTCTTATAGTATTAGATGATAATGTTTTGCTTGAATTTTATAAAGTTATTTACCTTGACAAATTAAATAGGATAATATGCTTGCCATGTCAATATATCAAACATTTAATCATTTAATTTTCCAGAATACAATTTCACACTAAAAGATCTTATGACAGATTATAAGTTGAAATACTCAGCCTGCGTGCAAGTGTGACAATATTGAATAATATTACATTTTATTTATTAACGCATTTCAAATTTATTGATGCTTTAGAAAGTTTGAGTATGCAGACGTTGTTTGCGATATCCCTTATTTTGGCTTAAATATCTTTAAATGTGTATGTAAACCTACTCTATGTTACAGCTTTGCAGCAGTATATGAACGTTTTTATCTACACCTCATATTGTACTATTATTTATCCTGTGATAGTACGCCTCGTGGTTCTACTTTGCTGCCAATTGATTGTCTCTATTGACGTCATCAAAAGAACAACTGTCGTTGTACTGTTCTATTCAAATTGTATGGGTAACGTATAAAGACCAATTTTACATTCCGGAGGTCAGCCATTGCGAAATATTTTTTATTTTCTTGTGTCTAATCCTAATGATTGATTTAATTCCATACTAATAAAGGAAAATCTTACTATTTATGCATGCACACATGTATAAGGTAATCATCAAAATTTAATTTTGATCAATTACTGAGTAAATAAATAATATGAGGAGTGCTTTTATTCTGCAACAGACGCTAAACATCTACATGGTTCATTTAAATCTTGGGCATGTTTGTTAGTTTTATACTCTGTATAATTTATCAAAATATAGATAATAAGAGCCTAGTAACGCCACTTACTGTAAACTTCTCAAAAAAATAAAATGGCAGTCTGTTGCGAACCGATAACGTTGTCTTATTAGGTTATGGGCTTTTTCCATATTTTATCAGTTATTTTAGTGTAAAATAGATAAATTGAAAAAGTTTTTTCGCGGAAACATGACTACAAACTATATTGCCAGTGTGCCAAAACTAAAAGGCAGGGAGAATTATGATGAGTGGTGCTTCGCGGCGGAAAACTTGTTGGTACTTGAAGGTATGGACAAGTACCTCAAACCAACAGCAGATTTTGAAATAAAGCCAGTGGACGACGCCAAAACGAAGGCAAAGTTAATATTAACGATAGATCCAGCTTTGTACGTGCATATTAAGAATACCAAGAGCTCTGCAGAATTATGGAATAAGCTAAAAACCATGTTTGATGACTCTGGTTTCTCAAGAAAAATAACCTTACTTCGACATTTGATATCTATAAGACTTGAAAATTGTGACTCGATGGCTACCTATGTCACACAAATGGTCGAAACAGCTCAACGGTTAAACGGCACGAGTTTTACAATAACAGATGAGTGGGTCGGCTCATTACTATTAGCAGGTTTGTCTGATCGCTATTCGCCCATGATAATGGCAATTGAACATTCGGGTATTTCGATAACTGCGGATGTCATCAAGTCAAAATTGCTCGACATGGAAGTTACCAGTGATTTTGAGGCACGTGGCGCAGCATTCGCAGCGAAAAATAAATATTCCTCTGGAAAGAAATATAGCGGTCAGTCATCGGCGTCATCGTCAACGTCGAACAAAAAGACAGTGACTAATAACACAGCAACAAAATCTATCACATGCTATAAGTGCAAAGAGGAAGGACATTATCGAAATCAGTGCCCATTGATTAAAAAAAATGCAAGTAACTGCGTATTTAATGTTGTTTTCCTGAATGGAAAGTTTAACAAGAATGAATGGTATGTGGACTCCGGTGCAAGTGCACATATGACTGCGAATCAGGCATGGGTTAAGAACATGAATGAAACGCCGTGTTTACCAGAAATTGTTGTCGCAAATGAATCTAAAGTGCCAGTATTTTGTTCCGGAGACGTAGACATTGTTTCAGAATTAGAATGTCACATAACAGTTAAAAATGTGCTATGTGTGCCTAGCTTAACAACCAACTTATTATCAGTAAGTGGGCTAATTAAAAATGGAAATAATGTGATTTTAAAATACAGCTGTGTATTTAAACGTAACCATTGTTATATCCGAGACAAGAACAATATATTGGTTGCGACTGCAGACTTATCTGAAGGTGTGTATAAGTTGAGATTACAATCACAAAGTTGTTTATTGGCTACTTCAGCAAATAGTGAAATATTATGGCACAGAAGGCTAGCACACTTAAACAGTCAAGATATGCACAAAATGAAAAACGGTATTGTGGATGGTTTGTCATATGATAGCACTTATGACATAACTAAGTCTCAATGTGCCACTTGTTGTGAGGGATAACAAATGAGATTGCCCTTTTCTCATAAAGGTGAGCGAAGTACAGAAACGCTACACAGAATTCACACAGACATTTGTGGCCCGATGGAAACAAAATCTTTAAATAGTGCTCGATATTTCCTGTTATTTATTGACGATTATAGTCGAATGACTTTCATATATTTTCTGAAGTATAAGAGTGAAGCTTTCAGCAAATTTAAAGAATTTAAATCAGTTGTTGAAAACCAACTAAGTAAGAAAATCAAGATATTGAGGTCAGACAATGGACTTAGAATTCTGCAATGAGAACTTTCAGAGTTACTTGAAACAGGCGGGTATAATACATCAAAAATCAAATTATTTTACTCCGGAACAAAATGGACTTTGTGAAAGGGCTACCAATGAACCAATACAGCTGTGTATTTAAAAAATCGGTCTATTGCATCGGGTTTGGATAAAACCCCATATGAATTGTGGTACGGTACTAAACCAAATTTAAGTCACCTGCGTTTGTTTGGCAGCAAAGTCATGGTATATATTCCTAAACAGAAATGTTTGAAATGGGACAAGAAAGCCACACAACACATTTTGGTTGGATATGGTGAGGATGTAAAAGGATATCGCGTCTATAATCCTACCAATAACACTGTTATCTTCAGCAGAGATGTTATAGTAATGGAAGAGGAGACAGAGGTCGAGAATACCAGCCAAGAGTCAGCCATCTGGATTCCTAATGAAGAGATACCAGCAGACAGTCTGGAGGAAGAGAGCAGAGATTCAGTGGGGGAAAAATCCCAGAATATTCAAGAAACTGAGGATTCTCTTGATTGCTCTTCAGATTCTTCAGTGTATATTGATGGCAATGAAACATTGACTGATGAAATTCCTACACCAGATGTTCCAGTACATGCAGTCCAGTCAAAGTCAACACCCGAGCAAATAACAGAGGTGGATCGCAAGCGACAAAGAAAGCAACCTGAGCGGTATGGTCTTTCTAATATGTGTGTTTCCAGTACTGTTCCAGCATCTGAAGAGATTTCATTCTCAGAGGCTCTCGAGGGGCCAGAGAGGGAGCAGTGGAAGCGAGCATTGGCCGATGAGTTGCAGTCATTTGAGGACAGTGAAGCATGGGAACTTGTTGACAATCCAGGTGATGTGACTATAGTGAAGTGCAGGTGGGTGCTAAATAAAAAAATTGATGTTGACAATAATGTGCGGTTTCGAGCTCGGCTCGTAGCAAAAGGTTTTTCACAAAAACATGGTGTTGACTATACTAATACCTTTTCCCCAGTAGTGCGGCATTCTACCCTAAGGCTACTGTTTGCCCTTAGTGTTAAGTTGCAAATGAGTATTACTCATTTAGATATAACCACTGCTTTTTTGAACGGCTTGTTAAAAGAAGATATATATATGTCAATACCTGAAGGTTTTGTAAACAAAAGTGGGGGAAAAGTATTAAAATTAAAAAAGGCTATATATGGATTAAAACAATCTTCCTTGGCATGGTACGAGAGAGTAAAAGAGGTTTTAAATTATTTAGATTTTAAAAACAGTCATCATGAGCCATGTTTGTTTACAAAAACCAATGGGAAAATTAAGATTGTAGTTGCATTGTACGTTGATGATTTTCTAATCTTTTCAAACGATGACACTGAAACTAATAAATTAAAAAATGTTTTAGGTTTTGAATTTAAATTAAAAGACTTAGGGCCTGTCAGACAATATTTAGGCATGAGAGTAAATGTAAATAAAAATAAAAATGTTATAACTGTTGATCAACAGCAATATATTGAACAGTTGGTTTCTAAGTTTCAGATGACTGATTGTAAGACACAAAGTACTCCAATTGAACCTAAATTGAATTTAGATAAGTCATCTGATGAATGTTTACCTAATGTTCCATATCAGAAATTAATTGGCAGCCTAATGTACTTGGCAGTATTAACGAGACCGGACATAGCTTACTCTGTAAGCTATCTCAGCCAATTCAATAGCTGTTATAGTCATATACATTGGAACTATGCTAAACGTATATTGAGATACTTGCAGTGTACTAAGAATTATTGTTTGAAATATAGTAATAATCCTAGTGATATACAAGGTTTTGTTAACAGTGATTGGGCAAGTGACACCCTAGATAGGAAGTCTTATACTGGTTTCTGTTTTATGCTGTCCGGATCAGCTGTGTCGTGGCAAAGTAGAAAGCAGAAAACAGTATCATTATCTAGTACGGAGGCAGAATACACTGCTCTCTCTGAAGCTTCCAGAGAAGCTGTCTATTTGAGAAATTTAATGCATGAAATTACTGATACACTTTATGTCATAGATTTGTATTGTGATAATCAAAGTGCCGCAAAGATAGCTTTAAATAATCACAGTCACAATAGATCAAAACACATCGATGTTCGATGTCATTATATTCGAGATGTTGTAAAGTTCAAATATATAAAAGTTAAATACATTCCAAGTGAGGAAATGCCTGCTGATATATTGACTAAAGGTCTATGTCACATAAAACATTACAAGTTTATGAATCTACTTGGCATTGTTTCTTTGTAATGTTGAATTGTAAATACATGTGTAGGTACAAAGATACTCCTGTCTACAGTATAAAGTTTATTTTGATAAGTGGAGGTGTTAGTTTTATACTCTGTATAATTTATCAAAATATAGATAATAAGAGCCTAGTGGCGCCACCAACTGTAAACTTCTCAAAAAAATAAAATGGCAGTCTGTTGCGAACCGATAACGTTGTCTTATTAATGTTACACTGAAGTATAATATATGGTTGAAAGAACTTACCTAAGTGAATTTCAACCGGGATTATACGAGGTGTAACATCCGAAGAGATTTAAACTCCCACCCACCCGTTAGATATCCTGTTGTCAATACAACTTTAAACCCAAGTGTTGCAGAATGCAGACTGATCTACTACTATAAAACAAATGAAGGAACACAGTCAAAATATTGGCTGGTGAATGAGTATTGAACGAATGAACAATGTTTTTATTTTAATTTTATGTACTTTAAACAGTGTGACGATGCGAAACAACGAAAAACGGACTACATGGTTTATTTAAATCTCTTCGGATGTTACACCTCGTATAGTCCCGGTTAAAATTCACTTAGATAAGTTCTTTCAACAGTATTTGTACTATTCATTAGTCTGTGTTAGTATTTAGAGTCGACTGTCTCGATTATGGACTTACTCAATCACGGATATAATTTATATGAATCTCTGTATATAAAACACAAAAATAGTTTCTACATAATGTCCGTTATAGCCTTTGAAACCATCAAACTTTGAAATAATACACTTATTTTATTTAGATACGGGAATTTAACGTGACTAACTCGATGTCGATATAGCGATCGCTAACTCGTAATTCTCGCGTCTAGACGTGTATCCCACGCTAGTTTTGTGAAGACGCTCTGCTTTGGAGGTGGCTTGGACAACCACAAGTAGTCAATTTAAGAGAAAGGGATGGCCGTTTATTTCTATTTCATTGACGAAAGTAGGTTTGGCAATTTGTAGGTCCAAGTACTAAGAGACCTGTATGAAGCCGCGTCTGTGACCGTCCAAGTGCAAAATTAGCGGACTGTACATATCCCCATACATAGAGGAGTGAGACAAGGGGGACCTTATTTCCCCCAAATTATTCACTAACTCTCTGGAGGATATGTTCAAGACGTTGAATTGGAAAGGACGGGGTATAAATATAAACAGCGAGCAACTGTCTGAGTCCTTTTTTATACAATAAAATAAACAAAAATATCAACATCCACTGTTTAACAACATACAAAGCTAAGAGAAAAATATATGAATACCTCATAACAATGGACTATACTGGAACTGAAAACCTGCTTACATCAATACAGTAAAACACATGCTCACACTAACTCAAACACGCACACATATACACATACACACACACACACACACACACACACACACACACACACACACACACACACACTTACACACCACTCTCAGATTCACACACTCTTACTAGCACCACACACACAACAAGTAACAGAAAATACTAAGAACTATGTTTGAATTAATATATCCTAGTACTTAAAAAAAATCTATAAATTATAAATAAATTAGAATAATAATTAACATAAATAAATATAACTATCTGAAATGTATAAATTGTGACCTTCTTGACCCCGGTCTGGTCGCCTACAACATACTTAATATGTATGTACAATGAATAATGTACTTTATTGCTTAAATGTATTTTAACTTTAATTAATTCTGAAGGTGAATTATATGTGTCAAGTTAGTGACGAACTATCTATCTTGAGTTCTGTCGATAGTTATAATCAAATATTTAGAAGATTTTAGTTTGTAAAAACTTTCGCAACTGTTTCACTCGCACGCGTATCGGTCTTCGTTCGCAGCGAGATGTGTCTTAGTAATGGCGTATCGCGTAGAGTAAATGAGAATAATTTTATTATCTATATACTTTTGAAACCATTGCGAAGTACTCGCTAGCAAGTCTAAACCGACTTCAAAATGAAGTAGGTTCTTACGGTGGCATCCTTAGACTTCACGCGCACAATTGCGCCAAAGAAAAATGTGCGGCTTTGTATGGGGATTTAGTCGAGCGTCCGGGGTGTTCTTAGGGTCGTCTATAGTGACTAATTAGTTAGTCAGAGTTATAAAAAGTTGTAAAAAATTAGGCCATACTAGTGCATGGCAGATTCTAGTACAGTATAAGCCTAGAAGACTAATAGATGTATCATCGTGTCTACTGCTGGACATAGGCCTCTCCTATTTCATGTTAGCTCGGTGTCCATCTACTTAAATCCAGCTACTGCCAGCTGCTTGCCGTAACCGCAAGCAGATTTTGGTTCATAGGAGGTTTTTGCCGTAATCACCACGCTTGGCAGGCAGGTTGATGTTCGAGAGACGTAATTTCTCGCACCGGTGACGCTGCTGCCCATCACCGCTCTATCATTTTAACAATAATTATTTAAGATCGTTAAAAAAACTAAGAAAATATCGAATTCAAATGCCTCGCTAGTTATTAACCGACTTCACAAAAAAAGAGGAGGTTTTCAATTCCACTGTATGTATTTTTTTTTTTTTTTTGTGTGTATGTTACGCGATTTCTCCATCAATTGTGAACGGATATATGGAGATAAATACCTCAAACATAGGAAGAATGTACTAGTTTTAGTAGAAGAGTCCCAAGAAGATTATACACAATGGAGGTTGCTATTGCATATAAGATATTCTTACGGTAACTGTGAGCGAGATAGAAATAAAGGTGGGGATAATTTTTTTTATATCTTATAGGCAAGTGTTTGACCACTATCTCACTTGTTGCTAAGTGATGATGCGGTCGAAGATAGAGAAGTGGACTAGAATGGGAACTGGCTCTCAAGGATAGCTGCCGGAACACATTAGATGTTTGGCGACAGATTTTCTGACTTGAGGGTGGTAGCTGGCCAGGCGGACACTAGATATGTTCTACCACCATGCGGGGGTTATTGGTTTCTTAACGATGTTTTCCTTCACCGGAGGGCCACTGTGAGAAGCGCACATATATTTTTCGATAGAAAAATTCATTGGTGCACGGCGGTTTGAACTCGGTACCACGGCATCAAAGCCGACCGTTCTCCCAATTACGCCACCGGGCCCTCAATAAGTAATTATATATTAATAATTATAATAAATAATTATATATAAATATAAATAATTTGTCTTCACAGGAATGTTCTACCGGGCAAAGTCTTGTTAGGGTGCAAACTTTTTTAAACATACCTGTTAAGGCTTCAGCTAAGATTAATGGAAAATTTGAAAAGGATGGAAGGGTACTCACATGCAGCTCTCGTTTGATACACGCACATTAGTAAATATCCTGTTATGATTTAATGTGTTTTGAATAGTTAAGATGATAACACAGCACTTGACGGGGAATTCTCACTGCGGAAACTTTTATGCACACAAAATTACGTTTTTTACATTTTCATTGCTGTAGATTGATTTCGCGACTCCATGGCGACTGGCGGCGATTGTAGGATGCGCCGGCCAATCAGTGCGCAGGAGCATTTTGCCGCGAGTTTTAAATGCGGAGTTGGATAATGGTAGTGGAGGGACGTTGGCGGGAATAAGGAAAGTGGACTGTAAACTAAAGCCTGAACATATCCCCCCACATGAAATCATCATGGATTTCACAAGGTTAAATGAGGGTTCGTGACCCTGCTACTAAGATACTACTCGGATTCATAAGGTCATTGGTATTAGATAAATAGGTGTGATAAGTTGCATAATAAATTACATATGTGAACAATTTAGAAGTGTAAGTTAATGTTAATGTATATATAAATATTTAAAGTTAAATGCTAAGAATATTGTTTTTTAAGTTAAGAATAAGTTTAAGGTCTGCTAATTATGAAGATAAATGCTGCTCTTCGATCGGAAGAGGACAGATTTTGACCGCTGGTCGCACTAGCACGCCTTTAGCAGTTTTGACAGTCACAACGCGGATGATGTTGTCTTTTCCGGGATGCAACTTTACGATACGACCTAGACGCCATTCGTTAGGAGGTAAGTTTGGTTCAATAATGGTTACAAGATCGTCCAATTTAGGTTGTCGGTTATCTGACTTGAACCATTTTACGCGTTGTTGGAGAGTATGAAGGTAGTCCCTTTGCCAAGTACGCCAGAAACTTTGAGTAAGTCTCTGTATAAGCTGCCAGCGAGAACGCAGACATACATTCTCATCGTGTACTGGTTCAGGTAAGGAAACTAACGGGCGGCCAATCAGAAAATGCCCAGCAGTGAGAGCGTCAACTTCACGGGGATCGGATGAAAGCTCCACCAAAGGTCTGGAGTTTAACATCGCTTCGATTTTAGTAAGAACAGTATAGAATTCTTCGTAAGTAAGGGTCTGAGCTCCTATGACTCGCCTAAGGTGATACTTAGTAGAACGAATACTGCGTTCGAAAATACCGCCAAAGTGTGCTCCCGAAGCGGGATTAATTTTCCAGGTTATGCCTCGAGACGCGAGCTGCTGAGAGATTGAGTCGCTTTCTTTATCTAGCATTTTTGAAACTTCTGATAGATAGCGCTTAGCACCGATGAAGTTGGTTCCACCGTCGGTAACAACTAATTGGCAAAGACCCCTCCGTGATATGAAACGGTCGAAAGCTGCGATAAAAGCTTCTGTGGTCAACTCGGTGACCAGCTCGAGATGAATTGCCTTAGTTGAGTGACAAACGATAAGACATAGATATGCCTTATAAGATCGTGCATTACGACGCCTACTTTCTTTTATCATCACCGGCCCTCCAAAATCAATTCCAATTTTCTGGAAACATTGTGGTGTTACACGAGATGAAGGTAGATCACCCATCAATGGTTGCAGATGAGTAGGTGCTGTTTTGAAGCAAGTGACGCATTTAGATAGTCGCGATCTAATAAGATTACGTAGGCCGAGAATCCAAAATCGACGTTGGATTAATGACTGCAGAAGACGCGGTCCACAGTGAAGGTAAGTTGCATGAAAATGATCGATAAGGAGTTGACACAGCCGAGATGATTTTGGTAAAAGATAAGGATGTTTGACACTATCAGGTAAGTCGGATTGCCCTAGTCGTCCACCCACACGAATAATACCAAGCGAATCTACAAACGGCGAGAGCTTAGAGATGTGTCTCGGAAGAGATTTTTTGGTTGAAACTAAAGGTGGGATTTCTTTAAGTTGTTGCTGTTGAACATATTTCACTAAAGAATTGACTGACCTATCGAGTTCGGTGGAGGTGAGAAAAGGCGATAAGTTACGCTCCGAGCGTTTACGTTTAGCGTTATCTATGAAACGGTAGATCCACGCTACTACTCTCTGCACGCGCGAAAAACTGGAGGAGCGTTCCAGCTGAGTTTGTAACACATCAGCATCTTGTGTAGTGAGGTAAACGTTACACAACTGTGATGACGATTTCAGTTCTGGAAGGTTTTTCTGCCCTTTGACTGCTGATACAGGCCAGTCGTCAGGTGCATCGGTCAGCCACTGGGGACCTGACCACCAGCTTTCACAGGTAGCTAGCTGAGAGCATGGTAGACCACGACTACATAGATCAGCCGGGTTATCATGTGTGGACACGTGACGCCACACAAACTGTGCGGACGCATCGATTATTTGAACTACACGATGCGCTACAAATGTTTTTAATTTGTGCGGTTCAGTGTTCAGCCACGACAGCACCGTCGAACTATCAGTGAAAAGATAGCATTGAGATAAGTTTAGGTTTTTGCTAAGCAAGGAGTAAATTCTACTAGCGACTTTTGCTAGTAAAACCGCGCCGCAAAGTTCCAAACGGTTGACAGTGAGGACCTTTAACGGGGCTACCTTGGACTTAGCTATCAGAAGATGGACATTGACCTGGTCATCAGTGTCAGCACGGAGATAGACTGAACAGCCGAAAGCCTTGGTCGATCCGTCACAATAGCCGATAATAGAAAATGTCTTGCCTTGATGAGGGATGACATGACGCGGTATGTTGATGAAATTTAAATCATTTAGGTCCGAGATAAATTCTCGCCAGTCTTGAGATAAGTCTCTGGGAATCGGTTCGTCCCAAGAGAGATGTGAACGCCACAAATCTTGAAGGAGTAATTTTGCCTTGAGAATGACAGGTGTGAGCCAGCCGAGAGGGTCGAAGATGCGAGCAACGTTAGATAAGATAGAACGCTTCGTATGTTCAGTGTCGACGATCGGAGAATGTGAGTACGTGAAACTATCCTCCTTCGGATCATATTGGACTCCTAAGATTTTTAGCATATTTTTATCGTCTTGTTCTGAAAATTGTTTTGGAGATTGGCAGTGATCTACTGGCAAGGTTTGCAAAAAGGAGGTGGAGTTGCTGCTCCATTTTCGCAGCTCAAGTTGAGCGTGGCCGAGAAGTTTGATAAGCTCGTCTTTAAGTTTGATTGCGGCTTCAACAGAGGGCGCACCTGTCGTAACATCATCCATAAATGTTTCATGACGAACTGCTTCAGCAGCGCGGGGATACTCATCGCCGTGATCAGCCGCTAGTTGATGGAGAGTGCGAATCGCAAGGTAAGGTGAACTCGATACTCCGTACGTCACGGTGGAGAGTTCGTATTCCGTTACCGGGTCACTAGGGGACTCACGCCACAGTACGTGCTGATAGCAGCGATCCTCTGGTCGAATTAAAATTTGACGATACATTTTGGATATGTCACAGGTAAACACTACTCTGTGCAGTCTGAAGTTGGTTATGATATCTATGATATCAACTTGAAGCTTAGGGCCAGCGTACACTACGTCGTTGAGAGATAAACCATTAGTAGTCTTGCAGCTTGCGTCAAAAACCACTCGCAGCTTAGTTGTTGTGCTTTCTGGTCGGATGATGCAATGATGCGGGATAAGATAACGCTTTTGCGGTTGTGGATGAGACTGAGATGGATATATCGGTTGCATGTGACCGAGACTTTCGTACTCTTGCATAAAGTTTGTGTAATCGGTTTTAAGGTGAGGTTGTCTGTTGAGCTTCTTCTCGAGGTTATTTAACCGAGACAAAGAAGTGGGATACGATTCGCCTAATGTGCACTCGCGGTCCTTTAGAAGGATAGGTACGACGTAACGTCCGTTAGATTCGCGGGAGGTAAGATCGGCGTACATAGTCTCACAGATGTCATCTTCGGGCTTAGTAATACGCGCGCGCGGTGGCTCCTCGACTTCCCAGAATAGTCTGACCTGCTCGTCGAGTGTGCGCGAAGCAGCTAACAGTGACGAGACAACGGGTGGCGGTGATACGTCGATGTCAACGGCGCCGGTGAGTATCCAGCCGAATACGCTGTGCAAGGCGGTAGGTAAACCGGGACCTAGCTTAACGCGTTGACCGTCATAGATTTCTGAAAAAAGTTCTGCTCCGATTAAAAGATCTATCGGTCCGGGCCGGTCGAAGTCGCGGTCGGCGAGAACAAAATGTTGACATAGACTCCGGACGACTGACGGCACTTGAACGCTAGGCATCTGCGAGGTAATGTTGTCTAGAACGATAGGTTTTAGCTTGTATAGCGGGTCGTTGTTATCGAGGGGTTGCAAAACGCACTGTGTGACTCCCCTGACTTGAAACACAGTGTTCTGACCAAGTCCAGCTACCGTAAGATTGCAGCGATGGAGCTTGAGGCCTAAATTCCGTGCGCAGGCAGTAGTTATGAATGAGTCTTGCGCGCCGCTATCAATAAGAGCGCGCACGGTGCGCTGCGTGCCGGCAACGGTATTACAAACGCGCAGCTGACACGTCCCTAGTAGCACTATGCTGCGGCTCGATCCTAAATGCGCGCTAGTGCTCGCTTGAGTGATGTCACTCGAGTTCACTCGGGGGCTCTCAAAGTGCAACAACGAATGATGACGTAATCCGCACATTGAACAAGTTACCTTTGATATGCACTTGTCTATGACATGGTTGTTACGTAGACAGTTAGTACACAATTGTTTATTTTTTACTAAGTCAAGTTTAGCACGAGAGTCTAACGATTGAAAGGTAGGGCACCGATATATGGAGTGCACCTCGCCGCAACACAAACATTTGAATGTTGGCGGGCTAGATTCAGTAAGATAAGCTGAGCGGTTTGATCCGCCGCTAGATTGCCGATTATTTGGCTGAGATTTCTTTCCGTCGAAAGTCCGCGAAGGATTGTTTTTCCCGTCAAAGGTCCGGGATGAGATAGGATTTGGAGATCGTTGTGTAGTTTCTAAGATCTTTACGTAGTCTTGAAGAAACTTGAGAAGATCACTAAAGGTAGGTATTTGTGTGCTGTTTTGAGTTTCGAACCGCATGCGAGTATCCGCATCGAGCGATCGCGAGGCTAAATGGAATAAGATATATTCACCTAAATTCTCAATATTTATAGCTTCGAGGGCGTGACTCGATTCATAAAACACGTTGGTGAGATTCTGTAACTCCCTATAATTACCCGCCCTTACTAAGGGATAATTAACAATTTTCTCTAAGTAGGTAACGGCTAAGATTCGTTTGTTCTGATAACGTTCGACTAATGCAGCGTAAACAATCTGATAATTATTCGCGGTAACCGGAATTCCTTTCACTAATGACAGCGCAGGACCGGATAAACACGAGATGAGATAATGATATTTTTCTATATCGGATAATGTATTGTTTTCATGGATCAGTGCTTTAAACGTATCGAAAAATACTTGAAAATCTTCGGTGCTACCATTAAAGTGGGGTAATTGTAGTTGAGGAAGTCGCACATTCACTGAAGGTTGATGTGACGACGAACAATTAAGTGCCCCGGCGGCTTTGACGCCCGCGCTGGAGGCATCTGATAACTGGTCGGCCGCACTTATAACCGTGTAATACAACTCATCGAACGCACTAATAGCCGACAGATCGACTTCCGAATCAGGTTTCAGTTCTAATTCCAATTCATTTATTTGTTCAGAAAGCTTCATGTATTCCTCGCGAATTGAATGTATGCGCTTATATCTAGATTTAAACGACGATTCCTTTGAACGATCTTGAATCATCTCCCGTGATAGATCGTACAGAATTTGAATGTCCCGAAACACATATTCGCGTTGAGACCGCAACAATCTAAGTTTATTTTTCTCCATACTCATAAGATAGATAAAGATAACAGTAAAGTAAGTTAACTGCGAGACCGGTCGGTCGATCGCTAAATGAGTTGAAGGTAGATACAACTTGATATGATGGTTACGAGTTTATTCTGTAAATACTGTGATTAGGATTATTTAATTTAGTTATAAGTGTAGTTAGAGACGATTATTATGTGTATTAGATGTTTATTTATGTGAGTTATAACGATATTTTGTTAAAAATTACTAGAAAATAAAAGATGACGCAATTTTGAATAGGAAACCAAGTTAACTTGACATATGAAACCGAGTAGCCTGTATGTAAAACCGGGCCAACTTAAGCTGGTTGCTTGTTGATTTTGCCGGTTTTACTATCAGATTTTCTAATGAAATTTAATAATGAATTTGACGATAATTCCATAGGAATTCGCGCTCTGATAGGACCACAAAAAAGGGGATGTTAAGGCTTCAGCTAAGATTAATGGAAAATTTGAAAAGGATGGAAGGGTACTCACATGCAGCTCTCGTTTGATACACGCACATTAGTAAATATCCTGTTATGATTTAATGTGTTTTGAATAGTTAAGATGATAACACAGCACTTGACGGGGAATTCTCACTGCGGAAACTTTTATGCACACAAAATTACGTTTTTTACATTTTCATTGCTGTAGATTGATTTCGCGACTCCATGGCGACTGGCGGCGATTGTAGGATGCGCCGGCCAATCAGTGCGCAGGAGCATTTTGCCGCGAGTTTTAAATGCGGAGTTGGATAATGGTAGTGGAGGGACGTTGGCGGGAATAAGGAAAGTGGACTGTAAACTAAAGCCTGAACAATACCTAATATTTTTTGACATGACATGACATTTGGCGAAGATGGCGGCCATTTCAGTCCCGCGACACTGCATACATTAACTCAGAATTATGAACGTACTTTGTACCAATCAACACAGCAAAAAAAAACTATAAGCATAAAACCACATATTATATAATAGTTACTACGTAAATAATACTTTCCGTTGTTAGGTTGGTTACACAGTGCTTTCATAATTCGGGTATCCACAATATAGGGAAGTGCCTCTTATAACGTAGTAGAGTGATTCAGTACTATGTTGGCCATATGGCGGCAATTAATGTTAATAATCGCAAATAATACGTTTTAATATTCATTTTGAAATACAACTAGTCCGTGTTATAAAAGTATTTGGAATTATTGTAATAAAATAGACAATTAATTATCGTGTGTGTCAGATGCTTTAATTGTACAGGGCCATTTTGGACATTGTCCTTTGATACCTTGATGACATCATTATTACTAGTGAGTAATTTCACTTTAGCGCGGCATTTAAAGTCAATTTTTTAACCGACTTCAAAAAAAGGAGGAGGTTTCTCAATTCGACCGTATATATATATTTTTTTTTTTTTATGTTTGTTCGGGGATAAGTTCGTCATTTATGCACCGATTTTGATTATTCTTTTTTTGTTTGAAAGGAGATATTCCAAGTGTGGTACCATGGTAATTTTATCGAGGTCTGATAAGTATCTCCAGAGATATTGAGATAAACATCTCAAAATTGGTACTGAAAATGAACATTGAAGTCGGTTCTTTTTTAGTTTTTAAACGATATTATTTAGGGTTCCGAACCCAAAGGCTACCAAATGAACACTTTCTGAGACTTTGTTGTCTGTTCGTCCGTCCGTCCGTCCGTCCGTCCGTGTGTCTATATGTGCGCACTTTACAGATCTGTATCTTCTTAACCGTTATAGGTACATACTTGAAATTTTCAAAAAGTATATATCCGTCAGTGTATAACGGCCCAAACACGAAATTTAATAGATGCATGTAATTTAATTAAAACTTTTTTGCACTAAAAAGGGTAAAATAAGTTATTTAAAAAAAAAAAAAAAACCGTCTTCATAACCACAAAAAGGAGTCATTAGCTGGCTGGCACCGACTTCAAATAGAGAAGTGGGTAACGCTTATAATAATTTTAAGTAAATTATTTTTCGCTTATGAGTGCCTTTTTGTGGTTATGAAGTCGGTTTTATTTTTTTTTGAAAAATAACTTATTTACAGTACCAGTTTTGAGGTTATTATCTCCCTTATCCTGTCATTTATCGGATAATAGATGCAAATTTTCAACCAACTTCAATAAGGAGAAGGTTCTTAATTCGGATGTTTTTTTATGTATGTTCTCTGTCGGATGAAAACGGATTAGCAAAATTATTTTTTTAGTTCCAAAGTGGATTATTCCGAAATGGATGGTCCCATTTAGGTTTTGTAAAAATCTGATATATATCTCCAGAGATAGGGAGATAATAACCTCAAATTGGTACTGAAAATGACTAAAAATGATTACGAATATTCACATGGACTGAGTATCTCCTCCTCTTATGCAGTCAATTTATTAACAACATGGAAGGATTTTTTTATATAAAATTACCTATTATTATACTCTCAATATGTTCAAATGTCGCTTAAAGATACTGTATCTTTCATTATGATTTGTGTCCTGCTGTTTTATTGCTTATTGTTTATTGAAGATTGTAGGTATGTTTTTGTTTTTATTTTTGCTTATAATTATATATATATATATACAATCCAAAATTTCATCGTACTGACGGGACTCGAACCCGCACCCCCCGGATTACACGTCCAGGTGCTCTGGTCCAGGTCCACTAATTTCGTCGTACCGATGTATCGAACCGTGGCTTAATTGGCAGAGCACCTGGACGTGTAATCCGGGGGGTGCGGGTTCGAGTCCCGTCGGTACGATGAAATTTTGGATTGTGTTTAACAATTTACAAAAATATAAAGTGTGAGACACTTCAAAGAAACATAATATTTGATTTACGCAGTGCAACATCTCTCGTCGGATTTGAAAAACTGTAATGATTTCTTCCGAATGATTAACTTACGTAATAAGTAGTCATAGATGGCGCCACCAATGCATAATTGGGTTAACAAATGCAATCCACTTATTTCGTCGTATCGATGTATGGAACCGTGGCTTAATTGGCAGAGCACCTGGACGTGTAATTGGAATTGTGTTTAACAATTTACAAAAATATAAAGTGTGAGACACTTCAAAGAAACATAATATTTATATATATATATATATTTTATTGTTTATTGGTAGTAAGTTAGTTTATAGTTATGTTATATTAGTTAAACTTTGTGTTTTGTTTAGTGAATTTTTTTTCTTTACCTTAATTAGATGCACCCTGTTGTTGACAGTTTTTAGATTCTTTCCATACTAAGGTTGTCTGGGAGAGACTGCCCATTGTAACACTATAATGTAAGCTATTGTGTATAAATATTTAAGTTTTATTTGTGGTGTAACAATAAAGTTTTATCTATCTATCTATGTATCTACCTTTAGCATCTTGTTAAAAGTATACTGGACCCTAAAAATAAACTGTTTTGCAATCAATGTGTAATAGATATATATCGATTATCGTGTTCACAATAATTGAAAATTACTTTCGTTCTGATATTCGCTTCTGATTCTATCAATTAGACTGACATGGATAGCAAAAAAGATAATTCTTTTCGAGGATTGAACGGTGATGAAATAGTTATCAGTGGAATATCAGGAGCTTTCCCTAATTCTGCAAATGTTGTAGATTTTGGTAAAAATCTTTATAATAATGTAAGTTCATAATTTGTTCTATTTGTATTATTGAGAAAGACATGACTTAGTATTTTTATGAAAATAACGAAAAAGATATTTCGGTGATATTTCGTAACTTGTGACAACACTTATATGTATAAACAAATTAACTTATCCTTTATGTAACGGAATCTCAAATCTAAAGCAGAATATATATATTTATATTTATTATATTGTAGGCTAGGCTAGCGTTTGATCACTATCTCACCTGTTGTTAAGTGATGCTGCAGTCGAGAATAGTAGCACGCTAGGTCTAAAATGGGATCTGGTTCTCAAGGATAGCTGCCAGCACACATTAGATGTTTGGCGACAGATTTTCTAACTTGAAGGTGGTAGCTGGCCAGGCGGACACTAATAGGTTGTGTCCTACCACCACGCAAATATCAAATTTAAATATTTTAATGCTCGTTTTATGTTCATTGTTCCCTATTATTCTTTGATCTAATTAAGAGCCATAAACCCATTCATTGATTTTGTAAGCAAACTCTCTAGGTGAACATGGTTAGTGAGGAACCCAGGTGGAAATCTAACGATCCGGAGCTTCCAAAACACATGGGCAAGATATCAGACATTGACAAGTTTGACGCTCAGTTCTTTAAAATAGGGTACCAGCAAGCCTTAGTTTTAGAACCGATATCTAGAAAGATTTTGGAACATGCGTATGGAGCTATTTTTGACTCTGGTAAGTAAGACTAAACTATTTCCTTACCTACATATTTCTTTGTATTGCTTTATTTCTACAATCAGAAATAACGTACAAAGAACAATTTTCAACAAAATATTTATCAACATATCGTTAAACTGTTAATAAACAATATTAAAACGTTATTATTATTATATAATTGAAAGGTAACTCGTAAATACTAAACTGTTTTAATTTTTGAAAGATTGTTGTTGTGTTAACATAAAAAAATATTTTTTTTAAAGTAGTTACAAGTTATGTAATAAAAAAAAATACTGACCTAGACTTGGACTAGTCGTTCGGGAGCCAATTCTCGAACCGAAAGTTATTGGTTCGATTCCTATATGGGACAATTCATTGGGTGTAGTTGTGTCCGTGTTTTCTAATGCGGGAGGTTGTCTTTTAACTAAATATTAATAAATTGCGCCCATTGACCCAATACTTTTAAGCAATTTATATAGGTATATTTGGACCATGGCGTACCACTGTTTAACATTTTATTATAATTTTTAAGTGGTAAAAAAATACAAAATGTATTTCAATATTGATTTGCTGAAGTTAATCTTGATAGTATAGAAATAGAAGACAATATTCAGACGAAGAGTAGAATAACTGATTAGTCCAATCCGTATGCACAACTATCCTAACCCGTCTTCCGATTACGAGTATATTATTTTGCAGCTAATATTTTTTTTTTAGGCAACAGCCACCTTACGCTTGATGGCCAAACATTAGGTGTGTTTGTGGGTGTTACTTCAGTTGATTTCAGCAATCTGAGTCTGACAGATACTAAATTTTGCAGCGATTTCATTATTGGAGGGTAAGTAAAATTGGACCATCGAACATAATCAGGTGCACCATTCACCAAATTGTTAGCTTTGACGTCTGCTTTAAGCTCACCCAACACGGCGCGTGATTTTGCGGACAGATACAGGCTAGCCCGTACTAGCGCACCGTGGGAAGAATTACATTTGTGAAAGGTAAAATAAGTGATAAAGAAGGATCACCAAATTGTTAGCTTTGACGTTTGCTTTAAGCTCACCCACCACGGCGCGTGATTTTGCGGACAGATACAGGCTAGCCCGTACTAGCGCACCGTGGGAAGAATTACATTTGTGAAAGATAAAATAAGTGATAAAGAAGGATCACCAAATTGTTAGCTTTGACGTTTGCTTTAAGCTCACCCACCACGGCGCGTGATTTTGCGGACAGATACAGGCTAGCCCGCACTAGCGCACCGTGGGAAGAATTACATTTGTGAAAGATAAAATAAGTGCTAAGGATAAAGAGTAATTTATTTGCAACATACAATAGAATAGAATAGAATAGAAAAATTATTTATTGCACACCATTTCAAAAAACAACAGGCAGCAAATTAACGTACTTAAATTACTATAGGTAATACAATGGGCGGACTTATCGCTTATAGCGATCTCTGCCAGACAACCTTTGGATGGACAGAATTTTTAGGAGTTGCTGGTGGTACAATGCGTAACATAATACTAACTACAGTGCTAATAAATGAATAAATAAAATAATCAAAACTCATGTAATCATCATAATAATATATAGATACATTTACATACTACTACATACCAATACAAAATACAAACATACTTATACGTACACAAATAT
Organism: Cabera pusaria; assembly: GCA_954871355.1. NCBI lineage: Eukaryota > Metazoa > Arthropoda > Insecta > Lepidoptera > Geometridae > Cabera > Cabera pusaria. Next base: position 5,195,887 of record OX940900.1, on the reverse strand, counting down.
TCATATTCCATACATACAAAAACACATACATACAACATACTTGTGGAAATTGCGAGCATGCTTGAAGAGTTAGTTAGCTTTACACATATTTTGCTTATATAAGCGTACAAATAGAGAGATGGCCTTTTACAAATTAAAATTTTTCAATTTGTGAAATCATTTTTCCTTTCTCTGATTTTTTAGATTACTATTTCATGCATTTATGTTTGTTAGGAGTTTTAAAACGTCATTTTAATCGTCGTAAAATGACCGTAAATTACATTATTTATTTATTTTAATCTTTATTTCAAAGTCACATTTGGATTAAAAATTGTTTGTCATTAAAAAAGTCACTGATTATATAACATTTTTAAGTAGTGAACAAATCAGACAAGGCGGAAATGACGTAGCATCACGGTCTCAGTCAACGAAAGCGACGTAAGCGTCAGTTATATTTTATACTAGCTGTGCCCGCGACTTCGTCCGCGTGGAATAGTGTCTTTGGGTAGCATTTTTAAATATTTAGGGTAATTATTTTACAAATAAGACACATGCGTATCCTACCTACAGCGCACCGTACCACGCCGCGCAAAACCCCCTCCCCTCTCCCTCCCCCTCCCCTCTCCCTCCCCCTCCCCTCTCCCTCCCCCTCTCTCTTCCCTCCACCCCTTTCCCCTCACTTCCCTCCCCCCTCCCTTTCCCCCCCACTTCTCCTCCCCTCTCTCTCCCCCCAAACCTCCCCCCTCTCTCATTTCCCGCCACTCCCCTTCCCTCACTTCCCTCTCAAAGAATCAATTTTTTTCTTTACCTTAACTTTTCGCATAAAAAAGTAGCCTATGTCCGTTCTTAGGCTCTAGACTATCTGTGTACTAAATTTCATTTAAATCGGTTCAGTGGTTTTGGCGTGAAAGTGACACAGACAGACAGACAAAGTTAATTTCGCATTTATAATATTAGTTAGGATTTATAAATGCCTTCTATTGTAGAAAGGCGTAACTACAAAGACTTTTTGCTATCATTCGGGCATTTGTCTTGCTAAGTTCAACAGATGGAGTTGTATAAAAAAAAAAGTGTATTGTTGAGAAATACATCGAATGAACTTGGAAGTTTCATTTCTAACGCGTAGCTTTCTACGCATCTTCTATTTTTACATGATATAAGGTAACAAGGTAAGCACGACGCTCGTTTGATGGTAAGCGATGATGTCTATCTATGACAGATACACGAGCATGCTAAATTCTGGATAGGTAGAATTTGGTACGTAACTGCACTGCGCCTGTTATCTTGAGATATAAAGATGTTATGTCTCACAAGCCCTGTAATTCCACTGGACACTAACTAGATTATAAATATCACATGATAATGTATCGTCCGGTTGCATGCAGTAAGAGTGGCTTATAACTTTTTTTACACACACATTTTTTTAATTGTAGATAAGCATGCGTTTGGCCACTATTATATATCACATACACATTTAGCTGTAATCTTGCTGTAAACACTGATCTATATATTAATATTATTATATTTCTCTATTTTAGGAGAATATAACTCTTACCTAAGGATTCTTAGGATAGAACTACAAGATACAAGAGGAACATAGTAAATATCACGCTCATCGTCTTTTTCTGCATGTTACTGACGATGATCACTCCATTATTGGAGTGAAGTTTAAGGATTTATATTATAGATATCCTTGAACTGGGGGAGATCATATAAATAAGGCAACATCGTCCATTCCTTTAATTTATACTAGAATTATCACGCTGGACAAAAATTATCAAAGAAATTACACAACATTTCATCCCGTCTCAGTAGGACAGTGTCGATACTGTCGATAGCTGAAGCCGCGGCAGAAGCTGCCAAATGCACCAAGCGGCGTAAATATGCATTTTTATCTAGTAGCTACATATTTATGCTGCTTGGTGTTGAAACTTTTGGTCCATGGGGTCCAAGCACCAAAACTTTCCTAAAGAAAATTGCTCCACGTTCTTTCCTAGCACAAATAATCTCTTTAGCGATTCAACGCGGAAATGCAGCCCGCGTTCTTGGCACTTTACCACACGTAAATCTCTTAATTTCTAGTTATTTCAGGTTAATTTTAATTAAAAATATTTTATTTTGAAATTTAACAGATTAAAGTGTATGTTTCCAAATCCAATTTCAAATTTACTTGTTTTAATCGATAACGATGTATTATTTCAATATTCAAATCATGAAAATGAATGAAATGAAATTTATTTTGTCTTTGCAAACATCATGTAAAATTTAGTAAATGTATTACAATAATTCCTAATTAGAAAACTGTTGATATCCAAACTAGGTAGAACCTGTAAATACAGGATATTCGGTAAATAATGGATAACCTTGAAGGTGCTTGTGGGGGGCTCCAAGACCACTCTGAAAAAAATAAAATAAAAAATGTATCCCCTGCAGTCTAGAAAAAAAACTTTTTAAAATAAAATTTTAAAAAATTGTTAATGTTTGACCTTGCAATAGGACATTACAAAATGTTGCAAGTGGCAACTTTTTTCTTTTTAAACTTTTACTAAAAAAGTAAACATTGGAGGTTTTGATTTTAGTATGACGAAGTTTCAGCACCTCTCCTTAAAAAATATGCTTATTTCATGCAGTTTTTGAAATGGTACCACAGTAAATTTTTTATTATCAAATTACTGAGTTATAACTATGAACATTCCATTCCATTTTTTTAATTTGTATGGTGTAATAAAGTGTTTATCTATCTATCTATCTATTCCAGAAACATGATTTTCACAAAACTTAATATTAAATAAAGTTTTACGAATCACTTCCAAAGGAGTGTGGTAAGTTTGACGTGTGTATTTGTGTACAATACAATACAAAAACTTTTTATTGTATACCAACATACAGGAAAAAAATGTGTATAAACTAAGATTAGGCTCAAGCGGATTAACCGATTTTGATTTAGTTTTTTATGTTTGATCGAAATGAATCGAAAGTGTTCTTATATAGCTAACCTTAGATATTTTACTAACCGCTGAAAAGTTTTGTCTTTGTCACCCTTCTTGAGAACACTCATAACAAACGTCAAAAATCCGTCAAACTCTATACAAAAACAATGGTTAATAGTTATAGTTACGGTTAAAGTAGGATGGTGACACTCAGCCTAAAATATCTAAGGTCAACTACGGGACTCAGGCCTAGCTAGGTCAGAAGCTTGCCCATTTTATACGAGATCCCGTCACGTTAATGTTTTTAACACAATTATACTTAAAATAGAATATTTTTGCAAGTGATTCTTATAACTTTAATTAATATTAAGTTTTATTAAATCGTTCTTTTGAAATGTTAATAGCAATAACTCAGTAATTTGATAATAAAAAAAATGTGTGTGGTACCATTTTAAAAACAGCTTGAAATAAGCATGTTTTTAGGGTTCCGTACCTTAACAGGTAAAAAATGAACCCTTATAAGATCACTTTCTTGTCCATCTGTCCGTCTGTCTGTCGGTCTGTTCGTGTGTCACCACCGATTTTCTCAGGAACGGGTAAATCTAACAAGTTGAAATAATTACCAGATACTAAAGTCTATAGTCCCTATTAGGTGTATATAAATCAAGGTGCCTGAGTCAACGCGATAAAAGATATGGGCAAATTTAGATTTTAGTAAAAAAAACTTGTAAGCAATAATATTTACCTTAGTTTTCAATTTTTTTTTATTTTTCGGATTTTTTCTTTTACTTGTGCTGTAATACCTTGCTTTTAACTAAAATTGACAATTCTAGGTCAACCGGAAGTACCCTATAGTAGTATAGTATAGGAATAGTATAGTATAGGAAGTACCGTTAACCTAGAATCATGAAATTTGGCAAAAAGCAAGGTCTTACAGCATAAATAAAGGGAAAATAACAAAAAATTAAAAAAAAAAATCGAAGGGTGTCCACATACATACATAGTTTGCCAAATAACATAGGCCTCTGAGTTATATGAGCGCTCATACAATTTAGAGGTCTAGCTTAATTGGTTCTAACCAAAGTTGGTACGGAAGCCTCGGTGGGCGAGTCCAACTCGACTTAACCGGTTTTTTTTAAGGAGTGGGCCACCCAGGTCATCATATGTTTTTTATACCACAGGTGCTGAAACTTCGTCATACTAAAATAAATTACTCCAATTTTTACTTATTAGTTAGTTTAAAAAGAAAACAGTTGCTACTTGAAACATTTTGTAATGTGCCATGGCAAGGTCAAACATTCACAATAATTCCTAGAGAAAATAAATTGTATATTAATATTTTGTTTCTTTGAAGTGTTACACACTTTATATTTTTGTAAATTGTTAAACACAATCCAAAATTTCATCGTACCGATGGGACTTGAACCCGCAACCTCCGGAATAACATGTTCCGGTGCTTTGCCAATTAAGCCACAGTGCGATGTATCGTTACGACGAAATTAGTGGATTGCATTTGTGAACCCAATAATGCATTGGTGGCGCCATCTATGACTACTTATTACGTAAGTTAATCATTCGGAAGAAATCATTACAGTTTTCAAATCCGACGAGAGATGTTGCACTGCGTAAATCTAATATTATGTTTCTTTGAAGTGTGGATATTATTAAATTTGTGGCCATAGTAGCCGATAATGCAGAGGAAGGTCTCAAATTTTGTACTTTAAGAAAAAAGGGTTTTTTTCCAGACTTTATATTTTTTATTTATATATTTTCTGAGTGGCCTTGGAGCCCCCCACAAGCACCTGCAGGGTTATCCATTATTTACCGGACACTCTGTACATATTATATACCAAATTACGTGTACCATTGTATGGAAAGCAATCCAATATATTATGTTAAACTGCCTGAAGTTTGATTGTTTCAGTGTTCAACCACACTTATATACAATTACTCATTTAAAATAAAATAAATTAAAGCGCGTAATTATATTCAAGTGATTGTGAAACCAATGTCATTTTCAAAACAAAAGTTGAATAAAACCAATTGATGTCAAACCAAAAGGGGCTATTTTTAACCGACTTCAGAAAATAGAAGGAGGTACTCCATTCGCCTGCAAGTTTTCTTAATGTATTTTTTACCTCAGAACTCCAACATTTATTAACCGAATTTGTAAAATGATTTTTGTTTGACAGAGTATGCTTCCCACTTAGGCCCATTGTAATTTTATCGAGATCTGATGAGTATCTCTAGAGATAAACAGATAATCACCTGAAACATGGTACTGAAATAAGATAGTTTAAAAACTAAAATGACCAACTTCCATGCCCCGCGAGTCAGTTTCAGTAGTAAGTTTGCGACGTTTATCTTAATTTCTCTGGATATACTTATCAGATCTCAATTAAATTACAGTGAAACTACCTTTGAAATGTACCCTACCGATTAGAAAAATAATCATTCAATTCGTTTCACAATTGACGGAGTAATTGCGTAACATATACAAAAAAAAATAAACTGGCCAAGTGCGAGTCGGACACGCACACGTAGGGTTCCGATTGAACAAAATTTGCCAGAAAAATTAAGTACATAGTTTTAACATCGATATATTATAAATACCAGGTCAACACTAAACATGCTTATTTACTACAACGCCATCTAACGAATATATAACGAACTTCTAACACCAACTAAGTGAACGCTAACACAAAGGTGTTTTTTTTTTTCAGTTTCAATATAGCTCCACACGATTAGTGTATTTAGCCAGTGTCAAGTATTAAAATATTTCAAGTTTTTGAGAATTCAAGTCATAAAGATGGTTAAGTCATATTCCAGGTCAAGTTGAAGTCAATGTCTAGTCCAAGTAATACCCTCAGTAAAAATGTGGACTTTACTGAAGATTTTCGGTGGAATTTTCGTGAGAACGCAAATAGCATGTTTTTCAACATTGTGCTGTTTCCCTACACTTGCACACATTTACCGGCACTTAATGGTTAATAATCCACATTTATTACACATTAACTCGCGGAAAAACACGTGGTTTAGGAAAAAATACAATGAGAGCACACACACTTTTCCATGTTCCCGCCAAAAAACCCACAAAGGTGTTAGTGTAGGTAATAATAAAGTAAACCAGTGTTTTTCAACGCGTGGGTTGCGACCCCTGGGGTGTCTCTTCTGACTCGATGTTAAGTGCCGATGTGAATGACGATGTAGAAAGAACGCTTACCCAAAAAAATTACCTGTTATTTGCGAGTTGCAGACTCTCAGACACTGGCAAAGAGTTGGCAGTAAGAATTAGGAATGTTATTAATTTAACAAGACATTTACTAAAAAAAAACCGACTACGGATGATATATCCCTAATACATTTTCCGTAAATATATATATTTTTACTTTTCACGTATGATCACAATATTTTTTAGACAAAATATATATTATTTGTAATCACCTTATTTTTATCATTATTATATTATTAATATTACTTTTCAAGCCATTAAAAATTATATCCAAATCGAAGGGATTTGAAAAAAAAACATTTTTGAACATTATGGCGTCCAAAATCCTCAATTTTGAATTAATCAAATTTTTATGTTCGCTTTGGCACTTGCGCTGGCATGGCAAATCTAACGACGTGCCATTTATCAAAATCGGTCAACGCGTTTGGTCTCTAGAGTGCCACACAGGAACAAACATACATACATTGACTGATGAACACATTACCTCTCCTCTGCGTGGCGCAGTCAGTGGGGTAAAAATGGGAATTTCGCGTGACTAGATATCCATTATTTTATTTTTCAATTATCTCCGTATGGAGGTATAATGGTTATTTGGAAGACATCGCTTTGAGCAACAAGACTGCCCATTGATACTTATAATATGTAACGAAAATGTTTTAGTTGTAAGTTTATCATTGAAGAGTAGACCGTACATCTATCTATCTATCTATATATCTTACGCGATGTATATATATATATATATATATATATATCTATATATATAAAAGAAAGTCGTGTTAGTTACTACACTTATAACTCAAGATCGGCTGGACCAATTTTTATGATTTTTGTATTTTTGGCATTGTCTTTGTCAGAATATAATGGACCTAAAAAAATTATATAAGCATACATATTTTGCCAAAATGTTCCTGGGTTTAAAAACTGCCGATTATTTGATGTTCAATTGTTTATCCCGCCGTATTTTTTTTGTATAATTATAGCTCCACACGATTAGTGTATTTAGCCAGTGTCAAGTATAAGCATTCTTCCCATGTGCTGATAGCATTACAATATTCGGATAATCGCGTATTTTTTTTTATAATTATGGCTCCACACGATAAGTGTATTTAGCCCGTGTCAAGTAGTAAGTCAAGTGAAAATTCTTCAAGTTTTGTGAATTCAAGTCATGCAGATTTTAGAAATGTCAAATATTGTCAGTAATGATAATTGTTTGACAAATTTATTGATTGTCAAATATGCGTGCGTTCAGAAATGTATACTTACAAGCAACTTAAAAAAGTGTATATTTCCAAAAACCATTTATACCAATGTTTATTCTATATCTGGATTGCCATAATACATTAATAAACTTAATATATTTTATGTATTCATTTATTACGTTCATAAAAGCCTAAAACAAGTTCATCTAAAAGGTAACACGACATTCATTGTCTGTTAGGTGGTACGAAGTTCGCCGGGCCAGCTAATATATATATATAGATATAACCCCATCCGGTCATCTTTGAAACTAAATTTGACACACATCTACACAACTCACATCTACATAAATGACAACGATATTTTTCTAGAAACTACAGAATCTATATAATTTTTGTACATCACCATTTTGACGATACGTTTCAGCGATTTGTTATCGATATCGTATCGGAAAGGACAAGGAGTGGAAGCTCTACATTGACAGCGATGCGTCTTGTCATCGCAAGCGTTTGCTAGAAGCAGATGCTGCTAGACCGTTTTAATCTGCACCTCTTTTCGTATCGACGATTATCGCTCGAAATTCATCGCTATGCATGTAGAGACTACCGGCCTTGAGCCGGTAGTATAGAAAACATAATAATATTACGTAAAGAACGGACACTCTGTTCCCCCACCAATCCGGGCTACCTCACCTCGCCACCGATTCTGGAGCTGTCGAGGAGCTAGTGTGAGCAAGGACGCCATACGCGCACAACTACAGAACAATACTACCTACCTCACAAGGAGAAGAACATCAAATTCATACATGTATGAATATATAACACAGAAATATTAATAATAAGTATTATGGAATATATCTGTGGGACTAGGTAGACACAGGATGTTCAAATTTACGTAGTTTCTATGTAATATATATACTAATACACTTATATTTGTATACCTAATTATATATTCGTATTTTAGAATTCATTTTCATAAATGAAACAACGATATACTCGTGCGTAAATAAACTTAGTTTTTAAATTATTGAATAAAACCTTTCTTAATAATTTATTTATCTTTGTCGCTTTTTCAAATCAAGTAACTTAAGTATATGAAATGTATCTACCTAACTCTACACTATTCAAATAACGTAATCAAATATTTAGAAGATTTTAGTTTGTAAAAACTTTCGCAACTGTTTCACTCGCACGCGTATCGGTCTTCGTTCGCAGACAAGTGTCTCAGTTATGGCGTATCGCGTTGAGTAATTGAGAATGATTTCATTATCTATGTACTTTTGAAACCATAGCAAAGTATTAAGTCTAAACCGACTTCAAAATGAAGTTGGTTCTTACCGTGACATCCTTAGACTTCACGCACACAATTGCGCCTGTAGAAAAACGACATGTGTGTCTGTGTCGGTGTCACAGTGTCGGTCGTTAAAATGCTAGTTTGTTGGAGATTTAATCGAGTGTCCGGGGTGTGCCGGTAGTCTCTACATGCATAGAAACATTTTATGGAAAAATGTGATTATTTACAGGTCCAGTAAAGCTATGTTAGCAAATCGCATCTCGTACTGGGCTAATGGAAAAGGGCCGTCGTATACCATAGACTATTCATGTACGAGTTCCGCTGCTGCTTTAGCATTAGCTTACAATAGCATAGTCAAATGCGAATGTGACTGTGCTATCGTTGGAAGTGGTAATTTATGCTTACATCCTCAGCTGACACGGAACATGAGAAGGTAGGTGATATCTCATAATAAATAATAGTACAAGCAGTGACAGAATAAGGAATTAAGCAAAATATGTACTTAAGTAATATACCACAGGAACAAGTACGTACGTACTTTATATTCATCATAGTTATAGCGGATAAAGAAATCCTAATATAATAATACTAGAAGTGTCCCGCGGCTTCGCCCGCGTTAAAACCTTCTTTTGTTTACTTTAAACTTTTCTTTTGTAAAAACGATTCTGTCATTAAACACATCAAATATAAATTAGCCAAATCGGTTCACACGTTTTCATGTTATCGCGTGACTAAGACAATTCGGGATTCATATTTATAAAACCCTAAAAACCTAAATTTACAGACTTTGTTACCTACCCCATTTCGAAAAATCTTACAACACGTACTTTATCCCATCTTGTGTCGCCATACAAACTTTGAATCCCCGTTCCGTATCCGGGAGGAATTTTCAGAAAATCATTTCTGAGCGGATACCTACGTCATAGTAACTATCTGCATTCTGAATTTCAGCGCAATCCGAAACAATATTGATTTTTTGACTTTGTGACCCCAGTTTATCCTCTTAGGGTGGCATTTTGAAAAAGTTTGAAACTCGTATTTACTTATTTATTTACAGAAGTACTTGTGTGAAATGTCGTATAAAACGACTATCCAAACTTTGAACCCCCGCTTCATCCCCTTAAAGAGTGTGTTTTGAAAAATTCTTTCTTTGCGGATACTTAATTCAAAATAACTATCTGCATGCCAAATTTCAGCGCAATCCGAAACAATATTGATTTCAGACTTTGTTACCCCACTTCACCCTTTTAGGGGTGGAATTTCTAAAAAGCCTGAAACACGTATTTACTTACTTAAGTACTTGTATTAAATGTCGAATATATAAGACTATCTAATTTTGTTTTTCTATACAAACTTTGAACCCCCGTTTCATCCCCTTCAGGGGTGAATTTTAGAAAATCCTTTCCCAGAGGGAACTAACGTCTTGATAACTATTTGCATGCCAAATTTCAGCGCAATCCGAAACAATATTGATTTTCACACTTTGTTACCCGATTGCACCCTCTTATGGGTGGAATTTCAAAAAAACCTGAAACACGTATTTACTTATTTTTTTACAGAAGCACTTATGTGAAGTTTCGGATAGAAAAGACTATCTAATCTTGTTTTTCCATACAAACTTTGAACCCCCGTTTCATCCCCTTCAGGGGTGAATTTTGAAAAATCCTTTCTCAGAGGGAACTAACGTCATAATAACTATCTGCATGCCAAATTTCAGCGCAATCCAAAACAATATTGATTTTCACTCTTTGTTACCCCATTTCACCCTCTTAGGGGTGAATTTTCAAAACAACCAGAAACACGTATTTACTTATTTTTTTACTGAAGCACTTGTGTGAAGTTTTGGATAGAAAAGACTATCTAATCTTGTTTCTCCATACAAACTTTGAACCCCCATTTCATCCCCTTAAGGGGTGAATTTTGGAAAATCCTTTCTTAGTACACCCTTACGTACTAAGACAAATATACCCTCCAAATTTCAAGTCTCTACGACCAGCTGTTTAGGCTGTGCGTTGTCTGTCAGTGAGTCAGTCAGTCAGTATGTCAGGACAAAGATTCTTTTGGTATTAGATAAGTGTTTGTATACTGTTGTTTTAACCGTCTTAAAAAAAAAGGTTCTCTATTCGACTGTTTTTTTTAGATGTTTCTTATTGTTACCCCAGAACTCTGTCATTTATTCACCAATTTGTAAAATCATTTTATGTTTAAGAGGGTACAGTTTCCGTTTAGTTCCATTGTAAATTAACCGAGTTTTGATAAGTATCTCTAGAGGTATAAAGAGAAAACACATCAAACTTGCTACCGATAATTTAAGATTTTATATTAGGATACACAATACAATTATTGTATCGCCTAATCATACTACAATCTAGCCTAGGTAGGCTAATAAGTAATTTAAATCTATCATAAACTTATAAATTGACATAAATAAACAATGTGCTCATCAACACTTTTCTTATTGTCTCTATTGTTAAGGTGAAGACACATTGTTATCGTGTTCTTTATGAATAGCACTTACACTAATTTTTAATATAACTACTTAATTTAAGATCGATTGATAACAAATAAAATCACGACTTCAAATACCGTCCGTCCTTCGTCTATCCGCTCTTCATAGGCTGTATCTCCTTAACCATAATAGGTAGATACTTGAAATTTCCTCGAAGTATGTATTACTAATATAGGGGATTTAACAACAAATACTACAAACAAACACACAAATTTAATATTAAAGGATACAAGATCCATGTTTTTTCGGCTTTTTGCTTGAACTTATGAACCATAATAGATAAAGACTTGACTTTTTCAAATGGTTATATCGGCCATTATAGTATTACATGCATACGTATTACTGGCCGCTATAACAAAAAATACTAAAAACAGAATAAAGTTAAAAATAAGAGGGTGTCCCCATAGGAAAAACGTGTTTTTCAGGCGTTGTATGCTCGATCTTACAAACCGTAATATGTAAAGGCTTGAAATATGCTCATAGTGTGTATTAATATATGTATATCATAGATTATAACAGTGCAAATTGAACTCGCGTGGACGGTTTCGTACGATGAATGCAGCTTTCTACCTATATTTAAAAAAAAACTTAAATACACTATTGTGTATTTAAGTTTTCAAGAAAAAATACATGTTCTTGAACAAGTACAAAACGTACCTACATTTTATATATTTTATATTATTTATATTTATATGTATTACTTTACCTGATTTGAAATTATTAAATTGATTACTTTCTAGGTACAACATGTTATGTATGGATGGCAAAACGAAGTGTTTCGATAAAAATGCTGATGGTTATGTGAGATCCGAAGCAATCAGCCTCCTATTTCTGCAAAAAGCTAGGAACGCTAAGAGGTAAAAAAAAAAAAATTATATACCTACAGTTTACGTTATGTGCATGGAATATTTTGTACCCTCACATTTTCTCCCATTTGCGATAACCAATATCAATTTTAATGTTTTCCTATAATATACACACAACCTATGCTTAAAGTCCCTGCAGACTACAAATTTATATCGACTGATAGTTGGTCAGTTTCTTAACTAGTCGCTCTGTAAGCTGTAGACCTAGCGAGTCTTTGTATAACATAAAACTGAATAACACATCCCGACACCTTGAGGTTTATCTGATGAAAAAGCTGTAATACAAACAAAAATGTTAAGGGTAACAAAAAAGTAAAGTGACCTTTCGAATATGTTTTGAAATATCTGAACAATGATTATGTAAGGTACCAGCCAAACCGCAAAGATTGTAAAACTGTGGTGGCGATAAGCGCTCGCGTGCGCGGGCGCGATCAAATAGTACCTTAGTATTTTTACCGACGGGTTCAAACCAAACGTATAATATTTAATAAACAGATCGCGCCCGCTCCTGCGCACGCAGATAGCACCGATTTGGCCGCACCTTTAAATATGTTTCTAACCCACTTAAAAAAAATTGAAAACTGAATCGATAAAAAACTTTGTATAATAATTGAACCTGCTTAAAAATATTTACGAGAATTGGATGAGAAATGAAACCTGTATAGGAGAACAGACATCCGGACAGATATACAAAAGCATATTTATCACAGCTGAATCGGAGACCTTCGCTTTGCTCGGTCGATTAGTATGAAGGAGTATTGAAGTGTGCACATTATAACGAATATATATCGCCCAATATCTAATTGGTATTTATACCAACCAAGAAACCGACCAACTATCGGGCGATATAAAGTCTATGGTCTGCGCTATGCATGAGCTTTTATACAGGGTAATCAACACCAATAATGCGAAAGTCCGTTTGTATATTTGTTTGTTTGTTTGGGATTTCTAACGACTGGACCAATTTAGCTTAAATTTTGCACAGGGATTGCACAGTATTATGGACTAGGCTATAGGGTACTTTTTAACCCGGGCGAAGCCGCGGAAAACAGCAAGTTAATCATATATCATCGAGCGTAAACCAAAAATTAGTCCATTGAATTGTCTTATTGTTTGAATTTTATTATACAGGTTGATTATAATTATAACACATTGTTCAAGCATTTTTTATTTTACAAAATAATAAAAAAAAATGCATAAACAGATTTTCTTCCGTCAGAATATACGCAGAAGTATATCATGCTGATGGATACTTTGAATTAAAATCGCCAGCTCAATTTTTGCCCGTCCGTAAATCCGAAGATATTCAGAAGTTTCTAAAAGACTTTTATTCTAAAATCAACATTGGACCGGAGGAAATAGAATATGTTGAAGCTAATGGTGCAGGTAATTTGGTTGTTTTAATTAAAATTATGCACCAGCTGTAGGGTGTCTTTCCACCAGTCATGTGCTAGCAAAATAAGCAGCTTGCGAGTAATCAATCAACTAATAGTAGCACGTCAAACATGCCATTTGTCAAAAATAACATTAAGTGATATTTTTGGTTGATTATTTCCTTGCAAGCCGTTCATTCTCCTCACTTAGTTTTGATGGGTTGCCATACATGTACAATTGTATTCAAATTTTGTTGACCTAGGGTTTGAACCTAATCCGTCACTCAGGTCGCTCTTCATAAGCAGCACGTTCACGCGGTGAGAACTCAACGTTCACTCTTGGCAATTATTATTCGCTTTGTCTATAAAACGTACGAGTATATTGTGGTCAAAGAAAGTGTACACGGCGTTAGTCTGACTCTTAAGGGCTGCGAACATCGATATTATGTTCTTACCAGCTATAAAAGAGCCCCCATTAATGCAATGGAAATCTTCTAATACATCTAATCCATTTGTGCACGGCTAAGATTTAAATTAGTGACCTCCCAGCTCCAAAGCAAGCTTTCAGCAAGCTTTCAGCAATCTTTCACGCAAACAGGCCATAAAGTTAACGAAAAATAGCAACAAAAACAAAAATTTTTATACTAAGTACTATGTAAATTTTTTTTCCAGCTATTTCCCAGACTGACGAGAGTGAACTTGATGCCATTGGAAAGGTATTCGCAAATAATAAAACAGTGAAAATTGGTTGTGTTAAATCCAATATGGGACACAGTGAAGCAGCATCGGGACTGACTGCAGTTACTAAAGTGAGTGGTAAATTTTTAAATGATGTTATTTTTGTAAGTAGGAATTCTTACGATGCGTGCGCACAGTGACATAATTTTTAGGGTTCCGAACCCATAGGGTACCAACGGAACCCTATTACTGAGACTCCGCTGTCCGTCTGTCCGTCTGTCTGTCTCTCTGTCTGTCTGTCTGTCTGTCTGTCCGTCTGTCACCAGGCTGTATCTCATGAACCGTGATAGTTATGACGGTTGAAATTTTCACAGATGATGTATTTCTGTTGCCGCTATAACAACAAATACTAAAAACAGAACAAGGTTAAGAATTAAAGGGGGTCCCCATACAAAAAACGTGTTTTACTATAGCGCTATCTATGAACGATTGTTTACCAGTGTTTCTCAAACTTTTTCATGACACGACGCGACCCCCTCAGTATAAAAAAAACTACTACTTGCACTGTTTATAATCTGTATTTTGTTATATTTCTAGCTTCTACTCGCGGTTTCGTTTGTGTGGCCTACAGGAAACAAATTACATATTTATCTTTTGAAACAAATATTATAAGCACTCTCAGCCAAAACACCTACAAATGATCTATAATTAATATTTTCTGTAAAAGTATGTTTTCAAACTTTGTTTTTTTCTTTTACTGAGGCTTCGCAAATCCCCGCGACCCCCTTATAGAGGCTTCGCGACCCCCTAGGGGGGTCGCGAAGCCTCGAAGTGTCGCGACCCACACGTTGAAAAACACTGGTTTACTAGAGATGCGCTGAATGTTCGTTTGGTATCCGGTATTCAGCGTAGTCGGCATCTGTTCCATTATTTGTATACTGCCAAAATATTCGGTTTTGTTGCCAAATATATTCGGTTCAAGCATTTATATTTTCTTGGCTCATGTAGCCAAGGTGTAGAACTAAAAGACAAAACTTCTTATATAAGATTCATGTTATATTATAAGTCAAAGAAAACATATTTACTTCTTAACCTATAGTTAGTAGGTATAGTCAACATTTATTTTAAGCCTTAAATCAACATTTAATTTAAATTTCACAACAATATTTATTTTTAAACTTTAAATCAACATTTCTATAAACCTCAATTAAATCAACATCTCGTTCCTCATCTAACCAGCAGCGGCACGTAGCGCACATGTTAGAACTTGTTTACGCGGCAAAACAATGTAATGGTAAACCGAATAATTCAGCCGAACATCTGGTTCGGTAAAAGTTAAACCGAATAATATTCGGTATTCGGTAATTCTGTGAAACCACTACACGGCGCATCTCTAGTGTTAAGTCTGGAAGTTCGTGAAACATTCGATAGATGACGTTGTAGTAAATAAGCATGTTTAGTATTAACACGGTATTTATATTATCGATGTACTTTGTACTTTATTTTTACGGCAAATTTTGTTTAATCGGAACCCTACTTGTGTGGGTCCGACTCGCACTTGGCCAGTTTATTTAACTACACTATAAAATTAGCCGATAAATCTAAAGGGAGATTTATTGACTAAGATCATGGTATAGTAGAAAGATTTAAAGTGAGAAGAAATCTCTACTGAAGGTATTCAATTAGGTATTTCTACAAACGCAGCGCGTGTTTTTTTTTTAATCAATATATAATGTAAAATATATTTATTGTGATTTCAATTATTACGACGTATGGTCGTGATTGATTTCAAATAAATGCGAATTGTAAAAAAACTTCGATTGTTTCTTAATATAGTGATATAAGTTTGTTTTACAGTATTTTTAATTAACCTATGGATTGTATTTATCTATCGTTATTTTATTATTTTATTGTCGTTTCTACAAAATTGTACTTAATTATATTGACACAAAGATACATTGTGGGAGTTATTTTCGTTTTGTTACGACAAAGAAGCATATAACTATTAACGTGCGTACATAACATACACCATTTTTAGGGTTCCGTAGCCAAATGCCAAAAAACGGAACCCTTATATATTCGCCATGTATGTCTGTCTGTCCGTCCGTATGTCACAGCCATTTTATTCCGAAACTACTAGGACTACAGAATTGAAACTTGGTAGGTAGATGTATTCTGTAAACCGCTTTCCGATTTTTATACAAAAATAAAAAAATATAAAAGTTTGAGGGGGGCATCCCCATACATGGAACTGGAACAAAATTATTTTTCTTCTTCAAACCTATACGTGTGGGGTGTTTATGGATAGGTCTTCAAAAATGATATAGAGGTTTCTAAAATCATTTTTTCTCAAAGTAAATCATTTAAAAGATAGGCGCGTCTAAATTGGTAAAATGTGTGTCCCCCCCTCTAACTTCTAAAGTAAGGGAGTGAAAAATCTAGAAAAAATATATTCTATAGATCTTAATAAAAACTTTCAACGAAAATTAGTTTGAATAAGATACAGTCAGCAGATGTTTTTCATACAATCTTTGTTTTTCATACAAACACTGTGAAAAACAAAGTTATTTTTGTAGTTGCGCAAAATCATAGTTATAGAATACTTTACTGTGTTACGGAACCCTACGAGTGCGAGCTCGACTTGTACTTGGCCAGTATATTTTACAAAGTGTAGTGAGGAGTAAAATTTTGTCAGTTTAGAATTTTGCGCTACATAGTAAGTACACAGCTTTACAATCCATATTCATTCTGAAAATGTGGTGGTAGGTTAATTGTTTATTATTTATTCACATATCTGTGTAGCTAGATTTTTTTTTATATCTTATAGGATAGCGTTTGACTACATTCTAATCTGCTGGTATGTGATGATGCAGTCGAAGACGGTAAGCGCGCTAGGCCTAGAATAGGAACTGGCTCTCAAGGATAGCTGCCGGAACACATCAGATGTTTTGCGACAGATTTTCTTACTTGAGGTGGTGTCCTGTGTGAGAAACCAACAACGCCCGCATGGTGGATGCGGGCGTTGTTGGTTTCTTAACGATGTATTTCCTTCACCGCAGAGCAACTGTGAAAAACGCACATACATTTTTCGATAGAAAAATCCATGGGTACATGGCGGGGATTGAACTCGGTACCTCTGGCATCAAAGCCGATCTTTCTCCTACTTACACCACTGGGCCCTCAACCGGCCCTCAGATGTTATCATCTATTTAATTATATCGCACTTTTTGTATGTATTCTAATAGCATAAAGTTAAGTAATAATATATCGTTATTTGTCACTAAACGCAGAATCTCAAAAATACAATCAATCAATCTAAAATAATATTTTCCAGCTATGCTTAGCTTATCAAAAAGGAGAAATCCCAGCAAACCTGCACTACAAAGAACCCTTAGATACACCAGCCGTGCGTGATGGAAACCTTCAAGTGGTCACTGAACGTACTAAGTTTAACAGAGGCTTTACTGCATTAAACAACTTTTCATTAACTGGCGTAAACTACCACGTTGTTTTGAAAGGACATTATAAGGAAAAGGTACAGTTATACATTTACTTATTACTGACTTTAAGTAACAAATACATATTTTCGTGACATCTTAACAAATAATTATATAACTAAAAGTGCCCCGCGGCTTCGCCTGGGTTCAAAACTTCTTTTATTAACATAAAACTTTTTTTTTGTAAAAACCTTTCAATCATAAAAGACATCAAAAAAGAATTAGCCAAATCGGTTCACCCGTTTTCAAGTTATCGCAAGGGAAATCGGTATTCATATTTATAAAACCCGAAAAACTATATTGATTTTCAAACTTTGTTACCTACCACGTTTTGAAAAATCCTGCAACACGTATTTACTTATATATTTACAGAAGTATTTATGTAAAGTTTCGAATAAAACAGACTATCTCATCTTGTTTCGCCATACAAACTTTGAATCCTCGTTCCGTTTCCTTAAGGAGTATGAATTTTGTAAAATCCTTTCTTACCCAATACTGTCTGCATGACAAGTTTCAGCGCAATCTGTTAATATTGATTTTCAGACATTGTTACCCCATTTCATCCTCATAGGGGTAGAATTTCAAAAAAACCTGAATCACGTATTTCCTTTAATTATTTACTAAAGCACTTCTGTGTCGCGTGTGAGTTTCAAAGAGTCTAATCTTGTTTTTCCATACAAACATTGAAGCCCCGTTTCATCACCTTACGGGGTGAATTTTAAAAAATTGTTTCTTTGAGGGAACTTACGTCTATTTAATAACTATCCATGTGCCGAATTTCAGCCATTTCTCCCTCTTAAGGGTGGAATTTCGAAAAAGCCTGGAACACGTGTTTCCTTATTTATTTACTGACGCACATATGTTAAGTTTCGAATAGATAAGAAAGACTGTCTAATTTTGTTTCTCAATACAAACTTTGAACCCCCGTTTCATCCGCTTTAGGGGTGAATTTTGGAAAATCTTTTCTTATTAAAGTTTGTAACGGTTATTATCACGTAAAACAAAATATTCACCGGAAAATTAACTCCGACTAGTTTTGAACATTCTTGAAGTTCTTCATCTGGAAATTTCGCCTACAAGCTCATTCACGACGCTCTGGCCTCGAAACGTAACTGCCTGGTGGTTTGCATCGGAGCGGGAGGCTCGGGCGGTGTAGGCGATCTTCGTCTGCGCTCAGATGAAAACACTGAACCGGTATCCGAAGAAGTGTCGCTATGTGTGTCTGTAGGGTTGCGGTGTAGACACATTAAGCTAGTAGTGTCAGTTTTGAACGTCCAGGTAGTAGTAAATTT
Source organism: Cabera pusaria (assembly GCA_954871355.1). Classification (NCBI taxonomy): domain Eukaryota; kingdom Metazoa; phylum Arthropoda; class Insecta; order Lepidoptera; family Geometridae; genus Cabera; species Cabera pusaria. The sequence continues at coordinate 5,177,041 of OX940900.1, read as the reverse complement.
CCTTTCTTTTATTTAACTAAATATTTACGGTTTTCAGATTTATTCCTTTACAAGTTCTTTAAGACCTTGCTTCTTGTCAAATTTCATGATTCCAGGTCAATGGGAAGTACCGGTTTTTGAACCAAAACCTATAGTGTACTTCCGGGTGACCTGGAATTTTCAATTTTGGTTAAAAGGTCTTACAGCTCAATTAAAGGAAAAATTCCGAAAAATAAAAAAACCTTGAACATTAAGGTAAATTTTGGTACTAACAAGTTTTCGCCAATATTCTAAACTTGCCCATATCTTTTTATCGTGTTGACACAGAACCTTGATTTTTATACACCTAGAAACTTAAGACCTTAGTATCTGGTATAAATTTCAATTTGCTAGGTTTACCCGTTCTTGAAAAAATCGGTTGTGACACGCGGACAGACGGACAGACGGACAAGAAAGTGATCTTATAAGGTGAAAAATTTGACTGAAGCGACGTAGCATCACGGTCTGTGTGAAGCGGAAGTGACGTAAGCGTCATGTTATATTTTATTTATATGCGCCCTCTATTGTAAGACGGTGTAACTACGAAGACGTATTTGCTAAAGTTCAATAGATGGAGTTGTACAAGAAAATAATACAGTTTAGAAATAAATTCAATGAACTTGGAAGTTTCACTTCTAATGCGTAGCATTCTACGCACCGTCTTTTTTCTTTTTGTAAACAATATTAAATTATTATAGAACACTGAAAAGTACAAATGCCAAATACCTCGCATTGTATTTGCGTCAAGTAGAGATGATTCTGGCGTTATCAAAATATTTGACGCATTGAAGAGCAAATCTATTGACGCCGAAGAAGTTGCACTTCTCCATGACATATTCCAAAAGGATATAATTGGTCATACTGGAAGAGGCTACACTATACTGGGTAAGATAAAAAAAATCTGCTACGTGTATATAATTGTGACTAATGCACAGAGGCTTCAGAACCCTTACACTTAAATTACAAAGCAAAGTATTTTGTTGTGCTTTCTTCTACCTAGACCGTGCAAAGTAATACAAAATAATCAATATACTATAATTAATTTAGTTTGAGTCGTGTTGTGCAAATTTGACCCACATTTATCAAAAACATTTGTAATTTTCATCTTTACTGCAACAATAAAGCTGTAAAATGTATAGGTAAGATAACATTCTTTAATCCATTGAAAACCATAAAATATCCTAAAATCACGTAACAGGAGAATAGGCTTTACTGTGCCTTTTTTAATATAGGTACTATACTAGATATACCACTATCGTGATGATACGATCGGTGACGGAGCGCGCCTACCCAGAAGATACCTGTTTATTCACTCGCGACTTGAAGACCTCCATATTGTACTTAACCGGAAAAACAGACTCAGGCAGGGTATTCCATTCCTTGGCCCTACGTATGGTGATTGAAGAAGCTTTTTTTTTAATAATTAAATAAATTTATTGAGAAAACTTAGGCTTATTACAACATAGTAAATGGTTCATCTGGAATCTAAACTAGGCTCGAGACACGTGTGATAGGCTCAAGGCCTCTTCCGTCTGATGACAATGGATTTACATTGCCTATCGTTGATTGATGCTTTGTTCCGGTAGATGAAATATTCATCATAAATCAGTGGCATTTCTAAGTATCTCTGGTACTCGTAGTTCAATTACATAGAAACTTGTTAAAATAGGGATGGTGGAATGTTCTCCTAAATTTGTCTGACCTTGGAGCAACGACTAACCCGCCGGCGGGTTAGAATATCTGAAAATCGCTATAGAAATGTAAATTGTAATGTGTCAAAAATGAAGGTAATGGCGTGAAATATTCGCGAATGACATTCGCTGTCAAGGCCTTTAAGAAACCGATAGGCAAGTGATCTGGGGTGGAAGTCTCTACATTGATAGCGATGCGTCTTGTCATCCCAAACGTATGCTGGAATGAGATGCAGCTAGATAGTTGTTATCTGCATCTCTTTTCGTATCGACGATTATCGCTCGAAATTAATCGCTATGCATGTAGAGACTACCGGCCCTGGAGTCTCTCGCTTCCTAGTTGGTTATAGTTGATGAGTTTAAAAAAAAATAGTAGTCAGGTACTTGAATGTCACGTGTTATTATTCTTATATGTCAGGTACCTCACATCTTATGGGGTGTATTTAACAGCATCTTAATTGTAGCATTTAGTCTGAAGCCACTCAAAACAAAGCACAAAGCCAATCATATCCGCTTGAACAGCTGATAATAAACTCTCACTTTAAAATGGTAGGTACAATACAATTTACATTATACCACATAATAAATAAATAATTATACCACACATAAGCATAAATCCTAACATATTTATTTTCCATCTCTTTTAGAAACAAACAACGAAGGTGAGACAGTGAGTGTATCCCAAAGCGTAGATTACTATTCAGGTGTTCGTAGACCATTGTGGTTTGTATTTAGCGGCATGGGATCACAATGGACAGGCATGGGTGTCGATTTGATGAGAATACCTACCTTCGCCAGAGCCATTGAAAGGTAAGACAAAGGTGCTTTGACATTGTTCTTTGAATATCAAGACCAACCCTTACCTAAGGATGCTTTTTATGCTTAGACATAATAGAATTTAACTCTGTCGAAACAAAATTACTATGAAGTGACGCACATTTATTGTGTACAATGATGTAATAAATAATAATAAATACAATGTCACGTTAATTTGTACTTTGAAGATGTAAATCTAAATCCTAGTACGATCACTCAAAATCTCCAGTTATATAAATTCCTTATTTATGATGGCCAATGTGATAAATGAGTAGTTAACAGCCAAACAGTGGATATTCATAATGTCAATACTGCAGCCTGAAAATGCTCAATCACAGAATAAGCTCTTTTCTGTTCTCTGCGTTATAAGCACACTTTAAAATAGAACCGAACAAAAAAATGACGTCCATAAAGAAAAATTGTTACGCCACAAATTGCAAAAGACATATTTCATGCAGAAGCCCGATTTGTGTGTTACATTCAGTGTATGAAAAATCCAATTGCCCCTAATATACATATACTGAAGGCCAATTCCATTTGCCGATATCCCTCAAAACACTCAACTTTCGCGAAACATTTTTGATATCAATAAAAATTGTTTTACAGATGCCATAAAGTTCTCGAGCCGAAAGGCGTCGACATCGTAAAAATAATATCAAGCCCAGACAAAACAATATTTGATAACATTTTGAACGCGTTCGTTGGTATAGGCGCGGTACAAATTGGATTGACCGATATTCTTAGAGAAATGGGAGTGGAGCCTGATTATATTATTGGTGAGTTATTTGTTACTGCTTCCTTGTTTTGATGTAATTTGCTTAATACCTTCAGGCCTTTCATGACAGGGTCAGACAAAACATTACCATGGTAAAATTGACTAATTTTAATTGGTAGCGCAACGTAACGGGAATATAAGTTATATTGCCATATTCAGTATGTGGATTCATGAATATATTTTTATAATGTGTTGTTTATCCATAATGATGCCTAAAATTAATACAGTAAAATATGAATTAATAATACGCCAAAATATGTTAAATTACAAAATCTAATAAAATTTCAACTAAGTATAGACACGTCATTGTTAATATTTTGCAATGTAATTTTAAAAATAAATTTTGAATGACATTTTAATGAAATAAAAAACTAAATAAAAAAATTACTTTTCTTCAAAGACTTTTCATATTTACTTTTATAATTTAATCTTGATAGAATTTCGAAAAATTATTATTGCTTTTTAGGGTTCCGTACCCAAAGGGTAAAACGGGAACCCATTACTAAGACTCCGCTGTCCGTCTGTCTGTCTGTCTGTCTGTCTCAGATGGTGTATTTCTGTTGCCGCTAGAACAACAAATGCTAAAAACAAAATAAAGTTAATTTTTTTTTGTATGGGGACCCCCATACAAAAAACGTGTTTTAAACGCCATCTATCTAATTAGTTTCGGCAAAATGACATAGATGGCGCTAGTAAATGATCCCCGTCTTTCTAGATCGCGACCAAACCAAATATTCGAGGGCCCGGTGGCGTAATCGGGAGAACGTTCGGCTTTGATGCCGTGGTACCGAGTTCAAACCGCCGCGCACCAATGGATTTTTCTATCGAAAAATTTATGTGCGCTTCTCACAGTGGCCCTCCGGTGAAGGAAAAACATCGTTAAGAAACCAACAAAACCCCCGCATGCTGGTAGGACACTATCTAGTGTCCGCCTGGCCAGCTACCACCCTCAAGTTAGAAAATCTGTCACCAAACATCTAATGTGTTCCGGCAGCTATCCTTGAGAGCCAGTTCCCATTCTAGGCCTAGCGTGCTTACCATCTTCGACCGCATCATCACTTACCAACAGGTGAGATAGTGGTCAAACGCTAGCCTATAACGTATAAAAAAAAAAAAAAAAAAAAAAAAAATTCTTGGTAATATCAATTAATCAAGTATATGAGGTTAAAACTCTGTTATGTTTCGTATTGTACGGAACCCTCCCTAACTGTGCGATAAGAGACGCGATTCCGACTCGAACTTGGCCAGTTTTATTTTAAACTCTAATACTAAATTTTAGTGCTGTGTCAACACATTAATGAGCATTAAAGTTGCTGAAGATTGTCTTTTGAGTGATATTATAACTTAACTGTACGATACTTAAAAATGTGTCACATATCCATTTTGATCCTGATGCAATGAGATTTTGCGATGCGAAAGAAAAATCTCTCTTGAACAATAACTTTTGAAAGGGGTATAATTTAAACGACTCAAAATTTCGAACCCTTCTAAATATAATATGTATAAAATAATTTTGTTTTTGGTTTTCAAGAAAGCATTTGTCCTCAGACTAAATCATCACTTGTCAATTCAGTGTAATCGTATTCTAAATATGCTGCTGATGTTACTTTAGTACTATTTTCTATATTTCCTTAGGACATTCTCTAGGAGAGATGGCCTGTGCGTATCACGACAATACGTTTTCCACTGAAGAGCTTGTATTGGCTACTTTCAACCGAGGTAGTGCGATCCGCAGTTCTATTCTCGTAGAGGGGGCTATGGCGGCAGTTGGAGTGGGATATAAGGATGTAAGTAACAACTCTAAACATGATATGACTAAATATTTTTGATCATAAGACAGCCTCCTCGGCGTAAAGGATAGATGGCTTCACATCTAAGCAAGAGGTCACCGGGTCAAATCCTAGCATGGGTGTTCATCCACAGATGGTAGGATGATATAATATTATATCAATGTTCCGCCTCACTTGCTACCAAAAAGTGGCTCACAACCATCAAGGAGAAAATCTGCCGCCATAACCTTGCGGTGATCTGGCAGCACACGGTTCTTGAGAGTCAGAGTATTCTAGGTCAAGCGTGTTCACCATCATCGCATACCACTAGGCAAGATTGTAGTCAAACGCTAGCCTATTAGATATAAAAAATGAATAAAAGTATTATAAGACCATGCGATTTTTTATATGTGATTTACTTACTGAGATTGTTACTTGAGAATATCGGAAGATTGGTAATGCAAGTTGCAGTGTTAAAATGAAGCAAAAGTCGGTTAAACTATTGCATTGTTTTACTGCCATCTTTCTCCTTTAAGAAAAACACGATTCCTTCTTACACCACATAATCAATTTTCATAGAAGCCAAGTAGTAAGTCTAGAATTAAAAAAATATATTCAACAGTCTAATTTAAAGTAGTTTATGGACCGATTGAGATGTAAGGGAGCATAGGGATGTAAGGGAGCACAAATGGATGTAAGGGAGCACAAAGGGATGTAAGGGAGCACAAAGGGATGTAAGGGAGCACAAATACCACCTCAGTGCTCCCAGGCAACCTCACCTGCCCGTGGTGCATCCTGCTGAACCAACGAGGCTCTGGCGACCGACAAATGGCGGCATTTCAAAATAATGGCGTAGCTAAATACTACAGGCTAGTGACGGGCAGCAGCGTCAGCGGTGCGAGAAGCTACGTCCTGCAATCGCCAACCCCCTTGCTCAGCGTGGCGATTAGGGCTTTTACCCTCCCAATGATGGAAAGTCACTATAAGCAGCAGCCCCCAGTTCCCGGCCGCCCTGTTATTCCTGACCACGGTGGCGGTCACGGTAACGGCAGGGGGTGCTAAGAATCCCCGTGTTACGGTAGGCCGCAAAAACAAACTTACCCTCGCTACGTTTAATGGACTCACGATTCGACTGGATGAGCATCTGACGCAGCTGGAGGAGAAGCTGGGACATATAGGATGGCTCATTCTGGGGTTATGTGAAGTCCGAAGACAGGGAAAGGACATCATAACTCTAGAAATAAGCCATCTTATGTATTACAGAGAAGGTGACCAGCTATCCAATAGCGGCGTCGGGTTTCTGGTCAGCAAGGTTCTCAGTTATAACATCGTAAAAATCTCCAGTGTGCCGACCAGTGTTGCGTTCGTTATAATAAGGTTAACCGAGAGGTACAGCCTCAAGGTTATCCAGGTCTGCGCACCAACCTCGGCACACTTGAATGAAGAGGTGGAAAGTATGTATAAAGATATCTTCAGAGCCATACATACCACCTCTAAGGCTCACTACAACGTTGTCATGGAAGACTTTAACGCCAAAGTTTCCTCGAGAAAGAGGAGCTTTTCTTGATGAACTCGTTCTTCAATAAACAGCCCGAAAGGAAGTGGACGTGGCAAAGCCCCGACACTGTGACTAAAAAGAGATTGTCTTCATCATTACGGACAAACGGCGCATATTCAGAGACGTCTCAGTGATCACTAGGTTCAATACAGGAAATGATCACCGACTTGTACGAGGCTCTTTGGATATCGACTTCAAAGCCAAGAGAGTTCGATTGATAAATTGTTTGAAAAATTCCAATAAAAATTGGAAAATCGATTTGCTGCCTTGGAAACCACAGATGACGTAGACCAAAAACTCAAAGAAGTGGTAGAAATCCTCAGGAATGAAGGAACGAAATTTTGCGAGAGCAAACGTACGGGAAAGTGTTCGTGCAGCCTCTGGGTAGATGGCACCTCATAAAGCTGACAACATCAACGGGGAACGTCGTCGCATCGAAGCCGGATATTCTGTCGGAAGTTGAAGACTTGTACAGCAAGCTACTACCCGATATTGAGGATTGCAGAGCCACCTTTATCCGCCACATCACAGAAGACCTGCCCGAAGTCAGCCGATATGAGATCGTGATGGCCCTTAGACAGCTCAAAAATGGAAAAGCCCCAGAAGAGGACGGAATCACAACGAAGCTTCTAAAAGATGGAGGAGTCCCAGCTGTAAGCCAGCTGCAACAGCTCTTCAATTCTGTTTTCTTCACTGGTGGAACTCTGGTCACTGGTGGACGGCCAGTACATCTCTTACTTACGATTCGCAGATGACATCGTCGTCATGGCAAAGACGCTGCAAGAAGAGAATTTGGATAAAACCAAAGTCATGTACAACAAGCACGTTGTTCCGGAACCGATTTCCGCAGATGGAATCCCACTCAAAGTTGTCACGCAGTATGTTTACCTAGGGCAAACGCTCCAACTAGACAAACACAACTTCGAGGAGGAAATCCAGAGAAGAATTCAGCTGGGCTGGGCAGCATTTGGGCGACTCCGCAGAGTTTTCTCGTCGCCTATACCACATTGCCTAAAGACAAAAGTCTTGAATCAGTGCGTCCTACCTGTCATGACATACGGAGCCGAGACGTGGACACTCACGGTTCGACTAGTCCACCAATTTAAAGTCGCTCAGCGAGCTATAGAAAAAGCTATGCTCGGTGTTTCTCTGCGGGATCGAATCCGGAACGAAGCAATTTGCCAGAGAACTAAAGTGGTCGACATAGCTCAGCGGGTTGGCAAACAGAAATGCCTGAAGTAGCAGTAGGCTGGTCATATCTGTCGTAGGACCGATAACCGTTGGAGCAGACTGGTTCTAGAGTGAAACGAAAAACGCTACAGTTTCCGCGTATCAGCAAACGTAGCGTAGGACGCCCTTTGACTAGGTGGAGCGACGAAATTTGCAAAACGGTGGGCAGTGTCTGGAAACAAAGAGCCGAAGATCGGGCTCAGTGGCGTGTCATGGGAAAGGCCTAGTTTCAGCAGTGGACTGATCCCGGCTGATGATGATTATGGACCGATTGGTTTTGACGTTTGCTTGTACGATTCATTATTCTGTGGTTTTACCACCAATTTGCTCATCGTTAAGGAAATCGAAATTAATGAATATTTTGGAATGACACATCGCGCAAGCGCCCTGCGCTCCGTTTTACGAATTTTCGTCTTACGATCTGCTAAGCTATTCTTTTTATTATTAAGGCTATTCGTACTTCGAAATTCAATCGTATCACGTTCGCAATACAGTTGAATTTCGTAATACGAAATTCAAATCTCACCGCGGATTCCGCTGTCGAGATAGCTTACAGAATAGCCTAGCAGGACACGTGACTGTGACGCGGGTTTAAATTTTTTTACCTATCCCAAGAGAAGTGCACAACGCCGCTAAAGAACTTTTCACTTCAAAAAAAGAACTAAAACCGTTACATTATATTATTTAAAATATTATTCTATTTAAGTTGTCTCGTATGCAATATAAGAAACGAATTATTATTGTTTTCCAGCTCGTAAAGCAATGTCCACCAGAAATCGATATAGCTTGCCACAATAGCTCTGAATCATCAACAATATCGGGGCCGACTGAGGCTATGAAAAAGTTTGTAAGCGAGCTTACCAAACAAGGCATATTCGCTCGTGAGGTACCCTCTGCAAAAATAGCATATCACTCGAGATATATCGCGGACGCTGGTAAGTATATATTCTAGAGTTATAAGAACAAAATAGCAACCAAGATAAAACAACCGACCGAATGTCAAATTACTTCGCAAAAAGTCACGCATATTTTTGTTCGCTAATGTGTTGAACTATTAGTATGGTTATTCTGCAGATTAGACCTTTCCTTTTCCCTTTTTAACAATAAGTTGTAGTAAACTTAAAAAAAACTAATTAAACATGCTTAAAGCAAAAAGTAGACTTCTAAAAATAGACTTCTAGCTTGAGAAACCAAGAGTCTACTTTTTTGTTCAATCAGACTTTTGTTGCCAACCCAACCTATTGGACTAGTCGAAACGATTTAAAGAACCCGAACTTAAGGTGTTTACTAGTCTACTAGCCACTGAAAACTTCACTACCCATCATCAAATGAGGGCTAAGATACAAAATTAAAGCATTTTCATCCGCACTACATAAACATACTAACTTTCATTTGGATGCCACAAAGATTTTTTTACATTGTAATTAGCCCTTTTTGCTTCCTTTTTCAACTGGAACAATAAGGTTGAACTAATTGTCCGAGGATATTCATCAAGAAATAAAGCATACATCAATAACAACCAAAATTAACCAATGGTGCAATATATTAATCTTTTACATATATAGTATAAAATGCTCCCGCTGTCTCTACGCTTAGATATTTTAAACTACGAAACGGATTTTAATGCTGTTTTCATCAATAAATAGAGTGATATAAATAGAGGGTTAAACGCGGGCAAAGCCACTGGGTTATTATAATCCAAAGTCCTGACTGTCTGACTGAGATATCAACGCACAGCCCATATCGCTGGTCCTAAACACATACAATTTGGAGAAAAGTAAGTGTAAAGTGTAGGCATCCACTAAGAAAGGGTTTTCCGAAATTCTACCCCTATGAGGGTGAAATTAGGGGTTCAACTTTCTATGGATATTTTTATTCTCTAGGTGAATTGTATCGAAAATTGGTAGATTAATTAAAATTATTAATGATTTTGGTGTATCACAATTTTTTCAAAATCATCACCCGACACATTAGTTTCCTAGTATTAAAAACAAATTTAACTAATTATTCTTTGCCTACCAGGACTTTATCGAACTACCTCTTCGAATTCAAAAGTGTACAGTTTCCCTTCAAAGTGTGCTTTGACAGACTTTTAATTTAACAAGGGTAGACTTAGGGAGAACTGCTTCTCACACGGTCAGTTATACGTGGTCTGCTCAAAAGTAAGCTGCACTGCGCAGCATTTGCTAGGGATATTGTCAATTTGTCTTTTCTATATTAAATTTATAGGGAGTGAGAGCGCAAATATTATTTGTTTCTGAATATATATATATATATGTAATTAGTTTCCTGTAGCGAGCGAAGCCGCGGGCAGAAGCTAGTAAATAAATATATAATTTGTAAAAGTTATATATAAAATGGAATTAATTCGTTTAGGTCCAGAACTATTGCGTAGTCTTTGCGAAGTGATCAAACACCCAAAACCCAGAAGCAAGAAATGGTTGTCCACCTCAGTGCCCAAAGAACGTTGGGACGACGAAATTGCCAAATATTCCTCTCCCGAATACCACAAAAACAATATGCTGGTTAGTACAACCTTGACCGTTTAGTTTAGTCACAATACAGGTTACAAAGCAGTAGATCACATTAAGGCAAGAATATTTCTACTTTCATGAGGATAAATTGAATAGGATGCCAGTGACTGACAGGTAATGAACTAATTTCGCTACTACCTTCTATTTTCCATCAGACGTACTGATTGATCTGCATCGTTACATGATACAAAAAGATTTGCTAACATCATACGTACTGCCTTGGTTGAGTCTGATTGAGTCTGATTGAGCCTGTCAGCCAAAAGATGCCATTTATAGGCTGCGAGTGAATTTGCAATATCTAAACAGACAGTGGTGAAATACTTGCCGATCCTGTATAAAATGGCATATCTACAAATGGTAATTCTAACACGTTAGGATAGATTGATAGGTTACTACAAAGAACTTTCTACAAAGTTAAAGTACGACCACATCGCGGCGTCCTACGTTCACGTGCGCGTTTGTGATCTGATTTTTAATCTTTTTAATCTTCTTTTAATCTTTTTGATCGCCGTAGATTGCGCTTGGTGTGAACCAGCCGGTACAAATACTACTGCGCTATCTGATCACCGCCGAGGTTGTACTCGCAGGACGCTGCGATGTGGCCGTACCATAAATGTTTTTTTTTAGTTATCATACCTACCCTACTGTTTTCATTTAATGATGTTCTGATGTCGATTCATATTCATAGACATGCAAGAAGTATTGATTACCGCAATAATACTTATTGCGTGCGTTATGTAAGAATTTCGTAGGTATTTTTGTTTCGTTTGTGGTAAAAGATTTCTAGTTGAAAATAATAAGTATTTTTGATACATTATATTAGCCTTTAAAAATACCTAAAACCAAAAAGTATGCTTTGGAGCCCTGCTTTGTCGATGGTTTGGTAAGAAGTTGTAGAAAAGTGTTTTTTTTTGTAATTAACAGATGGTGAAAGAGATAAAAAATCATTAAGCTAATATTGAGTTGTCAAAAATAGTTTTATTTTGTAGAGTCCAGTCCTCTTCGAAGAAGTGATCAACACGATGCCTCACAACGCAGTGGTAGTAGAAATAGCCCCACATGGCTTGCTTCAAGCGATATTAAAGAGATCTCATCCGAATTGCACACACATACCTCTTACAAGAAGGGGATGCCCCGATGCAGTCGAGTTTTTGTTAGATGCTATTGGAAAGTAAGTTCAATTATGTCTCGGGCACGTGTTACCTGATTTGGATGATTTTTAAAGTTGATCATAACTATACATCGAGAACACGGCAACAAAAACGTTTTTAAACATATTTTGAAATGGCTGAAATATGACTTTTTTTCAAATTCCAAAAACAGACGAGACAAAACATCCGTGAGGAACTTCAGAGCTATAGAGTAAAATACCTTAAAGAGTAACAAAAAATGGCTTACGTGACATACGGCAAAGTGTGTAAGACTTTAAGATTTTAAATTGATTAATTATTATAACCTAAATCTTTTATCTATCTATCTATCTATCTATCTATATATATAAAATCCAAAGTCCTGACTGACTGACTGACTGAGATATCAACTCACAGCTCATACCGCTTCTCCTAGGCAAATGAAATTTGGAATGTGATTTTTTTCTTAAGTGTTGGCATCCGTTAAGAAAGGGCTTTTCGAAATTTCACCTCTAAGAGAATGAAATGGAGTGTTGAACTCTCTATGAAACTTTTTATTCTCTGTATCAAATTGTCACAAAAATTGTCACACATATTCTTTAATTAAAATGATGAGTTACGCATATCACAGTTTTTCTAAAATCATCCCCCACACGTTTGCCTAACTTACTGAATTATTGTCTAATATATGAACGCCACTACCTAAACCGCTGGCCTTAAAGACATGATATTTAGAGGGTGTGTTCTTTGTAAAGTGCAACTATCCACTACGAAAGGGTTTTTTGAAATTCCACCCCTACGTCGGTGTAATGGAAGGTAACATTTTCAGTGCAACGCCGATTGTCTTGGAAATTGGTATACATACTCTTCAAATAAAACTATGAGACACGTTTATAACCATTTTTTTTAAATCATCCTCTACGCGATTGTCTAACTACTACATCAACGCACTGCCTAAACCGCTGGTCTTACTTAGACACATAAAATTTAATTTATTATTATTTAATATAAATTTAATTTAATTTATTATTTTATTTAATATAGCGTTTGTTTTTTGTGAAGTGTGAGTATCCACCAATAAAGAGCTGTATGAAATTCTATCCCTAAGAGGGTCAAATTGAGGGTTACACTTTCTATGAAACTTTTCATACTCTTGGTCGATTTACTCGAAAATGTGTACAAATACTCATCAATTAAAATTATGAGACACATGTATAATAGTTTTTCAAAAATCATCCCCCACGGATTGTTCTAACTAATATATCAACGTACAGCCTAATCCGCTGGCCTTAAAGACATAACATTTAGAGGGTTGTATTCTTTGTGAAGTGCAGCTATCCACTAAGAAAGGGTTTTTCGAAATTCTACCCCTAAGATGGTGAAATGAGTGGTTGAATTTTCTGTGAAACTTTTTATTCTCTGGGTTGATTGTCTCAAAAATGGGTAGGTACACATACTTTTTAGGGTTCCGTACCCAAAGGGTAAAACGGGACCCTATTACTAAGACTCGGCTGTCCGTCTGTCTGTCTGTCTGTCTGTCTGTCTGTCTTTCTGTCTGTCCGTCTGTCACCAGGCTGTATCTCATGAACCATGATAGTTGGACAGTCGAAATTTTCACAGATGATGTATTTCTGTTGCCGCTATAACAACAAATACTAAAAACAGAATAAAGTTAAAAATAATAGAGGGTCCCCATACAAGAAACGTCTTTTTTTCGGCATTTTACGCCATCTATGTACGCTTAGTTAGGTAAACGTTCCATAGATGGCGTTATATTAAAATGTCGATCCTAACACCTTTGTTAGACGTTAGATGGCGTTATAAGAAATAACATGTTTATTAATTATTATTTTTTGCTGGCGAAAAAGGATAGTGGTATTTTTTGCTCGATCTTATAAAATACTGTAGTGTGGTACGGAACCCTACGTGTGCGAGTCCGACTTGCACTTGGCCAGTTTATTAATTCAAATTATGAAACATGTGTATCACAGTTTTTCCAAATCGTCCCTTCGCGTTTGTCTGACTATTATAAGAACGCTCTGCCTAAACCGCTGGTCCTAGACTCACGAAATTAGGAGGGTGTGTTTTTGTGAAGTGTAGGCATCCAACATGAAAGGATATTTAGACGCCTAAGAGGGTAAGCTGGAAGGTTGAACTCTTTTTGAAACTTTGTATTCTATTTCATTTGTAATATATTATAATTGTCTCGAAAATTGGTACACATATGTTTTTTATTTAATATTATCAGTTACAGTTACGCGTTTGTCTGACTAATATATCAACCTTCTGCCTAAACCACTGTCTTAGAGAAATGATATTTGTAAGGTCTGCAATTTGTAAAGTGCAGGTTTCCGGTAGGTTACATTTTGTTTAAACATTTTTATTCTCTGGGTCGATAAGCAATAGCACGATAGTTCAAGAAACAGATAGATAGCTTCAACCATTGTTTGAGCGATACAAGTATCACAGTTTCCCCAGAATCATCCTCAATACATTTGTTTCTGTATGAAAATTTAAAAACAATTAAACTAACTATTATTATGTTTCTTTGAAGAGATTCACACTTTATATTTTTGTAAATTGTTATACACAATCCTAAATTTCATCGTACCGACGGGACTTGAACCCGCAACCTCCGGAATAACATGTTCCGGTGCTTTGCCAACTAAGCCACGGTGCGAAGTATCGTTACGACGAAATTAGTGGATTGCATTTGTTAACCCAATTATGCATTGGTAGCGCCATCTATAACTACTTATTACGTAAGTTAATCATTCGGAAGAAATCATTACAGTTTTCAAATCCGACGTGAAATGTTGCACTGCGTAAATCAAATATTATGTTTCTTTGAAGAGTTTCACACTTTATATTTTTGTAAATTGTTGAACACAATCCAAAATTTCATCGTACCGACGGGACTTGAACCCGCAACCTCCGGAATAACATGTTCCGGTGCTTTGCCAATTAAGCCACGGTGCGAAGTATCGTTACGACGAAATTAGTGGATTGCATTTGTTAACCCAATTATGCATTGGTGGCGCCATCTATGACTACTTATTACGTAAGTTAATTATGTAATTTTGGATTGTGTTTAACAATTTACAAAAATATAAAGTGTGAAACACTTTATATTTTTGAAGAAACATAATATTTGATTTACGCAGTGCAACATCTCTCGTAGGATTTGAAAACTGTAATGATTTCTTCCGAATGATTAACTTACGTAATAAGTAGTCATAGATGGCGCCACCAATGCATAATTGAGTTAACAAATGCAGTCCACTAATTTCGTCGTAACGATATTTCGCACCGTGGCTTAATTGGCAAGGCACCGGAGCATGTTATTCCGGAGGTTGCGGGTTCAAGTCCCGTCGGTACGATGAAATTTTGGATTGTGTTTAACAATTAACAAAAATACAAAGTGTGAAACACTTCAAAGAAACATAATATTTTATTTACGCAGTGCAACATCTCTCGTCGGATTTGAAAACTGTAATGATTTCTTCCGAATGATTAACTTACGTAATAAGTAGTCATAGATGGCGCCACCAATGCATAATTGGGTTAACAAATGCAATCCACTAATTTCGTCGTAACGATACTTCGCACCGTGGCTTAATTGGCAAAGCACCGGAACATGTTATTACGGAGGTTGCGGGTTCAAGTCCCGTCGGTACGATGAAATTTTGTATTGTGTTTAACAATTTACTAAACTAACTATTCTTTGACTAACTTACTCAAACTACCCCTTCGAATTAAAAAGTGTGCAGTTTCCCTCCAAAGTCTGCTTGCCATGATCATAATTAAATCTCAAGGCCAAACTCTTAATATCAGTAATAGACTTAGGAAGGATCGCTTTTTACACGGTCGATTAAACGTGGTCTGCTCCAAAGTAAAATCTTGGAGCAGAATTTGTTTGGGATATTGTCGGATTGCAATTCAATAGAGAGGGAGTAAGAGAGCGCATGTTATATTTGATTTTGAAGAAAAATATGTTATTTGTTTCATGTAGACCACGCGAGCGAAGCCGCGGGCAGAAGCTAGTTATTTTATAAAATCTGTATAGGAATGGTAACAAGCTTTTATGTATTTCTTGGGCACCCAAAGAAACTCATTTAAAAACGTATTTTAAGGTGGTGTGAGATAGTGTTTTTATTTAATTTCAGATTATACCAAGCCGGGTATAATCCTAAAGTGAACGTCTTGTACCCTAAAGTGGAATACCCTGTGTCAACAGAGACGCCCCTTCTTTCACATCTAGTTAAATGGGAACATAGCGAAACTTGGTAAGATCACAGTTTTTATTAATTTACAGTACTTAACCAATTTTACCAGATCCATCAAGGCGATCAAGCCTTATTAGAAACTTACTCGACAGATTTTTGACAACTTTTATACAGCGTCGTATGTCAGATAACTATCCAAATTTTTATCATGAACCAGTCAAACTGGCCCAAGACTGTTAACAAGTGTTGTGTTTGACAACACACTGTAATTAATTACAAATTGGCACTAATTCTGATGTAACTTTGATAAATTTGGTAGCGCTCTCAGAATTATTTGATTGAAAAACATACGTAAAATAACATACAAACCAAGAACTGACAAAATACATGATATTTTTATGACGGTATTTAGTTTAGTCAGTGCAACATCAAAATCAACACTGTTGTGTTGATTCACAGAATTATAAGACGCCACAAATTGGCTAAAGTGACATGGCCTATTAGAACTTGTTTTGCAAACACTGGGCAAACTGAGTTGAATATTTAAGTAAGTAGTGCTAGGATTTTTGTGTCCAATAGTCTAGCAAAAGACTATTCTGGACTAATTACGGTTATAGATAAAATCAGTCATATGCTTGATTGTATAGTAAACTTAATTAAAACCGAATGTGAATTTGACCTTTTTCTAAACAAAAGCTCACACTCGTTGTTTGTGCCCAAATAAATTATACAACTAGTGTAATTTTTTGATGTTGTTTTACGTAATGTTTCAAAATCGATTAAATAAATTTATGTGTTTTAATCACAGATAATATAGTAATAATACTTCTTTGTTTTTAATATTTCAGCTGTGGTTTTAATATAGATAAATTGGTGGACGCAAGTATAATTATCACATAAATAAAAAAAGAAGTGTGTTTGTAAACGGGCTGTAACATGACTTTCCGTATTGTGTCATTCAACGATTTTGTTTTATTTTAGGTCTCTCATTGATTTTGACGGCGATGAAAAGGTCCTCACCTCTTCTCGTCATCTAATTATATCTCTACACGATGATGAGTATAGCTACATAGCCGACCACGTGATTGAAGGTAATAAATAAACCCTTTTTAGGGTTCCGTACCTAAAAAGGTAAAAAAAGATCCCTTATAAGATCACTTTCTTGTCCGTCTGTCCGTCTGTCTGTCTGTCTGTCTGTCGTTCCGTGTGTCACCACTGATTTTCTCAGGAACGGGTGGACCTAACAAGTTAAAATGTATTTATTAGTATTGCCATTAGGGTGTAACCAAAAAAGAATAAGCTTCTTGTATCTTGTATCTCTCGGATGTCGTGGATACTATTTAAGTTTTTCAAGATTTAGTATACATCAACAATTAGAGTGAGACTGCCCGGAGATGGCGGTATCTTCATCTTCAAAAACAATCCCAAAGAGGTTTGGTGTGTTGTGTCGCCCCGGTGAACAACTGAAAAATACTTGCCAAATGTCCTTGCAGTATGAATAATGTCACATTACCCCAAAATTATGTAAGGTAGCTGACAAAAATAATATTAAAATAAATTAAAAATATACCTAATGAAGAAAAATAAAACTGGCCAAGTGCGAGTCAGACTTTTGTCCCGCACACGGAGGGTTCCGAATTTCCGAAGTCCAAACGCCACGAACTTCTAACACCAATTAAGTATTTAATAAGTAAGTATTAAACACAAACAAAGGTAATTAATATAATTAAATATCTGGAAGACCGAGTGTTCGTACGACTAATTTTCTACTGATTTTAACTAATTGAAGCTCTTTAAATACTAAAATTGTGGAAATATTGTTCGTAGTACACTACACATGTGCAAATAAACCTCAACTAAGTAAACAAATCGACCGAGGCCCACAAATTTACCAAATGAAACGCTTGCGCTTGCTAATTTTTCCTGCGCTGCCATCTAGCTGCGTCGAGGTGAATTAATTTCGTATCGTATCGTAATAAACACGTTTTTTGTTTTAGTCACTTAATTTTTAACTTTGTTCTGTTCTTAGTATTTGTTGTTATAGCGGCAACAGAAATACATCATCTGTGAAAATTTCAACCGTCTAACTATCACGGTTCATGGGATACATCCTGGTGACAGACGGACAGACAGACAGACAGACAGACAGACAGACGGACAGCGGAGTCTCAGTAATAGGGTTCCGTTGGTACCCTTCAGTTAGGGTGAATGAGTTTTTGAGAACATTTCTTATTGTGTTCTTCTTGTTTAACTTCTAATGCGACTATGATATCTTGTGTTTGATATCATATTAGCATCATTCCGTCAATTGTTTTGAGAATTACTGTATTGTTTTGAGATTTACTATATCTAAAAGGTGCCTATGTATGCAGGTGTCACCACTATTCCCGAAGCTGCACTCTTATTGTACGTCTGGGAGACCTTAGCAATATTCATGGAAGTGGATTACAGAGATTTGTCAATTATGTTTGAAGATATACATTTCCATAGCGAAGTTATCGTGCACCCAGAAACGGCTGTGAAATTGGCTATCATGATAAGTAAAGGGTCCGATAAATTTGAGGTAAAAAACATATTTATACAGAATATTAACAGGGAAAAGTACATGGCGTAATTATTTTAATCAGTCTTCCGAATTGGCACCAAACATCATGAAATGTCAGGAGCCAGAAATTAAGCAGTTTGGCAATTTTGACAGAAGATTACCATCACTGGTCTCCCAGGGGGGTTGGTGACATTGTGGCACTTTATGTTTCTTACATAAAATGGTTTCTGGGGATCATCTGTCCCTAAGCTTTTTGTTATCTTTAGTTAAATCTATGAATATTTTTTAATGAAAATTAATGGTGTTTTTATTATATTGTACTAGATGTGTTGCAATGACTCTCTAGTTGTGACTGGATCAGTGCACAGTTTTAAAAGTAAAATATTTCATTCTGTTCAAATTCCTGATGAAGATTTCGATGATGTTAGCCTGAATTCCGGAGACATTTATAAAATACTTGAAATGCGTGGATACTCATATAGGTAAGTCTATTCATGAAATATGATTGCAATACAAAGATAAGTATTATTTAAGAACAGTTTTTATAAATGAACTATCAATGTTATGTATTTTCCAGAACATCGTTGAAAACTCTTCAATCATTTAATATCAACCAAAATAATGCTTCTATAAAATGGACGAACGATTGGGTGCCATTCCTTGATTCACTTATTCAACTGAACATTATAACTAGAAGCCATAATGGTATATCCAAGCCCCGATACATAAGAAAGTTAATTGTAAACACAATAGAACAAACGAAAACGTTATCTTACCCAATAAGTTTCAAAGAAGATAGCCACAGTGCGATTATAGATACAGGTCTTGGTATAACAAGGTATCTATTTAGCATAGTTAATGATTATCAATTAAATTTATTATTATAATAAACAAATTAAATTACTGTGTATAATTATTGTCAACATAAAAAAATATACACAATAAGTTAGAATAACTCAAAATGTTGATATTTTTTATTGAAGGTGACAAAATAGTTATGAGTTCTGTTTATTTATTAGATTTCGATGGTTTCAGGTGCGCTGGTGTAGAGATAAATGGTATCACGTTTGAAGATAAACCTCTAGTTTACAAAGAAACAGATGTTTTAAGAGAAAGGTCATTTTATCCATATTTTGCGACAAGTGAAATTGATGTGAGTATGTTGCATTTAAAAATAATCAAATAAAAGTGATCACAGTAATTTATTGTAATCAACAGAAATTTTAAGAAAAAAGGATTTAACAACTTTTGAAATTATATTCCAGATGGAAATATCTCTCGACGTAAATTTACAAGTTATTGCTGAAAATTCAGTTTCACGAGATATTAATATAATATATTATAACATAGCACACAATAACGATTTATTCAAGGAAGTTAAAGAGTTAGCAATGAGTTATTTAGATGTCAACATAACTGAATTTAGCAATATTGATAATGATGAATTCTGTCTGAACAACAATGCAACGAATGTTTTTATTGTAGAAGATGCACTAGAGGATGCAGTTGTAAGTATAAAAAGCGGCCAACTACAAGTTGGACTCGCGCAACAAGGGTTCAACGAGGTATGAGTCTTGACAGACAGACAGACAGACAGACAAATACAGCAAAAAGAAAATAAACCATTGAGCGTTAAATTTTTTCTTTTGAGGAAAAAATACTAATATACAATACTAGCTGTACCCGCGACTTCGTCCGCGTGGAATAGTGTCTTTGGGTAGCATTTTTAATTATTATTTATTAGGCTAATTATTTTACAAATGAGACACATGCGTATCCCACCTGCACCGCACCGTACCACGCCACGATAATCCCTCCTCCCCCTCTCCCTTCGCCTCCCCCCTCCCCTCCCCTCCCCCTCTTCTCCTCACCCCCCTCTCTTTTCTCCTCATTCCCCTCTCCTCCCCTTCCCCTCACTTTCCTCTCCCCTTTCTCTTCCCCCCACTCCCTCCCCCTCCTCTTCCCCTCACTTTCCTCTCCTCCGCCCCTTTCCCCTCACTCCCCTGCCTCCCGCCTTCCCCTCACTTCCCTTTCCCCTCCCCTTTTTCCCTCCCCTCACCTTCCCCTCACATTCCCCTTAACCTTCCGTTCACTTCCACCTCCCCTACCCTCCCCTCCCTCCCCTTTCCCCATAAATAAATATGACATTCAAAGTTTGTGAGGAGAACGGGGGAGGGGTAACCTCCGTTCGACTCACAAACTTTGAATGTCATATTAACTTATATCGAATCAACAGCCTAAACAATAAGTTTCAAGCTTCTAGCTTTTACAATGACGATACTTCCATACAACTTTTCATCCCCCCTTTCAACCTCTTACAACTCTTATTTCACATTAAAAAGTAACCTATGTCCTTTGTCAGGCTCAAGATTATCTGTGTACCAAATTCCATTTAAATCCGTTCAGAAGAACATTCACATAAACCTTACATATTTCCATAAAAACTTTCATCCCCTATTCCCTATTGTTATTTTACACCCTTGAGGGTAAAAATTTTACAAACTTCGAATATCATATTTATTTATATTAAATCAACAGCCTAAACAATAAGTTTCAAGCTTCTAGCTTTTACAATGACGATACATCCATACAACTTTTCATACCCCCTTTCAACCCTTTACAACCCTTTTTTCGCATTAAAAAGTAGCCTATGTCCTTTCTCAGGCTCTGGACTATCTGTGTACCAAATTCCATTTAAATCCGTTTTGTAGAACATTCATATGAACCTTACATATTTCCATACAAACTTTCATCCCCCATTGTTATTTTACACGCTTGAGGGTAAAACTTTTACAAACTTTGAATGTCATATTTATTTATATCGAATCAACAGCCTATAAAATAAATTTCAAGCTTCCAGCTCTAAAAATTAAGATACTTCCATACAATATTTCATCCCCCCTTTCAACCCCTTACGACCCTTTTTTCGCATTAAAAAGTAACCTATGTCCTTTCTTAGACTCTAGACTATCCTTGTACCAAATTTTATTCAAATCGGTTCAGTGGTTTTGGCGTGAAAGTGACACAGACTGACAGACAGAGTTACTTTCGCATTTATTATATATATAATATATAATATAATAATATAATATAGTTAGGATTAGGATTTATAAATAAGTGAAAAGCAAAAGATGGCACGCATTCTTAAAAATAATGTAAGCATGTCAAACAATAAAAGTACTTGAACTTTCAGATATTAAAAAGGCTTTATGACGTCATGGAGGAAAGTAGTTTTATTTTAACCACAGAGAAGCAAATTCCTAAGCAAAACTTGACAATCAATAATTTTAGCGTCCTGACCTGCATGTCAGATGGGCAAAGAATCATGTTATTACTAAAAAAACTGAAACGAACCGATGCTTCCTATTTTCCAATTACCACGGATAATAGGTTTCTTTGGGTATCACGCTTGTCTGAAGAAATTGTTATAACAAAACGAATCGTTGTAGTATCAGAGAACCAGATTTATGACGGAGCGCTTGGTAAGTTCTTTAGACGTTGAATGTCTTCAAAGTTATAACCTTTGTACCTTTGCAATAAGACTGACTGACGTCGACGAAACGTCGAAATAATTAGCAAATATAATTTTAGCGTGATAAGTCCCGTGACATTTGTACATTTTGACTACAATATTTTACAGTGTTTAATATGCATGGATATTTTCTGTATATTTTAGGGTTTGTTAGTAGATTATTGAAATTGCATCAAAAACAGAACCTAGCATTAGTGTCGATCGAAGATTATAATGCAGAACCATTTAACTATAAACATGTTTTTTATAAAGTTCAACTTGAGAAAACCATGGCAATAAACATTTTCAAAAAGGTAAATATAAAATATTCATTGCAATATGTATTCGTCCAGTTTTCATTTCTTTTTTTATTACTATCATTTTGAATGAATGCTTTCAGGGTCAATGGGGAGGTTACTACTACAAATCTGCTTCTAAATCCACAAAACTGCATAATTTTACTCTAAGTAAATTAAAATCTGGCGATTTCGAAACATTAACATGGACAGAAGCTCCACGTTGCTCACCTCAGAAAACAATAGTCCAAGTAGGTTGTACCTAAAAATATATCATCTATAAAATTGAATATCCAGAACTATCCAGTAATTGTTCAGTTCCAGTTGCTTTGCTAAGCGTAGTTCACACTACAGAATGCCGGTTGATTTCAACTCACAGTATTTAGTTAAATGCGTTACTAAACATGTTATTTAAATTTTGAAGGTTTATGATCGTCAATCAAATATTTAATAGATATTATTTGTATCAAATTATTAATGTCTGCAAAGAGCAAACATTGCATATTAAAAAATAGTAAAAAATATTTTCAGGTTTCATTCTCCAGTATATCAATGTTGGACTGTCAAAAAGCAATAAATAATTTTAAAACCACGAATGAATTATTTGGAATGGACTTCAGCGGAATTGACAATGAGTAAGTTATTGAAATAGAAAAAAAACGTGTGTAATAGGTTATACTTCTTTGGCGTAACAAAACAATAATAGCTAGCTAAGGATTCCATCCCATATGCCACAAATCTTTGCTTGTAAAAGGAATGAACATTTAAGTGGCATTTCTTAGTTCGAAAGTTTTTGCGAAAAAAGTTAGCCGGTACGTTCACATTAAAGAATACGAGAAAGTTAACAGCTAACTTTATCGAAAACGGTGTGCACGCGCGCATATTATAACTATTACGCTCATAATTTTTCCAAACGCGCCAAAAAAGTATAACTTATAAGATCGTTTAAAAACTAAAAAAGAACCGACTTCAATGCCGCGCTATTCATTTTCAGTACCAATTTTTAGGTGTTTATCTCAAGATCTCTAGAGATACTTATCAGACCTCGATAAAATTACCATGGTACCACACTTGGGATATCTCCTTTCCAACAAAAAAATAATAATCATAATCGGTTCATAAACGACGAAGTTATCCGCGAACAAACATAAAAAAAAGAAATATGAAAGAAATATATATATACGATCGAATTGAGAAACCTCCTCCTTTTTTTGGAATTGGTTAAAAAAAGTTTTTGGCGCTATATTAACTAATAATAAAAATTTGTTCTATTTCAGTGGAGATAGAGTGATGGGCTTAATTTCTGGAGGATCCATGTCAAGTTCAATTGAAGCTGATTCTGATCTTCTATGGCCAGTTCCAGATCATTGGACCTTGGAAGATGCTGCCACTGTTCCGTTGGCATTTCTACAAGCCTATTACATTTTTGTAAGATATGTGAAATTTATTTTGATACGTATACAAGACTTATGCTTCTCATTAGTAAAATTGCCTATATTATTCTATATTTCATAATATGTGAAAACTTGAAGATTAATATTTTATTTGTATTTATTCCGTATTTTAAGGCATTAAAAAGAAAACTCATGAAAAGACATCGAGTTCTAGTGACTGGAGGAGTAGGAGCATTAGGACAAGCCGTTATTTCTCTATGTCTTGCTTTAGATTGTACAGTGTATACCACCATCAGTGATAATGAGAAAAAAAGATTTCTATTGAAGCTGTTTCCACAACTAAATGGTTTGTGGCAATATTTTTATTAATTAACTTTATATATATATCATACAAGCTGTGTCTTGCAGTTTTACCCGCGTAGACATCATTTCCGTGGGAATATTAAGATAGAAAGTAGTACCCTGAGTTATTGCATATCAGCTCAATCGGTTAAATAATTTTAGCGTAAAGAAGTAACAATCATACACACTAACAAACTTTCACCTTTATAATATAGTATGATAGACTAGCGTTTGACCACTATCTCACCTGTTGGTAATTGATGATGCTAAAGTAAGTATTATCATACTATATTTGTGAAAAGTAAAACACACCTGGAATGCAATTAGTACATACTCGCCACAATTTTTTTTTTGTAAAATGTAGCAAGACGATCACGCCGCTCGCCTGATAGTAAGCGATGACGTCTACCTATGACAGATACGGCAGCTTCCACGATACAACATTCTGGCAGTACAGAATTTTGCATTTCACTGCACGTACCTGTTACCTTGAGACAGAGATGTTGAGTCTCACATGCCCTGTAATTTCACTGGAAACCTTGCCATTTCAACAGTAAAACATTCCTATTTCACGACAATTAATAAATCTAAAGCGGCCTATTCTACATAATTGTACTCTGCGATGAATGGATGCCTGTATTTATGACAATGTAGATAAACATGCTATAAGAGATGACTAATGAAACGTAGGAAGATTTAATAAACTGAAAAGAACAAATTATCCGTTATATATTTTGGCTATAACTATGTCTAGTCTTGTGTAGTAAAATGTATTGATGAATTATTTTTTTACAGAAAACAACATCTGTTTTTCTGATCCTATGAACATGCATACTATGATCCAAACAAATACTAAGAAAAATGGTTGTGATTTTGTTGTTAACTGTGCTGCGGGATCTCTTCGTGAGGTAACAACATATATATTTTTTTTATATTATAATGTTATTTTTGATAATATTCAATTGCTTGGTAATTTAAAAATTGCGTTCTGTAATACTAAAATCAAGTTTATAATTAAAGCTAAAATATGAATGGACCCAAAATCATACTTTATATTGTTAAAAATATTTAGATTTTGACGTAGGTTGAGTTCAGATTTAAATTTCGTTCTTATTAGTCCAAGAACTAAAATAAATGTAATTTTTTTTAGATGGCAATGAGGTGCGTTGGTTATATGGGCATATTTATAGATTTCAATAAAGACGATATGTTTGAAAATAAACTCATGGGCATGAGTTACCTTGATATGGAAAAAAATTATATTAGCGCTGATTTTTCCAATATATTTAGGCCAGAGTTTGCAAATGATAAAAAGGTAATGCGATTTTTAGTATTTTTAATCTTTACATTTGGTTATATCAAAAGTGCATATATATCAAAACCTATAGGGAATATGCACGTTTTTTTTAATATTTTTATTTCACTCATTACATCCATATAACATAATAAAAAATAAAATTCTGCTGGAATTGGTCTTATTATTTTTTAAATAAATATTTATAGATACAAATAAATTTGAGCAGTTTACACGCCATCATTTCGGTACTTAATTACGATGATAACAATAATAACAATTTCAATTATTAATTCTAACGAGTTTTTAAATGTAATTATGGATGTGTATTATTTTATTTTTGTGTTTTGTATTTTTCTGGTTTTAATTTAATTTTTATGTATCCGTGTATCTTAATTGTAATTGTATTGTAATATGAATTTTATTATTATATGAGTCTTAGTTACTCGAAATAAAATGATTTTATTTTATTTTTATTTATTATTTATTTCCCGGGCTCTTTGGTAGTGAATGGTGACGTCACGCACTTACGTCAGACACACGCCGCTTGAAGCAAACTAGCTTTTTTTTATTTAACTAAGACTCCGCGCGATTATTGTATTTAGCCAATGGCATGTTTTTATTAAATTATGCAGTTTCTCTAATCTCGTACTCATTTTTACAAGCTTTTTATTAGCTTCACCTGTATGTTTGTATGTTTGTAACCGACTTCTTTGGGCGAGATTTTGACCCACTTCCCGATGTTCGATTGGACTCAAATTTGGTTTACTTATGTATCTTTGGTGACAATACAATGATATGGTACCATGGATCTGGTCTGATGATGGAGACGGAAGGTGGCCACGGCATCTCTGTGATAAATCAACATTACCCTACCGAGTTTAGGCTCGATTGATTCGTCTTGAAGAGAACTTTACACCTAGATAATATCCAAGGTCTGATGATGAAGCTGGAAGGTGGCCATGGCATCTCTGTGATAAAATAACGTAACTCTAGTGAGTTTGGGCTCAAATGATTTGTCTCGAGGAGCACTTTACACTTAAATGATAGCCAGGATCTGATGATGAAGCTGTAAGGTGGCCATGGCATTTCTGTTGTAAAACAACATAGCCCCACCGAGTCGATTGATTTTTCTTGAAGAGCACTTTACCCATAAACACATCAAATATCCGTGGAATATTTTAAAACATCATGCCTTCTCTTAAATACTTAGGTAGTAGGTAGGTAGTCGGTATCTATACCTACCTACTAAAAAGTTAAAAATAAATTATAGTAAAAAATATTTTTAAAAACAAGCTTTTATCTGGGACAATGAACTAAAATGTTAAAAATAAATTCTAGTAAGTATTTGGCGTGTAGGTACCTATATTTTTAAAAGCTTAAGGCACTGTAGTATAGTAATTACCTAGCCTGAAAATGGGTAGTGCTTCAAGCTTTTAAGAATATAGGTAAGTACCTACACGCCAAATACTTACTAGAATTTATTTTTAACATTTTAGTTCATTGTCCCAGATAAAAACTTGTTCTTAAAAATATTTTTTACCATAATTTATTTTTTACCTATATTAAATGGTAAGTAATATACATTGTAACACAATAAGACGTGGCAAACACAGTATTTGGAAATAAATACAATAAGACCACACCATACATTCATTTTTAAGTTCCCGCGCTCAATGTTTCTATCACGTGGAGTAGTGAATTATGACGTCAACTTTCGATTGACCAATGGTGATCTGTTATACTAACTTAAATTTCCCTTGCTTAAATTGAATTTTTCATATATTATTTTAAGCAGATAAAATGGAATTAGATAAAAAAAAAGTTGTACATATGTAACTCCAGGACAATAAAAAATCGAAAAAAAGACGCGTGGCACTCGGGGACTGCCGCGGTAAAGCATAGCATTTTTTTATAAATAAAAGGAAGAAAGGAACGAGAAGACAAAATCTGTGCAACTGCAAAAACCAACTGTCCATTACAATTCGATTTAACGAACCTCATTTTTTAAGCCTTAGCGTGGTAGAGATTAGGTCGTCTTTGGTTTCATCAATAGTAGTGAAATGTTACTGGATAATGGTATTTTATTATTAAGGGTGTTAGATTATTTTCGTTACGGAATTTCTGGATTCGGTCTCCACGCTCAAGGCCCGCGATAGAAGCTATGCAATAGCTTAAAAATATTTCCAATAAATCTGAGCTACATGCATATTCCCATTTATACAAATTAAATTTGGCTGGTATATTTAAATATCGATCAAATTACAGATATTACAACGATGTCTCAGTGAGGGAATTGCTAGTGGTGTCGTCAAACCTCTAACTCGAGTGGTTTTCTCACCGTCAATGGTGAGCAGAGCGTTCAGATTTTTGTCGATGAGAAAACACAGAGGTCGGGTGTTGATAAGACTTCGTGATCCACACATAATGAGCAATGGCCTGAACGTCTTACCAAGGTAAGAAAAAGTAATGTATCTTTTTATGTTCGCATAACCATAATATTTCTATTAGTTTTTTTTTTACAACGTACAAGCTGTTAGCGTTTGACTAGTATCTCACCTATTGGTAAGTGATAAATCCTACCTTATTATTAATCTCGACAACATGGAGAGTGAGAAGACTGAAAAGCATAAAACCTTTTAGGTTAGTGTAGTAAGGTAACATTAAATTAGTGAACAGTGCTTTCAAAGAATACAATACAATAGTGTCTTCGCCTTAATAGAGACAATAAGAAAAGTGTCATCGGGCACATTCTTAATTTAACAATAATTAGCAGTTTAGGTCAAATGTAAATTACTTATTAGTCTTAAAACTAGATTGTAATATTAATGATATGCCATTATATTGGAATATCATTTGTGAAGAAGAAAAAAAGCCTTATAATTAATATTTCTTTGGATTAATATATCAAGAACATAGCACGCCAGTTTTAGAATGAGAACCAGCTCTCAAGGACTGCTGCGGCAACACAGATATTTGGTGACAAAATTTCCAACTTGAGGATGGTAGCTGGTCAGGTAGACACTTAGTCTAAAATATTGAAATTATTAGCTTTACTACTAATACTGCGTGATCAACTAACAACTACTAAGGTAAACAATTTCATGAGTGATAAGACAAATATCATACCTATGGTTATCTTTTTACTTTCTTTAGACTGACATACAAGCCTCAAGATGTAGCGATGATAATTTGTGATGAACAAGGATTAGGCATTGCACTGGCAGATAGACTTGTAGAAAGAGGAGCAAAACGAATAATGCTGCATATTAAACCTAACCTTGTATCTGGATATGTACATACAAAGTTAATGTGAGTATTGAATTTTAATGTTGATGGTATTTTTTATATCCGATGGGCTAGCGTTTGACCACTATTTCGCCTAAAGTAGTAGGCGATGATTTAGTCGAAGATGGTGAACACGCTAAGCCTAGAATGGTCTGACTGTCTGACACTCAAGGGTTGTGTGTTCCGTACCCAAAGGGTAAAACGGGACCCTATTACTAAGACTCCGCTGTCCGTCTGTCTGTCTGCCTGTCTGTCTGTCTGTCTGTCCGTCTGTCACCAGGCTATAGCTCATTAACCGTGATAGTTAGACAGTTGAAATGTTCACAGATGGTTTATTTCTGTTGCCGCTAGAACAACAAATACTAAAAACAAAATAAAGTTAAAAATTAAAGGGGGTCCCCATACAAAAAAAAACGTGTTTTTAAACGCCATCTATCTAAGTAGTTTCGGCGAAATGACATAGATGGCGCTAGTAAACGAGCTCCGTCTTTCTAGATCGCGACCAAACCAAATATTCTTGGTAATATCAATTAATCAAATATATGAGGTTGAAACTCTGTTATGTTTCGTATTGTACGGAACCCTCCCTTAGGGTGCGATGTGATAAGAGACGCGATGCTGACTTGCACTTGGCCAGTTTTATTTACTTGATGGTGGTAAGCAAAATTTTGGTAGCAAGTCAGTCGGAACATTGGTTTAATGCTCAAAACACCCCTGGAAAAGTAAAATACAGGTATGAACATGTTTTAGATAAAGTAAAATTAATTTTAACATCTTATGTGCCCGCTCACAAGTGTGCAATGCGATCGAAATCAATGCTAATAAAATAAGTCCGGTAACTCTGTATCGTATTGTACGGAACCCTCCTTAAGTGCTCGATAAGAGACGCGATGCTGACTCGCACTTGGCCAGTTTTATTTAATGTATGGACACGCCCATTATTATGTAAGAAATAATAATATATTTTGGTTAAAAATATTTAAAGTTTACGTCACTGCATTATATTTGATAGATTGCCATTTCTTAGAGAAATAAATGCTCACTTTATAATGAAATTCAATTCTATTCCATTTACTACGCAGGTTCTTCATTGTAATATTGAAATAAACA
This sequence comes from Cabera pusaria, assembly GCA_954871355.1. Classification (NCBI taxonomy): domain Eukaryota; kingdom Metazoa; phylum Arthropoda; class Insecta; order Lepidoptera; family Geometridae; genus Cabera; species Cabera pusaria. The sequence continues at coordinate 5,147,514 of OX940900.1, read as the reverse complement.
TTTCGCGATATTCAGATCTACCGGTATACTTTTAACGAGAATATATTACCAAGTTTAAACAAGTTATTTCGCAGATCATGGAGCAAACACGAAGTTTCTGTAAAACTTTGTTCGGAAAATCTTCATATCGAGCAAGGGTGCGCGAGTCTTATGAAAAATGCGATGAAATTTGGCAAAGTTACTGGAGTTTTTATCGTGCAAGATGGAAACAAGGATGGCAATGGCGATGAAAACTTTATTAATGTTTACAATCGGAGATGTTCTGTCGTGTTGAATTTGGATATAGCTTCGAGATTTTGTACTGGGTTAAGGTAAAAATTGTTATTCCATACAAATGCTGGGTAATCGATCGCTGAATATAGGACATAGGCGCTTGCATTCGTACAACCGTCATACATATTATTTTTCAACCGACTTCGAAAATGGAGAAAGTTCTCAATTCGTCTGTATATTTTATTTTTTTGTATGTATGTTACGTGATTACTCTGCCAATTGTAAAACGATTTGAATAATTATTTTGTTACAGGTAGTGCTCATCTTTAAAATGGCCCCATTTAAATTCTATCGAGATCTGATAAGTATCTTCAGAGATATGACGATACATGTCTAAAGCTTGCTAATCAAACTGACTCGCGCGGCATGGAAGTCGGTTGTTTTAGTTTTAAAACTATCTTTATTATTTTCTTTATCTGTTCCTGGGCAAAGGTGCTTATTGCCTTATTTATATTAACTTTTATTTTGTACATTGTATGGTATCTGTGTTTCCCAGTAACTATAACCCGGGGTTCTTCAAATCGCGAGTGAACAGGTATCTTCTAGGTAAGCGTGCTACATCGTCGATCGCATCTCGTCACTTAGCATCAGGTGAGATAGTGGTCAAACGCTTACCTAATGTTTATTTATATATACTGTCTAGTATTTTTATCAATTATTCTGAAATAAATAACTTGTTGTTTTTGACATGTAACACAAGCGTATAAACATACGCTTGTGTTAATTAAACTACTTTACTAAACAAAAGCTGCACTAAGCTCCTGACAATGAAAATAAAAGCGTTCTAAATGTCACAAAACTCACTGTTACCTCTAAATATGTTTTTTTTTCAGCCATTTCACAATAGTGTCCCATTTACCACAAAATGCTAGCGACGAGTACGCCCTCTCTCTATCAGAGAGAGTTTGCGAGTTACGGAATGAAATGGGCTTTCCAGCACTTGTCATACGCTATGAGTCGTTAGTTGAGGTACTTTGAGCGTTTCTGTAATATTTTTTTTTGTGCATGTATAAAATTGCACACGGGGAACGCTTGACGCAGCGGTGAGCGCGTACGTTACGTACGTTTTTAAACGATCTTATATCTAATACTATAAAAATCTTTGTCCTGACATACTGACTGACTGACTGACAGACAGACAACGCACAGCCTAAACCGCTGGTCGTAGAGACTTGAAATTTGGAGGGTATATTTGTCTTAGTACGTAGGGATGTAGTAAGAAAGGATTTTCCAAAATTCACCCCTAAAGGGGATGAAATTGGGGTTCAAAGTTTGTATGGAGAAACAAGATTAAATAGTCTTTTCTATCCAAAACTTCACACGAAACAAGAGAAACAAGATCATTTTATATTTGAAACTTAACACAAGTACTGAGGTAAGTAAATACGTGTTAACAGCTCTTTCGAAATTCCACCCCTAAAAAGGTGAAGTGGGGTAACAAAGTCTGAAATCAATATTGTTTCGGATTGCGCTAAAATTTGGCATTCAGATAGTTATTTTGACTTAGGTATCCTCTAAGAATTAATTTTTAAAAATCACTCTTCAAGGGGATGAAGCGGGGGTTCAAAGTTTGGATAGTCATTTTATTCGACATTTCACACAAGTACTTTTTTCTGTAAATACATACATACATACATACAATCACGCCTTTTTCCCGTTGGGGTAGGCAGAGAATACTTCTTTCCACGTGCTACGATCCTGACATACCTCTTTCGCTTCTTCCACTTTCATGAACGCCTTCATACATGCTCGCCGGTTATAAGTACTTTTGACTTTCTTTAAAACGTTTCCGATTTGGTCGTGATACGTTCGCCTAGGTCGGCCTCTACCGGCTGCCCCATTCACATTATTTCACACTCGTCTCATAAATCTGTTAAGTCAGTCTTTCTTCATCCATCCTCTCTAGATGTCCAAACCATCTAAGCATCCCTTTCTCAATCTTTGTCACCACATCTTCTACCACACCACAACATTCCCTTATCATGCTGTTCTCCACCTTATCCATCAGAGTCACTCCGATCATACTTCTCAAACTTCAAAGCATTAATTTTACTTTTATGCTTCTTCTGCCATACCCAGCATTCACTTACCATACATGAGTGTGGGAACCAACACTCCCTTATGTACAGCCAGTCGTGCTTTTTTAGACACGTTCTGACTTCTCATAAAGTTATTCAGTGCCCCACTCACTTGGTTTCCAGCCAAAACTCTTCGCTCAATATCACTTTCATACTTACCATCTCTCGTAAACTTAGAACCCAGGTACACAAGCTCTTTCACTTGTTCTACACTCTCACCTTCAATCGTAACGTTACAATTTGTCATTCTTTCTTCTCTTTCAAAAACCATTACTTTGGTCTTACTTACATTAACTTTCATCCCTTTCCTTTTTAAGGCATCATGCATAATATTTACCATTCTTTGCAACTCCTCCTCCGATGATGCTTAAATCACCTGATCAATAGCGTATAGGAGGCATTTGATGGTTAAATCATTCATTCTTAATCCGTACACGCTTTCTTTCAGATCTGTCAAGCAATTGTCTATGAATAGGTTGAACAACACTGGCGATGCAACACATCCCTGTCTAACACCTTTTTCGATGTTAAACCAGTCCGTGGACGCTTCGTTTATTCTGACACAAACACTGGAACCCTCATAGAGTGATTTCAGTGCTCGTATCAAACTGCCGCCCACCCCATACATAGACAATGTTGACCACAATTCACTCCTCACCACTCTGTCATAGGCCAAGTCTACAAATGCGCAATAGATCTTTTGGCCAAACATTTTTCGGCTATGCTTCGTAAGAAAAAGACCTGATTCATGCATCCCATTCCTCTCCTAAAACCTGCTTGTACATCCCACATTTTTTTATTAGTTTCATCCATCACTCTACGGCTTTGCACCAGTCTCCTGGTACAATCCCGTTCCCCCAGCAAAGGTTAAAAAGGCGATACATTTGACTCGCTACCACACCTTGTCCAGCCCTCAGCATCTCGACCGAAATCCTGTCATACCCTGCAGCCTTACCCGATTTCATATTTTTCAACGCTGTCATAATCTCTTCCATGCTGATATCTCTTCTATCGCTATCTTCATTCGCGACACCAGTTGTCACTGGTACTTGCATATCTTCCTTTTCAAATAAACTTTCAAAATATTCCTTCCATCTCTTTAGAACGCATTCCTCTCCACTCACAATACTTCCATCCTGATTTCTGACTTTGTCAAGTTGTGAAGTATTGAGATTTCCTCTGGCTGAACTTATGGACTTCCATAAAAACTTAATATTCGTCTGGAAGTCGTCAGATAACCTCCTATCAAATAAATTTCTATCATCCTCTTTCTTTCTATCTACAACCTTTTTTGCTGCATTCTTTAACCTTTTATACTCTTCCTTCGCCTTGTTTACATCTTCATTTGTTCTTTTTTGCATTCTTAGGTTAGCTTTTGAAGCCAACCAGTCCAGCCACGCTTTCTTCTTCTCAAATACAGCTTTTTGGACATCTTTACACACATTCTTAAACTTACATCCGTTTTTTCTCTTACTTACACCACACACTTCTATAGCAACTTCCACTACGATTCCTTCCTTGAACGGCTTCCATAAATCTTCAACCTCACACTCTTCATCTAATGTATCGAACTTCTCGATTAATTTACTTACAAACTCGTCTTTCACACATTCTTCTTGCAAATTTTCAACTTTTATGCGTTCTAGTACACTAATGGGTTCTTGCATACGATGCCGCCATCGCTTAAAAAGACCTCTGGTGGCGGAGCCGGTGGCAGCGTCGTGATGATGGCGTGATGTCGCGACCTTCGTGCTGATAACGCGAAGGTCGCGGGTTCTACTCATGGGCCACCAAAATGGTGGCGGAGCCGGTGGCAGCGTCGTGATGATGGCGCTGCGCCCGGGTGCGAAGGTCACGCTGCGCGTTAATTTGCGTACTTCCTCCCCTCAAAGTTCATACAACCACGCAGGCTCAGCGGGTTCGTCTGAATTTTGTTCTGATTCTTCTGAAATGGGGAACTATCCAGGGAACTGAATAAAATCCACATGGACGCTGATACGGTTGTATTTCTGATACGTGTGCTCTGCTCGAGCCCTGAATAGCGAAGAGAGTGGGCGAATGAATGTTTCACAGAACATCTCATTCGACCAATAATTTTACATTAGTTCACTCGACCGTTTTCTATGAATGAATAGACAAATACATTTGTACTGACTTTGTGTTATCTATGCTACGTCCTATTGATTTATGAATGGCATAGTAAATCGTGTGATAAAACTACTGACGTGAACCGCTAGATGTCGCTAGGCGTATTCGAAAGGCCTAATTCCTTGATTAGATAATGAGTACATGAACAACAGATGACATCAAATATAACATGTTAATTTTGCATTAACATCCTGCCCGGGGGGCCTGAAAGAACGATCGAGTCCTACTCTGATCAACGTTACATAATATCATTATGTTTTCAACTATGTGAATTGTAATTGACTGACAATGAACTCTCTGAACTTTGAATTGAACTCTTATCTGATAAAACCTTAATTAACAAAGTTTAAATTGATCCGCACTGAACATTTGATTGACCGCTTATGAATACTTATTCTATGTCTACAGGTAACTTACATAATTTGACTACAGGTCTTATCAATTCTCCTGATTGAGTCTTCAATTTGACAGATCTGATAACATTATCCCTACCTGGGAAAACCTCAATGATCCTACCGCGCCTCCAGTGCAGTGGTATAGCGTTTTCATCTACAATTAGTACAAGATCACCTATCTTTACATTGTCTGAATGTTTGAACCATTTGTTACGCTGTTGTAATGAAGTTAAATATTCCTTCTGATACCTAGAGAATATATTTTGTGACATTTTCTGAATGACTTGAAACCGTGATAACCGTGACATTTTAGTATCCTTCCATACATACTCTGGTACCGCTACCAGTGGCTGACCTATGAGAAAATGACCAGGTGTGAGTACGTCTAAATCACACGGGTCCTCTGACATTGCAACTAACGGTCTAGAATTAAGTATAGCCTCTACTCGAGCCAGTAAGGTTGAAAATTCTTCAAAGGTAAGTATAGTGTCACCGATTTCCTTTTGAGCAACAACTTTACTGATTTGATACATGCCTCATGTAACCCATTCATATGAGCCGCCGTCGGTGGCGCAAAAATCCAATTGATGTTCTGACGATTGCATTGCTCCTGCAGTATGATTTGGTTATGTAATAGAAATTCATTTAGCTCTTTTATGTGGTTGTGAGTCCCCACATAATTAGTTCCATTGTCTGACCTGATGATCGATGGCAGTCCTCTGCAACTGACGAACCTTGTGAACGCTGCTACGAATGACTCGACTGATAGAGACCCCACAGCCTCTACATGCGCAGCCTTAGTCCCTGTACATACAAATACGACAAGATAAGCCTTGACTGATTTAGCGTTTCGGAGTGTGCTGGCCTTTACCCAGAAAGGCCCTGCGAAGTCGGTTGACGCAGCCTCGTACGTTCGCACTGCTGACACTCTATCTGCCGGCAAGTCACCCATGAACGGGGGTGGAATAACCGTTGGTTTGAACCTGAAACAAGTCATACATTTCCGAATGACTCGAGACACCTGTCGTCGAGCCGAAGTGATCCAATATGATCGTCTGATGATAGCGATGAGTGCCGTCGTCGCAGCATGACAATAACTCTTGTGATAATGTTCGATGAGCAGCTGACCAAACCGATGGTCCTTCGGTATGAAGTATTGATGACGAGTCTCATAGGGTAGTTCTGATCTCTTGATTCTACCTCCTACTCGAATAAATCCTTCTTCGTCGAGAAAAATTCTTAGCTTTTGAAGTGAAGTACAAACTGATTTGCCCTTCTTTAGTGAGTTGATCTCTGAACTGAATGATGACGATTGTATTCGTTGTATCCAATATTGTACTGCATTCCGGGTCTCCTCCAGAGATAAAACTTTACTGAGATTCCTCTGATCCTTGGGTAACTTGAGATTCTTGATGTACCTGATAATGAATGCAGTGACATTTATTAACTTACTGAATGAGCTAGTCGTCTCTAGTAAATCTGTGTCCCACGGCTGGACTACAGTAGTAACATGAATAGTTTTCTTGAATCCGGGTACCTCCTCCGGTTTGTGTTGATGACTGACTGAGGCCATTTGTCCTTTTCCTCGTGTAACCAGGGTGGTGACCACCACAATTTGTGATTGAGTAGGTTCTGTGTATTTTCCATTTATATGTCTCCATATTATTTCTCGCTCTGACTTGTGGATCTGCTGAATTCGGTTACATTCGAATGTCTGAAGCTGATGTGGTTGTGACCTTAACCATGTGAGGACTAATCGAGCTATCTGACCATGCGTTGAGGCTGTCCAATGTGACTGAGTCTTCAAGTGATGATGCTACATGATTTAGTAGTTTACATACCAAGTGGGCGGCGCTAAGCTCCAGCTTGGGTATGGTGATACGATTCTTCTTAGGTGCAACCTTTGATTTTGCCATGACTAGATGAACCTTGACTCTGCCTGATGAGTCAACTGACCGTAGATATATGCACGCTGAGAATCCGACTTCTGAAGCATCTCCCATGCCGTGGAGTGAGTGTGATATGGCCTGTGAAATTACAATGCATCTCGGTAATTTCAGGTATGATAAATAATGAAGATCTGCTATCATTTCTTCCCATTGTTTACAAACTGGTTCTGATACCGGGTCATCCCACTTGAGTCCATCGATAAATAATGTTTGAAGTAAGACCTTGAATCTTAATATGACCGGGTTACAATATCCACAGGGATCATGCAGCCTCGCTATCGTACTAAGTATATTTCGTTTAGTAATAGCGCGCCCTGTAGGTATATTGATCTGATATGATATTGAGTCTGAATTCGGATCCCACGGAATGCCAAGTACCTTGATAAAACTCTTATCATCTTGATCGAACTGATGAGGTATTTCACAGTGGTCCCCTGGCAAGTTCTTTAATAATTGTGGGTGATTTGATGACCATTTTCTGAGCTCATAACCTGCACTTTTCATGACCTGAATGAGTTCTAATTTTAAGTCGTGAGCTTCTGACAGTGAATTAGCTCCAGCTAAAATATCATCCACAAATGTTTGGTTCCTGATGATCATTGACGCCGCAGAGTTTGGATGTTTCGATTCCCAGTCGTTTGCCAGCTGATAAAGGGTTCTGATAGAAACAAAAGGGCTAGATCTTAGTCCGTAGGTATTGGTATTTAACTCAAATACCTTGACTGGGTCTGACGTTTGACTACGCCATAAAATAAGTTGATATTTTCGGTCATCAGGATGAATGTACGTTTGGCGGAACATTTTCTCTATGTCAGTGGTAAAGACATACTGATAGCGCCTGAAATTAATGAGTATTTTTGTTATGTCGTTCTGAAGTGGCGGACCTGAATGCAGACATTGATTAATCGAAACTCTATTCGATGTTTTACAAGCTCCATCAAATACAACTCTAATTTTGTCTGACTCTTTCTTGAAAATACCGTGATGTGGTATGAAGTAATGTTCTGAATTACCGTCAAAACTCGACTCTGACATATGCCCTAGGTCTTGATATTCTTTCATGAATTGGCGGTATTTCTGAGCAAAGACAGGATTTTTATCTAATTTTCGCTCTAACGCCTTAAATCTTTGCATAGCAATATGGCGTGACTCACCTAGCTGACGCCTGTCTGAGAGTAATGGTAGCCTCACCATATATTTACCATCAGGCAGTCTGACTGTAGTATCATTGTATAATTTTTCACATACCTCATGTAGGGGGTTATTGACCCGTTCCATTGGAGGCTCTTCCAGCTTCCAGAATTTTTCTACCGCTTGTTCCAACGTAGATATCTGCGTACCGTAGTTAAGTACTGATGATGAGCTTGTTTCTGATGCTTGAACATGACAGATTTCCTGCTGATGATCCTTCTCCTCTATTGGACCGAGAAGTACATATCCAAAGCACGTTCCATATGCCGCCAACCTGGAATTGATATTAATGCGGGTTCCATCATACACATAATTTAATATATCAGTGCCAAGTATTAAATCCACATCACGTGGTGTGCCGAAATCTTCATCTGCTAACTGAAGTTGATGGGTCTGAGATATCTCCTTGGCCTCAAGGTATACTGATGGTATGTCACCAGTGAGTTGGTACATAACGATGGCTGATGTACTGACTATAGGTACTTGTTTATTGACTGGTCTGATCACTATTTTCACCCTTTCACCTGGTTGTTGTACCTTCTGACGACCAACCCCGTACACAATGCATGTGTCCGATTGTCGACACAACTTTAGCCTTTTAGCTAATGAATCTCTGATAACTGATACACCCGCTCCTGTATCCAACAGTGCGCGGGCTCTCTGATAAAATGACCGTGGTGATGTTTGATTAATACTATTGCTGTGGGACAAAGATTATTCGATATGGTGGCGTCGACATTCTCCTGGCGTCATTCCGAACCACGCCTGCCGTAACGCAGCTCCTCATATCTCTGATTAGCGAGTCTAGCTGTCGCTTCTGGAGACCATCTACGTCGCGGTTGATTCTGAATAGACGAAAATCGCTCTGGACTGATACGACCTGAGACAACTTCATTTCTAGACTGACCTGATGGAGAATGACGTCTGGGTGCCGTCTGCACATGAGTCATTGAGGTCTCACCCTGCCTCGGCGAGTTTACCCTCTGATCCTTATGAATGACCTTCCTGGTATCCTGATTACACAGCAAAGTGTTATGGCCGTCCTGGTGGCAATGCTTACACCAATTCTTTTGCTGACAGTCTTTGCTGAGATGATCTCTCAGACAACGAAAACACAACCCTGTGCTCCACGCCTAGCCTTTCCTAAGCTTAGGTGAAAGCTCTAAAAAATCTGAACATTTATAAAGACTGTGACCTGATCCGGAACAATAAATACATGAGTGATTCACCGGATTTGATTGCGCTGGCTTCTTCTGAGGTACTGAAGTCGCCTGTGCCGCCTGCACTTTCTGGAGAGGCGACCTGCGCCCCGCTCGCTGACGTGCGTAGTCGGGTGATGGAGTTTGCCGCTGACGCGCTGTCATCTGAACTGACTGACGGAGAGTAGCGTCTGTCACCGTGAGCTGCAGCCTGCATTGTTCATCCAAAAACTCCATCAGTTGATTAAACGTGGGTAAGCCTCCAGTCTCCTTCCCACAACGCTCTTCAAACAATGTCCTGAGCCTAGTCGACAGCTTCTGCAAAATAATGAATAACAACAAGTACGACCATTCTGAGACCGGCAATTTAAGTGTCTGAAGTGCCTGAGTACTTTCTCTGAGTGGGTCGTACAACTCCTTTCTGATGTCTGATGTATCTTGAATAGATGGCAATTTCAATATCCTGTCAATATATGAATCTGTGAGAAGCCTAAGATTGTCATATCTTTGTTTAAGCAAATTGAATGCGACTTCATAATTTTGACCGTCCATAGGTAAGTGGCGTATAATTGATAGCGCCTCACCGCTTACTGATGCTCTGAGATAGTAATGTTTCTCTGAGTCTGATAAGTTTGAACGTCTGTGGACTAATGATTCAAACAAATCGGAAAAACTCAACCATTCCGAGAATTCACCACGGAAGTTCGGTAACGAAATAAGAGGTAGTTTTGCACTCACCTGAACTGATCCTTGATGCGTAGGAGTGGCGAGACTCGTCCCACAAGTCGCGCCTCCTACCTTACCAGCGATCGTATTAATCTTTCTGAACTGGGTTCGCAACTGCACGAACTCTTCCTTTTCTATCTCCTCTTCCTGGGCAAGCACTGCCTCAAAAAGCTCGATCGCATCGGTAACGGCCTTACTGAAAGATAAGAGTATCGCCGGCGAAGCGTTATCCCTATCTGATTCAATCAAATCACTCATTTCCACAACAAGTTTACACTTTGATCTGAATTGCGAAGTAGCCTTCTTTGCCATATTTACGATTCAAACGATAAACTTATTACAATAACAACAATTTACTATCACTGCACTGAACCACAGCTAATTGACGAACGATATTTTTACAGACTAACTACAGTCTCTAATGAAAAGTCCACAGAACACAAATGAATCGGCGACTACCGTTGAACGAAAGATTGAAGCGGATACGTCAGTCTGACGTGACTGAATGAACGCGGCGGAAATACGTATGCCGTGACGTCAACGAAGCACTGATGTGATGTGAAGTATTTTCATAACCTCACTTTCTTCTGAATCTTGAATCTTCTGAATCTTGATACGAAGCGCACGTCCGTTTGCGCTCGCCTTTTTGATCCGTTGTCACTTGACGATGTTGCAGTTGCAGTCGGTCGGTGCCTGATGTCGTGGCTTCGGTCGATTGCGTGGGCGTTGCCAACTCAGGTCGCCCTTTTTATCACTGATCTGCAACACGGTTAGACGGAGAGATAGGTCCCCTCATGGGCCACCAAAATGGTGGCGGAGCCGGTGGCAGCGTCGTGATGATGGCGTGATGTCGCGACCTTCGTGCTGATAACGCGAAGGTCGCGGGTTCCCCTCATGGGCCACCAAAATGGTGGTGGAGCCGGTGGCAGCGTCGTGATGATGGCGCTGCGCCCGGGTGCGAAGGTCACGCTGCGCGTTAATTTACGTACTTCCTCCCCTCAAAGTTCGTACGACCACGCAGGCTCAGCGGGTTCGTCTGAATTTTGTTCTGATTCTTCTGAAATGGGGAACTATCCGGGGAACTGAATAAAATCCACATGGACGTTGATGCGGTTGTATTTCTGATACGTGTGCTCTGCTCGAGCCCTGAATAGCGAAGAGAGTGGGCGAATGAATGTTTCACAGAACATCTCATTCGACCAATAATTTTACATTAGTTCACTCGACCGTTTTCTATGAATGAATAGACAAATACATTTGTACTGACTTTGTGTTATCTATGCTACGTCCTATTGATTTATGAATGGCATAGTAAATCGTGTGATAAAGCTACTGACGTGAACCGCTAGATGTCGCTAGGCGTATTCGAAAGGCCTAATTTCTTGATTAGATAATGAGTACATGAACAACAGATGACATCAAATATAACATGTTAATTTTGCATTAACAACCTCTTTCTTTAAATAAATAAGTAAATACGAGTTTCAGACTTTTTCTAAATGCCACCCTAATAGGATAAACTGGGGTAACAAACTCTAAAAATCAATATTGTTTTGGATTGCGCTGAATGCAGATAGTTATTATGACGTAGGTATCCGCTTAGAAAGGATTTTCTAAAAATTCCTTCCGGATACGGAACGGGGATTCAAAGTTTGTATGGCAAAATAAGATAAGATAAAGTGCGTGTTATAGGATTTTTTGAAATGGGGTTGGTTGTTACCAACCCCATTTCAATTTGAAGTCTGAAAATTTGGGTTTTTCAGTTTTTATAAATATGAATACCGAATTGCCTTAGTCACGCGATAACACGAAAACGTGTGAACCGATTTGGCTAATTTGGCTAAACAAAAGAAAAGTTTTAAATACAGAAAATAAGTTTTTAACGCGGGCGAAGCCGCGGGGCACTACTAGTTATATTATATGTATGATCATTCGTGTTAGTAATATTAAAATATGTTTATATAGATCTAGATTATTTATGCCAATAGATATTCATATAAACATAACAGATATAATGGCTACATATTATTAATTGGGATGAATTGAGAACATCGTAACGTATTAAGCCCATACTTGTCAAAACCATCAAGCAGAGAAAAGTTGCATTTCTAAGACACGTCCTAAGGTATGCACGTTATCAACTGCTGCAGACTATTATGATGTGCAAAGTTGCAGGTAAGAGAAGTGTTGGAAGAAGAAGAAGGAAGATGTCCTGGCTATACCGGGATAAAGAGGGTAGATCTGTTCAGGCTAGCCCTGACCAAAGACTATTTTAGAAGGATGATGGCCAACCTTCAGTATTGGAGAGGCACTTAAAGAAGAAGAGAACATCGTAATAATTGTTTTTTGTATTACAAATTATTTCAGCTCAATGGTTGTCGCAAAACAAGTAAGACAAAGTCACAAACGATTGCAACATTCTTGGATTCTCTAGAAACAAGTTTGAAAATGAAATACAAAAACGTTCTCACGTTTAACTTGAAAGAAAACGAACAAGATTTTCAAGGAAAAATAGCTGGAATATTAGGTAAGATTCTTAAATGAGAGACATTTTATATGCATAGTATCATGAAAGGTAGATTTACTTGAAAAGAATAAGAAAATTGTCGCATGATGAAAACAGTTTGTGTATAGGTTTTTTTTTTCTAAAGCCATACTGGTTTCTACTTCAATTTCTTTCACTCCACAAAAAATGGAAATGACACAAAATGTATAGGTACCGTTTTTCAACAAATGAAAACAATCTTCTCCTTTTATTATTGCTCGTATACTTACAAGTCACTTTTTAGGTGTAATCTACGCCTTGTTTATATACTAAGAGTACTTAAGATATTTTGCCGCTTATTTTTGTTTACATTTTCGTACTGAGTACTGTAGTATAAATAAAAGGGTCATATAATTATTTAATATCATCACTTGCATTGGTCCTCTTATTAGTCTAGATATTTTGCCACAATAATAACCATTTTAAATCAGTGTGTGTGTTAAAATTCCCATCATAATTTTTTTTAAGCTTACTAGCAATGTGGGTTCCACATTATTAGTAGTCTTGTTACCAACAAAGCTAAATTTTTTTGTGTCTTGAGTGGGTGCACGTCAATAGTGCAATGGATGGGGATCGAACACACGACCTCTCGATCACCAGGCCGACGCTTAGCCATTGGACTATTGCCGCCTAATTTTCAGTAAAATTTCAGTGTTAAACACTGATTTTAAACGGAGCACTATATCAAAATTAAGTACATTTATTTAATCACTTAATCTTTTCTAAACCTATCCGGGGGCACGGCAGTGCCCCGGCCAAGACGAGCTTAGCGAAGCGCAAAGGCACTACCTATCTTTTCTCGGAGTGCTTCGTTTTATATTACACAATCTTTGTCTTATAATATGATAGTACAAACAACAATTTAAACATAGAAGTCCATTTGTAACATTAAAGGCGTCCGGGACATTCAGGCTTTAGAAAACGAAACAGCATTACAAAGTTTGAATCTAAATGAGATTGCTTTGAAAGAACTGAGAGCTGCCATCAAGAACTTTTATCAAATTGATTACTCTCTTCAAAAGATTCAATGCATGACTATTCAAAGGTAAGTTAAGCCACTTGTATGTAAAAATAAAATAAAAAAGAAGAACTTAAACAAAAAGCTTTTATTTGGTAGACTTAAGTATGAAGTATGTATGAATAGTGTAGGACGCCCTCAGACAAGTTGGAGCGATGATATTCTTACGCAAGCTGGCTAGCAGCGAAACTGGAACAACTGGAAACAAAGACCTGAAGATCGAGCTCAGTGGCGTGCCATAGGTGAGACCTATGTCCAGCAGTGGACAAAGATAGGCTGATATAGATGAAAAATTAAAACCACAATCGAATATGTATACAAAATTTCGTGCCTTTGCTCATTCGTGACTGTTGACCTACGAATAAAATATTTAAAAAAAAAATGTAATTTTTTTTTTATTCGTAGCTGTTTACGAGTTTCTCCCTAATCTGGAGCCAACCCTAAGTAAATACACTCTGTATTTACTTAGATGATGCTTATCACAAAAATGCATTGTAATTGGAACTTAACCAACATGTGGTCTATAATCATCTCTATTTCTATAAAATGGAGTAGTTCTCATTCATCTTGCAAGGTTCGACCTAAAAACATACATATTGCAATTTCAATAAAAGCTTAATTTATAATAATTGATGATGATATAATGATTACTCATGTGTTCATAGTGATTATTATTATAACACATCATAATAATTTTTGATTTTTTTAAATTTCGATTTAAAAGTAGTGAATCGTATATTTTTCAATTAATATTATTGAGTTTTATTCCTCGTTAATATGTAATCAGATTTCAAATGCGAAGTAAATTAATTGCAACGGAATTCGAAATATGTTGTGGACCACAAATCGTTTTATTTTACTTAGATGAAATGTTATACGTGGAAAATTTTATGGAATATGTAATGGTTTCCCTAGCTATTAACTTTTTCAAGTATGAACTATCTAAACTATTTTAATATAATATTCGCGGCAGTCGTGCTTTCACGACAGGCTTCAATTAACGATGTCATCTGTCAGGCCCTTGCACCATTGCTACGGCATAGGCTCGGGACAATTATGGCAAGAGGCCTGACTACATAACATTGATTCCTTGGTATCGTGGAGGTCGCGTGTGTGGTTAGCAACGATAAATATCTTATAGGCTAGCGTTTGATGACTTAGGTACTTACTTGCGGTAAGCGATAATGTGGTCGATGATGGTAAACATGCTAGGCCTAGAATACTCTGACTCTCAGGGGCTGTGTGTGCTTCCGGAACACCGTAAGATAATGGCGGCAGAGTTTCTCCTTGATGGTGTTGAGTTACTTTTTGGTAGCAAGTTAAGCGAAATATCGTAATAGTATGGTCCAACCACCTATTGACAAACCCGTGCCAAGTATTTGAACAAGGTACCTCTGGCATAGAAATCAAGCCATCTTTCCTTTACGTCAACGGGGCTTGATGTACACAGCATTATTATACTAGATACATATTGTACGTTTCAGCTTGACGGACTTGTCTAACATAAATAAAAAGAAAAAATCTGATTTCGAAGGAGGAATGCATACATTTTATAAAGAAATTATCAAAGAAGAGGATATTTTAACACAACGACCTGTTACTGTCTTGCCTACTTTATTAAATCATAACTATAGTAATAATGTAAGTAATGTAAACATTCTCAGGGGTGGAAGTCTCTACATTGGTAGCGATGCGTCCTGTCATCGCTATCGTGTTATAGAAAGAGATACAACTAGACAGTTTACATTTGCATCTCTTTTCAACCGACTTCCAAAAAGAAGGAGGTTCTCAATTCGTCTGTATGTTTTTTTTTTTCTTTTTTTTTGTGTGTATGTTACGCGATTCCTCCGTAAATTGTGAACCGATTTGAATGGTTCTTTTTTTAATCGGTAGGGTACGTTTCCGAGTTGATCCCATTTTAATTTATTCTAATCTCCAGATATCCAATCTTTAACTTAATCTCCAGAGATATGACGATAAATGTTTCAAACTTGCTACTGAAATTGACGCGGAGCATGGAAGTCAGTTGTTTTCATCTTATTACATCATCTTAATTATCTTATCGACGATTATCGCTCAAAACATCGCTATTCAAGAAGAGTCTACTGCTCCAGTAGGGCTATTCTGTCAGCTAGTTTACGTACCTCGTAAGCGGTGAGATTTGAATTACGAAATTCAACCGTATTGCAATCGCATTACGATTTGAATTTAGTAGCACGAAATTCAAATCTCACTGCGGGCCGGTCTCTACATGAATAGCGGTGAATTTCGACCGAGAATCGTTGATAAGAAAAAAGATGCAGATAACAACTGTCTAGCTGCATCTCATTCTAGCAGACGATTGCAATGACAAGACACATCGCTATCAATATAGAGACTTCCACCCAAGGGCTGCTTTAAAAAAAACAGAACTAAATGAAGATGAGGTATCAACAACCAAAACATTACGTCACGCTCAAACGGCAGCGTGACGTGTCATGCTCAGCTTAATTTTGGTAAGAATACTGGAGGCCTACTCCGAAGTGGTAATCCGAAGTATCGGTCAAAATTATCGGGCGTTTCCTACTACGAATCACATTCGGTACCGGTCCGTCAGTTTAGCTAATCACGCGGTCCGACCGAAATTCATTTAACATTTTGTTGTATCGTAAACTCTACTTTGTACGTGTATATTTGTATCGTAAATACTAGTAACAATTTAGAGATTTACAAGAGTTTTATCGTAATTTTATGTCAAAAATGTTCGAACTTTGTTCGTAGTTGGGCAACATCGGCAACTTGGTCGTGTTTAGGACGGCCCGAACTTTCGGATTTATCATTTCGGAGTCGCATCCTGGCTTTTATAAGACTTGGTATCCACCAAAACAGATAAGAGAGGAGACGAGTGGAGATGTGTTTTAAATAACCAATCAGATTTCAATATCTCCTCTCCACTTCCTCCTCTCCACTACCTCCAGTTGAGGAGATGTCTCATTATTCTATAGAATTTTGTGTCGAAAGCGAGCATGGGAGAGCGGAGATGTTTGTTTTTTTTATATCATATAGGCTAGCCTTTGACCAATATCTCACCTGTTGGTTAGTGATGATGCAGTCGAAGACGGTAAGCACGCTAGGAGTAGAATGGGAACTGGCTCTCAAAGATAGCTGCCGGAACACATTAGATGTTTGGCCATAGATTTTCTTACTTCAGTGTGGTAGCTGGCACGGCGGACACTAGATAGTGTCTTACCACAATACGGGGGTTGTTGGTTTCTTAACGATGTTTTTCCTTCACCAGAGGGCCACTGTGAAAAGCGCACATACATTTTACGCGTGCCCCGATCCCGCTGCCTTCTCCCCGTGCCTCGTACACCAAAAGTGTAATTTGATTCTTTGAGTTCAGCTCACATCTCCTCTCTGCAATGGTGGAAATAACCTGCTAGCTTCGCAGCACATCCCTCTCACGTCTCCTCTCGGCTTTGGTAGAAACCAGGCCTTCAAATATTTTTGTTCAAAGAAGATTGCTGCAGTAGAATATAATGAATAATACGCCTGGATAATATTTCAGGATGCTATAGATCCACACGCGTCACATCTTATAATGATACCAGGCTTCGATGGTCGATGTGAAATTCTGAAGAACGCCGCAGAAAGACTGAAGATAAAAGCAGTCGGAGTACAGCTGCCCCCTGATATGGAAGGTGATAGTATTCCAGAAATTGCTGCAAATATTCGAAAAGTAGGTAACTTTTTAACGGTAAATGTAATCATCATAAAATATTATTAACCCCCGACGCAAAAAGAAAGAGTGTTATAATTTTGACGTGTGTATCTGTGTCTGTCTGTGCCATCGTAGCACCCAAACGGCTGAACCGATTTTGATTTAGCTTGTTTGTTTTTTGTGATAGGTGTCTTCATCGAAAATGTTCTCAGCTTTGATTCATAAAAATCTGTTCAGCCGTTTTATGACCGTGAGCTTTTTTCTAGTTGATGACGCTATGAAATCAACTTTCATATGTGATCAACTCAAAATTGGTATCCTCTTACTTCAAAGATATTGTAAAAACATGGTAGCATTAACCTGATGCAGGGACATCTACTGGAATCTGCAGAATACTCTACTTCTCACCAACTTACAGCCTTCGAGCATTTATCAATGGAGATGTTAACGCAAGGCGTACCCCTCTGCTGGCCATATAGCCATTATTGGCCATATGAGCGTGCGTAACTACGCTGTATTTTTAATACTGTGTGCGTGTTTTAAGCTAGTGTGCGGGATCGTTAAAGGGAGTGATATGTGTGTGTGCAATGCGTGTTTACCCCGTCCCACGTAAGTATCGGCAGAAAAAAAAAATTCGGATTACAACGTTAACATCTCCATTGGTAAATGCTCGAAGCTTGCAGCAGATATGTCGAGGTTGGGCTCATTGAAATAGTCTCAATAAACAGATTACACATAAATCAGTGGGGGGTGGTTTTTCATTTTGAATTTAAGAATTTTTTATGAGATAAGCTATCAAGACGTCCCATATACGATGACATCTATTCTATCTATGCCTATGATAATGTTTCTATTACTATTCATTATTTTGTAAGCAATATTTATCATTTATTATCAACTTTTGATTCATTTAGATATTTTCACACCCTCTTTGAGTTCTGTTAAGACCAAATTACTCTTATCCTAGAGATAATTTTGCTTTTACGGACAACTTCGTTGTTATTGCGTTATTTGGGATATTGTCAGTTTGTATATTCAAATGAAAGGGAGTGAGGCTGAAATACTAGTATTCAAATAAAATAACTGAGTAAGCAATAAACTTTCAAAACTGAAAGTGAATTAGTGACGAATTCCACTTCAACAAATTAATGTAAGAGATCGCTCTCCCAAAAATAGATTATGTTTATTGGAATATAATGACTTCTAATTGGATGAATGAAAATAGACATAAAAGATCTAACTTATTGAGTGCCTTTTAAGGAAATGGTAGCAGATTAACATAATCTTTTTTATATCTCTACTCTCTTGTCTCAAAACCTTATTTACTACCCTGATAGGCCTTATAGGGTACCGTAGGGGTAGTATATAGTATACTTGCATATTTTGCAAAATGCCAAATCGCAAAATATGCAAAAATATGTAACATAAATGATCTATTGATCGCATGACTTACAAGTTTCAATTTGTCACCGCTAAAAGAGACCGTAGATTCCAATATTTGATGTACATTTCAACTTGATACCTCAACACGCTTCTGAGAAAAGGGGTCTCAAAAGACGGACAGATGGACAATCCATCAGTTAAGTTAAGGAACCCTTAAGAGGGTTCTTTTTCAACCAACTTTCAAAAAGGAGAAGGTTCTCAATTCGTTTGTCCGCCAATCGTAAGCCGATTTGAATAATTATTTTTGTTACAAGTAGGGTTAGTCTTCAAGATGGTCTCATTTAAATTTTATTGAGATCTGTTCTTCCAGAGATACGACGATAATAATATGACGACAAACTTGCTACTGAAACTGACTCGTGCGGCGTGGCAGTCAGTTGTTTTAGTTTTTAAACTATCTTAATTATTTCTTTTTGGGCCACGGAACTCTAAATATAATTATTTAGAGTTCCGTGGCTGTCGACATAAGAATCGAGACCTTTCGTGTGAATAGGTATCTTTTAGTCCGCCTGGGAATAAATGCGTGTCTTTCATCCATACTATAAGGCCACGGGGCAAACAAGAGTGCTGCATAAGGGCGTCCGCACCATTTAGCGGGCTTGCGGCGCGGTCTCACGGCGCGGGTACCCGTGACGGGCTAATTTGCCTTCGTTTCGTGCGACGGGCGACCCGCCTAAAACGCGCTTCTTTATCAAATTACACAAAGGTGAGGACATAAACAGGCGGGTTCCGGCGGGTAGGTACCGATCCGTACTGGTAAAATATTCCAATGTTATTATATGCGCTCACGCATAAAGGAACAGGATGGAGAAAATGAAGAAACGATGGAACACCTACGCGTACCGGTTTGTCTGCACCAAGAACCCACCTTTTTATGTCCTCACCCCAAAACAGTACCGGAGCGGGGCGCCCACGCCGGGATCCCACCTAACGGTGCAGACGCCCTTTTGACAAGTTATTTGACAACGTATCACTTGTATGCGGAAGTACCATCGAGCTAGAAAAAAACATAAGTCAATGAGAAGTACTAACAAGATTATATTTTTTTGTTCTTTGCAGTTGATAGCAAAAACGTTTGTGGTGAAATCCCAATTTTATATCCTTGGCTATTCATTTGGTGTGAACATAGCCCTAGAACTTGCTGCTTTACTTGAAAATGAAGGTGAGTTAAATTATCTACACTAAAAGAGAAGTAAAATTTTATCAAATTGTGAAAGATGCGAATTTTATTGATCAAAATAATTCAATGTAAAATAGAAAATACATTACAAATAAATAAATAATTATAAGTAAGTAAATAATTGAAATAAGTATCCAAATTGATAATGAACACATAAAGAGAGGCCAGTTATTTTTATGTTTGGTCAGGTGGTAGGAGCATTATTATATCGATGTTTCATCTGACTTGCTACCAAAAAGTAGCTTGTCACAGCCTAGAAAAAAAACTGCCGCCATAACCTTACGGTTTTCCGGCAGCACACAGCCCCTGAGAGTCAGAGAATTTCAGGCCTAGCGCGTTTACCAACTTCGACCACATCATCGCTTACAACCAGGTGAGATAGTGGTCAGACGCAAGCCTATACGAAAGAAAGAAAAAAATAATAATATGTGCTGTATATCATAATATTCCCATTTAATATCTTTCGTCTCGTCTCGTTCCGACGTACAAATAACTCAGCCAAGTGACCAAAACATTTTATCAAAATATGACCGAACATATTAAAATCTGTGGTCTACGTACGAAATTGCATCTTCTGCAAAAGCATATTGGCTATTTATGACTATTTATGCGTTGTAATATCGTGATCAAAGCTAGCTAAAATGTTAACACATAATAATCAGTAATCGTTTGATTTGCAGGACATTCTGGTTTTATATTTTGCCTCGATAGCAGTCCCGATGCCCTGAAGACTAATTTAGATGCTTATTTAGGCAAGTTGACAGAAGAAGAACTGCAAAATAGAATCGCACATCATATATACAGTCTCATGTCTGGAAAAGAGAACGAAAATCTTCTACCAGATTTAGAGAAATCAAGCACATATCAACATAAGGTCGATATTATCACAAAGAAACTAAAAGAAATTGTATCATATTCGGAACAATACGAAAGAAATGTCCTTGACTCAGCTTATCAAAGAATAAAGCTTGCCAAGAATTATAGGCCTTATATGAAATTAAAGTCAGATATTATTCTTTTGAAAGGCATTGCTCATCCTAATGCCGATTTAGTACGTGATTATAATCTATCTCAATATACAGAGAAGCCAATAAAAATATTTAAACTGGAATTTGATCATGGATTAGTTCATCAGGACACAAGAGTTTCTAATATTGTCAATAAATTCGTAGAATCAGAGATATTGAAAAAGTTTAATATCTAAATATTTTTGGCTTTTAACATCTCTAAAGTTTTGAGATAAACATTAGTTTTAAGATACGGCCATTTTTAATAAATCTATACAAAACTCAACGTGGTTAGTTTTTTTTCAAATAAACACTGTTTAAATCAAATTTTTAATTTGAAGACAATATCCATGTTTTATGAAGGTAAATATTATGTGCACGTTTCTGGATTGTGTACGAAAGTAGGTAGGTAAGGTAATGATAAGGTAAAGGTATTCAAGTCGTGATCAATCTTACAAGTACGTGAAATAATCACTGAGATTAAAGATCCAGTGACGCAGTGGGAGAATGATCGACTTCAAATCCTGCCACACAATGAATTTTCTGTAGAAATTGATGTGCACATTTCACAGTGGCTCTCTGGTGAAGGAAACATTGTTTAAAAACCCCCGGCATGGTAGTAAGACTGTGTTCGTCTGGCCAGCTACCACACTCACGTTAGAAAATCTGTCCCAATTATCTAACTAGTTCCAGGAGCTGTCCTTGACAGTCAATTTCTATTCTAGGCCTAGCGTACTACTATCCTCGACCACATCATCACTTATCAACAGGTGAGATAGTGGTCAAACACTAGCTTATATTACGATACTATCATTGGAAAACAAAGCATAATGTTCGAACTTCTAAATAAAGCAGGTATCACAAATCAATAACCCCGCAGTCACGGAGAGATCCACGTGACATATCACCGGTTCTCGCAGCTGTGAACCTGACAAATAGGGTGTGCCTCCCGCTGATAGAATATCATCGTGAATTTGTCAGATAACTATAGTATCCGTCCTCATGTATTACACATCTGATATTTGAAAACCTCACCATTTTGAATGTCACTGCACTGCGCCTATCAAGACATAAAGATGTTAAGTCTCACATGCCTTATAATTTCACTAGACTTTTTGCCATTCAAACAGAAAAAAAATCTATTTCACAGCTGAGTTAATTGAGAAAGTGGTGGTACCGCCCCAGGCGGACTAGCAAGAGTCCTTCCACTACAAAATTTTATAATAGTTACAAAAACCGAGATCTCAGAAGTTGATGATATGGAAGAACTAATTTTAAAAATATACAACTATTTGACTCATGTATGACTTTGACTCATGACTCGTGTATTTAAATCTGACTGCCCGACGCATGAGAGTGTAATGTTAATTTATCAGACTATATATATGATATATACTATTCAAGTATGTCCTCTTTAGTCTTATAAATTGAGACATTTTTGAAAATCTTAAAATTGCAAAAGACGGAAAAACCTCAAGAATATAAGTAGTAAAAGGTATTTTGTCTACATCCATACCGCCTTAGCACACACCGCATAGCGTATAAAACACGTTACACCAAACATCATAAATCAGCTATTCGGCCAGAGACTGATCTGCAACATTTGCTTGTAATGTATCGAGTTTTTGGAACGCGTCACATTGCAGTTACGTTGTCTGTGCAACGAACCAAGCCGCTCAATGCGAGCGCCAGAATCTCGACTGTAGCGTTACGACGACACAACGCATTTACAATGCCCGTTTGGCTTTATTCTATCTAATTAATTATTAGTAAATATGTGAAGGAACAATGTTCGTGAATTTCTTTGAAACGTGTAACAGTGCAATGAACCAAGCCGCTCAATGCGATCGCCAGATCCTCGACTGTAGCGTTACGACGACATAACGCACTTTAATGCCCGTTTGGCTTCACTCTGTCTACTTAATTAACAGTTAAGGTGTGAAGGAACAATATTCGTGAATTCCTTTGAAACGTGTAACAGTAGTAAGTGCAGCGAGCTGGAGTCACTCAAAACAAGCGCATGCTCACAAACAAGTCAGAGTAGTTTGATGCGTCGTCGCAAGTACCACGTGACAAATAGATAAGATAAGATATGATAAGTTTATTAGTACCAAAGAGACCTCATTTCTAAAGTACGTATGTTTTATACATTTAAGTTTTATTTTAAACATAGGATCATATTATTTAAGGTATAATAAGCAATTAGTGCACTGGCGCTTAAACTAGCCGTAGCTGTGCGATAAGCGCAAGAGCACGTTTGAGTCAAGCGCTCAAAACTAGCGTTCGCCACGTCTTGTGTATCGCCATTTTGCACCATAGCGCGCCTCGATTGATATAATACAAACCATCGTTGCAACACGGTCCTCGCCCTAATTATCGTTGCCAGCTCTTATCCGCTTATTCTACCTACTGTACGGACGGGCGTAGGCCACGTTTTTACGTACGACGTAGGTTACGTCCGATAATATCTTTCAGCAATTCTACAATCAAAAGTTTTCAGCAATCTTTTACCATTCTTTAATATAGAGTGTGTCAATTCAGTCCTGATGCTTCCAGCACTGATATTTTACCTGACAAAATAAATAGAAGGTTTTTTCGTAAAACATGTGATTTGTACGGAGATCGATAGGATACGTGACTTGGGTGAGCCAGGATTCCACAATAGTATAAGTGCTCTTGGAATATTTATTTACATAAAGCTTTTATCGATTTTTAGGGTTCCGTACCCGAAGGGTGAAACGGGACCCTATTACTAAGACTCCGCTGTCCGTCCGTCTGTCTGTCTGTCTGTCCGTCTGTCACCAGGCTGTATCTCATGAACCGTGATAGTTAGACATTTGAAATTTGCACCGATGATAATATATTTCTGTTGCCGCTATAACAACAAATACTAATAAAACTGGCCAATTGTGAGTCAGCATCGCGTCTCTTATCGCACACTTAGGGAGGGTTCCGTACAATACGAAACATAACAGAGTTTCAACCTCTTATATTTGATTTATTGATATTACCAAGAATATTTGGTTTGGTTGCGATATAGAAAGACGGGGCTCGTTAACTAGCGCCATCTACGTCATTTTGCCAAAACTAATTAGATAGATGGCGTTTAAAAACACGTTTTTTGTATGAGGACACCCTTTAATTTTTAATTTTATTTTGTTTTTAGTATTTGTTGTTCTAGCGGCAACAGAAATACACCATCTGTGAAAATTTCAACTGTCTAACTATCACGGTTAATGAGCTATAGCCTTGTGACAGACGGACAGACAGACAGACAGACAGACGGACAGCGGAGTCTTACCCTTTGGGTACGGAACCCTAAAAACAGAATATAGTTAAAAATAATAGAGGGTCCCCATACAAGTAACGTGTTTTTTTCGGCATTTCACGCCATCTATCAACGCTTAGTTAGGTAAACGTCCCATAGATGATTTTATATTGAAATGTCGATCCCTAATACCTTTATTAGATGTTAGATGGCGTTATAAGAAATAAAATGTTGGATAATTATCATTTTTTACTGGCGAAAAATGATAGTGGTATTTTTTGCTCGATCTTATAAAATACTGTAGTGTGGTACGGAACCCTACAAGTGCGAGTCCGACTTGCACTTGGCCAGTTTTTTTACTAATTTTCTTGTATTATGTCAGAGAGCCAAAGTTATTGACATAACTCAAAGGATGAGTTTGATGAAGTGGCAGTAGGCTAGTCACATCTGTCGTAAAACCGATAACTGTTGGGGTAGACGCCATCGAGGAGGATTTGTCACTAGCACACTAAGATATTTCGATGTGCCATGGCGGCATCCCGCTGTAGTTTGGAGTGTACCCCCGCTTGCACTTCTTCTCCCCGCAATCGTATGCTAGCGGACTCTGGTACATACCGTCGCATGCGTTCGTATACCGCCGCGGTATCTTACAGCGCGCTAGTCAATACCATCAGAGAGAAATCCTATTAGGTGCTTCGTTTTCGATCTCTGAACTCTGAAATATAATCTAAATATATAATCTGAAATATATATTGTTTCCAATAGATATGTACAAACTCACTTTGTTAAATTTAAAATGCCCTGCCCCGTCGTCTGCCGAAGGGCTCTAGTCTATTTCTTTAACTAACAATCCTGAGGCAAACACAACGTTTCATTGTAATTATTATTCGTGTTTCATAAGTGTAATTACAATGAGAAATATGTATTCTGTAAGTTTAATATCTACGAATGTCTACTATGGTGTAGTTCAGTTATATTTCGAATCAAAACCGTAGGGCAAGTACTTTTATTCTGTACAATCAAGCGTTTGATTAAATCTAATAAAGACCGCTTAATAAGTTTCTTCTTAACTCCCGACGAAAAAAGAAGGGGTCTTATAAGTTTTAAGTGTGTATGTGTGTGTCTGTGTATGTGTGTGTCTGTCTGTGGCATTGTAGCTCCCAAACGGATGAACCGATTTTGATTTAGTTTGTTGTGTTTGATAGGCGTCTTTATCGAAAGTGTTCTTAGCTTTGTTTCATGAAATTTCGTTCAGCCACTACAATATTATCCGCTCTTTTCTTTTTTGTTTGATGAGACTTCGATAGCACCTTTCGTAGCTCATTGACCGCGGACGTCAAAAAAATCACAATGGCGCTTCTGCGCACTACTTTCCTGCCACTCTGCTGCCGTCTCAGTTAACATTAGTCAAAACAAATGTAGAATATTAAATCCCGTTACTTCAATGATATTGCAAGAATATGGTAAGCATGACCTAATGCTCAGACATCTCTTTGAATCTGCAGAATACTCTCAACTCCTCGTCTAAGATGTCGTACTTAGGCTCATTGGAATGGTCTCAATGAACAAATTATACATATACAAAACTGTCGGGGGTGGTTATCAATTTTGTATTTATGTATTATTAAAAATACAGACTCACTCTCACACACAGGTAGAAAGTCACCGAAATTCAGATCCGTCACTTTTTGGCATGTATGATGAATGTGAAAGAAAATCGCTTCACGTAGGCGGAAATAATGTCGACCTTCTATCGATGGCACATGCCAGTCTTTCCAAAATGTTTCTTTACATAAGTAACAAAATTAAAATTTTGAATAAACACCCACGACGATGTCCTATAGAAAATTAACGTCATAACATTTATCTAAGAACCACCGCTAATTAATTACGAACCGTTTAAAGACAAAATCGAACTAGTTTTGGAGAAAAATGGCAACATGGATTTATTACAAACAAATGTTTACTGCAGCGCCCTTTGGTGAGTTGACACCGTATTATCTATTTAACAACATGCACTAATCAAACACGACCCCATAACTGAAAACTGCATCAAAATCGGACCATTCGTTTTGAAGAAAAATGGCAACATCGATTTGCGCCAAAAAATGATTACTGCAGCGCCCCCTGATGAGTTGTCACCATAAAAACTATCTAAAACATGCACCAATTACACACAAACCTATAACTGCAAACTGCATCTAAATCAGACTAGTGGTTTAGGAGAAAAATGGCAACATGGATTTGCACATACAAATAAACAAGCAAACATCCTCTTACCCCAAACGCATATACAGTCTCCGTTCCGTCGTGGGTAAAAATACTGTGACTTGCGAGAAGCGGTATCTATTACTCGAGTCTTTGGAGCTACTAAGTTATTAGCTCCTTATCTTTCAATAGTTTTTGTATTCCATCTGTAGGTATTTAATTGCCTCCAGTGCGCATCGCACATAGTTATTTCTGGTTTAAATCTGTAATAAGTCTCACCAGCAGCATCCGCACTAAAACGGGGTGAATAAGCATTTGAACTGGGAATTTGATTTCGTTCTTTTGATGTGACAGCGAGATAAGCCAGCTTAGTATTCGAGAATTGTTCTCGAGCCATAACAGAACTACCTATCCGTCCGTGACTTGTGTGAGAGAAATTATTGCTACATCTTACTTCGATCTTTTATGAGATTCATTTTTACGACGATCTTTTTAAGCTCGGAAGAGAATTAGATTGCGGGACCCATTGTAATATTATTACGATCATACCCTGTTAGAGATTTTCTGAGAACAAGCTTATCAAATTATACGTGTATTTTTAGGTATGTTACATTGGAGCAATAAAGTAGTGATAAATTTTAACCTTCAGTAGGTTGGTTACTTTTTTAATATATCTGACACATTTTATGATCGCTTGGTGGTAAGCGATGATGCGGCTGAGGATGATGAACTCGCTAGGTCTAGAATGGTTTGACTCTCAAGGGCTATGTTGACGGAACACCGTAAAGTTTCGAGGCACATTTTATCCGTGGTGGTGGTACGTAGTATTTATATAATCTTTGGTGGTAAGCTACTTTTATGGAACATGAAATAACGCTCAGTACCTGTCACAGGTGACATCTGCTGCATAATCGATAGTAAGCAAAGATGTAATATAAATTGACTGCGCAAAACGGCCCTGATGAGACCGACCTAGAACGGAGTTTGTCCCTTTCTTTTGTATGGACGACTTATACAATTATATTATATTATATTTAATTACATTCTCGGGTCATTAACGCCCGGTCTTTTATAAGGCATTGACGGAGCCGAAGCCAACATCAAGAGGCCCTTTACAATTTTAGCTTATCTATTGTTTGTGGATGGAAAGATGAGAAACTATAAAAAGATGGTACATTTTATCATGGCTATGAATGTGTGCTCTTTGATGTCTGAGTCTGGTCTATGGGATGAGGTACGGCACCCGCCAATCATGCCTCATTACAAATAATTAAGACGGGTGGTGAATTGCATTATACACTTTATGAGCACCCCATAAAGGCGGACCGGTATGTTGGCGCTGAGGGGCAACATTGGCATGGATAGCTAACGGTGTTGAGAGGTGTGCTGCACTTTCACTAAACGCTACTAGCGGCTAAGCTAAAGGCATAAGCCTTTAACACTTCCACCCTGGAGCTTAGGTCTTAGCTCTTGCAATTCCCACCACCGGCCGGCCTGCGATTCCCACCACCGGCCGGCCATATTATATTTATTACTAGCTGGCCCGGCGAACTTCGTACCACCTAACAGACAATGAATGTTGTGTTACCTTTAAGATGAACTTAGTTTAGGCTTTTAAGAACGTAATAAATGAATACAAAAGAGATATTAAGTTTATTAATGTATTATGGCAATACAGATATAGAATAAAAGTTGGTGGGTTTTGGAAATACATATATACACTTTTTTATGTTGTTTGTTAGCATACATTTCTGAACGCACGCATATTGGACAATCAATAAATATGTCAAACAATTATCATTACTGACAATATTTACATTTTTAAAATCTACATGACTGGAATTCACAAAAACTTGAAGAATTTTTACTTGACTTACCACTACTTGACACTGGCTAAATACACTAATCGTGTGGAGCCATAATTATACCAAAAAAAAAACGCGATAATACGAATATTGCAATGCTATCCACACATGGGAAGAATTTTTATTGACACTGACTAAATACACTAATCGTGTGGAGCCATAAATATACAAAAAAAAATCGGCGGAATAAACAATTGAACATCAAATTATTGGCAGTTTTTAAACCCAGGAACATTTTGGCAAAATGTTTTATCTTATATAATTTTTTAACCGAATTCACAAAAAAGGAGGAGGTTTTCAATTCGTCTGTATGTTTTGTTTTTTTTTTGTATGTTACGCGATTTCTCCGTCAATTGTGAACGGATTCAAATGATTACGATACGTTTCCAAGGTGGTCGCATTTTAATTTTATCGAGATCTGATAAGTATCTCCAGAGATATGGAGATAAATACCTCAAACATAGGAGAATGTACTGGTTTTAGTAGAAGAGTCCCAAGAAGATTATACACAATGGAGGTTGCTATTGCATATACTTTTGAAGACCAAAAAATATGACCTTGAATAATGTTTTTACATCTTTCTTCTCGTTGATTTTGGTTTTTGACAGATATTCTTACGGTAACTGTGAGCGAAATAGAAATAAAGGTGGGGATAATTAATATTTTTAATTTTTTTATATCTTATAGGCTAGCGTTTGATCACTATCTCACCTGTTGCTAAGTGATGATGCGATCGAAGATAGAGAAATGGACTAGAATGGGAACTGGCTCTCAAGGATAGCTGCCTGAACACATTAGATGTTTGGCGACAGATTTTTCTAACTTGAGGGTGGTAGCTGGCCAGGCGGACACTAGATATGTCCTACCACCATGCGGGGGTTGTTGGTTTCTTAACGATGTTTTCTTTCACTGGAGGGCAACTGTGAGAAGCGCACATATATTTTTCGATAGAAAAATTCATTGGTGCACGGCGGTTTGAACTCGGTACCACGGCATCAAAGCCGACTGTTCTCCCAATTACGCCACCGGGCCCTCAATAATTATATATAAATATAAATAATTTGTCTTCACAGGAATGTTCTACCGCGCAAAGTCTTGTTAGGGTGCAAACTTTTTTAAACATGCCTAAGATTTTTTGACATGACATGACGTTTGGCGAAGATGGCGGCCATTTCAGTCCCGCGACACTGCATACATTATTAAATAACTCAGAATTATGAACGTACTTTGTACCAATCAACACTGCAAAAAAAATATTATAAGTATAATACCACAGATTATATAATAGTTACTACGTAAATAATACTTTCCGTTGTTAGGTTGGCTACACAGTGATTTCATAATTCGGGTTTCAACAATATAGGGAAGTGCCTTTTATAACATAGTAGAGTGATTCAGTACTCTGTTGGCCATATGGCGGCAATTAATGTTAATAATCGCAAATAATACTTTTTTATATTCATTTTGGAATACAAGTAGTCCGTGTTATAAAAGTATTTGGAATTATTGTAATAAAATAGACAATTAATTATCGTGTGTGTCAGATGCTTTAATTGCACAGGGCCATTTTGGACATTGTCCTTTGATACCTTGATGACATCATTATTACTAGTGAATATTTTCACTATAGCGCGGCATTTAAAATCAATTTGTTTAGGGTTCCGAACCCAAAGGGTACCAAATGAACACTTTCTGAGACTTTGTTGTCCGTCCGTCCGTCCGTCCGTCCGTCCGTCCATCCGTCCGTGTGTCTATACACATGTGCGCACTTTACAGATCTGTATCTTCTTAACCGTTATATGTACATACTTGAAATTCTCAAAAAGTATATATCCGTCAGTGTATAACGGCCCAGACACGAAATTTAATAGATGCATGTACTTTTTTTTTTTTCAATTTATTAATCTTTAAATATAATACATTTTATACAAAGAATTGAGTACCAATAAACTATTTTTTGTTTGTGCTGGTACTCACATCCGCAACGTGCAACTACTAATAATTAATAACTACTAATTTATATCTTAAATCTACACTAATTTCTAACGAAACCAAAAAAAAAAAAAAAAACTTAATGTATTCAAATGAAAGGTAAAAATATGAATGAGTATATGAAATAAACACAAAAGGAACTATTCGCTTTTAAGTTGTTTGTACTCAGCGGTAGGCTTGGACAAGACAAATGCGGAACCGGTTTTGTTGATCTATATATACAGGATGATTCATTGAATGTGATTTGTTAATGTTATGTATTTTGTATATTTATGTTTTGTAATTTGTGTATTAATAATGAATTGTAATTTTAAGTTTGTCGTGATATTTTATGTATTAAGTTAAGATTGTGTAATATAACAATTTATTTGAAAGAATTCATTTACTCAATTATTTTTTTTATTTTTATTATTTTTTTTTATTCCAATCGCTTTAATTAAAACTTGTTTTGCACTAAAAAGGGTAAAATAAGTTATTTTTCAAAAAAAGTAAAACCGACTTCATAACCACAAACAGGCACTCAAAAGCGAAAAATAAATTACTTAAAATTATTATAAGCGCTACCCACTTATCTATTTGAAGTCGGTGCCAGCCAAGTCTATTGGATAGTAGATAGATATTATGTATGTAGTAGTAGTAAGTAGGTACATGTAGGTTAGTAAGTAAGTAGATACATGTAGGTATTATATATCTACTACCTATTAGACTTGGCTGGCACCGACTTCAAATAGATAAGTGGGTAGCGCTTATAATAATTTTAAGTAATTTATTTTTCGCTTTTGAGTGCGTTTGTGGTTATGAAGAGGGTTTTATTTTTTTGAAAAATAACTTATTTAGGTCAAGTATTCATTGTTTTTAATACTTATTATCCTATTCCTGACAAAAATAATTCCAAAAATTCAAAAATCATAAAAATTGGTTCAACCGTTCTTAAGTTATAAGTGTAGTAACTAACACGACTTTCTTTTATATATATAGATTATGCTATTCATATAGTAAGGAACATATATAGCACTAGCAGGTTGTTAGACAAGGATACATTCCCACCCGGGTGCCTTTCGTTTGGGCCGTTTTGTTCTACGAAGCAATTACAACCTTATTATTAGAGCATACGGATTAAATTGAATTTGTTAAAACATCTGCAGTTAACCCTTTATATTACGTCTATGATAGCAAGACTTGCATAAAATATAGAAACTGTAGCTAGACAAACATACGACCACAGTTTTTTTTTCTGCGAGAAGGCCCTTATTATATACGCAAGCAGCGGTTAAGAAATAATAGCAAAATATCTGCAAGCTCAGTTGCATGCCTTAAGAGAGGGCAACATTGAATGGAAACTGGCTATCCATGAGACATTCAATAATTGCTTATTAAAAAAGTTGCATTTTTTATGCGTTTGACCACTATCTCACTTTTTGGTAAGTGATGATGCGGTTGAAGATGGTAAGCACGCTAGGCCTAGAATGGGAACTGGCTCTCAAGGATAGCTGCCGGAGCACATAGATGTTTGGCGACAGATTTTCTAACTTGAGGGTGGTAGCTGGCCAGGCGGACACTAGATAGTGTCTTACCACCATGCGGGGGTTGTTGGTTTCTTACCGATGTTTTTCCTTCACAGGAGGGTCACTGTGAAAAGCGCACGAAATTTTTTCGATAGAAAAATCCATTGGTGCACGACGGGGATTGAACTCGGTACCTCTGGCATCAAAGCCGACCGTTCACCCAATTACGTCATCGGGCCATCAACTCACTTTACTATAAAAGTAGATCAAATAGTTGCCTGTATAGCCAACCAATCAAATAAACAAAACTGAAAGGTTCGTGAATAAGACATGAATTTAATAACATTTAGATTGCTTATTACATCAAGTTGAATATTGTAATCAAATAAACTTTTCATCAAAGTTTCTAAGGGTCCCCGCACACGGGCCACGGGCCACAACCACAAAACGCCGCCACCGGCATATTTTCTATAGTTTTCATACATTTTATCATGTAGCGTGTGGCGGCCACCGGCGTCAACCGTGTGCGGCGAGTCCATATAAAATGTATGAAAACTATAGGAAATATGCCGGTGGCGGCGGTTGCCGGTTTTGTGGTTGTGGCCCGTGGCCCGTGTGCGGTGACACTAAGAGTTAGACTATCTAAATGCTATTACGCTAATTCAATCTAGTCGACTACTGAGATGAATTAAATTATGTATAACTGCGAAGAAAATACAACGCTGCTTGGTAGATCTTCTTAAATAGAACAACGTGACCAATCGCCAACGGATTGACTGCTGGTAAGCGATGACGCCTTTCTATTACAGATACTGCGGCATGCAAAATTCTGGATAGCCAGAATTTACCATGTCACTGCACTGCGCCTGTTATCTTGAGATATAACGGTGTTAAGTCTCACATGCCCTGTAATTTCACTGGACACTGCCATTAAAGCCGAAAAACGTTTCTATTTCACGCCTGAATCAATTGGCAATATGGTGGTACCACCCCAGACGAACTAGCAGAAGTCCTACCACTACAAAAACATACAGGGACTTTAGGACATAAAGGGCCAGTTTCATCGGTTCCTAATAGAATCTCTGTTGGTCTATTAGGTATTTTTCTGCCAGATAATCTACAACCTATAAGGCGTTATCCATCTGATATCGATCTATCTTTCCTTTACCTTACGTAATAAGTAGTCATAGATGGCGCCACCAATGCATAATTGGGTTAACAAATGCAATCCACTAATTTCGTCGTAACGATACTTCGCACCGTGGCTTAATTGGCAAAGCACCGGAACATGTTATTCCGGAGGTTGCGAGTTCAAGTCCCGTCGGTACGATGAAATTTTGGATTGTGTTTAACAATTTACAAAAATATAAAGTGTGAGTCACTTCAAAGAAACATAATATTTGATTTACGCAGTGCAACATCTCTCGTCAGATTTAAAAACTGTAATGATTTCTTCCGAATGATTAACTTACGTAATAAGTAGTCATAGATGGCGCCACCAATGCATAACTGGGTTAACAAATGCAATCCACTAATTTCGTCGTAACGATACTTCGCACCGTGGCTTAATTGGCAAAGCACCGGAACATGTTATTCCGGAGGTTGCAAGTTCAAGTCCCGTCGGTACGATGAAATTTTGGATTGTGTTTAACAATTTACAAAAATATAAAGTGTGAGTCACTTCAAAGAAACATAATATTTGATTTACGCAGTGCAACATCTCTCGTCAGATTTAAAAACTGTAATGATTTCTTCCGAATGATTAACTTACGTAATAAGTAGTCATAGATGGCGCCACCAATGCATAACTGGGTTAACAAATGCAATCCACTAATTTCGTCGTAACGATACTTCGCACCGTGGCTTAATTGGCAAAGCACCGGAACATGTTATTCCGGAGGTTGCGGGTTCAAGTCCCGTCGGTACGATGAAATTTTGGATTGTGTTTAACAATCTATCTTTCCTTATTTTATATTTAGTCAAAACTTTGAGTATTGGCTGAATACTCAAAGGGTCAAAAATGTCTCTTGCGCCATCTAATGTCAATAAGTATATTTTAAAGATTTTTTTCCTAGGCTTTCCTAGGTAAGAAGCAGTTCTTGCCTTAAGTCTTGGTCGGAACGGTCCTACCACCGGTCGTAGCTTAATACCATCAAGGAGACAACCAACTTGCCGTCAATCTTACGACGTGTCAAGCGACACATCCCTTGAGATTCAGAACATTCTAGATCTAGCGTGATCAACATCCTCGACCACAATATTGCTTACCACCAGGCCATGTAGTGGTCAAACAATACAAACAAAGAAGTAACTAAAATTAGAACGATTATTTATTAAGTTACTTAGTAGGTACGAAAGTCAATCGCTTGTTAATTTTATTTTATTTTATTATATTATGTATCAATAATTTAGGTTATTGTAACTTCGAAATGTTATGTTTTGTTTGATGTGCAATAAACATTTTTTGCTAAGAAATTTTATGAATTTATAACGTATGTGATCACTTTCTCAAGTTAGCAGAATCATCGTAGACACTTGAAGCCAACGAGAAGTACGACCAAGTTGTACTTATTACCTGAAATAAGATTATAAATATAAATTAGATAATGTCTTATAATAATCTATACATTTCAAATTAACATAATTTAACTTTACAACACTTTAATTTCAAATAACAATAATAAAACAATAATGTGATATCAAACATTTAAAAAATATAGGCAAATAGGCCCCGAGTTCAAAAGTGCCCATCACACTCGCCGCATTTCCACGCTGAATGGCGATGCTCATCCTTTGCACCAGGAATGAACCGAAATGGGAGTCATCGGTACTGTCCCTAAGCCTGTGACTTACTTCACGAACGGACTTCTTACAGAACATGGTTTGATGGCTTGGTACGTACAGATAATTCCTGAGAATAGCGCTTATTAAAATAATATGGGTATCAAATGGAAAATGAAGAATTACCAAAATGAAAAACCAGGAAAGTGCTTGTCTGATTTGATACATGTTATTCCATATTCGATGTATGTACATCAATTTCTTCAACTGCATATATTTTTTATGTTTCGTGTTGAGCAGTAATAAATCAAAAGTTATGACAATATTGTACAATTTTTTGGATCTATACAGAAACCTAAGTCAGTTAATTTAGATTTGTACTCGTCCGGTTTTTAGGATTCCGAATACAAAAGGTGTCAACGAGACCCAATTACTGATACACCTATACAGGTGAGATAGTGGTAAAATGCCTATATGATATTAAAATAAAACCGGCTAAGTCGAGTTGTACTCGCCCACCGAGGCTTCCGTACCAACGTTGGTTGGTACCAATTAGCCAGACCTCTAAATTATATCAGCGCTCATATAACTCAGAGGCCTATCTTAATTGGTGGGACTATGTATGTGTATGGGGTGTCACCCTTTAATTTTCAATATTTTGTAATAATTTTAAATATTTTAGAATTCTTCCTTTATTTCTGCTGTAAGACCTTGCTTCTTGCCAAATTTCATGATTCTAGATCAAAGGGAAGTATCCTATAGGTTTTCGACCCAAAACCTATAGGGTACTTCCAGTAGACCTAAAATTGTCAATTTTAGTCAAAAAAGAAAACACGGAATCAAAATCTCAAAATATATTTTACAGATTAACAACGCAGCCTATCTAAAAATATTACGACAAGATATTATTCCCGATGTTTTTATTTTGAGATATTTTTGAAAACGTTATGCGATTTTTGTGCTTTGTGCTAACGAGAAAAAGATCAACTTTACATACTTATACTTACCGTGGTAAAAGTACTAAGAGCTATTGGATTGTACTTCAATGAAGATAATGTACAGGGCTTATGTGATCTAAAAAATAAATACACGAACTTATTGTTGAATTAATGATGTCAAATTTAAAGCATTTTCTTTTTAATAAATTAGGTAACAGAACTAATTTGAGGCTCGCCGGATGGTGGGTAATGACTTTCTCGTCCTATTATATAGGTACACAGAAGCACGCAACATTCTGTAGAGTCAGCATTTTTCACGTATCTTCATTGTGCCTGTAACTTTAAGACATAAAGATGTTAAGTCTTACATGACCTGTAATTACACTGGCCATTTTGCTATTAAAACCGAAAAACATTAATATTTCACTGCTAATTAACTGTCAATGTGATGGTAATACCCTTGACTAGCAAAAGCTTAATGAGCTGAAAATAATAATAATATTGGGGAGAATTTTCTGCTATTATTATTATTAACAAAATGGATAGTCCCTAAATCATATAAATAATTTTTCAAATGGGTTTCTAAACGACGTAGTTCTGGAGATAAACACATTTAAAAAAATACAGTCGTATTGAGAGACTCCTTCTTTTTTTAAGTCGGTTAAAAAAGTAACTATTTATTTCTTTACTATTTGTTTAGATTTTAAGCCCATGGGCATGTTATTTATATGTACTTGTAACAACGGCCAACTAGTGTACAACGGACAACTAAAGTGGAATTCCATGTATCAAAATCAATGCAAAAATCACTAATATATTTTCAACCGACTACCAAAAAGAAGGAGGAACATCGGTTCCTCGAAATTCGAATGTTTTTTTTAACCGACTTCAAAAAAGGAGGAGGTTTCTCAATTCGACCGTATATATATATATTTTTTATGTTTGTTCGCGGATAACTTCGTCGTTTATGAACCGTTTTTGATTATTCTTTTTGTTGGAAAGGAGATATCCCAAGTGTGGTACCATGGTAATTTTATCGAGGTCTGATAAGTATCTCTAGAGATATTGAGATAAACACCTCAAAATTGGTACTGAAAATGAATAGCGCGGCAATGAAGTCGGTTCTGTTTTAGTGTTTAGTTTTTAAACGACATTATTAATCGGTAGGGCACATTTCCAAGGTGGTCATCTGATAAATATCTCCAGAGATATGATGATAAACGTCTCAAACTTGCTACTGAAATTGACTGGCGGGACATAGAAGGCGGTTGTTTTAGTTTTTAAATATAATCTTCATTATTTACCGCCTTATTAGAAACCATATAGCCTTTTTATATGTTTTGTCACCTATGTACCATAAGCTTGTATACGCGGCATTTGCTACACCTTCACTCTGTAACAAAATATTCCAATCTAGGAATAGTAGCTGAAGATCGTTAGTATTTTTTGATGAAATAAATAACACTTCGAAGATTTGAATATAGATTTTTTTTTTATATATCTTATAGGCTAGCGTTTGACCACTATCTCACCTGTTGGTAAGTGATGATGTGATCGAAGATGGTAAGCACGCTAGGCCTAGAATGGGAACTGGCTCTCAAGGATAGCTGCCGGAACACATTAGATGTTTGGCGACAGATTTTCTAACTTGAGGGTGGTTTGAGGGAGGTGGCCAGGCGGACACTAGATAGTGTCCTACCACCATGCGGGGTTTTTTGGTTTCTTAACGATGTTTTCCTTCACCGGAGGGCCACTGTGAGAAGCGCACATAAATTTTTCTATAGAAAAATCCATTGGTGCACGGCGGTTTGAACTCGGTACCACGGCATCAAAGCCAAGCCGAGCCGTTCTCCCGATTACGCCACCGCGCCCTCAGATTTAATCAAAGTTTTAATATTTTACAATATACGTGTATGTGACTTGGAGCGTTGATCTTACAAAAGAGCGGTACAGCCCCCCTAGACAAAATCCAATTTCCTGTTTCCATTCACGCTAACGCAAGTTTAAAATGTATGGAATGACATTTATGTTTCCGCATTTGTCTAGGGGGGCTGATCATGTAATGTAAAATAGTGTTGCTATAATATATTAAGCAGGTGTTTGCATTCTATATTCCAACAATTTCTATATTCCAACAATTTTCAACCGACTTACAAAAAGGAGGTTCGCAATTCGTCTGTAGGTTTTTTTTTGTATGAATCTCAAGCAATTACTCTGAAGTAGGAGAAGTTATACTTTTACGTTAACGTGTGCTTATAATGTAATTGCTATATAGTTTTAAGAGTTAGTAATAAAACATACGTCGTAACGAGCAGTCGTGTATATTATTCTTTACGCCACCTCCCCGCCTCACCTCATGGCGACCTTGCCATGCGCAAGCGCTGTGTCGGGTTCGAGTGGCCGAGTAAAAAGTGCAAGCTAGCGGATTCCTGTGTGCCTCGATGCAACGATTAAGACATTTATAATTGGAGTTTATTTTATACATTATAAGAAAGAGTGATTATGTGTCAATCAAAAGTTGAAAAAGAAGAGGTTTTCTTAAACCAAAACTCAAATGCTGGAAATGATGCCACATTGTCTACCATCAAAGGACAATTGAGTAACATGAACATCTTTATCATCGCAATTCTGTGCATTATAATTCTTTTGCTGCTGTATTTTGTATTCAAAAAATACAAAGAAACCCACTTAAATTGGGTCAATGAACAGATGAGTCGAGGAGCCATCCAACGCTTCAGGGAGTCTTTGAGAAGGCGAGAAACGTCAAATGACCAGTAGACTAGATGTGATATTAGTAGCAGGCAGCCGGGCGAGTACTAGTTCAGATGGAAGGTTAATACCAGGCAGCAGGGTGAGTTCGAGTCCAGAAGGAAGGTTACTGGCAGGCAGCTGGGGGAGTACGAGACCAGGAAATGGCACCAGCCGGGAGATTGAAAATGCCTAAAGTGTGGAACAGTGCGGAACGGTGCGTTGAACGTGTTTAAATACGGTAATAAATATTATTATAGGAAAACTTACATTTTAATGGAACAGTTAGAATTAATATATCAAAGTCTATTACAGATAAGAACTTATTTAGTTAAAATTGGTCCGAGTAGACGTCAAGGACAAGTTTTAGAAAATAAGATTGTAGAGACGA
Organism: Cabera pusaria; assembly: GCA_954871355.1. Classification (NCBI taxonomy): domain Eukaryota; kingdom Metazoa; phylum Arthropoda; class Insecta; order Lepidoptera; family Geometridae; genus Cabera; species Cabera pusaria. The sequence continues at coordinate 5,108,966 of OX940900.1, read as the reverse complement.
AAAACTTAATCAAAGACTATAAAAATTTATTGTGTTTATTAGACAAGAGTATAAGTAAAGCGGGAAATTCTGAAGACTTTGAATTAATTTCGGAATCTACACAGAAAATAGATAGACTGTATAACGAGATTCTAAGTTTTTCGATTTCTAATACAAGTAGTAGTGTTGTAAAAACCGATACCATGGACAAGTTCGATTTTAAAACAGCGGCCTCTCTTGTGCCGGTCATGGACGGGAGCAATGACTCTATTGAAAAAATAATCCAAGGCATAGATATGTACAGTAGTTTTTTAAACGCTGAATCAGAAGCTCATTTAGTAACTTATGTGCTAAAAACTAGATTAACAAAGGGTGCGAAATTGAAATTGAAGCCATCGTATGCATCATGCAAAGCGCTAATTAGCGATATGAAACAATATCTATTGCCAAAATTTTCGTCAAATTCGTTGTTATCACAACTAAATAATGTGTCCCAAAATGAAATGACTATTTCGCAATACGCAGACAAAATCGAAGATCTTTTTGTAAATCTCACTATTTCACAAGCAAATTCGAATGAAACAGCATGTGAAATATTGAGGCCCATAAACGAACAGCTGGCAATCAAAAAATTTGCTGACGGATTGCGAAATAGGCGTTTGAGTACGATAATAGCAGCCAGGGACTACTCGAACTTCAAGGACGCAGTGCGTGCGGCGGCAGACGAGGAACTTGCAAGTCCTAATAGTTCCAATACCATTCTCAACGTGAGAGGTAAGTCCCGAAATAACTACTATAAACCTTTTAATAGAAACTGGAGCACTTACAATCAGCGAGGTGGTAGCAATCAACAAAGTCGAGGAGGTTACAAATACCAAGGTCGAGGAGTTCACCACTACTCAGGTCGAGGTCATCAGTATCAGCGAGGACAAAATTATGGAATGAGAAATACACACGGAAATTTTGTGAGATCGAGTCGAGGTCGAGCTAACTTTAGTAGGCCCCCACAACGATCTATGTTCTCAGCGGAAACTTCTGCTGAAAATACTGCTGAAAATGATGTTGAAAATTTAAATCAGTTTTTTCGTGAATAAACATTACGCGTTAACATGCAATGACAATGTAAAATACATATATTTAGACCTATCAAATAAAAAATGTTCGTGGTTAGTCGATAGCGGTGCGTCATTATCAGCTGTAAGTACAAAAGCATTATCAGAGTGCATTCCAATTCACAGGGACCCTATCGTAATAAACGGTATAGGAGGTAAGACTTACTCGGAAGGATTTGTTTACCTTACACTGTATGCCGAAGACGGAACAACTTATAAACACAAGTTTTATTTGTTCGAAAATTTACCTTGCAAATCTAACGGTATAATAGGATTAGACTTTTTAAATAATTTTAATGCGATAATTGATTTAGAAAAAAATATATTAACATTATCTAATGAAAAACAAAGTGTTTTATCTTTGTTTACGTCACCTAAAATATGTACCGAATTTTTAACCATACCAGCACGATGCGAGACTATTCATTATATAAAAATTGAGTTAAAATCAGATGCGAATGATGATTATGTGATTGTTCCGAAAGAATTGAAAGAAAACGTATTTTTGGCAAGTTTAGTAGTGAAACCTAAAAATAAAATTATTCCGATTCGTTTATTAAATACCAATGACCATTCGATTACTATTCCAGTATTTCAACCAGAATTATTACCTTTAAACGATTACTATATTTGTTCTTTTAACAAATGTGAATCAAATGCAGAGCGAGCAAAAACATTGTTGCAGACATTGAAACTTGATCACTTATGTGCTAGTGAACGTGACACAATTAGTTCAATTTGTTCTAAGTACGCCGACATATTCCATCTACCTGGCGATAAGCTTACAACAACAACTTTATGCGAACAAACGATATCATTAAAAAAAGACACCAGTCCTGTTTATTGCAAGCCATATCGTTTACCGAATAGTTTGAAGTCAGAAGTTGATAAGCAAATTAAACAAATGTTAAATGACGATGTAATTGAACCATCTAAAAGTGTCTAAAAGTCAAGCCCCATCTTATTAGTACCTAAGAAGTCTGATGATCCAAAAAATAAAAAGTGGAGATTGGTCGTAGACTATCGTAAGTTGAACGAAATTATACAGGATGATAAATTTCCTCTGCCCAATATTACAGAAATTCTAGATTCACTTTCTGGGGCCATATACTACTCTCATTTAGACCTCAGTCAATCATATTTTCAAGTGACCTTGACCCCTGAGTCACGTAAGTTCACATCTTTCACAACACATACCGGCCAATACCAAATGAAACGTATGCCAATGGGATTAAAGACCAGTCCCAGTTCTTTTTCAAGAGTTATGACTGTGGCTCTATCAGGGTTAAACTACGAAAAATGTTTTATTTATTTGGATGACGTCATTGTTTTTGGACGTAATATTAATTCGCATAATAAAAATTTAATGGATGTGTTCGAACGACTTAGAAATGTTAACCTTAAATTAAATCCAAACAAGTGTCAATTTTTGAAAACAAAATTATTGTATTTAGGACATACTATATCTGCTAATGGTATACTACCTGATCCTGAGAAAACAAATATTATTAAAACATTTCCGACTCCTAAAAATGTAGATGAGGTTCGACGTTTTGTGGCTATGTCAAATTATTACAGGAAGTTTATACCCAATTTTGCAGACATTACTAATCCTTTAAATAAACTTTGCCGAAAAAATTTACAATTTATATGGTCTCATGAATGCAAAAAATCGTTTGAAATTTTGAAAAATGCATTAGTTTCTCCACCAATTTTACAATATCCAGATTTCTCAAATGAATTTATACTACAAACAGATGCATCTGGAACGGCTCTTGGTGCCGTCTTATGTAATAACGACATGCGCCCAGTAGCATATGCAAGCAGACCTTTGAATAAAGCCGAATTAAATTATCCGACAATTCAAAAAGAATTAGCAGCTATAGTTTGGGGAGTTAAATACTTCCGACCATATCTTTTTGGTAGAGTTTTCACAATTATGTGCGATCATAAACCATTAATTTATCTATTTGGCATGAAAGATCCATCCAGTCGATTATTAAAATTCCGTTTAGCTTTAGAAGAATATGACTATAAAATAGTGTATGTAAAAGGAAAGGATAATACAGTAGCAGATGCTCTCTCTAGAGTACGCGTGACGTCGGATGAGTTAAAAAGTATAAATGAGAAAATCATAGCTGTAACTACACGAGCGCAAGCTAAAAATATAAAAAAGGAGGAAGAGAGTGATAGAAATCAAAATGAAAGGAGGGAAATGAAAGGTGATGTCGATATCTCAAGTATTAACACCGACAATTGGCTTGATCAACCAAAAGTTGTGGAAATACTTAGGATACCTGACAGTGCGATTGAAATGAGTTTATTGAAAGGAGAAGAAATAATGAAGTTGAGAAAAAATAAATGTATAGATGTTGAAACTGAATGTTTTGCATTTGTAGTAAATAAAAAAATGTTATACGTAAACCTTGATTATAAAACACAATATACGCGAGACGTTTTTGTGAAAAAATTAAGTGTTTTTTGCGAAAAAATAAATATAAAAGAAATATGTATAATAAAAAATGATGATAACGCGTTATTCATTAAAAGTTTGATTCAAGAAATAAATAATACAGAAAAGTGGTCCGGACCACGCGTTTGTATATTACGAGGAGTAAAGAGAATTGACAATGACGAAGAAAAGAATTTTATTTTAAACGATTATCACCTACTACCGACCAGTGGACATGCTGGAGTTCGTAGAATGGTAAATAATCTAAGAAGGAGATTTTACTGGCCAGGAATTGAAAATGACGTTAAAAATTTTGTTCGTAAATGCGAAATGTGTCAAAAAATGAAACACTCGCGTAGTATTATTGAGCCTATGGTTATTACCACCACAGCAAAATCAGCCCTAGAGAAAATTTATCTCGATATTGTAGGGCCTATGGATACAGATGTAGAAGGTAATAAATATATATTAACTCTACAATGTGAGTTAAGTAAATATATAGAGGCATATCCTCTCAGGAATAAGGAAACAATTAGTGTTGCTAGGTCTTTTGTAAATAATTTTATTTTAAGGTATGGTATTCCAAAGACAATAGCAACAGACCGGGGATCGGAGTTCATCTCGTCGACTATGTCAGAGGTATGTAAACTTTTAAATATAGAAAAACTCCATTCAACGGCCTACCATCACGAATCAATCGGATCTCTCGAGAATTCCCACAAAGGTCTAGGTGCGTATTTAAGGATACAATGCGATAAAAATCCCGATACGTGGAGTCATTGGCTACCATTTTGGTGTTTCACATATAATAATACAGTCCATACTTCCACAAAATATACACCTTACGAACTTGTCTTTGGTAAATCCTGCGAACTACCTAGTAGAATAAGTGCAGACGTAGAACCATTGTATAATCAAGATAATTATAGTTTAGAATTAAAGTATAGGCTACAAATGGCTCAGAAAGATGCTCGTAACAATCTAATACAGTCAAAAGAAGTTAGAAAACATAACTATGACAAAAATGTTAATAATATCAAATACAAACCTAATGATATGTTACTTGTAAAAAATGAAACGCGTAGCAAATTACAAAGTCTGTATAATGGTCCGTATTTAGTTATAGAAGAACAAGAACCAAATGTAAAGATTATGAGGGATAACAAAATAGAAATAATTCATAAAAATCGAACAAAACCATTCGTAGCTAATAATTAAGTAACTAGATATGTAAGAAGATAATACGTGAGTATTCATATGTTTAGTCTTAAGAAAAAGTAAATCATAGTTTATTTTTCTTTTTTATAAAAGCCCGTAGATGAAGTAGGAGAAGTTATACTTTTACGTTAACGTGTGCTTATAATGTAATTGCTATATAGTTTTAAGAGTTAGTAATAAAACATACGTCGTAACGAGCAGTCGTGTATATTATTCTTTACGCCACCTCCCCGCCTCACCTCAACTCCATGAATTATAAACCGATGCCAATGAATCTTTTTTAATTCGGTAGGGTACATTTCCGGGGTGGTTTCATTGTAATTTCATCGAGACCTGATAAGTATCCTAAGAGATATGACGATAAACGTCTCAAACTTGCTACTGAAACTGACTCGCGGGGCATGGACGTCGGTTATTTTAATTTTTAAAATATCTTAATTGTCAGTATGTCAAAGTGTTTTATTTTCCATATCTCTAGATAAACTTATCAGATATCAATACAATTACAATGAAACCTTAATGGGAAGCATACTCTCTCAAATTAAACAAATAATTAAAAATCTGACTTTAAAGACGAAGTATTGACGTAAGTAACAAACATAAAATATAAAAAATACAGGCGAATTGAAAACCTCATCTTTTTTGTAAAGTCGGGTAAAAAGAAAGAAAGCTTATTACTTATTTACAAATAATAGACAGGGCAACAAATAGAAAGGAAAAATTCTTACAGCTTCTTTGAGTAGTTCTCCGTAGTAGCATAAATTATAAATAGGCAGCATTAGGACTAATACTGGGACGAAATTATTTATGCGTGAAATGAAATCTTGTGCTACCTGAAATAATAAACTTTTATTAATTATGTATCCAATTACAAGACAACTGAGACAGAATTTCATTTCAAATCACAAAATGATTATTTTATACATACCGCTGCGAATAAATCAAAAGCAACATGGTCGATCATAAATAAGGATAAATTAAATGTACCCAAAGTGGAAATTGGTCAATTAAATATAGATGGCAAAATCATAGAGGATCCGGATAAAATTGCAACAGCTTTTAATAATTTTTTTACAGACATCATCAAGCCTAATCATTCAAATGGAAACGACCATTTCAATCATTCAACACGTAATCATTCCTGCAATTCCTTCTTTATGAGCCCTACCACAGTCTATGATATAAAAAGAGTGATCCTTTCACTAAAAAATACAAACAGTACTGGGTATGACGAAATCAATACTAAAGTTTTAAAATCAGTTGTTAATTTAATATCTCCTGTTATAAGTCACATAGTAAATTTATGTTTTGAATTTGGCATATTTCCAGATAAGTTAAAAATAACATTGATTAAACCTCTGTTCAAAAAAAACGATAGAAAGAATATGACATGTTACCGACCAATTGCATTAATACCTGTGATTGCAAAAATATTCGAAAAAGTAATATATGACAGTCTGTACAACTATTTTGAAAGTAACAACTTGTTCGCAAAGCAGCAGGTCGGTTTCCGAAAAAATAAAACTATAAATTTGGCTATATATAAATTCCTTGACACCATAATGACAAACCTTAATAATAAGAATTTAGTTTCAGCTTTATATATGGACCTAACAAAAGCGTTTGATTACGTCAATCATAACATTTTGTTAGAAAAATTAGAAAACTACGGCATTAGGGGCAACGTTTTGTGTCTTTTAAAATCTTATTTGACCAACAGAAGGCAATGCACACAGATCACACGTATAAACAAAAAAACTAACGTGCAAAGTATATATTCGTCTGAATTTAATATTGTTACTCAAGGAGTGCCGCAAGGTAGTGTGCTTGGCCCATTGATGTTTTTAATATATATAAATGATTTCCCTGGAGCCATTGACAAAGAAATAGTCCTATTTGCAGATGATAGTACTGTCATGTTTAGTAGCAAACTCGTATCCAATTTAGAGCTTGAAATTAACAGAACTCTTGACATGATTGTTTGTTGGCTTAAGTCTAATAATTTGTTGATAAATTTAAGTAAGACTAATATTATGACATTTAAAAATAGGAAAAATATTATAGATATAAATATTAGTTACAATGGACAGCAAATCAACGAAGTGGACAATACTAAGTTTTTAGGCCTACATCTTAGTAATAACTTGAACTGGAAAAATCAAATACATGAGGTTTGCGCACGCTTAAATAAATTTTCGTATGCACTTTACATGCTCAGTAAAGTTGTGAACCAATCTGCCTTACTCACTGCATATTATGGTCATGTAGAGTCTGTTCTAAGATACGGTGTTATCTTTTGGGGTAACTCAGTAGATAAAGATACCGCATTTAAAGCTCAAAAGAGATGCGTTAGAGCAGTTTGCAAACTTAAACCGACTGACACATGCAAGCCATATTTTATAAGTCTAAAGCTTTTGACCCTACCATGTATCTACATATATGAGATAAGTATGTTCGTATACACAAATAAGTCACTGTTTGAACAACATGCAAGCAAGCGACACCATATGAAAATAGCTTTTCCCCCTTGTAGAACTGCACAATTTAGTAATAGTGTTTTTTGCATGGCGCCACGAATATATAATCATTTACCGAAATTGCTGCTACTCTGTAATAACCCTGATACCTTTAAATCAAAACTGAAACTATTTTTAATCGACAAAGCCTATTACAGTGTGCAAGACTATTTCAATGACAAATTTTAAATTTTGAGTGACATTCATTATTAACTATTTTAATAAATTGACATTGTTTTTATCGGGCAATTTAATTTTACAATTATGTGTGTATTAATAATCTGACATTTTTAGCTAAATAATGTATTTGATTGTATTTTTTAAAATTTTATAATTAATGTTTAATTGTATTATTATTATTTCTATGACTATTATAATGAATTTAAAAAAATAAAAAAATTATTGAATGCCTATATGGCTGAGTACAGAGCACTTTCTTAATCATCTAAACGAACATCTTGTATCCATATACCTGTATTCTCAATAAATAAATTGATTGATTGATTGATTGATTGAAAAATGTCAAACGGCCTTCGTAGTAAGACAGTCAACCAGACATGCAGATAAACCGACAGGTGACAAAGTGATACTGTACGGCTTTATTTATAATCCACGACGCAAAAAAATTGGGGTTTTACAAGTTTACCGTTGTTAATTTGGCCATGAACCGTGACAATAATAATCTTACTAAGCCCTAATGCGTGTTCGTCTATAAAATATATAGGTATGGGGATCCCTACTATCCTATCCTAACCTCAGAGTAACAATAATTACTAAAGTACTTTAGTAATTGTTACTCTGAGATCCTAACCCATTCTAGGCCTAGCTTGCTACCATCTTCCACCGCATCATCTTTTACCAACAGGTGAGATAGTGGTCAAACGCTAGCCTATATGAAATAAATTTTAAAAAATCTTTACTAGAGTAAATGGCAAAATTAACTAACCAATAAATACCCAAAACAAACTGGGCCCTTATTCAGTATGACCAATGAGATAACTTGCCAAAAACGTGTGATGTTGTAGCGTGCTCTAAACGTAAACGTGTTCCTCAAACGCGCCACGGCACATTATTGAAAAATGGTATTCTGTATGCCAAACAATATGTTTTCTATGTCCAGTTTTCGATTCCACGCCATTCGTTCATAAACCTTACTTCCGGTTCCATCGGTAATTTTGCGGTTTCATACATATCTTTATTTTTCTGTCTTATCTTTATATTAGGTCGATTTACCAGCAATAAAACTTCAATAACAATTCTGTAGCTTAATTTAAAAACTAAAAAACATTAAATAAATTATAAATATTTTTTTATTGAAAACAATCCAATGGATCCTCTTATAAATGCACTAGTTTTGGAACGACAATAAAAACTTCATTCTCAAAATGCCAATTATTGTCAATCATTGCATTGTCATTTTATCAATAACTACATGCGCCCCGCAACTTCACCTGCGTTGAAAAGAAATCTATCATGTATCGGGATAAAAAGTATCCAAGGAGTTTATAGACATTATAGTATTGTATATAAACTATCTATTTACCAAACTTTACCCAAATCCGTTCAGCCGTTTTTGCATAAATATTAGTAGGATTGTTAATATAAGTACATACATACAATCACTCCTTTTTCCTGTTGGGGTAGGCAGAGAAGAAAAGGAAAGAAGTACCTAGGTACTTCTTTACTTTTCTTACTATTGATTAATTATGAGTTTTACCTACTCACATAATTTTGGCTATTTTTGTAAATAGTTGAACCTACCCTTAGTCCATCTTATTACAAATGTAATGTTGGTCATCGTTGTATAACTTGTTCAACAAACAGACGCTAATAATGAAAATTGTAAATGTTTTTATGTATATATCATGGTGCACCGCGCATGCGTAGTTTTACGCGCGCTTTTTGTTTAAATTCCACAAAGTCACTTGCTGTCAATTTTACTTCAAAAAATCAAGACGCGCGCGTTACACGCCATCTTACCTCACGATATTATGACAACTCTAAACGCGCTCACTACCGCGTTTGCCCAAACTTGATATTGGCATAGAGAATACCTTTGATGCAAATAACGTGGAGATATTGTAACGTGGCACGTTAGGACTTTAAAATGGTTATGTTGAATTAAGCCCCTGAATATAATATCGTCATAATTCCCCCAGTCGAAAAATTATAGAATAAAAAATAATATAATATTTATAAGATCTTTGATTTGTGGCATTGTGACTCCCAAATAAATGAACTGATCTTAATTTAGTTTCCTTTTTTGATTGGTAGGTAACTTCATTTGATTGATGCGAAATTTGGTACCCTGTAACTTTAATAATATAGCAAGTGAATGGTACCTTGACCTAATGCATCTCTAGGAATTTACACACCTAATTCCTCATCAACTTACAGCAGAGATGTCACGTCTTGGCTCATTGGAATTTAAAAATAAATATATGTAGGCTAGCGTTTGACCACTATCTCACTTGTTGGTAAGTGATGATGCGGTCGAAGATCACTAGGCCTAGAATGGGAACTGGCTCTTAAGGAATAATGAATGATATGGTATCATTGAACAAATTATAAATAGATCAGTAGGAGGATTTCAAGGCTATACAGCCAAACGGTTGTTTACCTCTGAAGACGTTAAGTCTAAAAGCATAAAAAACTCACTTTAGCAGAAAATCCAAAAAAGCATATCGATATCGATGCCGAAGATAAATTCACGAAAATCATTTGATTAAATATTTTGTCAAGATCTTCTGTTAATCTGAGAAAAAGAAAATAAAATAGCCATGTTAACTATAATGTACTTAATTATTAATCTTGTTGCCCGTTAGGTAATAAGTTAGATATTCTATTAATACAATATTTAAGCTATATTTACCATGCAGAGGTCCTTATAGGTACGACCACACCTGCGTCCGCGTGCGCGTTTGCGAATTTATATTGTTTTCTGATCGCCATAGATTCTGTTTGGTGTGAATCAGTCGGTACAAATACTACTGCATGCTTGCATGCTTGCATGCGGTGCTTACCTTAACAAATAGTCCATTAAAATATTGTGTTACGCTAGTTTTATAAGAATGTAAGAATGTAACTATTATTGGTTGGTCAAATAAATAAATAAATAAACTGCGCTATCTGATCGCCGTCTAGATCACGCACACAGGCCGCCGCGGTGTGGTCGTACCCTAAATCACGAATAAACTGGTATTATAGGTATAGGTAGGTAAGTATGCATACGAGACGGAACATCGTCGATCACATCGTCACTTAGCATCAAACGAGATGTGGTCAAACGTCAGCCCATCTGTAGTTGAACTGAGTGTTCAGATAATATGTGGACTGATTAAGAGCCCACACTGCCTACAGCTTCAGGATCTCGTTGCTTGGACCACCGGACAAAGAAATGTTGCTAATCAGATCACAGAGTTTTGGCGTAATTTTTGGTGCCAACCAGAATGGAAAACGATTATGAAGTTGAACTCTGTAGATTGGACTGAAGTTAGTTCTCCAGCGTCTCAAATCACTGCTGTCTTCAAATTCAAAACAAGCATGATCTTAGACTGCATCTTTACTTAATCAGGTGATCTATTGGTCAAGTGCTTTTCTGTCCGTAATAAAAAAGAGATTGTGTAGAATGCTACACGTTAGAAGTATAATACGTTATATATTTGTACAACGTTTAACTTAAGTGAATTCTTCCTAATCTTAGTTACGCCATTGTCACGCTTACGTCATTTCCGCTACCTTTGGACCGTGACGCTACGTCACCTCCGTCAAATTTTACTCCAGTGCGCCTAAGGAGATTTCACTACAAAAAGTTGAAATATTCAAAGCTCCACAGAGCTCTTTCTACAAATCAAACAATCACCGTATTGAACACAATATACCTTGTTGCTAGGTACTAGCTTTTGTGTTCAATTTATTACAAGTCGGTGTTTGAAACTAGTAATGAAACCGATATCAAACTAATGAAAGAGACAAGAGCCTTACCCAATCAATATTTGATGTCTTCTAATCAAATTCCTCAGTGGTTCCTGAATATATGTTATATCATTCCGTTTGCTATACCTTGGCTTGTAATGCAGTAAATCTTCTTGGAGCAGAATGAATTCAGTGCCGAGATGGGAACTCATGATAATCATTAGGAACTCCGTTCCCAAGTACCAGTATACTATACGGAACACTGAAATTGGAGCTCGTTTGATATTATTATATCTTTAACCAACTTTACAAAAAAGGAGGTTTTCAATTTGCCTGTTTTTTATATTAAAAAGGACTAGCACGGCATATGAAGTCGAGTTTTTTCATTTTGTAAACAATTTAAAATCCAAGTCTTTAGTGATTAAGATTTTTTTTAAATAATTTGAAGCGCTTGCTTATCCCAGACACTTGGAATCGCAAAAGTTTGGGTCACAAGAATAATACGAGTCACTACGCTTTGCCCAGATGTTGAGTCTCACAGGCTTCATAGTATCATTGGAAACTTACATTTGTATTTTGCGATTGAATAACTGCGGTGATGCTAGGTGGTGAGAAATTAGAATAAAAAGAATCCAACGAATTGAGAACCTCCTCATTTTTTGTGAAGTCGGTTGAAAATAATTGAAAACAAAGCAATGCTGCTTATATAAATACTTACTACTATAAGCTTCGAATAAATAGGCGCAAAGATAAATCCCCCACTTCTCAACGTCAAAAGGAAAATAACATCCAAAAGGCAGCATAAGTACACATTCTTGTTGTAGGATATATTTTCTCACTATAGTTTCAAACAGTGGCGTTAGAATGTATTGCCACGAACCTAAAATGTTCATCCAGTAGAAGGCTGCAAAATAACACGGTTTAGTTCTGAATATCCGGCCAAAATAAATTTTAAGCCGATAAGGATATTTTACTTTCCCAATTTTATGGTCACAAATTTGCATCAGTACCACTGTTGCCAAAAGCTCTGCAACTATATATTATCACCATCATCAACATCATCATCAGCCTGCGACAGTCCACTGCTGGACGTAGGCCTCTCCCAAGATGCACCACAGAGCCCGATCTTAGGCTCCTCTTTTCCAGTCAGTGCCTTGGCGCCTTGGCTTTGTCTATGACTTTCCATCTTGGGAGAAATATGCAACTGTATATGTAAATCCTCAAATAATCTCTTGTAGCTTGAGGACAAGAGAAGACAAACTTTGTGTAGAGAGAATTGAAAGAACGCTTTAACATTAACGCCTTGGTTGATTATGTATATTTTGTTCAAATTATTGATATTTAAATGCAACAATAAAACAACAAAGTAAATGCAAAATAACTTGCTGTTTATTAAAACTAACAAAGTAGCCAACACCGCAACGTATAGCATCTACGTATTGGTTTACAATACTAAACAGTGTCTGCATACAATTTAAATTTTATTAAAAACGATGAGAATTTTAAAGAATTGCATCACATATTTCATGTTTACTTAACGTGATGTACAGTAGTGCTTGATTATCCGGAATAAAAAATAACCGGCAATTATATCAATAATATCTGGCCACTTATAAGTACATGTCTATTGAAAGAATACTGTAATTAGTTTGAAACCCGTGGGAAAAGAAGTGGTTTCAGTAAAGTGCTTTATATTGCAAGTGCTCTGAATTGTTAGAAAATAGGTTATAAGCTCCGTCGATTAACCAATAAATAAGACCAAGTTTTCGATTGCTCGCTGAAGACATTTTTTACATTTTCTAAATTAAAAGTTGGAAAATTTTTGTTTATAATTTATTATCTAGATTTTTTCAATCTTATTTTATATACTTGACACAGATAATATCTTATAACCATTACAATCTAGCCTTATAACAACTAGGCTAATGCGTAATTTCTAAAAATGTGTCCATTAACACTTTTGTTAATGTATCTATTAAGGGCTAGACACTTTGTTTTCTACACATTAGCTATAAAACTTATTTTGTGTTTTTAGGATTTCTGGTATGGATTAAATATGGTGAATTATAATTATTCGAACTTCATTTAAAAAAAAAAAAAAAAAAAATGGCTGCCATATAATTCTAGTGGAACAAACACTACTAACAGGTGATTTGTCGATAAGATTAACTGTATTTTATCATCCGAAAGGCCTCGACACCGATGACCGCACACACTGTATATATTTTCCCTTACATTTATATGTGCACATTCTCTAGTCATATTTCAAAACAACCTAGCGAAGTTGTAAGGTAAACTTACAAGATAATATCAAAAATTCAGAGCAAAACTTAGATCATACCTGCATAGCAAAACTTTAGACGTTTTAACATCACATTTTTCTTACTAATCTGCACTTCTGAAAGCTCTTGGGTCCTCCAGAGGGCTCCCATGCGAAGTATAATGGACTCTATATCCGTCATTTTAGAGATCACAATCGCAGCCTTAAAGAGTGCTAGAAAGGGATCAAAAGATGTACATAACATGAATTTACGGCATGTTGATGTTGCGTTTTGCCCATAATGTTCTTTGTTTTTGGATTTTTAGACTTAAAATACATAATTCACTACTTTTGTCCATTTCTATTAAGCTCTTCTAAGCTAGAACAAAACTGAATTTAACAATAAAAATCCTAGGAAAATAATTATGTTTCCGGGTAAGTTTTTGTTTTGATTAAGCAGCAAATTAAGTAATTGTTTTTAGTAATATACTCGCTTACATCTAGGATATTTATTTTCTTTACACAATGCGTCGACATAAAATTACTAAATCATGTTTGGTCTTATTTCATTTGTTGCCTTTTAAGTACTTAGAAAGTTTTGTATTTGTTAATTATTTGTTTATAGTTTTACTGTAAAATGCATACTTACTAAATGAAATGTAAAGAATAATGTCCCAATAATGTATAATTATGCTGTAATCGGGCTGTAATGCATAGTAAGAGCAAGGAGCTTACTTAGGACTATTAACTTTTCTGTGCTTACGTAGAAACAAGCTTAAAAGCAATTCAACATTTTCTTTTATACATAGCTTAATCTAAATCCGATTTCTGATAAAATTTACTAATTAATCTTCATATTTCGTAGGTTAATCTGAGAGGGGTTTTTCTCTAAAGAAATATAAAGAATATTATAAAATATTCCGTACATTTACTAGCGATTAATTGTACTCTCTGACGCGTTTTCGTCACAACACATCAAGGATTTATAAAAGCAGAACGACAAATATGAATTGAATCCATCTTCAGCAGCGACGTCGATAATTACTGAAAAAAAATTAAAACTCATGGATGTAAACTAAATTTTATTGTTTATTTTTTATCCGACTACAGAAGGGTTATGATTTTGACCGGTATGTATGTATGTTCATCTATTCCCGCAACTCCTAATCATATTTTGAGAAATAAGGTATCATTAGAGCGTTTTGATTATCCGCTGTAGACTATGTGCTGTCATATTAAATTAAATATGGCGCCCTCTACAGGACATAACATCATGAAGTAAAAATAAAACTGGCCAAGTGCGAGTCAGTCTTGCGGATCGCACACGGAGGGTCCCGAACAGTAGTGCAATACTACGGTAATATTATATTATATTACCGTGTCAATACTAGACAACGCTTATTTACTACAACGCCATCTAAAGAACTTCTAAAACCAACTAAGTGAACGTTAACATAAAGGTGTTAGGGTAGGTAATTATTATAATTAATAAGGTAAACAATCGTTCATAGATGGCGCTATGGTAAAAAACACGTTTTTTGTATGGGGACCCCCTATAATTTTTAACTTTATTCTATTTTTAGTGTTTGTTGTTATAGCGGCAACAGAAATATATCATCTGTGATAATTTTAACCGTCTAACTATCACGGTTAAGGAGATACAGCCTAGTGACAGACGGACAGACAGATAGACAGACAGGCAGACAGACAGTGAATTCTCAGTAATAGAGTTCCGTTAGCACCCTTTGGGTTCGGAACCCTAAAAATTTGTTTTTAACCACCCACGCAAAAAGAAGGGACGCTATAAGTGTGACGTGTGTATCTGTGAGCTGTATGTGACATCGTAGCGCCAAAACGGATCAACCGATTTTCATTTAGTTTTTTCTTTGATAGATTGTCTTAATCGAGAGTGTGTGTTAGCTTTGATTCATGATCGAAATCCATTCAGCCATTTAAAAACTAGGTTTAAGTTTTCTAAAATGATGATGACGCTTTGAAATCAGCTTTTGTAAGCTGATCAATTTGAAATTTGGTATACTTTTACTTCAACGATATTTTAAGAACTTGGCAGCGTTGACCTAATGCTGCGATATTTATTAAAATCTGCAGATTACTCAACTCCTCACCAACTTATAGCCGATATGTTGAGTTTGGACTCATACGAATGGTCTCAGTGAACAGATTATGAATAAATCGGTCGGGGGTGGTTTTAAATTTTGTAGTATTATATTATGTATAGTTTAGTATTTTAAAAGTAATATTTTTAATTTAGCCATGTTGGGGATTCAAAGGATAGATATTATTTAGCACATTTAAAACAAATTAGCTGTTGCTTGTGGCTTTGTCTGTTATACACCAGATAAATGTGGATACCGTTAAAATATTTACCGTTATTGATTTTTAACTCACCTTTACTTATAGATTTTAAGATCGGAAATTTAAAGTGACTAACACGGTGTCGATAAAGCGATCGACAATTGTTTCTTTTCATTAATTATCTTTTACTTGTTACTTATACTTGTTTACCTTAAAATACTTACTTTGAGTACAAACCACATAAACAGGCACAACATAAACCAATTCATCAATATCCATGCCATTCTTAAAACCTTCAAATAAATTTATAGTAAGAGATATCTGGTACAATACAACACAAGTAATTATATAAAAATACGGTAGCATTTTTCGTATGAAACTGCGATCATCAAAAAATACAATATTGCAGTTTTTCAACAGATCAAAACATGGCAGAAGAGGTTTTAAAAACTCTTCGGGGATGTTATTCAACAGGGCCATAACGTTATCAAATTAATTTGAATTTCGAATTAAGATAAAATATTATCTCTAACAGTTATATTAGGTTATATTATAAATATTTCACGAAAACAGAATGTTTCCAATAGTAGATAGTAGAGACCCAGTTGCGGGCAAAATACGATACTTATATACTTGTTTCTGCAACATATTTTTAATGAAGCTTTGAATGCGGGTAATTCTAAACGTTTTTGTTTTATATTGTACAAGATATATATTTTTTAACCTTTTAATTTTTTATCGTGGTGACATTACTGACATACGTACCAATATCTTAAAATATATTAAGTGACTATGCAGTCAAGTTCTTCATCTTACAAAGCTCTGACAAAATCTTTAACAGTATGTACATACATATTTATAGATAGATAGATGGACACACTTTATTATTTAACACCTTATATTACATAATCAATTTATCAATTTATTTTTATGTGGAAGCCAGTTTATACAAAATATTGTGACATAGCAACACATTTTAATTGAATACTGTATTTACGATGCATATTTATGGTATAACAAATGAATCCTTATTGAAATAAATGCTTTGATTACCTATGATCTGTAAAATAGATAATCTTGTCTTTACAATAAGCAATTTGGGTAAATTATAGTTTAAATGTTTAGGTCAGAATAGTAGAACGCTTCGTGGCGCATGATATGCGACCCGAAGACGGGTTGACGCGTAAAGGCAGACGTCATAATATCATAGCCAAAAGAGTAAATTAGTAATAATTTTTTTAACTTCCGCGATTTACACACATAATTATATTGTAATACGGGACTTATCGCGCTAAAAACATCACACAACACACGTGTGGACCTAGCAAGTTGAAATGTATACCAGATACTGAAGTCTATAGTTCCTATTAGGTGTATACAAATCAAGGTCCTGAGTCAACGCGATAAAAAGATATGGGCAAATTAAGATTTTCGCGAAAACTTGTAAGTATCAAAATTTACCTTAGTTTTCAATGTTTTTTATATTTTGGAATTTTTCCTTTACTTGTGTCGTAAGACCTTATTTGTGACCAAAATCGACAATTCTAGGTCAACCGGAAGTAAGGTTTTGGGTCGAAAACCTATAGGGTACTTCCTGTTGACCTAGAATCATAAAATTTGGCAAGAAGCAAGGTCTTAGCTATAAGACCTTGCATCTTACCAAATTTTATGGATTTTTTTCAAAAAAATAAAAAAGTTGAAAATTAAAGGGTGTCCTCATACATACATAGTTTCAACCAGTTAAGGTAGGCCTCTGAGTTATATGAGCGCTCATACAATTTAGAGGTCTAGCTTTATTGGTACCTACCAACGTTGGTACGGAAGCCTCGTTGGGCGAATCCAACTCAACTTTGCTGGTTTTATTTATAGAGTTCATGACTGCTATATACAGTAGAATAATAGTAGAACTGCAATCAATTAATCAGCCTCTTAACCTGAAATTTTTAGTTTGTTGCCTAAGAATATTGTAATTTTTTATAAAAAAAAAGAAGAAGAAGAAGAATGTCTCTGAGTTCAGTGTGCTTCTTCGTAATAATAACAAGTAATATTTAAAAAAACCTTTTTAAACACATGCTTCTACATAACCTAGTACAAGAGTAAATTAAGACAAATCCACCGATCCCAAACACGACGGGTATAACATGTGTAGTTTAGAAGTTTCGTTGGCCACCTTCCAGCTCCATCATCAGATCAGCACCATGTTATCATAATATTGCATTGTCACGCGATTTACACATGTATGCAGAATTTCAGCTCAGTCGGTATCCGGGAAGTGGATTAAATTTAATTTGCAAGATTCGTGACGGACAAATAAATTCGCCGTGAAGTAGAGATAAAGCTTATAAAAACGCCTCCTCTGACATTTTCCATTGGTTTCTATCTCGAACTCGAAGAGTAAGTGCCTTTTTACACGTACCGGTTGCCGGGTAGCCCGGCGCCGGATACCCGGTGTCAAATGTAATGTAAGCTAAATGCCGGATAAATTACGCCGGTACATGTGAAAGCTATGTACCATGCCCATACACTTCACCACCGGGTAACCGGCGCCGGCTACCCGAAAACGTGTAAAAAGAGCCTAAGAATCCAACTCAAAAATAAAATTAAGAATTTATCATACAGGAATACATCATGCAAATACTTCATAAGTTATTTTCCTGAACGAAAGATACTGATGGCATAACAACACACAATTAACATTTCTTGAACGTGCAACACAATTTTTAAAACAATTTTCGTGAAAACCATGAAACACAAACTGTTTACTTATCGTTACTGAATACCCCCGGGCGTTCCAACCCTTTTAATATTAAACGTTGTTTTCAAACATCAAAGCTGAACAAATAAGTATAATAAAAAATCAAAACGACTTGTTTGTTCTAAGCAGAAAATGTATTGGTCCATTTTCTTGATTAAAAAGTGAGTCGCTGTTGAATATATGAAAAATGTAGGTTGCATTTTTAAATTTATAACCTGGATAAAAAATAGTTTGAAAGTGTTTGCTTTGTTAGCTTATTTATAAACCTTTTTTAAGGCGTCACCTCCACTTAGCAAAGTGTCGCGACGATTCGCTCGTCAAATAATTTGTTATAAATATCGCCATATGAGAATTCATGCAGTTTCTTTTGAATTATGGCACGCTGAGAATATTGACGTACAAATTTGTAGACATTATTGCTAAAAGACAAACGAGGTTAATAAATAAACTTAACTTCGAAATAATATCGTAGCACGCTAGACCTATTAATGGGAACTGGTTAGTTTAGAACCATTAATTAGGTGCCAAAATAAATGTTGGTCTTTGTCATTATATCATCAGTACCCCTAGTACGAGTTTTCATACCAAACTCGATATCGTTTATCGAACAAATTTTGTATGAAAAACAGTACAGCGCCTCTAGTGGTTACTACACTTCACTAAATTTAGACCAATCAGGGAGCTAGGGTAGGTCGAAAACTATGTGAAAACTGTCAAAAGCGTTTACGATAAAAACTCGTACTAGGGGTACTGGATTATGAGTTCTTGTTCTACACGTTGTATGTAAACTTATTGTGTTATTTATAATTACAAGATCGTTGCCTTATCCAGATCACGTATTTAATTTACTTTGCGCTACCTAACGAAAGATACCAAGAATATCAGTCTGCGATCTGATTTTCAATCGTTTTCAGATCACCGTAAATCGCGTTTGGTGTGAACCACTCGGTACAAATACTACTGGGCTATCTGATCGCGGCCTAGATCGCGCACGCAGTACGCTGCCGTTCGGCCGTACCTTTATTGTATAAGTAATTTTGAAATGGTATTTCGATTTGTCCGTCATCAACCGCAGGTCGTACCCCATCACTCACAAATAAATTATCTTTTGTATTTGAATACGTCTGATTTTAGATAATTTGCCTCTGGCGTACATATTCATTTGTGATTGTATTGTTTCTGCATAACAAAAAAAAACAAACCTAGAAAATATCTTATGAAACTTGATTTGTCCTTGTTTTATAATATCAGAATATCAGAAAGCAGGAGAAATAGTAGTTTTCCTGTTTTCAACCGACTTACAAAAAGAAAGAGGTTCTCAATTCGTCTGTAAGTTTTTTTTTATATGTCTGTTACGCGATTACGCCTTCAATTGAGAACCGATTCGAATGATTATTTTTTTAATCGGTAGGGTAAGTTTTCGAGGTGGTCCAATTGTAATTTCATCAAGATCTCACCAGTATTTCCAGAGATAAACGTCCCAAACTTTCTACTGAAATTGACTCGCGGGGCATGGAAGTCGGTTATCTTAATTATTATTTGAAGATAACCTGTTTTTTCTGACAGATAAATGTCTGATGGAAAGCGATCCCATCTTCTCAGAACACAAACTGTTGGCTCCTGTAAATGCACTTTAATATAAATACAGTTGCTCCAAGTCAAGTAAGTAATAGCCATCTTGAGTTTTGCCGCAATCAGAAAAATAATTCTACTAACGAGCACACACAAAAATTGAAACAAATCTTCACTGAATGAAACTCTTCACAATAGTGAATCCTTAAAACCTCACAATGACTGAAAGAAATAATTCGACTCCATCACAATACAGACAATGGCGTCAGAAAGCGCATTTTTAAAACAATAACCTTCCATATGAATAGTTAAAAACATCCGCAATCGGAATGTGTACCAATTTGAATGCGGCGACCAGTAAATCTAGACACTTTTATGCAGAAAGAAGTAAATATACTTCTCCTTGATATTTGCAGCGTGTAGTGGCAATCAGGGGGTTTAACTTACGCTGGATGTCATGGCAATATAGCTGCAAGGAAATAAAACAAAAGAACAAAAGTTTGGTACAAGGAAGAAGTTTTCATTAAAGATAAGATTGTCTAGAAGAAAGTCTTGAACCTACCAACTCAAATGTAATCATTATTCTATTTTTCATTTCATTTCATTTTCATGGTTTATCTTAAAGGTTGTCGTTTGACCACTGTCTTACCTGGTGGTACGCGACAATGTGGTCGTTGATGTTCAACAAGCTAGACCTTGAATACTCTGACTCTCAAGGGCTGTGTGCCGCCAAAATACCGTAAGGTTATAAGGGCAGATTTTCTCCTTGATAGCGGTAAGCTACTTTTTCGGAACATCGATATAGTGTGGTACAACCGCCAGTGGAAAACGTTTTCCATTTAATTAACCTATATTGGTTAATTGACATATATATATATGGTTTATAAGAATAAATCATACCTACGAGTACCAAACATGCCCACACATATATGGCACTTTTATGTGCTGTAAGTGCAGTTATTTTACTCATATTTTTTTATTTAATAATACTATGTTGATGAATGATGTTGAGTCACAATGCGATAGACAATGTGGCACGCTTACCCAGCAGATACCTATTCACTTATTTTAGATATAAAATTATAAGCTCTTTTGAGATCCTAATCTTCAAACGGATGAACAATCCGTCTTGCAACTACGACGCCACAGACAAACACACATACTCATAAATACAGATACATAAACACACCCGTCTAACTTATAACACCCTTCTTTTTCTGTCGGGGGTTAAAAAAGCGTCGAACTTCTCATCCTCCCGCTTATGTCTTACCACATCCGCCGCGACTATTGTTTGGATGTATTCAAATGAAATCCGCGTCTACGCTTACAGTCTTCGTCATTAGTTTCATGCAGCGGGTAGCTTTTGAAGCTCGCTTATAATCTAAGAGTACATTTATACGTCTCACAACAAAACAGCAACGTCGTTTTGGAAATACAAAATGTAAGAAAGTTTAAATGAATACTTAATTAAGAATCAGGCGGCAATAACCCAATGGATAAGGTGTCGGACTGGCGTTTCTATTGATTTCCATTGTTCTATTGACGTGAACCCACTTCAGACACAAGCACATTTAGCTTAGTTGTAGGGTTTAACAAGAATATTAGTAATGTGCAACCAACATTGCGAGTAATCTTTAAAAAAAAAAAAAAAAAATTGAAAGAGAAAAGAAAAATTTGCTTTGGTATGCAAAGCAAATTTTTCTTTGGTATGTTTGCTAAACCATGGACCGCACTGTCACTTAACGTGAGCAGAGATAATAAACCAAACGCTCGATAATTTATAGAGAAGAATATTACAGTGAAAGATAAATGTTCATAACGACTAGATGATACGTTACAGGAGTCAGATAAGAAAATAATGCTATCGTTAAAACAATAGATATAAGTGACAAAATATGTGCTCAGTGCGTAGATTGTGTAGTTTAACTTAGTCTACGGCTCAGTGCAAGTTTTCGACGCATGACTGGAGTTTACTCTCTCTCACTCATTTTCACTCTCTCTCTCTTTCATATTGCGTTGATGTGAGCTAGAATCAGAAACTGAGAATTATATTAATCGGCCACCATAACAATAATATAGTCAACATTTACGTGTTCTCATACAAGACGCGACATTTTTGCTGGATCTTTTTAACCGACTTCACAAAAAAGGAGGAGGTTCTCAATTCGTCTCAATTATTCGAATATTTTTTTTTATGTATGTTCACCGATTACTCGAAGATGCCTGAACCGATTTGGAAAATTACTAAAGACTACTGGTAATAGCAACCGACATTGCTAGTAAGCTTTTTAAAAACAAAAATAAGCCATCGGGATATTCAGGGATAATGTAATATTTTTTTAAAGTATTTTCCTCATAATATAAAAAGTCTGTGTGGACTTGAAATGTTCGGAAAATGAGAATTACTGTGGTATACAACAAAAAATAAAAACAAAATAAAACTATAAATAAAAATTCACCGATAGAGGTGATATTTCGTCTAAATACTGCATCAGTATTATGTGGTATAGACATATATGTGGTCCATTAATAAGTCATACTCACTATCAACGACGTCATATTTGGTCTGAGCATCAAAATAATTTGTCTTCACAGCAAGGTTGTAAAATATATTGACCAAATCATTGACGGGTCATTGATCTTGAATAAAAACTTAAATAATGCGGCCGAAGCCGCGGGTAAAAGCTAGTATATACATAATGTACATTCATGACCCGCAAATATCGTCATTATTCGTTTCGTAGAATGGATATGCCATTATGTTTCCTGTCAATGTAATTTAGGAAACGTTTTGTGGTTTTCAACCTTGTTAATATTTACAAAGGCTACGTAAACATGTTTTGCTAGGTAAATGGTAATGTTTTTGAGGTGAGTCGATGTTTTGAAAGAGTGGTTATACATATACAGGTATGTAATTGGGATTCTAAAATAAACTTGATAAACATGTTTTGCTAGGTTTTTAGGGTTCTGTACCTCAAAAGATAAAAGGAAGTCTGTTTGTCAAGACCCTTTTCGCGGAATCGCGTTGAGACATCAAGTTTAAATTTATATCAAATACTTGGACATACGGTTTCTCCCAGCTGCTAAAAATATCAAAATTAATAGTCAACGCAATCAAAATATGTGACCATTTATGGCGCATATTTTTACATATTTTGCGATTTTACAATAGACTAAAAATCTGGTACTTTCAGTTAACCTAAAATCATACAATGAAGCAAGAAACAAGGTCTTACAGCACGTTTTAAGGAAAAATCTGAAAACCGTAAATATGTTGTTTAATAACAATGTATAAATTGATTTACTAATACAACTTTATTATTTGCGGTTAGTGCATTAACCGTGTCTAGGCATTGGTCTAGGGATCTAACTGCAAAGTTAAGTTTGTCCTTTAACCTAGTTGAATAAGAGGGTAAGCGCGGTAACAAACACAAGTACTTTTAAGTTATATTTTTGAAAACGTAATTTAAAATATTAAATCGTTAGTATTTCACGTAAAAATGTGTTAATTATATTATTCTACATACCGTGCCTGCCAATGAGTGTTATCTCTTGAAAATTACAAATATTACACAATAAATCACTGCACTAATATTTTACTACCGCGGCGTAAGTCACACTTACTAAAATGGACGCTATTCAAGATAGCCTTAATCAGATGATGCAAATGTTTGGACAACGGATGGATGACTTTGAGAAGCGGCAAGCCTCGAATCCAGCAACACCGACTCCAGACAGTGAGAATCTAGCTGCCGAATTCGCAACATTTAAGGTTTTTGTCATTAGTTCTCTTCGTGCTCTTCAAGATCAGATCGAAGTCATGGCTAAGCAGGTGGATCAGCAGGAGATGCGCGGAAGGCGCAACATTCTCTTGCTGCATGGCTTGTGCGAGGATCCAGCTGAAAACACCACCTCAGCTGTTGTCAAGGTTTTGACAGGCCAGCTCAAAGTGACTGGACTCTCTGCTAATGATATTAGCCAGTGTTATAGATTGGGAAGTACTAAGAATACTGACAAGCCAAGACCTAGGTATGTTATTCAAGCTTCGTGACGACGCCATCCGTGGTAAAATTTGGTCATCCAAAACTTGCTTGAAGGGATCTGGTATCACATTAACCGAATTTCTCACAAAAACCCGTCACGACACTTATATGGCGGCCCGACAAAAATTCGGAATCTCACGATGCTGGACAAGGGACGGCACTACATTGATAATCACTCCTGACGGTTCCCGTCACAAGATCAACAGCCTTACTGAACTTGAAAACATTCCAACTGCCGCAATATCCAAGTCACCCGCGACGGCAAAGCAGGCAGCATCGGCTCTGGGAGCGGTCCCAAAGATACTCGTATCACGCAAGCGGCCTCCAAAAAAGTTACAGAAGAAACGAAACGAAAATAACTAATTACACCGTATGTAATGCTAAGACTGGTTTGTTTACACTTTTTTTTTTCTTTTTTTTAAAGGGTAGGAGGGTATGATTTATTTTTGTTTAGCAGAACGACTCAGTTTTTTTTTCTTTTCTATAAACCCACCCATTAGCTTTGCAAGGTTGTTATATATTTTAGTTCCTGTTACGTTTCACTCAATTTACAATTTTTGCTATGATATTTTCTTTATAGTTTGGCATAGTTAGGTATAACAAAATTAAGCTGCAAACTCTTCTGTTATATCATATTATCATATGTTTAATGTTACGCTGCAAATTAAATGTAAGCATCAATTATGGAAAGTTACGATAATCCATAAGTACGCAGTGAATCTGTCTTTGTATCAAATACCTATCAATGTTGGTTTTTCATACTATTTCACATTAAGTATTAGTTTTATTGTTTGCTTTATAAATTGTAGTCCTTATTAAAAAATATAACAAGTATAGTTAAGTTGAGGGTTAAGTAGATAACTACTTAACCCTGTGTACTGTTTGTTTATTTAGGATAGCCTATTACCAAATAAACAATGATATATACAAGTGAGAAAGCTGTAGTCAATATTACTATATTGACTACAGCTTATATTTATATGTTTATACTTTCTCGTTTATCAACATAATTGTAAAAATTACTTAATATACCGTTCTACTCTAACATAAAAGTTGATTCATAACAGTAAACGACTAGTCTTGGATTAATCATAATTATGGAGTTGTACTTATTGTTTTAATTTGTTTATTCGTTTAATTGTTTTAAAGTATTAGTAGTTAGTCAAACATGTAATTATTTGTAGTACATCAATTATATTATATAACTTAAAGCTTAACACAATTGGCAGGCGGTCGAAATACAGTTTCTTAAATAAAAGAAACTGAACTTGATCGTGTTTAGAATTTTATACGTTTATTTTGCAGACAGTTACTTGTTTTACTTATTATTACTATACATATTTAACTATATCACATAAACAATTTACTCATATATTATATAGTGTTTATATACATACATAATTTTTTTATTATTATTTATTTATTTTAAGTTTAGGTAGGTACTAAAAATTGTCATCATGGTTAGCAAAAAGTATTTAAAGGTAGGCCTTTATAACGCCGGATCCTTGGGTACTAATCATGATGAGTTCATAGCAAGCATGGACAAACATAGTGTGGATATAATGGCGATAAATGAGACATGGCTGCGAGCTGGGGAGGAAGGGCGCGCGCCCTGCGTGCCTGACTACCGGCTGCGTCACACGCCGCGGCCGGCCAGCGTACGCGGCGGCCGCGGCGGCGGAGTAGGTTTTTACATAAAACGCGGTGTAAATGTACGCACATACTCGCATCCTATTGATCCACAACATAAAACTGTTGAGCAGATGTGGCTCAAAATTTCTGCGGGTGGGAAAAAGGTAGCCATTGGTACTGCATATCGCCCCCCGTGGCAGGACGTTGAATTATTTTTAGACGCTCTGACTGATACAATTAATTCCGTTTCGCACTGCGATAATATTGTAGTTTTAGAAGACTTTAACATCAACATTTTGGACCCAAATAATAGCAAGACAAAAAATCTCAAAACTGCTTTAGAGTGTCTAAATTTAACCCAAATAATCAATTCGCCCACTCATTTTACAGATACTAGTCAAACTCTAATTGATCTTGTATGGACTGATTTAAAAGTAAGATGCTCACTGGTGGAGCCAATGGGAACAGTATGTGGGCATTCGTTTATATTATGTGAATTCAATATTAAATCCGATAAACCTCCTCCTTTAACTATTATTTACAGACCACTAAAAAACATATGTCTTGATACTTTTAATGAACGCCTAGGCTCAATCCGCTGGGACTTAATGCCATCTTCTGATAATGTAAACAATTTCGTTTATAACTTTAACCTTACGATTCTAACTTTATTTTACATATATGCACCTATAAAAACACATATTATAAAACATCGATCTCATCCGTGGATCTCGGATAATATTAAGATAATGATTCAATTACGGAATGAAGCTCTTTCTAAATACAGACAAACTAAGCTAGAAAGCAAAAAGATATATTATAAGAACTTAAAGTCTTTGGTATGTCAATCTATGTTTCACGAAAAGTCAGCATATTTTAAACATCATATTAATAATAAAATTAAGGAACCTAAATCTCTCTGGAAGAACCTCAAATCGACATTATTGCCCCCAACCAAAGACACAGAACTTCCTTCCCATCTAAATGACCCACAACAAATGAATACACATTTTTTAGAAGTTCCCGGTAACACTGAAGTAAAACTATCACAGCTCACTTTCTTCGAATACCACAACTTCAATAGCGACTTACAATTCACACTAAACACTGTATCATCAACCACAGTTTTTAAAATAATTAAAAACCTTAAGTCTAACGCGGAAGGTCACGATGGTATAACACTAAACATGTTATTAATGACATTGCCGTACTCTTTGGAGACCATTACAGAAATGATAAATATGTCGATCTGTACATCAACCTTCCCGGATCCATGGAAAGTGGCCAAAGTTTGTCCTTTGCCCAAAAACAGTAATCCTTCATTGGTAAAGGATCTCAGACCCATAACCGCAATTAATATATCGCTTCTAATGTCAAAGCTGAGATACTATGGTTTCGACCAGAATACGATCATGTGGTTCAACAGCTATCTCAGCAACCGCTCACAATATGTCGAACTGCATCTAGGTTCAAACACAGTGACTTCACCACTCTCCACCGTAAACAGGGGTGTGCCACAGGGGTCTATTTTGGGTCCGATTCTTTTTATTCTTTACAGCGCTGATATTATTAATTGTATTCAAAACTGTAAATATCATATCTACGCTGATGATATCCAAATATATACATCCTTTCGACCTCAAAACATAGGCGAAGCCATTCGACATCTAAATGATGATTTAAATAGAATTGTTCAATGGTCCGTAAATAACTGTCTCCTACTTAATCCAGTCAAAACTAAATTCATGGTACTGGGAAGCAAACACCAATTGGCAAGTGTACCAGCATCTATAAACATCACCCTTATGGGCGAAACCATAGAGAGAGTCTATAAAGCGCGAAATCTAGGACTGAACGTCGACTCTAATTTGCGATATGAGAAACATGTAGCGAGCTCTGTACGGAACTGTTTTTTTAAGCTGAAGACTATTTATAGGCTTAAACCATACCTCAATGAAGAACTACGCATTCAACTTGTGGAGTCTCTAGTACTGTCTAGGCTTAACTATGCTGATACTGTTTACGGCCCTCGGTTGCTTTCACGTACACAGCGCCTAATACAGCGAGTTCAAAACGCATGTGCTAGGTTTTGTTTTACGATCACGCCAAGAAGTCACGTCACCCCATTTCTGAATAAGCATTACTGCTTAAAAATTAAATCGCGTCGCAAGCTGCATCTCGCATGTTTACTGTTCGGAGTTGTTAATTTAAAAAAATCCGTCCTATTTTTTATTAAGCTTAAGCGGCTCAATGATGACGGGCGAGAGCATCGTTCATGTAGACACAGCTCGCAACTTTTTTCCTTACCACGACACCACACAGCAGCTTTTAGAGGGGGATTTCGCTATGCAGCTTCCAAGGTCTGGAACAACCTGCCACCGCCTATTAAGCTAGTAAAAAACTTGACTGTGTATAAATCAAAATTAAAAAAATACTTAATCGGATTACAGACCGAAAATGAAGACATAAACATAGATTTCTCGTTTATTTAGTCTTGAAATCGTACTGCTAATATTACCTTGTAATCAAAGCCAAGCAGCCATCGCCTAAACAGTCATATTATTCCGTTATGTACCAAATGATTTCATCTTTTTCTTTTCATTACCTATATTATTATTATTATTATTATTTTTTATATTATATATATATATATATATATAATAGTATATATTTACATCTATAATATGTATGTATTTATGGGTATTATATATATATATATTTGTAAATACTATTATCTATTGTATGTTTGTGTTTTTGGATGAATATGTAATATAATAGTAGTTTCCGACACTGAGAACTGTGTTTCCGCCACCTCTAGGTCGTGACTGAAAACCAGCGCTGGGTGTGTACAGTTATGTAGGCACTCCGCATTATGCTGAGTCTCGACCTTTTCGGCACTATACCCATAAAATTTTTGTTTTGTTTATTTTTTACTTTCCTTTATTCTGTGTACAGTGTTGAATAAATGTATTTTCTTTCTTTTCTTTCCTTCTTTCTTAGTTTGACAAGTTTGTACGGAACCCTTGGTGCGTGAGCCCAACTTACACTTGTCTTGTGTGATTTTTTTACATCTGATAGACTAAATCTAGATGCACAAGGTGGAATCGTGTTTTTCTGGAAGACGGTAATAAGACAAGGCGCTGGTTGACTTTTAGTACAATCTACAGAGCGCAGGTATCCCAACCCGCCTTCCATAGTGGACCTTATATACCTCCATATGTTTCGGAAGATGATAATAACATTGTAACGCCGCGTGATCTTACGACCGTCTAACAAACTTTCAGTAAGACGCACTGAAACGTAGAGGACATCGTTATTTTGATTAATTTATCAAAATTTTTTAACCAACTTTCATAATTAAAAAGAAAAATGTTTTTTTGTGTGTGAATGTTATGCGATTTCTTCGCCAATTTTAAACCAATTTAGATTTTTTTTTATAACAACATCGAGATCTGATAAGTATCGTTCGTGATATGGATATAAAACCTCACTTCGGACTTACCACTTTACCACTAAAAAAGACTTATGCAGTACGTGAAGGTAGTTGTATAATTTTTTTAATGGTTAAAAGATCCTATTTTTTTGTGGTATAAGGTAACAGGACAAGCACAACGCTCGCCTGATCCTGATAGAAAGCGATGACGTCTACTTATAACAGATGCAAAATTCTGGTAGTTCAGAATTTTGCATGTCACTGCACTGCGCCTGTTACCTTGAGACATAAATATGTTGAGTCTCACATGCCATGTAATTTCACTGGACACCTTGCCATGTCAAAAAACATTCCTATATCACAGCTGAAAATTAATTACCAAAGTGGTGGTACCGCCCCAGGCGGAAAAGTAGAAGTTCTACCACTACAACTGCCTCGTTTCAATTATTGGCAATGCTATATATGACGTTTACTCATAGCTAAGTTAACCGCCTGTAGCACGTACAAGCACATCTATGCACTCTAGCACTATATACATAATATCGTTTAAAAACTAAATAAAAAATTAAATAAAATAAAACTGGCCAAGTGCGAGTCAGACTTTGTCCCGCACACGGATGGTTCCGAACGCCATCTATCGAATTTCTAACGAACTTCTAACACCAACTAAGTAAACGTTAACACAAAGGTAGAATAGTATTATATAGTAGTAATAGTAATAGTAGTAATAATACCTAATTGTAGTAATTAATATTATTAAATATCTGGTTGACCGAGCTTTGCTCGGTATTTTTTGCCACTTAAACAGACAAATATGACTCTTCCCGACATCTATTGACGAATAATAATACTATTTTTTTTAATTGAGAGCAACTAACTGCTTTACTGATATAGTACTTCTACTCGCCAATAGATGTCGGGAAGAGTCATATTTTAAGTTGATTATCAATAAAGTTGATTATTGAAAACACGAATAAGACAACATTTTCTGAAAATGACTCCTATGCTAGATCGATTTATCGCCCCCGAAATCCCCTGTAGGTATACTAAATTTTATTTAATCGTCGGAGCCGTTTCCGAGATTCAGATTAAGGTAAAGACGATAGCGCCGCGCCATCTTAGCAACTAGATAGGTGGCGCTGCGCTATCGTAAAAAACTTTTTTTTAACTTTTCTTTAATTTTTAACTTTGTTCTGTTCTTAGTATTTGTTGTTATAGCGGCAACAGAAATACATCATCTGTGAAAATTTCAACCGTCTAACTATCACGGTTCATGAGATACAGCCTGGTGACAGACGGACAGACAGACAGACAGACAGACAGACAGACAGACAGACAGACGGACAGCGGAGTCTCAGTAATAGGGTTCCGTTGGTATCCTTTGGGTTCGGAACCCTAAAAATAAAAAAAAAGCTATTGTTTTTTTTTTATTTATTTAAAAAATACATTGTTATGACACATTAATGGCTTAACGAATGGGGATTAACGTGTCCCGACTGTTAAAGTCTCTTTATTCCATATAACAATGTATTATTTATTTTATGAGTGTATCGACCGAGAAAGAATTTAAATGGTATAGTTTTTTGATATCCCTAAATAGAAGTCTAAACTACTAGACTTACTTGTTTTTAACCGACTTCAAAAAAAGGAGGAGGTTTCTCAATTCGACCGTATATATATATATATATATATATATTTTTTTTTTTTTTTTGTTTGTTCGCGGATAACTTCGTCGTTTATGAACCGATTTCGA
The DNA here is from genome assembly GCA_954871355.1 of Cabera pusaria. Taxonomy (NCBI): domain Eukaryota; kingdom Metazoa; phylum Arthropoda; class Insecta; order Lepidoptera; family Geometridae; genus Cabera; species Cabera pusaria. Next base: position 5,078,010 of record OX940900.1, on the reverse strand, counting down.
TTATTCTTTTTTTGTTCGAAAGGAGATATCCCAAGTGTGGTACCATGGTAATTTTATCGAGGTATGATACGTATCTCCAGAGATATTGAGATAAACATCTCAAAATTGGTACTGAAAATGAATAGCGCGGCATTGAAATCGGTTGTTTTTTAGTTTTTAAACGATATTATTTTCTTTTCAGTTCGTTTTTTAACACTTCACTTTTTGCGCAGTCGGGTTTTTTTAATTTAATGTTTTATTTTACACTTTTTAGTTAAGTAAAGGACGGCAAATTCCGTAATCTTCTCATTTCATTTAGAGAGTTGATGTCATGTGGATTATTGAGTAGCACCGCAAACTTGTTACTGAAAGTGACTAACGCGGCATGTAAAATCGTTTTTTTTTTCGATTTGTACGATCAAAAATTATTTGTTATTAATATATTTTGAATCTCCATTTTAAGACCTTTAATTCGATACCCCACTCGATAGGTTTTGAAAAAAAAATTTTTTTTGAACCCCAAATTTTGGCGTCTGAAATCCGCCATTTTGCATTTTTCAATTTTTTATGTTTTCGTTGACACTCGCGCTAGCATGGCGAATCTATTGACGAGCTAATTATCAAAATCGGCCCACGCGTTTTGTCTCTAGTGTGCCACAAAGGAACAAACATACATACATACATACATAAATACATACATACATATATAGACTGATAAACACATTACCTCTCCTTTGCGTCGCGCATTCGGGTAAAAGACTTCAATGCCACGCTATTCATTTTCAGTACCAATTTTGAGATGTTTATGTCAATATCTCTGGAGATACTTATCAGACCTCGATAAAATTACCATGGTACTACACTTGGGATATCTCCTTTCAAACAAAAAAAGAATTATTAAAATCGGTTCATAAACGACGAAGTTATCCGCGAGCAAACATAAAAAAATATATATATATATATATACGGTCGAATTGAGAAACCTCCTCCTTTTTTGAAGTCGGTTAGTAAAATATTCAGTATCAATATTGTCATTATTGATCATTTTTAAAAAAGGTTGAAGTTAAATTCTTGTTGATGGTCTTAAAAAAATAATAATAAGTATTTCCAACAAAATTAACGAACTAAGCCAGCCTTAAAATATGACACAATTTCAACACAAAATACTTCTTATTTCGACCGCTTTTTACAGCTTGGTAATCCGGAATGCATAATAAAAACGAGGAAGGAATAAAAAGAAACAGAATTGTTTGTCTTACACCCAGTAAACGGCCAGTTCTGAATAATAAACGAACTGTGACCCCGCCGTGTGATTACCACAAAAACGCGGTATTTTTACTGGTTTCGGCGTAATTAGGAACCTCCTTGGAGTGAATGAGTGTGCTTACGGCTAGTGGCAGTTTTTGCCACACACGCTGCCTTTATATTTTTTTGAACGATACGGTTAAGTACATAAAAGTTGAACGGAGAAATATTTGCGCACGTCGCTACAGATCGATTTTAACGATATAGACCGCCCGTTTGTACTTTTTTATTATATCTTATAGGCAAGCGTTTAATCACTATTTTGCCTGGTAGTAAGCAATGTGTAGTCAAAGATGGTAAAGACGCTAGGCCTAGAATATTCTGAGAATGGTTGTGTGCTGCCGGAATACCGTAAGATTATGGCGGCATATTTTCTTGTGAATGGTGATAGGTACCTAAGCTACTTTTTAGTAGCAAGTCAGGCTGAGCGTCGATATAATATTCTCCTACCATTTGGTAAATCCTACCTTTCCCTTTAATATCCATCTTTTCTTTTATTCTTTGTGAAGTTCAACTTCTTTAGGCGCACTGAAATAAAATTTGAGGGAAGTGACGTAGCGTCACGGTCCAAATCAACGGAAGTAACGTAACTGTCATGTTATATCTTATTTTTATAAACGCTCTCTATTGTAGAACGGCGTAACTACGAAGACGTATTCGCTTTAATTCGGGCTTTCGTCCCGCTAAGTTCAACAAAAAGGAGTTGTACAAAAAAAATTAGCAATGTTGAGAAATAAATTGAATGAACTTGGAATTTTCACTTCTAACGTGTAGTTTTCTAAGCTCTCATTTTTTTTCTTTTCTCTATAATATCCTACCTTCTCAAATTGTTATCAATCTGCCATCAGGCATCAGTGAAATTGGTTTTTAAAGTAACAAAATCTCACCCTGATAAAATTGAAAATCAACAGTGTTTTTTAAAGTTATTTAATATATTATATCTTTATGAATAAACTCACATAAACAACAAATCAAATTTTCACTGTTATTAACATGTTTCAATCAAAATGGCTATTGATTTGTTTATATTTTACCAAGAACTGCCATTTACCCGTCGCTTCTGCGTCTAGAGACGGAATTAATGAATCACTCCTGTTAGATGCCTCTCGGAATGAATATCGTGGTTAGAGATGCTACAAAATGATCGATAAAGGTTAATATTGTTCAAAACAACTTAAACATTTAGGTGAATTTAGTAATTTCATAATTACTTCTACTTTGTGTCCAACAACTTCGCTTGCTTGAATTAACTGATATATATTGTGTTAATCTTGGTCTGGAACTGTATATGTACGAAATTTCATCCAAGTCAATAAGATGGGATTTCGAGGGCCCGGTAGCGTAATCGGGAGAACGGTCGGCTTTGATGCCGTGGTACCGAGTTCAAACCCCGCCGTGCACCAATGGATTTTTCTATCGAAAGATGTATGTGCGCTTCTCACAGTGGCCCTCCGGTGAAGGAAAACATCATTAAGAATTCAACAACCCCCCGCATGGTGGTAGGACACTATCTAGTGTCCGCCTGGCCAGCTACCACCCTCAAGTTAGAAAATCTGTCGCCAAACATCTAATGTGTTCCGGCAGCTATCCTTGAGAGCTAGTTCCCATTCTAGGCCTAGCGTGAGATACTGGTCAAACGCTAGCCTATATATATATAGATATTTAAAAAAAAAGATGTTTTTGCATGAAAGAATAACAAACACCCATTGATACTCCAAGTTAACTTAGTATAAAAGTATCTAGATGGCGTTGAAGCATTTTGCATCGTCCTTCTTCTAACAATTGCCTCAATATGTATATGAAATACCGCGACACTCAAACGATATTTTTCGCGATTTTAGTTTACCAGATGCACTTGCTTCGTCAATAATATATCTAAAAATTTCATTGGTCTTTTTATAATCATTATTAGTAGGTTTATCATCTTTTTCATTAATTTCACCTGCAATAAAGTAACAATGATAATCCGATTTTGCGATTATAAATTAACTTTTTAATTTAATGTAGCTCCTAGTGGGATCTTATTTTTAAAACACAAATTATTAAAAATGTCTTAATATCTTGCTACCCAAATATGTTTTAACTAGTTAAAATATTAAATAACTAGCCTCAACTTGCAGCTCAGATGACGTTAAAAAATAAAGATATGTTTTATAAGAATTTGTTTATCCACGTTAATACTATATATGTCGGACAATCTGTGGGCTAAACTCTCTACAGAGTGGGTTCCACAGAACGTTACACGACGACGTGGTAGACCCAGACGGAGATGGCGGGACGAGCTGGATAGCTATTCTAGCACCTGGACCCAACAAGCAATAGACCGTGATATGTGGAAGGAGGGAAGGGAGGCCTTTGCCCTGCAGTGGGACAAAACAGGCTAAAAAAAAGATAAAAAAAAAAATACTATCTGTGTTCGTGAGAATTTTATTTAAACTGTACAGAGATTTAAAACTAAAAGAATAAAAACATCTTTACATCAATCCCTTCTCATAAACCTTCGTATGTTTATAATATAAGTAAAAAAACGCAGTACAATACAATGCTGAAAAAAAAGATAGTAGGAGTTCAGAAAGGAAATTATACAATACACAATATGCGCCCCGCGGCTTTGCCCGCGTTATAAAGTATTCTATAGCCTAATCTACTATATTGTTTACCTCTGTGCAAAATTTCACCCAAATCGGTTGAGCCGTGAATTCGTATTGACCGTGAAGAAGTCCTAAACAGATAAACAAACAAATATACAAACTGAAATTCGCATTTGTATTATTGGTGTTGATTAGCATTATAAGTAGCATAATAAATAATAATGCCACAAAGTTAATTCTGATTTCATTCCATATTTATATCGATATAAATTATAATAGCATTACCTCAACTCTATCAAAGAGGGATGAGACAATAGGGACTATTTCCGATGATCTATCAAAACACTCAGCAGGGTACAGATAACAATAAAAGTGTATAAGTGTCACCCAAATGCTTATAAGTTAGAAAGTTGCAAAACAACTAATAAACAGTATTTTATCATCTTTTCAGTAGGGTGCAAAAGCTTTAATTTACATGATACATTCTTTGAGCATATTATTTTTTATTTTCCAACACTATACTGCCCTACTACCTACAAAAGCAGTATCTAAATAAAATCAAGTTTCAAGATAATTGAAGTTATGTAAAAAAAGTTTTTTTTACCTTATATTAACTTTTTTGCTTTTTAAATAGTATGCATATTACGATACGTGTGTCTTAAGTAGTCTATTATGCACGGCGTAGCACAGGAGCGCAGCGAGGGTGCTACGCCGTGCATTGATAGACAACTTAAGTCACGAGTATCGTATATTATTTTATAACTGTCACTGTGACATAGCGATGCGAGGGTGCTTGCTAAAGGTTGTGCCATAATCGACTATTTAAGTCACGGTCACTTTAGTTATTATATTGGATCTATTTGTTATCACAATTACTATTATAGTTAAAATATGAAAAATGTATGTGGATGAGATACTGCTACACTGTTTTTCAATAATTATCGAATTAAATCTTGAGTTACGCTTTTTTGTTGGCTTTTTTCCTACATATTTGCCGCTTATTGGCTTAGAAAAATTGCTGTTCTTTTTAAAAAGATTTGGCGGTATTCAAATATACAGTTGTTTGCATACGTAATATTGATATACCTCTAATACCCTTAGTGATTTGAGGTAGAACTGAGATAGGAAAATCTTTGTTAAGGTTTTTTTCATATGTGTTAAACAAGATAGCGCTGAAAGGCTTAGTTCATATGATGCGTATTTTTTAAAGCTATCTGATGGCATAGAAATCAACTTTACAATTTTTTTTTGAGTTTCCGCTTTTTGGCTTAGTAAGGCATAAGTACATATCTGTTTCTGGATCTGTTTATACGACATTGAAGATTGTACCGTAGCTGAGTTGGTACAATACCGGGCATGGGGGCGTGGGTTCGATTCTCGTCGGTACGGTAAAATTTTGGAGTGTATAATAAACAATTTACTAATATATAAATTGTTGACAACACTTAAATGAAATATAATGTTGACTAATATGTGGTGACTATAAAGTTGCAAATGATTTTAATATATGATTTTTTTAATATCATTTTACCTCTATCTCACCTTTTGGTAAGTGATGATGCGGTCAAGGAGGCCTAGCGTGCTGGTAGATGACGACGATGATGTGAACGGGCTTTTAAAGACAGCTGCTGGAACACATTATATGTTTGCATCAGTTTATATTTATTGTATAAGTTGGAGAACAGCGTGATAAGGAAATGTTGTGGTGTGGTAGAAGATGTAGTGACAAAGATGTAACACAAAGGAAAAAGGGATGCTTAGATGGTTTGGACATCTAGAGAGGATGGATGAAGAAAGATTGACGAAACAGATTTATGAGACAAGTGTGAATGGGCCAGTTGGTAGAGGCCGACCTAGGTGAACGTATCACGACCAGATCGGAGACGTTTTAAAGAAAGGCCAAGTCAAGAGTACCTATATACCGGCGAGCATGTATGAAGGCGCTCATGAAAGTGGAAGAAGCGAAGGAGGTATGTCAGGATCGTAGCATGTGGAAAGAAGTAGTCTCTGCCTACCCCAACGGGAAAAAGGCGTGATTGTATGTATGTGTATATTTATTGAGTGACAAGTCACCACTCGTCAAAATATTTTGATAATATGAGGCAATTCAGACCATCATTATCAGTCTGTATTACACTAGACCTGTAATTACCACTACCCACTGATAAATATAAGCCTCTCCTTTACCACGCCACTGAGCTCGATCTTCAACTGTTCTTTTCCAACCGCTACTAGCCGCCTTGCGTATATCGTCCCTCCACCTAGCTGGAGGGCGTCCTACGCTCTACCCCTACGTTTCCCGAGTACGCGGTGTTGAAACGAACGTACCAGAACATACAAACATACTATACGATTTATCATCTATACCGTTCGAAAAACTCTCCCTGTCAAATCAAGCTTTACTGTGGAAGTATTTTGTCTCTGATTATACCCTACCTATCTATCAAGACGGCAACGTTCCAATAATGGCAGCAATTTTTTGCTGCGTAATATTAGAGGACAAGGACGTTGCGAAGAGTGATGTTATTAAAATTGCTGATTAATAAAATATTGCTTCATATGAAAAGAATATATTATTTAGATAATGCTATGGTATACAACAAGCATCTCTGCGTTTTTTGCTAACATTATTTCAGACTACAGCAATATTATTGTTCGATACTTTCAAAATATATGTGAAAGGTTTAATTTTTTAATCAAAAATATATTTTTTGACTAGATTTGTGTAGATTTGTAAGTAATTTGGATGTGTAAAGTTAGTTGTATTTTATTGTTACGTTACACTCAAATACCTTATTGTCTGAAAGTTAACATCAAAGCTTGTTAACCGACTTCAACTCAATTCGTTTGCATTTTTTTATGTTTGTTACTTCAGACCTTCATTTGGAAAATGTATTTTTAGTTTGAGAGGGTATACTTTCCGTTCATTTCTATTCTACAAATGTATTTGATAAGCATCTCCAGAGATACGAAGATATAAATACCTGAAACTTATACAAGGTGTGGTTTTGCATTCTCGTCATATTTGCAGGGGTATACTCCATGTATAGAACAAGAATCAGTTTAAAAAAAAACATTATAAAATAATATTTTTTATGATAGAGCCAGCTGATTTAGCGGCGGCGGTACGCGTCACTAACCGCCACAGCCACAGCTGACCGCTCTATCAGTGTCATAACATCATCTACGTATGTGTGTACGCGCCTGCGCAGTTTACATGGCGTTTTTCTGATATTAATCGGGGATGATTCTGAAAATCACACAATTGTTTTATCAAATATCCCCGGATATTTGATAAAACAATTGTTTTATCAAATATCCGGGTATTACGATTTTTTATTTTTTATTTAATTCACGGGCGTTCTTTAATAATATTATTAAGTGATTAAGGGTACCCGTTACAATCGACTATGCAAATATGGCGAGAATGCAATACCACACCTTGTAGATCGGGAAATATGCGATGTCGATATAGCGACTTACCTCAAACTTGCTACTAAAAATGACTAGCACGGCTTGTGAAGTCTTTTATAGTTTTTTAAAACTTAATTATTGTGTTACTAGATCTTAAAGTTGTACCGTTGAACATACGACGAACAATACTATTGCCTGAACTTTACATAGAAACTTTGAAACTACGACGTGAATCCAAATGAATCAGCTCTACAACTGAAACAACTGACAGTAGCACGTTTTAAACCCGCCTATGCATCGCTCTAGCAACGTTCAGATTAGTATTCTTCCAACGTCCGCCCGCAGATTATCTCCTATTCTTACGACAATGGAAACAAAGCCGGGAAATAAATGGGAGAACGATTTTTGAGTTAATGAGAGCTGAAACTATGTAGACAAAGCAGTGCTTTTCGTACATGGGCGTATTGTTTTTCCGTTTCGAGATCGTGGCGGATTGATGACTGTTTGTAGAATGCGAATGGCTCTTTAAGTAGCATGAAAATAGGTTTTGTTTAGGCAAGCGTGTGTTAGAATATGTTCATAGTACATACCGATATACTACATATTTCCAATATTGATGATGATTTATATTATAAATTATTAATGTTGCCTCAAATAAGGGTGTTTATACCGTGTTCGATATATTTGAGGGTAGTCTAAACCTTACAAGATGTGTCAGAGCCGCCATCTTGGTTTTCTATTTGACTGATGCTTTAAAAGGGCGGTAGAAACATTAGTTGAGACACTTTTTGCTCGAGCAGCCTTCGGGCTAACATAGTCACCTTTACTCTGTTGGGAATATCGTTCAGACGACAAAGTGTTGTCCAACTCAATATTTGTATTACAAAATGTATAGAATAATTATGGCTAGAATGTGGTTTTCTAGGATATGTTTATAATAATGATGGTTTCACCTAGGAATTGTAATGATAAAGTGTTTTAGCTTCGTTGAGGGTGGTAAGGAAAGGCTATGAGCGGTGGTGGAGGCCTTTTGGGGGAAACCCCATAATATTTTGTATAAATTGTCTAAATCGGTAGTGATTTCCATGTGTTATGTCTTGTTGAAACTTGTTATAAAGCCTTGTGACTTAACATTAAATACTTATCGGTACATTGCTGTTCTCTTTGTTCTATTGTCTATTATAATGGTTCTGAGTCTCCTGATGGTACATAAACTGTTGTTATAATGATGAAGGTACAAATAAAATGCTTTCTCGGTGATGTCCTGACTTTTATATTTTATTAATAAGTCCTACCTATTAGCTGAAGTATAGGCAGGTAGTTTTGGAAGTAGTTCCAAGTGAATAATTAGCTCCAGACATATTAAGTTTATGGTAGATTACTAGACTACCGGCTACCACCCATCTTGTTATCTACGAGTAAGCTAACATCAGAAGTGGGATTGAATTTTGGCTCCACATATTGATATTTGATGTGTTTCAGTTTGGCTGTGGACGAGATCTCTGGTTGAGAAAACTGAGCTGTGGCATCAGCTCCAGGCGCCAGGTTCGGATCACGTGGTCTAGCAGCGTGATGAAGCAGCGTTACGTAGAAGTACCCTCTACGGCTACCCGAAGTAAATGTCCCTCCCCAGTCGACCGTTAATTTACGGTAAGGCCCTAGTGGCTTGATATTTTAAGTGATACAGTGATAATATAGTGAAGTGATAAGTGTTTAAAATTATGATAATTGTGAATGTTAATAACTACCATCTGGCATTAGTTCAGGTATAACTGTAAAGATAAGCGTAAGAGCTTTAATTTCTTGGTTATTCGATTTTGTTTAATTTTTCGTGACGTTATGCTGTAACAATTTTCAAAAATATTACGTTGAACGTTGTTAATGTACATTTTGCGATGATGTACAAGTAAAGTAAATTTTTCATGGGTTTCGATGGGCCAACACTGTCTTTAGTGTATTTTACAATGTCAGGTAGACCGAGCGATATGTGGGTAGTTAGAAAAAAACAAGTACTGAGAAAAATACAGTATCGTTTGCCTGTGCCTATCAGCTGAGTTACGCTGGAAACAAAGCGAATAGTTACCTGTCGGTATAATAAGTTAAAATGCCGGTTAGATTCATGAAAATAATATGGTGAATAGTCATTGTGATAACAAGTAATTTAAAAAAGTGGTGACTATTAATTATGTTCAAAGTTGTAAGTGTCGAGATTACTTTGCTTTATTGAAAGGACTCTGTGTACAGTGATCGTGTTTGAATCTTTGCTTTACCATGAAAAATGCCATAACAGTTTTGAAAGAATTTGAGATCACTAGTAAAGTAACGTTGATGATAGTTTGTTTCTCACGTATAATATACCTTCAGAGATGAGTAACCAATTGTTGGCGGATTATGTTTCTGAAAACGTTGTTTTACAAAGATTATGGTACTTTGGTACGCGGTTTGGTTTGACTGGCAATCGTTATGTAAGGTACAACTTACATAGATACGGCACATGATTTATCGATCGTGAATTTCATTTTGGTTTGCGTAAGACCACTAGTGTACATGGTACCTAGCGGTAATATACAAAGTAACAAGTTACAAAGTGGCAGTGAACATAGAGTGAACTACAGCTAGGCTATTCTGTAAGCAATCTCGACAGCGGAATCCGCGGTGAGATTCGAATTTCGTACCACGAAATTCAATCGTATCACGTTCGTAATACGGTTGAATTTCGTAGTACGAAATTCGAATCTCACCGCGGATTCCGCTGTCGAGATAGCTTACAGCATAGCCTAGCTGAAGTTAAAATAAAAGGAAAATTAAAGTGTTTGTTCTATGTACACACGAATTAATGTGTAGTGAAGTTTTTTTTTAAATACGGTTTGTACCGGTCAGTTATTTACGGTTTAGTTTATGGATCGGTTACATGGTTTATGAGAAAGTTATTTTATCTGACAGTTTGACTTGGCAAGTCGATGGTTTTGTAAAATGAAATATGTGTTGAATATTTGGTACAGTTATGTTTGATGTATTCACTGATCGAATTTGAAGGTTATATTATAACAATAATGTACGTCTGTATATATCAAAATAAACTCTGATAGATTTGGGACAGTATGTAAGGAAACAGTCGTTGAACTTCATCTATTGTTGATGTATAAAGATAAAGCTTGTTTGTTGAAGTGAGTAAAATCATTCGTGAAGCTTTTAAGTTGTTTTCAATTAAAAAGATATTGAGCTGTCACGTTTAAGCTATTATGCTTTTGTATTGGTAAGAAAGCTGGGAAGTATTGAATTGCAAAATTTGGAAAACTGTTATAGTTGGCTATAATATTTTGATAACTGTTAATTGATGTTATTGTTATATAAGCTGTTATTTAATTAGCTCTATTTTTAGAGCAATGTATTATTTATTTCGGCTATATTTTGAGAGCTGATGTTTTTATTATGTAAGTTTTTAAAGATAAGCTTGACTTGAGTTGGACAGAGTACACGTGGATAAAAAGTTTAATGTGGGTAGCACTGTTAGTGTCGCATATGTTGTAGTGTTAGTATAATTCAGTAAATTGTATTAAAAGTTAAAAAAAACTTTGAGAAACTTAAATTTTGGAGTAATATTTACTTTAGATAGTATTATCTGGTTTTAAGGCACTGGGCTATTTTGTGTATGGGAAAATACAGTATTTTAAATTGGACAGTTTTTATGCAGCTTGCAATGATATTTGCAGCAGGTATATTGATTCGGTTGGAATATTTTTATCTTGTTTATTACAAGGCATTTTGATAATTTTTGTGGTATTGGAAATATGGATGTTCTTGATATGGAAATGGCTAATAACTTTACGGTGGAGTATTTTGGACATGATGTTTATAATATGGGGCTATAACGAGTTATAGTGACAACAAGGATTACAAAAGTAACTTGTTATGTCTAGCTAGATATTAGGGTTTGCGGGGAGCAAATGGCTGGACTAATATGTCATAGTTAGATGGATTCTGCGGAATCGGGGTTTGCTGGTTCGGTCTCTGCCCTGATACTATATCGTAATTCAAAAGTGGCAAACTGATAGATATAGTGTTGTAAAGGCCCGAGGACTATTTTAATGGATTCTGCGGAATCGGGGTTTGCTGGTACGGTCTCTGCCCTGATACTATATCGCAATTCAAAAGTGGCAAACTGATAGATATAGTGTTGTGAAGGCCAGAGAACTATTTTGTTTTCTTGCTGGGCGGTCTGTCTGTCTTGGTACTATACTAATTATTCATGGCAGCAAGTGATAGGTATAGTATGGCTAGGTCAGAGACTAACTGCTGGTCACTGATCTGACAAGTAGTCTAGATTTCATACAGCAGATGAAAGGACAAATGTGACGAGGTCAGGGGTACTGATGTTTGTAACTTCGAGAACGAAGTATTGTCAGTATGGCCGTGTTAGAATATTTTCATAGTACATACCGATATACGACATATTTCCAATATTGATGATGATTTATATAAATTATTAATGTTGCCTCAAATAAGGGTGTTTATACCGTGTTCGATATATTTGAGGGTAGTCTAAACCTTACAAGATGTGTCTAAGCCGCCATCTTGGTTTTCTATTTGACTGATGCTTTAAAAGGGCGGTAGAAACATTAGTTGAGACACTTTTTGCTCGAGCAGCCTTCGGGCTAACATAGTCACCTTTACTCTGTTGGGAATATCGTTCAGACGACAAAGTGTTGTCCAACTCAATGAAGCTAAGTATTTGTATTACAAAATGTATAGAATAATTATGGCTAGAATGTGGTTTTCTAGGATATGTTTATAATAATGATGGTTTCACCTAGGAATTGTAATGATAAAGTGTTTTAGCTTCGTTGAGGGTGGTAAGGAAAGGCTATGAGCGGTGGTAGAGGCCTTTTGGGGGAAACCCCATAATATTTTGTATAAATTGTCTAAATCGGTAGTGATTTTCATGTGTTATGTCTTGTTGAAACTTGTTATAAAGACTTGTGACTTAACATTAAATACTTATCGGTACATTGCTGTTCTCTTTGTTCTATTGTCTATTATAATGGTCCTGAGTCTCCTGATGGTACATAAACTGTTGTTATAATGATGAAGGTACAAATAAAATGCTTTCTCGGTGATGTCCTGACTTTTATATTTTATTAATAAGTCCTACCTATTAGCTGAAGTATAGGCAGGTAGTTTTGGAAGTAGTTCCAAGTGAATATTTAGCTCCAGACATATTAAGTTTATGGTAGATTACTAGACTACCGGCTACCACCCATCTTGTTATCTATGAGTAAGCTAACACGTGCTTACATCGTAGGACGAATCAAAATTATGCCTGTGTATATTTTTATCTTTCGTTTTAACCCCTCCGCGTAAGCTAAATGTGATGGAGTTACATTGTCTCAAATTTATAGTTTTTAATATTAGAGTAGACAATAATTATTTGTATTTTCAAATATCTTATGTTTTCAATACCAACTGAAATAAGATTCCAGAAGATCAGTAAATTGGCTAATTGGAGAGAGTTCATACAGTTATTGGTTAAAATACATTTATTTTAATCATATTATATTGTGTCACCCACGACCTTTAGTGGGCAACACAATTAAGTGGATCATAATTCTTTGTTTCATATTCTTTTACAAGATTAGTCCTCAATCCTACAATGATAGCTCGTCTGATTACAAATAATTAACAAGAATATATTGTACTAAAGATTGGAATTCCAATTTAGAATTAGCTGTAGGGTTCAATAAATTCAGATGCTTGATAGTGGTTATTTTGTGGTCTCATATTGCAGGCTTTAGTGGTTACGATCACAAGCCACGGCTGCGGTGAAATCGTGACAAAGCGATTCATTACAGTGAGATGGACTATGTATGAATTTTGTTGACCAACTACCATAAAGGAGGATATTTTCAATTGTACATTTTTTGAATGATACTTGCCTAGATCCTCACTCATTAAAATTGTGAATCGGTGAGCCTTTTTCCACTATTTTCAAAATGGCGTATACCATTCATTATTTTAAAAATAATAATGAAAATATGTAGAATTTGTCACTGACATTTATCTTTTCACAAACCAAAAGTTACTTACATACAGTGTATATTGCTGTGATATAAGTTTCTGTACCTAAATATTAGCTTCATTTACTACTTACCGTCAACTAGTATTTATTAATTAAATAAATATATGATTATTATAAATAAATATTCTGGTTGCAATAACACGGGACCAAAATGCTGGCATGTATTTAGCTCAGAGACTAAGCATTGCCATTCTATGGGGGAATACAGCTAACATTTTGGAAACTTTACCTACTGGTAGTGAATTAATGAATGAATGATAACTCTTTATTGTACACAATATATAAATAACAATATGAAAAGTCTTAAAATAGTACAATGGGCGGTCTTATCGCTTAAAGCGATCTCTACCAGACAACCTTTTGATGGAGTGGAGAGAACGAACATGTCAGAGGCTGAGTGTACATTTGAGTTGATTCCTTAAAAACACTAAGTTTAACTTGTTAAAAATACCACATTAAACAAATATTTAAGTTATGAAACAAAACATCTAACTACTAGTAGTGAGGTAGACTAAATTTTAGTTATTATTGTTTTTGTTAAGGTTTATTTGTGTGTTTATAGTTAGGAAGTTTTAAAGTTATAATAATATGTATACTTGATATGACCAAGTTGATGTAAATACATAATTAAATATAATTAAATATAAAAAAATAGTACCTGGTTGACCGAGGTTTGCTCGTTTTCTTGTGTGATATGGCATTTTAAAAAAAAAACTTATTTTAGTTTACGCATACCTATAGTTACATTTTTTGTTAAGCTATTTAGCAAGCCCTATCTAACATCTGAATCGTTAGATTCATCTCCAAGATCCGTTATATACATAATACAGTACGTACAATTTCATATATACATTTCGGAGAGTGTGCCACAAAACTGCACCGTCTAGTTCTACCATCCCCATTTTATTATCATTGTAAATACAGCTTTTAAAAGATAAGACAAGGAACATCTAAATCTATCTCAAAACTGCATTAACAAGGTATGCACAAGTTTGTACGTCACGACAAATGTTACCATGATATGTAGGCAGTATCTGCAAGTTATTGTTCCGGGGCGGTTGCTTGCGGCAACATAAATTGTGCTCGCGGGCTTTAGCACTTGAACGCATCGGAACCCAGTGCTAGAAGTATGGGAACTTTAATTTACAAGGAAATCTCTTTTTGATTAAATACAATAGTTAGTTTTAATTTAATATTGGGAGAATGGTCGGCCTATATTATATAATAAAAATATGGCTCTAAAAGTACTGCGCGTACAACATATATAATATACATATAAAGTTGATAAGTATAGATCAATGGATTGATGTTTGTTACTTCTTATACATGCAAACGCATATTAAAGGGATTTGGATGAATTTTTGCATACACTAATTTTTAACTTGGATTAACACATAGCGCAGCTTATGTATTATATATGAGGTATATTTGACTTGACATGTACTATATTTTATTTTAAATTTCATGAATTATAATCCTATATATATTAAAGTCATATATCATAATCTTCGTACAAACCGTTGGTACATTTGCTAAGATCTCCTACTGCTAATACGTGCGTCGAAGGCCGAGACTGAGCAAGGATTACATATTCGACCGTACTCAGTTTTAAGCCTTAACTTAAGCTAAGATTACATTAACAGTGATTGATATGAGCGTATTTTTAACGTTAAATATTTTATTTACTTTTGTGCAGCTTGTAAATGTTGAAAAGACGTGTTGCAACCACCAATTAACTCTACATAGTCAATGAAAGTTGAGTATATTAAATTAGTGGTAGTAGATGGTGGTAGGATCACATTATATATTCCGCACACATTATATGTTCCGCCTTACTTATACCCTCATAACCTTACGGTGGTCCGAGTTCCAACAGCACACAGCCCTTGAGAGTCAAAGTATTCTATACGCAGCGTGTTCACCATCTTCGACTAAAGCATCGCTTACCGCCAGGCAAGACAGTGGCTTGCTTTTGGAGAGACAATAATATAACTATGATAGTTTAAAAACTAAAACAACCGACTTCCATGCCCCACGAGTCACGTTTATCATCATATATCTGGAGATACTTATCAGATCTCGATGAAATTACAATATGAATCTCGGAAACGTACAAAATTTTAAAACGACCGTTTAAAAAAATAATCATTCGAAGCGGTTGACAATTGACGGAGTAATCGCGGTAACATACACACAAAAAATAATAGCATACAGACGAATTGAGAACCTCCTTCTTTTTGGAAGTCGGTTGAAAAAACAGTGCGTTCATTAAAATATGAAAGTCTGCATTTAAATAAAACGTCTATGGAAAATACAGCTTCGTTTCTGCGACCTACTTTAACAGAGGATACTTACTGTGACTTTGTATTTGATCGTTGCTCATTATTATTATAATTAAGACGGTTCCATCTCACCTGCAATAAATGAATGGCCCGATTTTAAGGATTGCTTCCAACTACTACTAGCCTAGCTCCATTATACGATTTTTTTTATTATCTTATAGGCTAGCGTTTGACCACTACCTCACCCGTTGGTAAGTGATGATGCGGTCGAAGATGGTAAGCACGTTAGGCCTAGAATGGGAACTGGCTCTCTAGGATAGCTGCCGGAACACATTAGATGTTTGGTGACAGATTTTCTATGACCGCTAATGACTGCCAAATGATGACGCTCAGTATTATTGCGGTTGTAATTTTAAACTGTGGGATTATTAATTTTAAGTGATGCTGAACAAGAAAAGTATTTTTCTTCTTTAACAATGCTTAATAGACATCTTTTTATGAAATGTTATCTCAGGAAATCTTACGTTATCCCTGTATTCAAATACATTCAACATATATGTATCATTGCTATAGAAGGTGTGGTTTTGCATTCTCGCCATATTTACTTACTCTATTGTAACGGGTACCCTTAATCACTTAATAATATTATTTAAGATCTTCCGTTAATTAATACCCGGAGATTTGTTAAAACTATTTTGTGATATCCAGAATAATCACCTTCGTAATTATCAGAATAACCGTCACGAGGCCGCACGCACAGAAACGTAGAAGTAGCAGTCACGGACCACCAGGCGCCTCAGCTGATCGCTGTCAACTGGCACGGCACGACGTTAATAATGAAATTTGGAATCCATTTATTAACATTTTAATTCGGTATTTACAGTTGATTATTTACAAATTTACGTTAGATTATTACATTACGTACAACACAACCACACACAAAATACGCGACAAACGCAAACGCGTTGCCACAGTAACATAGTGGTGTTGCGACTGCGCTGCGACACGACAAGACGTGACCGACTGACGAATACACGTGTGTGCTTTGAACTTAGCCGAAAAGCAAAAGTGCCACTTTGCAAGTGTGCATGTGCTTCGGCCAAGAGCGAGCCGTTTTTACGAAGGTTTTATTTTCAAGTAATTATGATTTTTCAAAATATTTTTTTTTATATTGTTTTTTTACTCATTCGTGTTCTATACATGAAGTATACCTACCCCTGAAAATATGGCGGGAATGCAAAACCACACCTTTTATACAATCAAAAAATTAATCGTAACGACGGGTCTCGAACCCGGGAAACATGCCCGACGCTGTTCACACTTAGCTACGCTATAACGATCCTATCGATACGACGAAACTAACGGATTGCATTTAAACCAATTATGCACTGGTGGCGTCATCTGTGATAACTGTTTAGAAGTAAATACAGCAAATAACTTTTGTTAATAGGTATATATTTTTGTGGAACAAAAGGACTTTTTCCTCTATCAATAAACTGTAGTTTGTATCACTCTATATATCATTCTAGAGCAGATACTTATTATAGAGGAAATTGTACTTGACTATTATATAACTCTTACATTTCAAACCGCAGATTTATAATTGCATGATCAATATCAGTCATTGACGGCCGTTTTATTGGGACCGTTTAGGCATCGACCGTTTTAAGGCAAATTAAACTTCATTATAAAGGACATTCCATCTAATGCTTTTAAAAGCGATTAAGACCCATTAACGAATTAAGGGGAAATATTACGGGTTTTATGATAACGGATTGTTTATGACAAATTTTTTACCCGTTTAATATCTAGATTATTGTTATAGTTATTTAATGTCTAGATTATTTTCAAGGGGTCAAAATTACCTGTATCTCATAGACAAACTTTTTTTAGTGTTCACAAAAAGGACTAAATATTGACAATGATTACTGGCTGCATAACTTATTAGCGCCCAAATCTAAAATCGAAACTGTAAGTTATAAATTGTACATCAATTTTGCATATAAAAATACTTTTTTTTTTATGGCAGATCTAATCTAATCAAACCAAATCAAAGCAATTATTTAGTTTGTAGGCAGTATCAATGTTACGCACATATACACGTCAAAATCATAAAATAAATCATAATCAATTCTCAAGAGACAAGCGTTTGACCGCAGTAAGTACATCAATTTACGCAATGAATTACGCTGCTTATATTGTAATACTTGGAAATGTCAAAATCACGCACAATCACTTACAGCCTAGATTTAAAACTCTGTGGCGGTGCCAATAACTGGACTAGTTCTTACTTACACAGACCAAAATTTGGCCCTTTTACCCTAGTTCACTCTTTCACGTAATGCATAATACGTAACCTCATTTTAACCTATACAGTGTGGAAATTAAACTCAGGCCCTGGAGGGAAACTACTTTAAATCCTTAAGCTAGCTCATTTTACTTAAAGGAGACATTCCTTTATTTTTGAAAAGAAACAAATCTGCATTAAAAGATTTTTTTAAACTCGCTTGCTTCGCCCGGGACTCGAACCAACTAAAATTTAAAAAAATAAACACTCTTTATTTTAATATACTAATCGGTAGTATTAATATTCAGGATAAAGTTTCTCTAACAAACATTAGGTCTTAAAAATAAAAATAATCGTTAAATCTAACATCAACTTTATTAACCGACTTCACAAAAAAGGAGGAGGTTCTCAATTCGTCTGTATGTTTTTTTTTTTTTTTTTTTTTTTTTTTGTGTGTATGTTACGCGATTTCTCCATCAATTGTGAACGGATTCAAATTATTCTTTTTTTAATAGGTAGGATACGTTTACGAGGTGGTCCCATTTTAATTTTATCGAGATCTGATTAGTATCACCAGAGATATGGAGATAAATACCTCAAACATAGGAGAATGTACTAGTTTTAGTAGAAGAGTCCCAAGAAGATTACACACAATGGAGGTTGCTATTGCATATAAGATATTCTTACGGTAACTGTGAGCGAGATAGAAATAAAGGTGGGGATATTTTTTTTTAATATCTTATAGGCAAGCGTTTGACCACTATCTCACCAGTTGCTAAGTGATGATGCGGTCGAAGATAGAGAAGTGGACTAGAATGGGAACTGGCTCTCAAGGATAGCTGCCGGAACACATTAGATGTTTGGCGACAGATTTTCTGACTTGAGGGTGGTAGCTGGCCAGGCGGACACTAGATATGTTCTACCACCATGCGGGGGTTATTGGTTTCTTAACGATGTTTTATTTCACCGGAGGGCCACTGTGAGAAGCGCACATATATTTTTCGATAGAAAAATTCATTGGTGCACGGCGGTTTGAACTCGGTACCACCGCATCAAAGCCGACCGTTCTCCCAATTACGCCACCGGGCCCTCAATAAATAATTATATATTAATAATTATAATAAATAATTATATATAAATATAAATAATTTGTCTTCACAGGAATGTTCTACCGGGCAAAGTTACATAAAGGAATGTCTCCTTTAAGTAAAATGAGCTAGCTTAAGGATTTAAAGTAGTTTCCCTCCAGGGCCTGAGTTTAATTTCCACACTGTATATGAGTGTGTTTATACAGCTCATAGCAGATCATTAATAAATTTGACGCATTGATGTCCCATTCTGTCAAGAATTGATAAATGTTCACATGCATGCAAATTTCATAGGAAATATTTTAATCATGCCTAATTATAATATGAAGTTCTGTAAATTATGCGAAAGCCACAAATTCGCGTTCATGAATGTATGTTATGTATGCAGTATATGAATATGCAGTAGTAAGATATTTTACGTGTGAATCTATGTATGTGTGCGTCGTCTATGGCATCGCAGCGCCCAAACGGATGAACCGATTTTGATTTAATTTTTAGGGTTCCGAACCCAAAGGGTACCAAAGGAACCCTATTACTGAGACTCCGCTGTCCGTCTGTCTGTCTGTCCGTCTGTCACCAGGCTGTATCTCATGAACCGTGATAGTTAGACGGTTGAAATTTTCACAGATGATGTATTTTTGTTGCCGCTATAAAAACAAATACTAAGAACAGAAGAAAGTTAAAAATTAAAGAGTTTAAAACAAAAAACGTGTTTTTTACGATATCTATGAATCTTCATAGATATATATATATATAGGCGCTATCGTGTTTACTTTGATCTCGGAATCTGAATCTGAATCTCGGACACGGCTCCAGCGATTAAATAAAATTTAGTAAACAGGGGATTTTAAGATATACTTAGATTATATGATATTTGGAGCAGTCGGGGTAGTTATACAATTTTAGAAAATATAAAATAAAATGGCAATTGCAAATAATGGTACAAAATAATAGAAGAAAACATAAAAGAAGGGATCAATAGGGAGGGAAAAATTATTATATCAGAATGTATGGATTAAAAACAGGGTGAATATTATATAACTTAAACATAAGATCCGAGAATTGTTACTGCACAGAAATATCAATGACATATTTCTGTGGGTTACTTACTTTCAATCAATCAATAAATTATTTATTTGCCCTAAAGCCAAAATACATAATAATCATAGGTCCTCTTATTTATACCATTTTAGGCGTGCAAATGGTATTTACAATTGTTTACAATAGTATTAGTAATTATAATACATTCTCACTGTCTAATCAACCATTCCTTATTTAAAACTTTTATAATCTAATCAACAATTCATTAAGGGTTCCGTACCAATATCTATAAAAAGGGGAAAAAAATGATGCCTGTTGTATGGGAGTCCCCTTAAATATTCATTTTATTCTGTTCCGTAGCCCTTATGGATTTGCCATGTCTGTCTGTCTGTCCGTCCGTGTGTCACAGCCATTTTATTCCAAAACTATTAGGATTACCGAATTGAAACTTAGTAGGTGGATGTATTCTGTACACCGCTTTCCGATTTTTATACAAAAATATAAAATTTTAGGGGGGGCATCCGATACATGGAACTGAAACAAAAAAAAAAATGTTTTGTTCAAACCTATACGTGTGTGGTGTGGTGTCTATGTATAGGTCTTTAAAAATGACATCGAGGTTACAAAAATCATTTTTTTTTCAAAGTCAATAATTTAAAAGATAGTCGCTTCTAAAGTGGTAAAATGTTTGTCCCCCCCCCCCTCTCTAACTTTGAAAGTAAGGGAGTGAAAAATCTATAAAAATATATTCTGTAGATCTCAATTAAAACTTTCAATGAAAATTGGTTTAAACAAGATACAGTCTACATTCAGTCAATTTTTGAGATATAGCGATCGCAAATATAACTTTGTTTTTCATACAAACACTATGAAAAACAAAGTTATTTTTGTAGTTGCAAAAAATCATAGTTATAGAATACTCTACTGTGTTACGGAACCCTGCGAGTGCGAGTCCGACTTACACTTGGCCATTTTTTTTAGTATTTGTAGTTATAGCGGCAATTCATCATCATAATAAATATAACAACATATAAAGAAATACATCATCTGTGAAAATGTCAACTGTCTAACTATTACAGTTCATGAGTTAAAGTCTGGTGACAGACGGACAGACGGACGGACAGCGGAGTCTCAGTAATAGGGTCCCGTTTTTTACATTTTGGGTACGGAAGCTTAAAAAGCTCATAGTTTTAAAACATCTGAACGGATTTACATGAATTAAAGCTTAAACACTCGATGAAGACATATCAAACAAAAAAAAATATCAATAAAAAAAATTTAAATCGGTTTATCCGTTTGGGTGCTACATCTATACATGGACAGACACATACAAGTAGATACACACATTAAACTTATAACACCCCTTCCTTTTGCGTAGAGTCATTCGTTTATGTCTCCGAGCGAAAATAAATTACGTGAAGGCTAAAATCATGCCCTTAAACCAAATTAAGCAAAAAAATCTCAGGGCTCCTGTGCTACAACACTGTTGCTACGACGTAGCGATCTACAGAGCTACGCGCTACGGTGATACGACCTACACAGTCTCATTTGGGAACATGCTACGGTATGATTCGGAGACTGCGCGTCTCAGTGCTACGCGGGACTCGACTCTGATCGGACGCGTATTGTATACGAGTATATTACGAGTACGACACGAGTATGCGAGTATAAACGATACCGAGTTTTGAACTGAACTGTTCGAAGATTTCTGTGCTCAATTGTTTTTGTGTGTGATATGTTTAATGATGTGGTGAATACTTTCCTGTTACTCAATAGGTGATATTATTTTATAAAAGATGAAATACTAAGGACGATTTTTCAACGTTTTATCGAATTGGTAAGTGCTTTTTTATTTATTGTTTTTTTTCATTGTATGTTTGTATATTTATATTATTTTAAGATTATGTTAAGTTATCAGAGATATTAGAATTACATATGTATAGGAGGAATAAGCAAAATGGATTTGAGGTATCGCAACGTTTGAGAAAAATACCACATGCAATCATGATTTCATGTATTCTCCATTAGTTTTTTAAATATCTACATAGGCTAGCGTTTGCCAACTATCTCGCCTGGTGGTAAGCGATGTGGCGAGGAGATAAAGTGAGTGATATGAGCAAAAATGGTGAACACACTAGGACATTTTTTTTTAAATAAACAGACTAAGATTTACTTCTTTACATGGCGACTATTAAGAATATTACATAGATTTAAGGTGATGTTACTGGTATGAGTTTTGTCTTATTACTGTGGTGACATATCCCCAAAATAAAAAAAATGTAATATTAATTTGATGATTATCTAATGTAAGATTCTATTCTGAGAATTTCTACCGTATTCTGTTAAAGACGTTCTATTACAATAGTTTGTGATAGGAACATTTATTTTATCAATTGTTAATTATAGCTAGATAATGGTTTCATTAAAGCACAGTAGGAGTTCCTACACAAAAAATGTACAGGGATTTCATAATTTTCAACTATGAGTATTGTGTATTCGTTTAATCAGAGGATTTAAAGATGAAACAACATAATTTAAAGAAATAATGTACTTTGACGTAATAAATAATAAGTAATAAATAATGTATTTTGTACGTTAATGACGTTTTTGAATCAAACATTGTTTTTTTTTTTTTTTGTTTAAACACAACGACTGTTTAGTCTTTACAAATTGGCTATATGTATATTTTATTTAAATTACTGGATGTGAAGATTTATCTATGGCAACCAATCTTTTTAATATGTAGCTCCGTAGCGTTGCTTGCGATTAGAACATTCCTCTTGAATAACCATCTTTTGATGAAATTTGCATTTAAATCCATTGCATAGTTTCAAAAATTTAACCTTACAGAGGAACGGATAGACGGCGGGAAGCATCTTTAAATTATACTATGTAAAGATTAAAGCATAAGAAATATGTATATACAAGCATTTATATTCATAATATTATTTAGTAAATATAAATATTTGAGTTTGACATACTATATCCTTTATAACCGACTTCAAAAAAAGGAGGAGGTTTCTCAATTCGACCGTATATATATATATTTTTTTTTTTTTTTTTTTTTTATGTTTGTTCGCTGATAACTTCGTCGTTTATGAACCGATTTCGATTATTCTTTTTTTGTTCGAAAGGAGATATCTCAAGTGTGGTACCATGGTAATTTTATTGAGGTATGATAAGTATCTCCAGAGATATTCTCAAAATTGGTACTGAAAATGAATAGCGCGGCATTGAAGTCGGTTGTTTTTTAGTTTTTAAACGATATTATTGGTTAAATATTTGGAGATTTTCCCGCCTATCTGTCACCAACCCTCCAAAATGATTTAGATAGTTTGCCAGCCATCTCTATAAAATACAAGGGTTATTATTGATATGAATCGCGTTTCATAATTAGCTTATACCGGTCGCAAGAGAATCTCAAGGGCGGTGGTGCCAGAATAGGCACCGTAAGGTTATGGCAGCAGTTTTTTTTTTATGTTATGGTTGGCAAACAAGCAGGCAGTCCGCCTGATCGTCGGAAAATATCGATATAATATGCTACTGCATGCCACCTGTGGGCAAACACCCGTTCTTGGATTTGAACCTCTTACTTAGAAGTCAAGGCATCTATTTATAATCCACCAACCACCAACGGGCTTTTAATTTTTAACTGACTTCAAAAAAAGGAGGAGGTTTTTCAATTCGACCGTATATATTTTTATTTTATTTTATTTTATTCGGAAAACTAACGACTGTTAATATTAAAATAGCAACTAATTATTCTACGTGAAAGTCAATTACAAGTTTTCACTGATAGAAGTAAATTAGATAAGTAGATACTGTTGTGGTGTACTAGTTATACTAATATACATATAAATTATATAAAACTGTTTTTAGGTTACTTAGGTAATATTAGATACAATTGTTCTGTCTGCACTCGTTAACACAATTAAAAGTGATTTTCTTAGTCTAATTGAGAAGTAATGACGTAGTAATATATATATATATATATACATATATATTATGTTTGTTCGGGGATAACTTCTTCGTTTATGAACCGATTTTTATATATATATTTTTTTTTTGGAAAGGAGATATCCCAAGTGTAGTACTATTATAATTTCTTCAAGTTTTTATAACTATTTCTAGAGATATGGAAACAAACACATCAAACTTGGTACTAAAAATTAATAACGCGGCAATAGAAGTAGGTTCTTTTAGTTTTTTAAATGATCTTATTTTTATTAAGATAAGATAAGATGTTTTCTAAACATCAAACAACTGTATCTTTTAATTTAGTATTCAAATAAGATAAGACAAAATATATTTTGTATCTTACAATTTTATATCTACATAAAGTCTGTTAAGAGAGTGTAAAACACGCTCCACAAGTACATTTTTATATTGAAAGCACTCTGCCGGATCGAATGGCACTGACCCATAAAATTTTCTTTCACCTTTTCATATAAATCACCTTTTTCTTAGGAAAATAAACATTTTATCAGCTTAAATATAACAAGTATTAGATGTACATAAGATCGTTTAAAAAACTAAAAAAGAACCGACTTCAATGCCGCGCTATTAATTTTCAGTACCAATTTTGAGGTGTTTATCTCCATATCTCTGGAGACACTTATCAGACCTCGACAAAATTACCATGGTATCACACTTGGGATATCTCCTTTCCAACAAAAAAATAATGATGAAAATCGGTTTATAAACGACGAAGTTATCCGCGAACAAACATAAAAAAAAACATATATACGGTCGAATTGAGAAACATCCTCCTTTTTTGAAGTCGGTTAAAAACAAAGAGGCTTAAAATTAATCCGTCTATTGTGTTTTTTTTTTTGCCCTAATGGGCAAACGTTACGTACAATTATGTTATTTTTTCATCTATTTGAGTTGTATCATCGTACTTAATACTTTTGTGAGAGCAATTTTGTGAAGTATGATTGTTAATTAATAGGCATTGAACACCCATTAGCAGTCAATCACTGTCTATCAAAATCATTAGGGACAACCCTACAAATACATGTAACGAGTCATCAACATCATCATCATCAGGCGGTGTCAGTCCACTGCTGGACGTAGGCCTCTCTGGCGCATCTTGGCCACTGAGCCCGGTCTTTGACTCTTCTTTTCCAGTCACTGCCCACCGCTTTGCGTATGTCGTCGCTCCACCTAGTCACAGGACGTCCTACGCTACGTTTGCCGATTCGCGTTCTTCAATCTAGGACAATTCTACCCCAACGGTTATCAGTTATGTAACAAATACTGTAATCTATATCTATAATATTTATACAGATACAGATAAAGATCTTAAGATGCAGTCTGTCTGTTTGTTCCTGCTAATCTCTGAAACGGCTGGACCGATTTTAACGAGATTTTCAATGGCAGATAGTAGATGTTATAAAAAGTAATTCAGACTACATTTATTTTAGAAAAAAAAAATAGAGTTCCTCTAAAACAAAATTGAATTATGTATGAATTTCACCCGTGGAAAGCCGGGGTGGGCTGGTAGTTGTTACTAAATCAAGCAAAAATTACTGAACAGATTTTGATAAAATTTGACCCACAGATGATATTATAAAAATCTAGGTTATAGAACCAAGAGGTATAATATTAATATGCTAATTAGTGGTCAAACGATACAATTATTTATTAGTGCAGGTGAAGCCATAAGGCGCAGCCAGAATTAACATTCTAAGGAAACAAAGGAATTTAAAAAGTGACTAAAGAGGCCTGACGACCTTTGGTTTTAAAACATTCAGCAAAAACACTTGGTTAGTGCCTTTTGTTTTAAATGTATATTAAAATGATGTTGTCTCAACCCAAGATTATTTGAGACGCAAAGATTAAATAACGACATGCTTTACAATGATAAATAATTGCAATGATGAAATAAGTGGGTTAGAACGTTCACCATTTTTAGTAGTAAAAAATATCTATATCTATAATATATCTGACATCATCCTCCTATTTTAAACCCGAATAAAAATTAAGCAAACAACCAATTCTATTTAAAGAAAATTGGATTAACAAATACACCCTTAACCAAAGTTTTGAAATACAGCCTAAGTACCAAACTGTTATTACAGTACCAAAATGTTATTGAGAAGATTTCTAGACGGCAACGAAGCTTGTTTGTTAGATACTCTAGCCTGTTACTGATTGTCCCCATAAATTTCATCTTATCACAACAACCGATCTGGGAAAATCAAGTTGTGGAATCTCGTAGAACATTCAATAGTTATATTATACTGAATTCCTTAGAAGAGTAGGTGTCACTCATACCTTACTGTCTGAATTATGGCTACATTTAAGGCTGACCGCAATATCAGTTTACGTTCAGTTCACGTAGACGTCTAATCGCTTGTTTCTATATTCGATCGATACAAATTTCTGATATCTCTAGAGATGCATTTTAATCCCTGACGCAAAAAGAAGGGGTGTTATAAGTTTGTCGTGTATATGTGTGTATGTGTGTCTGTCTGGAGCATCATAACACCCAAACGGATGAACGGATTTTGATTTAGTTTTTTTGTTGGTAGTTGCCTTGATTGAAAGTGTTCTAAGATTTGATTCAATAATATGTTTTCAGCCGTATTAAGGCTATGAGAGCTTTTTTCTAGTTGATGACGCCATAAGACCAACTTTCATCTGATTAATTGGAAATGCGATATCCTCTAACTTCAATGATATTTTAAGAACATGGTAGCAATGGCCTAAAGCTGGAGCATCTTCCGGAACCTGCAGAATAGTCTAGTCCTCACCAACTTGAAGCAAAGATGTTTGGGCTAATTAAAATGGTCTCAATAAACAGATTATACATACAATTCGGGGATGGTTTTAAATTTTGAATTAAAGTATTATAACATTATTTATATGAAGCTGTATGGACTTTAAAATTTTCGAATAAATAGTTTATTTAAATTATATTCGGAACGGTCGAATTCGTCAGTGGAAGGGAAAAAAAAGCCGTTAATAGAAGCGCATACAATCGCTAAGTACGAGTGGTTTAAGTGACATAAAAGTTACTTAGTATACACAATACCTAATGTCCAAATAATTCCTGATTGTAATGGTACAGAATGTATGTCATTTGCGTATACAGGGTGTCTCGTTACTCAACGTCAAGTGGGAATGACGTGAGAAGGGGGGTCCCGGGAAACATAGAAAAAAAATCCTTACCTGTTAGTTAAATTTATACTGGCAAATTGATAGAAATGAGGAAAATTGACTCCTAAACCCATATCTTTAGGTTCTGTGACCACAAATTTCAATACTTTACGTTTTTTTATCACCAATGTGGTGCTAAATAAACGTACTAAAGATACGCAGTCATAAATTAAGCAAAAAAGGTTGATAAGCTAGTTAAAACTAACGTAGTCTCTTTGAGTCGAAGTTGAAAAAATAATATCACCCAACTTTGACTCTACGTAAACAAAAAAAACATAACTGTACCACCGTCGGCAAGTTACGTCAAAAGATGGTTCATTTAGTTAAGATTCTAAAATGGTGCAACGCTAACTACTTTTCTACTCACGACTCAAAGAGACTACGTTAATTTTAACTTACTTATTAACCTTTATTTGTGACTGCGTATCGTTAGTACGTTTATTTAGCACAATATTAGTGATAACAACAACGTAAATTTGTAAAATTTGCTGTCACAGGACCTAAAGATATGATTTAAGGTATCATTATCATTTTTCAGTATCATTTTTCCCGGGACCCCTGTGACCCCCCCCCCCTCACCACGTGCTCGCTTGACGTTGAGTAACGGGACACCCTGTATAAGTACTGTATTAATTAAGTTTGTATATGAATATCTCAATTATCCATTGCTTCATTTTACTTATACAATCGAGTCGAGTCGCCCCATCCATTGCACTATTGACGTCGTGAACCATCTCCAGACACAAGCATATTTAGCATAATTGGAATTGAATTGGAGTTAACAAGATTACTACGTAATGTGCAACCCACATTGCAAGTAAGCTTCATAAAAATGTACCCTTTTATCTTATGTACAATGCATGCATTGTCGAAATAGTTTGCAGGTTTTAAATGGGCTATGACCGGATTTAAACTCACGTGTCTATTTTCCCTAGATTTTAATATATCTGGATCACCATAGTAATTTTCATTAATATCCAACCTCATCCGGCACAAATAATAATCTGTAGTGGAATTGTTATTTCAGCCGCAGCATTAGTAATGGATCATACACACTGTTACTGCTAATATTATAATTATTTTTTGTTTGTATTGGGTTTATATTCGTCATTGTAAATTCGTTGTACAGTGAAAGGAGCTTCAGCTTCAACTTGTCCTCTAAACACTTTTTTATTTTTAACCCTGATATAAAAACTTTTTATCTACTCTTGTATCGTGTAGTTTAGATTATGAATCAAAAGTAGTATCTTATATTATCATAATTATAAGATAGTTTAAAAACTAAAACAACTGACTTCCATGCCCCGCGAGTCAATTTCAGTAGCATATTTGAGACGTTTATCGTCATATCTCTGGAAATACATATCAAATCTTGATGAAATTACAATGGGACCACTTCGAAAACTTACCCTACCAATAACAAAAATAATCATTCGAATCAGTTCAGAATTGACGGAGTAATTGCGTAACATACACACAAAAAAAACATACAGACGAATTGAGAACCTCCTTTGTTTTTGGAAGTTGGTTGAAAAAACAACGGGTTGCACTCCGGGAGTGTCGGCAGAAGTGGAAACTTGAACATTAACTTTGTGCATTTGGTCTACTTTCCCTCCGTCTTACGAATTTCCGATCAAGTCACGTGTCCTGACGCCGTGTACTGACGCGAGTTTAACATTTTTACCCATCCCAAAAAAGTTCACAACGCCGCTAAAGTTTTCACTTCAAAAAACTTCTTTTAACTTCTTTATCTTAAAAACTAGCTAAGTATTATTTTTTTATGATATAAGGTAACAGTAAAAGTACAACGCTCGCCTGATGGTGAGCGATGACGTCTACCTATTACAGATACAGCGGCATGCAAAATTCTGGACAGCCAGAGTGAGTAGTATAGGACGTAAAATAAAATACTTATATACCCAGGCAAAGCTGCAGGACGCATCTAGTATATTATATATTAATAGCGTATATAACATAAACTTTTTGCCATGTTACAATCTAGTGACTTCCGCTTTAGACAAGCACGATTGGCTGCATGATTATTTTACATCAAGTACGATAGCGTTGAGGAACTTTTCAATTCGCAGTAACAAGAAACTTTTACCTTCTATCACTTCATCAATGACAATATTCAAATGGAGGGTTTTCCTGAATGCAATAAATCTCATTTCCTCTGGATGTTTCTCACAAAATGAGAAAGATAGCAAAGATATACTGCTACAGGTAAAATAGTTGGTAAAATAGAGGTCACTAGGTCGAATCTATTACGGTGTATACAATCTTAGAATATTTTTCCGGTGACATTATTTATTAAATTTATACGGATTTTCAATCAAACTGGATTGATTGCAAATTTATAATAACATAGTTTTCATAAAAATAAAATCTGACTTCATACACAACACCACACAAGACATTTTCTATTTAATTAGTTTCAGAGGTGTTTTGTTTTATATATCTCTATAATTTCCCATAAAATCAAGATTATATTTTTTACAGGGCCGGTCTGCAGCTATGTCCTTTTTTACGACTCAAATAATATCATTCTTGCCTCCACACCATTTCAAAACTCCGCTACATAACCTCGCTACGCTCATTTTCCACATCTCTTTTCTCTTCCACACATTTAGCATATCTCTGGTGGGCACACTAACACAGTTTCACAGCCTTGCTACACTTCCTCGCTGCGCTCACTTTCGCAGTACAACTCTTGTTGTAAGGCACCCTTAGAGATTTCATCAGCCAATAGCTCTTCCAGGTGTTATCAGTACGTCAAGAAACTTTTTGGTCTTTCTCATCTAGAAGGAGACCAGTGAAATTACAGGGCATGTGAGACTCGACATCTTTACGTCTCAAGGTAACAGGCGCAGTGCAGTGCCATGCAAAATTCTGGACTGCCAGAATTTTGCATGCCGCTGTATCTGTAATAGGTAGACGTCATCACTTTACCATCCGGCGAGCGTCGTGCTTGCCCTGTTACCATTTACCATAAAAAAAAATAAAAAAAGATTGACAAGCTGAGCCGAGACTAACCGAGATAGATGTATTCCTGGACATATTTTACCTTCACATTTCTCCTACGATTTACGCTGTTCGTCATCACCTAAATATACCCAATATTCTAGTATCCATGGTTTTTCGTTGCTTAATAGATTTCTCAGCCATCGACTGTCTTTCCTTTAAAATATAACTTGGGAACGTTCAAATCGAGAGTGAATAAGTACTAACTGAGCAAGCGTGCTACATTTTCGGCTACATCGTCACTTAACATCAGGTGAGATTGTAGCCAAACGTTTGCTTAGTCTTAGGTAAACAAAAAAATTAAACAAAAATAGTTAAGATAGTTGAAAAACTAAAACAACCGACTTCAATGCCCCGCGAGTCAATTTTAGTAGCAAGTTAGAGACGTTTATCGTCATATCTCTGAAGATACTTATCAAATATCGATGAAATTACAATGGGATCACCTCGAAAATGTACCCTACCGATTATAAAAAGAATCATTCTAATCGGTTCAGAATTGACGGAGTAATCGCGTAACATACACACAAAAAAAAACATACAGACGAATTAAGAACCTCCTTCTTTTGGAAGTCGGTTGAAAAAACAAAGATAGTTATGTAAAGACACAATGATTTTTAACTACTAGTGATAAGAATGCCATCATTTATATAAGTGGTTTTGTGTAGTAAATATAAGTAAAGTAAAATGTAAATAAGCATAATATAAGTTATGGTTTTTAATAAATAGTATTTTTGTCAATTCTGTTTTCACAACTCAATTATTAGCTACCTTTTTATTTTAATAATTTTTGCCGTCTATTGTCAAGCAGTTAAAATTAAACCGTATTATTATTTATGCAATTTAGTTTTTAAATAAATATCTCAAGCTTTTCAGTATTCCAGTATTCGGTATCTCAGTAATAAAATGGAGCTCCATTCTCAAGACTAATCCTAAGTAATTGAGACTAGAAAATGCATTAAAATCTAGGTTGAACAAACTTTGAATAGAACCATTAACGTAATCTACCATACTACTACTTTTTTTAAAAGATTATTCAAGATTTCTTAGTATAAACAACGTTATTTTGACGTTTTATTCTCTTTGGAGTTTAAAGTCAGTATACACTTAAATCTTTAAAAAGATAATTCATTTATTGAACACATTGAAATGTTCTGTAGCTAGGTGGAGCGACGACATTCGCAAAGCGGTGGGCAGTGACTGGAATCAAAAAAACCGAAGATCGGGCTCAGTAGCGTTATGTAGTGCTATTAGGTATTCTGTGGTGGCGTGTCTTGGGGAAAGCCTACGTCCAGCAGTGGACTGTTACCGGATGATAATAATGATTGAAATGTTACTTTTTTAATGAAAATACATTTAAAAGATTAATTATAGATTTGATATGTTGTTATCAAAATAAATAATATAATTACTATCACCATTATCGTGACCCTATATTAACCCAGTGCTAGACATAGGCCTTTCCAACTGTACGCCACTGAGCACGAACTTTGGTCAATCTCATCGAGTTCTTGTCAGCTTCAGCTTCCTAGCAAATAAATCTTATGAATACCTCTGACACTTATCTAGGTGTGTCACTTGTCCCCAGATGTAGATACTACAGCAACTAATAGAGGTATACAAAAGTAACCCAATTTTACAGTACAAAGATCTGTATTTGTCTCTGTAAATCAGTACATTTATATACTGATACAGATACATCCACAAAGCTATTATGGCACATTCTACTTTATAACAAAATAAAAAACTGACTTGTCACTTCAGAATCGACTTTCAGATAGCTCTGCTTTTTGCTAAAGTTTTATATAAACCTATAATATCAGTTAGATAGATGATAGTCTTCCGTTCCATGCCAAGATTTTTGGATATATTTTTTCATATCATCTGTCATATTCACACAAATTCTGTCGCACGTCATTCAATCGCTTCTGAACGTGACGCGTCAAATAAATGCCACAGAACCATTTTTTTCCATTTTCAGCCTAATAGTACTTTCAGCTTTTGAACCTTTCAGCTTCAGGGATATCCTCCTTAAATTGACGTTTTGACGTTTTTTATATCTGATAGGCTAGCGTTTGACCACTATCGTACATGGTGGTAAGCGTGATGACATCGAGGATGGTGAACACACTAGACCTAGAACGGTCTAATTCTCAAAGATGTGCTTCTGGAATACCATAAAGTTATGGCGGCAGATTTTTTTCCTTGATAGTGGAAAGCTACTTTTTGGTAGCAAGTCAGGCGAAACATCCATATATTGCTCATACCACCTATAGACTAAATTGTTAAACACAATCCAAAATTTCATCGTACCGACGGGACTCGAACCCGCACCCCCCGGATTACACGTCCTGGTGCTCTGCCAATTAAGCCACGGTTCGATACATCGATACGACGAAATTAGTGGATTGCATTTGTTAACCCAATTATGCATTGGTGGCGCCATCTATGACTACTTATTACGTAAGTTAATCATTCGTAAGAAATCATTACAGTTTTCAAATCCGACGAGAGATGTTGCACTGCGTAAATCAAATATTATGTTTCTTTGAAGTGTCTCACACTTTATATTGATGTATCGAACCGTGGCTTAATTGGCAGAGCACCAGGACGTGTAATCCGGGGGGTGCGGGTTCGAGTCCTGTCGGTACGATGAAATTTTGGATTGTGTTTAACAATTTACAAAAATATAAAGTTTGAGACACTTCAAAGAAACATAATACCCATAGACTAAGATCCGTGCTAGGATTAGAACCGGCGACCTTCCGCTTAGAAGTCAAGGCCTACAGCCTACAATGGGCCATTAATGTTTTTTACATATTTATTAAAATAATTAGTCTTAGTACATGTTTTTACAATGCAAAATATATTTCAGCTGTAAGTAGCCCTCCGCCATTACGTATGCATTTATCCAGTCCCTACAAAGGTTGTCTGGAAGCGATTGCTTTAAGCGATAAGACCGCCGTTTGTGTCGCCATGTTATTTTTATTAATGATGTTATTGTACATGTTTTATTTTCTGTTTTGGTGATCAATAAAGAGTTTTTGTATTGTATTGTAGTCAGTGTCGAAAATTAGTTTTAGGTCAAATTATTCCGTTCTAAGAGTTTACAGAAACATAAAGGTGTATTTTTTGGTTTGAATGTAAAACATTATTTCAAACCATAAAATAAAAGAAGTTATGGTAGATATTATAAAATGCCAGTTTCTTATTACTTATCAGCTCAGACTATCATAAAAAAGGTAGACGGAGCCGTGCCTAACACCCGTGTGAACGTAAGTTCAGTAATACTAAATGCTTGAGTAATAAGTTTTTGCGCTCAGTCCGGCATAGTCAATACGGCATGATTACTACGTAAGCAACGCTGCGAAGTAATAATGCACGAAAGCATCCGACCCTGCTGCCGCTTGGTAGCAAACTGAGCGCGGAAGCGTATTACTCAAGCATTTAGTATTACTGAACTTGCGTTCACACGGGTGTAAGGCACGGCTCCGTCTGCCTTTTTTATGATAGTTTGAGCTTATCAGTTAATGGTTATAATACGTTATTTTATTTTATAAAACCTGTAGCACAGATTATATTGTAGTTACTGCGTAACCGGTAGGTACTTTTGTACTGTAGTATAAAAGTACCGCTTGGCTTACTAATGATAATCATATACATAAACAAACGCGCCTTTAAAAAAAAAATACTTGTATTCACTTCATCAACCCAAAAGGTCTTTTTGTTTAATAAAAGACCCTAAAACGGTGGTTAACTGTCACCTCTAGGGTAGTAGTATGGTCGGTCAATTACCACAAGAGTTAGTTAGCGGTGTAGTGGGAACGCCACAAAAATAGGTCAGTTGCTATGAAGGCACTACGGATATAGCTTGGGTTAGAAGGATCAACATATTTTCTTTTTCATTTTCTAAGCCTATTCTTGGTAACAGCTAAGCTGTAGCAAAGATATGTTTCGTATGTATACTTTCGTATTGATATTGTACTAAAATAAATACAGATAATAAATCTGATAGATAGTCTGAACCAAAATACGTGGCTTTCTCGTAAAACAATAAAACTCTTAAAAAATATTTTTTTAATCAAAAATATGGACGTTATGTTTTCCATTTAAAGATATTTTGTCAATAGTTCTGAATTTTTCAATATATATAATAAACAAAATATCCAAGTTATGATGATAATAATAAAATAATAACACAAATACTTTAACAGAAAAAATAACATAATACAGTTTTATCTCTTACGTATTAATATTTCTGTCAAAGAAGGCAACGAAAAATTAAGTACAGTCCATTAAATCCACTGCCAAATTTCACGCCCCATAAAATGAAACCCCTTCAAATCACATACAAACGACTGCACCCAGATACACACCATAAGGTTCTAACGCAAAGTCACTAATAACATCCTATCGACTGCGCCATTACCCAAACTGGCCAATAATACTTGCTAATGCAAGTAATAGTCACGCGCCATGCATTTCAGAGGCCATTCTGCCTTGATTCCATCCATTGTAGGCGTAACAATGCGTGGCGCGATGCCAGAACGTGCCTCCGCTACAAAATGGACATCTGTCAACGTCAAGGGAAAGGCTTTGACGCTTTTAAAAAGTTGTAAACGGGAAAGACATTTTAACGTTTTTATTTTCTTTGCAAGGGAAGTTGTAAAAAGTCATTCGCTTTCAGAACATTTAATGTTACGGGTTAACATTTTGTAACACGTATTTTTAAATGGAAATCATTCTCAGAATTTATTTTAATATACCTTAAGATATAAACAATATAATATTTTCACATATTTTAGGTTTACTATCTCGCCTGTCAGTAATGATGATGAATAATAAAATCTGTTTTGATTGAATATTTTGAAACAGATTTTTTTTAATTTATTTTATTAAATTGATATATGTATTGCTAATGTAAGTTTAGTTATAAAATTTAGGCACGGATAAATAAGAAAAAAGTAAAATATGTTAAGTATAAAGTATAGTAACAATTAAAAAAACATATTAAACATAGAAATCTTAATATTTTCTGACAAATTTACTAACATAAAATACTTCATTACAACAATCCTCAGAAACTCAGTAAAAAGTAAATCAAATGTTATGAGCGTGTAAAGTGAATTAAATGTTCGTGAACATTTGATGGAAATATATTCTAAACAGAATGAGCTGAGAATGAACCTTCAGTAATAAAATGAGCAGGTCTTGTTATGCAAATGAGTATGTAAATAAGTTTACGAAACCTTTGTTGAGAAGTGCGAATGGTTTTTGGTCAATAAATCGAAATGACGATATTCCTTGGAGATATCGGTTTGTTGTTATTTATTTCTATATTTATTTTTGACCCACTGCTGGGCAAAGGTCTTCCCCAAAGCTATTATCAAATCTTTCTCCAGGTTAATGTCTGTCCAGCCAGGCTAGTGGGCTACTAATATCGTAACGCCGCCTCTTTCGTAATCGACCACGTCGTCGCCGACCGTCTTTGGGGCCCCAATCAGTAACGATTTTTACCTATCTTGCTGGATGCATGCGGCAGGTCATGTGGACCTGCCAATTAATTTACTAACTGTAAAGTTTTGCGATTAGAATAATTAAAACTAGACAATTTTAGGAACTTTCCAAACTAAACTCAAATAATGACCTTGACGATTTGTTTAAAATAATAATTAAGAGCTGATTAGACTACGTTATAATTAGCTCAAAATAACAAATATTTTAGTAAACCATAATAACATATTTTTTATAAGCATCGACTTTTTTGATTTGTATGAGATATACGACAAAAATCGGTGTTTATAAAATTGTATATATAACTCGCCTTTACAATTAGTATGGATGTTGGCAAGTGATGACAACGTCTGTCTTAACAAATATGGAGATAATTATTATAATCTATGATCGTTTACAAAATGACGATAGTTTAGTAGAACTGGCCAAGTGCGAGTCAGACTTTTGTCCGCACACGGAGTGTTCCGAACCGAACACCAACTAAGTAAACGTTAAAACAAAGGTATAATAGTATTATATAGTAGTAATAGTAGTAATTAAGATTATTAAAAATCTGGTTGACCGAGCTTTGCTCGGTATTTTTTGCCACACAGACAAATATGACTCTTTCCGACATCTATTGACGAATAATAATACTATTTTTTTTAATTGAGAGCCTGCTTTACCCACAGAACTGCTTTACCCACACAGTAACACTAAAGCTACTTCTACTCGCCTATAAATGTCGGGAAGAGTAATGTTTTAAGTTGATTATCAATAAAGTTGATCATTGAAAACACGAATAAAACAACATTTTCTGAAAATGATTCCTAGCTAGATCGATTTATCGCCCCGAAATCCCCTGTATACTAAATTTTATTTAATCGTTGGAGCCGCCGAGTTTCAGATTAAGGTAAAGACGATAGCGCCATCTTTAATCATCATCTAGATGGCGCGGCGCTATCGTAGAAAACTTTTTTTAAACTTTTTTTAAATTTAAAAATTAAAGAAAAGTTTAAAACAGTTTGTTCTGTTCTTAGTATTTGATGTTATAGCGGCAACAGAAATACATCCTCTGTAAGAATTTCAACCGTCTAACTATCACGGTTCATGAGATACAACCTGGTGACAGACGGACAGACAGACAGACAGACAGACAGACAGACAGACAGACCGACAAACAGACAGACAGACAGATAGACGAACAGCGGAGTCTCAGTAATAGGGTTCCGTTGGTACCCTTTGATTTCGGAACCCTAAAAACAGTCACTTGTACTGATCGTAAGACGGAGCATAGGGCGCATGCGCGAGGTGTCATTCCAAAATATTCATAAATCATGTTCAAGTTTTCACTTCTGCCACATGAGTGAAAAAGGTTCTTTACTCATGTGCTTCTGCCGGAACTCCCGGAGTGCAACCCATTGATTTT
Source organism: Cabera pusaria (assembly GCA_954871355.1). Taxonomy (NCBI): domain Eukaryota; kingdom Metazoa; phylum Arthropoda; class Insecta; order Lepidoptera; family Geometridae; genus Cabera; species Cabera pusaria. Next base: position 5,040,840 of record OX940900.1, on the reverse strand, counting down.
TTTTAAATTATAGATAAACAAGCGTTAGACCATTATCTTACCTGATGTTAAGTGAAGATGTGATCGACGATGTAACACGCTTGCCTAGAAGATACCTATTTACTCGTGATTTTAAGACCCCCGGATTGTATTTAACAGAAAACACTGACTCTAGCACGGAATTCCATTCTTTTATAATCTAAATATATATTCACGTATGATAAAAACGCTTTGTGCTACAGAATGGAATATCAACCATGTATCGATGGCGTATAATTATCTGTGCGTCTAGTAGAGCGATAGAAAAAGGGGGACGGGTAATTAATTCGTGCAGTTGGAAGCACACTGTCCGAAATGTATCCGATAAAAGAACGATAAACTGGCGACTTTGCGGCGATGCTCTATTGTATAGCTAGTACGCCAATACTGAGTTCGTAGAAAACACCATCCTCTTCCAAAGACACAAAAAGCTTAAGCACAGCGAGCTTCAAACAATTTCACATATATTTCAAGATAACTTAAAAGCAAAATGTCAGCAGCTCGAATATTCACAAACAATATCTCACAAGGACCTATTCGAAGCGCGGCTAAAAATATTCCAAAGCATATACTCGTATAGCGTTGCGAAATTTTTCAGAAAGGGTATGACAAGCATTCTTGTTTAGCTTAGGACGTCCGGATAGTTCGCGTTCCGTTTCCGATATCAAAGACGCCCCTCGTTTGACTCGAGAATATTTGCAGCCTTTACAAACAAAGAAGGATTGAGGTAATGTGTGAGCTCGATAAGCAAGGAGGTCGTGACATTTTTGAACTTTTATTGTTATTAAATTTGATATGTTTTTTGGAGGCTTTTAAAAGTATGTTATACGTAGGCATTCGAATTAATTAATTAATTAATTAATTCAATTCTCGGTCAACGAATTAATAGTCTTGCCATTCAAAGAGGTAATGTCGCCGTTTTTGGGTACCCTAGCAGCGGACAGCGACCTTAATTCAGTATTTTATTTGTAGATTTTATATAGTCTGTATTATAGTTTTAGGAGTAGTTTCTATTGTATATATAATTATGATAGCATATGTTGTAATGAATTTGAAAATATGAAATAAATCGTAGGCATTTTTACACAAACAAAACTGTAGAAGCAATATGAGTTAAATATAAATATGGATAAAATACCTTATTATTTACCACCTTAAATAACAGAAACAAAATATATCATTACAATTTGCAATGATAAATAATGCAACAATAGGCGGTATTATGTCGTAAAACAATTTCTTCCAGGCAACCTTTGGGTGGAGGGAAATATAACAACATGCGTTGTATTAATACTAGTTATCTGATATGCTAGCGTTTGACCACTATCTCGCCTCATGGTAAGCAATTATGTGGTCAAGGATGGTAAACATGCTAGGCCTAGAATACTCTAACATTCAAGGGCTGTGTGCTGCCGCAACAACGTAAGGTTATGGCAGTAGAATTTCTTCAGGATGCTGGCAAACTACTTTTCAACCGACTACCAAAAATAAGGAGGTTCTCAATTCGTTTGTATGTTTTTTTTTTGTACGCGTATGTTACGCGATTACTCCGTCAATTGTGAACTGATCCGAATGATTATTTTTTTAATCGGTAGCGTACTATTTTAAAGTGGTCCCATTGTAATTTCATCGAGATCTAAAAAGTATCTCCAGAGATATGACCATAAATGTCTCAAACTTGCTACTGAAATTGACTCGCGGGGCATGGAAGTCGGTGGTTTTAGTTTTTAAACTATCTTAATTATTGGAAATATGGTCCATCCATCTGTGGACATATAAGAAATAATAACCTCGATATAATGTAATGTAACTTTTAATCAAGAATCATTATAATGTCAGCTTGTATTCCATTTTAAATTCACTTAGTACGTATCCTAGTAGTCTTTGAAACATAATTATGTCCTCAGCAAGTACGAGGATACATCACATTTATGAGATTGCATATTAATGAAATACTACAACCAACTCTAGGACTATGAGAAGGGAGCGAGGTATATTGCAGAGAGGGAACTTGTTTGATATGTAAATATGATTTGTTATCGATAAGTGCTTTCTCCGCTGTCTATTAGTACTTGTATTTGTTTCTCATTCCGTTTAATATACTATTTAATATTTCAACAAGCTGATTTAACAGTTTAGCATCAGCTAGTGAAATTATTATTGTTGCAGTTATATCTTGATTTCTAGAAAAACCTTGTCTATTTTTTTATCTAGTTTATTTTATTAGTAAAACTTTATACATTTTTACTCGTTTGACTCGTTTGATATTTAACGTAAACTTATAGAACACTGAAAATGTATAAGTAAATGAATTTAAATCTTTTCCTATTATTATTCTATCTTCAACATCTCACACAAATATATGCGAATGGTCGTCGATTACCTTGTTTTTAGGTGAAATGTTTTAATAGCTTTGTATATATACAAAAATCTAAAATAATATTACAGCTAAGGCTTGGTAAAGATTTTTGATTATTTGTTTAAAACTTTCTTTGCCACACTCAAGCGTTTCGTCTCCGTTTCAAATTATGATCACCGATTTAGGCAAAGCAAACATGAAGCACTCTTTCGATAAAATAAAATGCAAACGTAGGTAATAAAAACTATCATAATAAGAATTTAACCTCAGGTATGTCAGTTCTTTTAGAAACTAGGTGATCAGGATGTAGTGGTTTTTTTTTCTTTTCATAAACAAAGGCGATTAGTTGTAATTGACAAATAGCCCGATGGCTTAGGCGTTGACGATTAACGATCGAGAGTTGGTGAGTTCGATCTTCACCCTGTTTGAAGTTAACCCACTCCAGACACAATGTTATAGACAGCATATTTATTTACTTTAGTTGGAGGGGTTAACAAGACTTCTTATAGTAAATTGTTAAACACAATCCAACATTTCATCGTACCGACGGGACTTGAACCCGCAACCTCCGGAATAACATGTTCCGCTGCATTGCCAATTAAGCCACAGTGCGATGTATCGTTAACAAATAAATGCGTTACTTATAGTAATGTGTAAACCACATACATGGCTAGTAAAATACATAAAAAAATATCCAATCTCTGTGCACAAATTGTACTTATAACAAAAAAAACCTATTTTTATTACTAGCTTTATCTCTACTTCACGGCAAATTTCTCCGTCACAAATCTTGCGATTGATTTTAGAGCAACATCCAGGGGTTCGATTAAGCTGAAATTTTGCATACATGTGTAAATCGCGTGACAATGCAATATATTATGATGACATGGTGCTGATCCAAACTCCTAAACTACACATGTTATATCTTTAGTGGTTGGGCTTGTTGGATTTTTCTTGACTTAATCTGGTTCTAGGTTATGTTAAAACTTGTGTTTAAAAAGGTTTTTTAAAATAATACTTGTTCTTATCTCAAAAGCTTTAAAATTCCTCCAGCAAATTAACAAATGTAATCGTTATACCAAAGTCTAATTAAACCATGTCTAATTTGTATAATTAATGACATTGGTGATGGAGACGAGCTTATGTTTTAGCTTATCTATTTAATCACTTTGGGCTGAGACGCCGCTGTACCGTGATTGTTAAGCGCTTGATGTAGAAGCTATTGTGTAAACTATTCATGTGGTAAATCTGGATATTTTATTTATACGTCGTCATTTTTAACCGACTTCAAAAAAAGGAGGAGGTTTCTCAATTCGACCGTATTTTTTTTATATTTTTTTTTTTAGAAAGGAGATATCCCAAGTGTGGTACTATGGTAATTTTATCGAGGTCTGATGAGTATCTCCAGAGATATGGAGATGAACACCTCAAAATTGGTACTGAAAATTAATAGCGCGGCATTGAAGTCGGTTGTTTTTAGTTTTTTAAACGATCTTATTATTCATCTAGTCCCACTAATGAATCATACATTTTATATTGTGTTTCTTACACACTTTATAATTGTGTACACTGTTACACACAATCCAAAATTTCATCGTACCGAAGGCCAACCAACTGCAGCCACGGTATGATCCTATCGATGCAACGAAATTAATAGATTGCATTTTAATAAATTAATAGATTGCATTTTAACCAATTATGCATTTGTGATGCCATCTATGATAACGATTTAGAAGAAGTAAAATTGTTTGCTTTTTTTTAAATAATAGATAAGCAAGTGTTTGACCAATATCTCACTTGATGTTAAGTTAACACGTTAAGTGCGAAGCGAGGCCTAAATCACCCCTGATGCAACTTCCCTGTGGTGCGGCAAGCAAAAAAGTGAATTTCTCTGTCGTGCGAATGGCATAGCTTTGGTTTGGTCCAGTGTAGGAAAGAGATAAATATATATTTGAGATCACTAATGGTTCCGGACTCGGTGGTGTACCTACCTTGGTACCGGATGTCTTAGGCCTCGTGCCGCACTGAATTAATATAATTTTAATGCAGTGCGGAACGAGGCTAAAACGTCCCATATCCCCCCTGACCTCGTACCGCACTCAACGCGAGCTTCCCGCGACCAGTGTTGTGCATCACGTCGATTGGAGAGCACGTCCTTTTAGATTATTTTAAAAAAAATGTATCCTTTGATAGCTTTGTGTTGTTTTGCCAGGTTTTGCCCTTAAAACGATCTAATGAGATATAATTGATCAAAATCGGTCAAGTCGTTGCGTAGTTAAGACAGTTTAAAAACGTCAATATTATTTTTCCCATCACTAATCGCAGCGAAAATTTGCCCTGTTTCAGTGCGTTACGAGGTGTATAAGGTCCCATATTTTGTTTTGCTAATAATTCCTAAACTAGCCATCAGATCCCGGGGCGACGGTGGATTAGGGTTCATCAATTCACTGTCTATATCAATAAGGACCAAAATTCTCATTTATCTTTGATTTCGCGCCAGAAAATGGATTTTAGTCTGTAAAAGGAGGTGGGGTCTAATAGACCGCGTGTCGCCCTAACGTCTGGTCACGGTACGGGCCGATTATACCTCGTGCCGCAGGAACGGAAAGTATGCAAAAATTGGTGCCGCAGCTAACGTGTTAAGATGTGATCGAAGATGTAGCACGCTAACCTATTTATTTGGATATTTGCTACCAAATTTAGTTGCCATATCTTGATTACTTTTGATTAAAATAATTAGGTGTGGCGATATTTTTTAGTATATGGAATACGTGGGAAAGAAGCAAATGGATAAGCTAATAAAAAAAGCTAAATTGGAGCGGCTATTTTCAAGTTACGTGTTTATCAACAGACAGTATTGATTTGTTAAATATTATCATGGATTTATGTTATTACTACTGTGTAGGTGCATTGCTTGATATAACACATTTTTTTGTGACATAATCCGGCAACTGTCCGGCCAAATGGGTACGTGTCTCATCTCTAAAACATCGTATTGTGTATATTTTATAGTATGCCTGAAGCTAATCCTTGCTCCATTAGCTTAGTGACAAAGTACAGAAACAGACTAAATTCTAAAGCTAGGAATGGTAGAGCTTAGTTGAACTAAATACCAATCACTACGAACTTGGTACTTAGAATTTCTATTAACTAAGTCCAAACCATGTATATGCTTTGATGTATATAAGGATTTGACGAAATAGGTTCTTGTATCGCATAAACGAAGTTAAGAAACTCTAGTAGTCTACTCATTTATTATCCGACTACGGTGAAGCAAATGAGAGGGTTATGTTTTTGACCGGTATGTGGGTATGTATGCTCATTTGCATATATGTTTTTCTGTTCCCTCATAACTTCTAAGTTACTTATCAATACTAATATTATAAAGAAAGAACATTTGTATTTTTATATGGATTGATTGATTCAAAAACTACTAGGCCGATTTTAAAAATTCTTAGGAACCCTAAACTACAGATGTTATACCCGTCGTGTTTGGACTCGTTGGATTTGTCTTGACTTACTCTTGTCCTAGGTTATATAAAAGCTTGTGTTTAAAAAGTTTTTTTTACATATTATTTGTATATAGCAAAATAACTTTGTCAACAAAACTGTGGCGTTATTTTTAGGACTATGCAGCTTATTTCTAACCCAGAGATTGAGGGCTCAAACTCGCCGTGAACCAATGGTCTTTTTCATCATAAAATGCAGTACACAGTTGTCTTACGGTAAATGAAAACGTCCTAGGCCAACCCCCGGCTTTAGCAAGCAGGCAGGATTCAAATGTGAGACAATGCTCTATTCAATTTTTATCATTAAAATGGTTTATCCTTAAAATAATGTCGTTGGAGTATTTTAAAACCTAATACCGTGACAAAGCTAGTAGAAAAATCAGTAGGAACCAAAACTGCAAACAGAAACCAGTAGAGAAAAATCAGAAAAAAACATTTTTTTTTTTCTAAAATTTAGGTAGAAGTAGATTTTTTTCTATCTCAGACTAATCTGAAGTATAATACCTAGCATTTTAGGTACGGACAGTCAACCGTGAATGAATAATGTGTTTTCGCGAGGAGCAAGAGAAATTACAGACCTTGACTTGACTGTGAGCACTTCTTATGAATATCTTGGAGATGTTTTTTAAGGTATTTTACATACTTATCATTATGAGATATTCTATTCTATGTCCTGGTTTGAAATTGTTTAAAAACACTCGTATATACTGCGCTGCGTAAATTTTCCAAGTCTCTCCGTCAACTGCATACATTTTGGGATTTACACCCATGTATTTTTTTAACCGACAAAAAAAACCGGAGGAGGTTATCAAGTCGACGCGTACATTTTTTTTTTTATGTATGACCACGCTAACTTTTTACAGAGTAGTCTGATTTCAATAATTCTTTTTTTAAATCGGCCGAGCCGTTTTTAATATATCTACATTTGTATTACGATGCCTATTATAATAATTGAACTGACACAGATTATATAATAGTTAAATCGTCTACTGGCTACATTGACTAGCGCGACGTTTGAAGTCGGTTCTTTTAATTTTTTATACGATCTTAAATTATCAGTTGCTACTATAGCTTGCCGTCGAAGCGTTTCCAATGTTAGTCAAGCTTGCCCCGTTATTCTGCTGCCCATATAGACGTTGTCTAGACATCTGCCCGTAAAGGGGCAAAATTCTGGTAATCAGCTGTTGTCGCGATTTGTATCCTTATTTGTCTGTTATCGGCAGACGCTCTCGCTAACCTTCAGGCAAGCGTCGTGTTTGTATCTTATACGATAAAACGTGACACCTTCCAAACAATAATAAATACAAAAAATCCTTTATAAACTACACAAAAATAAATAATAGTTTAAAAAAACTAAAAAAATACGCTTTTATAGAAAATCTAACTAAAAATAGAAAATAAATTTTAATAAATTTGAATTAAAAATAGTGTAAGAAAAAATGATTTTATTGTAAAAAATAAGCGTGGGTGCATGGTATCAATAGTTCCAAATATTTTCACTTCACAGATATGACTAGAAGGGTTATTTTGATAATATCCTGAAAAGCACCCCACGCTTTTTTTTACAATAAAAACATTTTTTCTTACACTATTTTTAATTCAAATTTATTAAAATGTATGTTCTATTTTTTAGTTGGATTTTCTATAAAAGCGTATATTTTTAGTTTTTTTAAACTATTATTTATTTTTCATTTTTTATGTCGATTTAAAAAAAAAAAATTTTTTATTTATTTATTGTCATCGGTCCTTAATAAGTATGCCAAATTTCGAGTTAATCCGACGTTTTGAAGGGGGTTAAAATCATGTTCAAAGATTCCGTTACATACTAACATACATACGTCTGAAGCTAATAAAAGCGTATTAAAAAGTTGGCAAATGAAAGCTACAATCATCATTTCAACAACCTATATAAACTAACCTTCATAATAGCTGAAGGGTGTGGTTGTAGTAAGTGCCTTGCTTTTAGTGTCTAGGCAATGTTAGAAAGGTTTAGTTTCAGGAGTAGTTTGTTAAATTTAGTACTGCTACTTAAAAGCTAAGAGGTGGTGAACGTAAAGTACTTGCGGTGTACAAATAATAAATGTTGACACAGTGCACCCCTTTTATATTAGCTTCGAACAAGTAACAATTGTTTTGGCACCATTGTATATTTTGAGAAATACATAAATATTTTAACCGACTTCACAAAATAGGAGGAGGTTCTCAATTCGTCTGTTTTTAGGGTTCCGTACCTCAAAAGGTAAAAAAAAATATATGGGCAAATTTAGATTTTCGCGAAAACTTCAAAGAACCAAAATTTGACTTAATTTTCAACTTTTTTTTATTTTTTGGAATTTTTCTCTTGTTATATCTATTTAATAACTTGCTTTTGACCAAAATTGACAATTCTAGGTCAACCCGAAGTACCCTATAGGTTTTGGGTCGAAAACCTAAGGTACTTCCCGTTGACCTAGAATCATGAAATTTGATAAGAAGCAAGGTCTTATAGCACAAATAAAGGAAAAAATCAAAAAAATAAAAAAATTAAAGGGTGTCCCCATATATACATAGTTTCAGCCAATTAAGATAGGCCTCTGAGTTATATGAGCGCTCATATAATTTAGAGGTCTAGCTTAATTGGTACTAACCAACGTTGGTACGGAAGCCTCGGTGGGCGAGTCCAACTCGACTTTGCCGGTTTTTTTTTGTGTTTATGTTACGCGATTACTACGTCAATTCTGAAGTGATTCTAATGATTATTTTTGTAATCGGTAGGGTAAAAAACACTTTTTAAATTAAGCGTGATTTTTGAGGGCCTGGTGGCGTAATCGGCAGAACGGTCGGCTTTGATGCCGTGGAACCGAGTTCAAACCCTGCCGTGCACCAATGGATTTTTCTATCGAAAAATGTATCTGCGCTGCTGACAGTGGCCGTCCGGTGAACTCCGGAAAACATTGCCAAACATCTAATGTGTTCCGGCAGTTATCCTTTAGAGCCAGTTCCCATTCTAGGCCTAGCGTGTTTACGATCTTCGACCGCATCATCACTTACCAACAGGTGAGATAGTGGTCAAACGCTAGCCTATAAGATATTAAAAAAAAGATTTATTAGTTCTAAAACTAACTTTATTTAAGTAAGATGATATAAAAATTACTGCTGGAAATGGAGCAACGGCTTTATTGCATATGGTTTGTGAGCGTGTGTGTATCTATTGTGTTTGAGTGTGTGTGTGTTTGGAACGAGGCTGTATGTGTTTATGTGGTGCGTTTACACCTGGAATCTCAAAAGAAGATTATCATTTCGTGACGGGAACGGAGTTGTATTAGAGTTTTTTTTTTAACTTTGGAGATTCCAGGCGTAAACGCACGCACAGTTGGAGTGATTTTTATAAATTAAACAGTCCACAGTAAATAGTTAAATAACTTTCTACAACATTACTGAATATTATTAATGTCAATGTGTGGATGAAATTATTTTCTCAATAGTATCAATCACTCAAACTTTGAATCACACCGGGTGTGGTTAGATCAATAAGGAAACGAGATAGAATTAAATAATATCGTTTAAAAACTAAAAAACAACCGACTTCAATGCCGCGCTATTCATTTTCAGTACCAATTTTGAGATGTTTATCTCAATATCTCTGGAGATACTTATCTTATCTCGATAAAATTACCATGGTACCACACTTGGGATATCTCCTTTCGAACAAAAAAAGAATAATCGAAATCGGTTCATAAACGACGAAGTTATCCGCGAACAAACATAAAAAAAAAAAAAAAAAAAAAATATATATATATATATACGGTTGAATTGAGAAACCTCCTCCTTTTTTTGAAGTCGGTTAAAAATAACACAAATTTTACAAAAATACCCATAAGTGTAGGATATATGCGGCAAAACGAAATCGTTAAAAATATTGATGTCAAAACAAAATACATTTACAAACTGACTAAACAGATTATTAAAAGATCTGAACGGAAAAAACTAAAAGTAACGCAATATTCCCGATCAGATACTGTAGCTGAACTATCATGGACTTTATCAGCGACATCCTACTCTTAATTGGATTTTGTCCTAGAGACAGAAATGTTTTCTTCTAACGAACTTTTTTTGTTATCAAGAAGTTTTATACTATCTTTATTGACTAGCGTTTTGACTACTATCTCACTTGTTGGTAAAGACAGCTAGGTATTTTAAAATATGGTTTTCATGATATCGATTTTATTTTAATGTCAACGTACCTACCTATGGGCTTTTTTTCGCGTTGTATTTACTTCAGATTATGCTTCGACCTGGTTTCGTAGGCCATTGTCTGGGAGCGGCTAGGATGGCGGCGACCTTCGTCGTGTCGCCCGTGCTTTTCAACGCAACTGGCAACAAATAAAACGCGGAATAATTAAGATAGTTTAAAAACTAAAACAACCGTCTTCGATGCCCCGCGAGTCAGTTTCAGTAACAAGTTTGAGACGTTTATCGTTATATCTCTGGAGATACTTATCAGATCTCGATGAAATTACAATAGGACCACATCGGAAACGTACCCTACCGATTAAAAAAGAATCATTCAAATCGGTTTACAATTGACGGAGTAATCGCGTTACATACATACAAAAAAAACATACAGACGAATTGAGAACCAACTTCTTGTTTGGGAAGTCGGTTAAAAAGCGCATAGTCTTAAGAAGGTTGAACGGATTTTCATAAATCAAAGCGAAAAACACTCTGGCTTAAGACTCTTCAAAAACAAAAACAACTACCTAAATTAAAATCGAATTAATCCGTTTGGGCGTTATAATACCACAGACAAATACACAGATACATATATCAAACTTATAAGTAACAACTCTTCTTTCTGTGGGGGTTAAAAATAATATGTATCATTAGGTTGTGTCACTTGTGCATTAATGTAAATACGAGAAATAGCAAATGTATCTTGCATTTTATAACCATGCTATTAGAATAGCTACAAATTATTAGCTTTACATTATAAGTTATGTGTGTACACAACGCTAACAAAACGCTATAATTCCAACGCCCACTACGTGTTCATACGTAAAGCGCTGCAGCGCTGTAGCGTTTTCTTATTTTACTTAATTGAGTGCGGATTTTAGCAGTTTAATCCAGCGATTTTGTACTCGCTCTAGTTATTTGAACATGCTAATTATTTCGAACTATGTATATGAGGGGCTCGCATGTTATTTTCGTATGTTTAAATATTCTGCATGAAGTGAAATTAGGTAAAATGTTGACATAATTGTGGTCGGGGAATTTAATCATAATTATATTGCTTCACTGATTATTATATCAGTGTTGTGTAGCCATAGCTCGTTAGCAAATGTTTTAGTGAGGCAGTTGGTAAATTATTAAAGTGGGGAGATTACATTATTTACCAAATTTTTGGCTTAGTAATAATATTATGTACCCTGCAAGAAATAAAAACAAAACAACTTGACAAAAACAACAAAATAAATTGAGGCTTCTGAGTGATTTCTGGCTGTATACTCAAAGACGTGTCCTGATTGTAAGAAGAAAATTGGTAAGACGGAGCGCAAGGCGCTTGCGCGAGGTATCATTCCAACGGAGCGCAGGGCACTTGCGCTAGGTGTCATTCGAACGGAGCGCAGGGCGCTCATGCGAGGTGTCATTCAAACGGAGCGCAGGGCGCTTGCGCGAGGTGTCATTCTACAATATTAAAAAATGACGTATTCAAATTTTCACTTCTGCCGGCACTCCTGGACTGCAACCCGTTGTTATTTTTGTTACCCTATATTATGTTTCTGACTACGCGTATATAACACGCCCTCAATTACACCAAGAACTGAACTATTTCCCAGCTTTATACAACCCAGTATTCCTGTCATCGCTTGGTATAAATTACATGAATTGTGTGTGAACTCGACAAAACTATAGATTTCCCACGGGATAGAGAATGTCAATGATGTGTTGTAAATAACGCCGCAAAAGCGCTTTTATTTCTACTGTTCTGGTTATTTGAGCGACTAATTAACTACTGGGTTACCTGAAATTGTATTGCCGCTCTGTAATGTTATATTATATGGAACTGAGTCAGCAGTCCTTTTTGTCGCTTTTATTTTTATTCGTGCATTATATGGAATAAAAGTCCATTATGTAGGACCATCTTAAGTTTCTCAGCTTTGGGTCTTGTATGTAATATTTTTTGAATTTCTGATTGTTTATCGTTTGAGCGATATCTCTCCTGGTGGTAAGTGATGATACAGTCAAGGATGGTGAACATGCTAAGACTAGAATGGTCTGATTCTGAAGGGCTGTGTGCTGCCGGAACACCGTATAATAAGTTTGCTATAAGTATTTTTACCCGACTCCGCCAGAATGAGTTATGATTTTCGAGTATATGTTTATTTCTTTGGCACGCTCTTGATAAATGATAACTTGAAAGGTATCTTTGACATAAGAGAGACCATGTGGGTTTATCAAAATTATAAAAATTTAATTATATTAATTATTTAAGCCGATTTTTGGCGCCATGTTATGCCATCATTTTTTTTCCATCAAAACCTATCGAGTGAGATATCAAAATAAAGGGTTTTATAAATGTCTTACAAAAAATTATAGTCACAACTTATATCTATAAATGTTACTTGGAATGAAAAACGCTAAATAACAAGACAATATTCATTTTTCACGCAGTCAAGAATTTTGTTTTTTTGAAGTGAAAACTTCTTTAGCGGTGCACAGCAGTGCACTTTTCTTGGGATGTGCAAGAAATTATAAACTGGCGTCAGGGTCAACTGTCCTAATCGTAAGACGAAAACTCGTAAGAAGGAGCGCAGGGCGCTTGCACGAGGTGTCATTCCAAAATATTCAATAATGACGTGTTCAAGTTTTCACTTCTGCCAGCACTCCCGGAATGCAACCAGTTGTTTTTTTTTTCTATAATACCCTCGTTGACAATCCAATGTCATATTGTATAACGTGTACATCATCAAGTTGCTGGCGAAAAACCGTATTCAAAACTTCTGCTCAAGTGGTCCATACACCAGGCTCCATACACAAAGCAGCTTTAATGTGATATTACGGATATCCCTAATGTATGATTAGAACGGAAACCTCCATAATATTTCACGTCTGAAATTACCTCGAACATAATCAAATTGATTCCAAAGTGATTTTGTATGAGGTTGTTGAACATTTCGAAATTGCAAAATTAAGTTTACGACGCCTCGTTGCCTCGTTACCTCGTCAGTGCATAGCCTGAAACTAGCACTGCACAAGTTAGACTCACAGAATAATCAGGAGATCGACTCAGTTCCCACGGAATTGTACAGTACGTAGTCAAAAGTTTTTAACCCCCGACAAAAATAAGGGGTGTTATAAGTTTGACGTGTGTATCTGTGTATGTGTGTATGTCTGTCTGAGGCATCCCTAAAACAATGTTTTTTCTCAAAGTGAATAATTAGAAAGATAGACACTTCTAAAGTGGTAAAATGTGAGGCCCCCCCACTAACATTTTAAATTAAGAGAGTGAAAAATCTGAAAATATATACCCTGTAGATCTCAATAAATACTATCAACGAAAATTGGTTTCAACGAGATATAGTCAGCAGTTTTTGAGATATATCAACCGCAAATATAACTTTGTTTTTCGTACAAACATTATGAAAAATAAAGTTATATTTTTGGTGGCGATAAATTATAGTTATAGAGTTTACGGAACCCTACGAGTGCGAATCCGTATTGAACTTGGCTAGTTTTTAGGGTTCCGAACCCAAAGGGTACCAACGGAACCCTATTACTGAGACTCCGCTGTCCGTCTGTCTCTCTGTCTATCTGTCTGTCTGTCTGTCTGTCCGTCTGTCCGTCTGTCACCAGGCTGTATCTCATGAACCGCGATAGTTAGACGGTTGAAATTTTCACAGATGATGTATTTCTGTTGCCATTATAACAACAAATACTAAATACAGAACAAAGTTAAAAATTAAACGTGTTTTAACTATAGCGCCATCTATGAACGATTGTTTAACTTATTAATAAATAATATTAATTACCTACCCTTGTGTTAACATTCACTTAGTTGGTGTTAGAAGTTCGTTAGATATTCGTTAGATGGCGTTGTAGTTAATAAGCATGTTTGGTATTGACACGGTAATCTAATATAATATTATATTTTATATTATTATACTGCGGTTCGGAACCCTCCGTGTGCGAGACAAAAGTCTGACTCGCACTTGGCCAGTTTTATTGATAGCAAGTCGGCACATCAATATAATATGCTCCTACCATCTATAGACGAACATCCGTGCGAGGATTTGAACCAGCGACCCATCTATCCTTTACACCAACTGGGCTTTCAAGTCTACATCTGTTTAACATCTGGTTATCTGAACTACAGTATTTATTAAATGCGTAATTTGTACAATGTTTCAACCTCCGAACATTCAATAAAACCCACATAGAGCTTAGTTCAGTAAAAATACAACACATTTCGCACAGCGTGCTTTAAATACAAATTCAATATAAAACTATTCTATAGAGTCACAAATCCTCAGTCGGGATACGCACGAGTGCTCGCCTTCTTTTATTTTATTTTATTTCCACTTTTATGAAAATGCACACGTTTTGTTTATTATGTCGGACGATGTTTTAGAGTATTAACAATATATTATCCATCTTTTAGGCTAGGCAGTTACTTACCGAAGCTGGAATGGTACACAATATACTGAAAGCACGTAAATCTTACGAATCATATAAAATTACTTTGTGACCCCATTTGTATGATTGTTATAATATCAAATATAGTCTGTTAAATACGAATAAAAGCTTGTAAAAACAAAATCCCCTTAATTTCATTTCCGCAGACTAGGTATTTAGTAGATACCACAATTTCAGGCCGAAAAACTTTCTTTTAAAACCGCGTATCTCTATATTGCTTGTCTAAACTTCGGTAACCTGGAAATACGGAGCAGATTTACCGGAAACAATACACGTTCAATGTTTGCCTGAAAGTATTTTCAGGTTATTGTTACAGCGAGCTGTTGGCCGTTAACCGAAAAGAAAAAAATGGACTATCTTTCCTAACTACCTTTGTTGGGACTGCCGTCACTGTATAGGTACCTTACTTACCTACCTTCTACAACAACATGTATTTAGCACTCTAAGGGCCAGTTTTACCTGTTCCTGATAGCGCTAATATGAAGAAATCTGCCAGATTTTTGACAGCTTTTATATGGCGCCGTGTATCAGATAACTATCTAATCTAATGCATTATCAGGGACCGATGAAACTGGCCCTAACATATTGGTACCGGTCGAATTGCTTGATTTTGCCACAGTTTTACAATCATACAGTTTGAAATCGAATGTACTTGCGCAGGGCAACGGCGGACTACTCGCGAGGAAGCGGGCGGTGTGAATCGCGGTCCTCAATCTCGCTTAGTTTGTGCACTCGCACTTTGCGGGTCGCCGCGACAGTGTAAGACCGAGTTTTAGTTACGAGAATCGTTGATGACATTAACTATAATGGTGCACACTTACGCTGTGTATGGATGTTCCGATAGCAAAATATAACAAGAACTTACGATTTCATTTCCCCATGACGCGAGGAAAGTTTCCTATAACTAAGTATCTAACCAAATATTGTCTAATACCATTATTTCCAATTAAGTTAGTTAATTTCACGTGAAATACCTATAGTATAATAGATATTATATTTATTTAGTTTTATTAATAATACCCCCTCTATACAAAGTTTTTTAGTGAAATTGAGTTGAGGATAAAAAATGACTTCAAGAAGCTTGGTGAAAAATTACTATCGGTATAATTAATATTTGGTACCTATGTAGGCAATGATATTCTATATAAACTAAGGTTTGTACCTAAGTACATACGCATCACGTCGCTATGATCTTGTGTGAACCAGAGTTTAAAACTACTAATAAGTTTATTTGATATAGGTACCTTACTTACCTAACTACTCTTCGCGCACGGGCTACGGCGGTTTACGCGATGATAGATTATTTGATTTATGTAAAAAGGTACTATCGTATAGAATATCTCTGTGAGACATTCTTGGTCTTTTATTTTTGAAAATCAATAATTATTTTGTCTCCTAGTATAAATATCAGCTCGTAGTTTGTTTTTGACAACCCTTGCACATTTGCGGCTGATAGCGTATGTATCTATTCGGGTGGCGGTGTCGTCCGACATCAAAGGCGATTCTCAACTGAATGATTGTAAAACTGTGATTATGCAGATCAAAGAGTATATACTATGTCTACTATATCTGTAGTTTTAGTTTGACGTAGCAATTAAATTTCAAAAGTAAAAAAAAAAATAATTAAATCAAACCATACAAAATTATTGACCAGTCCCACATACCGGTAGGTGAATTCAGTGCAACAAGTAATTTTGTTTCATTCAGATCTACCAGATACTAGGCACAACCCTTCCAATCATAATCTTTTCATGTTTGAAAGCGTTGTGCCCTAATCGCCATGCTGGGTAGGCGGGTTGGTAATCGTAGGACTTAGCTTGACGTTCCGGTGACGCTGCTGCCAGTCACTGGCCTTTAGTATTTAGCTATGCTATTAATTGTCGGTCGCCAGAGCCTTGTTACACCTTAGTCACCAGGATGCACCACGGGCAGGTGAGGTTGGCTGCTAACTGCTCTTTTTTCAGCTTCTCAATTTTTACAGCCATATCTATCAAAGCATCAACTTTCTTCGGTCTACATTTTAAAATTAATTTCATTTGACGTGACTGATGTCTAATAAAGATAGAAAATGAGAGAGAAAGAGAGAGAGAACATTTATCTATTCTAACCCGAGATTCTAACTTTCGAACTCATAGCAGCAAGGATAAACCATAGAAAAACAAATACTTCTTTATATACTGCTTTCGGGTAAACTTTTTGCGAAACTTATTTTATTGGCTTTAAATTTTAAAAGCGAAGTTAAGTTTAAGTCTCCAAGCTAGTAAAGTATACCAGAGCTAAAATGGATGGTATCCATTACAGTTTAGTGCACTACCTTGCACGCCATTAGTTCAGTTAATGTGCTATGTTTTGGAAAATCAGAATGTTTTTTAGAACTCGCGCATAGACTTTTTTTGAATATGCTTGGTAATCTTTTTGTCAGAATTTTATAGGTCATTGAATAGGACCCAGTGGCGCAGTGGCAGAGTGGTCGGCTTTGACGCCAGAGGTGGCGAGTGCTCGCCTAGTCAGCTACCGCTCTCAAGTTGGAAAATCGTTCGCAAAAACTCTAATATGTTCCGGCAGTTGTCCTTGAGAGCCAATTCCCATTCTAGGCCTAGCGTGCTACCATCTTCGACCGCTTCATCAGTACCTCCTATCAGCACCACGTAGTGCGTTGTGTGTGTTTGCCTAAGTCTTTCTATATAGTGAACCGACTTGGTTTAACATTACGTCTTAAAACTTATTTGTAGTACCCATAAGAACTGCGTTGCGAGACTTGCAACTTTTTACATGTGATGTTTTAATGGGATTAAAATTTACGCTTGCTTTGACAACAAACCAATAACATTTATTAAATGTTATTAAAAGTTAAGAGATGTACAAAAGAAACGTGATTTTTTTCAGCATTTTTGCTCAATTTTATGAAATATTGTACTGTGGTATAGAATTGGAACCCTACTAGTGCGAGCCTGACTTGCACTTGTTTATTTATTTGAACCATCAAACATTGTCAAAGATAAACAAAGCCTTATACGTTTTGTTAGTGCCCCTTCTTCCTAGAACACGCTTTTATCCATCTAAATTCCGTCACGCCCCAAAACTGAACCGGATAGTCCTGATACCTATGTCTTTGAGAATTGGCAATCTGGAATGCGAGAGTATTCGTTTTTTTTTTACCGAAACACATGTTTTTAAAATGTTTTCACGAATAATTTGATTAACCCTTTTTAACCCCGGACACAAAAAGAGGTGTTTTATGTTTGACGTGTGTATCTAAGCATATTTGTGTCTGTGGCATAGCAGCTTTTTTCGATGGATTACAGATTATTAATCCAGAGTGTTCTTAACATCGGATCAAGAAAATCCGTTCTGTTCTATTTTTGTTTTAATTTAATAACTTACCAGCCTTATGTCGGTTGAACATTAGTATTTTAAGCACGACGCTCACCTGATGGTAAGCTATGACGTCTACCTACAACAAATGCAGCGGCATGCAAAATTCTGACAGCCAGAATTTCGCATGTCACTGCACTGCGCCTGTTACCTTGAGACATAAAGATGTTGAGTCTCACATGCCCTGTAATTTCACTGGACACCTTACCATTTTAATCGAAAAATATTCCTATATCACGGCTGAAAATTAATTGGCAAAGTCGTGGTACCGCCCCAGACGGTCTAGCAGAAGTCCTATCTCTGCTAGTATTCAATAGTGCAATGGGTATCAAACTCACTAACTCTCGATTGCCATTTTGACGCCTTAGAAATTGGACTATTGCGCTATGTAGCCTTAAACTTATATTCATGGAAATCCAATATGCAATTTCATGGTATCTAGTAGAATACTAAGTCTGTTAAAACCTTGAACATACTTTGAAATCAGAAAACGGTACAGTCATGTGTAAGTCTCGTGAATAATTGGTTTTTGTTTCATGGAAAATTACAATATTAATAATAAATACGGTCAGAAATTTTCATCACTGCGGTAATATCTTTCACACCGAGAAAATGGTTCGTTGTTCCATATTTTTAACCCCCGACGCAAAACGAAGGGGTGTTATAAGTTTGACGTGTGTATCTGTGTGTCTGTGGCATCGTAGCGCCCAAACGGATGAACCGATTTTGATTTAGTTTCTTTTGTTTGAAAGGTGTCTTCATCGAGAGTGTTCTTAGCTTTGCTTCATGAAAATCCGTCCAGCCGTTTAAATATTATGAGCTCTTTTTTGGTTGAAAAGACTACGGTAGCAACTTTCGTAAACTCGTAGTCCATTGACCGCAGACGTCAAAATAATCAAAATGGCGATTCTGCGCACTACTTACCTGTCACACTGCTGCTGTCTGTTTAGAATAGTTTACATTAGTCAAATCAAATGTATTAATTTGAAATTCAGTATCCTGTTACTTCAAGGATATTGCAAGAATATAATATGGTTAACTTGATCTAATGCTGAGACAATGAGACTTGAATCTGCAGAATACTCTTAAATCCTCGTCTCAGATATCGTATTTAAGTTCATCGGAATGGTCTCAATGAACAAATTATACATATAAAATCAGTCGGGGGTGGTTTTAAATTTTGAATTTAAGTATATTATAAAATGTTTATTGCGCTATCTTCATTTATTTGCATGAAGCGGCAATTAGCCTTATGGCTAAGGCGTCGGCCTAGCGATCAAGAGTTCGTAAGTTCGATCTATTTTCCATTTTCCATTACACTATAATTGACGTGAACCCACTCCAGACACAAGAATATATAGGCAGTGATTGGAAACAAAGAGCCGAAGATCGGGCTCAGTGGCATGACTTACTTGGGAGAGGCCTATGTCCACCAGTGGACTGATACCGGCAGATTATGATGATTCCAGGCTCTAGGCTATTTACATACCTTTTCAAATTTCAGCTCAATCGATAAAGTTTTCAACCAACTTCCCAAAAGTAGGAGGTTTTCAATTCGTATGTATCTTACGCGATTAACCGATTCAAATGATTATTTTTCTAATCGATAGGGTACATTTCCGAAATGATCCCATTGTAATTTCATTGAGAGCTGATAAGCAGTGAAGATGTGTTTTGTGGTAGGACTACCGCCTGGGGAGGTACCACCACTTTGCCAAATAATTTTCAGCCATGAAATAGGATTTTTTCTGTTGAAATGGTAAGGTGTTCAGTAAAAATACAGGGCATGTGAGACTCAACATCTTTATGTCTCAACGTAACAGGCGCAGTGCAGTGACACGCAAAATTCTGGAAGTCCAGAATTTTGCATGCCGCTATATCTGTAATAGGTAGACGTCAGCACTTACCATCAGGCGAGCGTCGTACTTGTTCTGTTTCCTTTTACCATAAAAAAAATCTGATAAGCATCTCCAGAGAACTTGCTACTTAAACTGACTCGCGGAGCATGGAAGTCGGTTGTTTTAGTTTTTAAACAATCCTAATTATATCGTAGAAAAGTAACAAACATACTCACAAATATTAGTGGGATTATCACAAACAGATTATAAAATTGACATTTTTTAACCTACTTTCATTAAGGAGGAGGTTTTCAATTCGACTTTATGTTTTTTTAAATACATTTCTCGGTATTACTCCGCCAATTTATTGTGACCCGATCCTAGTTATACTTTTCTGATTTTTCATTTCTCCGCGATGGTCATATTATACTATTTATTGAGAAATATGAATTATTTTTATGTTTTATTATAATGTAGAAAGAGAGAAAAAGAGAGAGAGAGATTAACAAGTTTATATAAGTTAGTTTGAAAATGTTAAATAAACATTTTTTCACGCAGTCGGCTTTTTTTTCAATAATTTACTTAAATGTATTAGGTTAGGATTTACGTCGACATATTTTTCACATTATATTATTCTAAGGCGACAAATATTTTGTTGTATATTGATACACTCCGAGCTGACTCAAACTTTATGATCGGTCCAGGAAGTACTGTATTGAAACATAACCTGATCCTAAACACAAGATAATTTTGGATTTTGGAATGTTTCAAGTCTGATAAAAAAATACTATCTTCAATCACCAAAAAGTACGACAAGAAGTTCCTATTTTGAAATTCTACGGTCCCATTACCTAAGCTCCACGAAAAGCGAGACGAGCCACGACGTCATCAACAAAAATATTTCACAAAAATACACAGGACATCAAGAATTTCACTTCCAAAAACTCTTAGCAAAATATTCTCCTGGCTTAAAAGCCTCAGGTCCCCACGCTTTTGTCAAACTCATGAATAAGACAACAGCAAAGCTAGTTTAGAATGAAATTGTGGACTATATCATTTATGATAATACCGACTTCAGTGTACTTTGGAGCCTGCATGAAGTTACTGCGATGTGTGATGAGGCCCTAAGTACGGTTGTGATTTTTTATGACGTTGTGTAAGTGTGTAATCATCTTTACATATCTTAAAATAGAATATAGATAGTCAGGTTTACGGAAACTCTGACTATTTAAAAACTAAATTAATTTAACTTTTTCTAAGCAGACCAAATTAAACGTCTGAGCAGAGATGATGCTCTTTAATAATTAAATGTACACTACAATCTAAAGATAAAGATAAGATAAAGATAAAGCGCATCATAAGAATTCGCGACGCAGGGATAGTGCTGGGACCATGTCGCATGACTACGTACAAAATACTTTATATTGTGGCTTATCTATAAACTTATGAAAATCCGTTCAACAGTTGCAGACTGACGCTATGAAATTAACTTTTGTAGTCCTGATTCAAAATTCGGTATGCTCTTACATGAACGATATTATAAGAACTTGGTAGCGTTGACCTGATGCTAGGACAATCCCTGAAATCTGCAGAATACTCAACTCCACATCGACTTATAACAGAGATGTCGAGTTTGGGCTCATCAGACGAGAGGTCTCAATGAACAAATTATGAATATCATGGTCGGGGGTGGTTTTAATTCTTGAATTTAATCATTATTTTGCTATAACAACAAATTCTACTAATCCTATCCTACTTATTTTATTGATGAAATTAATTTTAAGGAGTTAAATCTTTCAGATATTTACTACTAAACGCTTTTTACCAATAAAACCTATATAGACTAACTAACCTAAGACTGAGATGTCAATTTTCTCAAAATATTTTTTGAATATGTTAGCTCTCCTTTACAAACCTTTTAGATGTCAGCTTGTACCAAGAAAACATTATTCATACTTAACGCTTACAACTTAAAAGCCAGTCAATGACACAGGAAAAAGGTACGACTATTTCTACAAAATATTATTAGAGATTGTGATAAGAAGTTTTTGCTTTTATATTCCAGCTTCTTCACGGCTGTCAGAAAATATTTACTGCTTTAGTGATACCAAGACTTTTTTCTATATTATTATACCCAAAGGATTTTACCTGTAAAAACCTTGGATTCTTATCTAGCGGGGAAAAAAGACACTCTACCCACCTTTATTCAGCTGTAAAAATTCTGACGAAAAAGTGTTTTTCAGATGAGATACTGAAAGACTACCGTGAGGTAAGTTATTCTTTTAATAAAGAAGGGTGTTTGAGGTAAAGTAGGTTCAGATTGACTGGGTGCCGAGATAAAAATAAGAGAACAAAAGGGTTAAAATTGACCAGGTTGTTTTGTGTCTGTAAACCAACGAATTTTCGTTAGACAACATGAATACAGTAAAGTTGTCATGTAAAATTCATATTACTGGGTTTGGCATATATTTTACAATCGCACGCTTGCCTGATTCCTCTTTGGCAACTTTGTTAATTAATGATTTAAGCCATATTAAAGTTATAGTTTTTTTATTCTAGTATCCATAGCGTACTTTTTTAACCAACTTAAAAAAAAGGAGGAGGTTTCTCAACTCGACCGTATTTATTAATTTTTTTTTAATGTTTGTTCGCGGATAACTTCGTCGTTTATGAACCGATTTTGATTATTCTTTTTTTGTTGGAAAGGAGATATTCCAAGTGTGGTACCATAGTAATTTTATCGAGGTTTGATAAGTATCTCCAGAGATATTGAGATAGACACCTCAAAATTTGTACTGAAAATGAATAGCGCGGCATTGAAGTCGGTTCTTTTTTAGTTTTTAAACGATATTATTTTATATTCTACAGGCTAGCGTTTGACCACTATCGTTGGTAATAAGTGATGATGCAGTCGAGGATAGTAGTACGCTAGGCCTAGAATGGCAACTGGCTCTCAAAGACAGCTGCCGGAACACATACATTTGATATATTGGCGATCGAATTCCAACGTGAGGATGTAGCTAGCCAAGCAGACATCAGACAGTAGCACAATGCCAGGGGTTTCTTAACGATTTCTTTCTTGTACCAGAAGGTAATTGTGAAATTCAAAAACATTTTTTTGGCAAAATCTATTGGTGCACGTTGGGGATTTTATCTTAGTGTCTCAAATATTTTATCTCATATAGTCTAGCGATTGACCACTACCTTACCAACAGGTTAGTGATGATGCAAATAAGGTATATGAGACGGTGCTATCGTCAAGACTGCGCTTTACTTGCTGCACGAATAAATACCCATTGCATAAAGAACACTGTAGTATTATCTTTCTTGAATCACCTCCATTCATATTCGAAATCCATACGTTTTAGGGTTCCGAACCCAAAGGGTACCAACGGAACCCTATAACTGAGACTCCGCTGTCCGTCTGTCTGTCTGTCTGTCCGTCTGTCACCAGGCTGTATCTCATGAACCGTGATAGTTAGACGGTTGAAATTTTCACAGATGATGTATTTCTGTTGCCGCTATAACAACAAATACTAAAAACAGAACAAAGTAAAAAATTATAGGGGGTCCCCGTACAAGAAACGTGTCTTTTTTCGGCATTTCAATAAAACGCCTTTTCATTTTTCAGAACATATTTTCCCTAACAATCTACTATACAATCTATTTCACAAACCTATTCTAACAATGTAAATTAGAACAAAAGTAATATCTTAAAAAAATAATAAAACCATTAGAATATAAAAAATGCCATAAAAAGGAGTTAAACGTGCGCGGAAGGACTAGCTATTATTTTAGGACTAAAATTTAATTAAGCTTGTTGATGACCCCGTACAACCCGGGCCTGCTCTTTAGTCAATGCTAAAACGACCTCTATTACAAGACCAAACGACTCAAAGTCTATTGGCCAAAATATAACGGCCCTGTGTAACAGTTGCAAAATGAACTCTATACCAAACACGCAAGACCAAAATAGTATTACGCAAGTTTTAAGGAATATTGAAATGTTATTAATGGGATAATGAACCTTGTTGCCATGTATTAGGGTGAAGTTGGTCTCATTTAACGGCTAAGGTGGAATAGTCTCTACGGATTCCCGGAACACGGGTTTGCTCTCAGTATGGCAATAAACAGGGTTCCGTGAAAGTAAATTGTCCGTTAATTTATAAAGTACACGCAATGACATGTATAGAAATTGGGTAAACAACGTTAATCAGTGTCGTATGTGCCCATGTTTCGTACCTATGGTGCTCATGTTTTAGACAAGGGACTCATTAACTTTGATGAAATTATAATGAAATTTGTTGGTAGAGACACAGAATACTTAATAATACTACGTAGTGGAGATTCTACATATAGAGTGAAGAGAGTGGTTGTATAGTGTTTATTCGGTGTTGTTGATTTTTAACCGACTTCAAAAAAGGAGGAGGTTTCTCAATTCGACCGTATATATATATATATATATATATATATATATTTTTTTTTTATGTTTGTTCGCGGATAACTTCGTCGTTTATGAACCGATTTCGATTATTCTTTTTTTGTTCGAAAGGAGATATCCCAAGTGTGGTACCATGGTAATTTTATCGAGATATGATAAGTATCTCCAGAGATATTGAGATAAACATCTCAAAATTGGTACTGAAAATGAATAGCGCGGCATTGAAGTCGGTTGTTTTTTAGTTTTTAAACGATATTATTGGATGTTTCTATTACAACTATGGAAAGTGAAAAAGTAAAAATGGAAGTGAACAATTTTATACGAATGTAGGATCATCTTCTATGGCTGATGAACATTCAAGCTGAAAAATTTTCCGGCTAAATGTAGTAAATTCGTAACACAACCAAAAGTTCTTATAGGGTATGCTGACATGTATTTAGCTCAGAGAAAGCATCGTCATTCATCGGAGGAATACAGCCAGCATTTTGGGAACTTTACCTACTGGAAGTGATTTGGTAAACATTTTAGTTTCTATTGTTTTTGTTTAGGTTTATTTGTTTGTTAGTTGGGAAGTTTTAAAGTTATATTAATTAATATACTATATTTAAACTTTATTAGACATAGATTACCTAAATAAATATTATATTTATCAATAGAATTAAACATTGACCATTCAAGGATCTTTTCTTCCAAATGATGGCGGGCAAACACAATTTATGGCATCATTACTTACTATTTGTGAATTGCTAAAGCTTGTTATTGTATTTCTTTATTCAGATAATAAATAACATTGGTACAAAAAAACTACAATGTAATCAAATACATGCATTGCCTTAAACCATTCTCAGGACATTTATTCGTAGAATATGTAATACAAGCAGATTTACAGAATAATTTTCTTTTGTATTAACACAGAATGAATGACTTTAGTACTATTTTATATGCCGACATTTGCATCAGTTTGTACCGTTGTGTATTTAAAATCTTTAATAAATCATCGTCAAATTTCAGTGAATTTACACAAAACCTTAAAAATTATACACATAAACCTTCCTCGTGAATCATTTTGTTTATTGGTGAAAACCGCATCAAAATCCGTTCAGTAGTTTTTAGGGTTCCGTACCCAAAGGGTAAAACGGGACCCTATTACTAAGACTCCGCTGTCCGTCGGTCTGTCTGTCACCAGGCTGTATCTCATGAACCGTGATAGTTAGACAGTTGAAATTTTCACAGATGATGTATTTCTGTTGCCGCTATAACAACAAATACTAAAAACAGAAAAAAGTTTAAAATTATAGGGGGTCCCCGTACAAGAAACGTGTCTTTTTTCGGCATTTCAATATAACGCCATCTATGAACGCTTATGTAAACGTCCATTGATGGCGTCATATTGAAATGTCGATCCCTAACACCTTTGTGTTAAATTTCACTTAGATACCGCGCGTTAGACGTTAGATGGCGTCATAAAAACATCTTTTTTGTGTAAGAGCTATTGATATTGTTAATGTAATGTTTATTTTTGCTGTTATATATTCACCCGCTAACACTTAAACCTAAGCTCGACAAACATCTTAGTTTGAGCAACGGAGTATACTGAAAACCAGCTCTGCGGATATTTACATCTCCGCAGAACAGTGCTGAGTATATTCCGATTGTAAGATTAGAAAACGCTTGTAATTTGTAACTAGTTAATTTTAATTTTATGTTTCTTTTCTTACAATAAACTCTTTTCTATTCCATTCTATTCTTTTCTATAAGAAATAAGCACGGGGCTTACAACTCTGTTTTGATAAAATGTTTATTAATTATTATTTTTTGCTGGCAACAAATGATAGTGGTATTTTTTGCTTGATCTTATAAAATACAATAGTGGTACAAAACCCTACGAGTGCGAGTTCGACTTACACTTGGCCAGTTTATTGAGTTTATCACAAACAGGCAGACAGACGCAGCGGGGACTTTGTTTTATAGTATGTAATTGATGATAAATAGTACTGTATGATATTTGGTCACCATCGGCAATGACGTCAATAGCTTACTACGTGGTAAGTTTATTGACGTCATTAGGTTGCTAACACTAGTTGAAAATATTCTTCATTCTCCTGTTCTCAAATTCAAGATACTTCTTGTGTAAGGAAAAACTAAGCTGATAAAATGCGGGTATCACCCACTGTTACCCACCCCCGTCCAATTCCTATAAGTACGTGATATCTGGGCGCTGCCAAATGGATGACCACTGTTTGTTCACTTCATCCATAGCTCGAAGCAATCCTCGAACAGAGACATACCACATATTGGTTTGCCAGGTACCACCATGGAGTTAGGTGAAGTTAGTTGCGAGGAATAGTTGCGAGTTGTGACAGATGGTCAGTTGCATATAATTTCCAGAGAAGCGTGATTTTGCTGAGGAAATGGTGGTCAAGCACTTCTCTATCCACAATCAAACTATCTGATTAAAAAATAAGTATTAATATATGAATTGTTACCACCTGTTTGTGAATAGTCGTGGATATAGTCTACATTCAGCCATTTGCCAGAGAACTAAAGTTATCGATATAGCTCAACGGATTAGTAAGATGAAGTGGCAGTGGGTCATAGGACTGGTAACCGTTGGGGTAGACTTGTCCTAGAGTGGAGACCGCGAATCGGCAAACGTAGCGTAGGACGTCCTGTGACCAGGCGGAGCGACGACATACGCAAAGCGGTGGGCAGTGACTGGAAAAGAAGAGCCGAAGATCGGGCTCAGTGGCGCATCTTGGGTGAGGCCTACGTCCAGCAGTGGATGATGATGATAGTCTACATTGCACTGCGTAAAAAAATAAGCCTAATGGCAAGCTATGCTAATGTATTTCTTGATCAATGTTCCTTAAGTAATACTCTGAAAAAAGCATTTCCTAAAATCGTTATAAACAACCAATCTAATTTACCTTGCATTACAGCCATCAAAAATAAACTGCCATTTTAAAGAGCTCTTTACGAGTTTTTAAATGGCGGACCCCTGTTTCCGGCTAAATAAAGCTTAACAGCAGGTGGAACAACAAGGGGCCATTAGGGGTCCAATTGAGATAGTAGGTCAGGACAGGCTCTCATATTTTTGTTGGAAACTTGATGTTAATTGGGAAAACATCGCCGTTTACCTGACAACTTTTTAATCAATCTTTAGTATTGGCAAGCGCACGCTAACAGCGGGTCACATGGTTGGTTTTACCCCCGTATTCACAAATTTCACTATGAAGACTCACAGTACTCGCGATCCCAGAGAGTAGTTCAAATCATTCATTATAGACATTAACTTGGTCATAATTTACTGCTATGTGTTAGACTAAATCTGTATAAATACGTCCGTTAATTAATCAAATCGCATACGATTTACTTGTTTTATGGCATACGATTTAGTCTTATTCTAAATAAATAAAGTAACTAATGGTAACATTTTAATAAGTTATTTTTCAAAAAAAATAAAACCGACTTCATAATCACAAACAGGCACTCAAAAGCGAAAAATAAATTATTTAAAATTATTATAAGCGCTACCCACTTATCTATTTGAAGTCGGTGCCAGCCAAGTCTAATAGGTAGTAGATAGATAATACCTACATGTATCTACCTACTTACTAACCTACATGTACCTACTTACTACTACTACATACATAGTATCTATCGACTATCCAATAGACTTGGCTGGCACCGACTTCAAATAGATAAGTGGGTAGCGCTTATAATAATTTTAAATAATTTATTTTTCGCTTTTGAGTGCCTGTTTGTGATTATGAAGTCGGTTTTATTTTTTTTGAAAAATAACTTATTTTACCCTTTTTAGTGCATAACAAGTTTTAATTAAATTACATGCTTCTATTACATTTGGTGTCTGGGCCGTTATTCACTGACGGATATATACTTTTTGAAAATTTCAAGTATGTACCTATAACGGTTAAGAAGATACAGATCTGTAAAGTGCGCACATATGTATAGACACACGGACGGACGGACGGACGGACGGACGAACGGACAACAAAGTCTCAGAAAGTGTTCATTTGGTACCCTTTGGGTTCGGAACCCTAAAAAAATTGACTTTAAATGCCTTGCTAAAGTGATAATATTCACTAGTAATAATTATGTCATCAAGGTATCAAAGGACAATGTCCAAAATGGCCCTGTGCAATTAAAGCATCTGACACACACGATAATTAATTGTGTATTTTATTACAATAATTCAAAATACTTTTATAACACGGACTAGTTGTATTCCAAAATGAATATAAAAAAGTATTATTTGCGATTATTAACATTACTTGCCGCCATATGGCCAACAGAGTACTGAATCACTCTACTACGTTATAAGAGGCACTTCCCTATATTGTTGAAACCCGAATTATGAAAGCACTGTGTAGCCAACCTAACAACGGAAAGTATTATTTACATAGTAACTATTATATGATCTGTGGTATTATGCTTATAAATTCTTTTTTGCAGTGTTGGTTGGTACAAAGTACGTTCATAATTCTGAGTTATTTAATAATGTATGCAGTGTCGCGGGACTGAAATGGCCGCCATCTTCGGCAAACGTCATGTCATGTCAAAAAATCTTAGGTATGTTTAAAAAAGTTTGCACCTTAACAAGACTTTGCCCGGTAGAACATTCCTGTGAAGACAAATTATTTATATTTATATATAATTATTTATTATAATTATTAATAAATAATTATTTATTGAGGGCCCGGTGGCGTAATTGGGAGAACAGTCGGCTTTGATGCCGTGGTACCGAGTTCAAACCGCCGTGCACCAATGAATTTTTCGATCGAAAAATATATGTGCGCTTCTCACAGTTGCCCTCCGGTGAAGGAAAACATCGTTAAGAAACCAACAACCCCCGCATGGTGGTAGGACATATCTAGTGTCCGCCTGGCCAGCTACCACCCTCAAGTTAGAAAATCTGTCGTCAAACATCTTATGTGTTCAGGCAGCTATCCTTGAGAGCCAGTTCCCATTCTAGTCCACTTCTCTATCTTCGACCGCATCATCACTTAGCAACAGGTGAGATAGTGGTCAAACGCTAGCCTATAAGATATTTAAAAAAAAAATTACTATCCCTACCTTTATTTCTATCTCGCTCACAGTTACCGTAAGAATATCTGTCAAAAACCAAAATCAACGAGAAGAAAGATGTAAAAACATTATTCAAGGTCATATTTTTTAGTCTTCAAAAGTATATCCAATAGCAACCTCCATTGTGTATAATCTTCTTGGGACTCTTCTCCTAAAATCAGTTCATTCTCCTATGTTTGAGGTATTTATCTTCATATCTCTGGAGATACTTATCAGATCTCGATAAAATTAAAATGGGACCACCTCGGAAATGTATCCTATCTATTAAAAAAAGAATCATTTGGATCCGTTCACTATTTACGGAGAAATCGCGTAACATACACACAAAACAAAAAAAAACATACAGACGAATTGAGAACCTCCTCCTTTTTTGTGAAGTCGGTTAAAAATATTAGTCAATTAATTCAAATAAAACATAAAAAACTATTATTGTTATATACCGGCTGTAATTCACGTACCTTTAGTCGAATTTTCTCGACCTAGGTTTCGAGCGAGTCAGTCGCTCTTCCTCGGGAGTGAGGTCAGGTCAGGTGAATTACAGCCGGTATATAACAATAATAATGTTACAAATTCACGATAATTTTAAAATCAAAATAAAAAAATGAATACTGTAAACTGAACTGAGTTAACTGAAACTGAGTATTGTAAAAACTTAATAGCCGTTTATTCTACAGAACGTACCGAATAAAACATTATCACTTAAGTACATATTAATTATGCACAAATTCTTTCATAACCTGTTAAAACAAAGGATTCTTAAGCGTAAATATTTAAAATAGAGGTATATATTTGCATTTATTTATTGCATTAGAAGTAAACATAAAAACCTTACCTATTAAGTCGTTGGTCTAACGAAACTGCACTAAAATGTAACTATCCAAAACAATGCCAATATTATAAAAACAAATAGGCGTCAAATCCACGCTCCTTTATAGACTATTTTTATTTTACCTTATAGACTTTATATATTATCGAGAGTCGAGACTACATGAATAACCCGCAAAATACTGTGTGTACCCTACACAATCTGTGGGATATTCATGTAGTATCGACTCTCGAAGCTCATAAATATCAAGTAACACGATGATATTACATCATTATTTAGAAACACCGGTCACGTTGGGGGTCAGGATTCTGGTCTATTCTAAGGTTTGATAAACATATACATACGAGTACAATGGGAAGTCATAATAATGTTTTTAAAGTGAAAACATCATCATGTTTTTCATCATTTATTTTTAACTAGCTATGCCCTACGGTTTTACCCGTATAGACATCGTTCCCGTGGAAGTAAATTCGAGATAAAAATACCCTTTGTGTTATTTCAGGGTCTAGGCTATCTACGTACTAACTTTCAGCTCAATGGGTGGAATAGTTTTAGCGTGAAGAAGTAATAAACATTACTCGTTCAAAATCGTTTCCGCGGAAATAATCCCGGGATAAAAGTACACTTTGTGTTATTCCAGGGTCTAAGGCTATCTACATATCAAATTTCAGCTCAATTTTTTTTTTAATACTTTATAGGCTATAATTTTTACTAGCGTTTGACCACTATCTCACCTGTTGGTAAGTGATGATGCGGTCGAAGATGGTAAGCATGCTAGGCCTAGAATGGGAACTGTCTCTCAAGGATGGCTGCCGGAACAAATTAGATGTTTGGTGACAGATTTTCTAACTTGAGGGTGGTAGCTGGCCAGGCGGACACTAGATAATGTCCTACCACCATGCGGGGGTTGTTGGTTTCTTAACGATGTTTTCCTTCACCGGAGGGCCACTGTGAAAATCAATCAATCGCCTCAATCGCTTAAATTTTCATATAAGTACCGGTTCTATCGCATCATTAGTTAACATCAGATGAAATAGTGGTCAGTGTCCGTGCAGAAGTACCAGGCAAGTAGTTTTATCATGATGAAATAACAAACATACTTACACTCTCACTATCTTTTGCCTTTATAAAATTAAAATAGGATTGTTAATATACAAGCTCTTCAAGGACCAGTATCTCATCCGATGTCAGGTGACGATGCGATCTAAGACGGTGTCTTGTTTATCTTAGTAGACAATCTACAGAAACTACGCAATGCAGTATCGCCAACACCAGCGACGATTCAATACAATTACTTCGCTCTAATTGTATTAACATTGTGATTGAGACGTGCCCTAACCAATGACATTAGCTAATCGTCTAGTCCGCAATGTTCAATATTGGTTTTATCTAAGCGTTTCTTGAACAAGCAGATGGGATAAATATTTAATGCTGTTTGTTGATAAGCACATCAAATGAGAGTGGCTGGAACAATTTGGCTAGTTTTTCTAGAAATTATTTCAATTTTGGGATAGAGACATTCGTGCACAATGTCCACGTTTATTGAACAAGAATATTGCATCTCTAGATACTAAGAAAAAAAAATATACAGACGAATCGAGAACCTCCTCCTTTGTGTGAAGTCGGTTAAAAATTATAGTACCTAATTGTTTTGTTGATTATTAGTAAGCGCAGCAGTTGAAACGTGGTTGGACTGATATGGGTTATATTTTGTATTTATTTTCGTAGGTAATAGTCAGAATAAGGTTCTTGAAAATTTCGGACTAACTGAAAATGCTTTGCTATTCAGTTTTGGTATGAATGCAAGACATTTGGCCAAGACGATTTTTAATGGGTCAGCTAGGTAGGTTGGATATAAAAATAAAAATGAATGCAGGCGGTAAAAGTCAAGTCAGTAAATTTTCTCGATAGTACGTGGTCATCGACCGTGCGCGAAATATCGCATAATAACGCATCGTTGAAAACGATCGACACAGATGTTCTTTTTTGATCACGAATCACAAGTAGGTATTGTTTATTTTTTGCCAGAATTATGGTGATTGACTTCGAGGAATAAAAATGTGTATTATGTAAAATGGTTGTCCGATAATTACGTTAAATAATGTTTAGCCGCCTTAGATATTTTCAGTCCCAAGTTTGAGGTGTTTGAGGTGCTTGTCTCCATATCTCAGAGATTACTCATCAAATCTCGATGAAATTACAATGAGATTACCTTAAACATGTACCCTACCAATTAAAAAAATAATCATTCGAATCAGTTTAACAACTGGCGGAGTAATCGCATTACAAACATACAAAAAAACAGAAAAGTAAACATATAGACGAATCGATAACCTCCTCCTTTTAAAAGTCGGTTGTTAATGACCTTCCAAGAATACTACTAAAGCTGTACAAACGGTTCAATCTCGCCCACTTTATTATATTTTACGAAAATTCAAACTGACTTTATAACAGGATAAGAATAACTGAAAGACCACTTAAAACTGTGCTTAAAACTTAAATATTACCTCAATGGTGGATCACTAGTTCGTAATTCATTCTTTATCGTCTCGCCCCTTCAAAATAGTTAACTTTACCCGTCCACGGTAAAGTTTGATGATATGATTTCGGATGCTGTTGGCAAGAATTAACTTATAATTAGATCTTTAAACTATCGAGGGAGATAAAATAGGCATGTTTTTATGGACCGCATATACGAGTAAACCTAGTGACCTAGTTTTTGGATTATTTAAATTACAATTATGCAAAATTTGTTATTTTCAACTGACTTTAAAAAATGAAGAGGTTTTTTTTTTTTTTTTTTTTTATACCGAACTGGGTAGCACTTGATCACTATCTCACCTGATGTTAAGTGATGATGCAATCGATGATGTAGCGTGCTTACCCAGAAGATACCTATTCACTCGCGATTTGAAGACCCCCATATTGTACTTAATCGGAAACACGGACTCAGGCAGGGTATTCCATTCCTTAGCGGTTCGTATGATGAACGAAGAAGCAAATCGCTTCGTTCGGGTAGATGGTATATCCACCATAAATCGGTGGCGCCTTTTAGTGTCTCTGGATGTCCGATTATAAAATGGGGATGGTGGAATCAAATCATGCAGTTCCATTGCACACTCTCCGAAATGTATCCGATAGAAAACCGATAAACAAGCGACTTTGCGGCGATGCGCGAGACTCTGGAGTCTCTTGCTTACTAATAGGTCATCGCTGATGAGTTTTTTGGCTCTCCTATCAATAGCTTCCAGTGTCTCCAGCTGGTATTTAGCAGAACCATCCCAAAGGTGAGAACAGTACTCCATACACGACCGGACTTGTGCTTGGTAAAGATTAAGCAACTGTCCCGGTGTGAAGTACCGTCTCACCTTAGCCAAAATGCCAAGCTTTTTTGAGGCTAGCTGGGCTCTAGACTCAATATAAGAGCCGAAATTGAGAGTTGGTGTCAAAGAGATGCCAAGAAGCTCGAGATTGTTACTTATCGGAACGGACACATCCCGGAAAGTAGGAGCCAGTAGAAATGGGCTCCGTTTAGCGGAAAAAAGACACGCCTGGGTTTTCGCAGCATTAAACTTGACCAGATTGGCATCGCCCCAATCAGAGACTGCCTTCAAAGAAAAGTTCAAGCGTTCGACCATCGCTTCTCTATGAGACTGGATTTGTAATGCACTGGTTCGTGCGTTGGATGTATAACTCTCTACAACAGTGCTGTCATCTGCGTACCCAAAGATACCGGGTTTAAGCAGGTCATTAATATGCAGCAGAAAAAGTGTTGCAGAGAGTACTGATCCTTGAGGGACTCCGGCATTTATGGCCAATTGGTCGGAAGAACAGCCATCGATGACCACTCGAATCGACCGATCCCTCAAGAAATCTGCTATCCAAACACATAAACCAGTGGGCAGGCCGTATGAAGGAAGCTTGCTAATAAGGCTATCGTGCCAAACCCTGTCGAAAGCCTTCGAGATGTCAAGAGAGACGGCCAGCGCCTCGCCGTGGTTCTCGATGGCTTCGCTCCAGATGTGCGTGGCATACGCTAGAAGATCTCCAGTAGACCGGTTTCGGCGAAACCCGTATTGTCGGTCACTGAGGAGATCGTTCACTTCTAGGTATGCCAGGAGCCTGTGGTTCAGTACACGTTCCATAGTCTTACAGAGTATGGAAGTGACTGAGATAGGCCTGTAATTGACAGGGTCTGCACGACTACCCTTTTTCGGCACGGGTTGCACGTTTGCTTGCTTCCAGGACTTAGGCACTTGACCAGTCGTCATAGACAAGCGAAAGAGGCGTGTCAAAATAGGAGCCAACTCAGGCGCACACGTCCTCAAGACTACAGCTGGTATACCGTCTGGACCACTAGCTTTGTTCACGTCTAGATTGCGCAACGCTTTGCGTACTTCAGTCTGACGAATGCGGATTTCCGACATAAACGTCCCGCAAGTCCGCAGACTAGAAGGTACAGCATTGCCAGCATCTAAACGTGAAGACTCCGCAAACAGAGTAACAAATAAATTCGCTTTCTCTTCAGCCGAGTGTGCTAGTGATCCATCGGGTTTCAGTAGTGGAGGCAGTGAGGGACGGCAGAAGTTCTCTTCGATCGACTTCGCCAGGGACCAGAACGCTTTGCTACCCGAGGGGTAAGAAGCAAGTTTGTTCCCTGTTCGGCGTATGTGATCGAAGCGAGCCTTCTTGAGAGCCTTTTTGCAGGACTTGGCGGCTAAGTTAAAGGCTTTCTTCTTTTCGCGTACATCTCTAGTCTTGCGGGTTCGAGCATCAGCCCAGGCTAAGTAAGCTTCATGTTTTGATGCTTCTGCATCTCTACATTTGGCATTAAACCATGGACGAGCTTTGCTTGACACCGGAACGTCAGAAAATGGTATGAAATACTCCATACCCTGACGTAACACTTCTGTCACAGCATCCGCGCAAGCTGAGGGATCGCTCGAAGAAAAACATACCTGCCGCCAAGGATAAGATGCGAAAAAACAACGCATCTCATCCCAATCTGCTGACCTGTATCGCC
This sequence comes from Cabera pusaria, assembly GCA_954871355.1. Classification (NCBI taxonomy): domain Eukaryota; kingdom Metazoa; phylum Arthropoda; class Insecta; order Lepidoptera; family Geometridae; genus Cabera; species Cabera pusaria. The sequence goes on along the minus strand of OX940900.1, from coordinate 5,005,672 downwards.
ACACCCGCCGGGTGCCTTTTTGGCTGGGATCGGGCGGAGAGTAGACGGATACAGACTTCACCAGACAGTGGTCGGAGCTACCTAAGGGTGATGAAACCGACACCGAGTAGCGGTCTGGTTCTGTTGTCAGCAGAAGGTCCAAGCAATTGGCTGTATGGCCATCAACGTCCGGTATCCTTGTTGCTCCCTGGACCAACTGAGTGAGGTCTAGCGTTAAAGCAAGCTTACGCATCTCTCGACCAGCGTGGTCAGTGCTCTGGTATGGGTATAGCCAGTCTTGATGATGGGCGTTGAAATCCCCCAGAAGCACTAATTGAGCAGAAGGATACCTCTGTTGGGCTACATCAGCCGCCTCACTGAGGTGGTTTGTGAGCCTGTTTGTCTCCTCGTCTCCGCTGTGCGAACGGTAGACACTAGCATAAAGAATTTTCTCTATGCCAGTGTCCACCAAAATCCACATGACGGAAAGTTGAGGGTCTTCAAGGTTGCGGAGACGCCGATAGCAAATGTCATCGCGGGCATACATACAAACTCCCGCCCTCGCCCTAAAGTTATGCTCTAGAACATAGCCTGGGTAGGCAAGGTACGCCGCGTCAGCTGGACATTTGATCTGCGTCTCCGTGAGGAAAAGAATATGCGGTTTTTCGGTCTCAAGGTGGTGGTGGACCGAGAGGATATTGGAGTGCAAGCCTCGAATGTTTGAGAGGTGCACTTGAAGGGAGAGGACGTGCTTCCGCTGTATAACCTTTATTCTGTTTCTGCCTTTCATTTTGTGGGGAGTGAAGTTAGGTAAGGGAAACGGAAGTGGAAACGAGGCGCTAATTACCAACCCGTGATACATATTAGGTCTTTTCACCTATTGGGAACCAATCCTGGAGACCGCGGGGACGCCCGAGCCCCCCCAGAGGTGTCCATCGGGTCCTCTCGTCCGGTTGCCAACCGGCACGATGGCGCACCTCCGGGATTTTTCGCGAGATGGCGGGGCAGCCTTTCATGAGTGGCTGGCTCACTACTTGGGCCCCCAACTATCTGCGGTCGGCCAGCGGAGAACCGTGCCTCGGATCCCGCTGCTCTCCAAGATTGGCTGCCAGGTAAATTGACCTTCAATGTATCACGACTAGCTATAGTAAGCAACGCAACTGTTTCCGACCCGTTCACCATAATGGCTTCACCAAACATTCATGCCGTAAAGCGACCGCTTGGCGGCATGGCTTTGTCTGGTGGGTGGTAACACGCCGCGGCCTAAGCCTACCACCTGAAAAGTACTGCTCTTTTGGCGCCACCCAGGGGACACGTGTAGGACATCGAGGGCTAAATCCTACGGACGCGAGCAGTAATAGTCCCCCATAGTAGGTTCTCAATTTGTCTGTTTTTTGTTTATTGCGCGATTAATCCGTCAATTTTGATCCAATTTGAATGATTATTTTTGTCAAGGAGATTGCCTATTTGCAGGTTCGCTGTACTCCGACGTAAATAAAACACGATATATGTTTGTACAATACAACCACTTGGCTGCTGGCGGCAAGTTGCCTGCCTAGTATTTATTATGTTACTCTTTGATGTCTGATACACTTGATAGAAGGCGTGATATTACAATATCTATCAGATTCTGCCACGCCTTTTATCAAGTATCAGGTCAGATATTGTAATATCTATCAGATTCTGCCACGGCAACTACTGTATTTACTTTAAACTCTTCTTCTTAGTTGTATCACTCTTCTAAAAGTATTAATAAAATATAGGGGTCTCCAAATCGCAAGTGAACAGGTATCTTTTGGGTAAGCGCACTCCATCATCGACAACATCATCACTTAACATCAGGTGAGATAATGATCAAGTGCTACCCAGTTCTATGTAAAAAAAGTCGTGTAGCGTACATAATGGGTCTTCTTAGTAATTATGTTTGTCGGTTGCCGATTATATTAGTAGCGATACGAAAGCAATGAATCATGCAGAAGGTACAGAATAGCAAATAGTTTACTTTAGGATGCGGAAAAAACCACAAGGCATTGCTATTATATGATGTAACTAATAGATGTTACATTTGAACTTGCTACTTGGATGAAATATTCGATAAATAAATTTATTCTTCTTCATTTGTATTGGTGAAAATTAAGAAGCAATAGTTTAGCATGTATCATAAAAGGACTGATGAACAAGTGACTAGAAAATGAAATAAAACTGGCCAAGTGCGAGTCAGACTTTTGTCCCGCACACGGAGGGTTCCGAACGCCATCTATCGAATTTCTAACGAACTTCTAACACCAACTAAGTAAACGTTAACACAAAGGTAGAATGGTATTATATAGTAGTAATAGTAATAGTAGTTATAGTAATTGTAGTAATTGATATTATTAAATATCTAGAGTTAAATAGACAAATATGACTCTTCCCGACATCTATTGACGAATAATAATACTATTTTTTTCAATTGAGAGCAACTAACTGCTTTACCGACACAGTACTTCTACTCGCCAATAGATGTCGGTAAGAGTCATATTTTAAGTTGATTATCAATAAAGTTGATTATTGAAAACACGAATAAAACAACATTTTCTGAAAATGACTCCTAGCTAGATCGATTTATCGCCCCCGAAACCCACTGTATACTAAATTTTATTTAATCGTTGGAGCCGCTTCCGAGATTCAGATTAAGGTAAAGACGATAGCGCCATCTTTGATGCTAGCTAGATGGCGCTGCGCTATCGTAAAAAACTTTTTTTAAACTTTTCTTTAATTTTTAACTTTGTTCTGTTCTTAGCATTTGTTGTTATAGCGGCAACAGAAATACATCATCTGTGAAAATTTCAACCGTCTAACTATCACGGTTCATGAGATACAGCCTGGTGACAGACGGACAGACAGAGAGACAGACAGTCAGACAGACAGTCAGACAGACAGACAGACAGACGGACAGCGGAGTCTCAATAATAGGGTTCCGTTGGTACCCTTTGGGTTCGGAACCCTAAAAATTATTTCAATATAGAATAGGGTAGACCGAAGTTTCAGTTGGTGGGAAAGATTTAATAAGGAGGAGCGTATTCACCATCTTTGACCACATCATCGCTTACCACCAGGCGAGATATTGGCCAAACGCTAGCCTATCCTAAAAGATATCAGATATAGTAAATCAAGCACGTCTTATATCAATGCTATTTAAAATAATGAATACCTTAAGTGCATTGGGCACATAAAGTATGTATCATTCGGCGAAATTGTCCAGGCGTTTTCATCTATTCTGTGGCTAAGATACTTGCACTATGTTAATGTAACGATGCTCCCCCGAACGTTTTTAAAACGCTAGTGGAACGATAAATTCTTGAAGATTGGGGTCACATGGTTTCGCAGACTTTATTTTAGCTTCTCCTATGTTTTGTTTAATGTTTTGAGAATATTACTTTGGTTTTTAGAGATTGTATAATTTTTTGTATAATATTCTAATTTGGCATAATACCCAATTTTCAAATTTTATTTTGTTTGAGATATTCAAATCACTAAGATGGAATTATCTGAAAGTTGATGACTACACTTTTTGTTTATGAAAATTATCGTGAGAACAAATAACACATAATTATAATGATTTAAAACGGCTTTACAGGGGTTAAGATATTGAAATTACTCCGACACGTTTCCGAGATTTTTGAAGTTTTTTTTTTCACAGGAGTCAGGCCTACCGCGCGTCCCTTACGCGACGGGATTCGGCACGTAACTCTTACTAACAAAAAGACTAAACCTACCAACTAATAAGACTACGCATTTATTTTAATTTTTTTTTACTTTCCAATCCATGTTGCGCAGCTATCCTAACTAAAAAGATATTAAGTAGCTTCTCACACGTAAAGCGTGTCATTTGTTTAAAAGCAGTCATATCATTGCGTGACTTATTCCACTTGTACAATTCTATTTACGTTATAAAACATGTGTATTATAACAAAAGAACAAAAAGCCCGAATGCGTGAAAAATAAATATTTTGTTTTTTATAGCATCTCATTCCTAATTAAATTCAAACATAAATTATTCTATGTTGGTAATCTCCTTTTAATTGCCTTTATTTGTATAGCCTTCTCGATACATTATATATATTTTTTTATTTACTTACGTATATTTTTCGTGTCAAAAATCCGCCATATACTAGATATTTTTTCAAACACTTATCTAAGTAAAATTAGGTTTTTAAGAAGAATATAACGATGCCTTGAACTGTCGAAATTGAATAAGATAAAAGGCAATAATATATATATATATATATATATATATATATATATATATATATATATATATATATATATATATATTCAGGATACGCGCGAAAACCATAACCCTCTCTAGGCAGTCGGGCAAAAATAGGTCTAGTAAACTGATACGTGCAAAAAATCTCCGTTCTTTTACCAACATATACTATAAAAAAAACATCATAAAAATTGCTAATAACATTGCTTCTCCCGGGCTGATATCTATTCATACATCTTTAGATCATAAAAATGTCGCAGTGCGCCTTCTCATGCTGTATTCAGAAAGGGCAACCCTAATTGGTATTAACGGCAGCATTAGTGATATCAATAGCTTGGAAACTGTTGGCAGAACGCGACGTGAATTTTTGATGGCAACGGACACAGATATTGATCTTGTTGTTCTACGGTTAGATATATTGCACTTTGGTTCTCGAGATGGAGTCTATTCTCAATAAGCGAAAGGAAGAACAATTCCGATGCTTAAAAAGGCAGCTTAAATAGGCGACTTCAAATTCTGATTCAATTCGATAATATTAATGATATATTTTGTAATGTAATCTGAGTTAAGGGGAGGTCAAATGTGTCTTGAAATTTGTTTTGTGGGCCCGGTGGCGTAATCGGGAGAACGGTCGGCTTTGATGCAAGAGGTACCGAGTTCAAACCCTGCCGTGCACCAATGGATTTTTTTACCAAAATGATTATGTGCACTTTTCACAGTGGCCCTCCGGTGAACCAAAAACATCGTTAAGAAACCAACAACCCCCGCATGGTGGTAGGATGCTATCTAGTGTTTGCCTAGCCAGCTACCACCCTCAAGTTAGAAAAACTGTCGCCAAACATCTAATGTGTTACGGCAGCTATCCTTGAGAGCCAGTTCTCACTCTAGGCCTAGCGTGCTTATCATCTTCGACCGCATCATCACTTACCAACACTCAGATAGAGGTCAAACGCTAGCCTATAAGTTATATTTTTAAACAAGTTCGAGTAATTATAACACACAGCCGTTGTCGCTTCTCTCTAAACTTGGCGCACACACGCTCCTGTGTGCCTAGAGGGATGAATATTAAAACATGTAAGATCGTTTACAAAATGGAAAAAGCCGACTTCAGCATGCCACGATAGTAAAAATATCCACAAGTCATAATCATGTCATCAAGGTATCAAATTTGTTTATATTGCTTATCTCCATATCTACGTAGATGATTATTAAATCTCAAAAAAAATTGAATGGAACCAAACGGAAAAAATAATATCTCAAACAAAATAAATCTTTTTTCAAATCGGTTAAGCTTTGACGGAGTTCTGAGGTAACAAACACAAAAAATAACAAAAATATTTCAGTTGAATTGTGAACCTGCTCCTTTTTTTGTGAAGGCGGTTAAAAAGTGTGATCACACACTAACCATTTGCGCTTTAAAGAAAACCTCAAACGCATTTATTCCTATCACTATTTAAATAAATCCCATTCCCCTTGTAATTAGAGAGCGTCGTAAAACCTCGGCGCTGGCTACGACATAATCTGGCACTCTGCCTAGTCTAGTTTTAAATAGTCAAATTACTTTATTTACTAACTGAAATTAATTTTATCTGCGAAGTTGCGCAGCGTGTGAGGAGCGAGACCGCAAGTCTAAGGGTGCTTTTCCACCAGAGATATTATGCTAGATTGCTAGAATGCGTTTGATATTCACCAGTCATATTAACTGGCCCTCATAGCATAGCACTGGTTGAAATAGGTTCAAATCAGCTATGTTTTTATAATGAGGTGCGTGTTGGGGATGCGTACTATGGGAGCGTGCTATGCATGCATGTTACAGATGGTCGCGAACAGTATAGCTATAGAACAGAGTACCAGAACATGCAATCTTATAAGCAGTAAATTATTTTATAACTCGCAATGTGCGAAAAATAACTTATAGAGGAAGATGAATTGCAGTTCACCTGCTTAATTTTGTGGCAGCGCATTCATAGCACACCTTACTCGCTCTGCTACGTAGCTTAGCATCACATAGCTTCATAGCTTAGCTTTCACATCGTCGCAGCATAACTGTAAAGCATATTAGCACATATCTGGTGGAAAGCACTCTTAGGGTGAAACACTCTTAGGGATGTACACCAGAGCGGATCGATTAAGATGTGATATGAATTTGCGTCGTCTCGAGGTAGCTGTTCGAGAAAAATGCGCAAACACTCGAGGCGACAAACACGCGCCAACTGTAGGTTCTCTGTTCTGCACATAGCTACACCACTCCCGATCATCCACAGCACGCATTTTTCGATATAATAATATCGTTTAAAAACTAAAAAACAACCGACTTCAATGCCGCGCTATTCATTTTCAGTACCAATTTTGAGATGTTTATCTCAATATCTCTGGAGATACTTATCATACCTCGATAAAATTACCATGGTACCACACTTGGGATGTCGCCTTTCGAACAAAAAAAGAATAATCGAAATCGGTTTATAAACGACGAAGTTATCCGCGAACAAACATAAAAAATATATATATATATATATATATATACGGTCGAATTGAGAAACCTCCTCCTTTTTTTGAAGTCGGTTAAAAAACATAACGTAATTGAATCCGTTTCCACCAGTGCTATGCTATGTGGACCAATAATAATATGATTGGTGGATACCAAACGCATACATACCAACGTAGCATAGCGCATTATCTGGTGGAAAAGCACTCTAAAGGTCGTTGTACACAAGTTTGCTGAACACAAAGACATACCAAATGCAAGCTAGCTTTGTTAGCAATGTTAAGCTACTGGAATGTGTGTTCCCTTGTTCTTTTATTAGTTTTTGAACTTTAGTAAAATATATTTATAAAGAAAATTCTATTTTCTTTTTTTTTTAAAGAAAAAGCGCTTTAGCCTGTTACCCAGGAGGCTCGGGTTCGAGTCTCGTTGAAAGGCGATTATTTTTTTTCTTTTTTTTTTAATGATTACTCGCAATATGTTTGTGTTGCACATTACTAGTATTTTTGTTAACCCCTCCAACTAAGCTAAATATGCTTATGTCTGGAGTGGGTTCACGTCAATAGTGCAATGGGTGGGGTGGGGATAAAACTCACGACCTCTCGATCGCCAGTCCAACACCCTATCCATTGGGCTATTGACCAATTATGGATTGTATTTTGTAATATACGGAGATGAATATAATTATCAAAGTGGAAGTAAAATATACAGTCTTCATTATGCGCAAATGATATATCAAAATTTCAATATGCTCTCGAACGAACGGTTTGTGGAACCCCAATTGAATGTCGTATGTTCTAACAAGCTTGTCAAGTTCAAAGAATTTGTTTGTTACATTAAGCTTTTTAACGATCTCAATTTGTATTTGAAATGAATTTAACACAATACTAATATATATGTATATACTGTATATTCTTTATCTAATTTGCATACCAGAAACCGTATATATTCGCTTAGTAAAATTTAATACTATAAGAATCTTTGTCCTGACATACTGACTGATTGACTGACTGACTGACTGACTGACAGACATCGCACAGCCTAAACCGCTGGTCGTAGAGACTTGAAATTTGGAGGGTATATTTCTCTTAGTACGTAAGGGTGTACTAAGAAAGGATTTTCCAAAATTTAACCCTTAAGGGGATGAAATGGGGGTTCAAAGTTTGTATGGAGAAACAAGATTAGATAGTATTTTCTATCCGAAACTTCAAACAAGTGCTTCGGTAAAAAAATTAAGTAAATATGTGTTTCAGGTTTTTTTTAATTCCACCCCTAAGAGGGTGAAATGGGGTAATATTGTTTCGGATTGCGCAAAAATTTGGCATGCAGATAGTTATTACGACGTTACTTCCTCCTGAGAAAGGACTTTCCAAAATTTACCCTCGAAGGGGATGAAACGGGGGTTCAAAGTATGTCTGGAGAAATAAGATTAGATAGTCTTTTATATTCGAAACTTAACACAAGTACTTAAGTAAGTAAATACGTGTTTCCGGCTCTTTCGAAATTCCGCCCGTAAAAGGATGAAGTGGGGTACAAAGTCTGAAATCAATATTGTTTCGGATTGCGCTGAAATTTGGCATGCTGATAGTTATTATGACGTAGGTATCTTCTGCTCAGAAAGAGTTTTCTAAAAATTGCTCCCGGATACGGAACGGGGATTCAAAGTTTGTATGGCGAAACAAGATGAGAAAAAGTACGTGGTGTAGGATTTTTCGAAATGGGGTAGGTACAAAGTCTGAAAATTTGGGTTTTTCGGGTTTTATAAATATGAATCCCAAATTGCCTTAGTCACGCGATAACATGAACACGGGTGAACCGATTTGGCTTATTCTTATTTGATGTCTTTAGTGATAGAATCGTTTTTACAACAGAAAAGTTTTAAGTAAATAAAAGAAGTTTTAACGCGGGCGAAGCCACGAGGCACTTTTAGTTATAAAAAAAAAGTAAAACAATTGAAACAGAAGCCATAAATGTTATTGTTTTGTTAACTCCAAGAAACTTTTAAAATTAAGAACAGAGAAAGCCAAAACACGTGCTATTCCGATGAGAAATTGAGAATAAATTTTAATAAAAAAAGTTCAGCAGCTTTCAATGAGTTGAGGACCTTGTCGTGGACAGTCCGCCATTGTCAGATGCCTTTTTCAGATTGTTTTAGATGACGTTTAAGTATTATTTTTTTTATATGATATATTAAGACTAGGTTGGTACTGCTAGTTGTTGGTAATGTTACCTTTGCAACTTTCATATCTATTTTTATTTAATATTTTTGTAACACACAATACCAACAACTATTACTATTTTAATATGTTAACTATGTTTATTCTTCTACATTTCCACAGAGTACGAGAGTACCTTCTTACCTACGCAATAATCTAATAATATGTACATATGACGAGAAGGCCTGGCGACCTGTAACACAGGTTATTTTACAAAAACCTACATCAGGCGCCAGCTCTCACAAAGGAGTATAAGTTTGAAGATCTATTGTTCACGTACTTTTATTATCCTGTGTTAATAGTTACTAAGCTGTACCTTTGTGAGGAGAAAATAAATACTTTTTATTATTATATTTTATAGGCTAGCGTTTGATCACTATCGCACCTGTTGGTAAGTGATGATGTGGTCGAAGATGGTAAGCACGCTAGGCCTAGAATGGGAACTGGCTCACAAGGATAGCTGCCGGAACATATTAGATGTTTGGCGACAGGTTTTCTAACTTGAGGGTGGTCGTTGGCTAGGCGGAAACTAGATAGTGTCCTACCAGATGTTTTTACTTCACCGGAGGGCCACTGTGAAAAGCGCAAATAAATTTTTCGATAGAAAAATCCATTGGTGCATGGCGGTTAGAACTCGGTACCTCTGGCATCTAAGCCAACCGTTCTCCCGATTACGCCACCGGGCCCTCGATTTCGGCCAAGTAATGTGTAAACATTAAAGCTTAGTGTTACTTTATGGGGTCGAGATGCCCGAAGTTTTGTTAAGAAGTTGTCCAGACGCCTAATTGACATCACCCGTGACCAAAGAGCTGGCGCTTACCTCGGCCAGCGTATTAGCCTAGCTATAAAACGAGGTAACGTCGCTAGCTTTTTGGGAACATTACCGGCAGTGACCTAGGTTCTGTCTTTTATTTATAGTATAGATATTATTATTGTAGTTTATATAATTTTGATATTGTCATTTGGTAATTATTTTTAAGTTGTTTTAATAAAACAATGTATTAGTTGTAAGTTTCTTGACGTTCAATAATGTGTTACTTTATGATTTAAAACTACGAAACATGAAAATACAACAAAATATTTAATTCTTACATGAGATTTACATAATGTATGCAAAATTACAGCTCAATTGTACACTGGAAATAAGTATACTATCAAGAGCTTTACAAATAAATAGTTATATGCATAATACTTTCTTGCATAATGCAGCGACTGCAAACAGCAACCTATTAACAAATATTCCGCAATAATAAACAACAATATACTAAAACTCGTACTGAATCCATAATCTTAACTTCATTATGCCTACAATAAGTCGTAGATACTCAGAAATTTTCTTAAAATGCTATCTCACAAACACAATACGCCCCTCAAGTACTTCAACAATAACTTTATATTGTTAGCAGATAAAACAACTGAAAACGAAGCGTTTTCCATTTCCACGCTTTTGTTGACTCATATCTCTGCCATTATCACCGTATAATAAAATCAATGGAAACAGTAGCGGAACTCTGGAGACAGTTTTTAGGAGACGAATAGCTGCTTCTGTAATTTAAGTCCTGTTTTTCGTGTAGTTTCATACCGTACCATGGCTGTAACAACTTATACCAGAGATGTCATATCAGGGGCGTATTGAGAGTCAAGGGTCAATCGGTCAAATAATCGTAGGTGTAAGTTTGATAGTTTAGATTTTGCACGTATTCCCTTGCTTGTGCTAGATGGCTGATTTCGAACCTAGGATACATTTTTAGAGCGATCAATGCGCTATTGTAGTATCTGGCACCAATCATCATGCGGAGATATAATTAATTCGGAAGAGAAAAGAAAGACTCCTGCACTTTGTGGAATACAGCTGCACTTTGTAGAAGACAGATGCACTTTGTCGAAGACAGCTGCACTTTCTGGATTTGATTAAAGTTAGTTGTTCTTGTATGCCTCTGCGCCTTGTATTAATGTCGGCACATCGAGACAAGCTTGTATACTTCATCTTGGATCGAACAGATGAGATAATCAAGTACCTATTTGTCTCCAATAAATCGGTTTTCCAAGTTCGAATATAATTTAATTCTTTAATGTAATAAAATAATTGCTTTTGTCTCATTGTTTCTTTTTATTTTTCAGGTAAGCATCCTCCACTTAGTTATTTCTCATCGTGTAAGATTAAGGTAATGCTTTTATTCTGCAAACCCTGCAATAACAATATATCAAGATTTTTTTTAATGTTTTCTACGTAATAGTATATATTCAAATACAATATATTTATCACTTTCAATCAAATTTAACTGATTTCAATAGGCAAGCACTTATTGCATAATTAAATTTTGACAGTTTCTATTACAATTTTTTTGTATATGAAGCGTTTTTTTCCATGGAATATATTTCTTTAACTAATCAACAAAAAGAAAAAATAAGTTTATTCTTCGAGTGTCAATCCCTATTTATTATAAGTAACTTATCCATGAATTTAACGGATTGGTATCCAAAGAGATTCTAGGATCATGAGCAATATTTTTTTAAAGAAAATCGGATCAGATTTATTGAAAAAAAATCTGTCATAGTTTAATCCAAGTAATTTACTTCTAAACGGTAATTCCAGAGGGCGCAACCAATGCATAGTAATTAGTTAAAATGCAATCCAAAAGTGTCGTCGCTTCAGTGGGAGTCGTCCATGGCTATGTTGGTTAAAAAGCTTGAGCGTTTAACTAAACAGGCGCGAGTTCAATTATCGCTGGACGGTGAAATTCTGGAATGGATATAATCATGTACAAAGTCTAAAGTGTAGATAACTCTTAAAGAAACGTAATAAAAGAAGGAAAGATTTTAGAAATAGTTTTTTTTATAAAATCTTAAAACCGTTTTCAAGGTAGCCATAAGGTTGCGTATTTTAACGCCAATGTGACTCATTGCAGGCAGAAAAGTCTTTAACAAAACTTTTATTCCAAGTTAAGCAACTGTCTTCCGCGGTGTTACAGCATTGTTCGCTTATCTCAACTTAAACAACTCCAGCTTCAACCATTAAACTGGTAACGTTCAATTCGGGAGTCGTAAGATGTTTTCTAACTCGTTCCGGTTTACTTTAACAAAATAAGGTTATGTGTTGTTAACTGGTAGCGTGGTTCCATATGTAATTTTTTAAGCATGGTTAGGCAGCCCTTAACCTTTTTTTCTTTAGTGGTAAAATTTCTGCGGCACTGTTACGTATTCGTGACTAATTAAACTGTGAAATAGAAACGTTTAGTAAGTCTTGGAAGCGTGTTTATTGTCCGCCGGTTATAGGGTATATGATATGTCAAATTAAGTTGAATATGGCGCCCTCTAGAGGAAGTCAATATTGCCGTACTAATTGTACCCTGTTGTGGAAGCACCGCTGTTGAAGCTGATGTACATTTATTGACCATAAGCAGCGGCTAAATGCTGCAAAGTGAGCCATAGAACTTATATCCGATATCAATATGGAGACAAGATGTATGTACGCTCGTCTTGGCTATTTAGTTAAAGGTTATCCGTAAAGGATCCGGAGTATTGCCGCATGATTTCCCCAATTTGGAAGTCTCCAAAATAAACTCATAATACGATCGTCCCCGTCCCTACAGTAGAACTTATTGCAATTTTTAAATAGATATATTGTAATAATAATCTATTTGTTTTCCTTTTAGTCTAGGTTCCTAATAAGAGATTCTGGAGGTGTGTACGTACGGATCGGCCGATTAGGTAGGAGCTAGCCGGAGGTGATCGATCCGTAACGTTAGATTTTTCCCCATACACAAAGTCAAAAAGAAATAATATAAAATTGTTAATTTAGCCTATGAGGTATCAAATTAAAAGTCTTAATTAGCACATTTAAAAAAATATACATATATTTTTAGCTGTTGCTTTGCTTAATGCAAGCGATAATTGGAATTCATTTCTAAAACTGGAGCGAGACTTTTCAGTAAACGGGTTCAAGTTTATATTATTGTACTTTTATACTTTTCCAATACCGGTACTGCTTCAATAAAATAAAATCTGTCAAGCAATTCTTAATCATTAAAACATTGCATAAAATTCCCATCCGTAATTTTCCAAAACCGTTTAACATAAAATCATGAACAAAAGATATTCACTCAGCAGTTCCTCAAAAACTTATAAACTCCAGCACCATTGAGACACTGATCCCTAAAACAAAGTTCCGTACCCAAGCCACTGTGAAAACTTCTCAAATTGTTTAGCTGCAAACAAAGCGCAACAATCGTTTGACAACGTCGCGGAAATGTGGCGCTTGCCTCCAATAAAATTGGTATTGAACGCGGCACGCTTTGTTCTAAACACTTTATTAAGTTTAAAGGCTTAGGTTGGCTTTGAAACTGGCTCCGGAGTGGACAAATACGATTTGAAAGGAACGTTGCGTACAGCGTGCTTATCAGCTTAATGTTTGCGACTTAGATACCGCATTCAATAAGCTATTGAATTGGTGTTTAGGATCCGAATGGTTAGAAATGCAGTTAACTTTTGAACTGCAATGTACTTGAGTTTAACTGGTTAACGCTAGATTAAACAGACTGCTTCAATATGATGTCAAACATATACTTTAATGTATTAACTTTAATAGTCTGACACAACGATGCAGTACAGCGTAGAAAATGGTTGTAGAAAATCTTGGAGTACATTAAGTGAATAGTATATGACTGAAATAAGTGCATAAAGTTAAAGAAGCTTATAACCATCTGTACGATACAGAAAGAAGTAAAATAAATTGTTTAGGACTTTCGCTAGTACAATGAGATGATAATGCAGCTATTATCTACAGTATATCATTTTTGAAATAAGAAAATAACGTTATTTTTTTTAACTTTTAAATAAAGAAGCTAGTTTAGAGTTTTAAAAAAAATCAATAAAAACATAATATTTATTATGAGTCGTTTACTTAAAAAAAAATAGAGTTCCCGGAGACTCTACAGGTGGCTTACAAAATCAAAGCACATTTAATATTTTTATCAAGTAAATATTAAATAATGCAACACAATCTAAAAACGCATACTGATCACGTAAATATCATAATCCGAATGGAACTGATCTTCCGTCTGTCTGTGAAAGTAACTAAATGTATTTGCTTATTTTCTGTTTAACTGTTCAGACCGATTTGGCTAGAATTTTGCATTAACTTTGTTGACCCGTCAATCGGTAGCCATCGGGTAAGTTGAAGCATTCATGTTTGTTTACGCACCTTTTTTTAATATCTTATAAGCGTTTGACCACTATCTCGCGTGGCAGTAAGCGAAAATGTGGTCGTAGATGCAACGGTGAACACGCTGGGCCTAGAATACTCTGAATTTCAAGGGCTATAATATGCTGCCGGAACACCGTAGGGTTATGGTGGCAGATTCTCTCCTTGATATTGGTAAGGTACTTTATGGCAGCAAGTCAGGCCGAACATCGATATGATGCTTTATAAAGCGAACGTATACAGGAGACGCAACTATGTAGTTTATTGTAGTTGCATTGTAGTAACAGAAGTAGACATAAGATATTGTTTATTGCAAGTAAACCCACGGGAAACAACTATGACTTAATTACTCGAAGATTTTGCTACATACATGATTTAAATGAATAAAAATAAATATTTTATTTTAGAAACTAAATTCATAATAAATCTACGAATAATGTCACATTCACTCGTTATTTATGGAGACTAAACTAAAAATTATACAACGTTTATTCATAAGTCAATACCCACAGTCTAGACACCAGACGAATTGTAAATTTATCTGTGTCCCACATCGACAATGAGACGTGTTTCAAACCATAAATATTACTGACTGATAGTTTTCAGTACCTAAGCTAACTAAGATTTAGACCACTAGTGGGTCTATACCCTTAATACAAGTTTTCATACCAAACTCGATATCGGACATTGAACGAAATTTCTATGAAAAACAATACGGCGCATCTAGTAGTTTTCACATTTTATTTAAAACCAATCGAGGAGCGAGAGTAAGTCGAAATATATCATGTGAGATCTGTCGAAAGTGTTTTTGATAAAAACTCGTACTAAGGATACTGTAAGCTGTAGACATTGCGAGTTTGTCTTTGCATAGCATGAAACTGGGTAACCACAGAAATATGAATAATAAATATTTATGTGTGAATAACACCCGACTTCTTCATGTTTATAGGATGAAAAAGTTGCGTGGACAAAACAGTTGCGTCTTATTATGCGTAGCAAAAAAGTATTGTGAAATTTTTGAAGATTTTTCGAAATGGCTTTTTTCAAGTTTTCAACCCCCATATCTCCACCATATCCACATAAACCAACATTTCAACAATTCAACATCAAACATCAAACATTTCAACAACAAAAACAAAATGGACGTATTAAAATCCATATAATTATCGAATCTGCTCACAACATTTCATGAGATTTGGTTGGGAAATGCGACATGTAGAGAAGAAAACCGTACATCCGGACATCTGCCAGACATACTAAAGCAATTGTAAGCTAAAATGATCAAGATCAAGAAATAATCTGCCGCCAATAAACCTTTCAACCTAGACCTAGCATATCCAACATCTTTGACCACATCATCGCTTATCAGCAGGTGAGATAGTGGTCAAACGTAAGCTCAAACGCTATCACATATAGAAACGGCAATAGCCCAAGGCTAAGGCTCGGCCTGGCGATCGAGAGGTCGTGAGTTCTATCCCCACCGATTGTACTATTGACGTGAACCCACTCCAGACACAAGCATATTATAGCTTAGTTGGAAGGGTTAACAAGAAGACAATAGTAATGTAAAAACCACATTGGTATAGTTTGATGGTAGATTTAAAAAAATATTAAAATAAACATTATTTTCAAGTAAAAGATTCTCAATAAAGTAACTACATATTATAATTAAAAGAACAAATTACAAAAAACTTGCACGTCAAACGAAAAAAAGCGATGTCACAAGGAATCCACTGGTATTTTAACAATAGGTACATTTTACATATATATTTATTTCACATTAACTTTATTATATTTTACGATAATTAAAGAATCTCATGCGTTATTTACCTAAAAGTTTTTTCTTCAGAGCCCGCTGCCGGCACAAAGGCTATTTGCTGCCTTCGGGCACAAGTTTATTAAAACCTTCCTATTTATATAGTGATGGGATATTTCATTTCCTTTCATGTTTATGAGACATTAACTTTCCTTTTACAATATTGTATATTAGACAAATAAAGGATAATAATTGAGTAATTTTAGTAAGTAAAATTATTGTGGCTCTCTAGTTTCTTTTACGAATGTTGTTCTCAGCTTAATCACTAGAGGGCAATGTACACCGTTAAACGCGCGGCTCGGACTAAGTTCTTTTTAAACCGAATTCCAAACGTTTTGCATTTTTTTGTGACAAGATTATAATTTTATGTTTAGAGTTAAATAGTAACATATTCTAAGCTAACTGTATCGTGCAGTAATAATGCCGACGTTGGTTAATAGCGTTTTATAGATTACCTATATGCGTTATTTTGAACCTTCTTTTTAATTATTATGTTTCTTTGAAGTGTTTCACACTTTATATTTTTGTAAATTGTTAAACACAATCCAAAATTTCATCGTACCGACGGGACTTGAACCCGCAACCTCCGGAATAACATGTTCCGGTGCTTTGCCAATTAAGCCACGGTGCGAAGTATCGTTACGACGAAATTAGTGGATTGCATTTGTTAACCCAATTATGCATTGGTGGCGCCATCTATGACTACTTATTACGTAAGTTAAGTTGAATATGCCTTCTTTTTAGTCTATAATTCAACATGTAAACTAAAATGTGTGAGTGCAAGTTCCACATACTTAATATATAATAACTTCTAGTACCTATTATTATCAACATAAAATATTAACTATTATTTCAATCATTTTTAAATATTTATAAAGTAGTCTGAAAAAATAATCTAAAACTATAAGAATCTTTGTCCTGCCATACTGACTGACAGAAATTTTAATTCAAATGGGGTAACAAAGTGTGAAAATCAAATATTTTTTCGGATTGCGCTAAAACTTGGCATGCAGATATTTATTACAACGTTAGTTACCTTTGAAAAAGGATTTTTCAAATTTCACCCCTAAAGAGGATGAAACGGGGGTTCAAAGTTTCTATGGAGAAACATTATTAGATAGTCTTTTCTATTCGAAACTTCACACAAGTGCTTCAGTACAAAAATAAGTAAACACGTGTTTCAGGTTTTTTGTAATTCCACCCCTAAGAGGGTGAAATGGGGTAACAAAGTGTGAACATCAATATTTTTCACTCCTTAAAGGGATGAAACAGGGGTTCAAAGTTTCTATGGAGAAACAACATTAGATAGTCTTTTCTATTCGAAACTTCACACAAGTGCTTCAGGACATAAATAAGTAAACACGTGTTTTAGGTTTTTTTTAATTCCACCCCGACAAGGGTGAAATGGGGTAACAAAGTAAGAAAATCAATATTGTTTCAGATTGCGCTGAAATTTGGCATGCAGATAGTTATTATGACGTTTGTATCCTCTGAGAAAGGATTTTGCAAAATTCACCCCTGAAGGGGATGAAACGGGGGTTCAAAGTTTGTATGGAGAAAAAAGATTAGATATTCTTTTATATTCGAAACTTAACACCAGTACTTATTTTAAGTAAGTAAATACGTGTTTCAAGCTCTTTCGAAATTCCACCCCTAAAACAGTGAAGTGGGGTAACAGTCTGAAATCAATATTGTCTCGGATTGCGCTGAAATTTAGCATGCAGATAGGTATTTTGACTTAGGTATCCGCTAAGAAAGAATTTTTCAAAAATTACTCTTCAAGGGGATGAAGCGAGGGTTCAAAGTTTAGATAGTCTTTTTTTATTCATCATTTCACACAAGTACTTTTGTAAATAAAAAAGTAAATACGAGTTTCAGACTTTTTCAAAATGCCCTTCTAAGTGGATAAACTGGGGTAACAAAGTCTAAAAATCAATATTGTTTCGGATTGCGCTGAAGAAGCTTTAGAATGCAGATAGTTATTATGGCGTATGTATCCGCTCAGAAAGGATTTTCTCAAAAATCCTCCCGGATACTTCTAATTTAATTTTTTTTTTAGTTCTTTTTTTTCTTTTAATTCTTATTTGATGTCTTTAATGATAGAATCGTTTTTATCGTTTATCGTTTTAAGTAAATAAAAGAAGTTTTTAACGCGGGCGTAGCCGCGGGGCACTTCTAGTATTTTTATAAGACTGTTGTGCATAATATGTAACTATATTGTGTATTACTTAGTGTTTGTTATATTGTAAATAAAGATATTTTTAAATCAAATAATCAAATCAATTCGTCTGTAGATATGTTTTTTTTTGTATGTATGTTACGCTATTACTCCGTCGATTGAGAATTACTGATTCTAATGATTCATTTTGTATTTGGTACGGTACATTTTCAACGTTGTCCCCTACGAATTAGACTTCCTGACTATTTATTCGTAGGTTGTCTCATTGTAGTTTCATCGAGATCTCATAAGTATCTCCAGAAATATGGAGATAAATATTCCAAAATTAATTCTGATGAAAATGACTAGCGTGGCATTTAAAGTCGATTTTTTTCGTTTTGTATAAGATATTAAAATTAGTTTTTGAACTTCCGTTGTATACTTATTAAACAAAACTAAAATGCAAATTTTAATTTGTCTATTGTGGTAAAAGCGATGCATTAGGCGGTCTTATCACTCAAAACCAATTAAAATTAAAAAACAGCTTAGGTCTTTCGAATACGCAAAATTTAATTTTGCCAACACCATACGTATTCTTAAAGTAAATCCTTCGAGCTTATCCCGCGTATGTAAATCAAACTCAAGCGATTTAAGTATGTTCGTTTGTACAAAGGCCTCGGAAGGTTTGTTTTAGCGAATGTAATTACATCTCTTAATCTTTTACTGTTTGGAATCAACACCCTGGTTTTAATCAAGCTTTAGAACTGTACTGTGCGTAAGTAATTCTGAGACGCCATTTTGGAATTTTGTGGTAAGAATTTAACGTTAGAAAGATTTAATTGTATTTCACTGTGTTATATTTTTTTTGAGTATTTTGATTTTTAGACAAATAGACAGCATAGTAATACTTCATTGTAAAATATACATTATGTTTGTTCGCGGATAACTTCCTCGTTCATGAACCAATTTTAATAATTATTTTTTGTTGGAAATGCGATATTCCAAGGGTGGTACCATAGTAATTTCATCGAGATTTGATAAGCATCTCAAGAGATATAGAGACAAACACCTCAAACTTGGTACTGAAATGTAATAGCGCGGCATTTGTAGGCGGTTATCAACCGACTTCCAAGAAGAAGGAGGTTCTCAATTCGTCTGTATGTATATTTTTTCTTTTTTTTTGTGTCTATGTTACGCGATTACTCCGTCAATTGTGAACCGATTTGAATGATTCTTTTTGTAATCGGTAGGGTACGTTTTCGAAATGGTCCCATTGTAATTTCATCGAGATCTGATAAGTATCTCTAGAGATATGACGATAAACGTCTCAAACTTGCTACTGAAATTGACTCGCGGGGTAATGTAGTCAGTTGTTTTAGTTTTTAAACTATCTTAATTATTTTGGTTTTTTAAACGATCTTATATAGGTTTACACGATCTTGCATAGGTTTAAACGATCTTATATAGGTTTAAACGATCTTATATAGGTTAAAACCATCTTCGCATTATTACCTTTCTTATGAAAACGGTTTGGGGCACATTAGTTTGATTGTTTCAAAGTCTATAACGAACATAGGTAGACAATTTTTTTGTGTTTCATATATTAGATAGATATACAGTGTTTTGCTTAATTATAAATAACTTATTTAATTGGAGTTTTGGCGGGAACGTGGAAAAGTGTGTGTGATAACATTGTATTTTTTCCTAAAACTTGTGTTCTTCCGCGTGTTAATGTGTAATAAATGTGGATTATTAACCATAAGTGCCGGTGATTGTGTGCGAGTGTAGGGAAACTGCACAATGTTGTAAAACATGCTATTTGCGTTCTCACCAAAATTCTACTGAAAATCTTCAGTAAACACCACATGTTTACTGAAGGTATGACTTAGACTAGACTTTTACTTGAAAACTGACCTGAAATGTGACTTTGACCTATCTCTATTTCTAAAATTAATAAAAACTTGAAGAATTTCAATACTTGACACTGGCTAAATACACTAATCGTGTGAAGCCATAATAAAACTAAAAAAAAAAAAAACTTATTGAATTGTGTGTGTGTGTGTGCATGTGGTGTTTGAATATAAGTACTAATAATTAAGATTTAAAAACTGAAACAACCGACTTCAACGCCCCGCGAGTCAATTTCAGTAGCAAGTTTGAGACGTTTATCGTCATATCTATGGAGATACTTATTAGAACTCGATGAAATTACAATTAGACCACCTCGAAAACGTACTACCGATTACAAAAAAAAATATTGGAATCGGTTCAGAATTGACGGAGTAATCGCGTAACATACACAAAAAATAAGAAAAAAAAACATACAGACGAATTGAGAACCTCCTTCTTTTTGGAAGTCGGTTGAAGAAGACCAAATAAAAAGTATATAAAAATAAATGTAAATGCAAACTAAGTTAATAAGTGCCTAGTTTATTTTGATATGCACGGAATGCTTATAATAATTTAGAATATCTTAAAAATGGATTGGAGAGACAAGGTATTACAAGTCTAATAAAATACTAAATAGAGCTCAAAATAAGAAGGAGGTACTAATTTTTTTTTTTTTTTTTTTTTTTTATATATAGTATAGATCGGCAAACAGGCAAGCGGCCCACCTGATGGTAAGTGGTCACCGCCGCCTATTGACATCTGCAAAACCAGAGGTATTGCCGGTGTGTTGCCTACCCTTATTAGTGAGCACTCTCATTACAATCGTATATGTTTGAGAGAAATTACCTATTAATTATTAAAATTAATTATTAATTTTATCGCTAGTAAACCCCCAATCCCCGCATGGTGGTAGAACACTATCTAGTGTCCGCCTGGCCAGCTATCACCCTCAAAATAGAAAATCTATCGCCAAACATCTAATGTGTTCCGGCAGCTATCCTTGAGAGCCAGTTCCTATTCTAGGCCTAAAGTGTCTCTCGACCATCACTCACCAACAGATGAGGTAGTAGTCAAACGCTAGCCTATATTACATTAAATAATTAAGATAGTTTAAAAACTAAAACAACCGACTTCCATGCCCCGCGAGTCAGTTTCAGTAGCATGTTTGAGACGTTTATCGTCATACCTCTGAAGATACTTATCAGATCTCAACGAAATTACAATGGGACCACCTCGAAAATGTACTCTACTGATAAATAAATTTAAAGTAAAAAATATTTTTTAAAACAAGCTTTTATCGCGGGCAAGGAACTAAAATATTAAAAATAAATTCTACTTATTATTTTGCGGGTCGGACTCACTTACATTCTTAAAAACTTGAGGCACTACCCGTTTTACAGGTTAGGTACACTTACTATACTTCTGTGCCTACGACATATGACACGGCTTTAGAAGCCCTTACCTAGATCATTCTAAACTCGCGACTTAATATATACCTCTGACTGCCTACATTGTCTGAATACCTACATAATAAATACATATACGTAGGTACCTATATAAATCAAACAACGTATTCCATCATGAAGATAAAGTATCAAATTTTCGTATAAATCTGATATATTCTATCCACGTGATTTTAATATCTCCAATTCTCTACATGAAACGCCAAACCGTAATAATCCAGCTAAGTTTGCATATACAACCGCCTGAAACAAGAAAAGGATCACTGATCTATCTTTCTCTCTCTACGATTAAATACGTAAATTATACGGTGAGAATGCGATTCCCAGTTTATTGTTCCCATGTTGCCCAGCGGAATTCGAAGAATAGCGGCGTCGCGCTTTGTTGCCTCCTATATAAAGGAAGGTTTATTGACACGTTTTTAGGGGATAGTTAGGGAGGCGACCGCTAACTTAATACAGCCCTTTGTGTAGGTCTCCACATCTATAGGTATAGCAGACGATTTATACACCATGTAAAAGAATTTTACTTGTTCATTATGGATGCCGCAGATTGATTTATACTTTATTTTGACGTTGTGTATATACATTTCCAAACTCGTCGGAGGCTTTTAAGGGGTTTTTATTTTAATCAGGAAATTTAGACATTTCAATTATTTTGTCAACCGACTTCCAAAAAGGAGGGATTTCTCACTTCGTGTGGTTACAAAGTGGCCCTATTGTAATTTCATCGTGGAGATAAACAACTCAAACTTGGTAATGAAAATATTTTAAGATCGTTTAAAAACTAAAAGTGCTAGTCAAAGTAGCCTGTAGACGTAGTAACTATTACATAATCTGTGCCAGTAAGTAAAGTGCCAGCCAAGTAGTAAGTTGTCGAGATAAGTAAATGCGTCGTAATACAAATGTTGATATATTAAAAACGGCTCTGCCGTTTTCGTTAAAATTTAAATGGGACCACCTGGAAAGGGTACCCTTTGAAACAAAAAAAATAATAATTTTTAAATCCGTTCAGGCTTCTTCGAGTAATCGGTGACCATACATAAAAATAAAACTGACGAATTGAGAACCTCCTCCTTTTTGTGAAGTCGGTTAATAACTAGCGCTGAATTTGATGTCAGTTTTATTCGTTTTTAAAGGCTCTAAAATTATTATTGATGTGAATTCAGTTTCTCTTTATAAAATCAAACGGCTTTATGCTCACGGGTTAAGATATTGAAATTACTCCGACACGTTTCGGACATTAATAAAATCATCTTCAATATTTAGCTTTTTGTAAATTTTAGCTTGTTTGGAAGAAAATTCGTCTGTTTATATATATATATCTGTATATGTGGGGTTAATCTTTACAAACGACTATTTGTTAGTTTTTTTTAAATATGTCCAATAAAATAAAACAGTTATTATCACAACAAACGACCATAACAAACAGTTTTGCACGCTCTATCACAATGATAATAACCGTACGTTTATTTTTCAGTCACCGAAACGTGACTTCGAATGCACACGGCTACTAATTCCGTTAACTGTGTCCATTTGGCAACAGACTACATTTATACTGAGCACTTTAGGGTCTCGGCCTCAATAACTTTAATTAGGGCTGCGTATTCTATACCCATACTATTATGAAGGTTGCGGGAATTTGAAATTATACTGGACGCTATTTGGACCCTAATTTGGAAGTAAAAATGTGGACTGAATGGAATTGAATTTAAATTTGTTATTATGGAACGAGTGGGGGCCATCTCTTTTGAGATAATTTTAATGTTATCATTAATTAAAGAGGTTTTACCAAATATGAACTTTTATGGTATCTTTTATTTATTTTATTGCAAACGGACGCTGATAATAATTGCCGCCGCCAAAATATTGATTCAGGATAACCTGAATACCTCTATAAAGAGGCTTAAGACGATGGTTGTGTGGTTATTTAACGCTGTTACATGTATAGTTAATAAATTCTGTAGGTACGTGATTATTGTAATATTATACAAACCGCGCCCCGCGGCTTTACCCGCGTTCAAAACTATTTGGTGTTAATGCAGATAAAACAGTATCTTTTTGCTTAATTTCATTCATTCAACCGTTTTTGCGTATAAGATTAAAACAAT
This sequence comes from Cabera pusaria, assembly GCA_954871355.1. NCBI lineage: Eukaryota > Metazoa > Arthropoda > Insecta > Lepidoptera > Geometridae > Cabera > Cabera pusaria. Next base: position 4,982,102 of record OX940900.1, on the reverse strand, counting down.
TTATCCATCTATCTATACTCACCAATTTAATTTAACATAAAACATCTAGATGGCGCTGAAGCAGGTTGCACAGTTCTCCTTGTAAATATTGCCTAAATGTATGAAATCCTACATCGCACAAACGATATTTTTCTCGATGTTAGAACCATATGAACTTGCTTCATCATCAGATAATATTATTGCTATCTCTATCCACTGCAGGAAATAGGCCTCACCTATCATTGGCACGCCACTGATCTGGATCTTCAGTTTCTGTTTCCAACCGCTGCCAACGCCAACTTGCTAACAACATCAGATATTACAAAACTTGAACTCCTTATATAACTTTTCGAATCAATATTTATTTATTAATGTTATATTAATATTATTAACAGGATTTAGCTGTACGGCAAATTAAGCAGTTTCTCTCCATGCACAAAAATCTGTCGCCAAACATCTAAATGTGTTCCGGCAACTATCATTGAGAGCCAGTTCCCATTCTAGGCCTAACGTGCTTACCACCTTTGACCGCATCATCACTTACCAACAGGTGAGATAGTGGTCAAACGATAGCCAATATAATATAAAATAAGATATAAAACAAGTACTATTAAAAAAAAATCCTTTTTAAACACAAGCTTTTACATAACTTAGGACCAGAGTAAGTCAAGATAATTAAATTCAACGAGCCCAAACATGACGGTTATAAAATGTGTAGTTTAGGAGTTCCTTTGGCCACCTTCCAGCTCCATCATCATAATAATGCATTGTCACGCGATTTACACATGTATGCAACATTTCAGCTCAATCGGTAACCGGGAAGTGGATCAAATTTAATTTGCAAGATTTGATGACAAACATCGGGACAGGTGAAACTAAATAAAAGCTCGTAATAAAAATATTACGACTTATAGCACGCCTGCATCAATTAACTGCTAGATATAGGTTATTTCCAAACAATTATCTTATCAAATTGTTAAGTTTAACGAATTATACATCTTTCTCGTTAGTCCTCTAAAATATATAGAAAATGTTGATCCCCATTTTCATCGTAAAATTCTACAAGCAATTAAGATGTCATGATTAAGTTACTACCCACTGGCACAAATCTAAATGAAATACTGAGTTGTATTAGATCCAATAGTTCCCATGAATAAAAGCTGTTAGAACGGATGCCTGTAATTAGTAACCGTAGTAACAGGAAATCTCGGCGGAAACCAAATATGTCAGTACAGATATTCAGCCGTTCAACCATAATTCTGGATACATATAGCCATGACAGCAGTACGGTCAGTTCCTACGCAACATTTTCTAGTCTAAGTTATTGAGATGTATATCGCTTTAAGCGATTACACCGCTCTTTGCATTAATTATTGTATAATGTATTGTTGTTTCTGTTCTTTTGGTGTTCAAATAAAGAGTTTTATCTATTTATCTAATTTTCAATTTGAACATAATGCAAATTTTCAATCAAAAGTTTTTTATTTTAAAACTTACAAGCACCGTAGGCTGCACATTACTAGTAGTCGTGTTAACTCCTCCAACTAAGATAAATATGCTTGTATCTGGAGTGGGTTCGCGTCAAAAGTGCAATCGAGATCACGACCTCTCGATCGCCAGGTCAACGCCTAAGCAATTGGGCTATTGACGCTTATTGAAAGTGGTCTTGAATGAAACAAAATAAATATACAGCTCACGGAATTACGTCAGTGATACTAAACTGCGTATGTTCTGAAATCCGTTGGATGTCGATGTCTGGCGTCATATTTATATAGTATGGGTGAGCTCAAACAAAAAATAATTCTCGCAAGCCATGATTTTTCTTTGTAATCGACGCTCCTATTTTGTGACATTAGAAGATAAACCATAATAAAACCAGTTTTAAACTATTGCATCCATAATTTTTCATTAAAAACAATAAATCGTGTTAACTAAAGTGGTCGACATAGCTCAGCGAATTAGCAAACTGAAGTGGCAGTGGGCTGGTCATATCTGCCGTAGGACAGATAACCGTTGGGGCAGACTGGTTTTAGAGTAGAGACCGCGAATCGGCAAACGTAGCGTAGGACGCCCTGTGACTGGCTAAGCTAAGAACACTCTCGATGAAGATAAAAAAACTATAGCTAAATCGATTTGTCCGTTTGGGCGCTACAATGCCACAGAGAGACACACTTATACACAGATACACGTGTCAAACTTATGACACCCCTTCTTTTTGCGTCGGGGGTTAAAAATAGTTACACTTGAAGAAAAAATAATATTATATCATAATATAAAATAAATAATAAATTATAATTTTGTTTAAATTGATCTACTGGCACTTTGTTGCATGAAACGAGCGTCCATTCAATTCTGCCGACATATCCGCTGTGGCCCTGCCGTTTTAATATCCGTATGTATCCATTGACATGTAGGTCGGGAGTGTCCTTTGAGGATAGTTCTTTGAGCTGTGCGAGTAAACTCTTCTTCTATGACAAGGTTTTGGAGTACCTTGTTAAAAGCAAGTATGACAAGCTCGTACAGCCTGAGTGGTTAGCTAGAATAATTGTCGTTTTAGGGTTCCGTAGCCGAATGGCAAAAAACGGAACCCTTATAGATTCGTCATGTCTGTCCGTCCGTATGTCGCAGCCATTTTATTCCGAAACTATTAAGACTACAGAATTGAAACTTGGTAGGTAGATGTATTATGTGAACCGCTTTTCGATTTTTATACAAAAATAAAAAATATAAAAGTTTAAGGGGGGGGCATCCCATACATGGAACTGAAACAAAAAAAAATTCTTCAAACCTATACGTGTGTGTCTATGGATAGGTCTTCAAAAAAACATTGAGGTTACTAAAATCATTTTTGTTCAAAGTCAATCATTTGAAAGATAGGCGCGTCTAATGTGGTAAAATGTGTCCCCCCCCCTCTAACTTTTAAAGTATGGGAGTGAAAAATCTAAAAAAAATATATGCTATAGATCTCAATAAAAACTAACAACGACAATTGGTGTGAACGAGATACAGTCAGCAGTTTTAGATATATGGCGACCGCAAAGATAACTTTATCATAATAAAATAAACAAAGTTAATTTTGTAGTCATAGTAGAAAAGTCATGTAGAAAAATCATAGTTATGGAATACTTAACTGTGTTACGGAACCCTACGAGTGCGAGTCCGACTTGCACTTGGCCAGTTTATTTATAAGTTTTGTGCTGAAGGCTTATAATTGCAAATCTTTCCATCTCGCTTAAATGTACTCATGCTCACGTGAACTATTCTAATCCATAATGTATATTTATTCTTCTTTCTCAACTTAACTTTGTAATTTATTGTAATTTATTAAATAGTGTTTTTCCCCTCTCAATTATAAAACACCACTCACCACCATATCTTGTTACATTTCTCTCCATCCATAGGTTGTCTGGAAGAGATCGCTTTAAGCGATAACACCGCCTATTGTTGCACTATTATTTTAAATTGTATTACTTATTATGTTTGATTCTGTAATTTAAGGTGTTAAATAATAAAGTGTTTCTATCTATCTATCTATCTATCTATCTATCTATTGCAGTCTTAGAATAGAATATGAGCTTAACTTTTAAGCCTAGGGTAACCAGTTTAAATCCCAGACAGGGTGTTTGTCCAAAGGTGGTAGAAGCATATCATATCGATGTTCCGCCTGACTTGCTAAAAAGTAGTTTACCCCCAAAATCTGCCGCCATAACCTTACAGTGTTCCGGCAGCACACAGCCCTTGAGAGTTGAAAGCAGATGTCGTAGAATGCAGTTTCTCTGTACAGAAAATTCCATTACGAAAATTATATAAAAATGCTACTAGCCATATTTTCAAGCCTATTTGTGGTTTCGAGACCATAAAAGTGAATAATTATGATTTACGTGTCTTACTGGGGTACATACGTTTTGATTTAGAGAGATTGAAAACAGGTTCCTGAAATGTTAACGACTTTGTTTTAAAATTTCTGCTTTTGAATTAGTTCTCATTTATGATTACCTAGCTGTGCCGTGCAGATTCACCCGTGTTGAAATATATCTTATAAAATTTCAGCTAAGTCGGGGAACCATCACTGACAATTTTTTTTCTGACTACACTAAAAATGAGGTTTCTAATGTTTTTTTTTTATATTTGTTACATCAAAACTGCGTCACTCATAAACTGATTTTTTTATCTAGTATAGTAAAATAGTATATTAAGTATATAATTGTATTGTAGTAGTATAATTGTATCTTTGACCACTCATCGCTTCCCACTAGACGAGATAGTGGTGAAACGCTAGTCTATAATTGATGCACATATATATTAAAACACGTCAACTTAACTTTTATTAACACCATAGACACCTTATACCATATAGAGTTGTTATTCACATCGAGTAAAGAACTATATATTATCTACACGATACAATTTTGTTACCGACATACTAATACCCCCACTTAACAAAATAAATCTTATATTCTAAACAAAATGTTCTTTTATTTACTTAGCTTTAATACCTAATATACGTAGAAATTTATAATGCTTAATAGACAACAGACCTTTAGTTAACAAGTCAGCGGGCATTTCTTGAGTTGAAGTGTATTCAATTATAATAAGTTTATTTTTAATTGCATCTCTAACATAGTGAAATTTAACATCAATATGTTTCGATCTGCTGTGTGCCTGATAATTTGTTGCTAATTTTAATGCACTTTGATTATCACACTTTAATTTAATTACATATTGCCTACCAGTAATCTCATACATTAGGTTTCTTAAATAAACCGCTTCTCTAGATGCCTCTGAAAGGGCAACATATTCTGCCTCAGTGCTTGATAAGGAAACAGTCTTTTGTTTTTTACTTTGCCAAGCAAAATAATTACAGAACCATTCATAGTAAAGCAAAATCCAGTGTAGGACTTTCGATCTAGACTATCACTAGCCCAATCTGCGTCGACAAAGCCTGTAAGTTCTACATCATCCTTACTGTATGTAAGACAATAATGTTTTGTTTTTTGCAAATATCTTAACACTCTTTTAGCATAATTAAAATGACTTTCATCATAGCAATTATTGAATTGGCTGAGATAGCTAAGAGTAAATGATAAGTCAGGCCTAGTCAAAACAGCTAAGTACATAAGGCTGCCTATTAGTCTTTGATATGGGATGTTCGCTGCACAATTTTCAGCCTTTTTTAAGTTTAATTTACTTTCAATAGGGGTATCTATAGCTCTACAATTCGACATATTAAATCTTGACAATAATTGTTCTATATATTCTTGTTGATCAATTTTTGTAGTTTTACGTTCTTTATCCACATTAATCCTCATGCTTAAGTAACGTCTAACAGGACTTAAATCTTTCAATTTGAATTCAGATTTTAGATCAGTTTTTAATTGTTCAGTCTCTTTAGTACAATTTGAAAATATTAAAAAATCATCAACATATATTGTTACAATGATTTTAACATTATCAGAAAATTTTGTGAATAAGCATGGTTCGAATTTGCTCATTTTAAAACCAAAATTGCATAAACAGTCTTTAACCTTTTCATACCAAACCATAGAAGATTGTTTCAATCCATAAATAGCTCTTTTAAGTTTTAAAACCTTGCCATCTTCTTTGTTCACAAAACCCTCTGGGATTGACATGAAAATATCTTCCTTTAAATGTCCATTTAAAAATGCTGTGGTCACATCGAGATGTGTAATGTCCATGTCCCACTGCACACTGAGAGCAAACAACATTCTCAGAGTGGAATGTTTTACAACAGGTGAGAAAGTGTCCTCATAATCAATGCCACGTCGTTGAGAAAATCCTTTTGCGACAAGTCTGGCACGATACCGCACTTTATCAGTCACATCAAGTTTTTTATTTAAGACCCACTTACACTGCACGATAGACCCATTACTTGGTAGGTCAACTAGCTCCCATGCATCATTGTCCTCGAACGATTGGAGCTCCTCTCGCATGGCCTGTCTCCAGTGATCAGCTTCAGGTCCATTCAGCGCTTCTGAGAAATCTATCTAGTCGACTTCTGGACTAGAACTGGAAACACAAATGTTGTTAAAACCAAGGCGTTCTGGGGGTTTCCGCGTTCTCTTACTCAGTTCAGGTAGTGGAACTGGTTGTATCTCACTGCTTGACATATCTGTCTCAATATTTGAAGTAGTTAGAGTGTCATCATCAGTTTCACTAGGTGGATCAGTATATATAGAAGTACTTGAATCGGATTCATGGAGAGATTCATTCATTGACTCCCCCACTAAATCTCTGCTATCTTCATTTCTTGTTGGGGATTCATGTGCTTCAACATCATTCTGTATCCATCCTGCATTTTCTTCTTTACTGCTGTCCAATGTTTTTGTTTTTTCTTCCATAACTATGACATCTCTCTTCACAGTTACAATATTTTTTCTAGGATCATATACACGGTATCCTTTTACTGTTTCAGAAAATCCTACAAGGATATACATTTCAGCTTTTCTGTCCCATTTTAATCTCTTCTCTTTTGGTATGGGAACCATCACAGGACTACCAAAAAGACGTATATGGTTTAGGTCTAGTTTCTGTTTAAACCACGCTTCATATGGTGTCTTATCTACCAAACTTGAAGTAACAGACCGATTTTTTAAGTAAACAGCTGTGTTTGCTGCTTCAGCCCAGAATTTCTTTTCTAACTTTGCATCAAAAAGTAAGCTTCTCGCTATCTCTACAACAGTTTTATTTGCTCGCTCACAAACTCCGTTTTGTTCTGGTGTGTATGCATTTGTCTTCTGGTGGATTATGCTTTCTTTGACTAAGAAATTATCCATTTCTCCATTACAAAACTCACCACCGTTGTCTGTGCGCAGTGTTTTTATTTTCTTATTCTGCTGATTTTCAACCATAGCTTTGAAACTTTTAAATGTCTTGAACACTTCATTCTTGTGCTTAAGGAAGTATATAAAAGTCATACGACTGTAATCATCAATGAACAGTACAAAATACTGAGAGCCGGCAATGGATTTTGTTTCCATGGCACCACATACATCAGCATGTATTATCTGTAGTGTTTCTGTACTCCTCTGTCCAACGTGAGGAAATGGTAACCTCATCTGTTTGCCTTCACATCAGGTCACACAATTTTCTTTCTTCATATCACTGGTATCTGAGTAAGACAATCCTTCTACAATGCCGTTCCTCAATTTGTTCAAGTCATTGCTGTTTATGTGCGCCAACCGTCTGTGCCAAAGTTCTGCACTTGCTACTGCAGGTGCTGCCAGCATACAATCTGCTACTTTAATATTTAGCTTGTATACTCCATTGGTTAACACTGCTGTGGCCACCAACTCATTATTCTTGTTGCGAATATAACACTGACTAGCTTTAAAAACAACCTTGTTCCCGTTTTTGATTAACTCGCTTACTGACAGCAAATTTGTTGTTAGGCTCGGCACACACATTACGTTTTTAACTATGATTTCGTAATCGTAATTAGTCGATATTCGTACGTCTCCTGAGCACAACACCGGCACTTTAACGTCATTGGCGACTGTTATCTCTGCTAAACATGCATCAGGGTTTGTATTGTTTAACCACTCTTTGTTTGCAGTCATATGTGCACTTGCGCCACTATCTACGTACCATTTGCTCTTACTATATTCTCCGTTCAAAAATACGACACTAAAAGCATTTTATTGCTTGTATTTTTGCAATAATGGACATTGATTTTTATAATGGCCCAATTGTTTACATTTGTAGCAAGTACAGTCCGGCAAGTATAACTTGGCGTGCCTGTGCGCCACTGTGCTTTTACTTTGTACTTTGATAACAGTTTCTCTTAAACCACTTTTAATTACTTTTGGCAATATTGAACTGTTTTAATGTAGGAGATTTATCAACAATAATGTCGCGGTAATCTCTCAAACGTCAAACTCACAGTTTCAATTAAAAGAATTAGTTCCAAAAACCAACACCGCCAAGTTATACTTGTGGCACTGTAACAGTCTTGTCACCTGTCAGTCCTGTCACTTTTGAGCTTGATATTGTCGATGACGAGCCGCCATATTTCTTTTTTTGATTCGGATGCGTTCTGTTGTTACTAGTGTTCGCAGCGAATGCAGCGCTACTGGAATCCGTATCATTTGTAACCTCCATATCGATTAACTTTGATTTAATCGCATCTGTGGTAATCGTCATGCCTGAATGCTCAATGGCCATTATCATTGGCGAAAATTTTTGCGGCAAACCTGCTAATAATAATGATCCAATCCATTCGTCGGTGATTGTAAATCCTGTGCCTTTTAATCTCTGTGCTGTTTCGATCACTTGCGTGACGTATGAAGTCATGGAATCGCAATTTTCTTGCCGTAACGAGATTAAATGTCGTAGTAGGGTTATTTTCCTGGAAAATCCTGAGTCATCAAACATAACTCTTAGTTTTTGCCATAACTCCAATGATGTTTTAGTTTCCTTAATATGCACGTACAATCCGGGATCAATTGTCAAAACTAGCTTCGCCTTCGTTTTTGCGTCTTCTGATGGTTTAGCTTCAAAATCAGCCTCTGGTTGCAGTTTAATGTAATTCAGCAGGCTGTCCAGCACCAACAAATTTTCAACAGCAAAACTCCACTCATCATAATTTTCGCGTCCTTTCAGTTTTGGAATACTTTAAATATAGTTCACTGCCATATTTATACGAAAAGTCAACAATTTCCGACTGTATTTTACAAAATATCACCGTAAAACACCGAAAATATAGATATTCGCCCATAACCTATTAAAACACGTTGGCTTTCCGTAATCAACTGAACTTTTATTAACACCATAGACACCTTATACCATATAGAGTTGTTATTCACATCGAGTAAAGAACTATATATTATCTACACGATACAATTTTGTTACTAACATACTAATAATATATGATACATATAATGGTGGTAGGACACTATCTAGTGTCCGCCTGGCCAGCTACCACCCTCAAGTTAGAAAATCTGTCGCCAAAACATCTAACGTGTTCCGGCAGCTATCCTTGAGAGCCAGTTCCCATTCTAGGCCTAGCGTGCTTACCAACATGTTAGACAGTGGTCAAACGCTTGCCTATAAGATGTAAAAAAAAGATTAAAAACTTGCAGTTTACATAGTAGGTATCGAGTAAATATAGCATTCTATTATAACCTAAGGGCAAACTAAACTCACGAAGTTAAGGGAATGGGCTATCTTCCTCAACTTTGCTCAAGTACCTACTGTAACTGAATAATTACTACAGTCTGCAGATTACATGAAATTTTCAGATAACTCGAGAAAAGACTCTTGTTTTTCTGTTAAAGGCTTACGTAGCAGCGAACTTTAATAATTTACTAACTGGTGCAAATGTAACTTACCCGTGCAACTTACTTACCAGGTTTTTCAACTTCAGTTTTGCATGTAGTTAGCGAAGTTCATAGCCTACATATATGTAAGTAAGGGTGAACTCACACAGTATGTTTTTTATATATGGAAATTGGTCTGAGAATGGCACGTAATTATTTGGCTTTACACTTCAGGGTTCAACATCATCATCATCATCATCATAATCAGCCAGTGCCAGTCCACTGTTGGACGTAGGCCTCACCCAAGATACGCCACTGAGCCTGATATTGGGCTCAATAGGAGGGATATGCACTAATCGGCACGCTAGGCAGGTGGGTTGGCGATCGCAGAACGTAGCTCCTCGCACCGATGACGCTGCTGCCCGTCACTGGCCTTGTAGTATTTAGCTAAGCCATAATTTGAGCCTCGTTTGTTGGTCAGCAGGATGCACCACGAGCAGGTAATGTTGGATGGGAGCACTGAGGTGGTATTTGTCCTTCCTTTTATCCCTACTCAAGGGTTAAGATACCAAAACTACTCCGACACGTTTCAGACATTTTTGATATCATTTTCACAGGGGTCAGGTTACGTGCCAAATCCCGTTGCGCGAGGGACGTGCGGTTGGCCTGACTCCTGTAAAAAAACCGGCTAAGTCGAGTTGCACACGTCCACCGAGGCTTCCGTACCTACTTCGCAGACTAGGTAAAAGGACAAGCTTCACTTTGTAGTTCGATCTGTAGAAAATGTATTTCACCAACTACAAATTATAAGTTTGCAATAGTAAATTCACTTTTTTTTTCTTGTTATAGGGTTTCAATGATCAAGAATCATAAAATGCGGCAAGAAGCAAGATCTTGAAGCACTTATTTATAAGAATTAATCTGAAAACTATGTAGTTTCATAATTAAGAATATGCGAATTTACTATATCACAATCATTATTTGCGGTTGGTGCATTCACAGTGTCTAGGCATTGGCCTAGGGATCGAACTGCACGGTTAAGTTTGTCCTTTAACCTAGTCTGAGAAGTTGCTACGGAAGCCTTGATGAGCGAGTCCAAGTCGCGCTTGGCCGGTTTTAGGGTTCCGAACCCAAAGGGTACCAACGGAACCCTGTTACTGAGGCTCCGCTGTCCGTCTGTCTGTCTGTCTGTCTGTCTGTCTGTCTGTCTATCTGTCTTTCCGTCTGTCACCAGGCTGTATCTCATGAACCGTGATAGTTAGACGGTTGAAATTTTCACAGATGATGTATTTCTGTTGCCGCTATAACAACAAATACTAAGAACAGAACAAAGTTAAAAATTAAAGAAAAGTTTTAAAAAAGTTTTTACGATAGCGCAGCGCCACCTATCTAGTTGTTAAGATGGCGCTATCGTCTTTACCTTACTCTGAATCTCGGAAGCGGCTCCAACGATTAAATAAAATTTAGTATACCTACAGGGGATTTCGGGGACGATAAATCGATCTAGCTAGGAGTCATTTTCAGAAAATGTTGTTTTTTTCGTGTTTTCAATAATCAACTTTATTGATAATCAACTTAAAATATGACTCTTCCCGACATCTATTGGCGAGTAGAAGTACTGCGTCAGCAAAGCAGTTAGTTGCTCTCAATTAAACAAAATAGTATTATTATTCGTCAATAGATGTAGGGAAGAGTCATATTTGTCTGTTTAAGTGGCAAAAAATACCGAGCAAAGCTCGGTCAACCAGATATTTAATAATATTAATTACTATAATTACATCTACAGAAAAGCTAAGCTAAGCTTAGCTTTTCTGTAGATCCCCACCGATCGCAATCAATTTGAAGTCAATATAGTATAATAATATGATCTATTGTATAACACAATAATGATCTATATATATAATATAATATTTTAAACCACTCCGACTGATCTATATATAATCTTTTCATTAATAGCATTCCAATGACTCTAAACACGACATTTAAAATCTGAGCTGTAAGTTGGTGAGGATTTGAGTATTCTGTAGAGTCCAGGAGATGTCCCAGCATCAGGTCAGTGCTTCCATGTTCTTACAATATCGTTGAAGAAGAAGATTTTCGAATTGATCAGACCTATGAAAGTTGATTAAATCTCATAGTTTTATAACGATTGAACGAATTTTCATGAATCAAAGCTAAGAACACTCTGGATGAAGACATCTATAAAAAAAAACTATCAATAATAAAATCAAAATCGGTTCATCCGGTTGGGTGCTAAGATGCTACAGACAGACACACAGATACACACGTTAAACGTATAATACCTCCACCCCTACTTTAAATCAAAATCGGTTCATCCAGTTGGGTGCTAAGATGCTACAGAGAGACACACAAATACACACGTTAAACGGATAATACCCCTACTTTAAATCAAAATCGGTTCATCCGGTTGGGTGCTAAGATGCTACAGACAGACACACAAATACACACGTTAAACGTATAATACTCCTACTTTTTGCGTCGGGAAACGCCGTAAGGTTACGGCGGCAGATATTCTCTTTGGTGGTAAGCTACTTTTCAACCTACTTCCAAAAAGAAGGAAGTTCTCAATTCGTCTGTATGTTTCTTTTTTCTTTCTTTTTTTGTGTTTGTATGTTACGCGATTACTCCGTCAATTGTGAACCGATTCGAATTATTATTTTTGTAATCGGTAGGGTACGTTTCCGAGGTAGTCTCATTGTAATTTCATTAAGATGTGATAAGTATCTTCAGAGATATGACGATAAACGTCTCAAACTTGCTACTGAAATTGACTCGCGGGGCATTGAAGTCAGTTGTTTTAGTTTTTAATCCCACACATGATTCATGAATGCACATAAAACTTTCATTGGTAGGTATATAGGTATTGGTAGGTATAGCTAGGATTAGAACCAACGACCCTCGGGTCAGAATCGGGGTAACTATCCTTTACGTCAAAGGCCCGTCCAATATCACTACGTAAGTATTATAAAACAATGTTCATCACTGCGTCTGTCTGTCTGTTCGCAATAATCTCAATAGCTTCTCAACGGATTATCATGCGGTTTTCACCAATAGCCAGAGTGTTTATGAGGAAGGTTTAGGTCTTAGGTGCATAATTCGTTAAGGTTTTGTGTAAATTGGTTGACATATGACGATGATTGTTAAATATGTTAATATTTTATATTCGATGCAACAAACTGATGCAAATGTTGTAGGCATATATGTTCTACCCGTGCGAAGCCGGGCCGGGCTGCTAGTTCACTTATAACTACATTTTTTATCACTGTACTACCCCGTTGAAACAAACGCTCGTTTAATTTTATTGATTAAAATTAAAAAGTGTATTTACACGTTACATAAAAAGTCCAATACCTTCTCACTTGATGCAAATAATCTATAATAAATTATTTATTAATTGGTCAACTCATATCTATAGATACCAAAAAAAAACCAGTATTTTCTTAAACTTTTATGCAGGAATTTCAAGAAAATACAAACTCAACAACTTCAGCTGATTTCAATGCAATTCATTTATCCGCTGAAAAGGTTAACATTTTAAAATATATTTCTCTTTTAACCACGGGTCAGCTTCTCTTTGAAGGCTCTTTTCAATTCTATCTTGCATCTTTTAGGTTTACTTTATATCTATCTTCTTTTATGCTTGCGTTTAAAAAGCGTTTACCTAGATGTATGGATAAACGTTTTATGCATAAAGGCAGGCATCCCAATAACGAAGAATGATTTTGTTTTTTAGCTTTTAACATACAATAAGCTATCTAAAGATTTAAAGAGCTTTATCCTTTTGTTTTGTAACTGTGGGCAAATAAGCATATATGAAAACACCATGAGTGCTGTTGATGCGTTGCCGACCTTTGAGGAATCTATGGATACTCTTTTTAACAGATCCTATCCTCTAAAGCTATATGGGAAACCGCGGCGGGCAGGTCATTCCACATCTTGCAGATACGCTGTAGAATTTTTTTTTGGTACAAGTACTTATTTACTACACTTGCCTAAGGTTTAAGTAATTATTATAGTCATTTACTTTCACAAATATATTAAACGTGATATTTACCATGTCTTCACTGTTTATGAGTTGCGGATATTATGGTGTTGTTAGAAGAGCCATGAAGTAGTCTTAAAGTCTTAAGGTCTTGAAGTAGTTAGAATAAATATTGTTTTTTATGAACGTAGTAATAGAAACGAGGCAGAAATTACAACAACTTAGTGAAAAACATGGTTAATGTTTTGTTTTAATATCTTTTTGAGAAAATTACTAAGGTTTCTTAGAGGCAAGTTGACAACTTACCGCTGCTTTCTTCAGTTTATTTTACAGGAATAACTTTGTCGGTAAACTTCTATATCATCGTTTTTCAGATAAATTTTATGGTTCGTATTTGTACTACATAAACAAGACAGCATTTTATTACTCAGTTTTTGTTTTCCGAATTACTTGTCTTTTAATAAAAAATAAGCTTTTTTTATGGTAAAAGGTAACTGGACAAGCACGACGCTCGCCTGATAGTAAGCGATGACGTATTACAGATACAGCGGCATGCAAAATTCTGGCAGTCCAAAATCTTGCATGTCACTGCACTGCGCCTGTTACCTTGAGACATAAAGATGTTGAGTCTCACATGCCCTGTAATTTCTGGACACCTTACCATTTCAACCGAAAAACATTCCTTATTTCACGGATGAAAATTAATTGGCAAAGTGGTTGTACCGCCCCAGGCGGACTAGCAGAAGTCCTACCACTACAAAAGCTTGCTAAATTATTATGAAAATAGATATAAGCCTTTCTCTCTTTCTTTGACGTCTCATTTCAACCGACTTCTAAATAGGAAGCGGTTCTCAATTCGTCGTATGTTTTTAAAACAATACTTAATATGATTAATCCGCCAATTGTAAGCCGTTTTGAATGATTCTTTCTGTCTTGAGTAGTATACAATTTGTGGTGATCCCATTATACAATACATTGAGATCCGACGAGTAGATACTCGTCATATCGAAACATACTAGATATTTGGAGATAAACACTTTCAATTTATCACTGAAAATGAACTGATTCTAATTATTCTTAACGAACCGGTGAAACTGGCCCAGTTTCACCGGTTCCTGATATCGCTAATATGAAGAGAACTGACAGATTTTTGACAGCTTTTATATGGTGTCATGTGTCAGATAACTATCTAACGCATTACAAGGAACCGGTGAAACTGGGGCTAAGTGTACTTATTTAGTAACTTTTATCAAGATCTAATGAGTACCTCCAGAGATATGGCGACAATAATGTCAAACATGAAACAAAAAAAAATACCGAAACTGACTCGCCTTGCATTTGATGTCAGTGTTAAAGTTTCTAAATTTATAATTATGGGATTTTGTGTTCTAAAATTTAACAGCTGGAAAAAATACGCTCTTATTAACATTAAAACTTATAAAACTGCGAACACAATTAACCCGTTAACGCCGCTATGTTTATTTGAGCGTACACTTAACCCACTCATAAAACTGCTTATTATGAATAAAAAATATACTTTGAAGTTAAAAGCTACTGAAACTAATGTATGCAAATTTTGTTTTAACTAGCTTATGTCGGCTAATTAGTCGGGCCGAGTTTTTCAATAGACCTTCGTAATGCACATGTTCAGAAGTTTCTCTCGCAAGCACTTTGAAATGTACGGCAAGTTTTGGCTTCAAATTAATACATAGAACACGAAAAGTGCGGCAAGTATGGTATATAAAAAACTGGCCAAGTGCGAGTCAGACTTGCGTCTCGCACATGGAGGGTCCCGAACCGCAGTACAATACCACGGTAATATTATATTATATTACCGTGTAAATACTAAACATTTATTAAAACATAGGAGCCACGTGCTTATTCACTACAACGCCATCTACCGAATATCTAACGAACTTCTAACACCAACTAAGTGAATGTTTACACAATGGTGTAAGAGTAGGTAATTAATATTATTAATAAGGTTAACAACCGTTCATAGATGGCGTTATAGTAAAAAACACGTTTCTTGTACATGGGGACCAGCTTTAACTTTTACCTTTATTCTGTCTTTAGTATTTGTTGTTATAGCGGCAACAGAAATACAACATCTGTGAAAATTTCAACTATCTAACTATCACGGTTCATGAGATCCAGCCTGGAGACAGACGGACAGACAGACACACAGACAGATAGACGGATAGCGGAGTCTCAGTAATAGGGTTCCGTTGGTACCCTTTGGGTTCGGAACCCTAAAAAGCACCCTGTATGTAATCTAGGGAAACGTAACAAAATAATTATTTGCAATTCAGCAAGTAATTACGGTTAGAGAATTTGCATTGATAATTAAGATAGTTTAAAAACTAAAACAACCGACTTCAATGCCCCGCGAGTCAATTTCAGTAGCAAGTTTGAGACGTTTATCGTCATATCTCTGGAGATACTTATCAGAGCTCGATGAAGTTACAATGGGACCACCTCGGAAACGTACCCTACCGATAACAAAAAGAGTCATTCGAATTGGTCCAAAATAGACGTAGTAATCGCGTAACTTACACAAAAAAAAACATAGACGAATTGAGAACCTTCTTTGTTTCTGTAAGTCGGTTGAAAAAAATATTTCTTTGACATTGATTTCATAAAATTTCATACTTACAATTGTTAGTATGAAATTTTATGCTTGAATAAGTATGAAATCGATGCTTCTTCACTTTTTAACGTGGGGTTTTGTCTGTCATGTGTCTTTCTTTAGCATCATAGCTGTGAAACGGATGAACCGTCTTTGCTTTATTTTATATTTTAACCGACTTCACAAAAAGGAGGAGGTTCTCAATTCGTATGTATGTTTTTTTTTTTTTGTGTGTTTATGTTACGCGATTACTACGTCAATTGTGAACGGATTCAAATGATTCTTTTTTTAATAGGTAGGGTACGTTTCCGAGGTGGTCCCATGTTATTTTTTTGTTTGTAAGATGCAACTTAACAGCAACTTGATTGAAGGAGCTATGTTTACCAGTTTATGGCTTTGATTTAGTATTCGGTAAAAACAATTTCATATTGTATATATAGCTTTAGATCGTTCACAAAACAAAACAAAAACGGACTTCAAATGCCGCACTAGTCATTTTACTAAATTTGAGGTGTTTATCTCTATACCTCTGAAAATATTTATCAGATCTCCAAAAAAATTATATCAGACAACTTTTAACATGTACCCTACTTAATAAAAAATAATCATTTGAATCGGCTTACAATCGACGCAGTAATAGCGCAACATACGTAAAAAAAAACATACAGAACAATTGAGAACTTCCTCCTCTTTTTTGGAGGTCGGTCGAAAATAATTAAGCAAGGAAGGAGTATAGTAATTCAAAAACCTAAAATTCAGTTTACAAATCAGGTCAAACATTAAAGTCTAGTTTCATTTCAATTAACACCTGACAGATACAGCATTTGATGGTCGATATAATTAAGCTTAACTACAATGTAAAATGTTAATGAGACAATCAAAATCCAGTAAAATCTTGTTAAAATTTCTAGACTTAAATATTATGGAAGCATTAAAATTAAATAAAATAGCGACAGAATTAAACACTTTAAGGTCGGCCAAATCGTTGCGATCTGCGTGCGTGGTCGCGGGCACGATCTGCTTTTCAATCGTTTTCTGGTCGTCGTAGATTGCGTATGGTTTGAACTAGTCAGTACAAATACTACTGCACTATCTGATCAGATCGCTGTGTTTTAGATGTACCTTTAATGAGTTAGCAGTTAATAGTAGCTTAATAAGTAAATAAGTTAAGTAAATTATCTTTATACAGGAATTTGAGCACTCGAACATATTCAACTCTTTGATTTCTTCTTTCATAACTATATTATTATGACTATCAACTGACCTACAGTTTTAGGTCTTAATATTTGCATTTTTTAGAATAAAAAAGTGTGCTTATACGAATTTGTACATAATACTTTAAATTCAAAATTTAAGACCACCCCGACTAATCTACTCATAATCTGTTCATTGCGACCGTTCTGCTGAACCCAAACTCGACAACTCTGCTGTAAGGTGGAGGTTATTCTGCAAATTCCAGACGGTGTCCCAGCATCTAGCTAGGAGTCATTTTCAGAAAATGTTGTTTTTTTCGTGTTTTCAATAATCAACTTTATTGATAATCAACTTAAAATATGACTCTTCCCGACATCTATTGGCGAGTAGAAATACTGCGTCAGCAAAGCAGTTAGTTGCTCTCAATTAAACAAAATAGTATTATTATTCGTCAATAGATGTAGGGAAGAGTCATATTTGTCTGTTTAAGTGGCAAAAAATACCGAGCAAAGCTCGGTCAACCAGATATTTAATAATATTAATTACTATAATTATTTTCTGTAGATCCCCACCGATCGCAATCAATTTGAAGTCAATATAGTATAATAATATGATCTATTGTATAACACAATAATGATCTATATATATAATATAATATTTTAAACCACTCCGACTGATCTATATATAATCTTTTCATTAATAGCATTCCAATGACTCTAAACACGACATTTAAAATCTGAGCTGTAAGTTGGTGAGGATTTGAATATTCTGTAGAGTCCAGGAGATGTCCCAGCATCAGGTCAGTGCTTCCATGTTCTTACAATATCGTTGAAGAAGAAGATTTTCGAATTGATCAGACCTATGAAAGTTGATTAAATCTCATAGTTTTATAACGATTGAACGAATTTTCATGAATCAAAGCTAAGAACACTCTGGATGAAGACATCTATAAAAAAAAAACTATCAATAATAAAATCAAAATCGGTTCATCCGGTTGGGTGCTAAGATGCTACAGACAGACACACGTTAAACGTATAATACCTCCACCCCTACTTTAAATCAAAATCGGTTCATCCGGTTGGGTGCTAAGATGCTACAGACAGACACAAAATACACACGTTAAACGTATAATACTCCTACTTTTTGCGTCGGGAAACGCCGTAAGGTTACGGCGGCAGATATTCTCTTTGGTGGTAAGCTACTTTTCAACCTACTTCCAAAAATAAGGAAGTTCTCAATTCGTCTGTATGTTTCTTTTTTCTTTCTTTTTTTGTGTTTGTATGTTACGCGATTACTCCGTCAATTGTGAACCGATTCAAATTATTATTTTTGTAATCGGTAGGGTACGTTTCCGAGGTAGTCTCATTGTAATTTCATTGAGATGTGATAAGTATCTTCAGAGATATGACGATAAACGTCTCAAACTTGCTACTGAAATTGACTCGCGGGGCATTGAAGTCAGTTGTTTTAGTTTTTAATCCCACACATGATTCATGAATGCACATAAAACTTTCATTGGTAGGTATATAGGTATTGGTAGGTATAGCTAGGATTAGAACCAACGACCCTCGGGTCAGAATCGGGGTAACTATCCTTTACGCCAAAGGCCCGTCCAATATCACTACGTAAGTATTATAAAACAATGTTCATCACTGCGTCTGTCTGTCTGTTCGCAATAATCTCAATAGCTTCTCAACGGATTATCATGCGGTTTTCACCAATAGCCAGAGTGTTTATGAGGAAGGTTTAGGTCTTAGGTGCATAATTCGTTAAGGTTTTGTGTAAATTGGTTGACATATGACGATGATTGTTAAATATGTTAATATTTTATATTCGATGCAACAAACTGATGCAAATGTTGTAGGCATATATGTTCTACCCGTGCGAAGCCGGGCCGGGCTGCTAGTTCACTTATAACTACATTTTTTATCACTGTACTACCCAGTTGAAACAAACGCTCGTTTAATTTTATTGATTAAAATTAAAAAAGTGTATTTACACGTTACATAAAAAGTCCAATACCTTCTCACTTGATGCAAATAATCTATAATAAATTATTTATTAATTGGTCAACTCATATCTATAGATACCAAAAAAAACCCAGTATTTTCTTAAACTTTTATGCAGGAATTTCAAGAAAATACAAACTCAACAACTTCAGCTGATTTCAATGCAATTCATTTATCCGCTGAAAAGGTTAACATTTTAAAATATATTTCTCTTTTAACCACGGGTCAGCTTCTCTTTGAAGGCTCTTTTCAATTCTATCTTGCATCTTTTAGGTTTACTTTATATCTATCTTCTTTTATGCTTGCGTTTAAAAAGCGTTTACCTAGATGTATGGATAAACGTTTTATGCATAAAGGCAGGCATCCCAATAACGAAGAATGATTTTGTTTTTTAGCTTTTAACATACAATAAGCTATCTAAAGATTTAAAGAGCTTTATCCTTTTGTTTTGTAACTGTGGGCAAATAAGCATATATGAAAACACCATGAGTGCTGTTGATGCGTTGCCGACCTTTGAGGAATCTATGGATACTCTTTTTAACAGATCCTATCCTCTAAAGCTATATGGGAAACCGCGGCGGGCAGGTCATTCCACATCTTGCAGATACGCTGTAGAATTTTTTTTTGGTACAAGTACTTATTTACTACACTTGCCTAAGGTTTAAGTAATTATTATAGTCATTTACTTTCACAAATATATTAAACGTGATATTTACCATGTCTTCACTGTTTATGAGTTGCGGATATTATGGTGTTGTTAGAAGAGCCATGAAGTAGTCTTAAAGTCTTAAGGTCTTGAAGTAGTTAGAATAAATATTGTTTTTTATGAACGTAGTAATAGAAACGAGGCAGAAATTACAACAACTTAGTGAAAAACATGGTTAATGTTTTGTTTTAATATCTTTTTGAGAAAATTACTTAGGTTTCTTAGAGGCAAGTTGACAACTTACCGCTGCTTTCTTCAGTTTATTTTACAGGAATAACTTTGTCGGTAAACTTCTATATCATCGTTTTTCAGATAAATTTTATGGTTCGTATTTGTACTACATAAACAAGACAGCATTTTATTACTCAGTTTTTGTTTTCCGAATTACTTGTCTTTTAATAAAAAATAAGCTTTTTTTATGGTAAAAGGTAACTGGACAAGCACGACGCTCGCCTGATAGTAAGCGATGACGTATTACAGATACAGCGGCATGCAAAATTCTGGCAGTCCAAAATCTTGCATGTCACTGCACTGCGCCTGTTACCTTGAGACATAAAGATGTTGAGTCTCACATGCCCTGTAATTTCTGGACACCTTACCATTTCAACCGAAAAACATTCCTTATTTCACGGATGAAAATTAATTGGCAAAGTGGTTGTACCGCCCCAGGCGGACTAGCAGAAGTCCTACCACTACAAAAGCTTGCTAAATTATTATGAAAATAGATATAAGCCTTTCTCTCTTTCTTTGACGTCTCATTTCAACCGACTTCTAAATAGGAAGCGGTTCTCAATTCGTCGTATGTTTTTAAAACAATACTTAATATGATTAATCCGCCAATTGTAAGCCGTTTTGAATGATTCTTTCTGTCTTGAGTAGTATACAATTTGTGGTGATCCCATTATACAATACATTGAGATCCGACGAGTAGATACTCGTCATATCGAAACATACTAGATATTTGGAGATAAACACTTTCAATTTATCACTGAAAATGAACTGATTCTAATTATTCTTAACGAACCGGTGAAACTGGCCCAGTTTCACCGGTTCCTGATATCGCTAATATGAAGAGAACTGACAGATTTTTGACAGCTTTTATATGGTGTCATGTGTCAGATAACTATCTAACGCATTACAAGGAACCGGTGAAACTGGGGCTAAGTGTACTTATTTAGTAACTTTTATCAAGATCTAATGAGTACCTCCAGAGATATGGCGACAATAATGTCAAACATGAAACAAAAAAAAATACCGAAACTGACTCGCCTTGCATTTGATGTCAGTGTTAAAGTTTCTAAATTTATAATTATGGGATTTTGTGTTCTAAAATTTAACAGCTGGAAAAAATACGCTCTTATTAACATTAAAACTTATAAAACTGCGAACACAATTAACCCGTTAACGCCGCTATGTTTATTTGAGCGTACACTTAACCCACTCATAAAACTGCTTATTATGAATAAAAAATATACTTTGAAGTTAAAAGCTACTGAAACTAATGTATGCAAATTTTGTTTTAACTAGCTTATGTCGGCTAATTAGTCGGGCCGAGTTTTTCAATAGACCTTCGTAATGCACATGTTCAGAAGTTTCTCTCGCAAGCACTTTGAAATGTACGGCAAGTTTTGGCTTCAAATTAATACATAGAACACGAAAAGTGCGGCAAGTATGGTATATAAAAAACTGGCCAAGTGCGAGTCAGACTTGCGTCTCGCACATGGAGGGTCCCGAACCGCAGTACAATACCACGGTAATATTATATTATATTACCGTGTAAATACTAAACATTTATTAAAACATAGGAGCCACGTGCTTATTCACTACAACGCCATCTACCGAATATCTAACGAACTTCTAACACCAACTAAGTGAATGTTTACACAATGGTGTAAGAGTAGGTAATTAATATTATTAATAAGGTTAACAACCGTTCATAGATGGCGTTATAGTAAAAAACACGTTTCTTGTACATGGGGACCAGCTTTAACTTTTACCTTTATTCTGTCTTTAGTATTTGTTGTTATAGCGGCAACAGAAATACAACATCTGTGAAAATTTCAACTATCTAACTATCACGGTTCATGAGATCCAGCCTGGAGACAGACGGACAGACAGACACACAGACAGATAGACGGATAGCGGAGTCTCAGTAATAGGGTTCCGTTGGTACCCTTTGGGTTCGGAACCCTAAAAAGCACCCTGTATGTAATCTAGGGAAACGTAACAAAATAATTATTTGCAATTCAGCAAGTAATTACGGTTAGAGAATTTGCATTGATAATTAAGATAGTTTAAAAACTAAAACAACCGACTTCAATGCCCCGCGAGTCAATTTCAGTAGCAAGTTTGAGACGTTTATCGTCATATCTCTGGAGATACTTATCAGAGCTCGATGAAGTTACAATGGGACCACCTCGGAAACGTACCCTACCGATAACAAAAAGAGTCATTCGAATTGGTCCAAAATAGACGTAGTAATCGCGTAACTTACACAAAAAAAAACATAGACGAATTGAGAACCTTCTTTGTTTCTGTAAGTCGGTTGAAAAAAATATTTCTTTGACATTGATTTCATAAAATTTCATACTTACAATTGTTAGTATGAAATTTTATGCTTGAATAAGTATGAAATCGATGCTTCTTCACTTTTTAACGTGGGGTTTTGTCTGTCATGTGTCTTTCTTTAGCATCATAGCTGTGAAACGGATGAACCGTCTTTGCTTTATTTTATATTTTAACCGACTTCACAAAAAGGAGGAGGTTCTCAATTCGTATGTATGTTTTTTTTTTTTTGTGTGTTTATGTTACGCGATTACTACGTCAATTGTGAACGGATTCAAATGATTCTTTTTTAATAGGTAGGGTACGTTTCCGAGGTGGTCCCATGTTATTTTTTTGTTTGTAAGATGCAACTTAACAGCAACTTGATTGAAGGAGCTATGTTTACCAGTTTATGGCTTTGATTTAGTATTCGGTAAAAACAATTTCATATTGTATATATAGCTTTAGATCGTTCACAAAACAAAACAAAAACGGACTTCAAATGCCGCACTAGTCATTTTACTAAATTTGAGGTGTTTATCTCTATACCTCTGAAAATATTTATCAGATCTCCAAAAAAATTATATCAGACAACTTTTAACATGTACCCTACTTAATAAAAAATAATCATTTGAATCGGCTTACAATCGACGCAGTAATAGCGCAACATACGTAAAAAAAAACATACAGAACAATTGAGAACTTCCTCCTCTTTTTTGGAGGTCGGTCGAAAATAATTAAGCAAGGAAGGAGTATAGTAATTCAAAAACCTAAAATTCAGTTTACAAATCAGGTCAAACATTAAAGTCTAGTTTCATTTCAATTAACACCTGACAGATACAGCATTTGATGGTCGATATAATTAAGCTTAACTACAATGTAAAATGTTAATGAGACAATCAAAATACAGTAAAATCTTGTTAAAATTTCTAGACTTAAATATTATGGAAGCATTAAAATTAAATAAAATAGCGACAGAATTAAACACTTTAAGGTCGGCCAAATCGTTGCGATCTGCGTGCGTGGTCGCGGGCACGATCTGCTTTTCAATCGTTTTCTGGTCGTCGTAGATTGCGTATGGTTTGAACTAGTCAGTACAAATACTACTGCACTATCTGATCAGATCGCTGTGTTTTAGATGTACCTTTAATGAGTTAGCAGTTAATAGTAGCTTAATAAGTAAATAAGTTAAGTAAATTATCTTTATACAGGAATTTGAGCACTCGAACATATTCAACTCTTTGATTTCTTCTTTCATAACTATATTATTATGACTATCAACTGACCTACAGTTTTAGGTCTTAATATTTGCATTTTTTAGAATAAAAAAGTGTGCTTATACGAATTTGTACATAATACTTTAAATTCAAAATTTAAGACCACCCCGACTAATCTACTCATAATCTGTTCATTGCGACCGTTCTGCTGAACCCAAACTCGACAACTCTGCTGTAAGGTGGAGGTTATTCTGCAAATTCCAGACGGTGTCCCAGCATCTAGCTAGGAGTCATTTTCAGAAAATGTTGTTTTTTTCGTGTTTTCAATAATCAACTTTATTGATAATCAACTTAAAATATGACTCTTCCCGACATCTATTGGCGAGTAGAAATACTGCGTCAGCAAAGCAGTTAGTTGCTCTCAATTAAACAAAATAGTATTATTATTCGTCAATAGATGTAGGGAAGAGTCATATTTGTCTGTTTAAGTGGCAAAAAATACCGAGCAAAGCTCGGTCAACCAGATATTTAATAATATTAATTACTATAATTATTTTCTGTAGATCCCCACCGATCGCAATCAATTTGAAGTCAATATAGTATAATAATATGATCTATTGTATAACACAATAATGATCTATATATATAATATAATATTTTAAACCACTCCGACTGATCTATATATAATCTTTTCATTAATAGCATTCCAATGACTCTAAACACGACATTTAAAATCTGAGCTGTAAGTTGGTGAGGATTTGAATATTCTGTAGAGTCCAGGAGATGTCCCAGCATCAGGTCAGTGCTTCCATGTTCTTACAATATCGTTGAAGAAGAAGATTTTCGAATTGATCAGACCTATGAAAGTTGATTAAATCTCATAGTTTTATAACGATTGAACGAATTTTCATGAATCAAAGCTAAGAACACTCTGGATGAAGACATCTATAAAAAAAAAACTATCAATAATAAAATCAAAATCGGTTCATCCGGTTGGGTGCTAAGATGCTACAGACAGACACACGTTAAACGTATAATACCTCCACCCCTACTTTAAATCAAAATCGGTTCATCCAGTTGGGTGCTAAGATGCTACAGAGAGACACACAAATACACACGTTAAACGGATAATACCCCTACTTTAAATCAAAATCGGTTCATCCGGTTGGGTGCTAAGATGCTACAGACAGACACAAAATACACACGTTAAACGTATAATACTCCTACTTTTTGCGTCGGGAAACGCCGTAAGGTTACGGCGGCAGATATTCTCTTTGGTGGTAAGCTACTTTTCAACCTACTTCCAAAAAGAAGGAAGTTCTCAATTCGTCTGTATGTTTCTTTTTTCTTTCTTTTTTTGTGTTTGTATGTTACGCGATTACTCCGTCAATTGTGAACCGATTCAAATTATTATTTTTGTAATCGGTAGGGTACGTTTCCGAGGTAGTCTCATTGTAATTTCATTGAGATGTGATAAGTATCTTCAGAGATATGACGATAAACGTCTCAAACTTGCTACTGAAATTGACTCGCGGGGCATTGAAGTCAGTTGTTTTAGTTTTTAATCCCACACATGATTCATGAATGCACATAAAACTTTCATTGGTAGGTATATAGGTATTGGTAGGTATAGCTAGGATTAGAACCAACGACCCTCGGGTCAGAATCGGGGTAACTATCCTTTACGCCAAAGGCCCGTCCAATATCACTACGTAAGTATTATAAAACAATGTTCATCACTGCGTCTGTCTGTCTGTTCGCAATAATCTCAATAGCTTCTCAACGGATTATCATGCGGTTTTCACCAATAGCCAGAGTGTTTATGAGGAAGGTTTAGGTCTTAGGTGCATAATTCGTTAAGGTTTTGTGTAAATTGGTTGACATATGACGATGATTGTTAAATATGTTAATATTTTATATTCGATGCAACAAACTGATGCAAATGTTGTAGGCATATATGTTCTACCCGTGCGAAGCCGGGCCGGGCTGCTAGTTCACTTATAACTACATTTTTTATCACTGTACTACCCAGTTGAAACAAACGCTCGTTTAATTTTATTGATTAAAATTAAAAAAGTGTATTTACACGTTACATAAAAAGTCCAATACCTTCTCACTTGATGCAAATAATCTATAATAAATTATTTATTAATTGGTCAACTCATATCTATAGATACCAAAAAAAACCCAGTATTTTCTTAAACTTTTATGCAGGAATTTCAAGAAAATACAAACTCAACAACTTCAGCTGATTTCAATGCAATTCATTTATCCGCTGAAAAGGTTAACATTTTAAAATATATTTCTCTTTTAACCACGGGTCAGCTTCTCTTTGAAGGCTCTTTTCAATTCTATCTTGCATCTTTTAGGTTTACTTTATATCTATCTTCTTTTATGCTTGCGTTTAAAAAGCGTTTACCTAGATGTATGGATAAACGTTTTATGCATAAAGGCAGGCATCCCAATAACGAAGAATGATTTTGTTTTTTAGCTTTTAACATACAATAAGCTATCTAAAGATTTAAAGAGCTTTATCCTTTTGTTTTGTAACTGTGGGCAAATAAGCATATATGAAAACACCATGAGTGCTGTTGATGCGTTGCCGACCTTTGAGGAATCTATGGATACTCTTTTTAACAGATCCTATCCTCTAAAGCTATATGGGAAACCGCGGCGGGCAGGTCATTCCACATCTTGCAGATACGCTGTAGAATTTTTTTTTGGTACAAGTACTTATTTACTACACTTGCCTAAGGTTTAAGTAATTATTATAGTCATTTACTTTCACAAATATATTAAACGTGATATTTACCATGTCTTCACTGTTTATGAGTTGCGGATATTATGGTGTTGTTAGAAGAGCCATGAAGTAGTCTTAAAGTCTTAAGGTCTTGAAGTAGTTAGAATAAATATTGTTTTTTATGAACGTAGTAATAGAAACGAGGCAGAAATTACAACAACTTAGTGAAAAACATGGTTAATGTTTTGTTTTAATATCTTTTTGAGAAAATTACTTAGGTTTCTTAGAGGCAAGTTGACAACTTACCGCTGCTTTCTTCAGTTTATTTTACAGGAATAACTTTGTCGGTAAACTTCTATATCATCGTTTTTCAGATAAATTTTATGGTTCGTATTTGTACTACATAAACAAGACAGCATTTTATTACTCAGTTTTTGTTTTCCGAATTACTTGTCTTTTAATAAAAAATAAGCTTTTTTTATGGTAAAAGGTAACTGGACAAGCACGACGCTCGCCTGATAGTAAGCGATGACGTATTACAGATACAGCGGCATGCAAAATTCTGGCAGTCCAAAATCTTGCATGTCACTGCACTGCGCCTGTTACCTTGAGACATAAAGATGTTGAGTCTCACATGCCCTGTAATTTCTGGACACCTTACCATTTCAACCGAAAAACATTCCTTATTTCACGGATGAAAATTAATTGGCAAAGTGGTTGTACCGCCCCAGGCGGACTAGCAGAAGTCCTACCACTACAAAAGCTTGCTAAATTATTATGAAAATAGATATAAGCCTTTCTCTCTTTCTTTGACGTCTCATTTCAACCGACTTCTAAATAGGAAGCGGTTCTCAATTCGTCGTATGTTTTTAAAACAATACTTAATATGATTAATCCGCCAATTGTAAGCCGTTTTGAATGATTCTTTCTGTCTTGAGTAGTATACAATTTGTGGTGATCCCATTATACAATACATTGAGATCCGACGAGTAGATACTCGTCATATCGAAACATACTAGATATTTGGAGATAAACACTTTCAATTTATCACTGAAAATGAACTGATTCTAATTATTCTTAACGAACCGGTGAAACTGGCCCAGTTTCACCGGTTCCTGATATCGCTAATATGAAGAGAACTGACAGATTTTTGACAGCTTTTATATGGTGTCATGTGTCAGATAACTATCTAACGCATTACAAGGAACCGGTGAAACTGGGGCTAAGTGTACTTATTTAGTAACTTTTATCAAGATCTAATGAGTACCTCCAGAGATATGGCGACAATAATGTCAAACATGAAACAAAAAAAAATACCGAAACTGACTCGCCTTGCATTTGATGTCAGTGTTAAAGTTTCTAAATTTATAATTATGGGATTTTGTGTTCTAAAATTTAACAGCTGGAAAAAATACGCTCTTATTAACATTAAAACTTATAAAACTGCGAACACAATTAACCCGTTAACGCCGCTATGTTTATTTGAGCGTACACTTAACCCACTCATAAAACTGCTTATTATGAATAAAAAATATACTTTGAAGTTAAAAGCTACTGAAACTAATGTATGCAAATTTTGTTTTAACTAGCTTATGTCGGCTAATTAGTCGGGCCGAGTTTTTCAATAGACCTTCGTAATGCACATGTTCAGAAGTTTCTCTCGCAAGCACTTTGAAATGTACGGCAAGTTTTGGCTTCAAATTAATACATAGAACACGAAAAGTGCGGCAAGTATGGTATATAAAAAACTGGCCAAGTGCGAGTCAGACTTGCGTCTCGCACATGGAGGGTCCCGAACCGCAGTACAATACCACGGTAATATTATATTATATTACCGTGTAAATACTAAACATTTATTAAAACATAGGAGCCACGTGCTTATTCACTACAACGCCATCTACCGAATATCTAACGAACTTCTAACACCAACTAAGTGAATGTTTACACAATGGTGTAAGAGTAGGTAATTAATATTATTAATAAGGTTAACAACCGTTCATAGATGGCGTTATAGTAAAAAACACGTTTCTTGTACATGGGGACCAGCTTTAACTTTTACCTTTATTCTGTCTTTAGTATTTGTTGTTATAGCGGCAACAGAAATACAACATCTGTGAAAATTTCAACTATCTAACTATCACGGTTCATGAGATCCAGCCTGGAGACAGACGGACAGACAGACACACAGACAGATAGACGGATAGCGGAGTCTCAGTAATAGGGTTCCGTTGGTACCCTTTGGGTTCGGAACCCTAAAAAGCACCCTGTATGTAATCTAGGGAAACGTAACAAAATAATTATTTGCAATTCAGCAAGTAATTACGGTTAGAGAATTTGCATTGATAATTAAGATAGTTTAAAAACTAAAACAACCGACTTCAATGCCCCGCGAGTCAATTTCAGTAGCAAGTTTGAGACGTTTATCGTCATATCTCTGGAGATACTTATCAGAGCTCGATGAAGTTACAATGGGACCACCTCGGAAACGTACCCTACCGATAACAAAAAGAGTCATTCGAATTGGTCCAAAATAGACGTAGTAATCGCGTAACTTACACAAAAAAAAACATAGACGAATTGAGAACCTTCTTTGTTTCTGTAAGTCGGTTGAAAAAAATATTTCTTTGACATTGATTTCATAAAATTTCATACTTACAATTGTTAGTATGAAATTTTATGCTTGAATAAGTATGAAATCGATGCTTCTTCACTTTTTAACGTGGGGTTTTGTCTGTCATGTGTCTTTCTTTAGCATCATAGCTGTGAAACGGATGAACCGTCTTTGCTTTATTTTATATTTTAACCGACTTCACAAAAAGGAGGAGGTTCTCAATTCGTATGTATGTTTTTTTTTTTTTGTGTGTTTATGTTACGCGATTACTACGTCAATTGTGAACGGATTCAAATGATTCTTTTTTTAATAGGTAGGGTACGTTTCCGAGGTGGTCCCATGTTATTTTTTTGTTTGTAAGATGCAACTTAACAGCAACTTGATTGAAGGAGCTATGTTTACCAGTTTATGGCTTTGATTTAGTATTCGGTAAAAACAATTTCATATTGTATATATAGCTTTAGATCGTTCACAAAACAAAACAAAAACGGACTTCAAATGCCGCACTAGTCATTTTACTAAATTTGAGGTGTTTATCTCTATACCTCTGAAAATATTTATCAGATCTCCAAAAAAATTATATCAGACAACTTTTAACATGTACCCTACTTAATAAAAAATAATCATTTGAATCGGCTTACAATCGACGCAGTAATAGCGCAACATACGTAAAAAAAAACATACAGAACAATTGAGAACTTCCTCCTCTTTTTTGGAGGTCGGTCGAAAATAATTAAGCAAGGAAGGAGTATAGTAATTCAAAAACCTAAAATTCAGTTTACAAATCAGGTCAAACATTAAAGTCTAGTTTCATTTCAATTAACACCTGACAGATACAGCATTTGATGGTCGATATAATTAAGCTTAACTACAATGTAAAATGTTAATGAGACAATCAAAATCCAGTAAAATCTTGTTAAAATTTCTAGACTTAAATATTATGGAAGCATTAAAATTAAATAAAATAGCGACAGAATTAAACACTTTAAGGTCGGCCAAATCGTTGCGATCTGCGTGCGTGGTCGCGGGCACGATCTGCTTTTCAATCGTTTTCTGGTCGTCGTAGATTGCGTATGGTTTGAACTAGTCAGTACAAATACTACTGCACTATCTGATCAGATCGCTGTGTTTTAGATGTACCTTTAATGAGTTAGCAGTTAATAGTAGCTTAATAAGTAAATAAGTTAAGTAAATTATCTTTATACAGGAATTTGAGCACTCGAACATATTCAACTCTTTGATTTCTTCTTTCATAACTATATTATTATGACTATCAACTGACCTACAGTTTTAGGTCTTAATATTTGCATTTTTTAGAATAAAAAAGTGTGCTTATACGAATTTGTACATAATACTTTAAATTCAAAATTTAAGACCACCCCGACTAATCTACTCATAATCTGTTCATTGCGACCGTTCTGCTGAACCCAAACTCGACAACTCTGCTGTAAGGTGGAGGTTATTCTGCAAATTCCAGACGGTGTCCCAGCATCATTAACGCTACCAAATTCTTCCCATATCGTTGAAGTAAGAGTATACCAAATTTCGAATTGATAAGAACTACAAAAGTTTATTTCATTGCGTCATCATCTAGAAAAAATCTCATAGTCTTCAAACGGCTAAACAGATTTTCATGAAGATGCTAAGAACACTTTCAATTAAGACACCTATAAAAATAACTAAATCAATATCAGTCCGTTCGGGGGCTAAGATGCCACAGATACACACATTAAACTTATAACACCTATTGTTTTTGCGTCGGGGATTAAAAATAGTGACTTCAACTTCTTTTGTTTTTTAGACGCGATGGTATATATAGTCAAGCGCTTGTTCGCTACAAGCATTTTACCCCAATCTCACCTTATGCGAAGCCACGATATTAAGTAATTTAAGATGTAGTACACTTTTCTAAAACATACAATCAACATACATACATCTCATTTGTTGATAAGTGACGAAGCGGTTGGCAGACGCTAGGTCTAGATATGGAATTGGCTCTCAAGAACCGGAACACATTCGAAATTTTGGCGATAGATTTTCTAACTTGAGGACACTAAACAGTGAGAAAATGAAAAAGATGCCGCGGTACTAACCCATATTTGCAAATACCACCAACTTTTTACTAGTTGCGCAGAGGCTTAGTGCTAATAATAAATACTAAACTCGTGTAAGCTTGGCATTATATTGTATCTAAATAATGTTCAGACATGCGTAACTATAATTAATGGGTAAAACGATATGTACCTAACACCAGCTTGTTATTGGAGAAAGCCAAAGACAGCGAGAATATAATTTATTGATATTGGCAATCCTCCATCACGGCTTCCTATATTCCGAATAGTGATGGGCGCCCCAATTTAATTCAATTGAGTATAGTATGAAATAAATTTGAAGTCCGATGTTGTAGATCCATTTATTCGACTGAATATACCTTCTTGTTTAATTAAGATATTGACATATTAATTTTGAAGGTGGCTGAAAATGAAATATGTGAATAAAATCTCTAGTTGTATTTTATTGTCAATTCTTTTCAAAACATTAATGTTTATGATTTTTTAAAATATCAGATCCTGCTACTACATGCGCCAATTAAACGTGTATCACGGACAATACAACTGGCATCAATAAAATTTTAAAGCAAAGTTAACACAGATTCATTTATTTCTTTTTATATTACGGGTGGACTGTTGACTTTAAAAGGTCTTATAATTTGCATTGCATTTACAAGTTTTATCTCTACTTCGCGGCGAATTTGTCCGTCACAAATCTTGCGACTGATTTTAGAGCGACTTCCAGGGGTTCGATTGAGCTGAAATTTTGCATAAGTGTGTAAATCGTGTGACAATGCAATATTATTATGACATGGTGCTGATCTGATGATGGAGCTGGAATATGGCCAAAGGAACTCCTAAACTACACATGTTATACCTATAGTATTTGGGCTCGTTGGATTTGTTTTGACTTACTCTGGTCGTAGTTTATGTTAAAACTTGTGTTTAAAAGGGTTTTTTTTAATATGACTCGTTTTAATCTATTACTAACTACCAATGGTATACCATTTGGTATAAGTCACTAATATCTCATAGATAAGAAAAATGCTGATATATACTTATAACATACAAACATTGTTTCTATTTATGTCTGTTATAGACTTTGAAACCATGCAATAATTATGTGCCCCAAACCGGTTAATCTAATGAGAAACGCAATAAATAATGCGTAGATGCTTAAACCACTAAATCAATGCATTTAGCGTTATTAACATTCGTTCACATATTTTTAGCTTAGTAAATAGTACATAAAAAGTCACGCCATTTTCCCGTTCGGGTAGACAGAGACTATTTCTAGTAAGTAGTACACGCCGGTTATCCGCTAGCTTTTTTTTATAACTTATAAGCACGCTAAGCCTAGAATGGGAACTGGCTCTCAAGGATAGCTGCCGGAAAACATTAGATGTTTGGCGACAGATTTTCTAACTTGAGGGTGGTAGCTGGCCAGGCGGACACTAGATAGTGTCTTACCACCATGCGGGGGTTGTTAGTTTCTTAACGATGTTTTTCCTTCACTGGAGGGCCAATGTGCAAAGCGCACTTAAATTTTTCAATAGAAAAATCTATTGGTGCACGGTAGGGTTTGAACTCGGTACTTCTGGCATCAAAGCCGACCGTTCTCCCGATTATGCCACCGGGCCTTCAATAATTTGCAGTAGCTAGTAATTTATATATTGTGAAAGAGTAACTTTATCTATTATTCATTGTTGAAAGACGAGTATCAAATTTGACCTTTCCATTCGATATAAATATGCACATCCCTAATCCAAGGCGTTATTTGGTGTGATAGTAAATCACCGAGCTCACCGAAATACTTTCGCGCGTCAGCTGCTCTGATAAACTAGGTAATTTGCAGGGTAACTTGAGCATAACACGAGATAAAACTCAGCACTTTTATATACTTGATAGGAACATTGTTTGTCGTGAGTTGCAACGTTGGCTACCTAAAATATAAGTTTAAATACATTATAGATTCGAATGCCATCGTTGCGACGCACGTAGTTGCGAAAAAAATGTCAAGTGGATACAACTTGAAATTTTTTTCATCGCTTTCGAAAAACTGTTGTAGTTAAGCCACATGTATAATGTGGTACACTCTTTGAGTATTCACAGGGTACGCTAGATCAATAGCACGGTTTTGAAATACATTTCATAGTGACAAACTTGTTATATTTGGTTTTTGAATTATTTGCAAACTGACTTTCAATGCCGCGTTGGTCATTTTCAGCACCAAATCTGAGGTGTTAAATCTCCATATCTCTAGATCATCATACATATCTATAGACACATTAAATCTTGATGGCATTACACGGGAAGGGAACTAAACGGAAAGTATAGTGTCAAAGCTCACTATCTCTCGTAAGATTAAATTGCTACCTACTGATTTTTTGTTCTCTCTCCTTGTTATATTTATTTATATAGTATATGTATTGTTTATTGATAAATATATTATTTATGTATTATATGTATCTGCAGTGTAGTGTTTATGTATTTGCTTATTTATTTTAGTTAAGGTATTTAACACCATATTTACCCCGCCATGTTCATTAAACAAATCCTCATTACCCAAAGGTTGTCTGGAAGAGATCGCTCTCAGCGATAAGACCGCCTTTTGTAACACTTATTTGTGAATGTTTACTTAAGTTTTTTAATGTTTTCTGAATGGTGTTCAATACAGAGTTATTCTATTCTATTCTATAGTTTCACAAACAAAAATAAATAATTATCCAAATCGGTTATTAAATGACAGAGTTCTGAGGTAACAAACATTTGAAAAAAACAGTTTAATTGAGAATGTCCTCCTTTTTTGAAGTCGGTTGAAAATGTATTCGATGGTAAATTGGTAACTTTTCACTAAAACAGTCGCGAAAAGCGTGGGTTTAACGAAGGCGAAATGATTAAATTATAATATATAATGGAAATTCATATTGGTCAACATTAAATTCGTCGAATAAGTTTGTTATTCTCACATTTCATTAACAGAAACACTCGTGTGGCTTCTTAAAAATAATCACAAAATATGTATTGTTAAATTCTTACCATGTCTGTCCGATGTATGATTTACCGCAGCTGCAATCGATTTTGTACACAACAGGTATCTGAAAAGGAATCAAAGCCTTCGGCGAACGGACCTGCGTTGATACCTTCTATAGGGGAGCGAATACTATCCTGATAGAGTATTTACGTAGTATAGCATCGATCTTGTCCGTCACTTCCTTCACGCATGGCATGAACGGCGCCTGCCTTTCAACGGCCGTGGTCCTCTTCTTATATCTGCCCCTAGAATGGCCTCTTCCTACCTTGTAGCCATTTTTTATCAGAACCTCCTGAATATGTGCGATTTCCTCCTCCAGGTGTTCAGGGTCACAGAGGCCACGTCCATGGACCTGGCTACAGATTCCAGGTGACGGGGGTATCTTTCTTACTAGTATTTCCTCGTTTAAAAATACCTACAAGCATCAAGCAGTTATTTAAAAAACAGGCTATTTATTTATTATACATCTATTATTGTCTATGCACATTTATAAGATAGTTTCACAATAATAATTAAAATTGTGTAAATTAAGTCTATGTATTTAGCATCACTTAATTTTAAACATTTTCTCATATTTATTTATCATACCCCACCGTCCATGCCTAAATTATTATGTCCATCCAAAAGTTCTATGAAAGCGATCGCTTTTAGCGATAAGACCGCCTAATGTGCTATTATTAATTTTGAGGGCACGGTGGCGTAATCGGGAGAACGGTCGGCTTTGATGCCGTGGTACCGAGTTCAAACCGCCGTGCACCAATGGATTTTTCTATCGAAAAATTTATGTGCGCTTCTCACAGTGGCCCTCCGGTGAAGGAAAACCTCGTTAAGAAACCAACAACTCCCGCATGGTGGTAGGACACTATCTAGTGTCCGCCTGGCCAGCTACCACCCCCAAGTTAGAAAAATCTGTCATCAAAACATCTAATGTGTTCCGGCAGCTATCCTTGAGAGCCAGTTCCCATTCTAGGCCTAGCGTGCTTACCATCTTCGACCGCATCATCACTTACCAACAGATGAGATAGTGGTCAAACGCTAGCCTATAAAATAAAAAAAAATAAAGGAACTCAATAGAAGTGTATATTTTTACTTTTTAAGTAGGTTTGTATTGTATCTTAAAACTGTAAAATCAACAACTTTATTTTGTTTTTATAAACGGGAATTTAATGTGACTTACGCGATGTCGATATAGTGATCAAGATCTTGAGTGTCGGCGCTTGCCAACTCAGTGCGAGGCAAAATGCGTTGGCGAATAAGTGATCTTTCATAGTAATTAGCATATTAGCTCTTAGAATATTTTTTTCGTACATTGTTATAAAACTTACGAGCAATGTGGATTGCACATTAAGGGGGTACGATTTCCATACAAAAGTATAATGCACAAATATAAGTAAATGGAGGGCAAACTTGCACTGAAATCACATCTATTGGTCTTTTATTAACCGACTTAAAAAAGGAGGAGGTTTCTCAATTCGACCGTATATTTTTTTTTTTTTTTTTTTTTTTTTTTTTTTATGTTTGTTCGCGGATAACTTCGTCGTTTATGAACCAATTTCGATTATTTTTTTTTTGTTCGAAAGGAGATATCCCAAGTGTCGTACCATGGTAATTTTATTGAGGTTTGATAAGTATCTCCAGAGATATTGAGATAAACATCTCAAAATTTAACTGAATTTACTGTTATTATGTTATTACTGAAAATGAATAGCGCGGCATTGAAGTCGGTTGTTTTTTAGTTTTTAAACGATATTATAAGTCTTTACGTGTCGGGAAACGTATTTACATACATGATTTGATTGATTACGATGAAATTATTTTAAATAATAGTAAAATTCAAGTTAAACCAAAAAATATTGATTGAGTAATATGTTTATATTATTCATTTAAATCATGTAGATAAATATAATTCCCGACATGTAAAGACTTATACAAGACCAAAAGATGTGATTTCAGTGCAGGTTTTTGCTCCGTTTACTCATATTTGTGCATTATAGTTTTGTATGGAAATCGTACCCCCTAAGCTAGATATGCTTGTGTCTGGAGTGGTTGGTTGTTGTTAATATGTCATAGTGCAATTATGGGTGGTGGTTGTTTTAATGTTCGCGTCAATAGTGCAATTATGGGTGGTTATAATTTACAAAATTATGTAGGTTGTTTACATAATATAATGCTAAAGACAGTAATTCTTTATTTGACTGAACTTAAGTACATGTTGTGCTATTGTAGTCCTAGAAGATCAGCAGTGAAACCTAGCAAGAAGAAAATAATGTACAAAATTCTTATATTATGGTGTGAAATACCTACAACTTTTTTATCTGTGCTCCTGATTGCAAAAGCTCTATCAACGATAGGGTCTTTGATAACGTTACAATGCTGTTTATCATAACACTACACAATGGATAGCTTATTTACTGAATAGTGCTGTCATTTGCGATGCAATGATAATTTACCCTTTCACAACGCATGCTTGGTCAAAAGCTGAATAAAATTGCATAATAAATTAGTTCAGAGCTTGTATTCAACTGAAATATTCATAACAAGGGTAAAATACATTGCCATACGCATTATACGCGCATACAGATTGCAAAATACATTGAGTATACAGCTTTTGTGATAGTACTTTATACCTTCATTACTACGCGGAGAAAGTCGCGTGCAACAGCTAGTACATACATTAAATCACGTCTTGTTCCCGTCGGGGTAGGCAGAGACACGTGCTACAATTCGGACCGGACATACCTTCGGGCTGAATACTCAAAGGTATACAGCCATATTTATTTGAGGCAAAATATCATCATATTCCCATGTTCCATAATCTTATGTTTCTGTGAGTCTTTTAAATGGGGTTAATTATTTTCTCAAAGGTTTAAAAAGACAAGGCACAAACAGCACTCATGTTATTGCAGATGCTCGTAGATGACAGTAACTGCTCACCATCAAGTGGGGCGTCTGATTTACCACTCACATGTACATAAAAATACCACGAAATGGACATTCTTAAAAATATCTCAGAGCCAGTAACTTCGAACATTATTTTTATCCGGTGATTACAGGGATAAAAATAAAACAGCATTAGCAACATAGCCTCGGTGTACAAAGAAAAAGACCCCTGATATTAGGGTATAAGCCATAAATAATTTCCTAGGGCGTAGAATAAATAAACCAGCAGGGCAACTTAGCGGGGAGCCTTTGTACCGTAAATCATACAACATGTTTCCATAATTGAAACAACTTAGGTAATTCCCGAGCCTTCTGCTCCTTTTTATCTGTACTTACTGGAGGAAATAATATAGGGATTACATATCTTGCAGGTTAATCATTAAGTATCAAATGTTTGAACTTTATTTTTAACACAAGACACAATAAGGGGTGTTATAAGTTTGACATGTGTACCTATCTGTGTATGTGTGTGTCTGTATGTGGCATCGTTAGCGCCCAAATGGATCAACCAATTTTAAAACAGTATTTTTTTGATAGGTGCCTTCATTGAGAGTGTTTTTAGTTTTTATTCATGATAATCCGTTATGCCATTTTAAACCAATGAGTTTTTCTAATTAATGACGCGCTACAAAATCAACTTTTATAGGTCTAATAAACTCAAAATTCGAAATCCTCTTACTTCAACAATATTCTAAGAACATGGAAGCATTGACCTTGTGCTGGGACATCTCTTGGAATCTACAGAGTACTCAACTCCTCACCAACTTACAGCAGAGCTGTCGAATTTGGGCTCATTGGAATGGTCTTAATAAACAGATTATACATATATCAGTCAGGGGTGGTTTACATTTTGAATTTTAGTATTATACTTTAGTCAAATTTCGTGTGACTGTCTTAATTAAAAAAAATGTCTGTCATTGTCCTGTCGCGTGTGTAGTCCAATAGAAAACAATAACTCTTTATTTATAACAAAATGAGGAACTATTTAATAATACACAAAATAAATAATATATAATAATAACATTTTTGGACAGGAGTTTTGTGTAAAGGCTCACCCTTTATCATGATAAGTGGAAAGTAACTCACGAGAACAAATATACAAAATTTTGACTGTCCTACTATTTTCCATTAGGGACGGACGGACGGACAGAAGGACAGATAGTGAAGTCTCAATTATAGTACTGTTGGTACCCTTTGGTACGGAATCCTAATAAAGCCTTTGATAGAAACGAGTACCTACATTGTTAAGAATTGAATAGGCTTGGTCTGTGGCTTTGGTCCCCAGATGTTGGCACTACCTATTTGTATTACTAAATCCTTTACAGTACTGTTTATTTATTAATGATATCCTTTATAGAAAATTCGGTTCTATATTTGCTTTACCCAAGGGTTTCTATTGGGCAAATTACATTACGTGATAGAAACGCTCTGAGAGCATGGGTTATTTATGTCGTTGTTTTATAGTTATTACATATAACTACTTTAGAGCTATTTGTAGAGATTTTATGCTTACTTATAGAATGAGGATATTATGTTTAAATTTAGTCATAATATTACATACTATTCGTTATTTTATAGTTTAAAGATTGATTATTATATATAACAGAGTAGTATAAACGGAAACGTCCAACAATCATTTTTAGATTCCTTTCGAAGGATGTCCTAAAATACGCCATGTTTGTTCCCAAATTGTTTAATTTCCCAATTTTATAGGTAATTTTACAGGAATTGAAGTAAATAAACTTATTTATTTATTACTTTTATTTATTAAAAAAACAGTAACTCGATCATCGAATAACCAATAAATAATCAAATATCTTGTCATTAATAAAATTAAGTTGATAATAACCCCTGCAAACATAAAACAATAAAGCTTTAAATACATTTTACGGTTGTGTCGACTTAAGCATAAATTACATATTTTCATGTTAGGCTGCTTGTGTCTCCATTACCACCGAAAATAAACAACTGGAATAAAAAGAGATTACATGCTTCTGTCGAAATTAAATTTGATATTTCATTCGTAACGATACAATATTAATAAAATATTGTAAACAAGAGCTGACCGCAGGCTGACTGAGCAGGAATATTTAGACTATATAATACAGCGTGAATTTTTGAGATCGGATCGTAAAGTACACTACAGACTATGCTATATTTTAATAGCTTAAAGCATGTAGTTTATAGCACAACAATATCACTCATCATATATTTATTTAGAACACTTTCACACTTAGCTATATATGAGCCGATTTGCTTGTAATTTTCTTGTCATGCTGTACTATATAGCAGAATAGTATAGCGTAGTCAGAAATGCGCTTTAAAGCTGACAATCTGAGAAGATTGTTTAGATTTTTGATGACATTATTATGCATTGATAGAAAAAGGCACCAACAGCCCAATGGAAGGCGGCAATAGCCCAATGGATAAGGTGTCGGACAGGCGATCGAGAGGTCGTGAGTTCGATCCCCACCCCACCCATCGCACTATTGACGTGAACCCACTCCAGACACAAGCATATTTAGCTTAGTTGGAGGGGTTAACAAGAATACTAGTAATGTGCAACCCATATTGCGAGTAATCTTTATAAAAAAAAAAAAGTTCTGCAATAGGTAGACGTCGTCGTTTACTGTCAAGCGAACATTATGCTTGCTTTCCCACCTCATATCATAAAAACAAATAAAAAAAAGTACATTCAGCAAGAAAATGAGCAATTTACACAAAATCAATCTTGGATCCTTTGATCCGCTTTCTTAAAGTGATCATACGAACATCAATAATATAACTATAACAAACACATCATACTACAGTCAAATAGCAGTGGCAGTTCATTATGTTGATGATGACTATAATATGCAATAAACTTAACATCAGGTGAGATATTGGTCAAACGCTTACCTATCTAGTATAAAAAAATATGTATA
This sequence comes from Cabera pusaria, assembly GCA_954871355.1. Lineage (NCBI taxonomy): Eukaryota > Metazoa > Arthropoda > Insecta > Lepidoptera > Geometridae > Cabera > Cabera pusaria. The sequence goes on along the minus strand of OX940900.1, from coordinate 4,942,246 downwards.
TATATATACTAAAACTTAATCTGTCCTCTATTATATTTTTTATTTTATTTTGTTCTGTTGTCTGTTAGCCTGCAATATGACGTCACCAACCAGCATCACCGGAAAACCAGCGTTGGTCATTTATTGGACATTTATGCTAAAGTGGGGCGGCTACTTGGTGACAATTTTCATAGTACCTACTTATGTATATTAATCAAAAGTTTTTCTACTTTATTATTTTATTTTGAACTACTTTATGCTATTTGTCAGCAAATAAACTTTTTCACTTTCAGTTTAACTTTCACATATTTTTATATTTACATATATTAGTACATGGATCACTATTATAATATGCATAACATACGAAACCATGAGATAATTCAAAGGCGAAAACTCAAAGCTTTCTATAATTTATACTTATCCCTTTTCCCTTTGATATTAAATATTGCTTGACGTTGTAGGTATCTGGCGGTTACAGCGAAATCTCTTAAATGTAAAGTAAACTGTGTGCTTCACGAAAGTTCGCTAAACTCCTAGTGATGGAATACAAATAATTTGTTGACCTAAGTTTATGAAATGAAACATCTTTAAGCACACTGTGGTTAAATTTAACGGAAGTGCCGTAGCATCACGGGCCGTAGCGTCACGGGCCGTAGCGTCACGGGCCGTAGCGTCACGGGCCGTAGCGTCACAGGCCGTAGCGTCACGGGCCGTAGCGTCACGGTCCGAAGGCAGCGGAAGTGACATAAACATCATGTTATATTTTATATTTATAAACGCCTTCTATTGTAGAACGGCATAAATATGAAGACTTCAGGTACGGACACACCGCAGCATCCTGCATGCGCGATCTAAGCGGCGATCAGATAGCACTAGTATTTGTATCGACTGGTTCAAACGCGATCAAAAAACAATTGAAAAGTACTGAGATCGCGCCCGCAGATTGCAGGACGCCGCGGTGTGGCCGTACCTTTATTCGCTAAAGTTCCACAGATGGAGTTACACAAAAAATAATTAGTGATGTTAAGAAATAAATTTAATGAATATGTATGTTTCCCTACTAACGCGTAGCTTTCTACGCACCCTCTTTTTTATATCTTATTAGGCCAGCGTTTGACCACTATACTGCCTGGTGGTAAGCAATGATGTGGTCAAAGATGGTAAACACGCTAGGTCTATTATAATATTCTAACTCTTCAGGGCTGTGTGCAGCCAAAACATCGTAAGGTTATGGCGGCACAATTTCTCCTTGATGAGATTAAGGTACTTTGTGGTAGCAACTCAGGCAGAACATCGATATAATATGCTAATATCACCTATGGAAGTCCCTTAAAAAATATTTCTAAATATTTTTCATCATCAAGGCGGCTAGGAATAGACAATTCAGGAGACCGTTAGGGATAGTTGACCAGTACTGACTATAAAACTCAACGTGGCTGTCCAACACCACTTCTCATTTCAACTTTCAGAGAAACACGATGCCATTGAAGACCACATCGCTGCTATTACTAGGTTGAAGAAATAGCTTTCTCTAAAGAAAATTTTTAAAGTAACGCGTGAATAATTGGTCAAATAAATTTGCGTTAGCATAAATGTTTCAAAGTTTTATCATAATAAATAATTAACTTTACCTCTTCAATAACTTCTGTTGTAACGAGACGTAATGTTACTTCTATTATTTAGCAATCCCAGCATTAAAGTTGTTAAACAAAAGGGAACCAAGACCTTTTCCCTTTCACTTATCGACACAAAACAGACTTCCTTTCCCTTACAAACATATTCATTGTTAGGCTGAATTCACACCAAGATCGAAACAGCCAGCAGCCATGCAACGAGTCAGTAGTTTCAGTTTAAAATAATATTAATATACCAGGCTGCTCCAAAAGCTCCGTACCACTGCACAATATTTAATGAGGTCAAGCGTAAAATGCCGAAAAAAGGACACGTTTCTTACATCTAAGATCCACACAACAACGTGTTTACTTTCTTTTGTAATTAACCTAATTTTGAATTGGTCGAAGATTATAGCACGCTCGGCCTAGAGTGGGAACTGGCTTTTTCTCAAGAACAGCTGCCGGAACACATCAGATGTTTGGCGATATATTTCCTAGCTCGGGAATTGCAGCTAACAACAGTGTCTTACTATAATGGCAGAGGTTTCTCAATGATGTTTTACTTCACCGAAGGGCCACTGTGAAATGTCATGTTAGATTTTAATGTAATAATCTTTATTACAAAACTAAAAAGTGTTATTTGAGAGACGTTAAAAGGTCGCTATGCTGCCCGCAGCATTGCCAGCAGTCTAGCCGTCTTCTCTTATCAACAGTCTTGCGGAGTCAAAATCTGCCAGCTGCCAACACGGTTTGAACTTAGCTTTAGACGGTTCCTGGCATACTTGCTCACTCAGCAATTGGAATGTATATATGCACGGTCAACCTTGCAATATATTAACCCTTATCATCCATGAGGTAAGGTTCAGATAAGCATCAACATGGCTTTGATGATCTTGAACATAACAATCCTGACCTCTTTGGTTCCTTGTTGAACATAATATCGTAGTCCCTAATTTGGGTTAGCAAGCCCTTTCTACGGTCATAAGCACATAAGATTTCATCATATATGTTAAGGAGTATGAGAAATATCGAATCCACGTGTACCTATATAATTATTTATATACACGAGGATTTTGCTATCGTAGCAAAACTTTCATATCGGTAATAGTTTTGACACTATTTTTTCTATTTATCTATTGCTTGTCTATTGTGCATTAAAAAAAGGTATTTTGTTAATAACGGGTTTATTCACAGAACGGACAGTTTTTATTCTTTACGAGTTTCCGATAGTTTTGTTTATTGCAAGCGTTATTTTTACGGTCTAACTGAAATATGTCCAATTCATAAAAAAATCAATTGTTTTTGCAAGCGACGCAAAGTTTTTTCAAAATAATTAAGACCGCCACGCGAGATAGTTGCAGTAGCAAGTTTGTGATATTTATATATGTCTAGAGATACTTTCTAGATCTCAATTAATTGTTTAGTAATGACCAACGTGTAATTATACACTACCCATAAAAAAATCGAATTGGTTCACAATTGGCGGAGTAATTGCGTAAAAATTATACAAAAAAAACTAATGTATTGAGAACCTCATCCTTTTTGAAAGACGGTTGAAAATCCTTTACGATTGAAGGGCTTATTTAAATGGATGATTATTACTTTAATACGAGTATATCATGTTACCAACCTTTTATGAAAATATATAACAAAGGCTTTGATACGTTATATTTCTTAGCAATTTCGTAATAGATCTTGTGAAAGCGTATTTAGTCTAACTCATGGTGCGTGTTTTGATACGAAATATCAATTTCGAAAGCTGCGTAGTATATTTTTACTACAGTTAAAATGTGATGAAAAGATACTGCAATAATATTATTTAGATTAAAAGTGCTTTATGATCTGCCTATAACATATGTACTTTGGTATAAAGTAGCTTTGATCCATAAATACCTTTGGTTATATTGTTAACTCAGTATCACTTCCAAAACTAACTATCCACTCTGCTATTCATTGCATGGAGGATTTGCTTTAACAAAAATAAGGGCCAGTTTCACCGATTTCTGATATAGTTTCACACAGCTATCTGTCAGATGACGCCATTATAAAAGATGTCAAAAACCTGTCAGATAAGTTTCTAACAGAGTTATTTGAAACCAGTTAAACTGGGACTAAGTCTATTATTTATTCTGTGCCTAAAGGTTCGGACACACACAAGTGCGTGCGTGATCTAGGGAGCGATCAGATAGCGCAGTGGTATTTGTATCGACTGGTTCACACCAAACGCGATCAGAAAACAATTGAAAAGTACTGAGATCGCGCCCGCAGATCGCAGGACGCCGCGATGTGGACATACCTTAAGTTTAGCAATCTATAAGCATAACACGTATGGTGCTACGCCAATTCGTAACCGTTAGCTACGCGCGTAGCACGCTCGTAGTACGCGTAGTGACAGCTATCAAGGTCATGGTTGACTTTTAACGCGAAAAAATATACTCCTGACACTAATACAGTTATATTTAACAACCAATTTCTTTCTACTCATAAGAAAACGTTTAAATAAAAATACATTTGATCTATAATTGAAATTGTTCCAATTATTTCAATTTGAATTTGTTTTTTAACCGACTTTACAAAAAAGGAGGAGGTTCTCAATTCGTCGGTTTTTTTTTTATGTACGTTCACCGATTACTCAAAGATGCCTAAACCGATGTGGAAAATTCTTTTTTTGTTTCAAAGGGTAACCCTTCTCAGGTGGTCCCATTTAAATTTTAACGAAATCGGCCGAGCCGTTTTTAATATATAAACATTTGTATTACGAAGCATTTACTTATCTCGACGACATACTACTAACTACTGGCACAGATTATATAATAGTTACTAAGTCTACTGGCTACTTTGACTAGCGCGACGTTTGAAGTCGGTTCTTTTAGTTTTTTAAACGATCTTAAATTATATTGAATACAAACATGATTTGACCTATAAAGTGAACCAGAAATATGAACATAATTATAGCACAATATTCGTCCCCATATCTGCCCTGCCCCCCAACGAAACAGGAAGCGTATGAAGCGCCCTTAATAAGACAGGAAAACGTCAACATGTCAGTAAACTTTGTACTCTTCGCTGTACAACATACTGAGTTATGTAATCATGCCTGTGATCTCCACTTTTATGCGCTGACTAAAATTTTCATTTTCAGTGGATATGGGATGAGCACTTTAGCGTTGACGTAAATATATGTTTTTGTGAAGTCAATGCTTTCATTCTTAACCAACTTCCAAAAAAGAGAAGGTTCAAATATATATCACAATATCTCCAGAGATATGACGATAAACGTCTCACTCTTGCTACTGACTCGCGGTGCGTGGAAGTCGGTTTAGCTTTCAACCGACTTCCAAAAACAAAGGAGGTTCTCAATTCATCTGTATGTTTTTTTGTGTGTATGTTACGCGATTACTCTGTTAATTCTGACCCGATTCGAATGATTATTTTTGCTATAGGTAGGGTACGTTTTTCCATTGTAATTTCATCGAGATCTGATAAGTATCTCCAGAGATATGACGATAAACGTCTCAAACTTGTTACTGAAATTGACTCGCGGGGCATTGAAGTCGGTTGTTTTAGTTTTTATACTATCTTAATTATTGTAGTATAAAGTGACGTCTAGATAATTCTAATCGATATGTCACGTATATTAAAATATAAAACTTAGTAAACAAGACTACATTATAAGTGATCCTGAAACTTAAATAGTTGTTAGGTACTTAGAAAGGTCTAAGATTAAGTATAATTAAGATATTATATTTCTTTAAAGGTTACACACTTACATTTTTGTAAATTGTTAAACATAATCCACAGTCCCGTCGGTACGATGAAATTTTGGATTGTGTTTAACAATTTATAATTAAGATGGTTAAATAACTAAACAAACCGACTTCCATGCCGCGCGGGTCAGTTTCAGTAACACTTTTGAGTCAGCTATTGTCATATCTCTGGAGATATACTGACCAGATCTTGATAAAATTTAAACCTATGATATAAATAATTATTATTCAAATCGGTTCACAATAATTGGTGGAGTATTCGGGTAACGTAACACACATACAAAAAAAACATACAGACGAATTGAGAACCTTTGGAAGTCTTTGTTTTACTCGTACGTCAGTGTTCCGGCAGCACTCAGCCCTTGAGAGCCAGAGTATTCTAGGCCTAGCGTGTTCGCCATCTTCAACCACAAAATTGCTCACCACCAGGCCAGATTGTGATCAAACGCTAACCTATAAGATACAAAAAAAAGAAATCTGAGCCTAGCTAGCTGACTTCGTTAAGTCGCCTCATTGTGTTCCTAATATAAACGTAAGATGCTGTAGCCTAGATAGACTCCAGCCCTTCAGTTGCCTTCGGTACCGTATTGTTATTACTGTCCCATTTTCATCTCGATATATGATTCCTTTTGCTGGTAGAATTTGAATTTGAGGGACCGACTTAGAAGAGTTTGGCAAAGTTCTTTATTGGTTTAAGCAGTTTGAAGAGCAAAGTGTTTTCGGAATATTGGGTTATTTGATAGATTGTAGTATTTGATAAAGGAGGAATAAAGGTATTGGAACTTTAACAAAGTTGAATAATATTGTTTTCCTTGTATATTGCGAAACATGGATAGTTTATCAAATTCAGCCTTTTTATCATCAATGAAAGTCTTACTAAATTAGCATTGTTTGATATCATAAGAATTGAGATATTTGAATTCTGAGCTAAGTGGCGTGCCATAGGTGAGGCCTGGATCTATGTCTAACAGCGAACAGATGTAGGCTGATGATGAAAACGTACTTATTAATAAATCATGCAAAAATATATTGAAATGAATGTGAACCCACTCGCGTAAGGTTTTTTTCAAGTATTTATTGGTCATTTAATATTAATTACAATGTACAAACTAGTGTATGTTTTTTCCTAGAGGTACATGCTATATAATGTAAGCAATACATGTTTTACAAGTAAGAACACCTTCTCCATCAGCTCGCCCCAAGTAAGTTTCAAACTAAACATGTTCGTGATTCCTAGATTTGACAGTCAACTGATACAAATACAGGACTCTGCAGAGTCCTACGCGTCTCCGTGCCCATAGTTTCAGTTACATGGTGGAAGATGACAGAATCTAGAAGTGGTAAAAGTTTATGTTAGCATCACATTCAATCAGAAGATTTAGCTATCACTTGCATGTATAACGCCAATAAAACAAAAGCATACAATATACATAAGCAAACATAATATAAGTAAGAAAATATTTATTGCCATCGTAGGCATAGCGTAGGTAAAAACATCGGTAGGCAACCACGCCTCGTTAGACAAGTTGACGTAGCCAAAACAAATCAACTAGCAGCAAACATAACGTTGTTGTTGTCACAATATTTTCACGAAAATTCCCTCACGTCCGAATAGCCTTGACACCCGGAAAGATTAATCGCCCTTAATAAAAAAAGACGTTAACTGACGTCGAGGACTTCCCGCAATATAGTGATAATATGTCCTTGGATAAGGAGCATCGTGAGACGTAACTATAAGTAAAGTATAATTTTAAGCTATCTTACGTTTTTTTTTAATAATTTTCAACTTGCTGCGCCCCGTGCTTTAACCCCAGTTAAGACCGAACGCGGTGTGCACTTTTCCATACAAACGTGGGGAATACGTTTTTCCCTGGAAAATGCTTCTAGAGCAAAATTTGTTTCTACAAACAGTTAAGGTCTGCTGTAGCTATGCCCCCATCATTTGCTTTTTTTGACCAAACAATTGCAATTAGAATTATAGCCCTTAAGAGGAGATAAAAAGGAATATTTTTCTTTACGTAAGGGGCGTAGCTACAGCAGTCCTTGATTTTTCAACCGACTTCCAAAAAGACTGAGGTTCTCAATTCGTCTGTATGTTTTTTTTGGTGTGTATGTTACGCGATTACTCCGTCAATTGTAAACCGATTCGAATGATTCTTGAGTGTTAATCGGTAGGGTACGTTTCCGAGATCGTCGGTCCCATTGTAATTTCATCGAGATCTGATAAGTATCTTCAGATATATGATGATAAACGTCTCAAACTTGCTACTGAAATTGTCTCGCGGGGCATGGAACTCGGTTGTTTTAGTTTTTAAACTATCTTAATTATTGTAGAAACAAATTATACTCTAGAAGCATTTTCCAGGGAGGAAACGGGGGAATACATTTGTATGGAGAGTGCACCCCGCGTTCGCTCTTAAAACGAATTACATGTGTTATGTATTATCTAGGTTAGAAAGTATCTGTTGACAAATTTTCATCTAAATCAATTCAGCCGTTTTTTCCGGAAAAGAGTAACAAACATTAATTAATTAATCTATCCTCAATAACGTAACTTATTACAAAAGCATTAACATCTTTTTGTCTCTAAGTAACAGGCACAGTGCAGTGACAAGCAAAATTCTGGCTATCCAGAATTTAGCATGCCGCTGTATTTATAATAAGTAGACGTTATCGCTTACCATCAGGCGAGCGTGTTTGTCCTTTTACCAAAAATAACAGCATATATAGTATGGGAAAAGTACGCTACAATTAGAAATTATTTTGGTAAAATTTGTATGGAGAAATTGCTCGTTACCGATCCTTTCATACTTACTACTACCAACGGGGAAACGACCTATCTTATAAGAATTAGCTTATTATTATATGTTTAGCCTTGTTATCCTATTGTACTACTTGTTCCTAATGGAGAGATCATTTGATATCTTGAACTCAGTGATACAAAAGGTAGACTCTTCATGGGGTCATTGTTATCCACAGAAGGTCATCATTGTTACTCACCCACGCCTACGTCCGTAGATAGAATATGCTTAAGCAATAGAGTGTATTTCATCTAAGTTTTTATTATTCCATGTATTTCCTAATCTTAGTTTAAGGCGTCCATTACACGGTAAGTAATCCGTCATTCAAAACCAAAAGTCATGACTAATGGTTGCTCATACAGCAAATCAAAGTATTTAAATATCGGTCACCGTCAGTCACCCCATTATATGATCAGTCATTCATCAGTCAAAGCAAAACCTATCGTGTAATGGACGCCTAAGGGCTAACATAAAAACTTGGAATAAAAGAGAAGAGAGAGAACTCCTTCATTAAATAACCGAATTAAAATATATAAAATATAATATCTATATAAATTATAGATTTTTTAAAATGTATTCTTTCCATTTAATTTAATTGTAATTTCATTGAGATCTGATGATTATCTCTAGACATAATGGTTAAATTAAGTTCACATAAATGACATAATTAATCACAGCAAATTTGTGACTGAAAGTGATAAGCGCGGCATTTGAAATCTTTTTTAGGGTTCCGTACCCAAAGGGTAAAACGGTACCCTATTACTAAGACTCCGCTGTCCGTCTGTCTGTCTGTCTGTCTGTCTGTCCGTCAGTCACCAGGCTGTATCTCATGAACCGTGATAGTTAGACAGTTAAAATTTTCACAGATGATGTATTTCTGTTGCCGCTATAACAACAAATACTAAAAACAGAATGAAGTGAAAAATAATACAGGGTCCCCATACAAGAAACGTATTTTTTTCAGCATTTCACGCCATCTATGAACGCTTAGTCAGGTAAACGTCCCATAGATGGCGTTATATTGAAATGTCGATCCCTAACACCTTTGTTAGACTAGAAATAAAATGTTTATTAATTATTATTTTTTGCTAATTAAGCCACGGTTCGATCCATCGATACGACGAAATTAGTGGATTGCATTTGTTAACCCAAATATACATTGGTAGCGCCATCTATGACTACTCATTACGTAAGTTAATCATATAATAATATTTCATTTACGCAGTGCAACATCTCTCGTCGGATTTGAAAACTGTAATGATTTCTTCCGAATGATTAACTTACGTAATAAGTAGTCATAGATGGCGCCACCAATGCATAATCGGGTTAACAAATGCAATTCACTAATTTCGTCGTATCGATGGATTGAACCGTGGCTTAATTGGCAGAGCACCTGGACGTGTAATCCAGGGGGTGCGGGTTCGAGTCCCGTCGGTACGATGAAAAATTTTGGATTGTGTTTAACAATTTACAAAAATATAAAGTGTGAGACACTCCAAAGAAACATAATATTTTTTGCTGGCGAAAAATGATAGTGGTATTTTTTGCTCGATCTTATAAAATACTGTTGTGTGGTACGGAACCCTACTAGTGCGAGTCCGACTTGCACTTGGCCAGTTTATTTTTTTCGTTTTGCGAACGATCTTAAATTACCTGCTATAATAAAATTTCAAGGTTTTTTAATGTCATATAGCGTTTGACCACTATCTCACTTGTCAGTAAGTTATGGAACGGTCCTGGATATTAATCACGCTAGGACTAGACTGAGAACTGGCTCTCAAGGATAGCTAATGGAATACATTACATGTTTGGGTACAGATTTTCCAACTTGAGGGTAGGTGGCCAGGCGGATACTAGATAGTGTCGTACCACCATACGGGGTTGGGGGTTTCTTAACAATGTATTCGTTTACCAAAGGGCAACTGTAAACTGGGCACACAAATTTTACGATAGAAAAATCCATTGGTGCACGGCGGAGATTTAACACGCTACCTCTGGCGATAAAGCCGACCATTCTCCCACTGTGCCCTGAGCCCTCAAAAATTAAAACTAAGGCTAGAGCTAATCATAATAGAGAAAATATAGTTACAAGTCAAATAGTTTACCTTAAATATATAATAAAAGCCCCATTTCATGCGCTGCTGACTTTAAGGCAGTAATTAGTATTCTGTGATCGTTTGTCCTCATCTCTGCCACGTTTTTTCCACTTATCCGTATTTTTTTGTTGTAAATAAATATAGGCTTTATGTAGGTATGTGTAAGGCATAATTTTAAATACCAAATAGTCTTGCTCTTTAGAATAGGGAAAATTATAATAACAAAGTTTTTAATATAAGGACTTTTTTATCATTGAAGCACGCCCATGAGGCATTTTAAAAGTATATAAAATAAATTTCTTTTATGTCCTTGTTATATAAAGACGGGACAGCAACGGCAGGTTTCTTTTAAGTTTTAAACTTGTTTATTATGTCTTGTTTTTGTAATTTTATCAGTTTTTTTTTAATTTTGAGTTGGTGTAACCTAGGCAACCAAGAAATAATTACAAGAATTACCAGTATCCTAAACTTGTAAAGTCTGTCGTTGGATTTGTTCCAGCTTAGTAGACAGTTTGTTTAAACCCCCCTCGCGCATGCATGGGTTTTGAATCAACCAAAAAATATATGTGCGCGTTTTACAGTGGCCCGCCAGTGAAGTAAAATCCTTCAATTCGGTTCACAATTGGCGAAGTAATTGCATAACAAACATACGAATAATAAAAACAACATCCTACTAAAAAATTATAAGCAATTTTCAAAAAATTGTACCTACCATTGTTATACCAAATCAATGATAACAAAACAACGACAAACAATGTTTGCATTCAGCATGACCTCCACTAAACGTTTGTGAAATAACAAAAATATTTTATCCTAGGAAAAAATACAAACTTTTTGTTTCATTCCCAAATGACCGTTTTTTGTCGGCCTAAAACTAAAACCTAACATTTTCACAATTTGTTCAATGTTTTCTTTTTGTTTCACAAATGTGTCAGAAATTCCATTAAGAGGGTTCAAACTTAAGAGATTTACTTAAATTGTTATTTTAGTTTTAGGAAAGGATTTGTTTGCTTCTAACATTTTTATCTTTTAATATTTTTGTATATAAAAGGTTAGGGTAGATATAAATTAAAAATATATTAGGAACGGAAAGCTATGTATCTCCTTATATTTTTACTAATATGATTTATTTTAGAGTGTTATGTATTGTGTTATATGTCTAAAATCTACGAGTACGATTATGACTACTAATAGTTCCTTCCCAGAAAATTTCAATTCATTGTAACGATTTTTTCGTTCGCGGAGGGCCAATTTGATTGTGCATTGGGATTTGAACCCCATACCTTCATCCCACCCAACCAAAATCCAACCATTTCTCCTAACGGACCACCGTGCTTTCAAAACCACTTCACTTCACTGCTTTCCCCGTGCATTTATAGTAGTAGTGATACATATAGTAGTAGTAGAGATACTACACGGTTATTTTTTGACCGCTCCATAAAATTAATAATATCAGATAGAAAACGTACATTCATCATAAATGTGGATCTGGAAGCGATTTTTTTCAAACAAGTGTTTAAATAACATACGTAGGTAGGTAGTATATGTTAACGTTTTTTTTAAATTCATCCTCCAAAGCGTTTAAATATAATGATAATTAAGACAGTTTAAAAACTAAAACAACCGACTTCAACGCCCCGCGAGTCAATTTCAGTAGCAAGTTTGAGACGTTTATCGTCATATCTCTGGAGATACTTATCAGATCTCGATGAAGTTACAGTGGGACCACTTCGAAAACGTACTCTACCGATTACAAAAAGAATCATTCAAATCGGTTTACAGTTGACGGAGTAATCACGTAACATACACACAAAAAAAAAACATACCAACGAATTGAAAACCTCCCTCTTTTTGGAAGTCGGTTGAATATACAAAAGCACAATGCTAGTCATCTATAAACCTTCCAACACAGAACTTCAATACCAGTCCCTTACAGCTGTCGGATTCCTTATTTTAGAGAGCCACTGCGGTCTATCCGTCACTGCCAGCCGCGCCATTGCACGCAACAGGGTAGGCCGTTGAAATATTTCAATCGGTAAATAAAAGCCTTCGTCGGACTACTAGCCAATAGAAATTTCAATGCACCTCGGGTCATGCTTGAGTAAAAAATATTTATAGTTCCTGTCAACGCAGCTGACGTGTGGTTTTTTAAGACAATATTTTAGCGGTGTTTTACTTTTTTTTTACCGGCTTCAAAAAAAGGAGGAGGTTTCTTAATTTTTTAATTTTTTTTTTTAAAAGATTACTCGCAATGTGGGTTGCACATTACTAGTATTCTTGTTAACCCCTCCAACTAAGCTAAATATGCTTGTGTCTGGAGTGGGTTCACGTCAATAGTGCAATGGGTGGGGTGGGGATCGAACTCACGACCTCTCGATCGCCAGTCCGACACCCTATCCATTGGGCTATTGCCGCCTTCAAACTCACCACTGTAAAAAAGCGCACACACATTTTTCGATAGAAAATCATTGGTGCACGGCGGGGATTGAACTCGGTACCTCTGGTATCATAGTCGACCGTTCTCCCGATTTTGGCCACCGGGCCCTCGACTAACTAATTTAACAGGGGTGTTTTAGTGATTGAATAGGTGAAAAAGCAGTCCTATAGACTCAATACTCGATAGGTTTGGTCAATCTTTTACAAGACAAAAAGAGGGTAGGTTTTATGTAAGTAACAATTTTTGAGTTTTGCTTTAAGCTACTGTGTCCATCTACATATGAAATATTCCGGCTGTATTCTCAAAAATCCATGCATCTAATAACTGTTTTTTTGTTAAAAAATCATTAGGGTGCACATTACACTATACAGTTATTTACCGTGCAGCAAATTATAATACTACCTACTGTATTAGTTTTTCAGAATTCCCAGAAATCTGAAAATGTGAAGATTAACATCGGGTCTATTTGACCAATTTAAAGATCATTTTAAACTCCTCAAAATAAAGGTTGACGTAATGTACACATGGCTTAAAAACACGATCACGATTTCATTGTATGTGCGTAAGCTCTGACTGGTTTATTTATTTTGGATTATATCGGACTTACTAGATCAGTCGTGTTTTATTAACCGACTTCACAAAAAAGGAGGAGGTTCTCAATTCGTCTGTATGTTTTTTTTTTTTTCTCAAAAATTCACTTATAGCCTATTTGGGCTACTATTTTACCATGCTAAAATTTGCGTCATCAAATTTTCTAGTAACTTTTAGGTCTCACTGGTAATCTAAATTAAAAATGGCGACCAAATTCTGACGACGCTTTAGTTACCATCTTGAATTTAAGGTGGAATGGTTTGGAATAAAAACCTTGTTGCCGGGAAATTTTTGCAATTTCAGACCATTTTTCTATCTAACCTGACTGGGCTATTAATTAATCACACCATTTCAGCCCTTATTTTCTTAGCCAATCTATAATCCATTTACGACTAAACAAATCACAACTTATTAAGCTTTCATTAGAGCTTGATCAACGGAAAGAGCTTCCCCTTGCGGCCTCCGCTATTCAATTAGAGTAGCATAAAGACGTCGACGGCATAATGGGGCGATTCGGGCCCAATGGTCCAGAACCGTTCAATGAAAGGCTTCAGTCCGCTTCAGTCGGCATATTACGCACAATACAGAAAATACACGCTCCCCTCACCTGTGATTGGTTACGGATAGATTCGGGCTCATAAATTGAAATGGAACTTGAGATAGAGTTATGTGAATGATTGCTACCTGCTATTGGGTTGCTGCGGTAAACGTAATCCTACGCGTTTTCAATTTCTTCCTACTCTAGGATTAAGATGTTCAAATATATGCCATATAAATATTCAATACATTACATAACTCAATAAAAGACATGTTCGATCTTTGCATGTATTTGAGGGTAGTTAGAAAAAACTCCATCAATAATTTATATTCCAAACTGCTTGTATGCCGATGACATTGGTTCGCGGACCGCGCTGAGAGCATGTTGTTCTCATATCTGCCGGTTTCTTACCTTTCCACCGGTTTTTGGAACTATTTTGGAATTAACACCAAAGTGCTGCTTGTGTGAACTTTATAAATGCAAGGAAACCAACCGCAGTCTGAACGTTGCCTGGATGCTGCCATATCGGCGGGCGTGGATTGGATGGTTGGTGGAGTATCTATATTACCTTTCATACTTTGCAGGGATAGATGATCTGTACTACATCTAACGACTTACCTCATACAGTCCATTATTTTATCGAGACAAATTAATTACCTCTCCCGAGACTGTACGTGTACCGTACAAGACAAAACTAACGTCAAGTAATCAGTAAAAAAATAAAACAACTATTAACATTAAAATCTTATTTCACTGTTAAAATATATTTCAATGACATAACAATATAATTAATGTATATTATATGCTGCTCCTTTTTTCAGCCTCTCTCTATAAATGTTATAATTTTGCATGTGCCCAACAGAGTCCGTAATAATCTCATGTACCTAGTTTTAAAAACCTTGTGTACAAAATATTATTAAAGCAATAAAATATTGAGTATATCGTTTAAGAAATGAGATATAAATGTAAACGAAATAGCAAACGTTTTTATAATATTAGTCTGAATACATACTTCAATATATTTGTTGTTTTTTGAGCGATAACTTTTGGCATACATTTGCTGGTTTTATGGTTTATCGGAAGGAGATAAAAGAGAGATGTACAGATATTATATTAAAAAGTACCACATTTTAATACACTTCAATAAATAGTTCTATGTAACTCTATGTACATAAACAAATACATAATATATGCACACATACATTCGTATTCGTAGTTTTAGGAACAACCTGACTCAAATTACTCGTCATAATATCACGTCTCACAAATCATGCACTATTATAGAATTTCTGTTTGAATAGCAAAACGCTTGCTTAATGGTAAATTATGATTGTTTGCCTATAACAGAAATAGTGGCATGCAAAACTTTGGATATACAGAATTTTGCGCGTCACTGCATTGCGTCCTTTACCTTCAGACAATTAGATGTATCTCGTATTATCTGTCATTTCACTGAAAACTTTTTCCTTTACAACAACAAAATGTCTACTTTACGGCTGAGTAACAGATAAGGTGGTACCGCCGCAGGCGAACTATAGCAAAAGTCTTACCACTACCAAAAGTGCTTGTAATATTAATTAAGACTAAAAATAAACTGACATCCCTTAAACAATTGTTACCCCGAGTCCTCGCAAATTCCCTTTTACTGAATATTAGATGTCTGTGTACTCTGTCAATGTAAAGTTTCCTATAATACTTCGAACAAGCGCCTTGGGCTCTTACCATTGTACTACCCTATTTTGAAAGTTGCTCGAAGCCTCGTCAAGTTTCATAACAAATTGAAAATCATCAAATTTATTATGAAACCTTTTGTATTGAAATTCTAACGAATCGCTTAATGTATAAGGTTTTAATATTCCTTGTGCTATCGCAGTGAGCGTGTGTTTCTCGTACACAGAATATCAGAATATAATTTTTCCGAGTGTTATTTACTTATTAGCATTGCAGTCATGCAAGATACATATATTGATTAATATTTCTTCGTACAATCGCGATTTGCTTTCTAGTATTAGTCCTTATATTTATTCTGTACTAGCAGCCCGCCCCGGCTTCGCACGGGTAGAACATATATGCCTACAAAATTTGCATCAGTTTGTTGCATCGAATATAAAATATGAACATATTTAACAATAATCGTCATATTTCATCCAATTTACACAAAACCTTAACGAATTATGCACCTAAACCTCTCTCATAAACACTCTGGCTATTGGTGAAAACAGCATGATAATCCGTTCAGTAGCTATTGAGATTATTGCGAACAGACAGACAGACGCAGTGATGGAATTTGTTTTATAATACTTACGTAGTAGTATTGGACGGCCCTTTAGCGTAAAGGATAGTTACCCTGATTCTGACCCGACGGTCGTTGGTTCTAATCCTAGCTATATACCTACCAATGAAAATTTATGTGCATTCATGAATCATGAGTTTTCGTACAGTGGTAGTGGGATCATTAAATCTACCAAAAAGTAGCTTACTACCAAGGAGCCCGGGCCCGGTGGCGTAATCGGGAGAACGGTCGGCTTTGATGCCGTGGTACCGAGTTTAGACCTTACCGTGCACCAATGGATTTTTCCATCGAAAAATGTATGTGCGCTTCTCACAGTGGCCCTCCGGTGAATGAAAACATCGTTAAGAAACCAACAACCCCCGCATGGTGGTAGGACACTATCTAGTGTCCGCCTGGCCAGCTACCACCCTCAAGTTAGAAAATCTGTCGCCAAAAACATCTAATGTGTTCCGGCAGCTATCCTTGAGAGTCCGTTCCCCAGTCTAGGCCTAGCGTGCTTACCATCTTCGACCGCATCATCACTTACCAACAGGTGAGATAGTGGTCAAACGCTAGCCTATAAGATATAAAATAAAAAAAAAAGGTGAACATCTGCCGCCGTAACCTTACGCGTTCCCCGACGCAAAATGTAGGGGTAATATACGTTTAACGTGTGTATCTGTGTATCTGTCTGTAGCATTTAGCACCTAACCGGATGAACCGATTTTGTTTTTATTATTGATAGTTTTTTTTGTTTGATAGATGTCTTCATCGAGAGTTTTCTTAGCTTTGATTCATGAAAATTCGTTCAATCGTTATAAAACTATGAGCTTTTTTCCAGTTAATTGCGCTATGAAATCAACTTTCATAGGTCTGATCAATTCGAAAAACTTCTTCTTCAACGATATTGTAAGAACATGGAAGCATTGACCTGATGCTGGGACATCTAGACTCTACAGAATACTCAAATCCTCACCAACTTACAGCTCAGATTTTAATTGTCGTGTTTAGAGTCATTGGAATGCTTTTAATGAAAAGATTATACATAGATCAGTCGGGGTGGTTTAAAATATTATATTATTATATATATACATGAATATTATTTTTACAATAGATCATATTATTATACTATATTGACTTCAAATTGATTGTAATCGGTGGGGATCTACAGCATAGATACAGCATAGATCTAAGCCTATAATAATATTTTAGTTGTAACTATGACCTAATCTGTGGTTTCACTGCAAATATTTTATTAATTTTGCGATACGTGTATGTGAAATTCGTGATATCTTCTAGAGTTTTCATTTGAATTATATACTGTGAAGGATAATTTTATTCTATAATATGTGGCCAAGCTAATTAACGTAATTATTTGGATAAGGATTAATACTGTATACTTGAAAATAGCCTTGGAAGTTATGTAATATTTTTTAACAAAAATTTTAAGATTAAAATGGTTACTGTGAGTCTACCTTAAGAGATAGACATATGCTGTTGCGGACTTTTTTGTAGGTCTAATTAAGTTGTACAACTCTTCCATAAAAAATATTCTTCTATCTATTATCAATTGAGCAGCGTTCGTAAGAAACGTGTTTTTCGACCGTTTTTTTGCCGACTTAGGTTGCAAATTAGGTCTCCATGAATGTACCTTTGATTTAAACGGGATAATATATAGCCTATTTTCATTCCGAAAGTCCATTCTATGTATCAGTGTAAGAATTTTTTAAATCGGTTCAGTAGTTTTTGAGCCAAATCATTACAAACATACAAAAATACAAAAATACAAAAATACAAAATTACAAAAATACAAAAATACAAAAATACAAAATACAAAAATACAAAAATACAAAAATACTAAAATACAAAAATACAAATGTTCTCTCTTTATAATATTAGTATAGATTACTAGTTGAATGAGTGCGATCAAAAGTAATAAAGTTAATTATATATGCAAAAATGTTGCTCCTATAAAGGAGGATCCTATATTTTCTGAGAGTCTTTCAAATTCATGTTGATATTATAAAATATCAACATGAATTTGAAAGACTCATCTAGTTTTTTTATATCTCGTTTGAAAAAAATGTTTTGGTATAAAAGGCAAATGCTACTGAGTGACTGACTGAAAACCATAATGACTAAGATTTGATAAAGCAAATGTGACTGGAAAGGTAAAGCCCAAGATCAGGCTTAGAGAAGATGCGTGTATTGGGTCTCTTCATACGTCTTCTTATCGAAGTCAAGGTACGAAAGAAATAATTATTTTCAATATTTTACTCTGTTAACTGTGTTAACACATGGGTATAAATTTTGTGCACTTCCATTATTTATAACAGATCTGTCTATTTAGGGTGAAATTCCCCGACACATTGAAACACGCTGTGACGTGTATTTTGAAACAAATTAAAAAAAAATTAATAGTAATTCATTACAATACTGTACAATACTGTAGACAATGA
The DNA here is from genome assembly GCA_954871355.1 of Cabera pusaria. NCBI lineage: Eukaryota > Metazoa > Arthropoda > Insecta > Lepidoptera > Geometridae > Cabera > Cabera pusaria. The sequence goes on along the minus strand of OX940900.1, from coordinate 4,923,693 downwards.
TTCTGTAGAAAATGAAGATCCTTCGAAAGTTTGGAAATTTCTTCGTTCGTTGGGAGTTGGTAAACAACGTCAAAATCCTTTACATAAAAATCTTGATCTCAATTCATTAAATCAACATTTTTCTTCTTCTAGTAATTTCCATGCATCCACAAAAGTAGCTACTTTGGATCATCTTTCCTCTATTCCGACTCCCGACTACTCTTCTTTTGTCTTCCGTCAATTTACTGCTAGTGATGTTAAGAGTAGCATCTCTGCCATTACCTCAAATGCTATCGGTAGCGACAGTATCAGTCGTAACATGATTGAGCTACTCCTGGACGAAATCCTTCCCATTATCCTACATATCCTAAACGAATCTGTTACCTCTGCGTCTTTTCCATCGCTTTGGAAAGAAGCTCAGATTATACCGCTTCCTAAAAAATCCACTCCTTTGTCCTTCTCTGATTTTCGTCCTATTTCTATTTTACCTTTTCTCTCCAAAGTCCTAGAACGCCTAATTCATCAACAACTTTCCGTCTTCCTTAACAGAAACAATCTATTGAATCCTTTTCAATCCGGTTTTCGTCCAGGCCATAGCACTGTTTCGGCACTGGTGAAGATCACTGATGATATTCGATATGGCATTGAAAGAGGGCATGTAACAGTGCTGTCGTTACTCGATTTTAGCAATGCCTTTAATAATGTCGACTTTGACATTTTACTGGCAATTCTCCGCTCTCTTAACATATCTCCTTCAGTAATTGACTGGTTTCGTACTTACCTGTATGGACGTCGGCAGCGTGTCCGCATTGATGATTCCTTTTCATCTTGGTGTGACACGACTGCGGGTGTCCCTCAGGGCGGCGTTCTATCTCCTCTTCTTTTCGCTATTTTCATAAACTCTATCTCTCAACAGCTTTCTACTTCCTACCACCTTTATGCAGATGATTTGCAAATTTACAGACAAGTACCACTCTCTCAGCTATCAGATGCCATCACACAGACAAATTTTGACCTAGATTCAGTGCTCAAATGGAGTAAATGGTACGGCATAAGTGTGAATCCGGTGAAAACACAATTGATAGTCATCGGCGGTTCCAGGATGATATCCAAGATTGACTGGTTCCGCCTTCCTCAGGTAATATTCGACGGAACACATGTACCTATCAGCGATACAGTCAAAAACCTTGGGATACTCTTTGATAGGACATTTTCTTGGGCACCCCAAATAGCTGAAGTTAGTCGTAAGATTTTCGCATCTGCAGGTTCGTTACGACGATTACGTAATCTTCTTCCAATTTCCACCAAAACTGTGCTTGCGCAATCCCTTTTGCTTCCTATACTAGATTATGCTGACACCTGCTATTTGGATTTAACCGAGGAACAGCTTAGTAAGCTTGAGAGACTGCAGAACCTTTGTATACGGTTCATATTTGGATTACGCAAGTATGACCACATTTCAGAATTCCGTAAAAAGCTGAAATGGTTACCTATTCGTCTTCGCCGGAATAGTCACGTCCTTTCTCTTCTATACTCTATTCTATTTATCCCGTGTACCCCTTCCTACCTTAAGGAACGTTTCACGTTTCTTCACCTTTCAAATCCGTTTTCCTTGAGATCCGCTGAAACTCTACAACTTTTAACCCCTATCCATTCCTCACTTGCTTATGAAAAATCTTTTACTGTGCAAGCGGTCCATTTATGGAACGCGCTACCAGTGGAGATTAGACATGCCAAATCGCTGGCTATCTTTAAATCCATGGTAAAAGCCCATTACTTGTTCCAAACATGTTAAAACTGCAACACTACTGTGATTTAATATATATGGTTATGTATATGTGCATTTAATATTATATATACATATATATGTATTTATATTAATATATTTGGGAACATTATTATATATATGTAGGGTATTTTTATGTATTATATCTTAATATACTAAAATTTTAGTAGTCTATTTTGTGTATTATTATTATATATATTTTTTTTTTTTCTGACATCATTAATTTGTATTGTACGCTACCCCCAATTTTTGTTTGTATTCTTCTTTTCCATGCCAAGGTTGTCTGGAAAAAATTGCTTTATGCAATAAGACCGCCGATTGTATTGCCTTATTATTCTACTGTCTTTCATCACATAGTATGTACAATTTGTAATTTCTTTGGTGATCAATAAAGAGTTTTTGTATTGTATTGTATTGTACAATTATTATGATTACAGAGCTATCTTTGCAGTGTTAACCGCCGACGCAAGAATAAGGGGTGTTATAAGGGGTGGTATAAAGTGTGTATCTGTGTATGTTTGTCTGTAATAATAATAAATAAATCGTTTATTTTCAATCAACATGGATCATATGATAAAGTACAAAGAACTTTAAATAAATAATAATAATTATGATCGTAAGCAAGTACTACTATCTATCTAATTCAAATTATGTCATACAGTAATTACATTAATAACATAAATAATATGTATTACAATAATTAAAATCACAATAAAACATTACATAGCAGGTAAAAAAAAATTATATCGTCCAATTATTTATAAGTCAAAAATTATTAATTACAAAATAATACTTTTTAACAAAAAACCCAACCGGATGAACTAATTTTAATTTTTTTTTGTATGATAGATATATTACTAAATGGATAGCGTTCTTAGCTTTTATTCATACGCTCTTTTCAACTTGATAACAATATAAGAGCATCTAGGTCTGATCAATTTAAAGTTTGGTAATAGAAAAGATAATAATACTACGTATAGAACGGACACTCTGTTCCCCCCACCGATTCCAGGCTTCCTCACCCCGCCACCGATTTTGATTTGTCGAGGCGTCAGTCTGAGCAAGGACGCTACACGCGTACGGCTACAGAACAATAGGTACTCTCGAGGAGAAGAACATCAAATTCATACATTTATGTTAAGACCAGTAGACACCGGAGGTTCAAATTTACGTAGGTTCTTATTATGTAGGTATATTATAAATACTTAAATACCTACCTATATATTCGTATTTTAGAATTCATTTTCATAAATGAAACAACGATATATACTCGTGCGTAAATAACATTTAGTTTGCAAAATATTAAAAAAAACTTTCAGGGTAAAACATTTTTATAACACAGTAATTAGGAACTTGATGTAAGTACCTACGTAGTATTTATATTCTCTTTGCTTGTTGAAGTGTTGTGATTTAATGTTTCTGTAGACGATGGTTTACGAAATAGCGACTAATATTTTTAGTGTTCAAAGCTTTTTGTATAAGTGTACAAAAAATATTCATATGGTCAGTACGTAGTACGTGTACGAAGTAACTATTATATAATCTGTGATACGGTGATTGCGGGCGACAATCTTAGACATCACGCACACAAATGCACGTATAGAAAAACGACATGTGTGTAGTGCCTGTGTCGGTGTTACAGTGTCGGTCGTTAAAACGCTAGTTTGTATGGAGATTTAGCGAGTGTCCGGGGTGTGGTTTGGTATCATTTTACTTCAATTATATTGCAAGTATATGGTAGCACTGACCTAATACTGGAGCAAATTCTTAAGTGTGCAGCTATACTCTTTACCAACTTACAGCAGAGATGGCGTATTTGGGCTCATTGTATTGGTCTCAATGAACTACTCATACATAGATCACTCGGGGGTTGTTTTAAACTTTGAATTAAAGTATTATATTTGAAACCACCTACGGATAAAGTAATAAACATAATATTTTGTATACAGCTTTAATTAATTATGTACAATAAAATCCGTCCCCTATAAGGCGGTACAAGCAGTTCTAAATGTAATCTCGGTATTGCTGTTGTTTACCCGCATTGTTTGACTTGAGAACAACTTGGAATCTACCGCCTGGAACAAAGAGCTGTGTATGAATAGATGAGCAACACAGCATTGAGCAACAGTCGCACGGTTCGCGTGTCAATCTTTAGTTAGAACAAGTTTCTAGAGAATCTGTTTTGCGTCTTCATTGTGAACGGTGTTATATGCCGTCGTTGTTTGCATACACAACCGACTTCACATAATATCGTTTAAAAACTAAAAAAACAACCGACTTCAATGCCGCGCTATTCATTTTCAGTACCAATTTTAAGATGTTTATCTCAATATCTCTGGAGATACTTATCATACCTCGATAAAATTACCATGGTACCACACTTGGGTTATCTCCTTTCGAACAAAAAAAGAATAATCGAAATCGGTTCATAAACGACGAAGTTATCCGAGAACTAACATAAAAAAAAAAAAAAAAAAAAAAAATACGGTCGAATTGGGAAACCTCCTCCTTTTTTTGAAGTCGGTTAAAAAAAGGAGGAGTTTCTCAATTCGTTTGTATTTTTTTTGTGTGTTACCGTCCGTCTCCTTCGAACCTCCGTCGTCCTACCGAACTCCGTCATTTCTTAGCCGATTTGGAAAACTATTTTTTGTTTTAGAGAGTATGTTTCTCGTATGTTCTCATTGTAATTTTATCAAGATTTAATAAGTACCTCCAGAGATATTGCGAAATAAACCTAATGGACTGAAAATGACATTTAAAGTCGGTTTTTTTCGCTAAATGAACGATCTTAAATGATTTCTCCGTGATGTTACATTAATAATTAGGATAGTTTAAAAAACTAAAACACTGATTACACATGCCACGCAAATCAGGTTCAGTAGCGAGCTTGAGATTTTTATCATCATATCCTGACACTGATCAGAATGTGATAAAATTTACTAAAGGACAAACCTACTCAAGTATAATTAAAATCGGTTTATTTTCAGTGAAAAGTTTTAGGTGTTTATCTGCATATCTCTAGAGCTTCTCATTAGATCGCAATAAATTGTATAATATGAGCACTACGAAAATGTACCCTGCCCACTAAAAAATGTAAATCAAAACGGTTCACAATTTGTGAGCGTGACAAGCAAACAAAAAAATATACGGAAAAATCAAAAACCTCCTGTTTTTGGAAGTCGGTTGAAAAAAGAAAACATTTTGCTTTATGCATATGTGATACATTAAGCATAACAAACCACGCTTCCAGTTGAGAATCTCTCGCTTTTTCGAAGTCAATTACGCACATAATAAATCCCAACGAGGCAGCATAACTCCGTAAAAATGATGTATTCAGAACCAATACCAATATTTATTTCCATAAAAATGTAACCGTAATAAATATCAAGTTAGGCGACGTAAATCAAGCGCCGTAACTCCTTATCTGGCATGTCCATCCTAACGCCATCAACCAGGGAAGTGCAGTTTTATGAGGTCAACACCCGAATACCCGAGATAACATCAAAATTTACTCCAGTTTTACGCCGTCCCTAACAAAACGAAATAATTTAATTAAAACCAAAATCCTTGATGTCCTTTCAAAAAACGCGTCAGAACTCAGAAAGACCGTTGTTTTCATAAGCCATCTCTGTTGAAATTACGTTGGTATTTTTCATTTAGCCGGGTGAAATGCGGTAGAAACATTAGTGGCATCAGAAGTGGGACGGATCGTTATGGGCCCCCTGCGGCCTATATACGCCCCCCGATTCGCGGTCGCCGTTTAAGGGTTGAACATTGAGCCATTTGGCGTGAAGGCCGGAAAAATGTTTAATAAGACCGACATCTAGTGACATAGATTTGTCCTTATGAATACTTAGGGAGTTACAGCGTGTTTTTGTGTTCCTACAATTTAGTGGACCTTTTTTGATGTCGGTCGCAAAAGGCTTGCTCGGGAGTTTTACTTTTGGGCGAGTACTTCGTATAAAAAAAACTGTGGATAGCTTGACATTTTTACGTTTAAATTTTAAGGAAGCGATCTCAAATGACTTTCGTTTACAAAGTTAAAATATTTCTTCCTAAATACTTCTTTGGTGCAAGATGCGCTACGCTTTCAAATACTGCAACATTTACCCTGCAGTGACTATTGTATTCGGTCTTGATTGCACTTCAAAACATGTGGGGAAGTCATTAACGTCGTAAGCAGCATAGAGAAATGAAAATACAGAAAGTAAGATACGAGAAAATGCTGGGAATGGAACAATGAACTTGTATCATGTATCTGTAAGACTTTTGCTTCGCCTTATTCCTTTACTATTTTTAACCCCGGGCGCAAAACGTTACTTGTGTATCTGTGTATGTGTGTCTTTCTGTGACATCGTAGCGCCCCAATGGATGCACTGATTTTGATTTATACATTTTGATTTACAAATTCCATCGTACCGTTGGGACTCAAACCCGCACCCCGTCGATACGATGAAATTTTGGATTATGTGTAATAATGTACAAAAAATATAAAGTGTGTTACACTTCAAGAAACATAATATTTGATTTTGATTAAGTTTTTTTGTTTGTTTGATAGGTGTCTTAATCGAGAGTGTTCTTATCTATGATCAAAGTAAATCTGTTCAGCCGTTTAAAGACTATGAGCATTTTCCTAGATGATGACGCTATGAAATAAACTTTTGTTGTTCTGATCAATTCGAAATTCTATATACTCTTACTTCAATGGTATTGTAAGAAATTGGTACCGTTTACCTGATGCTGGGATATCTCCTGGAACCTGCAGAACTCACAACTCCTCACCAACTTACAGCAGAGATGTCCAGTTTGGGCTCATCGGAATTGTCTTAATAAACAGTTATTAATAGATCGTTCGGGGTGGTTATATTATATTTTTAATATAAGTATTATCGCTGACGTTGTTGAATATTTAACTAATGCTCAATGAGGAAATAAAATTCCAATCAACAGAACAAAATATAAGTGTTATGTTTATATTTTTATGATATAAGGTAACAAGACAAGCACGACGTTTGCCTAATGGTAAATGGTGACGTCTAACCACGGCATGCAAAATTCTGGATAGCCAGACCTTTGCAGGCCGCTGTATCTGTACCTTATAAGTAGACGTCATCGCTTACCATCAGGCGAACGTCGTGTATGCCATGTTGTTTTGTATCATAAAAAAAAATTATAGATCTTGGTTGAGAAGACATCGAATATTTGAAACCTTCTCTCGCTGCTACTAGCCATTTTGTTCTTTGATAAAATTTAATTTAGAAACCTATACACAACACCTGAAGAAGCACGAAATATTTCCAAAGGTCAAAATCCTTAAACAATTACGAAACGCCGGCCCAAAAATTTAATATTCAATCCTTTCGTCCTCAATTTAAACTCTGTTTACAAAATCCATACTGGATAAATCACGTTCACAGTTGTGCTGTGGCGGTAAAAGTGGATAGTATCTCACGACCGCTCAATCTAAACTTGAATTGGATACTTGTATATAATAAAATATTATGCAGTGCAATTTTTTCTAAACTAATACTATAAAGAGGAAAGATTTGATATTTTCAACCAACTTCCAAAAAGAAGGAGGTTTTCAATTCGTCTGTTTGTATATTTTTTCTTTTATTTTGTGTGTATTTTACGCGATTACTCCTTCAATTGTAAACCGATTTGAATGATTCTTTTTGTAATCGGTAGAGTACGTTTTTGAAGCGGTCCCATTGTAATTTCATCGATATCTGATAGGTATTTCTAGAGATATGACGATAAACGTCTCAAACTTGCTACTGAAATAGACTCGCGGGGCATTAAAGTCGGTTGTTTTAGTTTTTAAACCATCTTAATTATTGTTTGTTGTTTACCTCAATAACTACTGAACCGATTTCAAAAATATATTCTTTCATTAATAGAAGGCTACTTTATCAGCGAGTAACATAAGCTAAATTTTATCCCCGTATTTTCACGGTACGACAACTACGCAGGTGAAATCGCGAGGCGCTGCTAGTCAGTGATATAGATCTTAATACTGCATGATTTTTTTATTGTTTTGTATACCTTATAGGTTGCGTTCGACCGCTATCTTGCCTGGTGATAAGCGGTGATGTGGTCGATGATGGTGAACACGCTAGCCCTAAAATACTCTGACTTTCAAGGGTTGTATGTTACCGGAACACCGTAAGGTAATGGCGGCAGATTTTCTCCTTTAAGGTGGTAAACTACTTTATGATAATGTGTTTTATGTGCTTGTATATTTCCAATACAATTAATTTTGTTTTCGGAATAAACGAATAATGAAATATGTATATGATTATAATTAATATAGTTTAAAAACTAAAACAACCGACTTCCATGCCGCGCGATTCAGATTCAGTAGCAAGCTTGAGACGTTTATCGTCATATCTCTGGAGATACTTATTAGATCTCGAAGAAATTACAATGGGACCACTTCGAAAACGTACCCTACCGATTACAAAAATAATCATTCGAATCGGTTCACAATTGACGGAGTAATCGCGTAACATACAAAAATAAAAACATACAGACGAATTGAGAACCTCCTTCTTTTTGGGAAGTCGGTTGAAAAATATAAAATATGTATTGATATACTAAATAATTCAAAAAACACGTTTGTTGCATCTTTAATATTAAATGTTAGGTTGTTGTTGTAGGAGCTATATAATATACCTACGTGTTGTGAAAATTGTATGCCAAATAAAAAATAAATATTCAATACGTTAATAAATGACTGAGTTCTCAATTCGTGAAGTCGTTTAAAAACGCGCAATGTTTTGCGTACCCCAAGTTACAAGTTTTTCGGAACCATTAAAAATTCACTATACGCCTAAGTATCGGATTTAGTTTGCCAAAGTTGCTTTTCAATACACCAAAGTGTCCCTAAAATAAAAACTGTGGAAAGTTTCAATTGAATATGACTATTTCAAACAATCTTTTGAGCCTACTGTGAACATATCCTAACCCTGTTTACGAAATCCATGTAGTAATTGCCTCCCAAACAGTGACATTCGATTTACGAACATCCTAAACACAAAATGATTACCTGTCAGTGCCCGGGCCTTACCCGGCAGGACTGGTTCCAATTTGACGTTTAATCAAGTGGAAGGTCACCCGATGGAAACAAACGTCAGTGACCATCACATCATCACGTGAATAGACGACAGTTGATGTATAGATAGCCTAGATAGTCTTATAGTTATAGTAAATTTTAGGGCATGCATTTATGAAGCAGGGTTGGGGGAGTATTGGTAGACTATAATTGCATGCAAGTCAGTGACAATTCAGGCGATTTTTAAAATGAATACAAAGAAAACCAGTAAAGTCGAGTTGGACTCACCCACCGAGGCTTCCGTACGTAACGTTGGTTGGTACCAATTAAGCTAGACCTCTAAATTGTATGAGCGCTCATATAACTCAGAGGCCTATCTTAACCGGTTGAAACTATGTAGGTATACACCCTTTAATTTTCAACTTTATTTATTTTTTGGAATTTTTCCTTTATTTGTGCTTAAAGACTTTGCTTCTTGCCATATTTCATGATTCTAGGTCAACGGGAAGTACCCTATAGTTTTTCGACCCAAAACCTATAGAGTACTTCCGGTTTATTAGAATTATCAATTTTGGTCACAAGCAAACGCAATAAACCTGGATCCAAAACTCTTCCTTGCATTGGCCAACAAATGCCTTGAAATGGGTCTCTTCCCAAAGATATGGAAAGTTGCAACCGTCGTCGTTCTACGGAAACCGGGAAAGGAAACTTATGAAAGTCCCAAGTCCTACAGGCCGATTGGCCTTTTACCTGTAATGGGAAAAAAATTTGAGAAAATGCTTGTTGCTCGACTAAAATGGCACCTGATTCCCAGGATGAGTACTCGCCAGTATGGTTTTATGCCCCAGCGAAGTACTGAAGACTCCCTCTATGACCTTCTACAACTCATACGTCACAAACTAAACCAGAAACGGATGGTTGTGATGGTGTCGTTGGACATAGAGGGAGCATTCGACAGTGCTTGGTGGCCAGCCATAAAAACCAGACTGGCTGAGGAAAACTGTCCTGCTAACATCCGAAGAGTAGTGGACAATTACCTCACCGACAGAGTAGTGAAAGTGAGGTACGCCGGACAGGAACATATCAAGACCACCAACAAAGGCTGTGTCCAAGGGTCAATTGGTGGTCCAATCCTATGGAACCTCCTACTGGATCCACTACTCAAGGAGCTAGGAGAGCAACAGCATCATACTCAAGCCTTCGCTGACGACGTGGTGCTCGTCTTTGACGGCGAAACCGCCGCAGAAGTGCAGGAACACGCCAATGCCGCTCTCCCGCATGTTCAGAGGTGGGGTATCAAAAACAAGTTGAAATTTGCGCCGCAGAAAACAAAAGCTATGCTCATAACCAGGAAACTTAAATTTGACACACCACTTTTGAACTTGGGCGGGGTCGACATTTGCATGTCGAAAGAGATCAAGATCCTGGGGCTCACAATCGATAGCAAACTGACGTTTAATAGCCACGCAACATCTGTCTGTAAAAAGGCTATAGACATGTATAAACGTCTATCGAGAGCTGCCAGGGTCAGCTGGGGCCTGCACCCTGATATTGCGGCTGTCGAGCCTGTAATTATGTACGCGGCCAGCGCCTGGGCACCCGCCGTCAGGAAACTTGGAGTGATTAAGCAGCTCGGTGTAGTGCAGCGAGGGTTTGCGCAGAAAATGACAAGGGCGTACCGAACCGTGTCACTAAATTCCGCCCTGGTATTGGCTGGGATACTACCGCTTGATCTTCGCATACGAGAAGCTGCTGCCTTGTATGAGGTCAAGAGAGGGGTATCACAGCCAATACTAGAGGACAAGGAGGTTGAACGGAGGATACCATACGCCAAGACCCCTCATCCGGCAAAACATATGTGCTTGAAGTTCATAAACCTGGTAGACCAACAATATGTAGAAAATTACAACACGCAAGCAGTACGGGTGTACACAGATGGCAGTAAAATTGAAGGCCAAGTCGGAGCATCCCTGTCCATATGGACATGCCGATGGAGATGCCGAGACAAAAGCCTTTAAATTGAAGCTTGCCCCGTACTGCACAGTCTACCAGGCGGAACTCCTAGCCATATGCAGAGCCACGAGGGAAATCTTGAAGCGTAAAGAAAACACCTTTGTCATCTACAGCGACTCCCGATCTGCACTAGAGGCAATCACGAACCAAGCGACTACCCACCACCTGGCGGCGGAGACCCGCGAAAACCTCATTGCCATAAAAAACCAGAACAAAGTCACGACTCTGTTCTGGATAAAAGCTCATGCAGGACTCGAAGGCAATGAGCGAGCCGACGAACTGGCAAAGAACGCAGCTTTGAAACTAAAGCGAAAACCGGATTATGATTTATGTCCGGTATCATTCGCCAAGCAACAAATCCGTTAAGAAACGCTTGGTGAATGGAACCGGAGATATAAAGAAGGACAAACGGCGACGACGACAAAGATTTTCTTCCCGGACGCAGTGGCAGCACACAGGACAGTCAAAAAGCTGAAATTGACGAGTACCGTAACACAGATTCTCACGGGGCACGGGGGATTCTCCGAATACCTAACCCGATTTAAGTGTAAGGAGAATCCTTCGTGCATCTGTGATCCTGATATACACGAGACAATACCTCACATAATATTTGATTGTCCTGTGTTTTGTGCACTGCGACACGATGTCGAGCAACAAATAGACCAGAAATTAGACTCCCAAACTGTTAGTACAATAATATCAGATAGCAAAAGCAGAGACATATTTTTAAAATATTGTACAAAAATAGGGCAAATAGTAATAAAAAGGAATAAGTAGAATAAGCAATGTATGCTGATTATATATTATGACGATATATAAATCCAGCATAGAAATAATTGCATAGTACAATACAAATAATTCAATGCGGAAAACATCACGATAACAACTTTGCAATACAATACCAAATCACTATACTCCCGAAATTAATACCAGAAATTTGCACAAAATCTGAACATGAAAACAAAAACTCTGGCCTTGTCAGAGAAAAGAAGTTAATAAAAAAAAATAAAAAAAAAAAGCAAACGAAAAATTCCGAAAAATAAAAAAAGTTGCAAATTAAGGTAAATTTTGGTACTTACAAGTTTTCGTGAAAATATAAATTTGCCCGTATCTTTTTATCGTGTTTGCTCAGGACCTTGATTTTTATACACCTAATAGGGACTATAGACTTCAGTATCTGGTATAAATTTCAACTTGCTAGGTCTAGCCGTTCCTGAGAAAATTGGTGGTGACACACGAACAGACAGACGGACAGACAGGCGGATAGACAGACGGACAGACAGACAGACAGACAGACAGACGGACAAGAAAGTGATCTTATAAGGATTCCTTTTTTTCACATTTTGAGGTACGGAACCCTTAAAACTCTAAATTAATGTATTTGTTTGTTACAATACAAAATAAAATGTAGAGAACTACGAAGAAAGACTCATATGTTCTTCGTAGGTAGAGAACTATTTAGATTCTATTATCGCATATTTTCCTCATTTGATCCAGATTTTCGCTGGTCTAAAAATATTCTTCAGAATTCAGGCTGCCTCTAGTTGATTGACCGAGTAGAAATCTAATGGCATTTGCTCTCACATCACGTTTATGCTAAACTTCGTGCCGCTTGACGTGTTCGTAGATACTTACGTCTTTTTACGTCACGTGTGAAAAAGCAGGAATCGCGACAATGGAACGTTCCTTTCGATTTTTTGGGTAGATTTCTTGATTTTTGTTGCTTTTCATAACAAAGTAATGCGGACGTTGCTTGTTACGAATTGGTTTACCGAATTTCGATGTAAGTAATGAGTGATGCCGTAATTTTGGACAACAGGAGCTACGTTTTGTGATTTATATTTATACACAGCCCTAGGTTTACACTATGTACATCCTCATATCATCGGATTAAGGATGTACATAGTAAATTAATCTGTAAATCCACGAGTAAAGTGTTGTCGAACGTTTCATAAAATGTTTGTTTTGTGTTTTTTTCTAACCTAACCAATTAAATCCTTAAACATCACCGTTGTTTTGTGATTTATGTTTACGCACAGCCATACTACAGCCAAGATTGTTTTTTCTTTTTCTTTCCTAAAATTAATCATCATCATCATCATCCACCTATCTCTGTCCACTGCTGAACATAGGTCTCATCTATGGCACGCTACTGAGCTCGATCTCAGCTCTTCGTTTCCAGCCGCTGCCAGCTAGCTTGCGTATATCATCGCTCCATCTAGCTGGTAAGTGCCCTACTATAGGTGTAGTGAGCCGTGGTCTCCACTCAAAAAAAATTCTAAAAATAAAGCTTATTTATAAAACGTGCTTCTTAATAAAATGTTCTTGATAAAAATAAGTATAAACAAAAAGTCTACTTCAAAGATTGACTCTGCAATTTCAGTGCTCCATTTCCATGACGAAGGTAAGTATCAGACACCTTTTCGATTTCGGGCACCGGAAAGCGTCTTGATATATTCTCGAAAGAGCTTTCAAAAGACTTTCTATTGTATTATAAGAAAGTAAATAGAAATTGAGGAAAATGTAATGTTTTCCTTTTTTCTATGGTAGCTGTGTTTTCCGTACTTTAATATTATTGTAGTTGTAGGTAGCTCTTACGTTCCATTTACTTTATGGTAATAAGTATATGGAGTTTCATTCTGGCTCTTCATTTTATATCCTATACTTTCCGGCTTATCAAAAAACCATACAAAATGTACGATATTTTCTTCTAAAATACACAAGAACTTTATATAGCTATGTTACTTTTTAAATTGTTAATTTAACGTAATTTTTGTACAAATTGTACAAATAATCATCCCGTAGCTGTTGAGTACGCAGCTACCAAAAAACTTTTCGATAGTATTTTCCGTCACAAGCCTAAAAAAACTACAATAAATAAATATCTTTCAGCCGTCAAAGAGCCGGACTTGCTCACAGAATTTCATGAATAAATTCACAGAAAACAGAACTCGTATAAATAAATTCTTTATTTTACGGTCATCACGCATTCGTTTTGTATATGCGGGTACAACTGAATCTCTCAACGAAATATAATTAGCATTTACAATCGAACGACAAACATTTACAGTCACTTATTGATTATATAGATAGATATAGTATAGAATTAAAGCAGTCAGTATACCTCGACCCGCTATCATACTTTTTTTTTGTTGTTCATGTTTCTCCAACGTCACAAACATGCGGTGATCATGTTACGTGCTGAACGCTGCGTTTGTTTTGCATATACTTAGCACGATTCGTTCTTCTGAAAACGTTCGAGGGCTCGGTGGCGTAATGGGGAGAACGGTTGGCTTTGATGCCAGAGATACCGAGTTCAAACCGCCGTGCACCAATGGATTTATCTATCGAAAAATGTATGTGCGCTTTTCACAGTAGCCCTCCGGTGAAGGAAAAACATCGTTAAGAAACCAACAACCCCACATAGTGGTAGGACACTTTCTAGTGCCCGCCTGGCCAGCTACCACCCTCAAGTTAGAAAAATCTGTCGCCAGACATCTAATGTGTTCCGGCAGCTATCCTTGTGAGCCAGTTCTCATTCTAGGCCTAGCGTGCTTACCATTTTGGACCGCATTATCACTTACCAATAGGTGAGATAGTGGTCAAACGCTAGCCTATAATATATTTAAATAAAACTGGCCAAGTGCGAGTCAGACTTTTGTCTCGCACACGGAGGGTTCTGAACCGCAGTATAATAATACGCAAATAAGTATAATATTTTATTATATTATCGTGTCAATACCAAACATTCTTATTAGCTACAACGCCATCTAACGAATATCTAACGAACTTTTAACACCAACTAAGTGAAGGTTAACACAAAGGTAGGAAATTAATATTGTTTCTTAATAAGTTAAACAATCGTTCGTAGATGGTACGATCTACGCTATATAGTAAAAACACGTTTTTTTGTATGGGGACCCCTTTTAATTTTAACTTTGTTCTGTTTTTAGTATTTTTTGTTTAAGCGGCAACAGAAATACATCATCTGTGAAAATTTCAACCGTATAACTATCACGGTTCATATACAGCATACAGCCTGGTGACAGACGGACAGACAGATAGACAGACAGACAGACAGACAGACGGACAGCAGAGTCTCAGTAATAGGGTTCTGTTGGTACCCTTTGGGTTCGGAACCCTAAAAAAACCGAAGTGTGAGCGAAACGTAGACGAAGTGTGAACTTATAAGCGCTGGTTACGTGTTGAAAATCCGCGCATGCTCTTGGAACCCTTATGCGCGTATTTTATATAATATTATATATCGTATAATAGGTGCGTAAATATTTCACGTCATACTTTAGAAAATACCATTGTCTATTATGCACTGTCTATTACCTACCTTAGCGTTTAGTAGATCGTTGTTTCCGTCGCACGAAGCGCTAATCAGTCAACGACTGAGTGACAAATTCACGACATTAGGAGAGAGGCCAGAAGGAGGAGGGCGTGATAGACAAAACCGATCGGATGTGCTACAAAGCTGAAGGTGTCTAGCTGAACATCCGATATTCTTTGTTATCTGAGACCGATATTCTTGTTCCAATAGTTTTGTAAACATACAAGATAAATTTATGAGTTATAACATCTAGATTTCTCAGGGTAATTGGAATGTAAAATGCATGCAATTCAAAATGTTGCATGCCACAGTGTAATTTGTTATACACATACGTTATCACTTACCATTAGGCGAGGGTCTTTCTTGTCGTGTAACCCAAAAAAATCATTTTGTGGTTTTATGAAACCACGGTAAAAGTGAAACTTTTTTTCGCATTGACATGACAGGTCAGCCGGCGGCCGGCGAGCGTCTATGTCACGACCGACGAGCGTCTAAGTCACGACCGACGAGCGTCTACGTCACGACCGACGAGCGTCTACGTCACGACCGACGAGCGTCTACGTCACGACCGGCGAGCGTCTACGTCACGACCGATGAGCGTCTACGTCACGACCGGCGAGCGTCTACGTCACGACCGGCGAGCGTCTACGTCACGACCGGCGAGCGTCTACGTCACGACTGGCGAGTGTCTACGTCACGACCGGCGAGCGTCTACGTCACGACCGGCGAGCGTCTACGTCACGACCGGCGAGCGTCTACGTCACGACCGGCGAACGTCTACGTCACGACTGACGAGCGTCTACGTCACGACCGGCGAGCGTCTACGTCACGACCGGCGAGCGTCTACGTTACGACCGGCGAGCGTCTACGTCACGACCAGCGAGCGTCTACGTCACGACCGGCGAGCGTCTACGCACGACCGACGAACGTCTACGTCACGACTGACGAGCGTCTACGTCACGACCGGCGAGCGTCTACGTCACGACCGGCGAGCGTCTACTTCACGACCGGCGAGCGTCTACATCACGCGACATGCAATAGATGGACGAAAAAGTTTAAGGCGATGTAATAAAAGTTTCACTTTAATAATAATAACAGAAAAAAAGAAAAAGAGAAGATTATATTATGTATTTATATTGAACTAGCTGTGCCCCGCGGTTTTACCCGCGTAGGCATCGTTCCCGTTTGAATATCGGGATAAGTATCGTATGTATTATACCAGAGTCTAGGTTATCTACATACTAAATTTCAGCTCAATAGATTCAGTAGTTTTAGTATGAAGAAGTAACAAACGCACACACAATCTTTCGCCTTTATAATAATAGTAGGATATCGAAAATATATTATAGAGAAAAATTAATTAGTAGATACCCAAATTTAAACGTGGACTATCATGTAATTTCCTAATTTAAAACACTGGCATGACATAAAAAATAATAAAGTGGCCAAGTGCAAGTCCGACTCGCAATCGTAGGGTTCCGTAACACAGTAGACTATTTTATAAGTATGATTTCTCGCCACCAAAAAATTTACTTTGTTTTTCATAGAGTTTGTATGAAAAACAAAGTTATATCTGCGGTCGCTATATCTCAAAAACTGCTTACTGTATCTCGTTCAAACCAATTTTCGTTGAAAGTTTTTATTGAGATCTAAAGAATATATTTTTTCTAGATTTTTAACTCCCTTACTTTAAAAGTTAGAGGGGTGGGGACACATTTTACCACTTTAGACGCGCGAGCTTTCAAATGATTGAAATTTGAGAAAAAAATAATTTTTAAAACCTCAAAATGATTTTTAAAGCCCTATCTACATACACATATAGAATTGACAAATTGTTTTTCTTAGTTTAAGTTCCATGTATGGGGAGTTTATATTTTTTTTATTTTTGTATCAAAATCGTAAAGCAGTTCACAGAATACACCTACCTACCAAGTTTCAACTGTTTATAGTCTTAATAGTTTCGGAATAAAGTGGCTGTGACATACGGACGGATAGACAGAATGACAAACATGACGAATCTATAACGGTTCCATTTTTTGCAATCCGGCTACGGAACCCTAAAAAGATCATGATTGAGTCATGCAGAAAGAACCAGTTCAAAACCAGAACAGTAAAACTCTTTAAAGGTAAACATTTTTATTATGTTTACCCATAATATACATTACGGTCATTGAGGTATTATGGTCATAATGGGCAAAGCTTCTAATGCTAATACAATAACACCATGGTCCATAGATAACGACCACTTTATCTCCCGTATGTGACAAGTGTGGCTACAATAAAACACGAGTTTTCCCTCATTTGTGGACCACACAGTTATATTACGGCTTATTTTTTGTTTATGGAGACATTGTGCCAAATATTACCACCACACTGCGTCACAGAGATAAATATTAGATTATTGTATTTGGCACATATATATATTTATTATGTTTCTTTGAAGTGTTTCACACTTTATATTTTTGTTAATTGTTAAACACAATCCAAAATTTCATCGTACTGACGGGACTTGAACCCGCAACCTCCGGAATAACATGTGAACATTCGCACCGTGGCTTAATTGGCAAAGCACCGGAACATGTTATTCCGGAGGTTGCGGGTTCAAGTCCCGTCGGTACGATGAAATTTTGGATTGTGTTTAACAATTTACATATATTTATTGTTGTTTCTAATTCAACACTAGCTGAAAAGAAATTAGTAGTTACTGGTGATAGGCGGTGATGTGGTCGAAGATGGTGAATACTAGAATATCGGAATAATGTAAGGTTATGGCGGCAGATTTTCTCCTTGGCGGTGGCAAGTTACTTAAGTTTTTTTATACAACAAACTGGGTAACACTTGACCACTATCTCACCTGATGTTAAGTGATGATGCGGTCGATGATGGAGTTCGCTTACCCAAAAGAAACTCACTCGCAATTTGATGACCCCCATATTGTATTTAGCCGGCAACACAGACTCAGGCAGGGCATTCCATTCCCTGGCGGTTTGCATGATAAACGAAGATGCAAATCGCTTCGTTCGGGTAGAAGGTATAACCACCATAAGTCAGACAGAACATCGTTATAATGACAGGGTACAATTCCTTGGAAGTACGAAGGACAGTATACCTTATGAAGTATGTGCTAGAAATATTATTGGGTCGAAGATGCGTACCTGCAATTTTACAAAATATTTCGATTGCAGTACCGGATAATTATATAAGAGCACGAAAACACCTTCTTTTCGAGGTGCAGTGTAGAACAGAGCATGCACGCCAAGCTCCACTCCCGCGCGCTCTACGCTTACTGAACACCTTCACTGCTAATGTACACCTTGATATATTTCACTGCAGTTCAAGTGACTTTCACAGTGCTGCAATGAATTTTGTTATTGGGTTGAGTGATAGAGTTTAATTATATCGTATATACATTTTTCCTTGATTATGTCAAACAAGTGTTTATCTTTTACTTTTTAATTGTTTGTTTTTAAATTTAGAGATAATATGGCAAAATATAATTATATACAAGATTAGATTAGGTAAGTGAATTGGGAAACTGTAATACTTATCCTAATTGTTGTGAAATAAATAAATAAATAAATAATATGTTCTTTCGGTGGTGTGTGGACAAACACCCGAGCTTGGATATGAATCGGCGATTTCTTGCTTAGAAGTAAAGCAATCCCTTACAGTACTTTACACCAACGCGGATTTTTTAAAAGAAATGATGTAATGTGTGTTTTGTGTATCACGAAAAATCATTGGTTAGATTTTTCAAATTCACAAAAGAAGAATGTAGTTGCTATTTTGTGTAAGTGTTGTGTTAATTCTATAGTTACATTAAATATCCGGCAGCCGTTGATCGGCTATTTTCGGTCATTCCTTTTTTTTTTCAAAATTGCAGTGTGGTTACATAGGAATTGGATCAATAAATAATAAAACGTAAAAGAAAGTTTTTGAAGTTTCACTTCAATCAGTCTGAATTTCAGTCATGTTGTTGGATTGTCCACTGTAATTTCATGATAAATTTCGTGTCATTATTCTGAAGACACGGTCCTGTAGTTATTGGAATAATCAGATAAAAGTGTGCTTTTATATTTTTAAGTAACTACTTATATATACAATGTAATTTTCACCGACCGACCGAACCGACCGAAAATTTTCCGACTTCTAAAAAGGAGAAGGTTCTCCATTCGTATGTATTTTTATGTATGTATGTTACTCGATTACTCCGTCAATTGTGAACTGATTCGAATGATTTTTTTATTTTTATAAGGTATATTTCGAGGTAGTTGCATTGTAATTTCATCGAGATAAGTATCTCCAGAGATATGACAGAAAACGTCTTATAGTTGCTACTGAAACTGACTCGAATGGCACGGAAGTCGGTTGTCTTAATTTTTAAATAATTTAAAGAGTTTAAAAAAATCTTAATTAATTAAAATCCTTTTATGTGATAACATTAAAATCCGCATAGGTATATATATACATATATATACTATCTACAAGTTTATACATAATATAAGGACTTGCATAGAATGATATGAGATACATTTTGATTTATTGCTTCGTAAATTTGTAGATGGTTAATTAATTTTCTCCTGATGAGGGTGTTGAGGGTATATTGTTTACAACCTTTTTGTTCAAATAATTTTACCTAAAATAAACAAAATGCGCCACCTCTTCTATTACAAAAGTAAAATGAATATCGTGAATGTAAAATTTCTTTCGCAAACTAATTAGAGGGTATGTAGGTGTACATAAAAACATCCTATTTCATATTTAGGGTTCCGTACCCAAAGGGTACCAACGGAACTCTATTACTGAGACTCCGCTGTCCGTCTGTCTGTCTGTCTGTCTGTCTGTCTGTCCGTCTGTCACCAAGCTGTATCTCATGAACCGTGATAGTTAGACAGTTGACATTTTCACAGATGATGTATTTCTGTTGCCGCTATAACAACACATACTAAAAACAGAATAAAGTTAAAGATAATAGAGGGTCCCCATGCAAGAAACGTGTTTTTTTCGGCATTTCACGTTATCTATGAACGCTTAGTTAGATAAACGTCCCATAGATGGCGTCATATTGAAATTGTCGAACCCTAACACCTTTGTTAGACGTTAGATGGCGTTATAAGAAACGAAATGTTTATTAATTAATTTTTTTTGCTGGCGAAAAATGACAGTGGTATTTTTTGCTCGATCTTATAAAATACTGTAGTGTGGTGCGGAACCCTACGAGTGCGAGTCCGACTTGCACTTGGCCGGTTTATTTATCCCCCTCAATATTACCCACTCATAGATTTTGACATATAGAATATTGCCATGAAATAATTTAAAATATCTTGCATAATTTATGGTCGTACAAAACGAAAAAACCGACTTCACATGCTGTGATAGTCAAAGTACTGGCTAGTTATTATCTTGTCATCTAAGTATATAAATTTGCTTATATTGTTTATCTCCATATTTCCGGAGGTAATTGTCACATCTCAATACAATTTGATTTGGGTCAAACGAGTGACATAATGTCTCTAACAAAAAATAATTTTTCAAAGCTCAAGTGAAGCAAATTAAAAAAAATTACAGTTGAATTGTGAGAACCTGCTCCTTTTTTGTGAAGTCGGTTATAAAGGCAGACAAATCTTCGATCTATTTATTTTGTAAAATATATTGTGATAATAGAAACCACTCCAATCATCTTCACCCAAACACAAATTGATATCGACATTAATATCTAATAGAAAAGAAAACTAACCAAAGAAAATATACGCACTACTAAAGGGCACCCAATTTAATTACGTATATAGATAAGTACGCAATGGACCGAACCTAGACGTCCTATAGGAAAAGGAAAAAGGTCATAGGGGCCACAAATTCGTAGTTTAGGGTTAAGTGAACCAGGTTTTCCCAAGTAGTCAACTGATAAAAGATATCCTAGAGCTTTTAATACATTTTAGCGTCTATTTTGTTTAAGTTGTTGAAACCAAATAAATAAGGGCATGTTTACGTATCGTGCGATATTGACGATTCGTTTCGATTCGTCAATTAAAAACTACGTGATTTAATAATTGATCCGTCATGGCTATTCGCATTTTTGGACCAATTCGTAATTTATGGGTAATTAGTGAACGCGTGAATACGGCCAGAGAAGGATATATGCCACTACAATTATTTTTATGAAATAAAATAACAGGACAGGCACGATGCTCGCTTGGTCGTAAGCTATGACTTTTAACTATTACAAAGATACAATGGCATGCTAAGTCTGCATAGCCAGAATTTCACAAGCCAATTCACTGTGACTTTTAAACAGATATATAAAGATCTTAATAACTCTCATTATACCTTGTAATTATTTCACTGGACACGTTGAGATTAAACCCGATACATTCCTTTTTAGCCAACTGCGAAAGAAGGAAGGTTATGTTTTTCGAGTGTACGTATGTATGTTGTATTTATGTATGTTTGATTGCATGCATGTATATTTCTTTGGCACGCCGTAGAGCCTAAACGGCTTGGCGTATTTTTATGTCAGTGGTGTCAATAAAGTCTTCTAAGAGTGACACTGTACATCAAAATAAAAATAAAAAACAAAATTAAGGATTTTTGGCGCCAATAATTTAAAACTGTTGTATTTTTATTAAATAATTATCTAATTCTTAATCAACAAAGTCAAAATATAATTTTTAATATAAAATCACAATTCAATTAGCTCGTTAAACATATTTAGTTAAGAATCCCGCCCCGCAACGTTCCCGGTGAACGTTGCCCATAACCACACCCCGGACACTCGCTAAATCTCCATACAAACTAGCGTTTTAACGACCGACACTGTGACACCGACACAGACACTACACACGGGTCGTTTTTCTATACGTGCATTTGTGTGCGTGATGTCTAAGGTTGTCGCCCGTAATCACCGTATCACAGATTATATAATTGTTACTTCGTACATACGTACTACGTATGTACGAAGTACTTATGAATATTTTTTGTACACTTACCCAAAAAGCTTTTAACACTAAAAATATTAGTCGCTATTTCGTAAACCATCATCTCCAGGTCCAGTCGACTTGCATAGAACAAACTGCACCACAGTAACTATTTTTTATTCTGTGTTGGGCGGCCAGCCAGAGCTGTACGAAACAATGTCGTGTGTCTTGCTCGCACGTTAGAGCGACATCAAGTAAAGAGAATATAAATACTACGTACCTACATCAAGTTCCCAATTGCTGTGTTATAAAAATGTTTAAACGTGAAAGTTTTTTTTAATATTTTACAAATTAAGCGTTATTTACGCACGAGTATATATATCGTTGTTTCATTTATGAAAATGAATTCTAAATTACGAATATGTAGGTAGGTATACTAATATAATTAAGTGTTTATTATATACCTACGTAATAAGAACCTACGTAAATTTGAACCTCCAGTGTCTACTGGTCCCAACATAAATGTATGAAGGTGATGTTCTTCTCTCCGTGAGTAGTAATTGTTCTATAGTCGTACGCGTGTGGCGTCCTTGCTCAGCGCAGCTCCTCGACAGCTCCAGAGTCGGTGGCGGGGTGAGGAAGCCCGGAATTGGTAGGGGGAACAGAGTGTCCGTTCTATACGTAGTATTATTATCTTTTCTATGCCATAACGCTCGCAGCGTTGCCACGCTGAATAGCGATGGCCATTCTTTGCACCAGAAACGAGCCGGCACGGGCTTCTCCAGTCACTTCAAAAATCTTACGCCCTAAACTTTTAAGTAATGATTTAGCGTCAACGCCCCAACTGCCCATTGTCTCCACGGCTATGGGCACAAAATAATATTGTGACTCCATTGTCGCGTATTTAGCCCGCTTGTTCCTAGCGGCTTCTTCCGCCGCCGCTGCAGCTAAATGGGAAGTGCGGCTCACGTGACTGGACGCGACAGTGCTGACACAAGTAGCGTCCCAGACAAGGCACTTGCCGTTCCTCCAGGGTACAAGAGTCAAACCGTCTGGTCTCTTACCGTCGGTCCTACTGAGACCCGGCGGCTCCAGCACACAGGGAACGTTGGCCGAGATAAATGCTCTTCGAATTATGTCGTTGAGTGCATGGTGACGCGGAAACCTACCCGTGCAACGACGACAACTCAGTGCGTGATGGCCATCGGCCTCCACCATGGAACCGCAAATGCATTTGTGAGGTTCACACACTTTACAGCCCAGGCGGAGAGCCACCGCCACACGCAGAGAGTCATCATCTAAAAGAGTGCCCAGGTAAGGCGACGGAAGGGCGTGCAACCATGCACCAGATTCTGACTGCGACACAGCTCTTAGTCTGGCCAATTCTGCCCCTGTGGCACTTTGCAAGATCTGTTCGAGGTTTTTTTTTTGCTTCAATATCATCCCATGCTCGCTGAGCACAGGAGGCCAATGGGATTGGTTCGCTCGAGTTGAGAGCCGACCAGGCTGATACCGCATCAGGCAAATAAGGAATACATGCCCTGTCACCATTGGAAGGAAGAATTAAAGTGACAAGGTCTGCCAATAATTAAAATTAGAAAAAAAAATGTTTTATAAATACATCGTGTGGTATAAAAATAAAGAACTTTTAACGGTGATTAAGAAAATACATATCACTTACATGTTTTATTGGAGTTTGGAATAGGAAATGCTAATAAATCTTTTTTTGGCGCATTTACATTATTTGTACTTTTTAATAACTCACTTGTTGACTTTTTATCACAACCTACGGTTTTTATTGGTCTATTAAAATTAAATTCTAAGAATCGCATAACGAAGTCGATTTTACCTTGGCCTTAAGGCTTCTAGTGCCTGAAGGCCTTACTTTATGCCCCTTTAAGTCTATTTAATATAAGAAATAGCCCAAGTTACCCAAATACTAGTTGGTTAATTTTCTCACCCATACAAATAACCATTCCGTAGCCGCTGTTCAGGGAACCACAGATTAATTACATTTAATTAGTATAAATGCAAACTCTGAGAGTAGAGTTTATGAAGTGTTGTGATATTTTATAGCCTGTATACTGCCTTCATATTTCATCATGCCACCCGAAAAGACTTAACGAGCGACTATAAATTTAAGTCTTGTTTAAATTAAAAAGGTTTAGATTGCCAATTAACTTTTCTTTGAGTGTGCTTGGAATAATTATTGGAATAGGAGAAGTGTATTGCGATTCCGAATGTGTATTAACTGATTGATTTTGTGCTCTTACAAAAAAGGTGGGAGGAGGATTTTTATGTCGATGTTCTGCTTGATATTTTACCAAACAGTAGCTTAACACGATCAAGGAGAAAATCTGCCGCTATAACTTTAGTGTTGCGGTAGCACTCAGCCCTTCAATGTCAGACCATTTTGGCCTAGTAGGTAAGCGATGATGTGGTTGAAGATTGTGAATACGCTACACATACACCAATAATATTATGTTTAATATTGTTTCTTAGAGTATTACACTCTTTATATTTTTGTACATTGTTACACACAATGTTTCCCGGGAGGCGCAGGTTCAAATCCCGTCGGTACGATACAATTTTAGAATGTGTGTAACAATGTACACTAATAATATAAAAATATGTATTAAAAAGATATTACACCACACTTAATCAGGGGCCTAACTCCTTAATCAGGGAGGTGTAATAAGATAAAGGCAATAAGAGTCCCTAATTAGGGAGCAAAAGAGGACCCGGTCCGAAGTGCGCTTGCTACCGTGCAGTGCATACCCCTTTTACTGAGCCGTTTATTTGACGAAGTATTGCTTATGTATTATTTGTTTGTATAGTATACATTAACAAGTATTGACTTGCTACTCTGATTGGCAATATATTCCCGAAACAAAGAATAAATAATGTGCCTCCCATTATCTCCTTTATCTGTTAAATTTCGCAGTGATATTGTACAGAGTATTCCCGTTTCCTTACATTTAATATTAAACACCACTCTAACTTCAAAAGGCCTCCTTACTAACATTTTATTCATGAGGTTTCTTAACAAATAAGTCTAATGTAAGGAGTTTTCTATTTATGTGGAACATTCTTTTATTGACATTTATTATGAATTGCAAAAAGAAGCGGTTTATATTTTATGAATTGTTAAATTAATTTTATTTGCAAGATTTATGAGATGATGAGAAATAAAATAGAAACAAGAAATAGGTCAAAGTTGTGATGTTTTGTTTGAAAAATAAAATTAGGTTTTGGCAAGTCTTCTTTTACCAAAATAAAGTTTTAAAAGTGGTACAAGTATCTCACAGAAAATACCTACTTTTAACTGAAACTTTGAATAGAATAAGTGAAGATAATTCATCATCATTCATCATCATCCTACCCTTATACCACTTAAGTGGGGTCGGTGCAACATGTCATTCACTTCCGTTTGGGTCTATCTGCAGTAGTTTTACGGTACGCATCAGGGAAGATAATTGTTATGGAGAATTGTCAAATCACTATTGGAGAAGTCGCTGAAGATGTGATCGAGTCGATGATGATTCCGATGTCGACATATTGCCATTGCCTTTTGTCATGCAATTTTTGGATGTTTAGTGTATGAACCGGGAGACAGTAATAGATTAATTTTACCTCAATTCGGGTTGTGGAAAGTTAGTGATTCTTTTTTGGGGAACTGTATACGATTTTATAATAAACTTCCTAAAGATATTAATCAACTGTCTATGAGCAGATTTAAAACCTTTGTAAAATCCAATTTAATGAAGAAATCGTACTATACAATAAATGGCTATATGAATGACAAAAATGCTTGGCCTGAATGCCCCAAGCTCCAAGATATAATACAAATTGTATGATAATATCATACAATTACATATTCGTTATTTTAATAATTAAAAAAAAATATTTAATATGAATTAAAAAAAATGAATAAAAATAAGAGACAAGGACCATAGAGTTTCTTGGTGTTTCTTCTCTGATGGAAGTACTTCCGAAACACCAGTAGATTCAACAGTCAATCAGTTTTCATCTTTTGTTTGCAGATCTAGGGTTGCCTGTTACGACGGTATTATGCAGCTGATAGACGGACAATCAGTTCCATCCGGAATATGATTTGTACTGCAATTAGTCTGCGTTTTATTTATTTATTGTGTTTCATTATTTCACAATCTTTGGGATAAAATTGTCTGAAGTACTGAAACATACACTGGGTTGCGGGTGCACATAATAGTACGGTTGACAACCCTACATTAATCAGGGGAATCAAACATGTATTTTAAGTGTGTCGTTTGACGTCTAGATAAAAGACGAATGGCTCAATACCTTTGTTTTTCTTTTTTGTAAATTCAAAGCAATAAGTTATGTTTCTGTTATATCTATACTTAATAATGTTTATTGAATATGATTTATTTAATGTTATTTGACGTGTGTAAGTACAAAATTTTAATTTGCCCATATACTAAATAAATGCTTTGACTTTTGACTTTTGACAGCGAAGTTTTATTCTGCCATTG
Source organism: Cabera pusaria (assembly GCA_954871355.1). NCBI lineage: Eukaryota > Metazoa > Arthropoda > Insecta > Lepidoptera > Geometridae > Cabera > Cabera pusaria. Next base: position 4,897,097 of record OX940900.1, on the reverse strand, counting down.
CTAACCAAACCGATCAAAAGAATCGTCGTGTGAGAAAAATAAAAAGTCACCTTACGTTTTGAACAGACTGTCTTGTATGTGTTTTTAGATTCAGCTAAGGCTTCACCTTAGCCAAAGTGTGCCACTAGTGGTCACATATTTGGCACCACTAAGGTATCTTAGTTATGTCACAATTGTTTTCTTTGCGATTGGCATGAAAAGTGGAAAAGTAAACAAAAGGGTTTTTTTATGTCTGAAGGCTTTGCCAAATAAAAAACGTACCAGAAGTGCAACGTCAGAGCTTTCACAAATTTCCTGATGCAGCGTTTAAGAAATACTTGAACGCTGTATCAGGAAATTTGTAAGATATTTTGACGTTACGCTAGCTACGCCTTTTCTATCTATACTATAGTATCTATTTTATAGCTTATATATGTATATATATATATATATGTATATATATATATATATATATATCTATACTAATATTATAAAGAGAGAACATTTGTATTTTTGTATTTTTATATGTTTGTAATGATTTGGCTCAAAAACTACTAAACCGATTTAAAAAATTCTTTCACTAATACATAGAATTGACTTTCGGAATGAGAATAGGCTATATATTATCCCGTTTAAATTAAAGGTACATTCGTGGAGACCTAATTTGCAACCTAAGTCGGCAAAAAAACGGTCGAAAAAACACGTTTCTTACGAACGCTGCTCAATTGAAAATAGATAGAAGAATATTTTCTATGGAAAAGTTGTATAACTTAATAAGACCTACAAAAAAATCCGCGACAGCATATGTCTATCTGTTAAGGTTGACTCACAGTAACCATTTTAATCTTAAAATTTTTGTTAAAAAATATTACATAATTTCCAAGGCTATTTTCAAGTATATGGTATTAATCCTTATCCAAATAATTACGTTAATTAGCTTAGCCACATATTATAGATTAAAATTGTCGTTTACAGTATATAATTCAAATGAAAACTCTAGAAGATATCACGGATTTCACATACACGCATCGCAAAATTAATAAAATATCTGCAGTGAAACCACAAATTAGGTCATAGTTACTAAGAAAATATTATTATAAGCTTAGCGATGCTGTAGATCCCCACCGATCACAATCAATTTGAAGTCAATATAGTATAATAATATATTTTTAATGTATAAAATTCTATTGTATAATATAATTATGATCTATATATAAACCACCCCGACTGATCTATGTATAATCTTTTCAATAAAAGCATTCCAATGACTCTAAACACGACATTTAAATTCTGAGCTGTAAGTTGGTGTGGATTTGAGTATTCTGTAGAGTACAAGAGATGTCCCAGCATCAAGTCAATGCTTCCATGTTCTTACAATATCGTTGAAGAAGAAGATTTTTGAATTGATCAGACCTATGAAAGTTGATTTCATAACGCAATTAACTAGAAAAAAGCTCATAGTTTTATAATGATTGAACGAATTTTCATGAATCAAAGCTAAGAACACTCTCAATGAAGACATCTATCAAACAAAAAAAAATATCAATAATAAAATCAAAATCGGTTCATCCGGATGGGTGCTAAGATGCTACAGACAGACACAGATACACACGTTAAACGTATAATACCCCTTCTTTGATCCCATGATTTGATTGATTTTGATTCAATGATCCCACTACCTCTGTACGAAAACCCATGATTCATGAATGCACATAAAACTTTCATTGGTAGGTATATAGCTAGGATTACAACCAACGACCGTCGGTTCAGAATCAGGGTAACTATAATATCCTTTACCTCAAAGGGCCGTCCAATATCAATAAAAATATGTTAATATTTTATATTTGATGCAACAAACTGATGCAAATTTTGTAGGCATATATGTTCTACCCGTGCGAAGCCGGGGCGGGCTGCTAGTATATATATATATATATATATGTATATATATATATATATATATATATATATATATACGCTATACATATATATTACATACACACAATTAATTGTAGTGGTAGGACTTCTGCTAGTCCGCCTGGGGTGGTATCACCACTTTGCCAATTAATTTTCGCCCGTGAAACAAGAATGTTTTTCGTTGAAATGGCAAGGTGTCCAGTGAAATTACAGGGCATGTGAGACTCAACATCTTTATGTCTCAAAATAACAGGCGCAGTGCAGTGACATGCGTAGACGTCATCGCTTACCATCAGGCGAGCGTCGTGCTTGTCCTGTTACCCTATATAAAAAAAAGTAAAGTTGTAGCTTACAATAGGTGCGTATTAAGTCAAAGCTATTTAACCTATACTGAAACAACTCTTTACCCCTTTATACCTTATACTTTCATGTTTTTAAACAACAAAGCTTTGTTTTCTTTTGTATAGAATCAAAAGCTTCGACACCAAACAAACTGTATTAAATTAAGCGAGCAAACCTCCGCTCTTTTGACTCACTCAGAGAGATTCATAATTTTGCTTACTAAAGAATTCGATAACTTGAATTAACCGGTACATCGGTATTTTTATTCATAACTCTATAGGAAAATTAAAATTTAATTCAAAGTTTGCAAACACTATTTTTATTATGTTAAAAGCAATACATCGATTCTATTTCCAGCTTAACGTTTTAATTGTATATGCAAATGGCAATGCGATTGACTTATTTTAACATTTTGAAATATCAATCTATTTATTTAAATTGATCCGAGTAAATTAGTTTTAAATAGCTTCATATGCCACTCATGTGATATTTTGAGTTAATTTTTGCGGTGTATTGCTTCACGTCTAGACCTTTTTATATATATATGGCAACCTCTAGAGGTTGCCATATATATAAAAAGGTAAATTACATGGTACATCATAAAGCAATAAAATACAACATAAAGGTTGTAAATTACATGGGACATTATTATTCTATCAAACATTGCATAAATTGTCTAAATCTACGGGTAACGGAGTTGTATAGAGTGAGGTTACAGATATTAAATTAACCAGCTAAGTGTGAATCGGACTCGCACACGTAAAACACGATTCTTGTATGAGTGATGAGGTACTTAATTTTTTTATAATTTATTACAACGGCTATAATAAGTAATAAAACACACTTTGAAAAAATGTCGTGAATCTACCTTTTATTATTTTATCTACCTTAATGTTAAATTGTATTCTTGCAAATAAATATTTACTTAAATACTTGCAAATTTTATTTTATTTAACGGTGCAAAATAAATAGCTCTGAAATAGACTTACGGAAAGACGGACAGCGGATTTTCAGTGATTGGATCCCGTTGGTGAACTTTCAAATACACAAACCTTAATACAACATGCATACATTTTGTACGTTTGTAAATTTGGGCAATATAATTATATAATAAAAAATCATTTTTATATAACAGCCAAGGTACTCCACTTACAGTTCCTACAGAATACCGTTACAGAAATACCGCTTTTTAAAAAGCATTACAGCAACAAAACAATTTATTCAAGTTCAGTCCTGGTTCCTTCAACTCCAAAGGTTCCATAAATTCGCCGATACAAGTTCGGGGTAACAAAGACGCAACTGGGGCAGTTATGCACGTTATGGTTGAATTATTTATGATCGGGTAAACCGAGACATTTGCGTCCTTTGGTGTTGTTAATTATCGTAAAAAGTATTTTTTTGAGTAGCAATTAATTTAGACTCCATTATTATTTTGTATTTATTTATTTCTATGTCAATTGTAAACCAATTTCTTAATTATTCAAAAGAATATACGACTCAGGTGGTCCCATTGTAAATTCATCAAGATCATTCTGATGAGTATCTCCAGATCTGATAACCAGGATAAAATAATAAAACTGGCCAAGTGCGGGTCAGACTTTGGTCCCGCACACGGAGGGTTCCGAATTTCCGAACGCCATCTTAAATATTATTAAATCACTGGAAGTAGTGATGAGTAACTCACTCACGAGTTCCTCGTTTGAGGACCTCAAACACTAAAACGAGGGAGTCACCTCGTTTTGCAACGATGAACCGCCTCATTTAATCTCCTCAAAAATTCTCACAGAGCGTAGCGTTCGCGATATACGCAAACTCGCGAGTCGCGCCCATCGAGCTAGGAAATACTCGCTCACTCGCTCCCGCTCGTGCTTTGCAAATCGCGCTCTCTCTCTCTCCTCATTTGAGGATTTTGAGGTGTGAGAATTGTAGAATGATAATAAGAGGATTTGATTTTAATTATATTTGTAAAGGTAGGGTAGTGATTTATTTGAATAATCCTACATACAGTAGATAGGTATTAATATCATAAATAAATAAGTACTTTAATACTAAAAGTAGTTCCGCTTTACTTTTATTCATAGACTCATGGTTAGTAATCTCCTCATTTGAGGTGTGAGGATGAGGTCCTCGTTTGAAATCACTGAGGAACCCATCACTAACTGGAAGACCGCGTGTTCGTACTAGACGTGTGTAGCTCTTTACTGAAACGTCTCACTGAGCCGGTTCATCTAACTGAGCCGATGAGCCGGTACACTTTGCTGGCAAAAAGTGATCATTCGGAACTCGATCTCACCGTGCGATTGATTTGAACGAACTTAACTAAACGTAATATCACATCGTTTTCAGTGCAGTGCAGCGTTTTCGCAACTCTTTGAAATATTTCGGATTTGGTCCAATATTTTTTCATATTTTTTAATTTTAACGATAACATTTAACTGGCATTCCTAAGCCTGAAAAAGTATGAAGGGAAATTGATTATATAAAAAGTATCAATAATTTTACTTCAGCAAATATGGATCGAAAAATAAACAAAATCAATTCCACACACTACAGTTATCGTAATATCATTAGGAATTTAGTTTTAATGGGAATACAAACACTACATAATTTAGATTCGCGATGCCACCGCCACCAACCGATCGTGGACTGACTTAGTGATCCGATGTTCCGAATGAAACGTTTCACTGAACCGGTTCACCACACTGATTCAGATTCAGATGATCCAATCTTAACCGAGATCCGTTTTTACCACTTCTAGTTCGTACGACTAACTTTCCACTGATTCTAGCTAGCTAAATGAAGCCCTACAAGTACTAAAATTTAAGATATAATAATCAATATCGTACATTACATTTCTTACAAATACATATAAAATTTTGCGAAGCAAACAAATCGACCGAGGCCCACAAATTTTACAAATGAAACGCTTGCGCGTGCTAATTTTACCTGTGCTGCCATCTAGTTGCGTCCAGGTGAATTCATTTCAAAGTATATTACACAGGTAAGTTATTTGTAGTTTATTGCAGATTGAACACCGAGCTTTGCTCGGTATTTTTTGCCACTTAAACAGAAAAATATGACTCTTCCCGAAATCTATTGACGAATAATAATACTATTTTTTTCAATTGAGAGCAACTAACTGCTTTAACTACACAATAACACTACTTCTACTTCTACTACACAAAGCTACTTTTAGTCGCCAATAGATGTCGGAAAGAGTCATATTTTAAGTTGATTATCGATAAAGTTGATTATTGAAAACACGAATAAAACGAATAAAATAACATTTCTGAAAATGAATCCTAGCTAGATCGATTTATCGCCCCCGAAATCCCCTATATACTAAATTTTATTTAATCGTTGAAGCTTTTTCCGAGATTCAAATTCAGATTTCGAGATTAAGGTTCGAATTTCATAGATGGCGTATCGTAAAAAAACACGTTTTTTGTTTTAAACCCTTTAATTTTGTTCTGTTCTTAGTATTTGTTGTTATAGCGGCAAAAGAAATACATCATCTGTGAAAATTTCAACCGTCTAACAATCACGGTTCATGAGATACAGCCTGGTGACAGACAGACAGACAGACGGACAGCGGAGTTTCAGTAATAGGATTCCGTTGGTACCCTTTGGGTTCGGAACCCTGAGCACCAGGATCTGATAAAAACCTCAAACTTGCTACTGAAAATGACTAGCGAGACATCGAAGTTCTCTTTTCAGTTTCTTAAACGATCTTAAATATTAATATTTAATGCCTCTAATGAACTTCAAGTGGCTAATTTCAATTTCACCACCTAACGACTGAATTGTGAAGATCATTTTAATTTTTAATTAATATGAGACAAATTATTATTAAGAACGGAGTCGCGTCAAGTACGTTATAGATATGTATCGATACCTCTACAGTCAGATTAGGGTTATACGTATAATTAATTTTCAGCAGCAACGCCTTCTAATTGGTATTAAGTTCACTTTGTAGGCGCTGATTACATTATGCGCTGCAGGTGAACGATACTTGAGAACATTTTATACTTAGTACAGGAAGAATATTCGCCCGTAAGTTAGTCAAGTTCTTTTGGTTCATCGTTATCGTTATAAAAGGTACAGATAAACGCGACTTGTACTGAGGTGTTTTTGAAAGAAAAAAACCAACTTATTTCACTGGCATTTTTTTTTTTGACAGAAACAAGAATTTTTAAAAAGGTAAAAAAAAGGTACAGAGACAAACCTTCTAAGGAACGGACAAAACGTTAGAAAAAATCTTCATCGTAATAAAATCCTCCTGCAAGTAAACATGACCTCCTTTTTTATTTTTCAAGCTTCATCATTGTCGACAACGATCAATGTCATGCATGAGATGTCACAAAATGTTATGAAATGTCACGAAATGTCATGAAATGTCACGAAATGACATGATATGTCATAAAATGTCACAAATGTCATGATATGTCATGAAAATGTCACGAATGTCATGATATGTCACGAAATGTCATGTCACAAAATGTCATGATATGTCATAAATATCACGGAATGTCATTAAATGTCACGAAATGTCATGATATATCAGAAAATGTCACAAAATGTCATATATGTCGTAATATGTCCTAAATGTCACGAAATGTCATATGTCACAAAATACCTACTTTGCGCGCACTCTTCGAGGAACCAACCATCACTTTCCGAATAGATGGGACAATAAACTGGCCAACTGCAAGTCGGAATCGCACTCGTAGGGTTCCGTAACACAGTAGAGTATTCTATAACTTTGATTTTTCGCAACTACAAAAATAACTTTGTTTTTCATAGTGTTTGTAAGAAAAACAAAGTTATACTTGCGGTCGCTTTATCTCAACAACTGCTGACTGTATCTCGTTCAAACCAATTTTCGTTGAAAGTTTTTATTAAGATCTACAGAATATATTTTTTCTAGATTTTTCACTCCCTTACTTTAGAAGTAAGAGGGGGGGGGGGGGACACACATTTTACCACTTTAGACGCGCCTATCTTTGAAATTATTGACTTTGAGAAAAAAATATTTTAGAAACCACACACGTATAGCTTTGACGAAAAAAATTTTTTTTTGTTTCAGTTCCATGTATGGGATGCCCCTTAAACTTTTATATTTTTTATTTTTGTATAAAAATCGAAAAGCGGTTCACAGAATACATCGACCTACCAAGTTTTAATTCTGTAATCCTAATAGTTTCGGAATAAAATGGCTGTGACATACGGACGGACAGACAGACAGACAGACAGACAGACAGACAGACATGGTGAATCTATAACGGTTCCGTTTTTTGCCATTCGGCTACGGAACCCTAAAAATTAATATAATATAATGCGACGCGTCGCGAGCGACAGCCTTGAGTTAAAGCACCAGCCAAGCCACTATAAACCGGTTTCACTCCGTACGTGACAGGCGGCACGCAGGCCGCTAGTGCTCACGCACTCACGTGCGTCTACGTCATCATCACAGCGCAGTTGTATGAAGCTTTGTCTCTGTACCGTAATTTCTTTTCTCATGTGGTGAAGAGGACCAATTTTTTGTACCCGGCTAAATAGTAAATAAGCTCAATCAAATTATAAGTTATGGAACTTGATTTTAACTTTACCAACTATTATAAATACGTTCAATTAAAATGTATATTTACTTGGAAATGCAAAAATCAAAAACTATATGTTATTCGTTATTATAGTATATGTGGACAGGAGTAAGTAGTCTCTGCCTACCCCAACGGGAAAAGGGTAGGTAATTATGTATGTATGTATATTGTACAGATATTTATTTTGCTAAAAACTAGCTGAGTACTTTTATAAACTTTGAACTTTCGCGATTTGAACACAAAGTTATAAATATTAAATTACGGGACTTATCGCGCGCTTAAAACATTAATTTTTAAAAATAATGTTTTAAGCGCGATAAGTCCCGTATTTTAATATTTATAACTATAGCCGAGTACTGAAAAAAGATCCCTCATATCCGAAAAGAGTCCGCTACGTTACATTGCTTCATTCATCTACACACCGTTTTACATCCTCGCTGGGCTCATTTTCTTGGTACAATTCTGGTGGAATCGCCAACATATTTTCACAGCCTCGCTACACATCGTCACTCCGCTCATTTTCCTGGTACACCTCTGGTGAAATCGCCAGCACATTTTCGCAGCCTCGCTACACATAGTCGCTCTGCTCATTTTCCTGGTATACCTCAGGTGGAATCACCAACACTTTTTCACAGCCTCGCTACACATCCTCGCTCCACTCATTTTTCCAACACGACTCTTGTTGAAAGCCACCCTTCAGTATATACAAACATTCTCTTTTCTAAGCAATTTTTCTCTATTTAATGAGGTGTTCCTCTTATTTATATTCCTGGCGGCTTATTATCCGGAGATTAATTTTCTCGGTACAGGGATAATATTTTCTCTGTAATTCTGTATTGTATTACCTATTTCAATTATTAAATTGAGGTGGTGATTACGAATTGTGTTTTTGTTGTTAAGAGTTCTGAGCTTTTTAGGGTTCCGTAGTCCTGACAAGGAACCCTTATAGTTTCGTCATGTCCGTCTGTCTGTCTGTCTGTCTGTCTGTCTGTCTGTCTCTCTGTATGTCCAAGGTTTTGCTAAGAGATCGTTAATACTAGAAAGCTGTAATTTTGTAGGGGTATGTATATAAATTACACCGACAAAGTGGTGAAATAAAATCTTGTAAACTATTTTTTTAGGGTAGCTCCCCTACATAAGAAGTGGGATGAATTTTTTTTTTCGTCGTCGGTATCGTTGAATAGGTATTTTAAAATAACTAAGAATTGCTGATACCATTTTTAGATTGAATGCTCCATTTACGAAATATTAAGCTTTAAAGTGCAAATTTTTGTTGCAGTAGGGCGTCCCCCCCCCCCTCCTCTAAAAGCTAAACTGCTGGCTTGAAAAATCTGGGAAAATTCGTGATAATAGTGCATTTCATGAACTGTAAAGGAAAACTATAGCGGTTAAGATAACTTTATTAGTTTAGCAGTAATAGTCCTTGAACTTGGGTGTTGGATAATTTTGTACCAAATACAAAATCCTTAGAATAAATCCTTTAAAGTGACAAAGACGAAGTACCTTGTTGCTTGTTTATAACAGGTAAAGACTTGCATTGAATAACGGGCTACTACGGAACCCTACACTGCGCGTGGCCCAACACGCACTTGGCTGGTTATTTTTTTATAATTTACAGGATAGCGTTTGACCACTATCTTACCTGTTGGTAAGTTATAATGCGGTCGAAGATGGCAAGCACGCTAGGCCTAGAATGGAAACTGGCTCTCAAGGATAGCTGCCTAGTTTTGGCGACAGATTTTCTAACTTGAGGGTGGTAGCTGGCCAGGAGGACACTATATAGTGTCCTACCACCATGCAAAGCTTCTATTTATTAGAAGCAGGAAAACACTTTTATTATGACATCTAAGATAGAATCGTGTGTATTTAAAAGTTGATTATGGTGAAAGGTGAAAGCGTTAGAAGATGAGAAGCAGGAGGAGGAGAAGGAGAGAAAGAGAGACCCATTCTAGTTCCCATTCTAAGCCTAGCGTGCTTACCATCTTCGACCGCATCATCACTTACCAACAGGTGAGATAGTGGTCAAACGCTAGCCTTTAAGATGTTTAAAAAAAGAGAGAATAATCGAGAGAGGTTAAACTTTAGTTGGGCATCGCGGAGCATACATACACTTTTTTTCTGATAGGCTAGCGTTTGAGCACTATCTTTCCTGGTGATAAGTGATGATGTATAAGATGGTTGACATGCTAGGCCTAGAATGAGTTGAAACTCATTCTCTTTCTCTCTCTTTTTATCTTTCTCTCCTCCTCTCAAGGGCGCTATGGCGTTATAATACAAGTACTGACGTAAGAATAATTCAAATACTTAGTAGAATGTAGTGGTAACTTTCTGCTGTCTCACTTGCGGTAATACCACCTCTTTGTCTGTTATTCCACTGTGACAGAAATCTGTTCATAGCACAGTGTGACCTAAACCCAATGCAATAATCGACTACTTAAGTCACACGTATCGTAATATACAATTATGTTTAATAGACACAGTGACCAGTGAAATTAAAGGATATGTGCGAGTTAATATCAAAATACAGTGAAACCTGGTTAAGTGAGACATCAAGGGACCTGAAAATTTTTCTCACTTACAGAGGTATTTCACTTACCCAGTGTCTCAGATATTCAGGTATAAATAAATGTATGTCTCATTTACACTATTCCATTCCAGGGTTCCATTAATAGAGGTCAGAATACAGGTAATTTCAGTTATAAAGGTGCGATTATTAAATTAAATAACGTATTATGCTAAGATTATACGTGAGTTTTAACCTTTATTGGGAATCAGAAAGAGATAATTAAGGTAGGAAATGTAATAAACAAAAATATTCATACACGTATTTTTATAAATAGTACAACAATTTAAACAAAATGTATACATTATAATAATCTATCATTTTTGTTTGTCTTTTGGAAGTATCAGCCATCAGATGTTTTTCGATGTTATAAATTTTATCAAATATGCTTTGTTCACCAATTGATGTCATTTCAAAATAACTGTGCAAAGTTTTTAGTGATTTTTCTGCTTCACGTTAATTTACTTCCGAGCCCATTTCGTCGTCATGTATTCTCATAATCCAATAAAGAAGACGAGAAGGCATGAACAATGTCACTTTCAGTAAATTCTCCTGAAATTATTTAATCGTCGTCGACGTTTAAAAAATCTTATCTCTCTTTATCTCTCTCAATCTCTTTATCTCTATCTAAGAATAAGTAAGTACACAAACAAAACGATGTTATCTCAGTTACAGAGGTTATTGCATATAAAATTCACTCGCTGTCTCAGTTATAGAGGTAACTATGACGATAAAATCGAAAGAACGAATCCCAGATATAGAGGTTTGCTTCATCCCACTAACAGAGGTAATTCAGTGCCAAAGTGTTGGGACCTCAGCATGAGTTCCAGTTATGGAGGTTTCTCACTTATCCAGGTCCCACTTAACCAAGTTTCACTGTATGTCTCTAGGTAACGGGCGCAATGCAGAGAAACGCAAAATTCTTCAAATCTATGCTTAGCGTTTGACCACCATCTCACCTGTTGGCAAGTGATAATGCGGCCAAGGATGGTAGCACGCTAGACCTAGAATGGGTGCTGGCTCTCAAGGATGCCGGAACACATTAGAAGTTTGGCGACAGATTTTCTAACTTGAGGGTGGTAACTGTCCAGGTGGACACTAGACAGTGTCTAACCACTATGCAGAGGGTTCTTTAACAATGTTTATGTTAAAGGTGGAAAGCGCCTTGTACGACCGTTACCATCTACATATTATATTAAAAATCATTTTCGAATAACAATAATTCATTTCAAAAACACAATTTAAAACATTGACATTATTAAAGCTTATAAACTATACATAGTTTGTGTTGAGCGCTAAAACAGACACGAGAACATTCCTGTATTGTGTTATTCAGTATCTTCCTAAAATGATATTACAAAAGCTTATTTATCAAAACCTTAACACCAATATTATAAATGCAAAAGTCAGGTTGTTTATTTTTTGTGTTTGGAACTTCTTTACGGTCAAATGGTTGGAACGATTTCGCAGAAATTTTGTACAGGAATAGCCAATACTATGGATTAGGTTATAGGATACTTGTAACGCAGGCGAAGCTGCGGGGCATTGCCAGTTGTTAATACCTTGAATACAATGCACTAACAAAAACTTGTAAAATGCATATGTTCACTCACTCTTTCAACGAGACCAAAACTAATCACAATAAAGTTACGCAATTTTGGTGCAAATACCTCTTTCTCATCATTCTTTTCAAATGGTCACGTTGTCATTCGCGAAAATCCTTTTCCTGGTCCTGGTCCGACGCATTACGTGTCTTTCCATCTAAATGCTCCTCAAAAAGGCCCCCTTGATCACATTAATATTACTTAGAGGAAAAAACAAGGCCCACTCAAAGCGTTCGAAGATTTATCTATTTACAAACATTTCGAAAACATTCCCAGGATGTATGTATAAGGCGGGGCTTGGTTTTGAAAACGTCAGTAATCGGGAAATAGGGCGGTTTGAGTAAATTCAGTTAAAGTTCATGTTTATTTATTTAGAAATATTATTTAGATACTTTTTGCGACATGTTTTTGACCGACTTCACCAAAAAAGGAAAAGGTTCCTTCTTAATTCACCAGTATTTTATTAAGCTTGTTACCACAGAACTCCATTATTTCCTAACTGATTTGGTACATTTTGTTTGAGATAGTTTGCTTCCAATTTTACTCTCATTGTAATTACATCGAGATCTGATAAGTATCTCCAGAAATATTATGGATACCTCAAACTTAAATGACTACCACAGCATTTGAAGACGGTTGTATCGTTTTGTGAACGACCTTAAATTATTATGTTACGTGACAAACACCTTAAGAACAAATTAATGAAGGTTAAGATTAAGAGCTTTAGTAATCACTAGTTATAATTTTAATAGGTACCTATTAAAATAAAAACTAATATTCGAAATCTTGATTGCTTTAAAATTAAATTAAATACCGACATGTGACAGGTACTCGTATTATTTGTTTAGTAAAAGTACACCACACTGGAAAACTGTCAATTTTTCAACTACATTAAGAGCTGAATTTACAACTTGAGAAAGACGTTATAAGAAACGTTCTTCCAAAAAATATTTAGTTTCAAGCTTGAATATCTTGTCAATTGTGTCATAACTGACGAACTGATTTCCATTTGCAGATCACCAATTACAGAGGTTGTGAGTTCGATCCCCATTGTACTATTGACTCACCCACTCCAGACACAAGCATATTTAGCTTAGTTGAAGGGGTGATCTCTTGTTGCGGAAACTGAGCTACCAAACTAAAATTAATATTACTGTTTATATAAGCCACATAATAAATATTTTGAAGTTATGATGATAGAGAGAGATATCAGGCAACACTAATATTTTGCAGCATTATTAATATAAATGCCTAATGCTTTAAGACAACATTCTAAAACCCTTCGCGAACATTCAGGCAAGAATACGTTTTCTCGAAAATCATTAGAAGCTTTTAGGCGGCGTAGGTAGTAAAGTATTCCAAGAAACTGGCTGAACCAGTGATTTCAACACGGCTAATTTAGATACCAGTGAAGCTGTCAAACTTTGAGGATCTATGGACATTTCGCAGGTCGAAGCTGACATTACGATTCCAATCCCTCATTGTTCGCGGTGATAAATTTTCTAGAACAGTCCAAGTTTCTGGATCCATTAATCTAGAACTGTCGATCTCTGTGATTTCTTTGGTCGGGAAGTTAATTTAGCCCACAATTTAAGTAGACAAACTACCTCCACGGGTTGTTCAAAGTGAAATTGTTCCCACGGGTCGCCTGTACCAAGTTCGGTGAGGGTATCTTTTTGCGGGAGGAACCAACTCCCTTAATAATTCCTCGGAGCATTTCTTTACTCTTGTTTGTGTTTCTCACTCCCCGTTCACGTAGGAATTGTTTAGAAAATGTATAGTCGAAAATTATTACGCTTACGTGGGTTTCGTGCCGTTTCGCGTTGTTTTTCTAGGTTTTATGTCCGAGATTAAGAATAAATACAATGTTACATTCGTTGCCTTTGTACGTCGGGTTTTAGAGCTTGCTTCGATATCCCCGACTTGATTTATAGTAATTTTGATAGCGCACATTTGTTTGGTAGTCAAGGCATATTTTTCGAAGAAATATCTTTTTTGGCTCGTTACATTTCACGGTTGTTGGTTGTTAGATAGTAAAACTATATTATACTCAAGGTTAACTGACTTTCCGTGCTTTACGACGAGCTTTTATGACGAATTATAGTTGTGAACAAACTGTTATGACTACTTAAAATCTGATGGAAAAGCCTTTATTACGGTAATATTAGAAACAAATAAAGATGTTTTATATAATATCGTTTAAAAACTGAAAAAGAACCGATTTCAATGCCGCGCTATTCATTTTCAGTACCAATTTTGAGATGTTTATCTCAATATCCCTGGAGATACTTATCAGACCTCGATAAAATTACTATGGTACCACACTTGGGATCTCTCCTTTTGAACAAAAAAAGAATAATCAAAATCGGTTCATAAACGACGAAGTTATCCGCGAACAAACATAAAAAAAAAAATATATATACGGTCGAATTGAGAAACCTCCTCCTTTTTTGAAGTCGGTAAAAATAGAAGATAATGGGATGGATTGTATTTAAACTTAATATAAGAAAGAAAGATTTATTAATTATTTTGCAACAAAACAAGCAACAGTACTTAACTGCTACACCTAATTAAACATAATGTAACATAGTAAAATAAAACCGGCCAAGTTAAGTTGGACTCGCCCACCGAGGCTTCCGTACAAACATTGGTTGGTACCAATTAAGTTAGACCTCTAAATCGTATAAGCGCTCACATAACACAGAGGCCTATCTTAATTGGAGTTAACTATGTATGTATGGCTATATATGTGAAAATATAAAAAGTTGAAAATTAATGGGTGTCCCCATACATACATAGTTTCGCCAATTAAGACGATTAAGGACTCTGAGTTATAAGAACGCTCATACAATTTAGAGGTATTGGTACCAACCAACGTGGGTAAAGCCTCAGTGGGCGAGTCCAACTCGACTTAGACGGTTTTATTTAGAATTTTCCCTTTATTTAAAGACCTTGCTTCTTGCCAAATTGCATGATTCTAGGTCAACGGGAAGTACCCTATAGGCTTTCGACTCAAAACCTATAGGGTACTTCCACTTGTCATAGAATTGTCAATTTTAGTTAAAAGCTAGGTCTTACAGCACAAGTAAAGGAAACATTCCAAAAAATAGAAAAAGTTGAAAATTAAGGTAAATTTTAGTAAATACAAGTTTTCGCGAAAATCTAAATTTGCCCATATCTTTTTATCGTGTTGACTCAGGACCTTGATTTTTATACACCTAATAGGAACTATAGACTTCTGTATCTGGTATAAATTTCAACTTGCTAAGTCCACCCGTTTCTGAGAAAATCGGTGGTGACACACGGACAGACGGACAGACAGACGAACAAGAAAGTGATCTTATAAGGGTTCCTTTTTTACCTTTCGAGTTAGGGAACCCAAAAATTACACAAAAATGGTGCAAAATAGGACCCAGCTCAGCATTATGTTACTTATGATAGATAAATACGAACACGCTACGTTGTGATAAGATAAATGTGTTTAGTGTATTTTTTAAGACACCTATATTTGTGCGGACTAATATACCCTGTTTCGCAAGGGACTTAACAAATAAACAAATCGAGCACACAATTTCCATTTCAAACCCACGACCTTCGGTTTCGTGTACAGGCTCACTAATCACTAGAGTCTAGTAACTAGACCAACTGGTCAGTCAGACTGAACACAGTCGAAGTCCACAGCATAGTGCGGAGTAAAATATGCTCTAACGTTAAAATTACGTTCGTATGGACAACGGCATTGTACGACGGCCTTTTAAGTAATAACAAACCCTACTTACATAACTGTGATAAGTAACATTCTGTCAATCCTTATTAAATCACCTTTTAATGTTTGTTTAAATGTAGTTGGAAAGTTGACTAACTTAAATGTTCTCTTCGAAATACAAATTGTTCCAATTTTGAGGCGGTTCCTTGTATATGCATGGTTAAATAATTTACTAAATCTAACAGTTTGGATAGTTGAAGAACGAGAGATATTTAAAACAGTAACATATAGAACAGACATCTGGATCCCGTCGAGTTAGCGTAAAGTCTAGATACCCTTCTTTCAAACCTTGAGGTCTCCGAAAATAGTAGCTTACCACCACCTTATTACAGGAGAAAAACTAGTTTAAATTACTCTATGCATTTGCGAGGACTGTGAAATCTCATAGTGTTTTTGTGAATACGTAATTCTGAAAAAATCGTTAGCTAGTGTTCTCAGTGTCAATCATTATTTATGCCAATACAGTCAAAAGAAACGAGATGGCCTTATAATTTATTATGTTGTTAATTTAAATTTTATGCAACAATTTTTTTTCTAAATAATCATGATGCTTTAATAAAAATATATATAAGTATACAAGTTTTAAAATATTCATTACAAAATTTATGAAATGAGGTTTTAGCTCTAAAATTTAAAATAACTTTGACTTGTTGAATTGTTTTTTGACTTTCGAGCAAATTCTCAGTTTGGTTTATTAAATGTTGCACGATGTACCTATTTTGCTTTCAAATAAATGTGATCAGACTTTTTATTTAATTCGTAAAATAATGAAACATTTCGTGAACGAAAACTTTTTTAATATCCCTTACAGACATAATCATCATTTAAATTCGCAATATCAGACACATAAACTCATTTTAATTTTGAACCGAACTTGCGTTGATGTCAAATAAATAAGTTAGTCTCGAGATGTGTACAAAGTCAAATAGAACTTTGTAACTCGATTCGGAGTCCGAAATTAATTAGTCTAATATTTGTTATCTGTTTGTTTCAGGTGGGAGGTATGCGGGCGCCCAAAGTTCCCGCAACCTTGCTGCTGTTGCTACTCGCAATAGAAGCTCTCGACGCGAACAGAAGAAAACAGAAGGATAAAATACTCCCGACCACGACCAACATCTGCGACATCAGCGATCGAGACTCCAAAGTTCACTGCTACTGCGAATTCAGCCAAGAAATCAACGAAGCTGTCAAAACAGAATGCTGGGTCTTCAACGGAGGAATAGAAAGAACAGACTCTTTATGGCCAAGCTTCATTTCGCAATCAAACATCGAAAACCTGGCTTTCAACGTTCGAGCAGATGGAGGACTATCCTTCGTCCCTTCAAAAGTGTTCAAATATGTGAGAAAGATGAAGCATTTCAGCATAAAATACAGTTCAATACCAAAAGTAGACACCTATACATTCACTAACTTAACTTCAGTACAGGAAATAACGCTTACAAAGAACCAAATACTCCAGTTAGGTCGACATTCATTCTACAATTTACCTAACCTGACTATCCTTACGATGGACGAGAACAGAATCTTTGAGCTAGTAACTGAGACATTTTACGAGCTACCTGCTCTACAAAAACTGTACCTTACGAGCAATAATATAAGTGTTATCCAAGATGGTGCGTTCAGACATCTTGTTAACTTAATTGAGTTGGAATTGGATAGAAATAATATAACCGAACTCAGAAAAGAGTGTTTCGACGGTCTGGCCAATCTCAAGCGTTTGGACCTCAGAAGGAACAAATTAACCGTACTCAGTTCATTTACCTTTACGGAATTGTGGAATCTACAAGCGTTGTTATTAGATTATAACGAAATTTTCGGTTTGGCCCAGAGGACTTTTGATGGATTATCGCAATTAAGAAAATTAAGCCTGAGCCATAACAAACTGGTAACGTTAGCTGGGGGACTCTTTGAAGGTGTAAGAGGCCTGGCCGCTTTGGACATCAGACATAACAAGTTAAAGAGATTCACATCTGACAACTTGAGGCCCATCTACGATAACCTCAAGGGTCAAAACAGCTACATTTATTTAGAAGGTACGTTTTAATTTATTTCACGCTATTTCAATCCCCTTTAAAGCCTTATCTTATTGAAAACTGAAGAAGAAATGCGATAAGGGTTCAAGGAATTTTAATAAAATTTTCTGCTTACTTTTTATCTGTAAGACTGTTTTTAATCTGTTGAGTGCTTTAGTAAGATCTATTTGTGAAAGATGCATTCCAACTGTCATTAAAATATTATCTTTACAATAAATATAAAATTTAAATAGGAGATTGGGCTCAGTGGCTTACGTAAGGTGTATGAAGGGAGGCCTATGTCTTGTAATGGTATTAAACAAGCGCTGACGTCATAGCAACAAAAGTATGAAAATGTGGACAAATATTTATAAAAGTGAATTCTATATAACATTTTTAAAGCGAAACATTATTCATTCTATATTTTTTACAAAATGCATACACAGCTGTGCCTGCATATTTATTTAGCAGTCCCAGAGCACATACTAATATAATGACATCTCTATTACAATAAAGTAATGTATTCATAGGCAGAGTCAAATTATTAACCCGATCTAATTTACTAATTAAATCATCACATTGCAATTTCAAATTAAATTATGGAGTAAAAATCAATTAGTGTTAGCAAACGTCGGGATCAAGACTCGTCATTGGTCCAATTAGAGATTTAATTAAAGATTCCATTGTTACAGGGAACGAGTTCCCATGTGACTGTCACCTCGCATGGATGCATAAGCTTCGCCATGAAGCGAGAAGCGTTAAAGTGAGGACGTCCTTAGAAAATTTCATTTGCAAATTCGACGCTGAACCTCCTTTGAATTCACACTTTGCTTATTTCGAAAGGAGCGTGATAGGCTCAAACAATTTGTACGAACCCGACGACAAAAGTCAAATAAAAGATTATTCGGATAATCCGGATGATTTTATTCAAGACGAATCTGACGATACTTACGTTGATGAACCCAGAACCAGCAAAGCGGAGAACGAGAGGACCTTGCTTCAAATACCGGTAGAATCACTGCCTTGTCCGCAAGACACAAAAAGTGTCACGGATAGGACATATACCTACCCATCTCAAAACGAGGCGAAAGATTACAGAAATTTAATTCTGTCTGCATCTTCAAAGCCATACGTCAGCTTTGACCTTTTCCTGCTCCCGTTTATTATATTAATATCACGGACCACACAAATGTAAATAGTAGAAATTATATTTGTTCTGTCTGTTTTCTCTTAAAGGGATTCTCGAAACGATTGTATTTGAGGAGCTCCTCATTTTTTCGTAATACACTTCACATGTTCTGCGATTGTAAATAATATATTACCCTCGGAACCGCAAGTGTAAGTCAAATATGAGAGCCTTTTCATGTTTTACATGTCGGAGATACTTTGGTTTTGTAAATACGTATAAAATAATATGTAAAAATGTGATATAATAGAACTAAGTATAACTTAATCATGAATAGACTATTGTCGGAACAGATTTGTATACTAATTAAGTTTCCTAAAGTGAATTCTTGATTATTGTTTAAGCTTTAAATAAATTTGTATATAGTATTATTATATATATAATGTATTCTAACTTCAAAAGTTACTTAATTTATTTGTCTATCTGTTGATTTTCTAATACTACGCGTTATGATCTGTCACACTATTATTTGCTAGCAATTACCTGTTCATTCGTAAATACTGGTATCTGAAATATTTAGCAGAGTTGTTTAATTGTTTATTTGTTTTAACTTTGCAATATATTATACTTCCGGTTCCGTTTGTGGCAGTTAACCAACTTTGCCTGTAAGTTATATTTAGCCAAATATTGTATACCTGCTTACTAAGTATCCTTTTTTTGTATCGGCATTCCCGAATTATTTACTACTTTCAAATAGCACGTAGCATACTATTACACAGTATCTAAGGTATTACTTTTATTATTAGATAAATTGACAACTGCAAAATATTTTTACGGCCGTGTCGAGATATTAACAGCAATTTCGCAATTTCAATTTCAGTACTTGTATTATACTCAAGCTTTTCAGTAAAACAAGTAACAAAATTAAAATTTTGAACAAACTCCCACGACAATGTCATTTAGAAAATTAACGTCATAACATCTATCTAAGATCCACCACTGATTAATTACGAACCGTCTAAAGACAAAATCGAACTAGTATTGGAGAAAAATGGCAACACGCATTTGCACAAACAAATGTTTACTGCAGCGCCCCCTATCGAGTTGACACCGTAACACTAATTTAAGAACATGCACCACTGAAACACGAACTCCTAACTGACAATTGCATCAAAATCGGACTAGTCGTTTTGAAGCAAAATGGCAACATCGATTTGCACAAACAAATGTTTACTGCAGCGCCCTCTGATGAGTTGTCACCTTAACACTTATCTAAAAACATGCACCAATCACTTCCGAACCCATAACTGAAAATTGCATCAAAATCGGACTAGTAGTTTTGGAGAAAATTGGCAACATGGATTTGCACACACAAACAAACATCCTCTCACCCCAAACGCATATACAGTCTCCGTTCCGTCATGGGTAGTAAAATAAGAACTGTAGCACTTAATTTTGACATTTCGAGCATAGCGCGTAGAATTTCGTATGGACAAGTGCTCACTCACTGACCTGCAATCTTTAAGATACGAGTACATACTTCATACTAAATCGTTAGTTTAAACAACGCATAACGTTCCGTTATAAAGCTGGATGTATTTTTTGTATCAAAATATGGTAAAAGTAATATTATATTGGCAAACGTAACAAAGACCTTTACAGATTTATATAATGCCTGACATGTACTGAATGAAAGTAACCGAAGATCTTGCTCAGTGGCATACAACTGTAGAGGCGTTATTATCTGGCCACTGTTAGCTATACAAGTCTACCAGACCGGGGCTGGTGCTGATGAAGGTAAGATAAATACGAGACCCTCACCTGCTAGTAAGCAATGACGTTTAGCTGTTTCAAAACATTGCCCTCTAAATAAGACTCTCAGAATCATACGCGTGATTGCACTACGCCGACTATTACTGAGACTGTCGACTGCAGTAAATACTTGCATGGTTGTAAACCACGTAGTATTTGAAAATGGAATACCCTACATACCATGCTGTCGGATATTAATTATGCTAGCGTTCGCACATTTCCGTATTCCTTGTTAGAATGACAGTGATTTACTCGCGTGCACTTCGCCCTGCTCCCGTTGAAACGTTCAAGCTAAAAAGCAACTCATTAACAAATGAAATTGTTTTAGAACCGCACTTGAAGCTGTTTGTTCTGTATTTATCCTTGAGATTTTATTGCTGTTTCCTCGGCTGTTTTACTTGCTTGATGTTCGTTTGTTTTATTTTACTGCGGACTTGTCTGTCTGATATACTGTTTCACCTGCTAACTAAATCGCTATGCGAATTATCTCCAGTCAAAAGATAACAGTGAGTTGAGACCATCGAAAATATAGGCTCCTTGTCTAATACAAGCTGTATCCGTTTCAACCCTTCTTCTAAGCTGGCTAGTACATATGTAACTTAAATAAATTATTTTCAAAAAAAAATAAAACCGACTTCATAACCACAAACAGGCACTCAAATGCAAAAAATAATTTACTGAATATAATTATTATAAGCGCTACTCACTTATCTATTTGAAGTCGGTGCCGGTCAAGTCTATTGGATAGTAGATAGATACTATGTATGTAGTAGTAGTAAGTAGGTAGATACATGTCGGTAGTATCTATCTACTACCTATTAGACTTGGCTGGCACCGACTTCAAATAGATAAGTGGGTAGCGCTTATAATAATTATATTAAGTAATTTATTTTTCACTTTTGAGTGCCTGTTTGTGGTTATGAAATCGGTTTTATTAAAAAAAAAAAAAAAAAAATTTAACTCTTTTTAGTGCAAAACAAGTTTTAATTAAATTACATGCATCTATGAAGTTTCGTGTCTGGGCCGTTATACACTGACGGATATATACTTTGTGAAAATGTCAAGTATGAACCTATTACGATTAATAAGATACAGATCTGTAAAGTGCGCACATATGGCACACGGACGGACGGTCGGACGGACGGACGAACGGACAGCAAAGTCTCAGAAAGTGTTCATTTGGTACCCTTTTGGTTCGAACCCTAAAAAATTTACTTCAAATGCCACGCTAGTGAAAATATCTACTAGTCATAATGATGCCATCAAGGTATAATGATGTCAGAGGTGGTCCCATTGTAATTTAATTGAGATCTGATAAGTATCTCAAGAGATATGACGATAAACTTGCCACTGAAATTTACTCGCGGGGCATTGAAGTCGGTTGTTTTATTTTTTAACTATCTTATAATTATTATATTCATAATCTTTAGATATAGACTGAAACCATTTGATGTGACCCAAACCCGTTACGTTAAAAAGGGAATAACGCGAAGATTATTTTAGACCTAAGTGGTCTTAAATAATCTTATTACTTAATCTCTAACAATCGTTAGATATAAACCACAAAAATTGTTTCTACCTATGTCCGTTAAAGACTTTGAAACCATCTTAAGGTACGGCCACACCGCGGCGTCCTGCGATCTGCGAGTGCGATCTCAGTAATTTTCAGACCTCCGTCATTTCCTAACCTATTTGGATTTTTTTTTATTGAGAGAGTATGCTTCCCGTTTAGTCCAATTCTATTTTTAACCGACTTCAAAAAAAGGAGGAGGTTTCTCAATTCGACCGTATATTTTTTTTAATGTTTGTTCGCGGATAACTTCGTCGTTTATGAACCGATTTCGATTATTCTTTTTTTGTTCGAAAGGAGATATCCCAAGTGTGGTACCATGGTAATTTTATCGAGGTATGATAAGTATCTCCAGAGATATTGAGATAAACATCTCAAAATTGGTACTGAAAATGAATAGCGCGGCATTGAAGTCGGTTGTTTTTTAGTTTTTAAACGATATTATTATAGATATCATCTCCATAAGTATCTCCAAAGATATGAAGACGAAGACCTAAAACTTAGTACTGACAATGACTAGTGTTGCATTTGATCTCGGTTGTAAACTTTAAACTTTCCCGATTTGAACACTTAGTTATAAATATTAAAATACGGGACTTATCGCGCCTAAAACATTAATTATATTTAACTCGACGTTTCGACCAAGTTGCATTGATCGTCGTCTCGTGACCACGATCGCAACTTGGTCGAAACGTCGAGTTAAATAAAATTAATGTTTTAGGCGCGATAAGTCCCGTATTTTTTTCATATTTATAACTATTTGATCTCGTTTTTTTTTTTCGTTTTGTGAACGATCTTAAATTATTATATTTTACCATACCGACATCGATATTGATCCAATGTAGATTGTATGTACAAAAAATAACGCATTGTTTCCAATAGTGAAGATCTTAAAAGCTCACATTTAAGGTACGGCCACACCGCGGCGTCCTACGTCCGCGTGCGCGGGCGCGCTCTGATAGTGCAGCAGTATTTATACCGACTGGCTCACATCAAACGCGATCTACAGCGATCAGGAAACTATTAGACTATTGCATTAACTATTAGATTAACAGGACGCCGGTGAGGTCGTACCTTTAAACTACTGTCCGCTGTTTTTTTATTCAAATGTGCTCGTATAACTGTTTAAACGGCAGTATTCTACGATTTTAATACTCTATGGAAGCT
Organism: Cabera pusaria; assembly: GCA_954871355.1. Classification (NCBI taxonomy): domain Eukaryota; kingdom Metazoa; phylum Arthropoda; class Insecta; order Lepidoptera; family Geometridae; genus Cabera; species Cabera pusaria. Next base: position 4,873,642 of record OX940900.1, on the reverse strand, counting down.
CTTGCAGTATAAAAAACCATTTACTTTTACGACCTGTTATAAAAAAAACATTTGAAATCTACTTAAAAATTCGAATGGTTTTCCCTGTATTATATGTACGTTTTTAGCTAAGGAACAAAAAAAATTCATGTGTATATTGAAAACTCAAAAAAGTATTGAAAACTCATTGAATAAAAATTACTAGCGGATACCCGGCTTGCACTATTACGCTAAAAAAGAAATGTGACCGAATGTACTTAATGCATTATTTTAGTGGTCTAAGACCATCTTCTCATTATTGCCTTTCTAATGAAACCAATTTGTAGCACATTAGTTAGATGATTTCAGTCTAAAGGCACGGACACACCGCAGCGTCCTGCGTGCGCGATCTAGGTGGCCATCAGATAGCGCAGTAGTATTTGTACTGACTGGTTCACACCAAACGCAATCAGAAAACAATTGAAAATTACTGAGATCGCACTCGCAGATCGCAGGACGCCGCGGTGTGGCCGTACCTTAAGATGGTTTCAAAGTCTTTAACGGACATAGGTAGAAACAATTTTTGTGGTTTATATCTAACGATTGTTAGAGATTAAGTAATAAGATTATTTAAGACCACTTAGGTCTAAAATAATCTTCTTACTTAATCTATTAATTTAATAAATTTAATAAGATTATTTAAGACCACTTAGGTCTAAAATAATCTTCTTAACAATTTAATGAAAATAAAATGAATTGTCAATGTTAGTCAAATTTAAATTGTAAATATTCGTTGACACTATAGAAACAGTGAGTCAATAGTATTAATGATGATGATGATGACTTGTGACGTCTGACTTGTGACTTGTGACTTGTGACTATACCCTTTCAAACAAACAAAAAAAAATCCAAATCGGTTCACGCGTTTCAAAGTATTCGGTGAACTTAGAACATTTCTCCTTTTTTAACCGACTCCACAAAAAAGGAGGAGGTCCTCAATTCGTCGGAATCTTTTTTTTATGTATGTTCAGCTATTACACTAAGATGCCTGAACCAATTTGGACATTTTTTTTTTGTTTCGTAGTGTACCCCTCCCAGGTGGTCCCATTTAAATTTTAACGAAATCGGCCCAACCGTTTTTAATAAATCAACATTTGTACTACTTTGCATTTAAATACCTTGACGACATGCTACTAACTACTGGTACAGGTTATATAATAGTTACTACGTCTACTGGCAACTTTGACTAGCGCAACGTTTGAAGTCGATTCTTTTAGTTTTTTAAAGAGTTAAATTATTGTGAAGTATAGTGTAGTGTTAGTTTTGTGGGTAAAAATAATAATTGAATATTTTTGTCATGTTATAGGAAACAACCGCAAACGAGGCCTAATTCCCAAATCCCTATAAAATTAACTTCAACGTCCGTGACGAAATTAGTTATTCCGTCTGCGGAACTATCATGTCCGTTATTCCAATATTTTGTCCACTCTATCCCAAAATATTCAACGGAACTAATCTACTGTGCTCAGAGCCGGCTTATGCTGACCGTTTTGATTCGGTATAAAGAAACTTTTTCAACCTACTTCCAAAAAGGAGGAGGTTCTTAATTCGTCTGTATGATTTTTTTGAAGTCAAAACTTCTTTAGCGGCGTTGTGAACGTTTAGGGATGGGTAAAAAATGTAAAACTCGCGTCAGGACCTCGCGTCAGGATACGACGATCTGATCGAAAATTCGTAAGACGGAGGGAGAGTAGAAACTTTTTTGGGATGGGTAAAAAATTTTAAACTCGCGTCAGGACAAAAAGTGACAAAAAGTGACCTGATCAAAAATTCGTAAGACGAAAGGAGAGAAGACTAAATGCACAACGTTAATGTTCAAGTTTTCACTGCTGCCAGCACTCCCGGAGTGCAACCCGTTGTTTTTATCGTAAGTATGTATGTTACGCGATAACTCCGTCAATTGTAAACTGATTTGAATGATTCTATATTTATTTGGTAGGGTGTATTTCTAAGGTAATCCCATTGTAATTTCATCGATATCTGATAAGTATCTCCAAAGATATGGAGACAAACACCTCAAACTTAGTACTAAAAATAAACCGGCCAAGTGCAAGTCGGACTCGCACTAGTAGGGTTCCATACCACAGTATTTTATTAGATCGAGCAAAAAATACCACTTATATTTTTCGCCAGCAAAAATAAATAATTAATAAACATTTTATTTCTTATAACGCCATCTAACGTCTAACGAAGGTGTTAGGGATCGACATTTCAATATAACGACATCTATAGGACGTTTACCTAAGCGTTCATAGATGGCGTGAAAAGCCGAAAAAAACACGTTTCTTGTATACTTGGACCCTCTATTATTTTTAACTTTATTCTGTTTTTAGTATTTGTTGTTATAGCGGCAACAGAAATACATCATCTGTGAACATTCCAACTGTCTAACTATCACGGTTCATGAAGTACAGCCTGGTGACAGACGGACAGACAGACAGACAGACAGATGGATGGACAGCGAAGTCTTAGTAATAGGGTCCCGTTTTACCCTTTGGGTACGGAACCCTAATGACTAGCGCGGCATTTGAAGTCCTTTTTCGTTTTGTATACGATCTTAAATTACTAAATCTTATATGAGATCTCATTATCTCATCTGGTGATAAAAAAATATTTAGTCGTGAATGGTGAAAACGCTAGGCCTAGAACCATGTGACTCTGAAGGGCTGGAGTACGGTAAGGTGGCCGATTTTCTCCTTAACGGTAAGCTAAATTTTTTGTAGCAAATCAGGCTAAACATGGAAATAATGATCTATTCGCCTAAAATCGAGCTGCCACATCGTAATATACATTGGCTAGGATTTGAACCCGTAACCACCGGGTTAGAAGTTAAGGTATTACACCAACCAACGGGCCGTCATTGTGTAAATCCTAATTATGCAATCCATCCTAAATTATGCAATTACTGTTTGGGGGAACTCAACTAATGTGCATGAAGTATTGAAATGTCAAAAAAGGGCCATCAGAATAATAAACGGGCTACGAAAACGATCTTCAGCAAAACAATATTTTATTAAAAACCAGATAATGACAATTGTACCGCAATATATTTACAATAGCCTTATAGAAATTCATTTAGATAAAAATAGTCTGACGAAAAACATGTATATACACAATTATTATTTAAGGAACAAAGAAAAACTTTATCTACCTAAAACTAGACTTCAAAAAGTTAGAAAGCAAGGTATCTATACTAAAATATTAATATATGATAAATTACCCCTAAATATAACCAAACTGACATTACGCAATTTTAAACAAGCAATTAATTATTTCTTAAAAAAATAATCCGTTTTATTCACTGAATGAATTTATGACTTGTTCTGTCAAGGAATCTTCATTTTTGTATAAAAACGTTGAAGAGCTGTAAATTTTTTATAAAAATTAATTTATTTGTATGCATATGATAAATAAATAAATAAATAAATCGTTTATTGATCATTAAAAGGCAGGTAAATATAACAAATTTGGTAACCTGGCACCTAAACTAGGCTCGAGACCCGTATGATAGGTTCCAGGCCTCTTCCGTCTGTTTACAGTGGTAATTGCCTATTGGTAAGTACAGTTAATTTAATTAATTAATTAATTACATTTATATGAATTTTAAAAAGTTAGAAATGGAGGTTAGTTACATTATATTAATTAAGTACAATATAAGAACATTATGTATAAAATATATTTTATGATATAAAAAATTAAATTTATGATTAGTATAAAAGTTTAGTTTTTCTTTTTTCAGATATTGTGTATTGTGTGTATGAATGTATGTGTGTGTGTGTGTGTGTGTGTGTGTGTGTGTGTGTGTGTGCGCGCGTGTGTGTGTAAATGATATTATACAATTTAGTCTATTCTTAATTTTGTGATAAATTATTTATATTGTTTTTGTATTTAAGATCGTTTAAAAAACTAAAAGAACCGACTTCAAACGTCGCGCTAGTCAAGTGGCCAGTATCATGTCATCGAGGTATATAAATGCATTGATGATTTTTGTTGATATATTAAAAACCACTCAACCGATTTCGTTAAAATTTAAATGGGACCCACCTGGGAAGGGTTTAAAACAAAACAAAAAAGATTTTTTCCAAATCGATTTAGGCATCTTTAAGTAATCGGTGTTAAAAAAATATATACCGGCGAATTGAGAACCTCCTCCTTTTTTGTGATGTCGGTTAAAAGTATAGAATAGAAGAAAAAAATCTCTTTTCTATTCTATGTTATTTCGCTATTTGCCGTAGTATGTTATAATTATAGCAGTTAACGGTTCACTATTTCCTATTATAGTTCCAGATAATAGCGTGCTAACTGTTATTAAGTTGTTAATGCTCAGAGGATTTTATGCATGAAAGCGAATGCACTGGATATTATAGTACATTAATGTGCTTTTATTTTAGTATCTAACGGTTTTTATCCTTAATACTGCTATTAATTTTGACGAATTCAACCAGAAATTCTATTTGTGGTGGCCACAAAAAGTAAGAGCATATTTGATCGTTGATCCGCCCGACTTGCTTCCAAAAGTAGCTCACCACCTTTAAGAAAAAAATCTGCCAGCATAACCTTATGGTGACAGTCCTTGAGATTTGGAGTCAATATTCTAGGCCTAGCGTGTTCACCAACTTTGACGACATTATCGCTTACCACCAGGCTAGATAGTGGTTAAACGAAAGTGATTAGAATAATTGTCCCTGCAAATGGACATCTGATAAATAGATAAAATTTATTGGTATTAACATTGTTAGTGTACAAAACCCTATAAAGATAAAGCAACAAAAATACATTTCAAAATAATTTCCTTAACAACATTTATTTTCATATGAATATTTTGTCTACAAAAAAATAGAATATTTAATACATCTTGTAAACTTAGCTACTTTAAAAAGTGATCACTTAGCTACAAAATTCTGATATTGTAAACAAATTTCATACAAATTATTAATTTTAACAAAACAACTTAACGGAACAGTAAAGTTTTCTAACCATAGTCAAGTTATGAAAACAAACCCTCCTTGCACTGCCAATATTCCTTAATATCGTTCGTGGACCACGTATTGAATAAACGAATATTTCACGTTAAAAAGCAGTTAGTATAAATAACGATATTATAGGAACAGGCTTTTCCAACTCTATTGACTAGGTAATAAGGGTGAAATGAATTGAGAAAAGTGTTTCTTATTGAACTTTTCGCTTTGGATGGATGCCAGAAGCACAAGTATTGCTATCGATGCAGCCTTTAAAACGGAGTGCACTTTTTTAAGGGTTCCAAGTGGAAAGATAGTCTTTGAGATATTTATGTTGCAAGCTGTAACTCTATTTGGGTCATCATTGGCAAGTGTTTTAAATACTTTTGCGCAGTGCTTTTTTTTTTAGTTTTTTTGCAAGATGTATTTATAAAGTACTAGGAAGTTCCATTGCAAAATGTTAAGTATGGTTTAAAGTTTATTTGAAATAATCATACATTAAGAAAAAAGTTTTAAGTTGAATGCAATCGCATGCTACCCAAAAATAACTAGGTAAGCTGTTATAATACGAACCTAATATTGTTATTATCTTTTATACCTATTACACAGCACTTCTATAAATATAAGCCTTTTATTTCCCACTGTTATAACTTTCAACTCTTGTGGAAGGTACGGTCTTTATATTTCTACTCTTTACTGTAGATCCCTTAACAGACAGCCATATTTGTATCTTTACTTGGACTCTAAATTAATCACCACTAATTAAAATGTAACATTTTCGCAACAGCACATTTTTTCACGAGGAATGAAGTAAAATGTTCTGTGCAACCTGACGTGGCAAAAGAGCCGTTTTTAATCAAGCATACAAGACGAAAGTCTTTTTATTTTGTTTCAAACATAATATTTTTTGGCAAGGCTTATATAGATATATAGGTATCATAATTTATAATTTATTTGAAATATTCCGATAGCTCCGATATTTTTTAAATAAATTCATGTTAATATAATTTTATATATAACTATTTTTTATTTATACCATTTTATTCATTATCACTTAAATTAGTTCTTATTATAATTTATTGTAACGTTGTATATTGTACTATTTGTAAATATTGGATTAAATTAATGATAATATTCTATGTTATAGAACGCCTAAAGACGACTACTAAAATATAAAAATGTATAAAATTGTTGCGCGACCAAAAAAACAAGGTCGATATATCGACTGAAATATCCTGAACAACGTTTGTTCATTGTAAATTGAGTGCAAACGTAACTGTCAAAGTTAAACCTCCATCGCGTGGGCCAGACGTCTCTTGAGGGACACCCATGTCATACGTTATGACGTCATGCCACTACAATTTTTCTTCGGAACGATCGCGCCGCGGCGTTAATGTCTCTGTATACACACGGCCATAAAAATAAAATTTTCATGTGAACCGTAAAGCAGAAAAACATTTCACTCAGTAAATATAATATCACGTCGCTTTCTTAAATGTAATTTCGGACAAAATTGCTTTTCTGTCTCGCTTGAAACCTTGATAGACTTGGGAATTTCTATTTTAACATAAATAGGTGTAAGTTAATTGAATTTAACAACATTTGAATATGTAATAAGATAATTTTGTAAGATATGAATTATTAATGAAATTTGGATATCTGAAACCTGAATAATGTAATTAAGTTATGTTCTTATTCTCAAGATTTAATTATGAATGTAAATATTAACCCAGTGAAGTATTTGTTAATTTAAAATTATTTCATTAAAGGTTGATGTTTGAGGAATGAATTTTCATTTCTGTCCGTTTTCCAGTTTTATCACTTTAGGAGGACTTATTCTTTGAAGCATAAAATGAATTTTCAAGTTTGGAACTTAGTCTTTTGAAGGAAAGTTTTGGTCACATTTTATGGATGATTTGACGACGCTACTTTGAGATACGTAAAGAACTTTTGATAAAAGTCAAGAGGTCAAATTAGGTAGGTGATAAATTACATATGATATTAATCATCACCTTTATTAAAAATGCTAATGTCAGTTTGTATATTTTTGGGGACCTATTCACGGTCTAACGGCTAAGCCGATTTGGCTCAATTTTGCACAGGAAATGCCAGTATAGTGGATTAGGAAATAAGTTGATTTGCTAGTATGGCTAAAATTAGACATCTAATATTGATGTTTTTGACCCTAACCAACTAGCAATAAGCAAATTTGTCAGTAATTTGGGAATAAGTACGAGTTTGATATTTTTTATAACTTATATTAACTACCAAATAGAAGGTTAGTTACGTAAAGATTTTTGGAATTAAGTTCCTTATCGCATATTTACACTTTAGGTGCTCGACTGATGGGAGCTAAACGGAAAAAAGTGTTACCACAATGAAAACGCTGCTAGCCGATCTGAAGCTCTATATAAACATTTAAACTTGGTCTCTCAGTGCTTTAGGCAAGTTGTCTTTCAGGCCTTCTTGTTCCAGTGTTAAATCGCAATAACTGTAGAAAATTATGAATTTAACAAAACAAATCTTTAACTACTTAGTACTAATATTATTATAAATTTATTATGGTATAATAGTAGTAAGTAAACAAAGGGTCTGTTCGTCTCTCTTCCATTAGCCGAAGTGTTTCTGCCAAAAGTTTGACTTTTAAATAAAATTAATTTCAAGCTCTAAAGCAGAATATTGTTTTTATTTCGAGAAATAGGTTGTTGAAATAAGGTCGCATTAAACCTTACATATTCATCTCGTTTGTTAACAAAACTACGGCCTGTCATTACGCGACCATGCGAAGGAGCTAAGGAGAAGCCACTACATCAGCGGGATAAATAAAATAAGGAGTTAACCTTTTTTTCTTAAAAAACTTTTTTTTATAGTTTCAACCGACATCCAAAAAGAAGGAGGTTCTCAATTCGTCTGTATGTTTTTTTTCTTTTGTTTGTGTGACGCGATTTCTCCGTCAATTCTGAACCTATTAGAATGATTCTTTTTGTAATCGGTAGGGTACGTTTTCGAGGTGGTCCCATTGTAATTTCATCGAGATGTGATAAGTATCTCCAGAGATATGACGATAAACGTCTCAAACTTGCTACTGAAATTGACTCGCGGGGCATTGATGTCGGTTGTTTTAGTTATTTGAAACATTACTTGACGTTTCGACCAAGTTGCATTGATCGTGGTTACGATCAGTCGTCTCGTGACCACGATCAATGCAACTTGGTCGAAACGTCAATTAATAAAAATTTAGTTTTAGGCGCGATAAGTCCCGTATTTTAATATTTATAACTAGTAGTGCTTGTTGTTAGGTTTTCAGGTAAAATGCTTGATATTGTTTTTGTAAGTTAATTATAATTATGCACAGTTTTGTTGTTTTCATAAAAGTCTTCTACAATCACTTAATTTAAAAATAAACTGGCCAAGTGCCAGTCGAACTCGCACTAGTAGGGTTCCGTACCACACTACAGTATTTTATAAGATCGAGCAAAAAATACCACTATTATTTTTCGCCAGCAAAAAATAATAATTAATAAACATTTTATTTCTTATAACGCCACGTAACGTCCAACAAAGGAGTTAGGGATCGATATTTCAATATAACGCCATCTATGGGACGTTTACCTAACTAAGCGTTCATAGATGGCGTGAAATGCCGAAAAAACACGTTTCTTGTATGGGGACCCTCTATTTTTAACTTTATTCTGTTTTAGTATTTGTTGTTATAACAAAACAGTTAAACGGCAACAGAAATTCATCATCTGTAAAAATTTCAACTGTCTAACTATCACGGTTCATGAGATACAGCCTGGTGACAGACGGACAGACAGACAGACAGACAGACAGACAGACAGACAGACAGACAGACAGACGGACAGCGGAGTCTTAGTAATAGGGTCCCGTTTAACCCTTTGGGTACGGAACCCTAAAAACAATAGCAACTTTTATATTCCACTAGCTGACCCGGCAAACGTTGTTTTGCCATATAAATAATTTCGTAGTAATTTCTAGTGTAGACAAAAAATAGCTTACTTATTGTAAGTATGTATGGAGAAAAAATGATTAAATTACTAAAATGGCTATTAAAAAATAAGGGTTGATCGTAGAAGGGTGAAAATTGAGGATTGTTTGTATTTTTGTATGTTGTATCATAAAGAAATAGAAATTAAAAATGTTGTCTAAAAAATAAAATAAAAAATTGAGGGGTGGACTACCCCTAACATTTAGGGGGATGAAAAATAGATGTTGGCCGATTCTAATAGATACCGGATAAGCACAAAAAATTTCATCAAAATCGGTCAAGCCGTTTCGGAGGAGTATGGCAACGAAAACTGTGACACGAGAATTTTATATATTAGATATTGAAACTTTTATACAGATTTATCAGCTGAACCCGCGACTTAGTTCATCACCAAAATGTTTAGCATTGTACAGTAAAACTCGGTAAATCAACATTTGTGTGATCTGAGTTATTTAAGTATGTGTTTTTACTTACATAATGATTTTTATAATTATTTTATTTTCATACAATGTAGCCTATGTTTATCATGTTATAAAGTATCTCCTTGTTAAATTTCAGAAAGTCCGGTAAAGTTTGATTAGGTAACAGATACAGTGACAGAGTTACAAACATTTTTAAAAGCTTTTATTTAACTTGCAGTGTAAGTTTGTATGTATGTATGTCACTATGTATGTTCGGGTGGAATCTTGGAAGCTAAATTAGACCCACTTCCCGATGTCCGATTGGATTCAAATTTGGTGTACTTATGTATCTTCGGTGACAATACAATGATATGGTACCATGGAGCTGGTCTGATGATGAAGCTGGAAGGTGGCCACGGAATCTCTGTGATAAAACAATATAACCCTACCGAATTTAAGCTCGATTGATTCGTCTTGGAAAGAACTTTTCACCTAGATGATATCCAGGGTCTGATGATGAAGCTGGAAGGTGGCCACGGCATCTCTGTGATAAATAAACATAACCCTACCGAGTTTGGGCTCAATTGATTCGTCTTGAAGAGAACTTTTTACCTAGATGATATCCAGGGTCTGATGATGTAGCTGGAAGGTGGCCACGGCATCTTTGTGATAAGTCAACGTAACTCTACCGAGTTTGGGCTCGATTGATTCGTCTTGAAGAGAACTTTACACCTAGATATTTAGCGACTGGTGATGAAGCTGGAAGGTGGCCACGGCATCTCTGTGATAAAATAACGTAACCCCAGTGAATTTGGGCTCAAATCATTTGTCTTGAGGAGCACTTTACACTTAAATGATAACCAGGATCTGATGATGAAGCTGTAAGGTGGCCATGGCATTTCTGTTATAAAGCAACATAGCCCCACCGTGACGATTGATTTTCCTTGAAGAGCACTTTACCCATAATCACATCAAATATCCGTGGAATATTTTAAAACATCATGCCTTCTCTTAAATACTTAGGTTACGTACTAAAAAGTTAAAAATAAATTATAAGTAAAAAATATTTTTAAAAACAAGCTTTCATCTGGGACAATGAACTAAAATGTTAAAAATAAATTCTAGTAAGTATTTGGCGTGTAGGTACTCACCCATATTTTTAAAAGCTTGAGGCACTGAAGTATATTATTTGTAAATTGTTGAACACAATCCAAAATTTCATCGTACCGACGGGACTTGAACCCGCAACCTCCGGAATAACATGTTCCGGTGCTTTGCCAATTAAGCCACGGTGCGAAGTATCGTTACGACGAAATTAGTGGATTGCATTTGTTAACCCAATTATGCATTGGTGGCGCCATCTATGACTACTTATTACGTAAGTTAATCACTCGGAAGAAATCATTACAGTTTTCAAATCCGACGAGAGATGTTGCACTGCGTAAATCAAATATTATGTCTCTTTGAAGTGTCTCACACTTTATATTTTTTGTAAATTGTTAAACACAATCCAAAATTTCATCGTACCGACGGGACTTGAACCCGCAACCTCCGGAATAACATGTTCCGGTGCTTTGCCAATTAAGCCACGGTGCGAAGTATCGTTACGACGAAATTAGTGGATTGCATTTGTTAACCCAATTATGCATTGGTGGCGCCATCTATGACTACTTATTACGTAAGTTAATCACTCGGAAGAAATCATTACAGTTTCGTCATTACAATTTCGTCGTAACGATACTTCGCACCGTGGCTTAATTGGCAAAGCACCGGAACATGTTATTCCGGAGGTTGCGGGTTCAAGTCCCGTCGGTACGATGAAATTTTGGATTGTGTTTAACAATTTACAAAAAATATAAAGTGTGAGACACTTCAAAGAGACATAATATTTGATTTACGCAGTGCAACATCTCTCGTCGGATTTGAAAACTGTAATGATTTCTTCCGAGTGATTAACTTACGTAATAAGTAGTCATAGATGGCGCCACCAATGCATAATTGGGTTAACAAATGCAATCCACTAATTTCGTCGTAACGATACTTCGCACCGTGGCTTAATTGGCAAAGCACCGGAACATGTTATTCCGGAGGTTGCGGGTTCAAGTCCCGTCGGTACGATGAAATTTTGGATTGTGTTTAACAATTTACAAAAAATATAAAGTGTGAGACACTTCAAAGAGACATAATATTTGATTTACGCAGTGCAACATCTCTCGTCGGATTTGAAAACTGTAATGATTTCTTCCGAGTGATTAACTTACGTAATAAGTAGTCATAGATGGCGCCACCAATGCATAATTGGGTTAACAAATGCAATCCACTAATTTCGTCGTAACGATACTTCGCACCGTGGCTTAATTGGCAAAGCACCGGAACATGTTATTCCGGAGGTTGCGGGTTCAAGTCCCGTCGGTACGATGAAATTTTGGATTGTGTTTAACAATTTACAAAAAATATAAAGTGTGAGACACTTCAAAGAGACATAATATTTGATTTACGCAGTGCAACATCTCTCGTCGGATTTGAAAACTGTAATGATTTCTTCCGAGTGATTAACTTACGTAATAAGTAGTCATAGATGGCGCCACCAATGCATAATTGGGTTAACAAATGCAATCCACTAATTTCGTCGTAACGATACTTCGCACCGTGGCTTAATTGGCAAAGCACCGGAACATGTTATTCCGGAGGTTGCGGGTTCAAGTCCCGTCGGTACGATGAAATTTTGGATTGTGTTTAACAATTTACAAAAAATATAAAGTGTGAGACACTTCAAAGAGACATAATATTTGATTTACGCAGTGCAACATCTCTCGTCGGATTTGAAAACTGTAATGATTTCTTCCGAGTGATTAACTTACGTAATAAGTAGTCATAGATGGCGCCACCAATGCATAATTGGGTTAACAAATGCAATCCACTAATTTCGTCGTAACGATACTTCGCACCGTGGCTTAATTGGCAAAGCACCGGAACATGTTATTCCGGAGGTTGCGGGTTCAAGTCCCGTCGGTACGATGAAATTTTGGATTGTGTTTAACAATTTACAAAAAATATAAAGTGTGAGACACTTCAAAGAGACATAATATTTGATTTACGCAGTGCAACATCTCTCGTCGGATTTGAAAACTGTAATGATTTCTTCCGAGTGATTAACTTACGTAATAAGTAGTCATAGATGGCGCCACCAATGCATAATTGGGTTAACAAATGCAATCCACTAATTTCGTCGTAACGATACTTCGCACCGTGGCTTAATTGGCAAAGCACCGGAACATGTTATTCCGGAGGTTGCGGGTTCAAGTCCCGTCGGTACGATGAAATTTTGGATTGTGTTTAACAATTTACAAAAAATATAAAGTGTGAGACACTTCAAAGAGACATAATAACTGAAGTATATTAATTACCTAGCCTGAAAAACGCGTAGTGCTTCAAGCTTTTAAGAATATAGGTAAGTACCTACACGCCAAATACTTACTAGAATTTATTTTTAACATTTTAGTTCATTGTGCCAAATAAAAGCTTGTTTTTAAAAATATGTTTTACATATAATTTATTATAATATTAGTGTAGATAATTAGGAACAGCCCAATATAAACGCAGAGGCCTATAAATAATATATAAATTCGTTCAAGAAAACAACAATTGCTGAAAATAGTTACACCAATAATGCAAAAACCGTATATCTTTACTTGCTAGTCCAGCTTAGATCACTTCTACGATAATTAGCCTCTAATCGCCTTTAAAATAGCAGTCAACTCTGTGGCTCCACCAAAAACGCCCGTCACACGGCGCCCGAAGTTTTTACTACCCCCAGGGGGCGGAACTTTAACACCGTTTTAATTAGTTGGGGTTATTTTACCCCAAAATGTGGGTCCTCGTACGCTGTCACGGTGTTTTGTCTTCATATGTGGAGCATAAATTTTAGTCTTTGTCCGCACGGGTTCATCAGAATTCACGCGTTAACACATACTACGAGAAAATTGAAACATGTCGTTTGGCTTAGAATTATAAACATTTTACAAGTAACAAAATTAAAATTTTGAATAAATACCCACGAAAATATCCTTTAGAAAATTAACGTCATAACATCTATCTAAGAACTACCACTGATTAATTACGAACCGTTTAAAGACAAAATCAAACTAGTGTTTGATAAAACTGGCAACATGGATTTGCACAAACAAATATTTACTGCAGCGCCCCCTGGTGAGTTGACACCGTAACACTTATCTAAAAACATGCACCAATTACACTCAAACCCATAACTGAAAACTACATTTAAATCGGACTAGTCGTTTTGGAGAAAAATGGCAACATGGATTTGCACACACAAACAAACAAACATCCTCTCACCCCAAACGCATATACAGTCTCCGTTCCGTCGTGGGTAATAAAAAATTCAATTAGATTACACATTACATAATGCTACGCACATATTCAGAGACGTCTCAGTGATCACTAGGTTCAATACTGGAAGTGATCACTAAACTTGTACGAGGCTCTCTGGATATTATTATATTGCTGATGGCTTCCAGAAAAATTAAAAAATGGGCTTTCTCTGTTGATTGCAACACCAATATTATAAATGCGAAAGTCAGTTTGTATCTTTGTTTGTTTGGGATTTCTTCTGAGTGAAAAACCCATTTTGCACAAGGATAGCGAGTACAATGAACTAGGGGCCACACCGCGGCGTCCTGCGATCTGCGGGCGCAATCTTAGTACTTTTCAATTGTTTCGTGATCGCGTTTGGTGTGAACCAGTCGGTACAAATACTACTGCGCTGTCTAATAGCCGCCTAGATCGCGCACAAACATTGAACGTCTCGATATGCATTTCAAAATCGTTTGGTCATTCGCTTGCCAGTAGGCTATATGATACATTTCACCATAATTACAGGGAACAGCTAGTGTCTACATCTATAGTTTAAAAAAATCTACATGTATGATTAATCTTTTACGCTAACTAAATATTCGAAAATATACTACGTAAGTATAGAAAGCTTTGTAGTAAAAAGAGACAAGGTGAGTTTAGCTACGAAACTATAACACTTTAACACATTATAAATGCAATTTTTTACAAATAATTAACGAAGATCACAAGAATTTTTCTTACTGAAATTCTACCAAATTATACGAGATGTAGGTAACTAAACGAATACAGACTGTCCCACTCAGTGCAGATTTCTTTGTTTATAACTACGTCAAGATAAAACGTGAAAAAGCATCATAAACCTCCTCGCCCAATTACGTGCGGACCTGAGTTTAGACCCTCGAGTTTCCCTGATTCTCCACTTTTAACATCGTGCCTTGAATTTTTAATGAGAGTCTCATTCCGTGGACGTACACAATTTTGTATTCCCCTGGATTTACATATTGACCTTGTATGTTTGCGTTTTGATGAGACAGCTAATGGGACAACATGGCTTCATTGTGACTCATTAGTTTTTGAGTGAATTTAATTAAAATTTGCCGCTCATTGAAGCCAAAAATGAAAACAGTTTAAAAACTAAGAACCGATTTCACTTGCCGCACGACCAGTTTTAGTAGGAAGTCTAAGATTTCTTTCTCCATATCTCTAGATATACTTAGTAGATCTCAATAAATCGTATAACCCACCGTGGAGATGTACTTATGTACCCTATGAGTATTGGCAGAGTAATCGCGTAACAAACTATAAGTAAAACCGGTCAAGTGTATGTTGGACTCGCGCACTGAGGCTTACGTACAAATTTGTTAAACTAGGTTAAAGAATAAACTTAACTTATCAATTCGATCCATAGATAATTAAGATAGTTTAAGAACTATAACAACCGACTTCAATGCCCCGCGAGTCGATTTCAGTAGCAAGTTTGTGCCGTTTATTGTCATATCTCTGGAGATACTTATTAGATCTCGATGAAATTACAACGGAATCACTTCAAAAACGTACTCTACCGAGTACAAAAAGAATCGTTCCAATCGGTTCACAATTGACGGAGTAATCGCGTAACATACACAAAAAAAACAGACGAACTGAAAACCTCCTTCTTTTTGGAAGTCGCTTGAAAATGTATTGCATCTACCGCAACTAATAAGTTTTTAAAAGTAGATTCACTTTCTTTTTATTAAACTGCACAATATTTACGGTTTCCAGATTTATTTATTTATTATTATACTAGCTGTACCCGCGACTTCGTTCGCGATTCCAACAAAAAACTTAACAAAACTTTAACGTTAGTGTGGCTACATTTAATTTTTATTGCATATATTATTACATATATTGTCTAACGAAAATTTGGCAAATATTGTACTTTGGTATGTAGATAACAGCGTCGTTATAATGTATCTAGCCGCACAAAAATCCAGCCTCATAGAGAAACGCTCGTCCATCGTTTGATCTCCTACATTTATAGATATACCTATAACGACAATTACTAACCGCCTTGATATTCTCGGCATCTCATTAAGCATCAACTCTTTATTTTACTTTTATATCACTACATAATATAAAACAAAGTCCCCTGCCGCGTCTGTCTGTCAGTTTGCGGTAACCTACAGATTTTGCGGTTTTCACCAATAGATAGAGTGATTCATGAGGAAGGTTTATGTGTATAATTCGTTAAGGTTTTATGTAAAGTTTAATTCATACTCGACGCCACAAAGTGATGCAAACAAATACAGGCTTATATGCTCTACCCAGGCATATGTGCGAAGCTGGGGCGGATCGCTAGTTGAATTTAAAGTTTAGTTAGCCACTTGGCGTTTTAACTAAAGTAAGACAATATTTCACCCGGGACAGCAGTTTAATCTACATCAAAGCGAAGGCTGATGGTTATAAAAAAAATCCAGCTAAGTAGATGCTTAAAACTATTGATAGCAGAACTCATCAACGACGACTCCAATAAATTCAACAACCGGGGATAGGCTTATTAAAACGTTCATATATAACCTTTAATAAAAGGCACCTTTAAATTTCAGACGGGCTGTTCACAATCATTCGAAAAAAAAATCGGATTCAAAAACTACCTCCCCTTCGAATTAGATCTTTGCAATTCACAATTATCGGAACGGAGATACTTGCATTTCAATTCGTTAAATCAGGGATTCTAAATGGAAATATAGTATATGTGTTTATAACATATGTATATAATTATGTATATAATTTTAAATGACACTTTCCATGAATTTGAATGTATCCGATTTAAATTAGTTTACGGAGAGTACTCATAGATACATTTTTAACCATCTTCATAATAAAAGTTAACTCACTCTTTTTTGTAAATTATTATGATGATTTTTTAGTACGAAATAGTAAGTTACTTTCTTGTTTGTCTGTCGGTCATTCCAGGTGTAATCTGACGACTTAAATTTCAGAAACTTTCCAATTAGTTATCCAGCTATAAAAGTTTCAGGGAAGCTAAACTATCGATGAAAATGCATTCTATAGCGTAGTTTTTAGATCAATTTTAACCGACATTTATTACTTTGTCTAAAGCATGTATTAAGTTTTTCGGGTATTTGTCTGAAGAGAGTGAACTTAAACAATAGAAAGTCTGGCTAAGAGCAAGTCGGACTCACACTCGTAGGGTTCCGTAACATAAGCGTTTTTATAAAAAACAAATTTATATTTGCGGTTCGGAAAATGTGCTATATCTCAAAAACTGACTCCAAACAATGTTTCGGTTAAAGTTTTATTGAGATCTACAGAATATTTTGTGTAGATTTTTCATTTTCTTTGATTAAAAGTAAGAGAGGAGGGACACACATTTTACCACTTTAGAAGTGTAAAACTTTCAAACTAATGTTTCTGAAAAAAAATTGTTTTAAAAACCTCAATGTCATTTTTAGGACCTATCCAAAAACATACCGCACGTAAAGGTTTGATAAACATT
Organism: Cabera pusaria; assembly: GCA_954871355.1. NCBI lineage: Eukaryota > Metazoa > Arthropoda > Insecta > Lepidoptera > Geometridae > Cabera > Cabera pusaria. The sequence goes on along the minus strand of OX940900.1, from coordinate 4,856,383 downwards.
TTTTTTTAGTTTCTGTTTCCATGTATCCCCCTGAGTCTTTATTTTTTTAAATTTTCATATAAAACTCGTAAAGCTGTTCACAGAATACATCTACCTACCAAGTTTCAACTGTGTAGTCTTAAAAGTTTCAGAATAAAATGGCTGTGACATACGGATGGACAGACGGACGGACAGACATGACGAATCTAAAATGGTACGAAACTGCACAACATTTCTACCTAATAGAACTACGCCAGCGATACGAATTCAGAAGCTGGGTAACCCGACGGTCCTGTAATACATGAGTAATACATACGTATGTGCATAATACATACGCATGTGTTATAATGTGTAATGTAAAGTAAAACATCGACTGGCATAGCAATTCGTCAACTACGTCTCATGTTTCAAATGGAAACCTACTTCGGTTATCTTACTTAGCTTCGCTTAGCTCTCATACATAGTTGGCTTTGAGTAACTCAGAGATAGTTGGGCGCTAGTTTCGTTTCGCTTATATTCCAATGAGGCCTGTGTTTAATCCGTCATCGGCAGAAGTACGAACGATCGAATGACGTTTGCCGAACTCAGCTGATCTCCTTAAAAAAAGAGAGTGCGTATGCCACCATCATCCGAATATTTTTTTCAAAGATTTATTACTTTATTAATGTTATTTCTAAAGAGCGAATCGATTAGCGACATGCTTTTATTCGATTGATGGCTGGTTCGTGCGAGTCACAACTCAAACCACCTTTTGCTACACGTAGTAGGAGCATTATATCGATGTTCCGCCTGACTTGTTGACATAAAATAGCTTTTTACCATCAAGGAAAACATCCTTACGGTGTCCAGCAACAAAAAGCCCTTGGTATTCAGGTTCATTTTAGGCCTGGCGGATTCACTATCTTCGATGACATCATCGCTTAGCACCAGGCGACATAGTAGTCAAACGCTAAGCCTATCAGCAGGGTTATTCTCAATCATTCGAAAGCAAATTCAAATTCGGAAACTGCCTTTACTTCGATTTGGATCTTTGCAATTCACAATGCTCCGTTCGGTTAGTTTTGATATTTCAATTAGAAAAAATCAGTGATTTATTGGAAAGGTTTCCGCGCAAAACAGCTCAGGGATCAAAAAAAGAATAAAATTAAAAATGAAGCTTCCGAATACGAATATGTTGTCGAATGATTGCGAATAAGCGAAAAATAATAACAAATAACTATAAAAACATTTAATTTTCGACAAAACTTCTCACGTGTCGAGATTCGAACCTACAGCGTTTGCTTCTTAATGCAAGCTCTGTTCCACCTGATCCATCATTAACATATGCAATTTGGCGAATTTAAGAATAACAATGTAAATCTGCAGGTATGATTACGGAACCAGGAACGATTCCCGTATCCTGTTTTTTTTTTTCATGAAAACATTGTTATACATATATATTTTGATCAACGTATCATTTATAACATTTACATAAAAATATCCTGTTTTTCCCGTGTCCCACCAAAACCTTTATGTTTTTCAGGATAACCAATATTCTAAAAGTTATTCCATAGTATAAGCTATGCTCACTTTAAGTTTCATTAAAATCCATCCAGTAGTTTCGGCGTGTTGATTTTTCAAACGGACATACATACAGACAAAAATTTTAAAAATTATATTTTCGGCATCTATAGCGTTCATCATGCGAACCCTATAGGCCAACAGAAAGTATATATAACTACACAAGTATATACTACATACACTAAAGGTTTTGATTCCCTTAAAATCGCAAAATATGCAAAAATATACACGACATAAACGGTCATATCTTTTGATCGCGTTAGTTTACAACTTTAATATTTTTCCAGCCAAAGAGACCGTAGACCCGAGTACTTGTTATAAGTTTCAACTTGATATCTCTACGCGTTCCTGAGAAAAAGAGGTCTTGACAGACGGACAGACAGATAGACCAGACGGACAAAAAAGTGATGCTATAAGGATTCCTTTTTCCTTTTTACCCAAGAAATCCTAAAAAGAAAAAAACATACAGATGTTTTGAGTGAACAGATATCTACTAGGTAAGCGTGTGTTAGATTTTTTTCATAGTACATACCGTTATACGACATATTTCCAATGTTTGATGATGATTTAATTTATAAATTAATAATGTTGCCTCAAATAAGGGTGTTTATTGTACAGTGATAGATACATTTGAGGGTAGTCTAAACCTTACAAGATGTGCCAGAGCCGCCATCTTGGTTTTCTGTTAGACTGATGCTTTAAAAGGGCGGTAGAAACGTTAGATGGACACTTTTGCTCGAGCAGCCTTCGGGCTAACATCGTCACCTTTACTCTGTTGGGAATATCGTTCAGACGACAAAGTGCTGTCAAACTCAATGAAGCTAAGTATTTGTGTTACAAAATGTATAGAATAATTATGGCTAGAATGTGGTTTTCTAGGATATGTTTATAGTAATGATGGTTTCACCTAGGAATGGTGATGATAGTGTTTTAGCTTCGTTGAGGGTGGTAAGGAAAGGCTATGAGGGGTGGTGGAGGCCTTTTGGGGGTAACCCCATAATATTTTGTATAAATTGTCTAAATCGGTAGTGATTTTCTTGTGTTATGTCTTGTTGAAACTTGTTATAAAGCCTTGTGACTTAACATTAAATACTTATTGGTATATTGCTGTTCTCTTTGTTCTATTGTCTATTATAATGGTCCTGAGTCTCCTGATGGTGCATAAACTGTTGTTATAAAGATGAAGGTACAAATAAAATGCTTTCTCGGTGATGTCCTGACTTTTATATTTTAGCTGAAGTATAGGCAGGTAGTTTTGGAAGTAGTTACAAGTGAATATTTAGCTCCAGACATATTAAGTTTATGGTAGATTACTAGACTACTAACTACCACCCAGCCTTGTTAACGATCAGTAATCTAACACGTGCTACATCGTCGACCGCATCGTCACTTAACATCAGGTGAGGAAGTGGTCAAACGCTTGCCTATCTAGCATAAAAAATAAAAAATAAATTGGAAGTTGGTTGAATATTATTTGATGATAACTATGATGCCAAGGTAGCTGAAAACCTAGGAAAAACAAATAACTAATAATACAAATAACAATAAAGATACATCCAGGTCATCTTTAAGACAAATATAGCAACCAAAACCTTAATTAAACATTTCCATGACTAATTTTGCTTATGAGCCAAGAGTCCGAACCCAAGTAAAACAATTAGAGATAGGCTTCGATAAAAAACACAATTATGCGCTGTTTTTCCTGAATATTCTTTATCCTCAATTTCATAACAATTTGAGCAAGTTGTCTAAGATTTCGCACAGAGATTGTCAATTACGTAGAAAACTTGATACCACCTGTAAGGCGCAACTATTTTTGTTATAAACAGCTACGTAATTGGTCTTCATTGAGGCAAAAGTTGTATTTGGATCACGAAAGAACTCACGTATGTACACCCCAAACCTTGAAAGTTATTGGGTCTCATAGAGTTTACTACCCCGCCGCATATTTGGGCACTAAAACATAGACGAAAACGAAATTGTGGTTATAAAGTTTACGAACTGACATAAGCTTGCTATATTTTGTTGAGAAAGTATGTTAATATTCTTACTCTAGGTGAAGGTTGGAGGTATCTAAATAATGAAATTTTCATGAGCCACTTGTCTTGTAAACTTCGTCTTTTTGCTGGTAAAAGGCAAGCCTTTGACACTCTGGCCTTTAATAAAAATGTTTGCGTTGGCAGTGAATGTGTGTGTACTAAAGATTTTTAGTATTCAGAGACTTGGCTGCAGAAACATCGATTAATGGTAATGTATTTATATATTAATGGTATTTATATTATATTTATATATTATATATATAAATATAATATAAATAATATATATTTGCTATATGTTATATTATATATTATATTTTGCTGTATTGTATTATAATATGTGTGTCTGTAACATCGTAGCTCCCACACGGAAGAATCGATTTCGAATTATTATTTTTGTTTGATAGCTGACATTACTTTTTGGAGAAAAGTAAGTTCCTTGAAACTGAGTTTGCAAGAGCTACTTTACCAGCCTGTTCCATTCTTCTTCTTCTTCATCTTTCCCTCACTAATGAGGATCGTGACCATGTAGATATGATATTTCGCCATTTCTCCCTGTTCGGCGCTCGTTCAATTGTTTTCTGAAGAGTTTCTCCTGTTGCCTCTTTGAAACTATCAGAGCATCTAGTTCGTATTCTACCCCTATGTTGTTCCACTATCAGCAGTTTCTCTAGGTCATGTTTCTGTGAACGCATTATGTGACCAAAGAAACTTAACTGACGCTCTAGGTACACAGAGAAAAGACTTACTTGTACGTAAAGTTATTAATAAAACCTACAGCCAGAGTTATTAATTGTGTAGCAACCCTCAGTTCACGTAACTAAAGTAACAATATATCGATAGGTAAAGCAAAGTTTGCTCGCCAGAAAATATGTATTTTTTTATGTTCAATTAGGCTCATTGACCACTATCTCACCTGTTTTTAAGTGATGATTGTGGTCCAAGATGTAGTACATAACATATATTATGTAACTAGAAGTGTCCCGCGGCTTCGCCCGCGTTAAAACCTTCTTTTATTTACTTACAACTTTTCTTTTGTAAAAACGATTCTATCATTAAACACATCAAATAAGAATTAGCCAAATCGGTTGACCCGTTTTCATGTTATCGCGTGACTAAGGCAATTCTGGATTCAAATTTATAAAACCCTAAAAACCTAAATTTACAGACTATGTTTAGTACCCCATTTTGAAAAATCCTACAACACGTACTTCATCCCATCTGGTTTCGCCATACAAACTTTGAATCCCCGTTCCGTATCCGGGTGGAATTTTCAGGAAATCATTTCTGTGCGGATACCTACGTCATAATAACCCTTTGTTACCCCATTTCACCCTCTTAGGGGTGGAATATCGAAAAAACCTAAAACACATATTTACTTATTTTTGTACTGAAGCATTTTGTGAAGTTTCGGATAGAAAAGACTATCTCATCTTGTTTTTCCATACATACTTTGAACACCCGTTTCATCCCCTTCAGGGGTGAATTTTGGAAAGTCCAATCTCAGAGGGAAATATCGTCGTAATAATTATCTGCATGCCAAATTTCAGCGCAAATCGATACAATATTTATTTTCACACTTTGTAACACCATTTCACCCTCTTACGGGGGGAATTTCAAAGAAACCTGCAACACATATTTACTTATTATTTAACTGAAGCATTATGTGAAGTTTCGGATAGAAAAGACTATCTCATCTTGTTTTTCCATACATACTTTGAACACCCGTTTCATCCCTTTCAGGGGTGAATTTTGGAAAATCCTTTCTTAGCTGATACGTACGTCATAATTACCACCTGTATGCCAAATTTCAGCGCAATCCGAAAAAATATTAGTTTTCAGACTTTGTTACCCCATTTCAGCCTCTTAGGGGTGGAATTTCGAAAAAGCCTAAAACACGTATTTACTTATTTCTGTACTCAATCACTTGTGTGAAGTTTCGAATAGAAAACACTATCTAATGTTGTTTCTCCATAGAAAATTTGAATCCCCGTTTCATCCCTTTAAGGGGTGAATTTTAGAAAATCCTTTCTTAAATTGTTAATTGTTAAACACAATCCAAAATTTCATCGTACCGACGGGACTCGAACCCGCACCCCCCGGATTACACGTCCAGGTGCTCTGCCAATTAAGCCACGGTTCGAAACATCGAGACGACGAAATTAGTGGATTGCATTTGTTAACCCAATTATGCATTCGTGGCGCCATCCTTTCTTAGCTGATACTCACGTCATAATACCCACCTGTGTGCCAAATTTCAGCGCAATCCAAAACAATATTGATTTTCAGACTTTGTTACCCCATTTCACCCTCTTAGAGGTGGAATTTTGAAAAAACCTAAAACACGTGTTTACTTATTTATGTCCTGAAGCACTTGTGTGAAGTTTCGAATAGAAAAGACTATCTAATAATGTTTCTCCATAGAAACTTTGAACCCCCGTTTCATCCCCTTCAGGGGTGAAATTTGAAAAATCCTTTTTCAAAGGTAACTAACGTTGCAATAATTATCTGCATGCTAAATTTTAGCGCAACCCGAAAAACTATTGATTTTCACACTTTGTTACCCCATTTCACCCTCTTAGGGGTGGAATTAAAAAAAAACCTGAAACACGTCTTTATTTATTTTTGTACTGAAGCACTTGTGTGAAGTTTCGGATAGAAAAGACTATCTAATCTTGTTTCTCCATACAAACTTTGAACCCCCATTCCATCCCCTTAAGGAGTGAATTTTAAAAAATCCTTTCTTAGTACACCCCTACGTACTAAGACAAATATACCCTCTAAATTTCAAGTCTCTACGACCAGCGGCTTAGGCTGTGCGTTGTCTGTCAGTGAGTCAGTCAGTCAGTCAGTCAGTATGTCAGGACAAAGATTCTTATAGTATTAGATAGATTGGTCACTGAATAACCAATATATTTTGCATTGTGGTATTTCATCGATATAACTTTACAAGTATATACAAGTATTATGTTTTAATTTTAATAATTCTTTCTTGAATAATAAATTTTGGAAGATGAAATTATATTTTTTATTTAGAATTTATAAAAAATGATTATTCGATAATTTACATTGGAGGTATAGTAATTTTAGCAGCTATAACTAAAAGAGCTCAAATTCCTTTTAGTTCTTTTTATACACGTTATATACACGCAGCCCGCGGCACCAACAAAGTAACTCGTATATTCCAATTTTCAAGAATTTACGACTTTTGCGCGTATAAATTATATTTTATAAGCTTTTGCACATACGAATATATAATTGCATGAACATATCGCAAGATAAAGGAGGTCTGATATTGGCACCAATTTTCGACGCTTTCTGGCTATGAAATAAAATTTGCCTGTGAGTGACGATGCATGACTTAGCTGAATTAATTTGGCTTGAAATTGGATAAAAAATATTTTTCCAATATTAAAATGGTGAGGTAATTGTTAAATATTTTATATTCAATTAAGCTATGACCCACGCTTATTCTCGAAATTTGAACCGGAATAAACAGGAATTTTGAAGACGCTTTCAGTCAACTCTACTAGGTATCTGTTTCTCTATGAGGAATCCTATACATGTTAATGGTCGATTTTATGTGGGGTTGGAATTAGACTTAGAAAACATACTAGCTCAAAACATAAATATTGGCCTTAATAGTTTAAGATCGTTTAAAACATTAAAAGAACCGACTTGAAATGCCGCGCTAGTCTATTTCAGTACCAAGTTTAAAATTTTTATCTCCATTTCTCTAGAGATACTCATCAGATCTCGATGAAATTTAAATGGGGATCACCTGGAACGATATAAAAATACTCTTATACTCTTTCAACTAAACGAAGAATTTTTTACTGGTCCAGGCGTCTTTAAATAGTCGCGGAACATACATAATAAAAAGATATTATTGAATTAAGAATATCCCCCTTTTTGAATTTGCCTGAAAATATAGATGTCATACATTTCATGTTAGTAAACAAATTATTAAAGCATTGCAGTCTAAAGAGATTCCCTGTTGTACAAAGCTACCACAGACTCGTACTTGTCCAAATTATACGTTCCCAATTCAAATACTAAGTCCTAGGGCATTGACCTACTTATTCCATCGAAAGTCTAAGTTATTGGCCCGACACTAATGGTCTCGGAACGCCAAAGACAAGAGCTAGCACTCTCTTGTAACCCAGACTTATTACATCGATAAGTAGATCGGTAGCAGCCACAGGACTAAACTCAGATATACGATTGTGTTATTCTGTAAGTTGCAGTAGCTTTTCTAACTGTATAGAGAGTACTAAAGTTTTTGAGGCGAAAACTTCTTTAGCGGCGTTGTGCACTTTTTTTGGGATAGGTAAAAAATGTCGATAGGTAGGATAGGTAAAAAACTCGCGTCAGGTCACGTGTCCTGATCGAAAGTTCGCAGGGCGCATGTGTGAGGTGTCATTCCAAAATATTAAATAAACTGGCCAAGTGCAAGTCGGACTCGCACTAGCAGGGTTCCGTACCACACTACAGTATTTTATAAGATCAAGCAAAAAATATCTACTACTACTATCATTTTTCGCCAGCAAAAAATAATAATTTATAAACATTTTATTTCTTATAACGCCATCTAACGTCTAACAAAGGTGTTAGGGATCGACATTTCAATATAACGCCATCTATGGGACGTTTACCTAACTAGTTTCTTGTCTGGGGACTCTCTATTATTTTTAACTTTATTCTGTTTTTAGTATTTGCTGTTATAGCGGCAACAGAAATACATCATCTGTTAAAATTTCAACTGTCTAACTATCACGGTTCATGAGATACAGCCTGGTGACAGACGGACAGACAGACAGACAGATAGACAGACAGACAGACGGACAGCGGAGTCTTAGTAATAGGGTCCCGTTTTACCCTTTGGGTACGGAACCCTAAAATTGACGTGTTCAAGTTTTCACTTCTGCCGGCACTCCCGGAGTGCAACATGTTGTTTTTTTTTTCAACAGACTGCCAGAACTGAGGCGTTACTTAATGTCCTATTTATTCGAAACTTCACAGAAGTTAGGTTCGTCTGTAAATAAATAATTAAATATCTGTTTCAGGCTTTATCGAAATTCTACCCCTAAGAGGGTGAAATGGGGTAACGAGTCTGAAAATCAATATGGTTTTCGGGTTTTAATAAAATAAATCCCTGTTTCTCTTAGTCACGCTAATAACTTGAAAACGGGTGAACCTATTTGGCTAATTCTTTTTTTGATGTGTTTTTATGAAAGAAAGGTTCTAAGGAAAGGAAAGTTTAAATAAATGAAAGAAGTTATTAACGCGCACGTAGCCGTGGGACGCAGCTAGCAATACATAAAAACGCTTATACATAAACATAAAATAAATTGAAGGTTCTAGAATGTGTAATATAACGTTTAAAACGAAACCTAATTCTAGGAAAGCTTGCACACACTATCAAAACGAACCAATTTTATTTTCCACATGTTTCATGTCTTTACCAATTCGAACATGTTACTATTGAAACAAGAGTATTTTACATTCCCTTTGTCTGTGCGCTGAAAACAGTAAATGGTATTCCGAACATTTTTTTGCCACCTACATACGAAATCTAGACGGCTGCTACCATTTACCTGGAATCATTCTAATTTCAATATTGCTAAGGGGTGAAGAGAAAAGATATGCATCACTTTGGCTACATCACTTTTTAATCGACTTAAAAAAAAGGAGGATGTTTCTCAATTCGACCGTATATATATATATATATTTTATGTGTGTTCGCGGATAACTTCGTCGTTTATGAACTGATTTTGATGATTTTTTTGTTGGTAAGGAGATATCCCAAGGGTGCTAACATTGTGATTTCATCAAGATCTGATAAGTATCCCCAGAGATATGGAGATAAACACATCAAACTTGGTACTGAAAATTAATAGCGTGACCTTTGAATTAGTCAGTTCTATTAGTTTTTTAAACGATCTTATCGCTTAACAGTGTTACTTATAAAAATCTGTTGATCTGTTACTCGCTAGAAATAAGAAAGCCTTGCGTTTTGTTTTTTTTACGTCAAATAAATCTGAAATCTGTCAACTGATGGTAAATTTAGCGGTTTAAAATGAAGTTCAGTTTTCATTTTAATATTTTAAACTCCACCAAAATGGAGTTATTATATATATTACATATTAGTATAGGATATGTGTTAACAACCATAGCGTTTTCATCGTGTTGTGTAAAACTGTGATGTGAAAATATTATTGGTTGTACACGTCTGCTGAATTTTGATGAAGACGTCTGGCCATATTTTAACCGAATTCAAAAATAAAGACGAGGTTCTCAATTCACCTGTATTTTTATGTTTACTACTTCATAACTCGGTCATTGATTAACCAATTCCGGAAATTATTTTTTTTATTTGATATTACAAATAAAAAATAATAATTTCCGAAATATGTGTATATATATTTCCGTGTATATGTGTAGGTATGAAATATGCTTTCCGTTTCGTCCCATTTTAATTTTGTCGATATCTGATTAGTATCTCCAGAGATAGGGAGTTAAACGCCTAGGTGTTGGTACTGAAAATGGCTAGCGCGGCATTTGAAGTCGGTTTTATTCGTTTTGTGAATTATCTTAAATTATGGCCTATATTTTATCTTATTATTATATAATTATTATATTAAGAATTATATACTTGACGTCAACGCAAAAAAAGAATCAATGCTTAATGGATTATTTTTGCGTTGATTTACGACCAGAAATCGAGAGTTTTTTTTTTATAGTAGACCCCCAGCTCTTTGGATTGTATTTTTTAGCGGTGAAAGAGGGCTAACAACCAATCTAGTGTAGGTAGCGTTTGAAAAAAATATACCAAAATGTAGGCTTGGTAAATACGGTGGATTTTTATCGAGAATATTGGAAACTATTTATCTTAGGAGTAATGTATTTTATTTATTCAGCTTGCTTATCTGTTAATATCAATTTTATATTCACATGTGCTTTGTTTAATGTATAATTATTATGTGTTATATATTTATTTTTATTGCTTAATTAGCTCGATAGTTAGTATATAAAAATAACGTACTTTTATCGCTTTACTATGGCTCCTCACGATTAGTGTACTTAGCTAGTGACAAGTATTAAAATGTTTCATGATTTGTGAATTCAGGTCATAAAGATGGGTCAAAGTCACATTTTAGGTTAAGTTGAAGTCATTGTCTTGCCCAAGTCATACCCTCAGTAAAGATGTGGACTTTACTGAAGATTTACATTGGAATTTTAGACAGAACGCCAATAGAATGTTTTTCAACATTCTGCTGTTTCCTTACACTCACACACACTCACCAGCACTTAAGGTACGGACACACGCAGCGTCCTGCGTGCGCGATCTAGGCGACGATCAGGGGCCTTATTCAGTATGACCATTTTAAAGTCTTACCGTACCGTGTTACGTTATCTCCGCGTTATGGTATTCTCTATTCCAATTAAAACACGGTAGGGTAAGGTTATGAGCGCGTTTTGGCTGTCAAAATATCGTGACATATGAGGACGTGTAACGCGCGCGTTTTGTATTATTTACCTATAGTGTGGCATACAGAATACGATTTCTCAATAACGTAACGTGACGCGTTAAGGAACGCGTTATCTCATTGGTCATACTGAATAAGGCCCCAGATAGCGCAGTAGTATTTGTACCGACTGGTTCTCACTAAACGCGATCAGAAAACAATTTAAAAGTACTGAGATCGCGCTCGCAGATCGCAGGACGCCGCAGTGTGGTTTTACCTTTAATTTTCAATAATCCATACATATTACACATTAACTCGCGTAAAAACACAAGTTTTAGGAAAAATACAATGAGTGCACACACACTTTTTCGCGTTACCACCAAATCTCTCAAAATAACGTACTTATCAGTTTGTCGTAGTTTATAACGTTTATTTTAATGTTATATTGGGTAGAATTCTGACAGTCTGTCTGAACCAGTATTACAACATTGTCAGTCTACGTGATGCAGTATCACAACATTGTCAGTCTGCCTGAAGCAGTATCACAACATTTACAGCTATTCGGCACCTGTAATAGAATTCTGAAATGAGTTTCGCGTACCACATTTCTGTTATAAGCAGAAGTCATCGTTTACTATCAGTGAACAGTGTTTGTTTAAAGGTACGGACACACCGCAGCATCCTGCGTGCACGATCTAGGCGGCGTCAGATAGCGCACTAGTATTTGTACCATCTAGTTCACACCAAACACGATCAGAAAACAATAGGTCGCGCTCGCAAATCGCAGGACGCCAAGGTGTGGCCGTACTTAGGTACGGCCACACCAAAAAGTCTTTATTATTAACTACAGTTTTAAAGTTACAATTATTACAATATCTCAATTATTTGGTTATTTCAAATTATTTCACACCATTGTTTAAATGCGTATCCATTAAAACTATAATTAAATATAACTATAACATAATTCGTATACATAAATTTGTATTCCATCCCAATCCAGAATTTCGGTCCAAAAATGTAATCCCATTTCGCGTTCATTAAAATCCCTTTGTCCCATAAAAAGGCAGGTAAATATAAAAGTTAAGTAGTCAAGCAAACTCATCACGGTTAGAATGTCTCATGCCATTTCCTTGTACCCTTTACACCGGAACACATTATTTGACCCAAACGAATTAAATATCACAAACACCTTTGCGATATTGTATGGGGCAGTGATTGAGCTTTGAACAAATATTACTATCTCGATGTAATGTACTACGGAAGGGGAAGGATCGAATCCTATTTTTAATTTTTATTTAATTTTTTTTATGTCTCCACCACTATGATGGACCATAAATGAAATGGATGGAGGAAAATTGATAAAACAGATTTATGAGACGAGTGTGAATGGGCCAACCGGTAGAGGCCGACCTAGGCGAACGTATCACAACCAGATAGTAGACATAGACGGTGCATAATAAAGCATAATTGGGTTAACAAATGCAATCCACTCATTTCGTCGTAACGAAACTTCGCATCGTGGCTTAATTGGCAAAGCACCGGAACATGTTATTGCGGAGGTTGCGGGTTCAAATCCCGTCGGTACGATGCAATTTTGGACTGTGTTTAACAATTAAAAAAAAAAAGTGTGAAACACTTCAAAGAAACATAATATTTGATTTACGCAGTGCAACATCTCTCGTCGGATTTGAAAACTGTAATGATTTCTTCCGAATGATTAACTTACGTAATAAGTATCCATAGATGGCGCCACCAATGCATAATTGGGTTAACAAATGCAATCCACTAATTTCGTCGTAACGATACTACGCACCGTGGCTTAATTGGCAAAGCACCGGAACATGTTATTCCGGAGGTTGCGGGTTCAAGTCCCAACAAATTACAAAAATATAAAGTGTGAAACACTTCAAAGAAACATAATATCAGATCTAAGACGTTTTAAAGAAAGCCCAAGTCAAAAGTACCTATAACGCGAGCATGTATGAAAACACTCGTGAAAGTGGAAGAAGCGAAAGAGGTATGTCAGGCTCGTAGCATGTGGAAAGATGTAGTCTCTGCCTATCTCAAAGGGGAAAAAGGCGTGATTTTACGTATGTATGTTAGATCACTATCTAATTTGTTGTTATGTTATGATGCAGTTGAGAACGGTAGACACGGTAGACACGGTAGAGACGGTAGACGGTAGACGGTAGACGGTAGACGGTAGGCTAAGCTTAGAATGGAAATCTAATTTCGAAGTCAGAAAATTATATGAGTTGTTACATAAGGCTAGCCAATAAATTTAAATGTTACACCCGCATTGGTTGTAAAGATGCTACTAATAACTTTGGCACAAATTGCAGTTGTTGAGTACAACAGAAGTCATTTGATGGATGCATTTTTAAGGTTACAGTTAATTATACCCACCCTGAACCCAACCCGCGCCTCTAACCTTTGAAATAGACGACGTAAAAGTGTTCTACGCTTAAAAAAGAGTTTGTGTACTTATGTACACGCGTTAGAAGTTATACTTCTGTGGCGTATGGAAAAAAAATAACTAAAATGCAGTAGTGATTAACGATAAATATTAAAATTAATCTAAATAAGATTTTATTTAAATAAAAAAGTTTATATTTAAAGTTAAAGTTTTAAAACTGTTAAAGTTTTATTAACGTAAAAATATGACGTTAAATATGACATATACAACTTGAACATAGTCTGTTACAATTTCGTCTTTATTATAATTAAACTTAACAACATATATACTTAACAACACTGATAACAGGATGCATTTAGTATTTAATTTGATTAAGACTAGAAAATGTTAATTTCAAGCAATGTCAACTTATTAATAATAAAAAAAAAAAAAAAAATTAGTCATGCCACCTAGAACTAACTTCACGGTGTAGAATTTAGGTGTCGGTGTGCGCGCGCATCGTAAAAATTCACTCTCATCATTTTTCTCTATCCCGACAAAAGAAGTATAACTTCAAAAATATTCATATGGTACTTTACTAACCTTTGCAAACCCAGTTTGTCTGTAAACCAATAATATACAAAGGTTATATATTAAGAGCATCTTTTAAACTCCAATTTACCACTATCTGCCGTTTACCCTAGGATCTATTTCCCAGTAAACATTATGAGCTATTCACTAAAAGCTACTTACTTAAACGCGCTCATAACATTAGACCTTCCAGTCTTAGTAAAGAATGTTAATTAGAGCTATATTTCTGTATCAGCCTTATACACCTTAGCCGCAGACATTGTAGGCAATAAATAAGAGAGGTCACGTGAAAAGGGACCAGTAATTAGCGACGAAGTGTATGAAGTATCGGGTGTTTGTGAATTAAAGGGCAGCCTTCGAATTATTATAGGGTCGCGGTAGTTTCGGGCTCATTGTAGGTTTACAGGTAAATTAACGAGATATGTTTTACAGTTGTAAATAGAAACTTCTGTAATTAAGTAAGTGAGAAGTGTTGATTTGATATTTGATATTGGAAATGTAGATTGAGGGACATGTTTAACAATTTGTAGAGTATCTATTTGTTGTGTCCCCTGCAAGCACACACAAGCCAACATGCAATGCACAAATGCTGATAATCCCATAGTAAGTTCCATCGCAGATGATGTGGATAAATTTCCTACTAGTACGTTTCAATCGGTACTAAAGGTTCGCTATTCATGATGGAGGGGGGAAAACCTGGTCCAACAAGAAAAGCGCGCTAAAAAGGGCATGCGAATCGTAAAACAAAGTGACAAAAAATTATCGGCCATTCGATGACATGCGCATGAGACTCAAAAAACTGATAAAGAATTATATCACGGATGAAACTTTGACCCGAGTAACTTAAACACCGTAACTTACAACTTACTTTCTATCTCCTTATTGTAACTGAACAGTACATACAAAATAGTTCTAGAAACTAATACTACAGTTAAAGAACACGAGGGAAGTACGGTCACTCCGAAAGAACTCCAGAAATAAGATGGCAAGCGTATCTTCCTAGTTAAGTTTGAAACTTCAGCGCGTTTTCCAAACAAACTACTTTTGTTTGGAAAATAAAAGTAAAATTTACCCTGTAAGTTTACACTCCGATTAAGTTTTTGTTTCAGAGCATTCAAATTGCGATAGGAACATAATGATTTAATGCAATTAATATTGTTTCTGACCTGTTTTACCACAGAATAATGAATAGTACAAGTTTTACTTAATAAATTATGAATAAAAAATATTTTTTAAAACAAGCTTTTATCTGGGACAATGAACTAAGATGTTAAAAATAAATTCTAGTAAGTATTTGGCATGTAGTTACTTACCTATATTCTTAAAAGCTTGAAGCACTACCCGTTTTTCAGGCTAGGTAATTACTACACTTCAGTGCCTCAAGATTTTAAAAATATAGGTAAGTACCTAAACGCCAAATACTTACAAGAATTTATTTTTAACATTTTAGTTCATTGTCCCAGATAAAAGCTTGTTTTTAAAAATATTTTTACTCATAATTTATTTTTAACTTTTTAGTAGGTAGGTATAGATACCGACTACCTACCTACTACCTAAGTATTTAAAAGAAAGCATGATGTTTTAAAATATTCCACGGATATTTGATATGCTTATGGGTAAAGTGCTCTTCAAGGAAAATCAATCGACTCGGTGGGGCTATGTTGCTTTATAACAGAAATGCCATGGCCACCTTACAGCTTCATCATCAGATCCTGGCTATCATTTAACTGTAAAGTGCTCCTTAAGACGAATCATTTATGCATAAATTCACTGGGGTTACGTTATTTTATCACAGAGATGCCGTGGCCACCTTCCAAATTCATCACCAGTTGCTAAATATCATCTAGGTGTAAAGTTCTCCTCAAGACAAATCAATCGAGCCCAATCTCGGTAGAGTTACGTTGATTTATCACAGAGATGCCGTGGCCACCTTCCAACTTCATCATCAGACCCTGGATATTATCTAGGTGTAAAGTTCTCTTCAAGACGAATCAATCGAGCCCAAACTATGTAGAGTTACGTTGATTTATCACAGAGATACCATGGCTACCTTTCAGTTTCATCATCAGACCAGCTCCATGGTACCATATAATTGGATTGTCACCGAAGATACATAAGTACACCAAATTTGAGTCCAATCGGACATCGGGAAGTGGGACTAATTTAGCTACCAAGATTCCACCCGAACATACATAGTGACATACATACATACATACATACATTGCAAGTTAAATAAAAGCTTGTAAAAAATGTATTTATTGTTTTTACATTGTGGATTTTTAGGGTACCGCACCTAAAGTGTACCAACGGAACGGCCCATCCACCTGTTCGTCTGTCAGAGGGCTGCACTTTATAAACCGTAATAGGTAGACAGTTAAATGTTTACAAAGTATGCATTACTATGGCCTCTATAAGAACAAATACTAAAAACAGAATTAGATACAAAATCATAAAATGGGTCCCCTTACAAGAACCGTGTTTTTAGGCGATTTTTACTATGAACCGTATGTACCTTACCTTATGAACCGTAATAGATAGAGACTTTAAATATGCTCATAGTGTGTATTTTGCTATGGCTATGGTTGCTATAATATAAATCAATAAAAACTAAATGAAATTAAAAAATGCGGTGTGTCCGTACCTTTATTCGTATAGCTTAATATTGTTTTGTGGTAATAGGGAATATGCATGTGGTATAAATTTACTTGAAATCATTTATTTTCGAATCAATATTGTTCTAGTGTTGTATGTTAAACATTTTTTTGTAAATAAAATAAATGTTTTAAAATATTATTTAAAAAATGCGAAAAAAGCGTGGGAAATTTAAATTTGCTAAACACATCACTACTTGTCAATTAGAAAGTGACGTCACAGTGCACAACACGGTCTCCACAGATTAATACTTTTTCATAGAAATAGTATGCACTGTAGTACGAATACGTAGTATTTCTATTAAAAATATTTAATCGGTGGAGACTTTGTTGTGCACTGTGACGTCACAAAGGCACGCGAAAATTTGGCATCGTTTTAGATACCTCATATTTTTTCAATGCTAAAACTATATTTTGTAGCTTAATTTGAACACTTTCAGTATTATTTAATTTTTTTACTGTGTTAAATGGATGTATTCAGTGAAATAAACAAAAAAAAAATCATGCATATTCCCCATTTATTTAAATCAAACCGACTGAAAGCTTTCATAGAAAATGCTGTCTTATTCTTTTGAGTATGACAAAATTATGTATGATGGAATTTTTACTTTACACTGACACCATATAAGTGTCTATGTCGCAGGCAGATAGCTTAATAAGCCGTTCAATCAACAGCCTAGCCTCTTTACTAAACAGCGTAGTTCAACTAGATTCCTGAATTATATCCAACCGTAGTATTTGTTACAACATTTAATAAACTATCTGGCTGTATAAATATATATATATATATATATGCATATACATACTCGTATTTTTCTAGTGACGCGCGGCCGCTACCGTGGCTCCCCTCCTCGCTACGCTCGTTGGCACGCGGTAGTCACTATTCCTAGTGTGTTGTGTGTTGCCTTAGTGTCAGACTAATGAACAGGCTAGGCAAGTAATGAATTATCATAGATCCAAGTCATTTTGATATCATTCAGGGATCTAGTGGAACGGCGCTGTTTAGTAATGAGGCTAGGCTGTTAATTGAACGGCTTATTAAGCTATCTATCTGCGACATATATACATTGCACCTGTACAACACTGGGGCGCCTTGCTAGTACATAATAAAATATGTCTACGAAGTTCGAGTGAGCCTTGAGGAAATTGTGGAACAAGGTAATTTTCCGTTAAAATTATTTCTAAGCTCAAACAGAGAGCATTAACGTCTCCATTAAACAATAATAAGGCCGTGCATTTCCTTAAATGAAAAATCTAAAAATAAAATTGAGTACCGAACCAGTCGCGTAGAAACATTCAGAAGCAAAACTGTGTATGTGACATCTCATTTAACCAACACCAAGACAGGCGCAGGTGTTGTTAATATCGACCAGTCAAGCTTGAGACACGAGCTTGATTTTCGAAGCTCGAATCGTGGGTGTTGACGAGAACTCTCAACAAGGTCAGAGGTCGAAATATAATGGATAGTGCGAATTTACTCTAGGGTCGGAAATTAACGGAACGTCGAAGGACGAAGGCTGGTATTAGCTGGGATTATTGGAATTGTTTAACTTTACAGCCGAAATCCTCTTTAGTTTGGAGTAATTTTGTTGTTAATTTCGAGTCTACTTTCGTGACGGTATGCTGAATGAGATTGCTTTGGCTGCGTTGTAATTTCAAACCACTTCTGATTAATAATATAATTCTCTTCTGTTTCTCACACAAAAATATAAATAACTTCAATAATTAAGATAGTTCAAAATCTAAAACAACCGACTTCCATGCCCCGCGAGTAAATTTCAGTAGCAAATTTGAGACGGTTCATCGTCATAAATATCTCTGGAGGTACTTATCAAATCTCTATGAAATTACAATGGGACTACATCGAAAACGTACCTCAAGGATTAAAAAAAGAATCATTCAAATCGGTTCACAATTGACGGAGTAATCGCGTAACATACATACAAAAAAAAACGTACAGACGTATTGAGAACATCCTTCTTTTTGGGAGTCGGTTGAATAGGTATCAAACGACAGTATTGAGTCAGTGGGTGTATCAATGATGTGATATACCTTTATACTCACAGTGAGTAGTTTTGAGCTGTTCCAAATAAATACCCCCAACATAGGATGTAACTCGTTCTCTGCTGAAAACACACACCGAGCGTTTTTTAGGGTTCCGTACCCAAAGGCTAAAACGGGACCCTATTACTAAGACTCCGCTGTCCATCTGTATGTCTGTCTGTCTGTCTGTTTGTCCGTCTGTCAGCAGGCTATAGCTCAATAACCGTGATAGTTAGACAGTTGAAATTTTCACAGATGGTGTATTTCTGTTGCCGCTAGAACAATAAATACTAAAAACAAAATAAAGTTAAAAATTAAAGGGGTCCCCATACAAAAAAACGTGTTTTTAAACGCCATCTATCTAATTAGTTTCGGCAAAATGACATAGATGGCGCTTGTAAACGAGCCCCGTCTTTCTAGATCGCGACCAAACCAAATATTCTTGGTAATATCAATTAATCAAATATATGAGGTTGAAACTCTGTTATGTTTCGTATTGTACGGAACCCTCCCTAAGTGTGCGATAAGAGACGCGATGCTGACTCGCACTTGGCCAGTTTTATTTATTTTTGGTATCGGAAGTAAAATTTAAAAAAATATATAATACATTTTTTTTTAATTAATTTTTTCACAAGGTTGCGTGTGACCTTCTACTGTTGGATTTTAGTTTTGATTTGATGCCACAGCAACGAAAAAAAATTACAAAAAATAATTAAAAATATTAAAAAATACGCGAAAAAGTGCCGCAGTTAAAGTGAAGTCCCAGTAGCCTTGTATTGGGAAGAATTCCGTATTTCAGTGGCAAAAAACTTGCGCACTTCGACAGGCGACAGGCCAGAGTATATTATTTTTTATGGCGTTTAACCACTATTTCACTCGATATTAGTGACAATGCGACCGAAGATGGCTCATCTGAGCCATGTCTACAAGCTGTTTTCAAGGGTCATCACGAACCGTCTTGCGCGAAGACTCGACGAGTTTCAACCTCCGGAACAGGCCGGGTTTCGAAGCGGTTACGGCACCATAGACCACATCCACACGGTGCGGCAGATTGTACAGAAGACCGAAGAGTACAATCGGCCCCTGTGCTTAGCATTTGTGGACTATGAGAAGGCCTTTGACTCAATCGAAACCTGGTCTGTTCTCGAGTCCTTGCAGCGTTGCCAAGTCGACTGGCGATATATCGAAGTGATGAGATGTCTATATAATGCCGCAACGATGACTGTACAAGTACAGAACCAGCGAACTAAACATGTCCACCTGCGTCGAGGAGTGAGACAGGGGGACGTCATATCCCCGAAACTGTTCACTAACGCCTTGGAGGATATGTTTAAGACGCTGGACTGGAAAGATCGTGGCATTAACATCAACGGCAGGTACATCTCTCACTTACGATTCGCAGATGACATCGTCATTATGGCAGAGACGCTGCAGGACCTACAAAGGATGTTGAATGGCCTAGCTGATTCTTCTCGTAGCATCGGTCTCCGGATGAATTTGGACAAAACCAAAGTCATGTACAACGAGCACGTTGTTCCGGAACCGATTGCCGTAGATGGAATCCCACTCGAAGTTGTCACTAAGTATGTTTACCTAGGGCAAACGCTCCAACTAGGCAAACATAACTTCGAGAAGGAAATCCAGAGAAGAATTCAGCTGGGCTGGGCAGCATTCGGAAAACTCCGTCGAGTCTTCTCGTCGCCTATACCACAGTGTCTAAAGATAAAAGTCTTTAACCAGTGCGTCCTACCTGTGATGACATACGGAGCCGAGACGTGGACACTCACAGTCCGACTGGTCCACCAGTTTAAAGTCGCTCAGCGAGCTATGGAGAGAGCTATGCTCGGTATTTCTCTGCGGGATCGAATCCGGAACGAAGTAATTCGCCAGAGAACTAAAGTTATCGACATAGCTCAACGGATTAGCAAGCTGAAGTGGCAGTGGGCTGGTCATATCTGCCGCAGGACTGATAACCGTTGGGGCAGACTTGTCCTAGAGTGGAGACCGCGAATCGGCAAACGTAGCGTAGGACGTCCTGTGACCAGGTGGAGCGACGACATACGCAAAGCGGTGGGCAGTGACTGGAAGAGAAGAGCCGAAGATCGGGCTCAGTAGCGCATCTTGGGAGAGGCCTATGTCCAGCAGTGGACTGATACAGGCTGATGATGATGATGATGATGACCGAAGATGTATCACGCTTACCTTGAAGAACATTTTTACCATGTAAATTCGTAAGTGTGTAATGGCACAGTTTTACAATTGTAAAACTGTGGTAATGGTAACGAGATATAGCTTTCAAAGTTCACTGGCTGGCATCAAATCCTCCTCGAAGACCTTTAGTGTCGTTTATATTTTGTTACCACAGATAGAAGTATATATGTGTATAGTAAGATAAACGGACACACCGCAGCGTCCTGCGTGCGCGATCTAGGCGGCGATCAGCTAGACTATTCTGTAGCTATCTCGACAGCGGAATCCGCGGTGAGATTTGAATTTCGTATTACGAAATTCAACCGTATTACGAACGTGATACGATTGAATTTAGTAGTACGGAATTCGAATCTCATCGCGGATTCCGTTGCGACATAGCTTACAGAATAGCCTAGCAGATAGCACAGTAGTATTTGTACCGACTGGTTCACACCAAACGCGATCAGAAAACAATTGAAAAGATTATTAAGATTAAGATTGCGCCCGCAGATCGCAGGACGCCGCGGTGTGGCCGTGACCTAAGATAATCCATCCAAAATCTTTCTACTTTTCTCTCCAATAAGGCTTATCAACAGATTTAGAAAATAATTAGAGTAAATTCGAGGTACAGACAGATTATCTCAAATATACAAAAGAATTATTCTATAATCTTAAAGCTTTTAGCATATCAACTGCAAAACAAACAAAAAATATTATTAGTTTAAACAACTAACACTTTCTCATCCAAGAGAATGTCTCTTAGTCTTAAAACTCGTTCCTGCTCTCAACAAAGCCAAGGGATCACTAGTCCTTATAAAGTTCCCATTTACTCTCTAGGGGAGGGGGTGAAGCCCCTGGCTAGAGTGCCATTAGGCTTTTCCTAATCCTTTTTGTTTAAATGTACCTACCACCTTAAAGACTTCCTTGGGAATTGAGGTCCAAAGACTACTTAAAAGTACTTGACTTTTAGCTTAACGTTTGTTCTCATTCAAGCGGTCTAAAAAACGTTGTAGCTTGTTAGATTAAATAGATCATAGAAGTCTTGGGACAATTGCACTGTATACTTACCTAGAATAGAAATAATTCAAGATCGCTCAAAGAATAAAAAACACCGACTATACCGCGCTACTCATTTTCAGTACTAAGTATGAAACATATCTCCATATCTCTGCAGATACTCATCAGATCTCAATAAAATTACAAAGTGACTAAACAAGAAGCACACTCTTAAATTAAATCATTTATTAATCAGGTAACAGGACACATTCATTACAAAAAAAAAACAAAAATATTAAACATGATAAAAAATAAAATAAAAAAATACTGACAAAATAAACTAACAATACAGATAATAATAAAAATAATAAAGCCAAAAATTGTCAGAAACATAAATATTAAATTGACCGTCACGGAAGCCTCAAGATTGGCTGTGGCACTGCATGCAACCGCATCCAGTGAGCGAGATACTGGCCGTCCCACCGATCCACCAACACAGCCAGGATAGTGTTGGTACTGCCACGAAACCGCCTAAGTAACGATGCGCTTCTTTTGCGGATGATGGCATGGAAGCCATCAATTCTTGCTTCAGCGAACATGCCGGAGGCACTGCAGACGCGTGACAACCCCATCAGCACCCTAAATGCGTTGTTGTACTGGATACGCAGGTCGCTGCATGCCCGCTGCGTATAGTTAACCCAGAGGCTGCAAGTGTAGAAAGACAAACTCTTACACGATCTTACAAACAACCAAAAAAATCCAAATTGGTTAATAACGATAGATGTCTGAGGTTTACTGTTGAAAAATCTATGGGCGCATTTCACAGTAGCCCTTGAGCCCTTTGGTGAAAGAAATAACATCGATGAAAAACTCCCGGCATGGTAATATGACACTATCTAGTGTCCGCGTGGCTAGTAGCTATCACCTTTTAGTTGGAAAATGTGTCGCTAATAAATCGAATATGTTCCGGCAGCTGTCCTTGAGAGCACCGAGCTCATTATGTAGGTCTAGCGTGCTACCAACCTTAAACGTATCATTAATCATCACTTACCAACAGGTAATATAGGGGTCAAACAATAGCCTATACTATTTATTAAAAATAGCTAAAAGTCTATTGCCCAGGATCTTTTCTCACTACAAATGACAGTCTCACATAAAGCTCTTAGATTTGTATATATACGATCAGGCTCCAATATTGTTCCAAAATACCGGTGTCCTTTGTTCACTTAATTTATTCCAAATCATTACATTAATAAATCACAACAAAAAAAAAAAAGAAAAAAAAAAGTAAATAGTAAATAAAAAACAAAGAAATAACCAAGGAACAGCATGTGCACCGAGCAACCGTCGACGGGCGAACGTCCTGGCGTGCAGCGCGCGCCGTCATTTATACTGCTCGACGTGGTGGGGGCAAGTGACGCATCGGCTTATCGTTGTTACCTGCTTGCACGCTGCACCTGCTGTTTACAAATATTGAGAGCGGCGCCGTCATATACTATTTCAATAGATGTTTTTGCACAAAACGCGAAACACGTAGGCTTTGCCTATAGGATTAATTACATCTACGGAATGACCAAAGGATTTCTCTAGAATTCCCCGAAAGCGTTTGATTAAAAGATTCGTTCAATATTCTCGACCGATCCAATTTAGATTTGGCATTTGAGCATGCGAGCATCCTCCTCTATTTTGCACTGTGGATAATTGGGTTTATGGGAATGCCATCTGGCCGCCATAACTTTATCCAGGAAAATATTAACAAAATCGTGTAATGAAAACTATGAGGAAAAAGTTTATCACAGGACGAAATTACTTGAAAAGATTTTCTACTCCTATTCGTAACATTACAGGATTTTCAAAACCACGCCTTGCGGTTTTAGTTGCGTGATCAGTGATTTGAATCCAAATAAATGCACTTTATTTTTAGTTAAAAAACACAACCCCTTCCGCTTCCATTTTACTTCGCCGTACTTGGGTAAAGATATACTTTTTAACGCTAGCACAATCGACTAAGCAGCTACAATAATAGTAATTGTATGATTCATAATGATCTGCAAATTTATCAAGATTGTAAGGACAATAAGAACCAAATTACAGTACATCAGCATAAAATATATTGCTCTCAAGCTATCATACAGTGTGCTCCATTTGCACACCATTATAAACCTTATTGACTTTAGAAAATGTGTTTCAAAAGTTGCAGTGTTGTTCACTACACTTTTGGCATTCGGTCTAGTTTCATTGAATTTTATTATGATGTGGTACTTAATGTGAATTATGCGAGTTGGCTGGCTGAAAAATGTATTAAAATTGTGGTTTTATACTTTGTGACTTTTGCTTGAATTATACTTGAATTTATTTACATACATTTTTGTTCTTATAAATCGGAGCAAAGCTGAGTGAGAGAAGTAGAGAGATACTGTATATTTCCTATCACAATATTGACTACGCTTTTAGTAAGATCGATAGTTGCACCCGGTAGGCGTCATAGCATGTTATATTAGGCCATAAAGGGAAAAAAGTGGCCAAGTGCAAGTTGGACTCGCACTCGTAGGGTTCCGTAACTGTAGAATATTTTATAACTTTAATTTTTCTCCACCAAAATATTATCTTTGTTTTTCATAGAGTTTGTATGAAAAACAAAGTTATCTTTGCGGTCGCTACGAGTATATCACAAAAACTGCTGACTGTGTCTCGTTGAAGCCATAGATACAGATACTACAGATATATTTATTTAGATTTTTCACTCCCATACTTTAAAAGTTAGTAGTAAGTAGTTTTAAAAGGTAGACGGGGGGGGGGGGGGGGGGGGCGGGCGGGGGGTGTGACTTAATATTTTAATCTTTTATTTTTGAATAAAAATCGTAAAGTGGTTCACAGAATACACCTACTTACCAAGTTTCAACTGTGTAGTCTTAATAGTTTCGGAATAAAGTGGCTGTGACATACGGACGGACAGACAGACAGACATGACGAATCTATAAGGGTTCCGTTTATTGCCATTCGGCTACGGAACCCTAAAAACGGGTTGCACTCTGGGAGTGCCGGCAGAAGTGAAAGCTTGAACATGTCATTTTTGAATATTTTAGAATGACACCTCGCGTAAGCGCCCTGCGCTACGTCTTACGAATTTTCGATCAGGACACGTGACCTGACGAGAGTTTAACATTTTTTACCCATCCCAAGAAAGGTGCACAACGCCGCTAAAGAAGTTTTCACTTCAAAAACAAAGATTCCAACTCTTATTCTCTTATCTCTGTTATGATACATGTGATGATACTATCTAGTGTCCGTCTGGCCAGCCGCTACCCTCAATTGAAAAATCTATCGATAAACATCTAATGTGTTCCATAATCTGTTATTGACATTCAGTTTCAATTCTATCTCTAGCGTACTGTCATCCTCGACCACATAATCACTTAGGTACAAAAAAGTGAGACAGTAATCAAACGCTAGCCTATACGATATAAAATATACTAATAATTTTCCCGAAAACGTGAAGTATCCGAGTACCAAAAATAAGTCCCCCACTATTTCATACCATGAACGCCTCAGGGACCAAAGTTACTTGCCTGTGAAATAGAACTACCCGAAATAGTGTATGCGCAGTATTCTTACTACTTTTTAACACGAATGCGGTGTTCCTAGAAATTCTATTTCCCGACGCTAAGTTTTCTAGATTGTCGGAACGAGTGCACACTGAAAGAGCACGCTTTAAGCGGAATTTCATTTTAATTTATTGTTCGGAATTTTTAGGTGCGAATTCGTGTTCTATAGAAAATAATATATGAGGTTATTTAGCCTGTCACGTACAGCCTGCGATGATTAATCTGAATGCAGTATTCACAGATTGGAAAATAAAACTAATTCAAAATGAATTTAGTTGCTGTTAGTGTAGCTGATATTTATAGGCAGAACGATCACGATTTTTAGGGTTCCGTAGTCCTGACAAGGAACCCTTATAGTTTCGTCATGTCCGTCTGTCTGTCTGTCCGAGATTTTGCTAAGAGACCGTTAATACTAGAAAGCTGTAATTTTTGTGTTAAATTAAACTTTAAAGTGCAAATTTTTGTTCCAGTAGGGCGTCTCCCCCCTCTAAAAGCTAAACTGCTGGCTTGAAAAATCTGGAAAAATTCGTGATAATAGCGCATTTCATGAACTTTAAAGGAAAATTATAGCAGTTAAGATAACTTTATTAGTTTAGCAGTAATAGTCGTTGAACTTGGGTGTTGGATAATTTTGTACCAAATACAAAATCCTTAGAAAAAATCCTTTAAAGTGACAAGGATTGAGTACCTTGTTGCTTGTTAATAACGGATAAAGACTTGCATTGAATAACAGGCTTCTACGGAACCCTTCACTGCGCGTGGCCTGACACGCATTTGGCCGGTTATTGTTTTAATGAGAAAGACGTTTACACCTGACTTTACGTAATGTATTTAAAGAGTTTAAGGTTGTTTTATTTGTCTACAAATTTTATACCTATTCAAATCAAATCAAATAGTTTATTTACAAGAATACAGTTTACAAGTATGTGGTCTTAAAGCAACGTGCAAGTTCAGTCTGAATGCGAACGCGCAAATAAAAATATTTTTTTTTTTTCTCTTCTAGTAATCGATACGTCGTCAATCTAGGCATATATACAATTGTATTCAATTAGGGCTAGCCTAAACTTTGTTTCTAGAAATTGAAATTTCTTTTTAATGACACCAGTATCTACATCAATTAATATTAAATAAGGATAACCTTTTTTGTGGTCCAAACGGGACGACAAAAAAGCTACAAATAACAGATTTGCGATGTGGGCGAGGATGGTGAAAATGCAAGGCCTGGAATAGTCTGACTCTCAAGGGCTGTGTGCTGCAGTAAGGTTAACCGCAAGATTATGGCGGATTTTTTTTTTCCTTGAGAAAGCTACTTTTTAGGGTTCCGTAGCCGAATGGCAAAAAACGGAACCCGTCATGTCTGTCTGTCTGTCTGTCTGTCTGTCTGTCTGTCCGTCCGTATGTCACAGCCATTTTATTCCGAAACTGTTGGGACTACAGAATTGAAACTTGGTAGGTAGATAGATGTATTCTGTGAACCGCTTTCCGATTTTTATACAAAAATAAAAAATATAAAAGTTTACGGGGGTCATCCCATACATAGAACTGAAACAAAAAAAAAATTTTTTCTTCAAACCTATACGTGTGTCTATGGATAGGTCTTTAAAAATGATATTGAGGTTCTTAAATATTTTTTTCTCAAAGTCAATCATTTGAAAGATAGGCGCGCATAAAGTGGTAAAATGTGTGTCCCCCCCCCCCCCCCTCTAACTTTTAAAGTATGGGAGTGAAAAATCTAAAAAAAATGTATGCTGTAGATCTCAATAAAAACTATCAAAGAAAATTGGTTTGAACGAGATACAGTCAGCAGTTTTAGAGATAATGGCGACCGCAAAGATAACTTTGTTTTTCATACAAACACTATGAAAAACAAAGTTAATTTTGTAGTTGCGAAAAATCAAAGTTATAGAATACTCTACTGTGTTACGGAACCCTAAGAGTGCGAGTCCGACTTGCACTTGGCCAGTTTATTGTTAGCATGTCAGGCAAAACATCGATATACTGCTCCTACCACCTGTAGGACATGTGTGACGTTTTTATACTCGCTAGAAGCTCACGATTTATAGTTAGTTAGATTTTAAAATAACTAAAGAAGCAAGTTGCAACCAACCTATAACAATACATATAAATTTACCGCAAAAACATGCACTACAATCCTCTAACATAACCCCTCTAGACGTAAAAGAATGCACCGCATAACTCTGTATACTAAATGCACTTCACTCAACGCAGCCTGAAAATTGTTTTAGAGCGACATTTGTTTGTACGATCCTCAGGCCATTCTCTAGGCGTGCCTGGAGTGCCCACACTTAGCTTGCGACGGAATGCCAGAGATGAGTTAGTTTATAGACTACTAGCAGCCCGCCCCGGCTTCGCACGGGTAGAACATATGCCTACAAAATTTGCATCAGTTTGTTGCATCGAATATAAAATATGAACATATTTAACAATCATCGTCATATTTTAACCAATTTACATAAAACCTTAACGAATTATGCACCTAAACTTCCTCATAAACATATTGGTGAAAACCACAGGATAATCCGTTCAGTAGCTATTGAGATTATTGCGAACAGACAGACAGACGCAGTGATGGACTTTGTTTTATAGTACTTACGAAGTGATATTGGACGGTCCTTCGGCGTAAGGGATAGTTACACTGATTCTGACCCGACGGTCGTTGGTTCTAATCCTAGCTATATACCTACCAATGAAAGTTTTATGTGCATTCATGAATCATGAGTTTTCGTACAGTGGTATTGGGATCATTAAATCTACCAAAAAGTAGCTTACCACCAAGGAGAACATCTGCCGCCTTAACCTTACGGCGTTCCCCGACGCAAAAAGTAGAGGTAATATACGCTTAACGTGTGTATCTGTGCGTCTGTCTGTAGCATCTTAGCACCTAACCGGATGAACCGATTTTGTGTTTATTATTGATAGTTTTTTTTTTGTTTCATAGATGTTTTCATCGAGAGTGTTCTTAGCTTTGATTCATGAAAATTCGTTCAATCGTTATAAAACTATGAGCTTTTGTCTAGTTAATTGCACTATGAAATCAACTTTCATAGGTCTGATCGATTTGAAAATCTTCTTCTTCAACAATATTGTAAGAACATGGAACATTGACCTGATGCTGGTACATCTCCTGGACTCTACAGAATACTCAAATCCTCACCAACTTACAGCTCAGATTTTAAATGTCGTGTTTAGAGTCATTGGAATGCTTTTAATGAAAAGATTAAACATAGATCAGTCGGGGTGGTTTAAAATATTATATTATTATATATATAGATGAATATTATTTTATACAAAAGATCATATTATTATACTATATTGACTTAAAATTGATTGTGATCGATGGGGATCTACAGCATAGCTAAGCTTATAATATTTTCGTAGTAACTATGACCTACTCTGTGGTTTCACTGCAAATATTTTATTAATTTTGCGATGCGTTTATGTGAAATTCGTGATACCTTCTAGAGTTTTCATTTGAATTATATACTGTAAGGGACAATTTTGATCTATAATATGTGGCCAAGCTAATTAACGTAATTATTTGGATAAGGATTAATACTATATACTTGAAAATAGCTTTGGTAGTTATGTAATATTTTTTAACAAAACTTTTAAGATTTAAATGGTTACTGTGAGTCAACCTTAAGAGATAGACATATACTGTCACGGACTTTTTTGTAGGTCTTATTAAGTTGTAAAACTCTGCCATAGAAGATATTCTTCTATCTATTTTCAATTGAGCAGCGTTCGTAAGAAACGTGTTTTTTCGGCCGTTTTTTTGCCGAATTAGGTTGCAAATTAGGTCTCCACGAATGTACCTTTGAATTAAACGGGATAATATATAGCCTATTTTCATTCCGAAAGTCCATTCTATGTATTAGTGAAAGAATTTTTTAAATCGATTCAGTAGTTTTTTCTCTTTATAATATTAGTATAGATTATAAGTATCTTACAAGGTGAGATAAGATTTCAGCCTCTGATAGTTTTAATTTATTTTAAGGCTTATAAAGATAGCCTTAGAAATAACACTAAAAATAAACGGCCAAGTGTGAGTCAGATTTGCATTTGTAGGGTTCCGTATCACTGCACCGTACAATCTTTAACAAATTAAATACCATTTATATACCTAATGTTATTTATAGCATTCTGTACCTCAAAAGGAAAGAAAGAACCCTTATAAGATCACTTAGTCTGTCTGTCCGTCTGTATATCTGATTGTCAGACCTTTTGCTCAGGAACGCGTAAAGGTGTCAAAAAAATTTGAAACTTATATCGAACACTTCGGTCTACGGTATCTTTAAGTTGTGAAAAAATTGAGATTGTACGTCAATGCGATAAAAAGATATGACCGTATGTAGTATTTATTTGCATATTTTGCGATTTCAAAAGAAATACGAAAAATGAAATACAAATGAATACGAAATAAAATTTGTGGTAATACAGCTCCTACGATTATAATTGGCATCTTTTTTTTTCATACCTTATAGGCTAGTGTGTGACCATTAACTCACCTGATAATAAACGATGATGTAATGATGTGAATATCTAGATATCTTGCATCTGAACCCGGCTATTGTGACCCGATACATTATTATACGTCTATCGCTTGACTTGTCCATGGCATACTTGAGCCAGGAACAGGGTATAACCTCTATTCTTCGTGCTCAGAATTTGTTACTGTAAAAATGATGCTGCATCTTTACGAGGGATGTTTTATTTGCTTTTCATTTGCAAGGTAATTCAATAAAACAGGACGTTGTTTAACTATAATTTGAAATGCAAATTGTTCATATTCGGAATGAATGCGGTAACATAGAAGTGGGAAGAGTGTGTAGCCTAGTTTTGGTGTTGCTTAATTAAAAGGTTTAAAAGTTGGTAAACCTAAATTGGGCACGTTTTGCTTTTTGTGGTGATTATGCTTAGCTTTTTACGTAAAGACGAAAGTGTGGAATAACACTTTGTAATTTGTGAATATTCGTTCTATTAGTTCATAAAATTAAAAGATGGTAAATGTACGTAATATAAAAAAACACAATACAGAAAAGAAATAGTAGATATTTTTTTACTCATGAGGGTCAGCGTATTCACCACATCATCGCTTACGACCACGTGAGATAGTAATCAAACGCTAGCCCATCAAATATTTAAAATTAATTGAATAAATTATCTTGCATTGTTTCTATTTATTATATTTTATTTTATTTCCTTTTTACTAATTTATATTATTCGCGATAGTCCAACCCCAGATAGGTCTATCTGAAAATCAGCGTTCAGGCAAACACCTGAACATTCTATGCTGAGATAGACCTTTTTAGTACTACACGTGTGTATTAGATTAATTTAAGTACCGAGATAGGTTTATAAATGTATTATTTTCTTTATTGTTTTTTTTCTCTTTTTTATCTTTAGGTACGTTAAGTAGTATACGTTGTGTAATGTGCTAAATAAATGTATTTTCTTTCTTCTTTCTTTCTAAAAAGATCTTCCTAAAATTGATACAAGTAAATACTTGAATGTTGAAAATGCAACACTATCTTAGGATTTTTGTAAAACTGTTTAAATGGCAGCTTCCAATCTGACGTACCTAAATAATTCGCGCAAAATCACAAGAGAGCAAGAAACTTAAATAGGTACAAGATTTTTTATTAAGTTAATGGAAAGGCGAGTCAGCGCGCCGTGAACAGAAACTAATCTGCTACAAAAGTAGGACGCTTATTAAAATCTGTCTAGAGTAGCCGGAACTAAGATTGATATGATAAAAAGTGCCTTTTCAAAAATTTTGCCCTTATTAAACTTGTTGGGCCCATCAATTATGCTAATATTTTCGCTGAGACAAATTATTTTCTTGTGTTATGATGGATTCCTCTTGGATGTTTGTGCTTAATTTCATGTTTCAAATGTATTACTGCTTGTAAATTCGTTTATTATTCATGTTAATTTTCATATTCTTGAAAAAATGCTACCATATATATTCTGATATTTTTATAAATTTTATATCCTATAGCCTAGCGTTTTATCACTATTTTACCTATTGTTAAGTGATGATGCGGTCATTGATTAATATTTATTAAGTCATGGTGTTGAATGACCTTCCTCCGGTTTTTTCCCACAGAACGTTGATGTGAGTTGCTTCAAAAGGAGTATTAACAGATTCCTCTTTCAAAAGAGGTGGCAACGCACCAGTATTGCCCCTGGTATTGCAGGTATAGGCGGCGGTATCCACTTACAATCAGGTGGGCCGCATGCTTGTTTACTTGTTTTTTTTTTTAAATTGCAAAGTTCCGACGATACACATAAATAAAATAATACCTAAAGGCAAATTTAGAATCTCCTCCATTTTGTGAAGTCTAACTGACTTCACAATTTTTTTTTTAATTCAAGTTTTATTTAGTGGCTTTTGGCTAAATATAGATATGGCAGCCCCGTATTAGCTTAAAAAGTAAAAATTTGTTACGACGAACGCTCTTCAACCACCCTGTGTACACATAGATAGAGCATTCTAGCCGCGTCTGACGATGGATCTTTACTTACTTGTTTTCTCTATATTTAAAAAAAAGCAAAACTAATGCATTACAATTAATAATATTATGTTTATCGATACATTTTTTTGTTTAAAAATTATCCTGAATTTGTAACATTGTAAATTTTATATACCGGCTGTAATTCACGTTCCTTAAGTGGAATTTCTTCGACGTAGGTTTTCAGCGAGTCCGTCGCTCTTCCTTATGAGTGAGGCCACGCGGTGAGATCGAGATATTAGAGATATTCACTGTATCATAATTATATCTATATAGCTAGATGGAGCGATGATATATGCAAGCTGGTTGGCAGCAGTTGGAAACAAAGAACTGAAGATTGAGCTCAGTGGCATGCCATTGGTGAGGCCTATGTCCATCAGCGGACAGAGATAGGCCGATGTTGATGATGATATCATTTTATTTAAGTATTTCAGATAAAGTTTCAGATAGTTGTCTAAACTAACATAGTATAACGCTGTATGAAATATGTAAATTTTCTGGCAGATAATTATAGGCTACAGGATTTCACCAGAAGCCGGTGCAACTGGTCCTTAGTTTTCTTGTTTAGACCCAAACTCACCATACATTACACCACAGATTGTCTCTATATACATAAATCTAACATTTCGCCCACCTCACCATAAACCACCTGAAATAAATAATGAAATAAATTATAAGTAAAAATATTTTTTAAAACAAGCTCATATCTGGGACAATGAACTAAAATGTTAAAAATAAATTCTAGTAAGTATTTGGTGTGTAGGTACTTACCTATATTCTTAAAAGCTTGAAGCACTACCCGTTTTTCAGGCTAGGTAATTACTAAACTTCAGTGCCTAAAGCTTTTAAAAAATATAGGTAAGTACCCTAGAATTTATTTTTAACATTTTAGTTCATTGTCCCATATAAAAGCTTGTTTTTAAAAATATTTTCACTTATAATTTATTTCATTATTTATTTCAGGTGGTTTATGGTGAGGTGGGCGAAATTTTACATTTGTGTATATAGATATATATATATATAATTTATTTTTAACTTTTTAGTAGGTAGGTAAAGATACCGACTACCTACCTACTACCTAAGTATTTAAGAGAAGGCATGATGTTTTAAAATATTCCACGGATATTTGATGTGATTATGGGTAAGGTGCTCTTGAAGGAAAATCAATCGACTCGGTGGGGCTATGTTGCTTTATAACAGAAATGCCATGGCCACCTTACAGCTTCATCCTCAGATCCAGGCTATCATTTAAGTGTAAAGTGCTCCTCAAGACGAATCATTTGAGCCCAAATTCAATGGGGTTACGTTATTTTATCCCAGAGATGCCGTGGCCACCTTCCAGCTTCATCACCAGTTGCTAAATATCATCTAGGTGTAAAGTTACCTTCAAGACGAATCAATCGAGCCCAAACTCGGTAGAGTTACGTTGATTTATCACAGAGATGCCGTGGCCACCTTCCGTCTCCATCATCAGACCAGCTCCATGGTACCATATCATTGTATTGTCACCAAAGATACATAAGTACACCAAATTTGACTCTAATCGGACATCGGGAAATGGGTCTAATTT
This sequence comes from Cabera pusaria, assembly GCA_954871355.1. Classification (NCBI taxonomy): domain Eukaryota; kingdom Metazoa; phylum Arthropoda; class Insecta; order Lepidoptera; family Geometridae; genus Cabera; species Cabera pusaria. The sequence goes on along the minus strand of OX940900.1, from coordinate 4,822,762 downwards.
AGCTTCCGAGATTCCAACCGAACATACATAGTTACATACATACATACATACATTGCAAGTTAAATAAAAGCTTGTAAAAAGAAACATTAGTTCACGTCTCACATCTGTAAAACCTTAAAATAACTGTGCAGTATAGACTACGGATTGGTATTTATGAGTGTGCTGAAAACGATTCCAAACGGTTTGCGGGTAGAATACAAAATACACAAACGAGTGTCGCTACTCGTTAATATGCATTCATTCGGTCAGAGATCGGAGTCGAAAGCGTGCAGTGTGAACTCCCGTAGACATCTCTAGTGCATTTCAAAGTGTGGACGAATAGATGCCGTCAAAAATTTAGGGGATATAAAGGCGACAGAACTTACGTTTTAGGGTTCCGTAGTCCTGACAAGGAACCCTTATAGTTTCGTCATGTCCGTCTGTCTGTCTGTCTGTCCGAGGTTTTGCTAAGAGACCGTTAATACTAGAAAGCTGTAATTTTGTGGGAGTATGTATATATATTACACCGACAAAGTGCTGAAATAAAATTGTGAAAAATCTTTTTTTTAGGGTAGCTCCCCTATATGAGAAGTGGGGATGAATTTTTTTTTCATAATCTACCCCATTGTGTGGGGTATTGTTGAATAGGTCTTTTAAAATGACTTCAGGGTTGCTAATACTATTTTTCGCTTGAATACTCCATTTACGAAATATTAAACTTTAAAGTGCAAAATTTTGTTCCAGTAGGGCGTCCCCCCCACTCTAAAAGCTAAACTACGGGCTTGAAAAATCTGAAAAAATCGTGATAATAGCGCATTTCATGAACTTTAAAGGAAAACTATAGCGGTTGAGATAACTTTATTAGTTTAGCAGTAATAATCGTTGAACTTGGGTGTTGGATATATTTGTACCAAATACAAAATCCTTAAAATAAATCCTTTAAAGTGACAAAGACGGAGTACCTAGTTGCTTGTTTATAGCGGGTAAAGACTTGCATTAAATAACAGGCTACTACAGAACCCTACACTGCGCGTAGCCCGACACGCACTTGGTCGGTTATTTTCATATACATAGTTCATTTATAAAGAAACAAATTTTCGTGGGTTTAATATAATAACGCACGAAAATTTGTAATATTTTGTAGGAATTAGCTGATAAGTGACAATACCATAATTGAGGATTGGGATGCAACTGGGGAGGTCACCGTCTGGAAGAAGATGTGGAAGCATGGTTGATGATGCGTTGATGAGACAACTTCATTTGAGCTCTTGCCAGCTACCTACTTCAGTAGAGTATTCAGAGGTTTACAATTATTCTTTGTTTTGTATTTTTTTTTTTTATCCAATACTGAGAGATAACGTAACATATTGAGAATGTAGAAAAAACGAGGTTTCAAATCATCTAAAAGTAAATCCATTAGAATCAATTAAATTGATTGGTTTCTCACGCTGGCGATTCTATAAGTCGATCTGTGTAAGTCGCTGCGAAGAACGTATTTTATTATATCTTTTTAAAATTGTGCCATTCCTATCTGTAAAAATGCTAACTTGTGACTTTACACAGGTTAGGAGCGAAGCGTGTGCGGATTTTCGGATTGGTTTTTGGACACAGAGCGTCACTTAAAATTACGGTTGGATGCGGTTTCTGTTTTTTTTTCTGTTATACTATTGAGTTTACATTATATAAAAAAACTACTAAACTAAAATAAAACTTTACCATACATATAAACATTAACTATATCAAGTAAAAAAAAAGACTCGCCCACCGAGGCTTCCGTACCAACGTTGGTTGGTACCAATTAAGCTAGACCTCTAAATTGTAAGAGCGCTCATATAACTCAGAGGCCTATCTTAACTGCCGTAACTGTGTGTGTATGGGGACACCCTGAAGCAAGGTCTTACAGCACAAATAAAGGAAAAGTTACGAAAAATAAAAAGAGTTTAAAATTAAGGTAAATTTTGGTACTTACAAGTTTTCTCGAAAATCTAAATTTTCCCATGCGTATTGACTCAGTACCATGATTTTTATATACCTAATAGGAACTATAGACCACAGTATCTGGTATAAATTTCAACTTGCTAGGTCCACCCGTTCCTGAGAAAATCGGTGGTGACACACGGACAGACAGACAGACGGACCAGAAAGTGATCTTATAAGGGTTCCTTTTTTACCTTTTGAGGTACGGAACCCTGAAAACTATATCATAATCTTGTATACATCATTGTATACTTAATTTAATTTACACAGTAAACATAATTAACGATTTTACCCACTTCAAGCTAGGATTACAATAGTAGGTTCTACAAAGGTAGGGATGAGCCTACCAAGCTTCATAGCACAGAATATATCATAGTGTAATTCTGCTGGAAAGCCGTGCCTTGAGTGATTCACAAACAAACTGACATCCAATCAAACTCCTCGTGAAACTGACCGTAGATGTGTAACTCAATGTATAATGCTAAAAGCTCGACCAATCTGCATAATGTTATTGTAAGGTATGACCTGCTCAGTTCTGTTGACTATTTTATACAAAAAGTAACAATACGAGAAACCCGGTGGTATAAAGGATAGACTATAAAGGATAATGGCTTGACTTTTAAGCCAGATATCGTTGATTCAAACCCTAGCACGGGTGTTCGTCCACAGGTGGTAGAAGCATTATTTTATCGATTTTCCGCCTGACTAGCTACCAAAAAGCTTACCACCATCAAGGAGAAAATCTGACGCCTTAATCATACGCTGTTCTGGCTGATCGCAGCCTTTGAGAGTTTTCTAGGCCTAGCGTGTTTATTCACCATCTTCAAGATCAAATCTCGATGTTTTTTTTTTTAATATTGTCATGGCTCAATGAGACCACTTCGGAAACGTACTGAAGCGATTAAAAATAATAATAATTCATAATTGACGGAGTAATCACGAAACATACATACAAAAAAAAAGAAAGAAACATACAGACGAATTGAGAACCTCCTTTTTGGGAAGTCGGTTGATAAAAAGCCTCAACAGACAACAAACTTTCTATCGGTCGATAGTTTGATTGGGTTTTTAATCCATATGAAGACAAATTAGATATCGGCTGATCTCGTTAAAATGGGGACACTTTTTCTATACAACCTCACACTGACATTAAATAAACCGACTATCGGCCAATAGATAGTAACACTTTTTTATTCCATATAGACAAGCGTTTGAGCACTACCTCACCGGATGTTAAGTGATGATACGATCGACAATCTAGAACGCTTGCCTAGAAGATACCTGTCACTCGAGATTTGAATACTCTCGGGTTTTAATTAACTGTAAGGGCATTTAGATTACACATAACTCTTATCATGCAACAGTGGAGTATATAATACAATCTACTGCCAAGATGATACACCATACCGTTCCTAACCACTGAACTACACATTAATTAACTTAAGTATATTAATTACCTCCGTATTCACAAACACACTATGAAATCATACAGTACCCAAGAACGCATGGTGTCATTCATACTAATACATATTATTTATTTATTTCTTTACATAATCCGACAGCTCTTAGAAAAATATAGTACAAAAGGTTTACATAGGTTACATTTACAGCCAAAAGAGGATTAACATTTTCTAATCTAACATTTTATTACTTAAATTACCTACAGCGCTAGGTGACTTATTGTATATAAGAGATAATGATTAGTTAAATTATATATATATATATATTTATATATATGTCGGAGAACTATCGTTCCCGTGGACATCGTCATGTAGTGGTTGCGGGCCTAGTGGGCGTCATCAGGGTAAGATGCGAGCACAAAACACAATTATCACTGTTTCACACTATTTAATTCAATTTAAACAACATTTTGTTACTTCACAATAATATCGAAGACTGAGCAGCGAGTTCAAGGCACCGATCTTACTTTAAACAACGAACAAATACGCTCTCCACAATGATCCAACTCGATCAGTGGCTACCACACAAATGTGCCTCTCAAACTGTCGGCTACCCTCAAGTAAAGATGGCGCCTCGACCTCGCTCGAGGCACCTGCTCTGCTCTGATTGGTCGTTCAGTAAATTACAATGTCATTACTTTTATAACATTAGTAAGGTTTTTAAGTTACAGAAAAATGTAACAAATCAAATTAAATTAAATTAAGAATTTTAAAAGTAATTAAAATGTAAACAAATTGTATTGTGCGTTATGCACGCAAACAACAATCAACCCGACTCATAGCTTCCTCAGACATATATATATATATACTAGAAGTCCCCCGCGGCTACGCCCGCGTTAAAAACTCCTTTTATTTACTTAAAACTTTTCTTTTGTAAAAACGATTCTATCATTAAAGACATCAAATAAAAATTAGCCAAATTGGTTCACCTGTTTTCATATTATCGCGTGACTAAGACAAATCAGGACTCATATTTTTAAAACCCGAAAAACCCAATAAAGCGCAATCCGAAACTATATTGATTTTCAGACTTTTTTACCCCAGTTCACTCTTTTAGGGTGGCATTTTGAAAAAGTCTGAAACTCGTATTTACTTATTTATTTACAGAAGTACTTGTGTGAAATGTCGAATAAAATGACTATCCAAAATTTGAACCCCCGCTTCATCCCTTGAAGAGTGAATTTTGAAAAATCCTTTCTCAGCGGATACCTACGTCAAAATTTCTATCTGGATGCAAAATATCAGCGCAATCCAAAACAATATTGGTTTCAGACATTGTTACTCCACTTCACCCTTTTAGGAATAGAATTTCAAAAAGCCTGAAACACGTATTTACTCATTTATTTACTAAACTACTTGTGTAAAGTTTCGAATATAAGAGACAATCAATTCTTGTTTCTCCATACAAACTTTGAACCCTCGTTTCATCCTATTCAGGGATGAATTTTGGAAAACCTTTCTCAGAAGGAACTAACGTCGTAATTAATAACTATCTGCATGCCAAATTTCAGCGCAATCCGAAACAATATTGATTTTTACACTTTATTACCCCATTTCACCCTCTTAAAGGGTGGAATTTCAAAAAAACCTGAAACACGTATTTACTTATTTTTTTACTGAAGCACTTGTGTGGAGTTTCGGATAGAAAAGACTATCTAATCTTGTTTCTCCATACAAACTTTGAACCCCCGTTTCATCCCCTGCGAGGGTTAATTTGGAAAATCCTTTCTCAGAGGGAACTAACGTCTTAATAACTATCTGCGTGCCAAATTTCAGCGCAATCCGAAATAATATTGATTTTTACACTTTATTACCCCATTTCACCCTCTCAGGTGTGGAATTTCAAAAAAACCTGAAACACGTGTTTACCTAATTTTTACTGAAGCACTTGTGTGAAGTTTCAGATAGAAAAGACTATCTAATCTTGTTTCTCCATACAAACTGTGAACCCCCGTTTCATCCCCTTCGAGGGTTAATTTTGGAAAATCCTTTCTCAGAGGGAACTAACGTCGTAATAACTATCTGCATGCCAAATTTCAGCGCAATCCGAAACAATATTGATTTTCACACTTTATTACCCAATTTCACCCTCTTAGGGGTGGAATTAAAAAAAACCTGAAACACGTGTTTACTTATTTTTGTACTGAAGCACTTGTGTGAAGTTTCGGATAGAAAAGACTATCTAATCTTGTTTCTCCATACAAACTTTCAACCCCCGTTTCATCCCCTTCGAGGGTTAATTTTGGGAAATCCTTTCAAAGAGGGATCTAACGTCGTAATAACTATCTGCATGCCAAATTTCAGCGTAATCCGAAACAATATTGATTTTACACTTTATTACCCCATTTCACCCTTTTAAGGGTGGAATTTCAAAAAAACCTGAAACACGTATTTACTTATTTTTTTACTGAAGCACTTGTGTGGAGTTTTGGATAGAAAAGACTATCTAATCTTGTTTCTCCATACAAACTTTGAACCCCCGTTTCATCCCCTGCGAGGGTTAATTTGGAAAATCCTTTCTCAGAGGGAACTAACGTCTTAATAACTATCTGCGTGCCAAATTTCAGCGCAATCCGAAATAATATAGATTTTTACACTTTATTACCCCATTTCACCCTCTCAGGTGTGGAATTTCAAAAAAACCTGAAACACGTGTTTACCTAATTTTTTACTGAAGCACTTGTGTGAAGTTTCAGATAGAGAAGACTATCTAATCTTGTTTCTCCATACAAACTGTGAACCCCCGTTTCATCCCCTTCGAGGGTTAATTTTGGAAAATCCTTTCTCAGAGGGAACTAACGTCGTAATAACTATCTGCATGCCAAATTTCAGCGCAATCCGAAACAATATTGATTTTCACACTTTATTACCCAATTTCACCCTCTTAGGGGTGGAATTAAAAAAAAACCTGAAACACGTGTTTACTTATTTTTTTACGGAAGCACTTGTGTGGAGTTTCAGATAGAAAAGACTATCTAATCTTGTTTCTCCATACAAACTTTGAACCCCCGTTTCATCCCCTTCGAGGGTTAATTTTGGAAAATCCTTTCTCAGTGGGAACTAACGTCATAATAACTATTTGCATGCCAAATTTCAGCGCAATCCGAAACAATATTGATTTTACACTTTATTACCCCATTTCACCCTCTTAGGGGTGGAATTCCAAAAAAACCTGAAACACGTCTTTACTTATTTTTTTACTGAAGCACTTATGTGAAGTTTCGGATAGAAAAGACGATCTAATCTTGTTTCTCCATACAAACTTTGAACCCCCATTTCATCCCCTTAAGGGGTGAATTTTGGAAAATCCTTTCTTAGTACACCCTTACGTACTAAGACAAATATACCCTCCAAATTTCAAGTCTCTACGACCAGCGGTTTAGGCTGTGCGTTGTCTGTCAGTGAGTCAGTGAGTCAGTGAGTCAGTCAGTATGTCAGGACAAAGATTCTTATAGTATTAAACTCCACACAAGTGCTTCAGTAAAAAAAAATGTAAATACGTGTTTCAGGTTTTTTTGAAATTCCACCCTTAAGAGGGTGAAATGGGGTAATAAAGTGTAAAATCAATATTGTTTCGGATTACGCTGAAATTTGGCATGCAGATAGTTATTACGACGTTAATTCCCTCTAAGAAAGGATTTTCCAAAATTAACCCTCTAAGGGGATGAAACGGGGGTTCAAAGTTTATATGGAGAAACAAGATTAGATAGTCTTTTCTATCCGAAACTTCACACAAGTGCTTCACTAAAAAAAAAAGTAAACACGTGTTTCAGGTTTTTTTGAAATTCCACCCTTAAGAGGGTGAAATGGGGTAATAAAGTGTAAAATCAATATTGTTTCGGATTACGCTGAAATTTGGCATGCAGATAGTTATTACGACGTTAGATCCCTCTTTGAAAGGATTTCCCAAAATTAACCCTCGAAGGGGATGAAACGGGGGTTGAAAGTTTGTATGGAGAAACAAGATTAGATAGTCTTTTCTATCCGAAACTTCACACAAGTGCTTCAGTACAAAAATAAGTAAACACGTGTTTCAGGTTTTTTTGTAATTCCACCCCTAAGAGAGTGAAATGGGGTAATAAAGTGTAAAACTCAATATTGTTTCGGATTGCGCTGAAATTTGGCATGCAGATAGTTATTAAGACGTTAGTTCCCTCTGAGAAAGGATTTTCCAAATTAACCCTCGCAGGGGATGAAACGGGGGTTCAAAGTTTGTATGGAGAAACAAGATTAGATAGTCTTTTCTATCCGAAACTCCACACAAGTGCTTCAGTAAAAAAAAATGTAAATACGTGTTTCAGGTTTTTTTGAAATTCCACCCTTAAGAGGGTGAAATGGGGTAATAAAGTGTAAAATCAATATTGTTTCGGATTACGCTGAAATTTGGCATGCAGATAGTTATTACGACGTTAATTCCCTCTAAGAAAGGATTTTCCAAAATTAATCCTCTAAGGGGATGAAACGGGGGTTCAAAGTTTATATGGAGAAACAAGATTAGATAGTCTTTTCTATCCGAAACTTCACACAAGTGCTTCAGTAAAAAAATAAGTAAACACGTGTTTCAGGTTTTTTTGAAATTCCACCCTTAAGAGGGTGAAATGGGGTAATAAAGTGTAAAATCAATATTGTTTCGGATTACGCTGAAATTTGGCATGCAGATAGTTATTACGACGTTAGATCCCTCTTTGAAAGGATTTCCCAAAATTAACCCTCGAAGGGGATGAAACGGGGGTTGAAAGTTTGTATGGAGAAACAAGATTAGATAGTCTTTTCTATCCGAAACTTCACACAAGTGCTTCAGTACAAAAATAAGTAAACACGTGTTTCAGGTTTTTTTGTAATTCCACCCCTAAGAGAGTGAAATGGGGTAATAAAGTGTAAAACTCAATATTGTTTCGGATTGCGCTGAAATTTGGCATGCAGATAGTTATTAAGACGTTAGTTCCCTCTGAGAAAGGATTTTCCAAATTAACCCTCGCAGGGGATGAAACGGGGGTTCAAAGTTTGTATGGAGAAACAAGATTAGATAGTCTTTTCTATCCGAAACTCCACACAAGTGCTTCAGTAAAAAAAAATGTAAATACGTGTTTCAGGTTTTTTTGAAATTCCACCCTTAAGAGGGTGAAATGGGGTAATAAAGTGTAAAATCAATATTGTTTCGGATTACGCTGAAATTTGGCATGCAGATAGTTATTACGACGTTAGATCCCTCTTTGAAAGGATTTCCCAAAATTAACCCTCGAAGGGGATGAAACGGTGGTTGAAAGTTTGTATGGAGAAACAAGATTAGATAGTCTTTTCTATCCGAAACTTCACACAAGTGCTTCAGTACAAAAATAAGTAAACACGTGTTTCAGGTTTTTTTGTAATTCCACCCCTAAGAGGGTGAAATGGGGTAATAAAGTGTAAAACTCAATATTGTTTCGGATTGCGCTGAAATTTGGCATGCAGATAGTTATTAAGACGTTAGTTCCCTCTGAGAAAGGATTTTCCAAATTAACCCTCGCAGGGGATGAAACGGGGGTTCAAAGTTTGTATGGAGAATCAAGATTAGATAGTCTTTTCTATCCGAAACTCCACACAAGTGCTTCAGTAAAAAAAAATGTAAATACGTGTTTCAGGTTTTTTTGAAATTCCACCCTTAAGAGGGTGAAATGGGGTAATAAAGTGTAAAATCAATATTGTTTCGGATTACGCTGAAATTTGGCATGCAGATAGTTATTACGACGTTAATTCCCTCTAAGAAAGGATTTTCCAAAATTAATCCTCTAAGGGGATGAAACGGGGGTTCAAAGTTTATATGGAGAAACAAGATTAGATAGTCTTTTCTATCCAAAACTTCACACAAGTGCTTCAGTAAAAAAATAAGTAAACACGTGTTTCAGGTTTTTTTGAAATTCCACCCTTAAGAGGGTGAAATGGGGTAATAAAGTGTAAAATCAATATTGTTTCGGATTACGCTGAAATTTGGCATGCAGATAGTTATTACGACGTTAGATCCCTCTAAGAAAGGATTTCCCAAAATTAACCCTCGAAGGGGATGAAACGGGGGTTGAAAGTTTGTATGGAGAAACAAGATTAGATAGTCTTTTCTATCCGAAACTTCACACAAGTGCTTCAGTACAAAAATAAGTAAACACGTGTTTCAGGTTTTTTTGTAATTCCACCCCTAAGAGGGTGAAATGGGGTAATAAAGTGTAAAAATCAATATTGTTTCGGATTGCGCTGAAATTTGGCATGCAGATAGTTATTAATTACGAAGTTAGTTCCCTCTGAGAAAGGTTTTCCAAAATTCATCCCTGAAGAGGATGAAACGAGGGTTCAAAGTTTTTATGGAGAAACAAGAATTGATTGTCTCTTATATTCGAAACTTTACACAAGTAGTTTAGTAAATAAATGAGTAAATACGTGTTTCAGGCTTTTTGAAATTCTATTCCTAAAAGGGTGAAGTGGAGTAACAATGTCTGAAATCAATATTGTTTCGGATTGCGCTGATATTTTGCATCCAGATAGAAATTTTGACGTAGGTATCCGCTGAGAAAGGATTTTTCAAAATTCACTCTTCAAGGGATGAAGCGGGGTTTCAAATTTTGGATAGTCATTTTATTCGACATTTCACACAAGTACTTCTGTAAATAAATAAGTAAATACGAGTTTCAGACTGTTTCAAAATGCCACCCTAAAAGAGTGAACTGGGGTAAAAAAGTCTGAAAATCAATATAGTTTCGGATTGCGCTTTATTGGGGTTTATTCGGGTTTTAAAAATATGAATCCTGATTTGTCTTAGTCACGCGATAACATGAAAACAGGTGAACCAATTTGGCTAATTTTTATTTGATGTCTTTAATGATAGAATCGTTTTTACAATAGAAAAGTTTTAAGTAAATAAAAGGAGTTTTTAACGCGGGCGTAGCCGCGGGTGACTTCTACTATCCCCTTAAGGGGTGAATTTTGGAAAATCCTTTCTTAGTACACCCTTACGTACTAAGACAAATATACCCTCCAAATTTCAAGTCTCTACGACCAGCGGTTTAGGCTGTGCGTTGTCTGTCAGTGAGTCAGTGAGTCAGTGAGTCAGTCAGTATGTCAGGACAAAGATTCTTATAGTATTAGATATACATTATTTAAGTGGAACTTATATTAATTACATCGCCTTAAATTTTTTCGTCCATCTATAGCAATTCGAAACATGCATGTCGCGGTGCTGATTGGTTGGTGGATATGATTACAGCCGGCGCTGATTGGTGGAAATGATGAATGAAATATAGGTCTAGCTACGATTGGCGGACGCTTTCGCTGTCATATCAACTGCTGTCATAGTTGCTAGCTCATAAACGTAATAAAAAAGTTGGTGCGCTACAGATGTTTGACAAATTTAATTTAATCCGTATGCTTTAACAATAAGGTTGTAATTGCTTTGTAGAACAAAACGGCCTAATTAAGCGACACCAGGGTGGGAGTGTGTCCTTGTCTAACAACCTGCTAGTCCCATATACGTTCTATACTATATGTGTGGTATATATATAAGTTGTCCATATAAAAGAAAGGGACAAACTTCGTTCAAGGTTGGTCTCATGGGGGCCGGTGTACGCGTTCAAGTTTATTATGTAGCCTAGGTCTGTGAGCTAGCTCCTAAAGCTAAACATTAACAAAAAGTTTCACTTGGATCACGGTTTCATAAAAAAACCACACATTTGTTTTTAAAATTCATTTTATGTCAAATCCGCTATGCGTTCATTAAAATCTTCATAATTACGAACGTTGATCTATTTGCTGTTGTCGTTAACAAGGTGATTCTGAATACAAACACTTATATCAGTTTTGATTTGAAATCTTACATAATTATACTGTCAGCTACTGTTAAACTTGGGTATTTTGGTAACAGTTACGAGAATTTCATTGTAATAATATTTCCTGTAAGCGGTTATTATTAGTATACTCGGAAGCTATAGCCCGATGAGACTTCTTGTTACAGTGCCACAAGTATAACTTGGCGGTGGTGGTTTTTGGAACTAATTCTATTAATTGAAACTGTGAGTTTGACGTTTGAGACATTATTGTTGATAAATCTGCTACATTAAAATAGTTCAATAATACCAAAAGTAATTAAAAGTGGTTTAAGAGAAACTGTTATCAAAGTACAAAGTAAGAGCACAGTGGCGCACAGGCACGCCAAGTTATACTTGCCGGACTGTACTTGAAAGGACTATGAGAAAGTACCAGTAACAGGCATAGGCACAGATTATATAATAGTAACTACGTAATAATACGGCATAGGGTAGTAACGCGCAAAATGTTGTCCATCCAGAATTTTGCATGCTCATGTATGTGCTATCTGGCAGTATCATGTCAGTCATGGCAGTGACTTATTTTTTTATATCTTGTTGTTGGTAAGAGATGATGCGGTCGAAGATGGTAAACACGCTAGGCCTAGAATGGGAACTAGCTCTCAAGGATAGCTGCCGGAACACATTAGACATTTGGCGACAGATTTTCTAATTTGAGGGTGGTAGCTGGCCAGGCAGACACTAGATAACGTCCTACCACCATGCGGGGGTTGTTAGTTTCTTAGCGATGTTTTTTCTTCGCCCGCGGGCCACTGAAAAGCACACATACATTTTTCTGTCGCAAAATCCATTGGTGCACGGCGGGGATTAAACTCGGTACCTTTCGCATCAAAGTCGACCGTTCTCCCGATTACGCCACCGGGCCCTCTAACTTTTTGACTGGAAACAAAAAGCCAAAGGTGGGCTCAGTGGCGTGTCTTGGGGGAGGCCTACGTTCAGCAGTGGACTGATACCGGTTGATGATGATGATGATGATTAGAGTTGTGTTTCTAATTTTCTGTTTTGATTTGCTTCATACATAATAAATCATTCACTGGCCAAGTGCGAGTCGGGCTTGCACTCGTAGAGTTCTATACCACAGTACAATATTTAATATGAGCAAAATTTGGCGAAATAACACCTTTCTTGTATGTCTCTATCTATGTCTCTATGTATGTCTACCTTCTTTACTTGTTAATATTATTTAATTTATATTGCTTTTGTTGTAACAGCCTCGTATTAATAACACTATGAGGAAATTTCAAGTCCCTATTATTACCTCCTTGTATGGGGACGCCTTTAATTTTTTTACTTTATTCTGTTTTAGTTTTTTTTTTGTAACAGCTGCCGTAAAACATACTTGGTAAACATTTCATGTGTCCTATTATAGTTAAGAAAATACAGTCTTCTGAAAGACGGATGGATAGCGGAGTCTCAGTAATAGGGTTCCATATCTGGGAACAGATGGAACCCTAAAAATATAGGCTGATGACGATGGTGGTGCGGAACCCTCTTTGAGCAAGTTCGACTCACACTTGGTAGTTTAATTATTATATTTTATTTAAGCGCAATCAGTTTCAAACCCAATTCAAATTATATACATAACCAACACAAATTCAATCCTAACATCTTACAAATACTATAAATTCGAAAGTATGTGTGTATGTTTGTTACTTCTGCACGCTTAAACTACTGAACTGATTGAGCTGAAATTTGGTATGTAGATAGCCTAGACCCTGAAATAACACAAAAAGTACTTTTATCCCGGAAATCCCACGGGAACGTTGTCTGCGCGGTGAAACCGCGAGGTGTGGTAAACAAATACAATAGTCCCTAAAGTCTCATTATTGCCTAAAATAACGCAATTAATCAAACACCAATTTGCACGATTAACTATTTTCAACGACAATAGGCCTGAAATATGGTTTATACATACAAACAATATTTGTAATGAAAACAACGGCATTAACTGTGCATTCATTTATACAATATTCGTCTCTATAATATGTTATGATTTTCTCACGTGTATTACTGATGAGCATGGTATTATACATTTAACTTTTAATTATAGAATACGCTTTACTGGACCCCTAAAAAATCTTAGAATAGCGCTAATAGTGACTATAATTATCCCGCCTGACTTGCTACCAAAATGTTTACCACCATCAAGGAGAAAATCTGCTGCCATAACTTTTCGGTGTTCCGGCAGCACACAGTACTTAAGAGCCAGAGTATTCTTAAGCCTAGCGTATTCACCATCTTTGACAACATCATTGCTTACTACCAGGCGAGATATTAGTCAAACACTTGACATAAAAAATATAGAACTGCGGTAATCGTATAGACAAAAATCTTGCTTCTTTACCTTAATATTAAAGAAGCAGAAATAATGATTCGATTAATTTTTACACAACTATTTTTAACTATTTTCTATATTCTTATACTATTTATTTTTTAAATATTCACGTTATATGAGGTACTGGCATACGGGAAAAAAACATTCTTAGGTATAATTTAAATGAACATACCATCCAGGTAAATCAAATGCTTAGAATTTCTAAGCAAATTCAAGTTAAACTTTCTACTCGTACAATCAATGTGTGCGATCTAACCAAAATCCCAAGGACGGACCTTGGTTAGGCGCATTACTCAAACAAAACTAAATAAGGTCCTTCCTCAAATATTTCACCCCCTGCGTACCTGTCGATCCCCTGCCCGGGGCATCTCCGGGCATTGATAAGGGGCATCAAATTTTATAAAAAAGGCCAATGGAGCTAATCAATATCTGTCGTGTCGGTACCAAATTAAATCGCGGTGACGTCGCCTCGGGGCCGCTTCTGTCGTCCCCTGTCTCTATCTGGGATGATTTTTTATTAAAACTGCAAAAAATTGTCCCGCTGTGGCAAACAGGGGTTAAAGTACGAAATGATAGGCCTGTACTATCCACAGAACATTTTCAGTTGGTCTTCTTGTTTAATTTTAGAAGGATTATTTTGAGTAAGAAGTTATAGCAAAAACTTAAAATAGTTTTTTGGGATTCCTTACCCAAAAGGTGCAAACGAGCCCTTTTTACGAAGAATCCGCTGTCCGTCCCGGCCATCCGTCTATCTGTCACATAGATAGTGTATATATATCTTCACATGCTATATCTTCTGAACCGTAATAGGTAGACATTTGAATGTTTTACAAAGTGTGCATTATTATTGTCGCTACAACAAAAGATAATAAAAACTGAATAAAGTTAAAAGTTGAAGTAGTTCCCTATAAAAGAAACATGTTATTTTCTGGCGTGAGTAAAACAAAGGTTAGCTCTTAACTTGACTTTGACACTAGACATTCTTGTATGTCAATAACAATAAATAATAACATTAAAAATTGGTGAACGTATAAAAAACGGTTATTTTTTTACCCACGACAGAACGGAGACGGTATATGCCTTTGGGGTGAGCAAGTTTGTTTGTGCAAATCGATGTTGCCATTTTTCTCCAAGATTACTAGTTCGATTTTGATACAGTTTTCAGTGATGGATTTAGGTTTGATTGGTGCATGCTCTCAGATAGGTGTTACGGTGTCAACTCACCAGAGAACGCTGCAGTAAACATTTGTTTGTGCAAATATATGTTGCCATTTTTCTCCAAAACTACGGGTTCGATTTTGTCTTAAGCGCGGTTTGTAATTATTTTTATTATTATTAAGTTCGTAATCAATTGTGTGTGGTGGGTTCTTAGATAGATGTTATGACGTTAACTTTCTAAAGGACGCTATCGTGGGTGTTTATTCAAAATTTTAATTTAACTATAATTTTTTTGCTTAATGTTATGTACATTGGTTTGAAAACATTTATGCACGGATCTGACACATACTTGGCCGATTGTATACTTTTATGCTAGTTATAAAAAAATATTATGCAGCATGGAATAGTTGTACTATACAACTAAGACTAAAATTTCTTTAGCACTTTGTGTCATTGCTGACAGTCAACTTCTAGGTAATCACGATTGCACATTTGACTGTCCATCATCAGATGGAATGCTAATAAATATTTCTTTATTCCATTAAAATTCAGTCCACAACAAAGACTTAAGAGGAAACGCGACAAGATAGGGACAACAACAACTCAGACTCATTTTTTTGAGAGCCAGTTCCCATTCTAGGCCTAGCGTGCTTACTATCTTCGACCGCATCGTCATTTACCAACAGGTGAGATAGTGGTCAAACGCTAGCCTATTAGATATTAAAAAAAAATACAAAAAAAATGTTGACTTAGATAAAATAAGATGCTCTTTTTGCATTTTTTTTTGTCTCGAAACTCTTTGAAATTTGTCTGTCAGCCGTCTAGATCTGGGCAGTAAAATAGGTGATTTTTCAGGTTTTTTGAGCATAGCTACAGTATTTCTTAATTTTTTATAGAAAAAAAAATTGCTCTACAAGCATTTTCTAGAAAGGAAACAGGAGCTTATATTTGTATGGAAAAATACACCCTGCGTTCCCTCTAGTTACGAGTATATCCTACTGCTTCATTACACTGTTTACATTTACTTTTTTTTCCTATGTGCTTATCACTGGGCGTTATTTCCATCACCAGAATGTTTTCAGCTTTCATCTGCAATTTTTTTGCAATCACAGTTTTTACGCATCGTGAATTTTCATGCGTAGATTGACTGGCTTTGCCTTTGTGTATTGACATCACCTATAAGATGTGGAGCATTCCACGTGAAGCGGACAGGTAAACAAAATTGATGTTGCTGATTTTAGTATTTTTTTATTATGTTAGACCTATATGAGTTCTTGATGCAAATACAAAATATTATATTATAAATTAATTAATTATTAATAAATTATTATATTATAAAATATTATCGAAAAATTGGCTCTGGTTCACGAGTTATAGGATTTAGAAGTTTTGACTATTTAGCGCGTCTGCGTTACCTCGAACCTCATTATTCAGTTTTAAATAGTTACGATTATATAAATAAAGCAATGCAATTTGTACTTCAATCATTGAGCTTTTGCATTGTAGTTTTGTTTTATGTTTTTTCGCGCTATGAGACGTGATTCAATTTTTTTTTAATGGAATTTCACAGAGAAACACCATTTAAAAAAAAAATATTTTTTATGAAAATAGCTAATAGTGTAAAGATAACTCATACAAAGTTTCATTATGGGCGTAGAAGTCGTTTAGGAGCTAGCCCGATACCAGTGTAGAAGCGTGGCGGCATGTTGTTGGCACGCCTTGCGCCGCACCGCTTGCGATTGCGCTTCAACTGTGTAGATAACTCTGTAATTATATGTGTGTCGTTATAATTATGTACGTCTTTAAGAGATAAAAAATATTGAGTAGAATATTATCGCAATGGTACCTTTCTAGTGTAAGTAATAGTGTAGATTTGAATCCTGCACTATTCGAAAATTTAAGATAAATACGAGCCTGAAAGAAAATCTGTGCAAATTATAAATAGAAAATACGGTCAAATTTGAAATCTTACATAAATCAGTTTATCAGTAGATATACTTATAAACTGATTTATACGGCATGTAAAATCTGTATTTTCGATTATTAATATGTACATATATAATTATTTAGTTACTACCCAATGCTTTGCGTATATCGTCACTCCACCGGCAGTTTCTACAAGAAAAGAGATGCAAATATACAAATGACTAGCTGCATCTCCCGCCATTAGACGTTTGCGATGACAGGACGCTTTGATATCAATATATAGATACTCTAATATACAATACTCTACCTATTGACTGTTGCAACATATTTTCTCTAAGCTCAGTTCGGCGAATACCGGCTCTAAGACTAGAAAAATTGATGTCGATAATAATAGTAGGTTAACTTACGCCTTAACTAGTGCTTCTGTAAAAACAGTGTAGACCTCGTGTGTCCTTATAATCATGCAATAACCAACACTTTCCCTGGCTTAACAAAGCCTTTTCAGAGTTTTGGTCAAAATAGGGGTATAAGCTTTAGCGATTACTCGCGTTCCCTTGGTCTTAGGAGTTCGAATCTGGCGTTTACGGGTCTGTCCTGTGAAGGCAAAGAGGACTGCGTAGTCAGAATGGTGTAGGTAGGAATATATTTTTCGAAAAAACTACAAAAATGTATATCCGTCCATATTAACGCTACAGCAAACTTCATCTCTTTTCCCCACTCCACTCTACCTTGCGTCTCAAATTTATAGATAAATAACGCTTTGCTCTTCAGTCCCCTTTTTTGGAAAATTATCAAAACATCTTAAGAAGAATTAAGTCCTTAGTGTGCGTCTTAAATTTGATTAAAATCCGTCGATAAATAACGCTATAGCAAACTTCACTCCTTTTCCCCCTATTTCCGCCTTTTAGTCAAAAAACGCGATCGACAATATTTTTTAAATAAATCATGAAACACGTGTGCCAATTTTTGTCAAAATCGGTTGAAAAACGCAACCTGTAGACGACAACAGACAGACTGACTGACAGAAGGACAAAGGCATTTTTGGCCAATCTCAAAACTGATTCGTGTCGCTCGCTTAGACAATTATAATACTATGTCATATTACTTACATAAATCGTAATTTTGCTCAAAGACCAAAATACGTTGATTCATTGTAAGTAGTTAATAATAGGTCTACTCTAGGACGTATTCACGAATTCTATCCTGTACAATTTCAAAACTTATAGCCGAATGGAGAACACTCAGACGACATAAATAACCACATTTGAATATTATCATACGAACATTTTGTAATACCCTCCACTTATATTCATCAGATATTAATTTAGATAAAACAGGAGCTAATGGTACATTTTATTACACGTGGGGTGTTGATGAATGGATATTGATAGCAAGTTTTGTCTGGATTTTTGCAAACTTTTATGTAACTTGCCATGTTAGTATGTATGTATGTTAGTATGAGTTAAATCTTTAAAGCTGAATAAGAAGTGAAGTTTAAACGTACGAGGCATAATATGTAGCGTTCCGCCTGGGTTTCGCATGGGTGATGCAATTGATTCCAAACTTTGTCACCCGCTGAGCTAATCTAAAGATTTCCTGAAAATTGTTATGAAACTCTGATTTATAGATTTTTATAAAATAGATATAGTCAACATATGAGGAGAATAAAACCATTTTTGAAAAATACATATCTAAAAATACGTATTAACTGACATTAAGAACCTAAAAAAATTTAGCCATGTCATGTGTTTATTGCAAGCCACAGTTTAAGATTACAAGCTTCTCAAATGATAACCTTTTAGTGACACTTAGAGGTTACCGCTAATTAAAAGACAACTGGAAAAATTAATAAATTAAACTGGCCAAGTGCAAGTAGAACTCGCACTCGTAGGGTTCCGTACCACACTACAGTATATACAGCACTACACTACAGTATTTTCTAAGATCAAGCAAAAAATACCACTATCATTTTTCGCCAGCAAAAAATAATAATGAATAAACATTTTATTTCTTATAACGCCATCTAACGTCTAACAAAAGTGTTAGGGATCAACATTTCAATATAACGCCATCTATGCGACGTTTAAGTAACTAAGCGTTTATAGATGGCGTTACATTAAAATGTCGATAAAACACGTTTCTTGTATGGGAACCCTCTATTATTTTTAACTTTATTATGTTTTTAGTATTTGTTGTAATAGTGTAATTAATATATAGTAAATAATTGTAATTGTTGTAGCAGCAACAATATATACATCATCTGTGAAAATTTCAACTGTCTAACTATCACGGTTCATGAGATACAGCCTGGTGACAGACGGACAGACAGACAGACAGACAGAAAGACAGACAGACAGATAGACAGACAGACGGACAGCGGAGTCTTAGTAATAGGGTCCCGTTTTACCCTTTGGGTACGGAACCTTAAAAATTAAGCGAAACACTTTTGTATATTTTAACGGTGTACAACGCCATCTTTCGGTTTTGTTAAGGACTTATTCAAGCAGACTTTACTCGAAGTCGAACAAGTTGTTACATTATTATAGTCGAGCGTTACGGCTCAGTATCATTTAATACCAACTGAATGTGCTCCGCGCATCTTCAGAAGTTTTCGCTTCAAAATAACTTACACTGTTGTTTCAATAATCGTATTTATTATAGATACCTAATATTATGTAGAAATCAGAAACAATTTAATTTAAGATAAGAAAAATCCGCCTTCAAATCTTCACAACTTCAAATGCCGCGCTAGTAGTTTTTAGTAGCAAGTTTTACATGTTTATCTTAATATCTCTGGAGATACTAATTGATCTCATCGATTTATTAACAATGGGTAGTCAGATACATCGATGAAATCAGTAGTAAATTCTTTCGAATAAAAAATAATTTTGAAAATCAGTCCACGATGATAAACAGAGAAATCGGTGAATATAAAAAACGTTTTTACAGACGACCTGAGAACTCTTTTTTAAAGCTGGTAAAAATAGCAAGAATATCATGTTCCAGCGTTTATGCCGTAAATCCACTTTTTTGTTAATATCCTACAATGTAATACAACACCTCTCTAAAACCTTAAGCGCTCCAATGACTACCGTAATTAATTAAGCCAACATCTCCCCTACTACAAACAAAATTAATACGCCTGCAGTTAATTGTTTGATCAATTAAGACGGAGTTTGCGCACGATTGTTAGGCCATCGTTAATTAAGTAGTTGTCTAAATAGTTTACACGATACTATGTCAACATTAAGTACTTACTGGCCACTAATAAATAGGTGATTAGATTGCTAATGGCAAGGATATTTCTTTTTTTACTGGAGCGAGAGAAGCTTCCTACTCGTGGATGAAAAATTAAGCGGATTTGGCATTTATATAACAATAACGTTATGAGAAGAATAAAACTATACAATCACTGGTATGAGAGAGCGAGATGAACAACATTTTTTTATCTTTTACCTGCGTATGCGATTAAACTGGCTCCAGCAATGTATGGAGCCAGTTTCTAGTACACCCATTGGCTCTCACCCACTGTCATGTATAACCCGACCAAATTACGTTGTTCATTTTATCTTATATAATAGCTGGCATATGTATCACGTGTTCATGGTTTTAGTCGGGTTATATCTCTATAGCTATTTCTTTCGCATAAACTAATGTTCTCTATACATATATATATGTTCCTACTGCTTTATTATCTTGACGATGCGATTCGAGATGTATTTGTACTTGTCTAAAAATAAAAGACACAAGATACAAAGATGCCCTGAATAACCGACGTTAGTCCGATATAAGATAATATTGATTACATTATAAAAACTTACGTTAATTACAAGCTTTTATTTAGTTTCACCTGTCCCGATATTTGTCATCAAATCTTGCAAATTAAATTTGATCCACTTCCCGGTTTTTGATTGAGCTGAAATTTTGCATACATGTGTAAATCGCGTGACAATGCAATATAATGATGTCATGGTGCTGATTTGATGAAGGAGCTAGGAGGTGGCCAACGGTACTCCTAAACTACACATGTTATTATTATTAAGTCATTCATTTCAGATATTAAATCCTTATGTTGTTTTTGCAACAATACAAACTGATTATCATTACATACTTACATTACAAATAATTACAATAAAAATAATAATATAGTCAAATATTATTAACTAAAAGGACAGATTATATCATGAGAAAAATGTCAAACACAAAATAAAATAAAATAAGAATTACAATATCATCAGACGCATCCATTTATACTGTATGGGGCAGTCTATTCGCGGCTTGGCAAACGCAACAGCATCCTAAAAATATTATTGTATTGAACACTCAGAAAATAATCAGCACGTTGAGTATAATCTATCCACAAGCTACTCGAGTAGAAAGACTGGCAGTATGCTTTAAACAGCGTAACCTTAACTTCCCTCGAGCAGCGAGCAAATCTGCGGCAGATCATGTTTCCTCGTACTGCCAATGCCCTGCGTTCTCTCTCAATGTCAGCATCGTCCTTTAGGTCCTCCGTCACTATGTGCCCCAAATACACAAAATTTATTTACGACCAGAACCACTCCGTATACATATATATAATTTATTATTATAGCCGTCGTGTTTAGGCTTCTTGGATTTGTCTTGATTTACTGTCTGCTCTGGTTCTAGGTTATGTAAAAGCTTGTGTTTAAAAAGGTTTTTAAAAATATTACTTGTTTTAAACTTATTTATTTAAAACGTGACATACGTAAAGTCGATATAACGATCGACATAATATAGGGCGATGCTGGACGCGTTGCAAAATTCCTTTGTTTAGTGGAAGCCTTCAGTAAAACCTTAGTCTTTGAAACCTGTACCAAGCACAAGTCCGATCTTGCATGGAATACTGCCTGCACCCATCTTTGTTATTGCTCGGCTAAATATCAACTGAAAGATTTGGATTTCATCGATAAACAAGCGAGGATGCTTATTGGCGAAACCACAAAAAACATGCTTCAGAAAATCGAGCTATGGCTTAGAGTAGCTAGTTATCTGTGTATAAAGGATACATTTGCGTATGCAATAGAATTACACAATCTAACTCTTTCTCTTGTTTACAATCGGACAACAAGGCAAACTAACAAATGACATTCATACATGGTTGATATTCCAGGAATCCAAACTAACTATTTTAGTGGTTTTACAGTTTGACAAAACGTGGCGATGCAATTCTCAGGCACGCAAGACAGATACGTAGGTAGAATATGTACAACAACAGCAGGTATGAATACCCTTTTATAAATAATACGAAGTATGCCCTTGGAGTGAATTACATACCTAATGAAACTTCACCTTGAATTTCGTTCTCACAAATACATTAAATTGATACAAGAATATTATTGAAGATCTCTTATGTTTAACTAGACTAGATGGTACTTAATAGTAAGCGTTTGAACATTGAACTTGTAAAATTTTTTGATTATTTTGAAACATCGTATTTGTTTCATGAAAAAATTACTATCAAATTTATTTTTTACAGGACCTACAGTAAATTAAATTGTATTAGCTCAAGTGAAATTGATTTTTTTAATGATAAATTAGGTAACAGCACAAGCACGACGCTCGCCTGATGGTAAGCGATGACATCTACATATTACGAGTACAGTGGCATGCAAAATTCTGGATAGCTAGAATGTTGCATGTCACGGCACAGCGTCTGTTATTTTGAGACATAAAGATGGTAAGTCTCACATGCTCCGCAATTTCAGTGGACACTTTGCCATTCAAACCGTAAAATATTCCTATTTTACGACTGAATTAATTGGCAAAGTGGCGCCCTAGGCGGACCAGCGGAAGTCCTACCACTATAAAATATTATATTCCTATAATCTCGGCATATTCACTTTTAACGAATCAAAAACCCGTTCAGGGTTTCGAAATCGTTCGGAACCCTGAATAAATAATTCCAATCAAAAGTTAGATCAGTTAAGTAATAGTGTAAATGTTAATACATTAGTGATTAGATGATCAAAATAATCTCTTTTAGTTAATATTAACAACATGCTGCCTTTCGAACTGAATTAATCCCAGACTGCAATAGTCTGTTAAGGTACGACCACACCGCAGCGTCTAGCTTGCGCGATCTAGGCGGCGATCAGATAGCGCAGTAGTGTTTGTATCCACTGGTTCACACCAAACGTGATCGACGGCGATCAAAAAACGATTGAAAATCGTATCGCGAACGCGCACGTGGACGCTGGACGCCGCGGTGTGGTCGTACCTTTAAAGTTTTTCACTCATTGCCGTTTCATACCGAATCCTTCTTAAAGTTGAAGCAGCAATGGACACAAGATATGATCAAAAACTGTACAAAGCTCATCATACGGTGTCACTGTCATACCATAGGTGTAATTTTCAATTTTTGTTCCTCAAAAGGTTTAATCTAATCATTGGTAGAAGCATAACTCCCTCCTTTGAGACCATATATCTGTAATGGCATTTTAAAAACAAGCGATGTAAATATCCATATAATATCGAAGTAATATTAAATTTACCTAATATATATCTTCGAGAGGATAAACCCAAACTTTAGAAGCCCTTACGAGTGTTTTTTTTTAGTATTTAAATGATTATAAAAATCATCTTTTAGAGCACTACTAAAATGAAGCTGTAACTAATCTAAAGTGTGGCGAATCAATTTTCACCTCAATTATACCAAAAGTGCCAATTCATCTTTCACGATTGCAAGGTATAGAGTCTACATTAAAAATCATCATGTTATAAGTTGTACTAGAGGCAAGAATGTTTATTAAAGATTTAATTTTCACATATTTTACGAGAATAATTTGTATTGCTTGATATGTTACGATTGAAAATGTTGTTTTTTAGAGCAAATGATTTTATTTTGATTTTCGTATTATTTTAAATTAGTTTATGGCGCGATTTTTTTTAATTCGTAGTACATCTCCAAGGTCCCATTGTAATTCATTCACTCATTCGAGATCTGAGTATTGCTAGTTATTATGTGGAGATAAACACCATAAACGTTAGGTAAATAATTAATAATGTTATTAATCAAAAGAGGAACATGATTTCGTTAGCCTCCTCCGTCTTTACATCGTATTTGTGGAAAATGTCTTAAAAAACTTGATAAGGCAAGTGAAATTAATAAAATTATGCCTTTTATGTTTGCAGGTTTCTAAGTTAAATGTAATATCCAATGATAGAATCGATTTTTACTCTATGGCTACAATATTAAATGGTAATTAGAATATTAAAGGTTCACCAACATTATAATTGAGGTATTTAAACTTCAGTAGACGGTTAAACGTCTACTAATCACAGGAACCGGACGGAAGAAACGGACCGTTTGCAATGCAATATAATAAGTGCTGAGTGCTACACACAACGACATTGTGTTGTTATTGCTGTACAGTCGCCTCTAGTAGTTATAAATTTAGCCATGCATTATAACTCAATGTACAGACCTAATAGGATCCATCGCACGAATTCTATTAGCTCACGTCTCTCGCTGTAAGGGCCGGTATATTGATACGTTTTATACTAATTCATTGTGATAGCGAAGGGATGTATTTATGGGTTCTATTTAATTTACTACATATAGAGGTAAGCCATGCGAGCCACTGACTGCTTATTAATTTGATCTGAACCATTTTTTTTCTTCTTTTTATGCTTGATAGGCAAGCGTTTGACCACTATCCCACCTGATGTTAAGTGACGATAGGGTCGACGATGTAGCACGCTTTGAAGACCCCGGGGTTGTGGCTATCGGGAAACACAGACATCGGGTTTTTACAGTTTTTTCTATTTTTTTATTCATGTAACTCTGTTGTTTATCCGATTCGGAAAATTATTTCTTTGTTTGAGAGAGTATTATTTACCGTCCTTTTGACCTCATTGTAATTTCATCGAGATTGAATGAGTATCTACAGACATGGATTCAAACATGGTAATGAAAATGATTAGTGCGGCATTTGAAGTCGGTTTTTTTTCGTGTTGTTAACAATCCAAGAAAAATCAAGTCATTCTTCTAATCATTAAGTCATTCTCAAGCACATTTTACCTTTGTCTACATTTAGGGCAAATAATTGTAAAATATGTTTTATTGTACATACATATTACATGCATTATGCACATAGACGGCGGTAAGAAAACAAATTGGAATGAAGAAAAACTTAAATTATTAAGAAAAGTTTTTTTAGTATGCATAGCAAGCGCATGAACCAGTGCAGCGCATATTCACAGTCCGATGCGTGCCAATTATCCTTCAAAGCAAAGTGCAATAATTATTAACGTTGAAATATGTATTAATACGCCTATGGCCAGTAGTGGACGGAAATTGGCTGATTATGATGCTAAAGATGATGTATTAATTGCTAATAATATACTGTTTGCCACCAAAATACCGGCTTACGGTACCTTTTTCATGACATTATTAATATAGCAAAAACATTTACATTATTTTGTTGCTAGCATAAGAAAGATAAGTCCCTACTCATAACAAGTCATACATTTACTACGCATTTAAACAAGGTCAATCTTGATTTAAATAATCAATATTCAACAAAAGGGTTGCAAAGGATGTCAAATTATAACAATCGGTATGTATTTGAAAATTCGGTGGATCGGATTTTGGCTGTCAATACAACATTGAAATATATCGGCAGCAGTGATGATAAACTTGGAAGATATAGCTGTTGATATGTATATTTTGAATCCAGAATAACAAGCACTTAAAAACAATTTCATCATACATCATACGAGACGATGAGATACATAAAACTTAGTCCGAAATCAGAATAAATTCCAGTGTAAAAAATTATCTGACCTAAGCTAACGTATCACGTATCACGACCATATCGGAGACATTTTAAAGAAAGGCCAAGTCAAAAGGTACTTACTCATAACCGGCGAGCATGTTTGAAGACGCTCATGAAAGAGGAAGGAAAGAAGCGAAAGAGGTATGTCAGGATAGTAGCATTCGGAAAGAAGTAGTCTCTGCAACGGGGAAAAGGCGTGATTTAATGTATGCATGTATTTAAAAAAATTACGTCCCTAACGTATCTGTCATTTTAAAAGATCAGTATTCTCGTACCTTAAATTCTAAATTCTCGCTGTAACTCACAATTGATTGGATTTAGAACGATTTTGAAGGATTTCATTATTTACAAATTGGGTCAAAGGACTTCTGTTTAAAGGAAGACTTGCGATAATTCAAAGGCACTGGTTTGAGTAAACGATTGTTTAAGCGTCAGCGCAAACGGGCCACCAATACAGCCACCGATGGCCAGCGAGAAACAATTTAAACGCTTTTTTAGGGTTCCGTATCCAAAGGGACCCTATTTCTAAGACTCCGCTGTCCATCCATCTGTCTGTCTGTCTATCCGTCTGTCAATAAGTTGTATCTCATGAACCGTGATAGTTAGAGTTGAAATTTTCACTGATGATCTATTTCTGTTACCTGCCGCTATAACAAAAAATCCTTACTAATAATATAAATGCTAAAGTAACTCTGTCTGTCTGTCTGTCTCACTTTCACGCCTAAACTACTGAACCGATTTAAATGAAATTTGGTACACAGATAGTCTAGAGCCTGAAAAAGGACATAGGCTACTTTTTAATGCAAAGCATGGGCTGTAAGGGGTCGAAAGGGGGATGAAAATTTGTATGGAAGTATCGTAATTTTTAGAGCTAGAAGCTTGAAACTTATTTTTTAGGCTGTTGATCCGATATAAATAAATATGACATTCAAAGTTTTACCCTCAATGGTGTAAAATAACAATAGGGGATGAAATTTTGTAAGGTTTATGTGAATGTTCAACTGAACATATTTAAATGAAATTTAGTTCACAGATAGTTTGAGCCTGAGAAAAGACACAGGCGATAGACACTCCACTTTTTATTGTGAAAAAGGGTTGTAAAGGGTAGAAAGAGGGGATAAAAGATTGTATAGAAGTATCGTAATTTTTAGAGCTAGAAGCTTGAAACTTATTTTATAGGGTTGATTGAGCGCCACCAACCCCCCTGCGCCCCTAAGTATCCCCAACGTGTTTTTTTACAGATTTAAAGAAAACCAAAATACAGCCAAAATATGTAAAATCGGTGATTTAACGTTGCAACTTATTTGGAAAATTTGCCATATCTCGGCGATACAAAGTCTCAAGAGCCCCGCCGGCCGCCCTCTGCCCCGCCGTCTGCCGACCGGGGAAGGCAGGGAAGAGTACTTAAATTTTAACCTTGCTTTAGAACCAACATATCCCGATACATAAAACAACTGCATTCATTTTGCCAAATTTTTAGCTAAATTTTTCTACAAATATTTCACTGAAAGGCCTAATTAATTAAACTTTCATAATAGCATATCAACGTGAAATGAAACAGTTTAGAAATAAATTATACCTCGTTTTAAAGAACATGTTGCATTCTTTATTTTAATTAAGACATGTTGACTGTATTGTGGCAATTTTTTGAGACAACTAATTTTTTAGCCCAAGTTATCGATAAAAAAATTAAAATGTTCATTTTTCGTAGCAGATTGTGCGGAATCTATAAGTGAAATTTGTTTTTGCGTGTATTATAGGTAAATAGTAAATTAATCAAGGATCATTTCATTTTTACACACTTTTCACGTGGGGGGGAGAGTACTTAAATTTTAATTTAATTTTGGCAATTTTTCCATACATTGCTTTCTAGAATACTTGGACTTAATAGTCGCTATATTTATCGAGGAGAAAATATTCTATTTTTCACGGAGAACTGTTACCATACTCTCAATTTTTTGATTCAAGGCATTGATTTGATACATATC
Organism: Cabera pusaria; assembly: GCA_954871355.1. Classification (NCBI taxonomy): domain Eukaryota; kingdom Metazoa; phylum Arthropoda; class Insecta; order Lepidoptera; family Geometridae; genus Cabera; species Cabera pusaria. The sequence continues at coordinate 4,795,291 of OX940900.1, read as the reverse complement.
TCGAAGTTACAAGGAAAGTATGGAGCAGAAGATTATTAAAGAACATTTTGTATAAAGTTAATGTGTTATTAATGTACCTCAGGCATGCTCAATTACGTCACAGGGTTTCCATACAGCAAACGTGATTTCTCTCGTTTTAGCTCGATATTGTATTGTATAATAAATATAATTGAATTAAAATAAATCAAATATTTAAAAGGCCATACAACAGACATGTTTTTTTGCCGTTTTTAGGGTTCCGTACCTCAAAAGGTAAAAAAGGAACCCTTATAAGATCACTTTCTTGTCCGTCTGTCTGTCTGTCCGTGTCTCACCATTGAGTTTCTCAATAACGGGTGGACTTAGCAAGTTGAAATGTATACCAGATACTGAAGTCTATAGTCCCTATTTGGTGTATAAAAATCAAGGTCCTGAGTCAACACGATAAAAAGATATGGGCAAATTTAAATTTTCACGAAAACTTGTAGGTACCAAAATTTACCTTAATTTTCAACTTCTTTATTTTTCGGAATTTTTCCTTTACTTGTGCTGTAAGACCTTGCTTTTGACCTAAATTGACAATTCTAGGTCAACGGGAGGTATCCTATAGGTCGAAAACCTAGAATTATAAAATTTAGCATGAAGCAAGGAAAAATAAGGGAAAAATTCCAAAAAATAAAAATGTTGATAATTAAATGGTGTCCCCATACACACATACATAGTATAGCCAATTAAGATAGGCCTATCAGTTATACGACCGCTCATCAGACCGATCATCAAAACGGAACCCTTATAGATTCGTCATGTCTGTCTGTCTGTCTGTCTTTCTGTCTCTCTGTCTGTCTGTCTGTCTGTCTGTCTGTCTGTCTGTCCGTCCGTATGTCACAGCCATTTAATTCCGAAACTGTTAGGATTACAGAATTGAAACTTGGTAGGTAGATGTATTCTGTGAACCGCTTTTCGATTTCTATACAAAAATAAAAAATATAAAAGTTTAAGTGGGGGCATCCCATACATGGAACTGACACAAAAAAAAAATTTTTTCTTCAAACCTATACGTATGTCTATGGATAGGTCTGTAAAAATGACATTGAGGTTTCTAAAATCATTTTTACTCAAAGTCAATCGTTTGAAAGATAGGCACGTCAAAAGTGGTAAAATGTGTGTCCCCCCCTCTAACTTTTAAAGTATGAGAGTGAAAAATCTAAAAAAAATATATGCTGTAGATCTTCATGAAAACTAACAATCAAAATTAGTTTGAATGAGATACAGTCAGCAGTTTTTGAGATATGGCGACCGCAAAGATAACTTTGTTTTTCATACAAACACGATGAAAAACAAAGTTAATTTGTTAGTTGCGATAAATCATAGTTATAGAATACTTTACTGTGTTACGGAACCCTAAGAGTGCGAGTCCAACTTGCACTTTGCCAGTTTTTATGGTTCCGTAGCCGAATGGCAAAAATCGGAACCCTTATACATTCGCTATGTCTGTCTGTCTGCCTGTCTGTCTGTCTGTCCGTCCGTATGTCACAGCCATTTTATTCCAAAACTATTAGGACTACAGAATTGAAACTTAGTAAGTAGATATATTTTGTAAACCGCTTTCCGATTTTTATACAAAAATAAAAAATATAAAAGTTTAAGGGGATAAAACTGGAACAGAAAATTTTTTTTTCTTTAAACCTATACGTGTGGGGTGTCTATGGATAGGTCTTTAAAAATGACATTGAGGTTTCTAAAATCATTTTTTCTCAAAGTCAATCATTTAAAAAATAAGCGCGTCTAAAGTGGTAAAATGTGTGTCCCCCCCTCTAACCTCTAAAGTAAGGGAGTGAAAAAACTAGAAAAAATGTATTCTGTAGATCTCAATAAAAACTTTCAACGAAAATTGGTTTGAACGAGATACAGTCAGCAGTTGTTGAGATATAGCGACCGCAAGTATAACTTTGTTTTTCATACAAACACTATGAAAAACAAAGTTATTTTTGTAGTTGCGAAAATCATAGTTATAGAATACTCTACTGTGTTACGGAACCCTACGAGTGCGAGTCGGAATTGCTTTGCCAGTTTTTTATAGATAATGATACGGAACCCTTCGTGCGTGAGTCCGACTTGCACTAGGCCGGATTTTATCATACATTTTGTAGGGACTTGAGCAGCTGCACACGTGTTGCCTGTGGCGGCCTTGCACTTCAGCAGTGTCCGCGACTGTCTACTTTAGGCCGCTGTGGTCCACACAAGAAACTCGCCACAAACACGCTGCTCTACCCCCTCTCATCCACCCTCAGTTAACAGCCAAGCTGTTATCTGCATCAACCTACGCATCGTACATATGCATAAAATGTCGTGGCTTCCAAACACGGGTGGCTGTCGAGAGCTACCGTCATTGCTGTAAAAGTGGCGGTAGCACGAGACAGCCACCGGAGGCTGTGGTCGGTGGCTCACTTGCGCCGAGCCTTAAGAAGAGCTGTTTGCAATTATTAACATTGAATTAGGTGATGTAATAATTTGAAATCGAATTACCTGTGATTTTTTTAATGAAGACTAGCCCTACGCCATGCAAATCCCAGAACGTATTATTTATGATTATCATTATTGTTTTACAATTACGAAAAAAATTATATATATATAAAATTAAAATCCAAAATTTCATCGTAACGATGGGACTTGAATCCGCAACCTCCGGAAGTCCCATCGGTACGATGAAATTTTGGATTGTGTTTAACAATTTACAAAAATATAAAGTGTGAAACACTTCAAAGAAACATTTATCCAGAATTTTGCATGTCTTGTAATTTAACTTAACACTTATTTAATTGCATACTAATCAAAACATTTCGAGGGCCTACCTTTGACTTTTGACAAATTATTCTTGGTAGGTAATCTCTACATTCATAGCGATATTTTTGAGGGCCCGGCGGCGTAATCGGAAGAGCGGTCGGCTTTGATGCCAGAGGTACCGAGTTCAAACCCCACCGTGCACCAATGGATTTTTCTATCAAAATATGTATGTGCGCATTTCACAGTGAAAGAAAAACATTGTTAACAAACCCCCAACCTCCACATAGTGGTAAGACACTATCTACTATCCGCACGGCCCGCTACCACCCTCAAGTTAAAAAATCTTTCGCCAAACATCTAATATGTTCCGGCAGCTATCCTTGAGAGCCAGTTCCCATTCTAGGCCTAGCCTGATTACATCTTCGACCACATCATCACACTCACCAACAGGTGAGAATATTGTGGTCAAACGCTAGCCTCTATGACATATATTAAAAAAAAAACATTGTAATAAAGAGTCCTGACCCGTGCTACGACCTAGGTTCTCCACCTAAAAACAAGTAAAAACTAGATAAATTTGACAATGGGTGCTCTTAACGTTTAGAGCGGATTTCTATAAGGCAACAATTTTCATAATGTTGCGTAACGACGTGTAAGATTCACATCTCATGCAAATAACTTACATAATAAACCATGTGCATCAGCGTCGTACAAAAACCATGAATATTTCAGAATGGTGTCGCTTCATCGCGTTCTATCATATTCATGTGCAGAAATTCATTTGAGCATTTCCTGTTCTCATTCGAACGAATATAGTCGTATTTATTTAATGCGCATGAAAGCGTAAGTCGTTTGTATCATTCTCTTTTTGCACTTCAAAAAAGAGGGAGTTTATATGTTTGACCTAGATATTATTTCAGGCAGTATATTTGAGACTAGCAGCCCGCCCCGGCTTCGCACGGGTAGAACATATATGCCTACAAATTTTGCATCAGTTTGTTGCATCAAATATAAGATATTAACATAATATTTAACATTCGTCGTCATATTTCAACCAATTTACACAAAACCTTAACGAATTATGCACCTAAAACCTAAACCTTCCTCATAAACACTCTGGCTATTGGTGAAAACCGCATGATAATCCGTTCAGTAGCTATTGAGATAATTGCGAACAGACAGACAGACGCAGTGATGGACTTTGTTTTATAATACTTACGTAGGTAGTGATATTGGACGGCCCTTTGGCGTAAAGGATTGTAACCCTGATTCTGATCCGACGGTCGTTGGTTCTAATCCTAGCTATATACCTACCAATGAAAGTTTTATGTGCATTCATGAATCATGGGTTTTCGTACAGAGGTAGTGGGATCATGGAATCAAAATCAATCAAATCATGGGATCAAAGAAGGGGTATTATACGTTTAACGTGTGTATCTGTGTCTGTCTGTAGCATCTTAGCACCCAACCAGATGAACCGATTTTGATTTTATTCTTAATATATTTTTTTGTTTGATAGATGAAATCAATTTTCATACGTCTGATAAATTCGAAAATCTTCTTCTTCAACGATATTGTAAGAACATGGAAGCATTGACCTGATGCTGGGACATCTCCTGTATTCTACAGAATACTCAAATCCACACCAACTTAGAGCTCAGATTTTAAATGTCGTGTTTAGAGTCATTGGAATGCTTTTATTGAAAAGATTATACATAGATCAGTCGGGGTGGTTTATATATAGATCATAACTATATTATAAAATAGAATTTTATACAGTAAAAATATATTATTATACTATATTGACTTCAAATCGATTGTGATCGGTGGGGATCTACAGCATCGCCAAGCTTATAATAATATTTTCGAAGTAACTATGTACTAATCTGTGGTTTCACTGCAGATATTTTATTAATTATGCGATGCGTGTATGTGAAATCCGTGATATCTTCTAGAGTTTTCATTTGAATTATATACTGTAAAGGACAATTTTAATCTATAATATGTGGCCAAGCTAATTAACGTTAAAATTATTTGGATAAGAATTTATACTATATACTTGAAAATAGCCTTGGAAATTATGTAATACTTTTTAACAAAACATTAAAGATTAAAATGGTTACTGTGAGTCAACCTTAAGAGATAGACATATGCTGTTGCGGGCTTTTTTGTAGGTCTTATTAAGTTGTACAACTCTTCCATAGAAAATATTCTTCCATCTATTTTCAATTGAGCAGCGTTTGTAAGAAACGTGTTTTTTCGACGGTTTTTTAGTCGACTTAGGTTGCAAATTAGGTCTCCACGAATGTACTTTCAATTTAAACGGGATAATATATAGTAACATGTTGACTCGTAGATTTGCTCGGTGTAGTAAGGAAGTCAAAATCACCCTTTTCAAGGCGTACTGTCAAAGCTTCTACACCGGCAATCTATGGGTCAACTGTACTCAAAGATCGCTCAGTGCTCTACGCATCCAATATAATAATGCCTTTAGAATGTTGTTGGGCCTGCCTCGGTTCTAAAGTTCTTCAACAATGTTTGCGCAGGCTCACACTGATGACTTTTTTGCAGTTATTCGCAAAAAGACGGCCTCCGTGCTCGGGAGGATTCGAGGTAGTCGTAACAGCATTCTGAGAACAGTAGCAGATAAAGTCCCCGTCACGAGAAGCTATAAATTATGTAAACAAACATCTTTTACTAAGTAAACATTTTATACTGCGAGATAATAATAAATTGACCATATTCAATCGACATGAAATATAGACGGGTTATATGAAAGTAACAACCTATTTAATTTAGTCGGATCATATTTTAACGACGCAAAGCGCTATCGTTTGTGTTTCTTGGTACCGGACGCAGGGATTGTAAACTATCGGGACGCCATTTTGAAATAAACGCGTCATTCGAGTTTCGAATGCGTACGAGTTTGTTTCATTGCTTTGCATATATCATATATAAACATCTGAATCTGACGAATAATTATTCTTAAATAATATATGTTAATTAATATTTGTTACTTAATAATTTATTAAATCTTAAACAAATTCATTTTTTTTGTTGGTCCAAATGTTGTGAACTCCTGAACACTTGTTTACATAATTTATAGCTTCTCGTGACGGGGACTTTAGATACAACTCGCCTATCATGGCGCACTTTGTAAAAGTAATAAGCGTCAGAAATAAACCAGTGTACCTTTAATAGACTCTGCTAAAGAAACTTTGTTTATGATTTAAAATGCTTGATGAGAAGATGTTAATATATTCTATTACATGTTTACTAACATAGAAAATAGACAACTACCTACTAACCAATGGATGTAACTTATCTGATAATAAATAAATAATAATAATAATATAACCTATTTTCATTTCAAAAGTCCATTAGTGAAAGAATTTTTTCATTCGGCCCAGTAGTTTTTGAGCCAAATTATTACAAACATACAAAAATACAAAAATACAAATGTTCTCTCTTTATAATATTAGTAATAGATGTATATGCTCATTTCGCAGAACCCTTGGCACGGTGGTAGGACACTGTCTAGTGCCCGCCTGGCCAACTCCCCTCTTAAGTTGTAAAATCAGTCGCCAAAACATATAATTTCTTTCGGCAGCTGTCCTTGAGAGCCAGTTCTCATTCTAGGCCTAGCGTGGTACCATCCTCGAACGTATCATCACTTACTAACGAAAAACAAAACGAATAAAATATATAAATACAAATAAAACAAAATAATACCAATTGGTTTAGTTTGTCATTTGTTTATACGATCGCTCATTGTATTACCATTGCATATTAGTTGTCCCTCAAGGCTTCAATTACACTATGGTTTAATCCATTATTATAATACTGGTTATTCCTGTGCAAAATTTTAGCTAAATTCGTCCAGCCGTTTGATTGTAAGGAAGTCCCAAACAAACAAATATACAAACTGACTTTCGCATTGCCAATCAAGTGCCATAAAAAATATTCTATTCTGTACTACACCAAAAGATAGGTGGATAAGTCCTTCTTAAGCAAGATATTATGATATACAAAATATTTAATACATTTCACGATTCCAGAAATACAATTCGGCCAGCTCTGCCTATTTCATTCATTATTCACCGAATCTTTCTCTTACATTTTCTCTTATGAAATCTTAATGAATTCTGTCTTAAGTCAGCACTTATAAGGTACAAGGTGGATGATTAATTTTTTACAAAGTCTCCTTTGACAGCAGCCTAAAATGGATGCGTAGTTTTTCGGCTTGTTGGCTCTTAAATTATTTGTGTTATAATGCGGGATAAAGTAAGCGCTCAGTCATTGAGCAATACAATTATTGGGCAGTGCAAATGTCTAAGTGGTGGTTAAAAAAGCGTTATGCCAGATTTAAGCAAGCTTTGCGCTTTTGTACAAGTGACAAGTTATTAATATAATACTTTTATTACTATCAATGTATATCAATAACCGTTTACAAAAGGTCTTGTCATGACAATTTTAGGACAATTCCACTCTCACCCATATCTCAGATCAAGTCGGTTGACGTAATATCCCTTTTTCTTCGCCAGGGCACGTCGCTCACGTTAACTCGGTCTCAGGGCAACAATAAAACATGAAATTTCTCTCTTTCTTTCCCTAAAGTGCTATGCTATATATTTCTTTAAAAATAACGGTTAAGTTTCACTGGGAGATGAAACAGTTAAAATATTTTAGGTAGTTACCTTAAGATGCAAATAAATTGCTGTGTAAAATGTTAAATATAAATTTAAAGTAACAATATTATATTGTTAAATATATCAAATTTTAAATCAATCAAACATGGGATTTGCTCTTATTGATTAAAAATTAGTGCACAATCTTCAAATAGTTTTTTTTACCATTGCCACTTAAAAGAAAGCACTTTATTCATCGACAGCAGTAAATAAAACGCTCTTTTACTCACCTTTTCAAAACCATGAAGTCATCTTTTTAGCAAAAAACATTATCGAAATCGGTTCATTCGTTATGTAATACGATACCATCGTCATTATCATCATCAGCCGGTATCAGTTCACTGCTGGACGTAGGCCTCTCCCAAGTGATGCCACTGAGCCCGATCTTCGGGTCTTTTACGATGCCATACAGATACATAATATATTTTTTACCATTGCCACTCGAAAAAGAGCACTTTATGCATCGACAGCAGTGAATAAAACGCTCTTTTACTCACTCGGTGAATACAAACCTTTGGAATTTGGACCAAGCACGAAATACGAATTATGGTCAAAAAATAAATAAATCTTGCTGAAAGTGCCTACTGGCTGGCTAAATGGAGGTAAACTATAGAAGCTATATAATTAAATAAAAATAAATATCCCGCCAATTTCGGTTAAATTATTTTTTTGTTTTCATTATGGCTCGATACGATTAGTGCATTCAGCCAGATTCAAGTATTAAAATTGTTCAAGTTTTTGTAAATTCTAGTCATAATACTGAGTCAAAGTCACATTTCTGTGTTGTGAGTTCTGAGTCGAGTTGAAGTCACAGCCTTGTCCAAGCCTTACTAAAGATGTGAACTTTACTGAAGATTTTCAGTGGGATTTTGGTGAGAACGCAAATAGCATGTTTTTCAACACTGTGTTGTTTCCCTACACTCGTATAAATATGATTAACATAAATTCTATAAATAGATACTACTTTTTATTTTCTCGCAGTCAATGGTAAAAAGAAGATTACATGACTCATGAATAAAAAAATTAATCTCGGTCCTTGTATCCCTCGCTCCGGTCAGGATTTTAATCAAGAATCCCTCGCTACGCTCGGGATTCAACTCTGGAATCCTTCGCTGCTCTCGGGATCCAACATAGTCCCTAGAATTAAATTGCCTTTTTATTCACTTGTTGTTTAATCTACTAATATATACATCAGAATCTTAACACCCTTTTTCTGCGCCGGGGGTAAAAAAGAAAACGTAGGCAGAATGTTTTCGTGAAACAGTCACTACCTCTGAAATGCATCGATTTAGTAATAAAAACGAGATAAACGTAATATTAGAGTAAGAGGTAATAGTTATTTATAATACTAGTGTGGTAAGTTGGTTTTTACAAACGAGTAGACGCTTACCATATAGTCACGAGTATGTTAAAACCAATATCCGCACTTGTGTCACACAACATTTTTCAGCAAATTTACACGAAAACACTACAATTGGTAATAAAATAAACATAAATAAATAATCAAAAAGCCGAAACAAACAATCTCTGACGTTTCTAATGAGAAAATGGCGCCATGTGTGTTAAAAGATAGAACTACATCTTTCGTCTCATTTACTCATTAGTGTTAAAGCGAGATAAATGTATGCAGCAAAAGTGCTTTCAAGGAGGTGCTATTATTCAGCTTATTTATTCTCTCAATATGAAACTCTTTGGTGGAATTCTTATGTAGGTTTTGCGAAAATTAAAAATGAACCGTAAAGGATACGCACGGTGCCTTACCACAGATTGTATAATAGTTACTTCGTGCCATACACCGGAGCGTGCGGTAAGTACTTACCGCACACGTGCAGTAAGTACTTTCCGCACGCTCCGCTGTATAGTGCGTAATTTTTAACTTTCGAACAATGTATACAGGCTTCGTAAATACATATTTTGAGCAAATGTGCTAAAAATATAATTAAACGTTTTAGCGCGAGAAGTCCTGTGTTTTAATATTTAAAACGTTATATAATTACACTTCGAAGAAGTTATTTAATTTTAAGTAATGAATTAACTATTTGATGCCAAGATTAATTAAAATCATTTTAATCATTTAACTTTATTTGAACAAACATTTATTTACCTAAAGATGGAATGAAGATTTCAGATATTATCTTATTCAAACAATGCTCAGTATTTAGAGTTATTTTATTTTATATCACAAACATTTTGTAATTAACAAGTAGAGATAGCGGCGCTACATCGAGATTAATACAATGTTGGTAATCTTAAATTAAATAATTTAAGAGAATTTAAAAACTAAAACAACCGACTTTCATGCCTCACTCCGTCAATTGTGAACCGTTTCGAATTATTCTTTTTTTAACCGGTAGGGTATATTTCCGAGCTGTTTTGATTGTAATGTTTATTGAGATCTGATGGGCATCTCCAGAGATATGACGATAAACGTCTCAAACTTGCTACTGAAACTGACTCGCATGGCATGGACGGCGGTTGTTTTAGTTTTTACCCACGACGGAACGGAGACTGTTTATGCGTTTGGGGTGAGAGGATGTTTGTTTGTTTGTTTGTGTCTGCAAATAATGTTGCCATTTTTCTCCAAGACTACTTGTCCGATTTTGATGCAGTTTTCAGTTATGGGTTTGGGTGTAATTAGTGCATGTTTTTAGATAGGTGTTACGGTGATAACTCACAAGGGGGCGCTGCAGTAAACATTTGTTTGTGCTAATCGATGTTGTCATTTTTATTCAAAACGACTAGATCGATTTTGATGCAGTTTTCAGTTATGGGTTCGGGTTTGGTTGGTGCATGTTTTTAGATAGGTTTTACGGCAAGCTCTTCGTTGCCTACCTGTATCCGTAGGTCTAGATCCATGCGTGGGAGCTAAGTGGCGTATTAAGAGAACGGTTGGTTTTGACAACAGAAGTAGTGGGTTCAAATTCCGTCGTGCAACAATCGATTTTTCAATCAAAAAAATTCAGTGACCTTTCGAGTAAGGAAAAACATTTAAGGAACCACCAGTCTTCAGCATGGTGCTACGGCACTGTGTTATGTCCTCCTGGCCATCTAATATGTTTCAGCAGCTGTCTTTAAGGGCCAACTCCCATTTCTAGGCTTAGTGTGCTGCCATCCTCCACGGCATAATCACTTACCAACAGGTGAGATAGTGGTGAAACGCTTGACTATAGGATCTTCCTTTCACGTGATCCCTGGGTAGTGGCTAAATGGTGACTATTGGTGGTAGGCTTTGGCAGTGGCTCAATCCACCCATTGGGCAAAGCTATATCGCGCATCGAGTCGCCAAGTTCTGGCATGATATTCGGTGCCGATCAGTATGGAAAACGGGTTGGGATAGTTGCGCTCTGTGGATTGGACTTCCTTTAGTCAGTTGTTGTTAAGTCTGTTATCTCAGTGCCGTCTTTCAATGCCAGACAAACACGATTATGTGTTAAATTGCATCTTCACTCAACATTACGGGCCAGTTTCACCAGTACCTGAAATCCCGATTAGAAACTTATCTGTCAGATTTGCGACAACTTTTGTATGGCGTCATCTGTCAGATAACTATCTAAAACTTTATCAAGAGCCGATGAAAATGGCCCTCAGTAAGATAGCTGCTAATTGCTTGTCTGGCAGACCTATATATTAAAAATAGGTAAATAAGAAATGATAAAAAATTCACAATGTTTTGCCTCTAAAATGTCCAGCACTTTGAGGATTATAAAAGGAATCCTGTTCAAGTGTTTCGATAAGATAAGGTGATAACCTTTCCGGTCCACTTGTCGGCGACACTTCGTGGCGGAAGTGGAATAATATTAAAATGGAAGTGGCAACCAGTTTCTTCACGGAACAGCCCTGATTCATGAAAAAGTACCTCCCTATTCATAGTGACTTACTACACTTACTTTTTTGGTGGCAATATCTCGACCTGAAAGAATTTGGCTGTGACCCGAACCATCCACTGAATAAGTCATGTCACTAATCGGTGTACTGAGTTCTGGCATGATGCCTGATATTTACATATATATGTATATATATATATATTTATATTCATGGTTGATATTTCATTCAGTGTGTGACTTTTCATTTTAGGAAGGGATAGAAAGAAAGAAGAAAAAACATTTATTCATAGCCAGTAGTACAAGAAATGCCCTAATTGCCACGAAAAAGGATATGCCCTAATTGCCACGCTAGGCAGGCGGGTTGGCGATCGCAGGACGTAGCTTCTTGCACCGGTGACGCTGCTGCACGTCACCAGCAAGGCAAGGCCCCAAGGCAGTGACTGGAAAATATGAGCCAAAGATCGGGCTAAGTGGCGCATCTTAGGAGAGGCCTACGTTCAGCAGTGGAAGTACAATCCAGGGGTCTTTAAATCGAGTAAACAGGTATCTTCTAGGCAAGTGTACTACATCGTCAATCACATCTTCAGTTAACATCAAGTTAGATCGTGGTCAAACGTTTGCTTATGTAATAAAAAATAATGAAAAAATTCTTGGTGCTAGCCAGCTTTATACTCGGGTTGGGTTTTTTAATTCTAAACTGGATAAAACTTGGCCTTTATCTCACCTGATATTAAGTGGTGATGCGATGCGATCGATAATGGAGCGCGCTTTAGTCGCAATCTAAAAATCTCCATACTGCCATCGTCACCTAGATAATTAATATAGTTTATATAATAAAACAACCGACTTCCATGCCGCGCGAGTCAGTTTCAGATGCAACTTTGAGACGTTTATCAACATATTTGTGGATATACTTACTACTTATCAGATCTCGATTAAATTATAAAGATACTTGAACTTACCCTTGAAATATCTCTTTTCCAACAAAAAAAGATTAATCAAAATCGGTTCATAAACGAAGAAGTTATCCGCCAACACACACAATATATATATATACATATATACAGTCGAATTGATAAACCTGCTCCTTTTTTTAAAGTCGGTTAAAAAGAGCTTATAATCTTCAAACGGCTGAACAGGTTTTCTTGATGCGAAGCTAATAACACTCTCGATTAAGTCACCTATTAAAAAATACTAAATCAAAATCGGTTCAACCGTTTGCGAGCCACAGACAGACCCCACACAAGATACACAGATACACGTCAAGCTTAAAACACCCCTCTTTTTGTTTCGGTTAATAAAATAAATCCTTTTCATTAATTCTTACCACTTCCATTGCCCTACGCTACGGTGCTCCGTAATCGACATTCTATGTTCTTCACGCATAAATATTGTATGAGAGCGAGCGGGTAAGACGCCCAGAGAGAGAATAATCCATTTTATTTTAAGACTAGAACAAGCCAGTCAAATGGACTGAGACCAGTCGAGGTCAGTTGTTAGTGCTGCCATCTAGCAAACAAGGTATTGGTTTTAACGACGTTGATATATTTATGTATATCGATGGTATTTAGACATTAGGTGCGTAGTCTAGTAGTCGATTTTTATAATAAAATCTATTTAAATAAGATTATAATGCCAACTGCGATCGCGAACCCGCCTGCCCAGCGTGGCGATTGGGGCATAATCCCTCCAAATAAGCTGAAAATCGGGCTCAATGACGTATTTTAGGAGAGGCCTCAGTCCAGCAGTGTACTAACACTTACTGATTATGATGATGATGAAGATAATAATCAGATTTGATTACAAAAATCCTTATAATTTTTTTTATTATAAACATCTAATGTTATTTAAAACATTAGATTTTTTTCTTCTTCCATGGAATTTTTATGTTAAATCAACATGTATACCGGTGTGTCTGTGCATGCATTTGTATGTCTATGGCATCGTAGCGCCTAAACGGACAAAGTTATTTTGATTTAGTTTTTATTGTTTTATTTTAATCTTTTTAATAATGTTTTCTTTAGCTTTTATTCATAAAAATCCATTCGGTCGTGTTAAGACTATGGGTTTTTTTCTAGTTGATGACGCTAAGATATCAATTTTCATATGTCTGATCAATTCAAAATTCGGTATCCTCTTGCTTCAACGATATTGTAAGAACATTGTAGCATTGTCCTGAAATGAAAAATTTATTTGTTAGAATATAGGTGCATTAGTAGATGATTGATATTAAATTAGTATCACTATATTCGACTGGTACATCAGTCGCACAAATATTTTGATGGCTTGTATTTAAAAAAGTCACCTACAGAGTAAAAACATCTGTCACTTAGCCAATTATAGAATATTCTGTTAAATTTAGAGTTGGTCATATCATGAAATTCATTTGGAAAGTTATTGTATATTTTGATTGCCATACTATGACCATTTTTATTGCACATTTCCAGTCTGTTTTGGGGCATTAGCAATGGTTTTCGCGCCACTTTCCTTCTCTGCATAAATTTTTGTATCGTATTCAATACGATGCTACTATGCTGATGCTGATGCCTGATGCTATGAAATCTCCTGGAATTTGCAGAATACTCAACTTCTCTCATACAGCAAAGATGACGAGTTTGGGCTCATTGAATGGTCACAATGAACACACAAACACCAATATACCAAAAAAATAATTGCGAAAGTCAGTTTGTATGTTTGTTTGGGACTTCTCCACGGTCAAACGCTTGGACCGATTTAGCTGAAATTTTGCACAGGAATGGCCAGTACTATGGATTAGGCTATAGGATGCTTTTAACGCGAGCGAAGCCACGGGGCACAGCTAGTTAAACATAAATCAGTCAAGGGGAAGTTTTAAATGAATTGAAAGACTACTAAACAAACCCGCATATAATACAAATAAGTCAAATAACATTTCTGAAACAATAACGAATCGATCTATATTTGGCAAGACATTGTTGCTTTAAATTTGTGTTTGAAACCTAAATGTGTACAATAAAGGCGGAAGGATGCCATTGCAACATCCAATAAGATGCCTTAAGAGCATTTCTTTGTCATCGGAGCTTAAAGCAACAAATAGCAGCACAAGCGCTATTGAATTCTTATTACCTATCTAGTATCGAGAAATTGGACTTGTGTGTATATCATCTGTTTAAATCATCTTACTTGTTGAAACTTTTTGTAATAATTACCTCACGGGGTAGCACCACACACCACAACAGTGGTACCACACACAAAGTAAAGGGTGACTCCACTCGTGATAGAGTGTTTTCGAGCATGTCTCATATCCATAGAAAAAAAATCAATTCTGTTTCGGCTGTAGAATCTATGACTACCAACTGAAAATATTACCAATCGTCATTATCATCATAATCAGACTGTTGGACATAGGCCTCTATTATTTTAGGTCACTGAGCTCGGTCTTCAGCTGGTTGCATCCAGTTACTGCCAGCCGCTTTCCTCAGATCGTCTCTCCCCTGGCGTCCTCTAGATCTGACCGTCCCACACAACGTTTGCCTAAATGGTCTCCTCTCAAGATCTCTCCTACCCCAGCGGTTATCAGTTCTTTGAGATATATTACCTACGGGTTCGCCATATCCATCCAGCATGGCGCTTGGTGGTGCTTAGCCAGCCAGTTTGGACGACGGGTTTAGGATAGTTGCACTCTATGAATTGGTCTAGCCCCTCGAATCACCTTCGTCTTATATTCCGAGACAAGCACAATTCCACGTAGGACTGCATCATCTCATTTTATGTAATTTGATGTTTTTGGATTTGATTCAATATTCTAGACATATTCTACAGACAATGTAAGGAGAGAGAAGTAGTGAAAACATGTGAAAGTATCAAGCACAAGCGATCGTATATACATAATGCTGCGCCAGGAAAATTCCCATTATCTGCGACAGTCGAGCGCAAGATAATAACCTCCTAGAGATGTCTCTTTGTTGTCCGTAACTGAAAGTACCGGATAGAATAGGATAAGTTTTGAGGAAAATGTTATCATAGATTCTTATTCATTTAATTGTATCATGTTTGCTGTGATGAAAAAATGTAGTAGCAAGCAGGAAAGATATTATAGAACTATTATCTAAGATAAATAGAAAGTTAATGACGTATGTCGCTTACAATTGGCTTAAAAGAACTAAAACCCTACTCTGTACATTATCTCGTATTTTTTTATTTTAGAAATGCACATTTTTTTTTGTCTATAAGACTGATGTTGTCACACTGTTGAAAAAAAACTAGCCAAGTGCCGACTTGCACTTGGCTAGTTTTTTTTCAACTCGCACTCGTAGGGTTCCGTACCACACTATAGTATAGTATAGTTTCGACGGCATAAAATAATAATTAATAAACATTATATTTCTCATAACGCCATCTAACGTCTAACAAAGGTGTTAGGGATCAGCATTTCAATATAACGCCATCTATGGACGCCTAAGCGTTCATAGATGGCGTTATATTGAAATGCCGAAAAACACGTTTCTTGTATGGGGATCCCTTATTATTTTTTACTTAATTCTGTTTTTATTGTATTTGTTGTTATAGCGGCAACAGAAATACATCATCTGTGATAATTTCAACTATCTAACTATCACGGTTCATGAGATACAGCCTGGTGACAGACGGACAGACAGACAGACAGACAGACAGACGGACAGCGGAGTCTTAGTAATGGGGTCCCGTTTTACCCTTTGGGTACGCAACCCTAATTAAACGCACACTGTAAGAGTTGGACGCAGTTATAGGTACTTTATCACTTACTAGCAGCCCGCCCCAGCTTCGCACGGGTGAAATTGATACATAATATTAGACGGTCTGTTAGCGTAAAGGATAGTTACTACCTTGACTTCTAACGCGAAGGTCGCTGGTTACAATACCAGCTATATACCAATTGATTTTGTCAAGATTCTTCGTGCATTCATGAATCATGGATGTTTGTACACAGGTAGTGCGATGATTTAATCGATGTTCTACCTGACTGGCTTCCAAAAAGTAGCTTACCACTTTCAAAGAAAAATCTGCCTTCATAACTTTACGGTGTTCCCACGGTCATTCCATTCTAGGCCTAGCGTGTTCGCCATCCTCGACCACATAATTATCAATACCAATATGATAAATGCGAAAGTCAGTTTGTATATTGTATATTTGTTTGTTTAGGACTTCTTCACGGTCAAACGGCTGGACCGATTTATTTCTGCACAGGAAAAGACAGTAACTACATTTTAATGGATAAGATATAAGAACTATAAGACTATAGGATACTTTTTAACGCAGGCGAAGCCGCGGGACTCAGCTAGTTTTATAAGATAGATCAAACTGTATTGAAATCAAATTGATTTATATCGGTTGGGATCTACAGAAATAGCTAAGTTAATAATGTTTACGTAGTAACTATTGTTAATCTGTGGTTTCGCTGCAAATATTTTATTATTTTTCGTGGCGAGTAATTTTGAATCATCCGAGTAATTTAGAAGATATCACATATCTTCTAAAGTTTTCATTTAAATTATATACTGTTAAAGACAATTTTAATCTATTACATTATGTGACCAAGGTAATTAACGTAATTATTTGGATAAGAATTAATACTGTATTGTAGAAAATAGCCTTGAGAGTTATGTAATGTTTTTACCCGACTGCGCGACGCAAAGGAGAGGTAATGTGTTTATGAGTCTATATATGTATGTATGTATGTATGTATGTATGTATGTATGTATGTATGTATGTATGTATGTATGTTTGTTCCTTTGTGGCACACTAGAGACCAAACGCGTAGGCCGATTTTGATAATTGGCACGTCAATAGATTCGCCATGCTAGCGCAAGTGTCAACGAAAACATAAAAAATTGAAAAATTCAAAATGGCGGATTTCAGACGCCAAAATTTGGGGTTCAAAAAAATTTTTTTTTTCATAACCTATCGAGTGGGGTAGCGAATTAAAGGTCTTAAAATGGAGATTCAAAATATATTTATAACAAATAATTTATGATCGTACAAATCGAAAAAAAAACTATTTTACATGCCGCGTTAGTCACTTTCAGTAACAAGTTTGCGGTGCTTATCTCTGAAGTTACTTATCAGATCTCAATAAAATTACAATGAGACCAAACGAAAATCATATTAACTCAAAAAAAAAAGAATTTTCCAAATCGGTTAAGAATTGATGGAGTTCTGAGGTAACAAACAACCTCTTCCTTTTGGTATAGTCGTTTAATAGTACAACTGTAAAGTAGGTAAGCTTAAAAAGCAATACCCTATCTATTTCACGCATTTCGGTTTTTTGTTCTTTTTTCCATAATTGTAATAACGGTCATAGTTATACATATTTTGTGAAGATTTCAAGTCTCGATCTATTATTAGTTTACAAGTTCAAGCACAAAACGCCGAAAAATACACGTTACTTGTATGTAGACCACACTGTGATGTAGACCCCCTTTAATATTTAATTTTATTTTGTTTTTAGTATTTGTTGTTAAATCCCCCATTTTAATACATACTTAGTAGTGTAGACGCACAAAACCTTATATTTGCCAAAAATGAGTAAGCATATTAGTAAATATAATAGTACTGGAATCCTGCTGACCCCATTTCATAAACAATAAAATATTAACGCTAACGTCAATATATATATTTGAAATGTGTAAATAGGTACGTATATATACCAATTTCTATTCTAGAAAAAGAAAGGTCAAGCCTATGTAGCATTGAGCCGGGTTAGATCTTTAGATGGACTAGTAATAAGTAGTTTAGATCCCCGGAAACTACTCAATAATCCACATGACATCAACTCTCTAAATGAAATGAGAAGATTACGGAATTTGCCGTCCTTTACTTAACTAAAAAGTGTAAAATAAAACATTAAATTAAAAAATCAAAAAAACATTAAATTAAAAAATATAGAGACTTTAACAGTCGGGACACATAAATCCCCATTCGTTAAGCCATTAATGTGTCCCGACTGTTAAAGTCTCTACATTCCATATAACAATGTATAATTTATTTTATGAGTGTATCGACCGAGAAATTAATTTAAATGGTATAGTTTTTTGATATCCCTAAACAGAAGTCTAAACTACTAGACTTACTTGTTTTTTTCTTTTCAGTTCGTTTTTTAAGACTTCACTTTTTGCGCAGTCGGGTTTTTGATTTTTTAATTTAATGTTTTATTTACTTTAAAATTAAAGATTATAACGGTTACTGTGAGTCAACCTAAAGAGATAGACATATGCTGTCCAGGACTTTTTTATAGATCTTACTAAGTTCTATAAATATTCCATAAACATTTTTCTCATATCTATTTCCGTTTATGCAGCGTCGCGTAAAACATGTTCTCTCAACCGTTTTATTGTCAACTTAGGTTGCAAAATAGGTCTCTACGAATGTACCTATGATTAAACCGGATAATATCTATATTCTATATAAGCCTATTTTCATTCTGAAAGTCCATTCTATATATTAATGAAAGAATCTTTTAAATCAGTCTAGTAGTTTTTGAGCCAAATCATTAGAAACATCCATACAAATGTTAAAAAATAAATACAAATGTTCTCTCTTTATAATATTAGTATAGAAGTATAGATATAGATATAGACTACTTACTTATTTTACTGTTTCTCTTACCGGCGAGCAAACTCAAACTCCACCATTACACTACAAAGGTTTATTTAATTTTAAACAATAACCATATATTAAAATTCCTGATTGAATTAAAAATAAACAGTTTTGTTTTCTCTCAAATGTATGAAACAGTACCGTATAACAAAAGGTAAAAAGGTATAATAAACTTGTGACGGCTCATTATAGGTCGAGTCGTTTTTAAAATTATAAGCTCTTTTGGTACCTTTTATCACTAAGTACTATTGTAACATCGTTATATTGTTTACAGAGTTTTTAGAGTTAAAACTTCAAACAAAAAAATTGTTTTTTTTTATGTTTTAAAGTGTTTGTCTTTTGTTGCCTTTGTTTTAATTTAGCCGTTTTTATCCGCATTTTCATCTGTAACCGATAACGGCATATCGATCTCATCTCTACTCGAACGACAAGCTGCATATTATAATGTGCATAAAATATGTTTGCAGGTGCTATAGGAAGTCATTTTCTAGAACAATCTTCTAAGAAATATTTAAGAAAGCTGAGGGGCTAGGAATATTTATTTTAAAACATAGAATATTTAATGTTTTAGCTAGAGAACCAAATGACATATAGGTACTATTTAAAAATCCAGGCATATTGAACATGTTTATAGATTTTCATGATTTTTACGAGTAGGTATTTTAGAGTACGCATTAAAGTTTGATAATTATATATTATACGTTTTGCGTTGTAACTACATCTATTTGTGATGTACTCGTATTAATATTGAAATAAAACCGGCCATGTCGAGTTGGACTCGCCCACTGAGGTTTTCGTACCAACTTCTCAAACTAGGTTAAAGGACAAACTTAATTTTGCAGTTCAATCCATAAATAAAACTGGCCAAGTGCGAGTCAGCATCGCGTCTCTTATCGCACACTTAGGGAGGGTTCCGTACAAAACGAAACATAACAGAGTTTCAACCTCATATATTTGATTAATTGATATTACCAAGAATATTTGGTTTGGTCGCGATCTAGAAAGACGGGGCTCGTTTACTAGCGCCAGCTATGTCATTTTACCGAAACTAATTAGATAGATGGCGTTTAAGAACACGTTTTTTGTATGGGGATCCTCTTTAATTTTTAACTTAATTTTATTTTTAGTATTTGTTGTTATAGCGGCAACAGAAATACAGCATCTGTGAAAATTTTAACTCTCTAACTATCACGGTTAATGAACTATAGCCTGGTGACAGACGGACAAACAGACAGACAGACGGACAGCGGAGTCTTAGTAATAGGGTCCCGTTTTACCCTTTGGGTACGGAGCCCTAAAAAAGTATTGCACTAACCGCAAATAATAAGTATATAATAGTAAATTTAATAACAAAAAACAAAGAATTTATTTTTACAATCTTATTATATGCGGTTGGTGCAATACATTTTCTATGGATCGAACTGCAAAGTTAAGTTTGTCTTTTAACCATGTTTGACAAATTAGTACGGAAGCCTCGATACGCGAGTCCATCTCCCAATTAGCCAGTTTTTTTATAATTTAAAACTACTTGTGCCCGTGGGTTGGCCTGCGTATAAAAGTATCTAATATACCTATAGCATGCAACACGTTTTGTTTTTTTCGGATTGAATGTTTTTTCGCGTCATTGTACTGCGTTCGTTTGTCTGGAGACAAATTTTGAGTCTCACTTGCTCTGTTATTTCAGGACACTTATTTTTTAAGCCCCAAAAATATTTCTAATGGTCAAGAGTCCAAAGCATATATTCAGTATAAAATTGGCCAAGTGCAAGTCAGACTTTTGTCCCGCACACGGAGGGTTCCGAATTTCCGAAGTCCGAACGCCATGAACTTCTAACACCAACTAAGTAAATATTAACACAAAGGTAATAAAGGTGTCTGCCCACTATCCCGTAGCATACCATGAGCGTGCTAGGAACGTTTCCGGCACGGAGAGCAGTCCTATACGCTCTATTTTGCCCACTGAAGCGGGCCGACAGCGTTCTGAACTGAAAATAGTTGACGGCCCGTGCATGGTACGCTACGGTGTCGGCCGGTGACGGAACGGTCTAGTGGGCATAGTCTCATACTTCTCAATACAAAGAATAGTTTTTTGTCCGAAACGGTCCTAGTACGGTCATGGTATGCTACGGGGTAGTGGGCAGTAAGCTTTAATATAATTAAATATCTGGAAGACCGAGTGTTCGTACGACTAACTTTCTACTGATTCTAGCTGATTGAAGCTCTTTAAGTACTAAAATTGAAGATATATTATTCATTACAGTAATGAATACTATATATACACTACATTTTTTATGCAAATAAACCTAAACTAAGTAAACAAATCGACCGAGGCCCACAAATTTAACAAATGAAACGCTTGCGCGTGCTAATTTTTCCTGTGCTGCCACCTAGCTGCGTCGAGGTGAATTAATTTCGTATCGTATGGTAAAAAACACGTTTTTTGTTTTAAACCCTTTAATTTTTAACTTTGATCTGGTTCTTAGTATTTGTTGATATAGCGGCAACAGAAATACATCATCTGTGAAAATTTCAACCGTCTAACTATCACGGTTCATGAGATACAGCCTGGTGACAGACGGACAGACAGACAGACAGACAGACAGACAGACAGACAGACAGACAGACAGACAGACAGACAGACGGACAGCGGAGTCTCAGTAATAGAGTTCCGTTGGTACCCTTTGGGTTCGGAACCCTAATATTTATTAGTGCATTATATTGAGTATTGAGTGCACATTTTTAATTTGCCCATTTGGGCAAATTAAAAATGTGCACTCATACACGTCAAATAACATTAAATAGATCATATTCATTAATAATTATTATAAATATAAGATAAACATAACTTATTGCTTTCAATTTACAAAAAAAAAAGTATTGAGTCACACTTAACACCAATGTTTAATTTCCCTGATTAATGTAGGGTTGCCAACCGTACTGTTACGTGCACCCCCAACCCAGTGCATGTTTCAGTATTTCAGATAATTTTTATCTAAAAATAAAAATTATGGTATTCCACCCCAGATGGACTAGTAGAAGTCCTAGATAGATAGATAGAAAATTCTTTATTGTCACACCTCATTACTATTTAATAATTTAAAAAGGTTTACAAAACAAAACATAACGACTTAAAATGCCGTGCTAGTAATTTAAATTAAAAAGTTTGAGATGTTTATCTCCACATATATCTGGAGATATTTATCAGATCTCGATCTAAAATTATAATGGGAATAAGCGGAAAGCAAACTCTCAAAGGAAGAAAGCAGTATCTAAATGATGGAGTTCTGAGATATCAAACATAAAATAAAACTGGCCAAGTGCGAGTCAGACTTTTATACCGCACACGGAGGGTTCCGAACGCCATCTAACGAATATCTGAAGAACTTCTAACACCACCAAGTATAATAACACTAGAGCTACTTCTACTCGCTAATAGATGTCGGGAAGAATCATATTTTAAGTTGATTATCGATAAAGTTGATCATTGAAAACACGAATTTTCTGAAAACGAATCCTAGCTAGATAGATTTATCGCCCCCGAAATCCCCTGTATAGGTACTAAATTTTATTTTATTGAAGCCGTTTCCGAGATTCAGATTCAGATTCCACGATTAAGGTAAATACGATCTATGAAGATTCATAGATATAAAAAAGACGTTTTTTGTTTTAAACCCTTTAATTTTTAACTTTGTTCTGTTCTCAGTATTTGTTGTTATAGCGGCTACAGAAATACATCATCTGTGAAAAATTCAACCGTCTAACTACCACGGTTCATGAGATACAGCCTGGTGAGAGACGGATAGACAGACAGACAGACGGACAGTGGAGTCCCAGTAATAGGGTTCCGTTGGTATCCTTTGGGTTCAGAACTCTAAAAATACAGGCAAATTGAGAACCTCCTCTTTTTCTGACATCGGACAAAAATAACATTTTAGGAAGGCATTAATTTATGTTAGTGTTACAATGGCCCTACCACCTCATGATATAATATTTTAATACACTATTTTCAACCGACTGCCAAAAACAAAGGAGGTTCTCAATTCGTATTTTTTTGTGTATGTAATGCGATTACTCCGTCAATGCTAAACCGATTAGAATGATTATTTTTGTTATCGGTAGGTTACATTCCCGAGGTGATTTCATTGTAATTTCATCGAGATCTGATAAGTATCTCCAGAGATATGACGATAAACGTCTCAAACTTGCTACTGAAATTAACTCGCGGGGCATTGAAGTCGGTTGTTTTAGTTTTTAAACTATCTAAATTATATTTAGCAATATCATGGTAATATATAATAATATTAACGTGGCAATATTATGGTAACTTTGGTCCGATATTACGCAATAATATTAAGAAGTATTGTGACCATGCGTGTTGACCAAATTATCAGTCGACACACCTCTGTGATTCTAATGTTTACAAAAGAATTTACAAATCGCGAGCGCTGTTCTGAGTCAACAAAACTGTTTTACTCGAGTTATGCGCGTAACAATGTTTGTTTATGGTGGCCATGTTTTTGAAAAAGCTCTGAACATTGTTAACAGAGGTTTAGAGAGCAGGTAACCTGTCAGTATCGTAAGTCATAACATAAGTTTTTGAGGGCCCGGTTGTATAAGTGGGAGAACGGTCGGTTTTGATCTCCGCCATGCACTAATGGATTTTCTATCAAAAAATGTATGAGCACTTTTCACAGTGGCCCTCCGGTGAAGGAAAAACAGCAACCCCCGCATGGTGGTAGGACACTGTCTAGTGTCCGCCTGGCCAGCTACCACGCTCAAGTTAGAAAGTCTGTCACCAAACATTAATTGTGTTTTGGCAGATATCCTTGAGAGCCAGTTCCCATTCTAGGCCTACACTGCTTACCATATTTGACCGCATCGTCACTTGCCAACAGGTGAAATAGTGGTCAAACGCTAGCCTATAAGATATTTGTTTTTTTCTGTTCCGCCCTTTGTATTTCCTCCGACACAGGTCAGAGAAATTTGAAGAGCGGGTTATACTATGTTACTCAGTAGCTATTAGCTATTATAAGCTGTGCTAATAATTATGTTCAGTTTCTTTGTTTTTTATTCATAAGTGTGATGACCAGTGATGTACATGAAGTAGATACTTACTATATTATATTAATATAAGATATTAATAAAAAAATAATCTTACACTTTTCCATTTATCATGGTAACACTACTATGCCCTGTTTGTGTCAACGCATCCGACAATGTGCGAATAGTGAACGGTGGAATTGTCATAGCATATCAATTAGCGCATACTTTATTGGATCCGTCACGATCACGATATCAGGTTTTTGTGGGGACTGGCGCATGGAATAGTGGTCGGAGTGGGGTCAAAGTCAAAGTCAAAGTCAAAGTCAAAGCATTTATTCAGTACATGGGAAAATTAAAAATTTACACTTACGCTCGTCAAATTACATTAAATAGATCATATTCATTAAAAAATATTATAGATATAACAGAAACATAATTTATTGCTTTGAATTTACAAAGGTATTGAGCCATTCAGCTTTCATCTTGACGTCGAACGTCACACTTGAAACACATGTTTAATTCCCCTGATTAATGTAGGGTTGCCAACCGTACTATTGTTTGGGTGGTTTTTTATTTTAAACTTAAGTTTTAATTATCTTTTAATTCTATCAACGTATTATTTGTTTCATTATAGTTTACAAACAACATTATTATAAATTGGCAAACGTAGCGTAGGACGCCCTGTGACTAGGTGGAGCAACATTCGCAAAGCGGTGGGCAGTGACTGTGTCATTCGTTTCAGCATTAGAAATATTATAATTTGATAATTTATTGTGCATCTATATATATATATATATATATAGTAAATTATATATAATATATATATTTGTATTATGTATGTATATGTTTATACATGTAGATTATTAGTAAGTCTATGTATTTTATATTAATTTAAACCCTTTCCTCGTCATACCTATCATGCCACCGTCCATGCTCAACATAATTAAATATAATTTCCATCCTAAGGTTGTCTGGAAGACATCGCTTTTAGCGATAAGACCGCCCATTGTACCAGTAATTTACTTAGTGCAAATGTTTGTATCTTCTTTTTTGTGCAAATTGGTGTCAATAAAGAGTTATTGTATCGTATTGTATTGTAAGATCGGGCTCAGTGGCGTGTATTGGGGGAGGCCTCCGTCCAGCTGTGGACTGATACGGCTGATGATGATGATGATGATAACAACGAATGAAACATTATGTAGACGACGCTAAAGAGTACCTTTGCTCTAATTAATGCAAATTAAAACTTTTCTAAATACACTGACGGACTCATAAACTGCATCAATTTTCAAGACGCCTTTGAAATAAACATTTTAACTAAGCATTCATTTTTTTGATACAAATTAAAAATTGAAACCTATAGTTTGGTTTGTTAACTTCATAACAAGATAGAAAGGACCATTCAATTGATTCAAAAGTGATCCTGCACGTTGATGCAGTATAAGAGTCCGTCAGTGTAGTATTTTTTCATAATGTAAACCATTAAAGTCGTAAGATTCTGAGTGCTCCTTTGTGACTAACTAAGCCAAAACACATTATAATTAAGGTCCTCGACATCTTGCGCTAGATAACACAGCTCACGTTTTCATACTGAACAAGTCCTATAACAATTATGCCCAAAAGCTTATTTTCAGAAGTTCGGTGTAAATATGTGAACACGTTCCAAACAACAAGCGTTTGGAAAGTTTAATGAACGAACCGATTTATTTGAAGCAAGGTAGGTATATAAGGCATTTACATTAACTTGTCCTTTTAATAAAAGCAGATAAACATTTACGAATTTACTGACTCATGTCAATGTGTGATGATGACGGACAATATTAAATACGCCAAAAGAAATAATTATCGATATTGTCCGTTCAAAGTTGTATTATTACCTCATAATGTGAAATGTAAAAATAGTGAACAGAAAATTGCCGCAGTTAGCTGACTCATTTGCTTCACTACTTTCAAGCTTGCCTTGGGTTTACGGTGTCTCGGCAGCACACAACCCTTATAAGTCGACCATTCTGTGCCTAGCGCGCTCAACATCTTCGATCACAATAATATCACTTACTACCAGGTGAAATAGATGTCAAACGTTACTCTATCAGATATATCAAAAAAATAATCATCATCATCATTTATCGTCATCATCATCATCATCATCATCATCAGCCGGTGTCAGTCCACTGCTGGACGTAGCCCTCTCCCAAGATGCGCCACTGAGCCCGATCTTCGGCTCTTCTGTTCCAGACACTGCCCACCGCTTTGCGTATGTCGTCGCTCCACCTGTTCACAGGACGTCCTACGCTACGTTTGCCGATTCGCGGTCATCATCATTAACAGCCCGCATTTGTCCACTGCTGGACATAGGCATACAAAAATAGCTGAAAACAATATATTCATATTGAAGTAAATAAATTAATACGTACCTATTTTTTTAAATATCTTATAGGCTAGCGTTTGACCACTATCTCACCTGTTTGTAAGTGATGATGCGGTCGAAGATGGTAAGCACGCTAGGCCTAGAATGGGAACTGGCTCTCAAGGATAGCTGCCGGAACATATTAGATGTTTTGCGACAGATTTTCTATCTTGAGGGTGGTAGCTGGCCAGGCGGACACTAGATAGTGTCCTACCACCATGCGGGGGTTGTAGGTTTCTTAACGATGTTTTTCCTTCACCGGAGTGCCACTGCGAGAAACGCACACAGAAAAATCCATTGGTGCACGGCGGGGTTTAAACTCGGTACCTCTGGCATCAAAGCCAAACGTTCTGCCGATTACGCCACCGGGCCCTCAAAAGTTATATTCAAGTTTATGACGGAGATCACGGAGATGGCGAGATGATCTGCACTCACATATTAAAGGTTGGATCACAATAGCCCAAAATCGCGAGACGTGGAAGAAAGGGAGGAAGGTCTTTGCCCTGCAGTAAGACAGTTCACCGTGGTTTAGGCTCATAATATTAATAGTATTCAAGTTGCACAACGCATAATGACATATTTTTCTCACCAGTTCCGCTAAAAATGTACTGTTAGAGGTAAAATAAATGTGTGGGTCAGAGGTAGTAGAAGTGTAACCAGACATAACAGTTGGTTGAGCACTAAGTTGACTGAACGGATTTAAACAAGCTTTTATTTAACTTGGCTTGCGAGAAGTTTGTGTGGCTCAAATCTCGGAAGCTAAATTGGAACAACTTTCTGATGTTTGATTGGACTCAATATAACATAATTTCGTTTTTTAAGTAAACACTTCTTTAGCGGCGTTGTGATTTTCTTTGGGATGGGTAAAAAATTTACACTCGCGTCAGGACCTCGCGTCAGGTCATCATTTGATCAAAAATTCGTAAGACTGAGGAAGAGTAGACCAACATTAAATGCACAAAGTTTTAATGTTCAAGTTTTCACTTCTGCCGGCACTCCCTGTGCAACCCGTTGTTTTTGAAGTGAAAACTTCTTTTTAGGGTTCCGTAGTCCTAACAAGGAACCCTTATAGTTACGTCATGTCCGTCTGTCTGTCTGTCTGTCTATCCGAGGTTTTGCTAAGAGACCGTTAATATTAGAAAGCTGTAATTTTGTAGGGGTAGGTATATAAATTACGCCGACGAAGTGGTGAAATAAAATTTTGAAAAATATATTTTTTTAAGGGTAGCTCCCCTACATGAGAAGTGGAGATGAATTTTTTTTTCGTCGTCTACCTCATTGTGTTGGGTATCGTTGAATAGGTCTTTTAAGATGACTTATTTACGAAATATTAAACTTTAAAGTGCAAATTTTCCAGTAGGGCGTCCCCCCCCCCTCTAAAAGCTAAATTGCTGGCTTAAAACATCTGGAAAAATTCGTGATAATAGTGCATCTCTTGAACTTTAAAGGAAAACTATAGCGGTTAAGATATCTATTAGTTTAGCAGTAATTGTCGTTGAACTTGGGTGTTGGATAATTTTGTACCAAATACAAAATCCTTAGAATAAATACTTTAAAGTGAAAAAAAGACGAAGTACCTAGTTGCTTGTTTATAACAGGTAAGGACTTGCATTGAATAACGGGCTACCACGGAAACCTACGCTGCGCGTGGCCCGACACGCACTTGGCCGGTTATTTAATATGTTAAATACTCAAATACTCATTCATTGGTAAAATATTTACATATATACCAATACATAATAATATGGTAAAATATTTATATCTTTGAGGTAAGCACTTCACCGTGCATATCTTGTCTTAGGCCTAGCATACACTGACTTGGTGTACTTGGTTCTCGGTGATAATGCAATAATATTATGGTACCATCTAGCTGACCTGATGATGGAGCCGTTCTGTAGGGGCTGGAACTCCATAATGACAAATGGTAGAACAGTCGAATTTGGGCTAGAATGTTTTGTTATCATTAGAATGTTTTATTACAGATGACAACTTCTGTACGTCTATATGTCGGATCGACAAGAAAATTTTGATACCATCGTTAGACATCATAGGGGCGCGTAAGGCAGATTGATAAGTGAGTGCCGTCTCCGCGCGCCTCCATCGGCTAGGCTCTGTCGTAGCCATCGACGTCTTAGCAATTATAAGTGCTAGGACGTCGATGGTCGTTCCGACGTCCAAGACGACGGTGCTGCCACTTCTTTGGAATCGTGCCACGCTTCGTTTTGCTAGATTATGATGATGAGCTAAGAACCATTTAAATTAAATTTATGAACCTGTGTTTATTTTTCATGTAATACACCATTAATATGCCAACTAATTATTTACATTGTACCTTATGAATGAACCGTCCCAGGCGGCGAGTGACAGAGGTAGTGACGTCCATAAAATATCCATACATTACACGTCAAATTAAACCCAATTCACCAAAAAATAAGATCGATTTTAATTGGAACACATTGCTAGCTTAACCAGTGACTGAGTTCTGAGTACTTCTGAGTAGTTCCGAGGACGCGCGATTTTCGACATTCGCTATGCGACATTCACGCATAGCTTCCATGAAGAAATTCTTCCATGTTTTTTTTTTGTTGGTAGCTCCCAAAGTAATGACCGTCTCCGACATATATAAAGTTTTCAAGTGAATATTTTTTTTTGTAATGAAAAGAAGCCACAAATAGCTCATCGAAATCCGTTCTACCATATCTCAAAATCGTACTACTGGTCGCTTACAAATATTTCAATATGTGAAAGCTAGTAGATTATCTAGAAACTACAACCAACTAATATCAACACTATGATTGCGTTTACACCCCACCAAATAGCTTTTAGCGTTAACCCACCGCAATAGGAAATTAGAGGACGTTAATGGACGTAGACTTACGTCACGTAAGCAACGTCCGGCGCATCCGGACTATCCAGAATCATCCGGTTGTTTCCAGTTTAGAGGCCTACGTGACTTTACTAAAAGGACTTTATGTTGGCTGGCTTGGATTGGCACCATATTGAAAGATATGTTGGTTGTTTTGAGTTTGTTTTGTTTGTTGAACGCTGTAATTTGGCTTAGCGCTAACTGAGTGGATAACCTTTTGAATTGGTTGGACTGCGTGGATTCCTTAATACCTGCGATAAACAATGCTTGATGCCACTATGAACTCTATATAAAAGTATAAACTGGTCGCTAGCTATAACTGAGCCTCTAAAAACTTTATTATTTTTGGCGCAGTACATCATACTACAAATATACAACATAACTACAAAAAACCGACTTCTCATCCCGCGCGAGTCTGAAACTCAGCAGCATGTTTGAGAGGTTTATCGTTATATCTCTGCAGATACTAATAAATAGATAGATAGATAAACACTTTATTGTCACACCACAAATAAAACTCATATATCACATAAACAATAAATAGCCTGCCTCAATAAAAGTGTTACATTGGGCGGTCTAATCGCTAATAGCGATGTCTCACAGACAAGATGTAAGATAATCAGATTTTTATAATATTAAGGGCCAGTTTTACCGGTTCCCGATAATGCGTTAGATAGTTATCTGACACATGATGCCACATAAAAGCTGTCAAAAATCTGTCAGATTTCTTCATATTTACGCTATCAGGAACCCGTGAAACTGGCCCTAAATGGAACCACGTTAAAGATAAATCCTACCTATAATTAAATCATTAAAACGGGTTTTTAATTGGCATGTAACAAACATACAAAAAGAAACATACAGACGGATGGAGAACCTCCTCTTTTTTGGAAGTCAGTTCAAAATTGCTAACCATTAAACCATCGTGAACACGTGGAAGCAATTACTATCTGAGCATTGATCTGATAATCTTATTCGTGCTAAGTGACCATAAACAATTAGTACAACAAACATAAACAATACCTTATAGATAGGTAGGTACGTAGGTAGTTGTGTTAAAGACGTGTAGGAATATGATGATTAATTCATTTTTGTGGTAACGCGTATGGTGGCGTATTTTGATATTTGATTCTGTATTTCATTGTGACCTGATGGAGAAGCTTATTATTTCTTGAACAGCCTTTTATTGCGTCGGCGGTTCAAAATTCAAAGTTCCGTGAAATAAAGAAAGAAAGAAAAAGAAGAAAGAAAGAATGAAAGAAAGAAAGAAAGAAAGAAAAAGGAAAGAAAGAAAGAAAAAAAATGTTTGTTTTGCATCAATTACAATAAACTAGTTAATCACTAACTTGTATATTGTTTTCCGAGGTTATTTCGTGCAAAATAGGAACCACCTCAGCCTAATGTTGGTCATGACTAACATGACCAACGCTGGTCTTCCGTTGGGACCCTAAAGTGACATCACGGAGGTTCTCGCCTTGGACACATGCTACATATTATGCACATAAAACCTGGTAATGATTACAAAAATTGTTAAATTTTCTACTCTAAGTAAAATAAAACATTAAATTAATATAATAACAAAATTACCGATAACTAACAGGAAGTTTAGTATTTTTAAAATATTCTATGTTACAATACGATAGTACGAATTAGGTATTGTTATTTGGTATTATTATTATTTATATTTGCATTAATTCCTGTCATTTTGTTTTTGACTTCACAAAAAATGAAAAGGTTATCAATTCGTCTGTATGTTTTTTTTTGTGTATGTTACGCGATTACTCCGTTAATTCTGAACCGATTCGAATGATTATTTTTGTAATCGGTAGAGTACGTTTCCGTGGTAGTTCCATTGTAATTTCATCGAGATCTGATAAGTATCTCCAGAGATATGACGATAAACGTCTCAAACTTGCTACTGAAATTGACTCGCGGGGCATTGAAGTTGGTTGTTTTAGGTTTTAAACTGTCTTAATAATTATTATAAGAATGCATGCATCAGAATCGCAAAATTCCAATCCTAGATTAAGTTAATTCTGCATTTCAGACAACCAACTGCCCCGTATTTCCTATTTTAGAACCCATATTTTAATTATTAGTCCTTTTAGGGTTCCGTATCCAAAGGGTAAAACGGGACCCTATTACTAAGACTCCGCTGTCCGTATGTCTGTCTGTCTCTCTGTCCGTCTGTCCGTCTGTCACCAGGCTGTATCTCATGAACCGTGATAGTTAGACAGTTGAAGTGTTCACAGATGACGTATTTCTGTTGCCACTATAACAACAAATACTAAAAACAGAATAAAGTAAAAAATAATAGAGGGTTCCCATACAAGAAACGTGTTTTTTTTGGCATTTCACACCATCTATGAACGCTTAGTTAGGTAAACGTCCCATAGATGGCGTTATATTGAAATGTCGATCCCTAACACCTTTGTTAGACGTTAGATGGCGTTATAAAAAATAAAATGTTGAATATTTATTAATTTTTGCTGGCGAAAAATGATAGTGTTATTTTTTGCTGGATCTTATAAAATACTGTAGTGTGTTAACCCTACTAGTGCGAGTCCGACTTGCACTTGGCCAGTTTCTTTTTATCAGATAGCGCTCGACCATAATCTCATCTGGGGTGGAAGTCTCTACATTGATAGCTATGCGTCCTGTCATCGCAAACGTCTAGTAGAAGGAGATGCAGCTAGACAGTTGTTATCTGCATCTCTTTTATTATCGACGATTATTGGTCGAAATTTATCGCTATTAATGAAGGCCCAGGTATTCATGAGAACCAATATTATAAATGCGAAAGTCAGTTTGTATTTGTTTTTTTAGGACTCAGTCATTGTCAAACGGCTGGACCAATTTAGTTGAAAATTTGCGCAGATATAGCCAGTATTATGGATTAGACTATGGGATACTTTTAACGCGGGCAAATCCACAGGCAACAGCTACAACAGCTAGTTATTAGATATTGTAGCTGAAGACCTAGCGTGTGTACCAGAAGATGCATATACACTCGTTACTTAAGAGGGAATGCGGGATGCATTTTTCTATATAAATATATCCTCCGTTTCCTCCCTGGAAAATGGTTCTAGAGAAAAAAATATTTCATAAAAAAATTAAGGTCTTCTGTAAGTACTTCCCTATTATATTTTTTTTTTAAATCCAAATGCGTGCGTAGTCGCACGCGTGCCAAACTAGGGCGTAGCTACAGCAGACCTTGAGTTTTGTAGAAACAAGTTTTGCTCTAGAAGCATTTTCCAGGAAGGAAACAGAGGAATACATTTGTATGGAAAAGTGCATACCGCGTTCCCTCTCAAAAACCTCAACTGAACTGAAATCACAGACTCAAAAAGGAAATTACAAACCTTGACCTTGAAATCGTCTCTATTTATTATAATTATGGCCAGGCCATTTTTTCTGTAATTGTAGCCCAAGAAGGCAACCAATTAACATTGGTAGAATGTAAAGGTTCAAACAACTATATATACCGCGGCGTTGTGAATCCGCGTGCGCGTTCGCAATCTGAATTTCTATTATTTTTTGCCGTAGATCGCGTTTGGTTTGAACCAGTCGGTACAAATACTACTTCGCTATCTGATCGCCGCCTAGATCGCGCACGCATGACGCCGCTGTCTGGTCGTACCTTTAGAGCATTATTTTATTTACCACCATCTTTTGTACTACATTTCTGCAATAAATTAATATGATTATTATGATTCTGATGATTATGCTTATTGACGGTATCATAGGGATGAGTACAAAACTCGTGACTCAAAATCAAAGTGTCAACTGTGCACAATATATCGATCATCCGCAAACCGCCACAACGTAAACAAACATTCCATTTTTACGTGATCTATAAATTATTTATTGATACCAAGTGCAAGGGCGACTGATTTGCTAAATGTATGATAAGTGGTTACTGTCCCCTCGTGACGTATGTTGTGGCGGTTTGTCCAGAAAGAGGGTAGACGCGGAAAATATTTTCAGATAAACATTTTCCTTCTGTGAGGCTGATATGCGGTTTCTCTCGGGTTAAAAAATATTTTGTTTTTTCTATTTCCAACCTACAGTATATTATATAGGCTACACTAAAGCTCGATGCAGAGACCCCAATATCGTCAAGATTTAGCTACAAGATTTAGCAAGATTGAGCTCAAAATTAGCTACCTTTATGTTCTAATTACAATAGTGCCGGTACCTGCAGGAAACGACCCGTTACTTCTGTAAAGTTTTAGGAGAGCTAGTTTCTAGTAATCAGAAACAACATTTCCAAGAATACATTTTAACATCAGGCCTGAGGCCAACTGTAAAATATAACTAAAGCCATTACATGAAATAAGTATGAATTATATTTGCCCCAAACTTAGGTTAAATTTTAATTATTTGGCATGGAAGGGTTAGATAATGATGATTCTCCCATGAAACCACTAGGCCCTAAAATGCGAGTATAATTAATATCCCAAGCAGCTGTGTCGATCATATAACCGAACAGATTTTATAAATGTGGTATTTGTCTCTGTTAGCTGTCGTAGTGGCAGAAAAAGATGGACGATGTTGTTGGTAGTTCGTGTTTCAGGCATATCATGGAACGTCCGGAAAATGTAAACATAGCATGGAGAATGTTTCAATGTTGCCATTCAATGCTGCTGTAATAATATTATTGGAAAATGTTCAACAATCCAACTAAAAGGGATATTCTGTTTGTATTTGTATGTGATTTGTTCGCAAATTATGTTCTACTGTGTTTCTATTTAATTGATGTTTCTGAATACTAAAGTTGTATTATTGTTTTAGCTATATGGGTTACTATAAATGTAATACGTATTCGTTTTCGTATAGTAAAATGTTTTGGTTTACAATTAACAGAGTGTATGTCTGCCTAAAACCAACCGGACTATAATAATAAAATAAAATAATGATCCTTTTTAAAGTTAAACTTTTATTAAATCGCCTTAATTTTTTTCGTCCATCTATCGCATGTCGTGACATGCATTGCTTGCCGGTGCTGATTGATGGATATGATGTATGCACATTTAAGTCTAGCTGTGATTCGCTTCATATGTGTGAAAATGCAAATGTGTCATGTCAACTGCTGTCATATAAGCTAGGTACCATAGCTACACATAAACAAAAGTTCGACTTGCATTGTGGCATCCTAAAAAACACTATTTCTTTTTGATGTTATGTTTCATTATTAACAGAGCAAGCAAAACGCTTGCTTGATGTTTTTCCCGATAAAAAAGATTGTATGTCGCATCCAAAACTTTGTATGGTTAGAATTTTCCGGATCAATGCAATACGGAAGTAGGTTGTCTATATTTGTCATTTCCAAGCATTCACAACATTGCTC
Source organism: Cabera pusaria (assembly GCA_954871355.1). Taxonomy (NCBI): domain Eukaryota; kingdom Metazoa; phylum Arthropoda; class Insecta; order Lepidoptera; family Geometridae; genus Cabera; species Cabera pusaria. The sequence continues at coordinate 4,760,736 of OX940900.1, read as the reverse complement.
ATAACACGTGAGATTGATTTTGTTTATATTTTGTTCACTTGGACAGGCAAATAATTGACCAATATCTTAGGTGATATTCAGAGTGGTGTTATTATGATTATGTTGAAATTGCGCTTGTCTAAAATATTGATTACAAAATTATACATAAAATTTTAAATTTATCTAGGCGGTACACACACTGCCCCGCGCCACGCTGCGGGGTGCGTGGCGATGGAGCCACGCGTGCGGTTGCACGAGTGCAGATCTGCATCATCGTGCAGATTTTTCAGCAAAAACGCGAACAAAAAACAAAAACGCGCTTTGGTGCGTGTTTCTCCGCATGCAGGCGCGTGATCTGCAACACCGTGCGTGAATGCGTGTTCAGTGCGTTGGACTACACGCGTTTTCTATACAAACACAGATACTTGCAAACAACGTAAGACCACGCACTCCCGCGCTACGTTGCAATATGCGGTGCAGTGTGAGAATAGCCTTAGTAAAGCAGCCAATTTATTTTAACCTGCCACTGCCTGGCAACATTATGCTGGCACTTGGCAAATCGATTGGCGGTTTATTTCTTTTTAGTAAGTCCTTAAAGTCGCGGTCGAAGTTTTCCAACATTGGTCACCTATTTATAAGCACCTAGGGATAAAGGTCGAGTAGAATTAAGGTCCCATTCCGAGGTTAACATTAATCCCATGGAATGACCGTGGTCAAATTTGCCCTAATTAAAACAATAACGCGATTATATCTCGTAAAACACTTAAACCCTGCGAGTGTAATAAAATTGGGTCACATTTTAATTAGCGTGCTCCGTTGCAGTGACATATCGCCGGGTGTAAATTAATAAAAATTGGCCATTTGGCGAGTTGGTTGAATTCGTATTTGACTGCAGCGGTTTGATGAACTATTTCTTGTTGACTTTATGAGTTTAAACAGGGGCTCGTCAAGTGCTATCGTGCTAGTGTGTCGAACGGACGTGGGGGCAGGATCTGTTTACAAAGGTCAGATTTTGTTTTAATGCTCTATCAAAATGATGTGCTATAGGGTTTTTATGTTGAAAATAAACTTAGTAGTTTTTGCAAATATTTATGGAATCTTAATTAAACGAAATATGTGTCAAAATACATGTATGTAATTTTAATCTTCAGTATTTTTTATATAATTATTTTTTTCAATTATTTCAAAAGGTTTTATTGACTAGTCTAGTACTTAAAATGTTAGCAAAATTGGTTGCTAATTTTTAATGAAAAAATTACATAAACAAATCCAAAATCTTAAATTGATTCTGGACTCCTCCAGGAGCTCCTTAATGAAACCAATACAAGACAATGTATGTAAGAAGTAATTTTAGCTATAGTCCTTTAGCTAGCAACAACCTTAGTATTCTTCAATACTGAAATCAGATTTTTTCGCGTCAATACATATGAGTTAAAAGGACTGACTTCAAACGTCGCACTAATAGTCATTTTCAGTAGTAAGTTTTGAGGTGTTTATCTTTATATCTCTGGAGATACTGAACATATCTCGATGAAATATAAATGGGACCCTTGAAACCTTGAACCTTGTGAACCCTTTCAAATGGAACAAGAATTTTCCGAATCGGTTCAGGCGTCTTCGAGTAATCGGTGAACACAGCTACATAGAAAATCGTATGAAAAACTAAAAGAACCGACTTCAAACATTGCGCTAGTCAGTAAGTAGCCAGTAGACGCAGTAACTATTACATAATCTATGCCAGTAAGTAAAGTGCCAGCTAAGTAGTAAGTCGTCGAGATAAGTATATGCGTCGTTATACAATTGTTGATATATTAAAAACGGCTCGGCCGTTTTCGTTAAAATTTGAATGGGACCACCTGGAAAGGGCACCCTTTGAAACAAAAGAAGAATTTTCCTAATCGGTTCAGGCATCTTTGAGTAATCGGTGGACATAAATAAAAAAAAAGGTTCCGACGAATTGAGAATTGAGAACCTCCTCCTTTTTGTGAAGTCGGTTAAAAATATTCCAACAATTTGTCAAACCTCTTCCTTTTTTGCGAAGTTGGTTAAAAATGTTGTCAAAATATATTACATTGGAAAGTAACTCAGAAATGTTGACACAACAAAACAAAAACCATAAACCATCCATATTTATTCGTATTCATAACCGTTATTTATTTCAGACATACATTACTTGAAGACTATTATTACAAGTAGTTAGTCAGAAATATATAGAATAGATATAATATCCATAGTGCTACTTCGTCAACATATTGTATAGCCAATTGTATCAACTGATCACGATTATGTTTGTTGAATTTGTGCAGTCTGATTATTAAAATAAACACCATAACCTAATATAATTGTATACTCGTATATAAAATCTATGATTTATTTTGTATGATAAAAGGTATCAGGACAAGCACGACGCTCGCCTGATGGTAAGCGATGACGTCTACCTATTACAGATACAACAGCATGCAAAGTTCTGGATAGCCAACATTTTGCACGGGACTGCACTGCGCCTGTTACCTACTTCGAGGCATAAAGATGTTAAGTATCGCATGTAATTCAACTAGACACGTTGACATCCATACCCAAAAAATATCCTATTTCACGGCTGAATTCATTGACAAAGTGGTGGTACTGCCCCAGGCGGGCTAGCAGAAGTTCTACCACTACAAACATTTGTATTATTCAATATTGGAAACCATAATCCGACATAAAATGCAACTTTATTCCGTTCAAACATTTAGCCCCGAATCGCTCAGTGAGCCTGTAATCTAAAATTTTCATCCAGTTAGCGTGCACTCAATTGCATGATTTTCGAATGAAATGGGCGATATTGGAATAGTCTGAATTCGTATTTAATCTGTAACATGAGGAGCACCAAAGGATTTTATTACTACTTTACATTACAAATATGGTAGATAAAACTTTGCAATTTTAAATGTAATAAAAGAGATGACATAATGTGATAATAATTTTATTCAAGCTGCGAATCATATGGGAATTTTCATACTCAATTTAACCCGTGCAATGTAGTTTTTATAATTTATTCTTTCTTACTGCTCACCAACCTCTAAAGACCTCCCTCTTGCGTATGCTCTCCTATGGTATGCTTTTATCTAGACTGACTTAGTGATTGTGACCTAGTCGTTTTTTTTTATATCTTATAAGCTAGCGTTTGACCTCTATCTCACCTGTTCGTAAGTGATGATGCGGTCGAAGATGGTAAGCACGCTAGGCCTAGAATGGGAACTAGCTCTCAAGGATAGCTGACGAAACACATTCAATTTTTGGCGACAGATTTTCTAACTTGAGGGTGGTAGCTGGCCAAGCGGACACTAGATAGTGTCCTACCACCATGCGAGTTTTTTTTTGGTTTCTTAACGATGTTTTTCCTACACTTGTATTGTCTGTATGTCTTTAAATTTTTAATTGGAATGTATTTACATTTTATTGTAGTTTATCAACCATCTATACAACACTTTTACATCTATTCTAGCTGTGCCCCGCGGGGGGGACGCGCTACTGGAACAAAAATGTACACTTTAAAGTGTAATATTTCGTAAATGGAGCATTCAATCGATAAATGGTATTAGCAATCCTGAAATCATTTTAAAAGATCTATTCAACGATACCCAACACGATTGGGTAGATTATCAAAAAGAAATCATCCCCACTTCTCATATACGGGAGCTACCCTAAAAAAAATATTTTTCAAAATTTTATTTTAGCACTCTGTCGGCGTCATTTATTTACATACCCCCACAAAATTACAGCTTTCTAGTATTAACGGTCTCTTAGCAAAACCTCGGACAGACAGACAGACGGACATGACGAAACTATAAGGGTTCCTTGTCAGGACTACGGAACCCTAAAAAATACCATGTGTTATTCGAGGGTGTAGGCTTTTAGCGTGAAGAAGTAACAAACATACCGTACATTTTCACCTTTATAATATTAGCAGGATTGTATCATAATATCGATCGCTTCGCAGTAATTATTTTCTGTTATCTATTTTTACTGACTTGCGGGAGGCGGTTGTCAGTTTGGTATTTTATATTTTCTTGTTGTATCTTCGGGAATAACTCCATCATAATTATGAAAACGGATTTTTAAAATTATTTTATTGTTCGAAAGAAAAATTGCTCTAAAATTAACCCATTAAAATTTCCTAAAGATCTAATAAGTATCTCCAGAGTTATAGAGATAAACACGTCAAACTTGTTACTGTAAGTTACTGGCGCAGCATTTTGAAGTCGGTTTATTAATTATTTTTCTTTTGATTTTACGTATCAAAGAAATTAAATGTACTCAATATAATTTTACGATAGTTTTCGTACGTTGACGTACGATATTCACTGAACGCGTAAAAAAACAGAAACGAACAACAGTCACACTTTCGCATCTAATATTATTAATTAAAAAAGAGATTTGTGTGTATCGAGCGGACTCAACATCCATAGTCATAGAAATGAATAATTAAATAACTCTCCCCAAACAGCCCGAAAGTTTTTGAATTAATTATAATTGTAATACCGAATCATTCACAAACTCTAACTGGAGTCTTACAAAGCCCGGAACTTCATAACTGAATTCAAATCAGTTCACAGCTATTTATGCCCAACTAAAATGGGGTTATTTTGTTTTATTTTACCACTACGAGTTACATTATTATTGTTTGAGGGAGAGTAACAATGCAATGCAAGGTAAGGTATACTCGTCAAAAATGTTGGTGGGTGGTGATAAGTAAAACAATGGCAAAAACCGGCAAAGTTCGAATTGGTCTCGTGCACCAAGGGCTCCATACAAACTTGCTAAATTATGTTAGAGAACAAACATAACTTTGCAGTTCAGTTCCTAGACCAATGTCTAGACAAAGTTAATGCACCAACCGCAAAATAATAAGTCTGTATTAGTAAATTCGCTTTTTGTATTATTAAACTACATATTTTCGGTTTTCACTTATTTATTTATAAGTGCTTCAAGAACATGCTTTTTGCCAAATTTTTTAATTCTAAGTCAACGGGAAGTAACCTATAGGTTTTGATTCCCTAGTGATAACCGCTGATAACCCGCAAAATATGCGAAATGTAACATAAACGGTCATATCTTCTGATTGCGTTGACTTACAAGTTTAATTTTTTCACAGCTGAAAGAAACTGAATACCCAAATATTTGATAAAAGTTTATTTTTGATACATCTATGCGTTCCTGGAAAAAAGGGTCTTTACAGACGGACAAACGGACAGACGGATAGACAGATAGACGGACAATAAAGTGATATATAAGGGTCCCGTTTTCCTAGGTATGGAAACCTAAAAAAAATTTCGACAAATTGAGATTCTCCTCTTTTTTAGAAGTTGGTTAAAACACATATAGACGAACTGAGATACTACTCCTTTTTGAACTCGGTTAGGAACTAAAAACGTACTTACATAATAAAGTTCATTATCTATTCTCAAACAATGCAGAATTCACATAACTAATGAATATAGCCGTAGTTAACTTCGTATGGGGTGATTACTTATCGTAGAAATCTTTTGATAAGGAGTCATTATCGGGATCTTGGTTTAATGCAGAGTCATAAAATGTTTCACTAATCAAGATGTTGATAATGTGGTGTCGTAAAAATTCTTCAGTACCTTATGTAAGAGAAATATTATTTTAGCCGCGTGTACAAAACGAAGAGATACCTCTTTGATTTTAGGAATATTTTAATTTAAGACCCTTTTAAAAAACGAATAGAACCGACTTCGAACGTCGCGCTAGTCAAAGTTGCCAGTAGACGTAGCAACTATTATATAATCTGTATTATATAATCAGTAGTTAGTAGCATGTCGTCAAGGTATACAAATGGATCGTAATACAAATTTTGATATATTAAAAATGGCTCAGCTGATTTCGTTAAAATTTAAATGGGATCCTTGGGAAGGGTACCCTTTAAAACGAAAAAAAAGATTTTCCAAATCGGTTCAGGCATCTTCGAGTAATCGGTGAACAACAAAAAAAAAGATTCCGATGAATTTAGAATCTCCTCCTTTTTTGTGAAGTCGGTTAAAAATTGAATTCAACAGAAAAACTTATTATTGCACACACACATTTATAAAGATAATAAACAGTATCAACAAACTTAATTAACTAAGATAGTGCAATCGGCGGTCTAATCGCTTGAAATTATCTCTTCCAGGCAATTTTTGGATGGACATAATTCTACAGGCAGTAGAAGCATAATTATATGGAGGTTCCATCTGACTCACAACTACAAAGTAACTTACCACCATTTAAGAGATAATCTACCGCCAAATAAACTTGCGGTGTTCCGGCAGCACAGCCTTGAGAGACAGAATATTCTAAGCCTAGCCTCATCATTACCATCATCGATCGAGCGTTTGATTGACCACTATCTCGCTTGGTGGTAAGCAATGATGTGATCAAAGATAGCTATCTGACTCGCAAGGGCTGTGCGCCCCTGGAACACCGAAGGTTATGGCGGCAGATTTTCTCCTTTATGGTGGTAATCTAATTTTGGTAGTAAGAAAGGCGGAACATCGATATAATATGCTCATATCATCTGTGGTATAATAGGTAATATAATTGTCAAATTAACCTTAAAATAAGATCGTTTAAAAACTAAAAAAGAACCGACTTCAATGCCGCGTTATTAGTTTTTAGTACCAATTTTGAGATGTTTATCTCCATATCTCTGGAGATACTAATCAAACCTCGATAAAATTACCATGGTACCACACTTGGACTATTTCCTTTCCAACAAAAAAAGAATAATGAAAATCGGTTTATAAACGACGAAGTTATCCGCGAACAAACATAAAAAAAAAATATAAATAAAAAAAAACATATATACGGTCGAATTGAGAAACCTCCTCCTTTTTTTGAAGTCGGTTAAAAATAAAGAGCATTTTCTCATTATTTTACATCACTTTTAGGCACTTTATTAAAACTACAAGGAAGCTACAAGCTTTTAACTTGAAAATTTTGTAAAACAGCGAAGTTGTTAGACAACAAGTAGCGAAACGGTAACTTTAACCAGCGATAGCAGTTCATGTTGTTAATTAAAACGAGCCCGACCACGCTGCACTTTGGAAGTCTCAAGCTGTATACAGATCAAAGTAAGGAGTTCAAGTTTATCACGAGATATGTAAAAAAAATCGAGATAGAACACTGTAAACACCAAACCGAACTGTTATAGTGTTCTTTAAGTATGGAAATTATAATGACAATAACACATTATAAACTTTACAATATCTCACATAATATTAAACACAACATTGTTTATTTATTTAAAACTCTACATCATAAACTTCTAGTAAAATACCATGTCTTTACTAGGGGTTAAAGTTTGACTGTGACATTGACTCGAGTTGACTTTGACTTGACTTTACTTCAAAATGTTAAAAACTTATGAAAAAATATCAATAGACTACACAGTAGCTACTAGCTTTTAACTCGAACAATTTGTAAAACAGCGAAGTTGTTAGACAACAAGTAGCGAAACGGTAACTTTAACCGGCGATAGCAGTTGATGTTGTTAATTAAGACGAGCCCAACCACTCTGCAACTTGATGTCTCAAGTTGTATGCAGATGAAAGTTAAGAGTTCAAGTTCTTCATGATAAAAGGAAAATCGAGCTGGTTGATACACCGTAAACACTAAACCAAATTGTTACACAGTGTTATTTGGTAAATGAATTGGTAACTCTATCTTTAGGGTTCCGTACCCAGAGGGTAAAACGGGACCCTATTACTAAGACTCCGCTGTCCGTCTGTCTGTTTGTCTGTCTGTCCGTCTGTCACCAGGCTGTATCTCATGAACCGTGATAGTTGGACAGTTGAAATATTCACAGATGATGTATTTCTGTTGCCGCTATAACAACAAAAAATAAAAACAGAATAAAGTTAAAAATAATCCTCATACAAGACACCTGTTATTTCGGCATTTCAATATAACGCCATCTATGAACGCTTAGGTAAACGTTCATAGATGGCGTTATTAATAAATAAATAAATAAATAAGAAATAAAATGTTTAATAATCATTATTTTTTGCTGGCGAAAAATGATAGTATTTTGCTCGATGTTATAAAATACTGTAGTGTGGTACGGAACCCTACGAGTGCGAGTCCGACTTGCACTTGGCCAGTTTATTTATGAAGACGGGTTCATATACACATAGACGCCCACTACGATGAGAATCGCAGCCTTCTTAATAAATATATTACCAAACTTCGGTTTCAGAACTAGAGAATAAACCGTCTAAGTGCGTTTCGGACCCGGACACGAAGGGTTCCGTACCACTGTATGATATTTAGTAAGATTACGCTAAATAAAATTCTTAAAAAACACGTTTTTTTTAAGTTTTAATATAGCTCCACACAATTAGTGTATTTAGCCAGTGTCAAGTATTAAAGTTTCCTCAAGGTTTTCTGAATTAAACTCATAAACATGGGTCACAGTCTGGTATAAGTCATACTCTCAGTAAAAATGTGGACTTTACTGAAGATTTTCAGTGGAATTTTGGTGAGAACGCAAACAGCATGTTTTTCCACATTGTGCTGTTTCCCTACACTCGCACACATTCACCGGAACTTAATGGTTAATAATCCACATTTATTACACATTAACTCGCGGAAGAACACACAAGTCTTAGAAACAAATACACACACATTTCCATGTTCCCGCCAAAACTGAAAAAACACATTCCTTGTAAACACCTACATTATATTATTTTAATAGCGTTTTAATTTCATTATTCTTTGTCATAGCAACCATAGTAATACACACTCTGTAAAAAGGCCAAGTGTTTATTCATCATCATCATTAGCAGCCTATGTTATTCCACTGCTGGACATAGGTCTCTCTTACGGCTTGCCACGGAATCCTGAAGTAGCAGTGGCCACCTCAGGGTGCTTATCTGGTTATATGGTTTAAAGGAGCATGCAAAATTATGGATACACAGAATTGTGTGCATCACTACACTGAGCTTGTTGTTAACTTGATATATAAAGATGTTCAGGGCCAGTTTCACGAGTTTCTGATCAGTAACTAATCTGACAGTTTTTTTACACATTTTCTATGTCATCATAATGTCAGATAACTATCTGACACTAATGTGTCAGATAGTTATCTGACATGATAATTCATGAACCGGTGAAACTGGCCCTCAGTCTCATACGCCTTGTAATTTCACTGGACACATTGCCATTTAATATTGTTTTTTGACAAATTTACAAATATCTTTCTTTTTTTCAGGATTTACCAACTAAACCGTTGAAGATGTCGCCAAAAGCAGCAAAGTTCAAGTATATTTTGATGATGCTATTCCAGCTTTTATTGATGGGACTGTTCTTTGGATTAGCTACTTATGGACCGTATGAAGCAACCAGAGGTAAGCATTTGTTATATTTTTCACGCATATGCGTGCTATATATGCGTTAGGCGTGAGAAGATGTTTGTTTGAGTGTGCAAATCCATGTTGCCATTTTTCTCCAAAACTACTAGTCTAATTTTGATGCAGTTTTAAGTTATGGGTTCGGGTGTATTTGGTGCATGTTTTTAGATTGGTGTTACAGTGATAACTAACCAAGGGGCACTGCAGCAATCATTTGTTGGTGCAAATCGATGTTGCCATTTTTCTTCAAAACGACTAGTCCGATTTTGATGCAGTTTTCAGTTATGGGTTTGTGTTTGATTGCTGCATGTTTTTAAATCGATGTTACGGTGTTAACTCACCAGGGGGCGCTGCAGTAAACATTTGATTGTGCAAATCCATGTTGCCATTTTTCTTTAAAACTAGTTCGATTTTGTCTTTAAACGGTTCGTAATTAATCAATAGTGGTACTTAGATAGATGTTTTGACGTTAATTTTCTAAAGAACATTGTCGTGGGTGTTTATTCAAAATTTTAATTTTGTTACGTGTGTAAGTTATGTGTTTAAATCATGATTTTATTTTCACAAAAAGTAACCCATGTTCATTTTCATGCTATACACATTTTAGATATAATATAAAGTATCTTCTTGATAAATTTCAGTAAGATCGGATCGTCAGTTTAGGATTAGGGATTAGGTAATTACAAACAGATAAAGTAACAGAGTTACAAACGTTTTCATACTATTGGTCTGGATGTACAAAAAATTTTAAACTGTAGATAAAGGCTGAGTTGCACCATCAACTGTAACAAACGTCAAAAATCTGTCAAATTCTATAGAAAAACACCAATTATAGTTATAGTTACGGTCAAAGTAAGATGGTGCAACTAAGCCTTTAAGAAATATAAAACACATAATTCTATAGGTTAAGTACTCATACCAAGTTCTAGAGATTAACCTTTCATAAACATACAACGATACTTAACGTAATTGTGCCGCTACAGGTACGTAAAAACGCATGATTGTATGTTTCCACTACTACATAATTGTGCTGCAGCTACAAGCCAATTAGGACTCCACAACTTTGCTGACACTTCCACTCGAGAGCGCATCCGGGTGGCCTAAATGCCTGATTTTGTAAACTAGATCGGCAGACTAATCGATTGGTTATTAGACCTTTGAATATTCAAATACACGGAATGGATTTAAGTGCTTTAAGGCAGTTATGGCTAATATCAGAATATATGAATTTTGCTAAGGGACGCGGAACTTACAAAAAAGTGTGTGTCAGCTTTGACGCACATTGGAGCTTATTCTCTCTCTTTCTCTTTATCTCTCTCTCCTCCTACTCCGCTAATTTTCCATTATTATCCAGTTTGGCATATCACTTTTTTATTTTTCTTTTAATGTATTAATCAAATTATTATTGTCTTTGAATATTTCGTAAGAATATTTGATATTGACATTAAACATAACGCTTTTTAGTAT